>CM051234.1:653279670-654555621 GCA_027917425.1 Gastrophryne carolinensis | reverse complement strand
CAGCGGGGGCATCGCTCAGTGCAGCCAGCGGGGGCATCCCTCAGTCCGGCCAGCGGGGGCATCCCTTAGTGCAGGCAGTGGGGGCATCCCTCCGTACAGGCAGTGGGCACATCCCTCCGTGCAGCCAGTGGGGGCATCCCTCCGTACAGGCAGTGGGGGCATCCCTCAGTGCAGCCAGTGGGGGCATCCCTCAGTGGAGGCATCCCTCAGTGCAGCCAGTGGGGGCATCCCTCAGTGGAGGCATCCCTCAGTGCAGCCAGTGGGGGCATCCCTCAGTGCAGCCAGTGGGGGCATCCCTCAATCCGCCCCCCCCGCTGTACACACACACACACTCACCCTGGTTCCTGGTGGGCGGAGGGCCGGCCTGCCCTTCACTGCTGTTCTGCTGCTGCCTCCGAAGCCATGCATAGCCTGCAAATGACACATGCGGGAGGGTGGGCGGCATCTGCCATTCGCGGCCCCTCGCTGCTGTTCCCCCGGCGCCGCTGCCGCTCTCACACACACACATAACACACACACACATACACATGCTAACCGGCACTTCCTGGTCGGTGGGCGGGCCCCAGATGGGCGGCATCCAATGAAAACAATGGACGCCGCCCATAGACGCCCACTGCGTAACAACCAGGAAGTGCCGGTAAGCATGTGTATGTGTGTGTGTGTGTGTTGTGTGCATGTGAGAGCGGCAGCGGCGGCCGGGGGAACAGCAGCGAGGGGCCGCGAATGGCAGATGCTGCCCACCCTCCCGCATCTGTCATTCGTGGCCTTTGCTAGTGCCGGCCTACCGGGATTTTGCCCGGTATGCCCTATGGCCAGCCCGCCCCTGCTGACAGGGACTGGTCTCACGCCTGCTCCTCAACAATTCAAGTGGAATAGAACACATAGAATACAGGGTCTATCTCCCTTATATAACCTCTAGCTTCCTTCTAGAATCCTCCACGTTCGTCAAAATGCCAAACGTGCTGGTCAGTTCCCTCCAAAACCTTCCAACCAATGGCTGTCCTCCTGCTTGTTACTCTGTCTCCACCAAACATCCTGCTCGGGTTATTAACTCTTTCTAACTTCCCTTCTAGAACAGTCTCCATTCCAGTCTATGGCATGATGATTCTCTATGGCCTTTTCTCACTGCTGCCATATTGAGTCCGTGTGCCTTATCGGGTGAATGTAAAAAAAAAAAAAAAAAATGTTAAAAAAAAACTCACCCGTTCCCGGCGCTCCTGCATTGCCTGTCACACTGAGAAAGGCCAGAGGAGCGGCGGGCTGTGTCCCGGCCCCGCCGCTGCGATCGCTGTCTTTTCAGGCAGCAATAGCAGCGGCGGGGCCGGGACACAGCCCGCCCGCTCCTCCATCTGCTGCCTCTTCCTGTCAGGTCACACGCAAGCACCCAGGTCAGCACAGCAGGTGGGCGTGGCCTGCACTGACTCGGTGCAGGCCACGCCCACCCGCTGCTCTGACCTGGGTGCTCGCGTGTGCCAAGGAAGAGGCAGCAGATGGAGGAGCGGGCGGGCTGTGTCCCGGCCCCGCCGTTGCTATTGCTGCCTGAAAAGACAGCGATAGCAGCGGCGGGGCCGGGACACAACCCGCCGCTGCTTCTTACGTCTGGCTCCATAAATCGGGTGGGCGTGGCCTGCGCCGACGCTGACGCGGTGCAGGCCACGCCCACCCGATTCACGGAGCCAGCCACTTGTCAGCGTAGAGGTGAGTTATACTTTTTTATTCTACCGACTGCCTATGGGGGGACGGGGTATGCCGACTGCCAATGGGGGGATGCCACAAAGCCTATGGGAATGGGGGGATGTCACACTGTCTGTAATGGTGCGTTTTTGGTTTAAAATATTTTTTTTCATATTTTCCTACCCCAAATCCTAGGTGCGTCTTATAGGCAGGTGCGTCTTATATGGCGAAAAATACGGTATATGGCATGTTCCTGTTTACATCCAGACCCCTCCATCTGACTGAGCTTTTTAACTTGAATACAGTAAAAAAAAAAAAACTGCAAGAAACTGGCAGGCTGATTCATTACTAACGCCAGGTGGCGACAGATGAGCGTCCGTAGCGAGGATTTCAGAGCGACCGCTAGTAGTCGCTGTTTTCGGCCATGGATCTTTGTTTCAGAGCGCTTCAGTCACTGGCCGGCGTTGATGAATATGTTGTGTCGCAGTATGCAGTACTAAGCTGTATGGGAGCGAACGGTAGAGCCAGCTCAGTGGGACCGATTCACACCACATTCATAAAAAAAAACAGCCTCACACAGCGCTCAAAATCGGGTCGTTGTAGCCCAGAGTGCCAGAAGCTGTGCGATTAAAGGTTGTTTTTGAACATGTATCCACTAGTAACCAAGCGAAAACATATGAAAAAATATTGTTATACACGAACGCTTTAATACCAGACCTGTAAGGACAATTCTGCATAAAAATATTATTAATCAAGATTTTTCAAAAATGCCATTTTCTTGCCCAGGATACATGTCAGAAAGATTTGAGATTTTATTTAAAAAAAAAAAATGGGATCAGAAAAGGGATTTAAGGATCGTCCATAGAAATGTATGGGAGACGCCAGGTAGCGAGAGGTAAAACGTGGCGCTCTGCAAGGCTGAACGACGGCGCTGTACGCTGAGCCTGGGATAATGATGAATCGGACGCTGCATGGCACTGTTCTAGTCGCTCACCAGATTCGGCTTCATAAACATGGAATTGCTGCCGTGTCCGGCATTCACCTGCCGCTACCTGACACTACCTGACGCTGTACAGGCACTACCTGGCGCTAACCCTTGATGAATAAGGCCCTGCATTTTTTTTATTCCAGTGTGGTAAGGATATTTTTTTTTAAGCTTGGAAAAAAACAGCACCGTATGGACTATGCTAAGTAATTTACCAAATTGTTCTGCATTGTGCTGTTGTTTCCTAACTTTGAAAATAAATTGAAGCTATCTCTCATGATTTTTTCCCCGTTGCTATTCAACACCATATTTAGCTGTGCATTTGTTTTAAAAAAAAATAGCTACAGTAAATACCCCATGGAGCTGAACTGCTTTGAGGGAACAAACCATAAGTGTAGGGAACATTACATGCCGGCTGGAGATCATAGAGAAGAGGGCTTGCTGCAGATCACCTTCCCTCTCTGCTGATGATACTCTTCCTGCCCCTGCAAGTTGGGGTTTGCAGCCCCTGGCTGGAGGTATCAAAGACTATACATATATATATATATATATATATATATATATATATATATATATATTACAGACTTCATGTATGCACAGGAGAACTGAGCACACTGCAGTCTGAATCACTTTCAAGACTGCTACACTATTCTCCCGCGTGTCCAGCTTCTGGTGCCAAATGGGGGATCTTCTGTTGCTGCTCCCAAACTTCTTCATTGCTTTTTGTCTAACTTTGAAAAGAAATTGAAGCTACCTGTCATGATTTTTCCCCGGTGCCATTCAACACCATATTTAGCTGTGCATTTGTTATAAAAAATTAGCAAAGCTACAGTAAATACCGCATGGGGCTAAACTGCTTTGAGGGAACAAATCATAAATGTAGGGAAGTGCTCAGTTACCAAAGAGTTGCAATGGCTGGCTGGAGATCATAGAGAAGAGGGCTTGCTGCGGATCACTTTTTCTCTATGCTGATGATACACTTCCTGACCCTGCAAGTTGGGGTTTGCAGCCCCTGGCTGGAGGTATCAAAGACTATACATACATATATATATATATATATATATATATATATATATATATATATATCAGACTTTATGTATGCAGAGGAGAACTGAGCTCACTGCTTGCTGCCAAGAGCTGTGCTGCTGCAACCTCACAGCCTCAAAGTGGAGCCTGAATCACTTTCTAGACTGCTACACTATTCTCCCGCTTGTCCAGCTGCCAAGTGGGGGATCTTTTGTTGCTGCTCCCAAACTTCTTCATTGCCTTCTGCCTTTCAAACTGCCATGTGTCTTGTGGAGAAAATTCAACCGTTGCTGCTCCTTATCGACTTCTGCATGTCAAGAGTGAATCGTCTCCTCGAGTCAACATCAGGGGCTCCTGCAGCTTTTATCCTGTGTTGACTCCCTCCTGGAGGTATTCAGCTATAGACTATATTTTTATACCTGGGTATATGTGCACAGACTAACTAAAGCCCCAGCTGGGCCTTTCATTGTGTTTTACTGTGTATGGTCCATTTATTCTTGCAAGTTAACTTTTACTACATAAAGTTACACACATAAAGTTAAACCTGGATACACACGCAACTTATCTGATCTGATACAGCTTATGCCCTCTTCACCTCTTCCCGCCACTGTCACTTGCGCACTGTGGAATGTGCGCAACAAACTCACCTATATTCATGACCTGTTTCTCTCTAACTCTTTTACCTTCATGGGACACACAGAAACATGGCTGACCCCATCAGACACAGCTTCACCCGCTGCCCTTTCACATGGGGGACTACATCTCAGCCACACCCCTAGATCCAACAACAAACAGGGTGGGGGTGTGGACATCCTTCTATCCAAACTCTGCTCTTTTAACCCACTCCCTGCCTCGCCATCTCTAGTCTTCTCATATGAAGTTCACTGTGTCTGTTTATATTCTCCCTGTAACCTGAAAATCGCTGTCATCTACCGCCCTCCTGGAACTACTACTCTTTTCTTCGACCACTTTTCTACCTGGCTCCTTCAGTTTCTGTCCACAGACATCCCTGCAATCATCATGGGTGACTTCAACATATCTGTCGACACTAGCGACCCTGCTGCCACCAGACTACTGTCACTAACCTCATCTTTCGGACTCAAGCAATGGTCTACTGCACCCACCCACAAAGACGGCCACACAATTGACCTCCTCTTCACTAACCTCTGCTCTGTATCAAACCTCTCATCCTCTTTGCTCCCCCTCTCTGACCATAATCTGCTGACTATGACCCTCTCTCCAATGCCTGCAAACCCCCCTCCACACATACCCGCAACTCAACACAGGAACTTAAGAAACCTAGATCTTCAGTCCCTTTCTGCCTCACTTCAACCTCTTCAGACCTTGACCTCATTCACGGACATAGACGCTGCATCATCACACTACCATAATACACTCTCCTCAGCTCTAGACTCTGTCGCCCCCTCACCTATAACCGTCCCTGCACCAAAAAACCCCAACCCTGGCTAAATGCAAGCACAGCCAGATTGAAACAGCTGTCTCGAGCTGCTGAACGGCAATGGAGGAAAACCAAAGCCAATCATGACTTTCTATTCTATAAACAAGCCCTTCAGGAACTCAGGACGGCCTTTTCATCTGCTAAGCAAGCTTATTTCTCTTCACTGATTTCTGCACAAGACCGAAATCCCAAACAACTCTTCAACACTTTCAGTTCCTTACTCCACCCACCACCTCCTCCTCCAACCTCCCAAATAACAGCAGAAGAATTTTCTACATTCTTCAAAGAAAAATTGATAACATTCGACTTGGCTTTGCCCCTCAGAATCCCTCACCACTTCAAACAATCCCCCCGCCTTACTCTCTTACTTTCTTCACTCCAATAACTTAGCTTGGACTAACCTCTCTTCTTTCTAGGGCCCACCTGTCTACCTGCTCCCTCGATCCTATTCCATCCCACCTTATTCCTCAACTGTCTCCATCCCTCACTCCAGCCTTAACTTCCATATTCAACCTTTCTCTCTCCACTGGTACCTTTCCTTCTTCCTACAAACATGCAGTTATTACTCCGATAATCAAGAAACCCTCTCTCGGCCCCTCTGCCCTCTCTAGCTATCGCCCTATGTCACTACTCCCTTTCTCCTCCAAACTTCTTGAACAACATGTCCACTCAGAACTGGCACAATACTTATCCACTAACAACTTATTTGACCCCTTACAATCAGGATTCCGCCGTAACCACTCCACTGAAACTGCCCTCACCAAAGTCACCAATGATCTGCTCACTGCCAAAAGCATTGGTCACTACTCCATCCTCATCCTTCTTGACCTCTCCTCAGCCTGTCGACCACTCTCTGCTTCTTGATATTCTCTCCTCTCTTGGGGTTCAAGGTCTTGCAGTCTCTTGGCTCACCTCTTACCTCTCTGACAGATCATTCAGTGTATTCTATTCTAACACGGTCTCATCCTCACGTTCCCTTTCTGTTGGTGTGCCACAAGGTTCTGTCCTGGGCCCCCTACTTTTCTCAGTCTACACCTATGGCCTTGGCAAACGTATAACTTAACTAGGCTTTCAATACCACTTCTATGCGGATGACACTCAGATATATCTCTCAGGCCCCAATCTCTCCTCTCGCCTATCTCGCCTCCCCAATTGCCTCTCAGCTATTTCTTCATTCATGTCATCTCGCTACCTCAAGCTGAACATGGACAAGACAGAACTGGTCATTTTCCCACCATCTAACTCCCCTCCTTTCTCTAACACATCTATTTCTGTCAACAACTACACAATAACAGCAACTCCCCAAGCTCGGTGCCTGGGAGTCATTCTGGACTCTCTCTCTTTCACACCACATATTCACTCCCTGGCCACCTCCTGTCGCCTCCAACTTAAAAACATCTCACGCATCCGTCCTTTCCTCTCACCTGACACCAATAAAATGCTAGTGTATGCCCTGGTCATATCCCGTCTGGATTACTGCAACATCCTCCTTGGTGGCTTACCAACTAACAGACTGGCACCACTCCAATCTATCCCTACATCTCATCTCTAATCCAACAATATCAACCTCCGCTCTGCTGCCGACCTTCTCCTGTCCTCCACCCTGGTAACCTCCTCTCATGCCCGCCTCCAGGACTTCTCACGTACAACTCCAATCTTCTGGAATGCCCTCCCCCGCCCCAATACGCCACTCCACAACCCTCAAAACCTTCAAAGGCGCCCTTAAAACTCACTTATTCAGACAAGCATATAATCTGGCCTAACCAATCTTCTAAAGTGCGCAAAGCTCAATATTGACTGTTTGTGATCCTTCCCCCTCGTCTTCACCCCTCTTCCTTTAGACTGTAAGCTCCTCGGGGCGGGGCTCACTTTCCTATTGTATCTTGCACTCAGAATATCCATTGTCAACTCTGTAAAACTGCATTTGAAATAGTCTATGTACCGTATGTTTCTACCCTGTCTGTAATTACTACTTACTAAAGCGCTACAGAAGATGATGGCGCTATATACATTAACAATAATAATAATAAAGTCCCTAGTACTGTTATTCTTGACTGTGTCAGTGAGTGACTTAAGTAAACGATTGCTGAGAGCAGTAGTCCCTCTGCTCCGAATGTATTGTTTTGCTTAGACAACTTCATCTGTTTCCCAGAAAGGTGTTCCCTATTAGTTGCAAGGGCCCTATTCTGGTTGGAGGCACAGGCACAACAAACCTTTAACCCACTCTTCCACACAGCAAAGGCTCAGCTTCTCTTTGTTGGTGCCGTAGCCTGTCTTGAGTGGGGTTTTACCATCACCACCCCCCACAAAACAGCCCTAGATAAAATGTTTTCTCAAAAACGTAAGTAAGAGAAATACTCATGGTGCTGAATCACCCCTAAGCTTCAAATCAGCTTACAGTATGTGTTTAAAGCTAAAACAGTGTCTAATAAACTTATAATAATATAAAAGATTAAGTGGCGGGCAGAAAAAAAGGGATAAAGAAACGAGGAGTGGGGGGGAAGGGGTGAGGGGTGCATGTAAATACCAAATCTCCAACGAGAGTAGAAAGTAGAGAGTTCCATCTGGCCTGGGATGCCTGCAAAGTGATCACAAGGTTGAAGGTACCAAAGAAGGGCTATGAAATTGTAATGTTGGAGTTAGGAGTTAAACCAGGGTTCCCATACTGATATACACCCGTGTTCTATTTATTGAGGACAATTACAGCTAGGGCCTTATTTAATGAAGGGATAGCGCCAGGTAGTGCCTGTACAGCGGCAGGTGAACGCCGGACATGGCAGCAATTACACATTTATGAAGCCGAATCCGGTGAGAGCTTGGAACGCCATGTAGCGTCCGATTCATCATTATCCCAGGCTCAGCGTACAGCGCCGGCTTTCAGCCTTGCATAGCGCCACGTCTTAGCTGTCGCTACCTGGCGCTCTCCCATACATTTCTATGGAGGATTCGAAAATCCCTTTCCTGATCCCAATTTTTTTTTCTTTTTTTTAAATAAAAACTTAAATTTTTCTGACATGTATTCTGGGCAAGAAAATGACATTTTTGAAAAGTTTTTGGATTTTTTATATTTTTATGCAGAATTGTCCTCACACGTCTGGTTTTAATGCGGACCAACACACAGGCTGATCTATAAGATTTATATAAGATTCCCGGGCCGATCAGATCCCTCCCTGCGGGGCATCCAAAATTGGGGTGCTGTGTGTAACCCCCTAGGACGCCCCATTCACCTTACCTTACTCCCGTTCCAACGGCGCATGCGTGGGCCGCGGCCGCATCTCGCGCTTCACTCTAGCAGGACGCGCGCCCGCGCTGGCCCTGTTAGAGGGAAGCGCGAGATGCGGCCGCCAGCATGCTCGGAGACCCCTGTGGTTGTCCGTCCCTTGTACGTACATACCACAGCGGATCTGAGCACTCTGATTGGACGAGCGCTCACGTAGGAGCGGGGTGAGGTGAGTTATTTAGGGTGATCGGGGTGCCCCGCAGAAGTGGACCAAAACCCAGGATAGTGAAAATCCTGGGTGTTGGTCCACTTTAACAAGAATACTGAACTGAATAAGAGCCTATCTTGTATGTTTCCCCCCTGTACATAGAGATTGCCCACATTAATCCGGACCCTCACCCTGAATAAGAACCTATCTTATATGTTTCTCCCCCCCCTGTACATACAGATTGCCCACATTATTCTGGACCCTCATCCTGAATAAGCGTCTATCTTGTATAATGTATTAACCATAGTCATAGTTTTCAACTTTCGCCTTTCTGGGCTGTTTTTATTGTCTGTGTGATCAGGTGAATTTTTTCTTGCGCTTTATTAAAAAAAAAATTTTGTATATTTTTACTTGCTCCTGGTTAATCTTTTAACCCAGACGTTCTCTGCTGGCCTGTAACTGCACCACTTGCTAAATATCCACTTTGTGTGCGTGTGTGTTTTTAGTAAATGTATTTCATTATCTACCTAGGACTACGTGGACTAGAACGTGTTGCTGGACCACCAGGACCAAAAGGAGACCAGGGACCACCTGGACCACCTGGACCACCAGCATCCGGTAACACAAATTACAATACACACTCAATTACAGTAACAAGAAGGTATTATTATTATTATTATTATTATTTATGTATAAAGCGCTATTATATTTTGTGGCACTGTACAAAGATAAAATTACAGGAGGGTGGGACGGGTTAACTTATAATACACGGGGCATTATGTGTTATGTATAATAGAGATATGCCAACAAATGCATATTAATACAAACAGAATTATGAGTCAAATGCAACAAAAAAACATTTAAACAGGACTAGATTATTATTATTATTATTATTTATTTATATAGCACCATCAATTACAGACAGGGTAGAAACATACAGTAAATAGACTATTACAGATGCAGTGTTACAGAGTTAACAATGAATATTCTGAATACAAGATACAATAGGAGAGAGAGCCCCGCCCCTGAGGAGCTTACAGTCTAAAGGATGAGGGGTGGAGACAAAGCATCACACACAGTCAGTATTGAGCTTTGTGCCCTTTAGATAATTGGTTAAGCCAGATGATATGCTGAATAAGTGAGTTTTAAGGGCGCCTTTGAAGGTTGTGGAGTGGCGTATTGGGTGCGGGAAGGCATTCCAGAAGATTGGAGTTGTATGTGAGAAGTCCTGGAGGCGGGCGTGAGAGGAGGTGACCAGGGTGGAGGACAGGAGAAGGTCGGCAGCAGAGCGGAGGCTGCTTCTAGGTTGATATTGTTGGATTAGAGATGAGATGTAGGGAGGGGCATGGCTGGAGAGAGCTTTGTAGGTGAGAGTTAGAGTTTTGAACATGATTCGCTGTGGGACTGGCAGCCAGTGTAGGGATTGGCAGAGAGGCGCATAACTGGAGGAGCGAGAGGAGAGATGGATGAGGCAAGCAGCAGAGTTCAAGATAGATTAGATTAGAGGGGGGCCAGTCTGTTAGTTGGTAAGCCACAAAGAAGGATGTTGCAGTAGTCCAGTCGGGATATGACCAGGGCGCACTAACATTTTAGTGGTGTCAGGTGAGAGGAAAGGACGGATGCGGGAGAGGTTTTTAAATTGGAGGCGACAGGAGGTGGCCAGGGAGTGAATATGTGGTTTGAAAGAGAGGGCAGAGTCCAAAATGACTCTCAGGCACTGAGCTTGGAGAGTTGCTGTTATTGGTGACAGAAATAGACGTGTTTGAGAGGGGAGGGGAGTTAGAGGGTGGGAAAATGACCAGTTCTGTCTTCTGTCCATGTTTAGCTTGAGGTAGCGAGATGACATGAATGAAGAAATAACTGCAAGGCAGGTGGGGGGGCGAGATATATGAGAGGAGAGATTGGGGCCTGAGAGATATATCTGAGTATCATCCGCATAGAAGTGGTAGACTAGATTAGGAGCGAGAACCCCGCCCTAGTGAATTACAAGCTGCAGGAATGTTGTGTAGACAAGAGCTTGGGTCACAAACAGTATGTACTAAGAATGGCAACGTCAGACCTCGAGGACACCCGTCTTCTTAGTAACTTCACAACCCCCAATCTCCGCAGATAGTTTTACCTATAGTCAAGTCCCTGTTTGCCGGGACGCTTTACATGCCTCACCGGACACGGTTGCCTCCCAGGACTTGATCAGGGCTGAATTTCCCATTAGGCAACCCTAGGCACGTGCCTAGGGTGGATAACGTATCAGATTTTCTCAGGGTATAGGCTCGTCTAATTCCAATCACTGGCTCCGCTTTAATTCCTAATCTTTCAGTTGTTTTTGTATATTTAATGATTGCTTCACTCGAATATTCTCCCCCTTCCCCTTCTAGCTCTTATCATCACATTAGCAAGAAAACCACTTTCCTATAGACTTTAAACCGCTCGAGGTTTATTAAAAGCATGTAAAGGTACGTTATATATGTGAAGGTGGTGGTGGAGTCACGATATTGACACCATGGTGAAAAATTGCCTTTATTACGCTGTGCCTTATATACAGTCTTAGGGCTGTATATAGTTTGAATGAACTGATCAATGAGACTGGAGTGACAACAGTCAAAAGGCTTGGAGCGAGATCCTTTCAGGAATTAAATTAATTGTTTATTGTATAAAATTCTAAGCACGGTTTTAGAGAACGGTTTAAGTTCTAATTGTTGTAAAGGTAGCAATTGTAGCTGGCGGAAAGTATTCAGCCATTATCTTTGTGGTTCTTCAGTGTGATAGTTCATATCTGTCCTGCAGTTGCGCTACATCACCACAAGATGGCACTGTTGGATAGCTAATGAATTGTGACGCTACAGGTCTACCAAACTGTTGGCTAAAACCTAACCACATAGGAGTACAGCTGAACTGCCATTGGCTAAGTTGAGTAAAACTAGAGAAGGTTCTAGAAGTCAGTCTTAGGGAATCTATATAAGGAGGCCATGGGTTAGAGTTACATAAGTCTACAAGATGTAGTTCTCTATTGCAGTAACCGGGAGTGAGGAAGGTACCAGCAGGGTCAACTGGTAGCAGTGTGCAGTAGCAGAAGTGTAACAGAGAGCAGAGGAGCCACATTTATACCTAACAAGTGACCACAGGAAAAGGTGAACCATTCCACCCGAGATGCTGATGGAGGAAGCTAAGGCCTCAGTATTCTGCTATGGGATCAGGATGAGAACCCGACACCCATGTCACCCCTGACCATCAAGGGGGTGGAAATCAAAAGAGGAAGTGAGACGAAATTTCTGGGTGTTACCATCTCCAACAACCTCAGCTGGGAAAGGAACACCATGGCTCTACTGAGGAAAGCACATCAGAGACTTTTCTTCCTAAGGCAACTGAAGAAGGTCGGTCTGTCGAAAAGGTTGCTAGTGCTCTTCTTCAATGCCGTCATTGGTTCTGTACTGTGTTTTTCTTTCTCTGTCTGGTACGAGGAAGCTACAAAAAGGGACAAGTGTAGACTCCAAAGAACAATAAAGACAGCAGAAAGAATAATTGGATCCCCCTTACCATCTCTACAGGAACTGCACAACCGCAGAATCAAGAATTGGGCAGAAAAGATACTTTGGGACCCCTCCCACCCTGGACACGCCCTATTCCAGCAGTTACCATCTGGGCGGCGTCTTGTGGTACCAGCCTGCAGGACTTCTAGGTCTAGGAAGGGGTTCTTTCCTTTGGCTGTCCGCATACTCAACAATAGCCAAGCATCACAGGCCCAGGCTCAAGCCGGTATCACTTGCAGCTTGCACTTTGGAAGAGTATCTGTGCCTGTATCTCTGTATCTATGTCCCCCTTCCTATGTTACTGTAACTGTAGTTAACTGTTAACTGTTTTCTTGCACTGTGTATATGTCAAAAAAGAATTCCTTGTTCATCTCACAATGTACTTGGCGAACAATAAATTGAATTGAGTGCCCACCACCTGTTGAAGTCCATCTGGATGCAATGTCAGGCTATGGAAACTGTTGTGGAAAGACTGTATGACCTGCTGTGAAGCCTAAAGTGTACCTGAAGCCCTGCTAATAAAGTAAGTGCCCCTTTCATAAAGTCTCATTTGGAGTTATTGGAAGCAAGCCCACATCAGGAGGTCCCCCAAGCCCGTTAACAAACCACTCCCCATACGCCTGAGGAGTTAAACCCCTCAGGGGCCCGTATGCTACACAAGTACTCAGAAGGGTGACAATACTGTAAAGACTACTGCTACTCCAGATGGTAATCTTTTCTAAATAGATGGGCTTTGAATGGGTTTTGAAGGGTTGGAGAGTGTCAGATTCTATTGTGTAGTACTCCAATAATGTTAAAAAAAAGTCTCTGTCTTGTAGTTTCTAGCCAGAAATTCATAACATGCAGAAGTCAGCTACGCATAGCCTAGCATTTCGGGGGCCCCAACCGAGAGGAACAGGTTGCACTCTTGCCTGACTTGACATTATTGGGAGAACTTGGCTGAATATATTAGGGGTGTGGAGGTAGAAAAGAAAGCCCAATGAAATACATGAAAGGGTGATTGCTTTATATGGTGATGATGAACCTTCTTAACCCAAGGAAAGTTTTGAAGCAGGCAGATTAAATGGGGGAGGGAATTCATTGACCCCTGTTCAGCGCCACCTGTAGAAGCATTTTAGAGATAAGGTGGAGGCCATGGTTTTGGAAGATGGGGATCACAGTGAGAAGCTCTTAAATAGGCATTTCAATCGGCACAGTTTTGGGTATCATTTTTAATGTTTGGAGTAACATAGTATGTAAGGCTGAATAAAGACTTTAGTCCATCCAGTTCAGCCTATTCATCTCCTTCCAGTGGTCTAGTAGCCATAGCTGGTAATGTTATTACATGTAAGGAGAGCATCTCCTTCCAGTGGTCTAGTAGCCATAGCTGGTAATGTTATTACATGCACGGAGGGCATCCCGGCCACTATAGATCTCCTTCCAGTGGTCTAGTAGCCATAGCTGGTAATGTTATTACATGCAAGGAGGGCATCCCGGCCACTATAGATCTCCTTCCAGTGGTCTAGTAGCCATAGCTGGTAATGTTATTACATGCAAGGGAGGGCATCCCGACCACTATAGATCTCCTTCCAGTGGTCTAGTAGCCATAGCTAGTAATGTTATTACATGTAAGGAAGGCATCCCGGCCACTATAGATCTCCTTCCAGTGGTCTAGTAGCCATATCTGGTAATGTTATTACATGCATGGGGGGGGGCATCCCGGCCACTATAGATCTCCTTCCAGTGGTCTAGTAGCCATAGCTGGTAATGTTATTACATGCAAGGAGGGCATCCCGGCCACTATAGATCTCCTTCCAGTGGTCTAGTAGCCATAGCTGGTAATGTTATTACATGCACGGGGGGCATCCCGGCCACTATAGATCTCCTTCCAATGGTCTAGTAGCCATAGCTGGTAATGTTATTACATGCACAGAGGGCATCCTGGCCACTATAGATCTCCTTCCAGTGGTCTAGTAGCCATAGCTGGTAATGTTATTACATGCAAGGAGGGCATCCCGGCCACTATAGATCTCCTTCCAGTTGTCTAGTAGCCATAGCTAGTAATGTTATTACATGTAAGGAGAGCATCTCCTTCCAGTGGTCTAGTAGCCATATCTGGTAATGTTATTACATGCAAGGAGGGCATCCCGGCCACTATAGATCTCCTTCCAGTGGTCTAGTAGCCATAGCTGGTAATGTTATTACATGCCAGGAGGGCAGCCAGGCCACTATAGATCTCCTTCCAGTGGTCTAGTAGCCATAGGCTGGTAATGTTATTACATGCACGGGGGGCATCCCAGCCACTATAGATCTCCTTCCAGTGGTCTAGTAGCCATAGCTGGTAATGTTATTACATGTAAGGAGGGCAGCCAGGCCACTATAGATCTCCTTCCAGTGGTCTAGTAGCCATAGGCTGGTAATGTTATTACATGCACGGGGGGCATCCCGGCCACTATAGATCTCCTTCCAGTGGTCTAGTAGCCATAGCTGGTAATGTTATTACATGCAAGGAGGGCAGCCAGGCCACTATAGATCTCCTTCCAGTGGTCTAGTAGCCATAGCTGGTAATGTTATTACATGCACGGAGGGCATCCCGGCCACTATAGATCTCTTTCCAGTGGTCTAGTAGCCATAGCTGGTAATGTTATTACATGCAAGGAGGGCAGCCAGGCCACTATAGATCTCCTTCCAGTGGTCTAGTAGCCATAGCTGGTAATGTTATTACATGCAAGGAGGGCATCCCGGCCACTATAGATCTCCTTCCAGTGGTCTAGTAGCCATAGCTGGTAATGTTATTACATGCACGGAGGGCATCCCGGCCACTATAGATCTCCTTCCAGTGGTCTAGTAGCCATAGCTGGTAATGTTATTACATGCACGGAGGGCATCCCGGCCACTATTGATCTCCTTCCAGTGGTCTAGTTTTTTTGGGGGGGCGGGGCAACTCTGTTTTAGCTGTGCAGGTCCGGTCTCTCGCTAAGTCGGGGTCCCTGGTGCCTCTTTGTTAAATACAGTTAAAAAAAATATATATATTTTTTACCTGCCAAGCGATATTTTAGGGCACATCTGTTTTGTTGTGTGCGCTGCTCCTATTTTATTTTTTTAAATACTAAGTAAAATGTCTGGGAAAGGATGAGGTAGAGAAAAGACATCCCTGGAATTCCTTCTGCCACTAAGGATAAGGATGTTGGTGCCAGTACCAGGCCAGGCCCAGTGAAATTAGCCCCAGCCATTTTCCTAGGCCCAGTTATAGTAGATGCAGCATCCATTTGCCTAGGCCAACCACTGCT
Source organism: Gastrophryne carolinensis (assembly GCA_027917425.1). Taxonomy (NCBI): domain Eukaryota; kingdom Metazoa; phylum Chordata; class Amphibia; order Anura; family Microhylidae; genus Gastrophryne; species Gastrophryne carolinensis. The sequence goes on along the minus strand of CM051234.1, from coordinate 654,540,253 downwards.
AGTAGTAGCAGCAGCAGCAATGTACATGGTAGTAGTAGCAGCAGCAGCAATGTACATGGCAGTAGAAGCAGCAGCAGCAGCAGCAATGTATGTGGTAGTAGTAGCAGCAGCAGAAATGTATGGGGTAGTAGTAGCAGCAGCAGAAATGTATGTGGTAGTAGTAGCAGCAATATTGTATGTGGCAGTAGTAGCAGCAGCAGCAGCAATGTACGTGGTAGTAGCAGCAGCAGTAATGTATGTGGTAGTAGCAGCAGCGATGTATGTGGTAGTAGTAGCAGCAGCAGCAATGTATGTGGTAGTAGTAGCAGCAGCAGTAATGTATGTAGTAGTAGCAGCAGCAGCAATGTACATGGTAGTAGTAGCAGCAGCAGCGGCAATGTATGTGGTAGTAGTAGCAACAGCAGCAATCTATGTGGTAGTAGTAGCAGCAATGTACATGGCAGTAGTAGCAGCAGCAGCAATGTATGTGGTAGTAGTAACAGCAGCAGCAATGTATGTGTTAGTAGTAGCAGCAGCAGCAATGTACATGGTAGTAGTAGCAGCAGCAGCGGCAATGTATGTGGTAGTAGTAGCAACAGCAGCAATGTATGTGGTAGTAGCAGCAGCAGCAATGAATGTGGTAGAAGTAGCAGATGTATTGTATGTGGTAGTAGTAGCAGCAGCAGCAATGTATGTGGTAGTAGTAGAAGCAGCAGCAATGTATGTGGTAGTAGTAGCAGCAGCAATGTACATGGTAGTAGTAGCAGCAGCAGCGGCAATGTATGTGGTAGTAGTAGCAACAGCAGCAATGTATGTGGTAGTAGTAGCAGCAGCAGCTGCAATGTATGTGGTAGAAGTAGCAACAGCAGCAATGTACATGGTAGTAGTAGCAGCAGCAGCGGCAATGTACATGGTAGTAGTAGCAGCAGCAGCAATGAACGTGGTAGTAGTAGCAGAAGTATTGTATGTGGTAGTAGTAGCAGCAGCAGCAATGTATGTGGTAGTAGTAGCAGCAGCAGCAATGTTCATGGTAGTAGTACCAACAGCAGCAATGTATGTGGTAGTAGCAGCAGCAGTAATGTATATGGTAGTAGTAGCAGCAGCAGCAATGTACATGGTAGTAGTAGCAGCAGCAGCGGCAATGTATGTGGTAGTAGTAGCAACAGCAGCAATGTATGTGGTAGTAGTAGCAGCAGCAGCAATGAATGTGGTAGTAGTAGCAGAAGTATTGTACGTGGTAGTAGTAGCAGCAGCAGCAATGTATGTGGTAGTAGTAGCAGCAGCAGCAATGTATGTGGTAGTAGTAGCAGCAGCAGCGGCAATGTATGTGGTAGTAGTAGCAACAGCAGCAATGTATGTGGTAGCAGTAGCAGCAGCAGCAGCAATGTATGTGGTAGTAGTAGCAGCAGCAGCAATGTACATGGTAGTAGTAGCAGCAGCAGCAGCGGCAATGTACATGGTAGTAGTAGCAGCAGCAGCAATGAATGTGGTAGTAGTAGCAGAAGTATTGTATGTGGTAGTAGTAGCAGCAGCAGCAATGTATGTGGTAGTAGCAGCAGCAGCAATGTTCATGGTAGTAGTACCAGCAGCAGCAATGTATGTGGTAGTAGCAGCAGCAGTAATGTATATGGTAGTAGTAGCAGCAGCAGCAATGTATGTGGTAGTAGTAGCAGAAGCAGCAATGTACATGGTAGTAGTAGTAGCAGCAGCAATGTACATGGTAGTAGTAGCAGCAGCAGCAATGTACATGGTAGTAGTGACAGCAGCAGTAATGTATATGGTAGTAGCAGCAGTAATGTATATGGTAGTAGTAACAGCAGCAGTAATGTATGTGGTAGTAGTAGCAGCAGCAGCAGCAATGTATGTGGTAGTAGTAGCAACAGCAGCAATGTATGTGGTAGTAGTAGCAGCAGCAGTAATGTATGTGATAGTAGTAGCAGCAGCAGCAATGTATGTGGTAGTAGTAGCAGCAGCAGCAATGTATGTGGTAGTAGTAGCAGCAGCAGCAGCAATGTATGTGGTAGTAGTAGCAGCAGCAGTAATGTATGTGATAGTAGTAGCAGCAGCCGTAATGTACGTTGTAGTATTAGCAGAAGCAGTAATGTACGTGGTAGTAGTAGCAGCAGTAGTAATGTATGTGGTAGTACTAGCAGCAGCCGTAATGTATGTGGTAGTAGTAGCAGCAGCAGAAATGTATGTGGTAGTAGCAGCAGTAATGTATGTGGTAGTAGTAGCAGCAGCAGTAATGTATGTGGTAGTAGTAGCAGCAGCCGTAATTTATTTGGTATTAGTAGCAGCAGCAGAAATGTATGTCATAGAAACATAGAAACATAGAAGGTTGACGGCAGAAGGAGACCATACGGTCCATCTAGTCTGCCCTTATGTGTATACTGTATGTTCTCTTTATCTTAGGATAGATGTGTGCTTATCCCAGGCATGTTTAAATTCAGTGACTGTTGATGTCGCAGTAGTAGCAGCAGCAGCAATGTATGTGGTAGTAGTAGCAGCAGCAGAAATGTATGGGGTAGTAGTAGCAGCAGCAGAAATGTATGTAGTAGTAGTAGCAGCAATATTGTATGTGGCAGTAGTAGCAGCAGCAGCAGCAATGTACGTGGTAGTAGCAGCAGCAGTAATGTATGTGGTAGTAGCAGCAGCGATGTATGTGGTAGTAGTAGCAGCAGCAGCAATGTATGTGGTAGTAGTAGCAGCAGCAGTAATGTATGTGATAGTAGTAGCAGCAGCCGCAATGTACGTGGTAGTAGTAGCAGCAACAGCAATGTTTGTCGTAGTAGTAGCAGCAGCAGCAATGTATGTGGTAGTAGTAGCAGCAGCAGCAGAAATATATGTGGTAGTAGTAGCAGCAATATTGTATGTGGCAGTAGTAGCAGCAGCAGCAGCAGCAGCAATGTATGTGGTAGTAGCAGCAGCAGTAATGTATGTGGTAGTAACAGCAGCAATGTATGTGGTAGTAGTAGCAGCAGCAGCAATGTATGTGGTAGTATCAGCAGCAGCAGTAATGTATGTGATAGTAGTCGTAGCAGCCGTAATGTACGTTGTAGTAGTAGCAGCAGCAGTAATGTACGTGGTAGTAGTAGCAGCAGTAGCAATGTATGTGGTAGTAGTAGCAGCAGCAGTAATGTATGTGGTAGAAGTAGCAGCAGTATTGCACATGGTAGTAGTAGCAGTAGCAGCAATATATGTGGTAGTAGCAGCAGCAGCAATGCATGTGGTAGTAGCAGCAGCAATGTATGTGGCAGTAGCAGCAGCAGCAATGTATGTGGTAGTAGTAGCAGCAGCAGCAGCAATGTATGTGGCAGTAGTAGCAGCAGCAGCAATGTACGTGGTAGTAGTAGCAGCAGCAGCAATGTACGTGGTAGTAGTAGCAGCAGCAGCAATTTATGTGGTAGTAGTAGCAGCAGCAGCAGCAATGTACGCGGTAGTAGTAGCAGCAGCAGTAATGTATGTGGTAGTAGTAGCAGCAGCAGCAATGTATGTGGTAGTAGTAGCAGCAGCAGCAATGTATGTGGTAGTATGTATGTGTTTTCCTCTTGCTTCCTACATGCCTTTCTGCTCCTGAGTACACCAGGGATTGATATCATCTGTGTCCTCTTCTGCGGTTTCCTCAGCAGTTTGCACCCGCATATACCAGAGCTTTACCTTTTTGAAGTGCATCAGTTCTACATATAGCTGGTAAAAGTATTCTCAAAAGGTGACGGGATCACTCTAAGTGTGCATGCTCAGAGGGACTTTTACATTTCAGTTCATCTCGGACGATTTGGATTAAAGAGAAGAACACCTTTGCTTTGTGCTTTAATATATATAGATTGTTTGGACTTTTTTCGGAACAAGGAGTCTGGCACGTTGTAGGGTTTATAGAACTATTGGGTTTCTTATGTGATTTATTGCTGAAGAGGAAAATAACTTCTGTTGAGCGCAGTGTTTTAATATTGTTCAACTTTTATTTGTTATCCTCTTCTTTCCTTAGAGATTTATTCTATTCAATCTCAAATTGGAGCTTTGAGCACAAAATTAAGTGCCATGCAATCAACCCTGGACCGGCATGTCAAAGGTGAGCTGGACACTTTCACGTGGACTATTCTTTAAGGTCGCAGATCTAACCAACCCAGGGGAAATTGGCTATTGCTCCCATGTCGTTAGATACCCGCTCGGGCCTGTGGAAGCCCCTTCAACCAGTATAACCCCCCAACTGAAACCCAAAAGCAGCCCTCTGGGACATGTGGCCCCCAAAGAGCCACAAAAGCCCCCCCCACACACACACACACTCACACACACACACACACACACACACAACTGGCTGCACTTATTATTATTATTTTTAATTAAAGAAAATAGAACCCTTGGAGCCCAAGCAGGAAGTCGGTAGGACGAAACGCGACGGGCGGAGCCTAGTGACCACGTGCCTTTCGTAGAAGATGGAGATTATCGAGCCTGCGGCCGAGGCATCGGGTAAACATATATGCAGAGCGTTAGGAGCCTGAGCTGATTGCGGTGGCGAGACCGCTGGTGGTAACACACAGCTTTGCCTTCTCAAAAATACTATATGCTGGATTTTATTGACATATTTGTTCAGCATTGCATAGTGGGGGCAATTGATATATTTGGTGAGCATTGCATAGTGGGGGCAATTGATGTATTTGGTGAGCATTACATAGTGGGGGTAATTGATATATTTGGTGAGCATTACGTAGTGGGGGCAATTGATATATTTGGTGAGCATTGCATAGTGGGGGCAATTGATATATTTGGTGAGCATAGCATAGTGGGGGCAATTGATATATTTGGTGAGCATTGCATAGTGGGGGCAATTGATATATTCCTTGAGCCTGTCGGTGTGTAGCAAAGTGTATGGCAGCGCCGACATCTGGAGCTGTAACTACGGTCAGGGACAGTACATGTCGTTTACGGCCCACTGGGTGAATGTAGTCCCTTTGCAGCCGCAGCAGCAACTTGGACAGGTCACGCCGCTTCGGCCTCCGCGCTCCCTGCCCGTTGGGCCTGTGACACCGTGCGACTCAGCCTCCTCATCCTCCGCCATCTCCTCACCCTCCACTGTAGGCTCAAGTCTCAGTGCCCCTCCAGTCTACCATGTGTGCAGGGCACGGAGGTGTCACGCTGTGCTTCACATGGTTTGTCTTGGCGAACGGAGTCACACAGGGGAGGAACTGCTTAAATGTATTCATCAGGAAATCCAAACATGGCTTACTCCAAGAAAACTTAAAATGGGAATCATGGTTACCGACAATGGAAAGAACATTTTGTCTGCGCTGCGCCAAGGAAGCCTGACCTATGCCCCCTGCATGGCTCACGTCTTCAATCTGGTTGTCAAGCGGTTTCTGAAGTGTTCCCCCCATCTGCAAGACATCCTAACAACTTCAAGGAAACTTTGCATGCACTTCAGCATCAGAACGGTAGCCCCCAACATAGTCTGATTTGCGATGTTTCCACCCGTTGGAATTCTACCCTTCACATGTTGGACCGATTATATGAACAGAGAAAAGCCATCACGGATTTCCTGATGATCCAAGCAGATAGGGGGACTCCCCTGTGTAACTTCAATGTCAACCAGTGGCAGCTCATACGTGACACCTGCCGTTTGCTCAGGCCCTTTGAGGAAGCCACTTTATTTGTCAGTCGGCAGGATTATGGGATGAACAACGTGATTCCACTGCTTCATGTACTACAGCACATGTTGGAAACCATGGCTGGTCAGGGCACTGGAGACATGGCGTCTAAATCTTACGGCCACATGAACCCCGTTGGAGCTGAACTGGAGGAGGAGGAGGAGGAAGAGGAGGAGGAGTTGCCCAGCGAAACACAGTTTAGGCTTGGCGAAATGGCTGGTTTATCTAGTCAGCGGACAGGAGAGGAGGAGCAGGAGCAGCCAGAGGAGCTAGAGGGTTGTGAGGAAGGCGAGACAGAGGACCCGGACACACCGTGGCAGTATGCAGTGAAGATGGAGACAGGTAGTCCCTCCGAGTCACTTGCGCAAATGGCAGGAAGCATGCTCACGCGCTTGCGTAGTGACCCCAGAATTGTTTCCATCTGTCGGCGGGATGACTTCTGGCTGTCCACCTTATTGGACCCTCGCTTCCGGCACAAAATGGGGGCATTTTTTAAACCCGCCGAGAGGGTGGACAACCTGAACTACTACAAAGACATTCTGCGTAGTCAGTTGGCCGATGCCTATCTGCGCCATGGTCCATACTCTCGCAGGTCTGACTCGGGGGGACCTCTGCGCTCACCTTCCACTGCCATGCCTGCTGGGGGGGTTGGCAGGAGCAGCAGCAGCAGCTCCATCAGCAGCAGCCTCAGTCTTCAGTCGCTAATGAGTAGCTTTATACACCCACGTAGTGAGGCTACTCATGAGCAGCAGGAAGACCTGGAGCAGGACCTCAACCAGCAGGTCATGTCATACTTTGACATGACCATGCCAACACACCTTGAGGATCCGCTGGACTTCTGGGCAGCCAAACTTGATTTGTGGCCGCAACTAGCAGAGTTTGCCCTGGAAAAGCTGTCCTGCCCGGCAAGTAGCGTGCCATCTGAGCGGGTGTTTAGTGCGGCGGGGGCCATAGTTACGGCGAGGAGAACTCGTCTGTCAACTAAAAATGTGGAGAGACTCACCTTTGTCAAAATGAATCAGGGATGGATCAGCCAGGATTTCCACCCACCAATGCCTGATGCATGCGACTAGATTCAGCATGGTGCCACGTTTTACACTTTCCAAATGGTGCAAAACATATTTATGTCTTTGTAGCGATAACCCTTATCGCCGGAGGGCTTCACCGCCCGAGACGTCCTTTTCCTAATCGTAAGAGGTGCTGCTGACAATTCCAGAGTCGTCCGTGAGGAAACAGGAACAGCCCTTACAAGGGCTAGTGAATTGTAATATAGCGTTTCCCCCAATAAGAGACAGAACTTCAGTATTGAGGGTGAAGGTGAAGTGTCTTTATTAGTGCCACTCTAGGCCTTATATACACAAGTCTCCATGCAAGGTGGACCTGATGGAGAACTGCATGACACACACACCGACCAATAGCAGCAGGGCACACAATCCCTCAACTCTGCCGGTGACGCAATCAGCAACACAATAGACGTCTGTAACACAATCAATCAGAACAATGCCATTGTCTGTGACGTAATCAATTAACACAATGGCAGTCTATAATACAATCCAAACTACAATGACATTGCCTGTAACAGTATCAAAATACAATGACATTGTCTGGAACCTAATTAAGAAAAGGCCAGTGAATGACCCGGTGGGCAACTGAATAGTGATGACATCCAAAAGACAGAGCGTCTGTCACAGTCTTTAGGCCAATTTTTGGGCTCCTGCTGACGCCAACTTCAGGGTGTGATTCATCCAATTTTTGGGCAATTGCCCCCACTATGCAATGCTCACCAAATATATCAATAAAATCCAGCATGAAGGCAAAGCTGCGTGTTACCGCGGTCTCGCCAGTAGAGATGAGCGAACTTTTGAAAAATTCGATTCGACTGATTCGCAGAATTTTCCGACAAAAATTGTTTCGACCCGAATAAATTCGCGACGAATCGCTATTAAAAACGGCTATTTCTGAGCCTCCTAGAGCCTCAATAGGGTTGTAAACCATTCTGCCTTGCTGTAACACGCACAGGATGCGTGCTGGGTTAGTTAAATAATACTTTGAATAAATATCACATGCAGATCAGAGGCATCGCTAATAGAATCGCAGAGCGGCACAATTGAATTCAAGAGAGTTGAAGTGGCATCACTATGAGAGGCAGGAGCCCAAACATTGCTTTAAAGAGACACTGGAGTTGGCAGCAGCAGGAGCCCAAAAATTGGATGAATCACACCCTGGAGTTGGCAGCAGCAGCAGCAGCAGGAGCCCAAACATTGGCTGAAAGAGACACTGGGGTTGGCTTCAGGAGCCCAAAAATTGGATGAATCACACCCTGGAGTTGGCAGCAGCAGCAGGAGCCCAAATATACACTGGAGTTGGCTTCAGGAGCCCAAAAATTGGATGAATCACACCCTGGAGTTGGCAGCAGCAGCAGCAGGAGCCCAAATATACACTGGAGTTGGCTTCAGGAGCCCAAAAATTGGATGAGTCACACCCTGGAGTTGGCAGAAGTTGGCAGCAGCAGCAGCAGGAGCCCCAACATTACTTTAAAGAGACACTGGGGTTGGCTTCAGGAGCCCAAAAATTGGATGAATCACACCCTGAAGTTGGCAGCAGCAGGAGCCCAAATATTACTTTAAAGAGACACTGGGGTTGGCTTCAGGAGCCCAAAAATTGGATGAATCACACCCTGGAGTTGGCAGCAGCAGGAGCCCAAATATTACTTTAAAGAGACACTGGGGTTGGCTTCAGGAGCCCAAAAATTGGATGAATCACACCCTGGAGTTGGCAGCAGCAGGAGCCCAAACATTACTTTAAAGAGACACTGGGGTTGGCTTCAGGAGCCCAAAAATTGCAAGATTCACACCCTGGAGTTGGCAGCAGCAGCAGCAGGAGCCCAAATATACACTGGGGTTGGCTTCAGGAGCCCAAAAATTGGATGAATCACACCCTGGAGTTGGCAGCAGCAGGAGCCCAAATATTACTTTAAAGAGACACTGGGGTTGGCTTCAGGAGCCCAAAAATTGGATGAATCACACCCTGGAGTTGGCAGCAGCAGCAGCAGGAGCCCAAATATACACTGGAGTTGGCTTCAGGAGCCCAAAAATTGGATGAATCACACCCTGGAGTTGGCAGCAGCAGCAGCAGGAGTCCAAATATACACTGGAGTTGGCTTCAGGAGCCCAAAAATTGGATGAGTCACACCCTGGAGTTGGCAGAAGTTGGCAGCAGCAGCAGCAGGAGCCCCAACATTACTTTAAAGAGACACTGGGGTTGGCTTCAGGAGCCCAAAAATTGGATGAATCACACCCTGGAGTTGGCAGCAGCAGGAGCCCAAATATTACTTTAAAGAGACACTGGGGTTGGCTTCAGGAGCCCAAAAATTGGATGAATCACACCCTGGAGTTGGCAGCAGCAGGAGCCCAAATATTACTTTAAAGAGACACTGGGGTTGGCTTCAGGAGCCCAAAAATTGGATGAGTCACACCCTGGAGTTGGCAGAAGTTGGCAGCAGCAGCAGCAGGAGCCCCAACATTACTTTAAAGAGACACTGGGGTTGGCTTCAGGAGCCCAAAAATTGGATGAATCACACCCTGGAGTTGGCAGCAGCAGGAGCCCAAATATTACTTTAAAGAGACACTGGGGTTGGCTTCAGGAGCCCAAAAATTGCATGATTCACACCCTGGAGTTGGCAGAAGTTGGCAGCAGCAGCAGCAGGAGCCCCAACATTACTTTAAAGAGACACTGGGGTTGGCTTCAGGAGCCCAAAAATTGGATGAATCACACCCTGGAGTTGGCAGCAGCAGGAGCCCAAATATTACTTTAAAGAGACACTGGGGTTGGCTTCAGGAGCCCAAAAATTGCATGATTCACACCCTGGAGTTGGCAGCAGCAGGAGCCCAAATATACACTGGGGTTGGCTTCAGGAGCCCAAAAATTGGATGAATCACACCCTGGAGTTGGCAGAAGTTGGCAGCAGCAGCAGCAGCAGCAGGAGCCCAAACATTACTTTAAAGAGACCCTGGGGTTGGCTTCAGGAGCCCAAAAATTGGATGAATCACACCCTGTGGAGAGTCATGTGGAGAAAAAGTAGCTTAGTTAGTAATATCTACATAAAATTATGAATAAACAAATGCAAAAGTATTGCCAAAGTGAAGTTTTGTTTGAGGGTGTGTTTCCACCTTTTAATTAAATCAGAAACAAGAAGGTATCATTGCCTCTGACTAATTAGCCCTCAAAAATTCTTGGAATTTTTAATCTGGAATCATGTCTGATCCGTCTTATCCGAAGAATATTAATAAAAAGTAAGAGTAACGTAAAGGATTTTTTATTAATACTTACTTGTGGTCCGATGCGGAGGAATGTCTGTAACTGGAGAGCAGCGCCTTAAATCTGTTTTGCACGATCCATCTTTCTTTAGTGTAGGTCTGGCCCCGGCATCAATCTACTGGAATACATCAGGCATTGTTGGGAGGAAAGCTTGGATGATCCGTGCGCCATTCATTTCCATGCAGGGCAGTCTCTGGAAAAAAAAAACTATGTATAAACCAGGGTCTTTTTCATATAAAAACAAATGGTTATTTTTGCTTTTAAACCATATGTTCCACAGCTTTACCAGTCATTGTGTCAGCCAATGAAGCAACTTTGTCTGGAAGTGCTGCAAAAGCAGTCCACTGCATCACAAGTGGCATCTGACACCCCCAGTCAACTGTCTGTTGTCTGTCTTTTATGCTTTGGGTTCAGCTCCACTATCCATTGATGAAGATCTGATAATCATAAAATTCAGCAGCTACTGCCCAGCCAAGAAGTGGAGGAGATACTCGCCTCTTCTTCCACTAGCCGGCAATTAGTGATGAGGAGAGTGTCGTGGGAGGAGGTGTTGCAAGCCGAGGTAGTGGAAGAGGGTCCCTGGAGTCTGCGGCGGTGGCGGCGGCAGCAGCAGCAGATTATTGCGGACTGTTGTTCGGAAAAATCAGCTACTCAGCGATGTGGCAGTGTTTCATGCAGCATCCTGTGGAGAAAAAGTAGGTTAGTTAGTGTATATACATAAAATTATGAATAGACAAATGCAATAGTATTGCCAAAGTGAAGTTTTGTTTGAGGGTGTGTTTCCACCTTGTAATTAAATCAGAAACAACTAGCTATCATTTGCCTCTGAATAATTAGCCCTCAAAAATTCTTGGAATTTTTAATCTTGATGTCTGAGGGATTTCTCCTCTCAGACAGCGTCACCATAAGTCCAGCCTGCTGCATTACACTTGGAAGAACATCTTGTTTGCGCTGCGACAAGGAAGCCAGAGTCATGCGTCCTGACATGGCACACGTGTTCAGTCTAGTTTTTAAGTCTTGCCCCCATCTGAAAGAACAACAGGAAAGAAAGTTAGCATGCACTTCTGGCACTCCTACACCACCAAGCACAATCTTATTGAGCCTCAGCGTCACAACGGTGTACCCCACCATAGTCTGATTTGCGATGTTTCCACCCGTTGGAATTCCACCCTCCATATGCAGGATCCACTATAGCAGTGGTCCCCAACCCTGTCCTCAAGGCCCACCAACAGGCCAGGTTTTGCAGATCTCCACAAAGATGCACAGGTGGAGTAATTAGTGCAGCTGCAGAGCAATAGAGCTGGCTATTTGGAGATCCAAAAAACATGACATGTTGGTGGGCCTTGAGGACAGGGTTGAGGACCACTGCACTATAGGAACAGAGAAAAGCCATCACGGATTTCTGGATGATCCAAACGGATAGGGGGACACCCCTGTGTAAATTCAATGTAAACCATTGGCAGCTCATACGTGACACCGACCGTTTGCTCAGGCCCTTTGAGGAAGCTACGTTATTAGTCAGTTGCCAGGACTATGAGATGAACGATGAGATTCCACTGCTTCATGTACTACAACACATGTTGGAAACCATGGCTGGTCAGGGCACTGGAGACATGGCACATACATTTCACAGCCACATGAAGCCTGTGGGGGCTGAAGTGGAGGAGGAGGAGGGGGTGGGGCAAAGCAAACCACAGTTTAGGTTTCACAAAATGACCATTTTATCTAGTCATCTGACAGAAGAGGAGGAGCAGGAGCAGCCACAGGAGCTAGAGGGTTGTGAGTAAGGCGAGACAGAGGACCCAGACACACCGTGGCAGTTTACAGTGGAGATGGAGACAGGTAGTCCCTCCGAGTCATTTGCACAAATGGCACGATGCATGCTCACATGCTTGCGTACTAGTGAGCACAGAATTGTCTCCATTTGTCAGTGGGAAGACTTCTGGCTCTCCAACTTATTGGACCCTCGCTTCCGGCACAAAATGGGGGCATTTTTTACGCCCACTGAGAGGGAGGACAAACTGACCTACTACAGAGACATCCCACGTAGTCAGTTGGGCGATGTCTATCTGCGCCATGGCCCATACTCCCGCAGGTCTGACTCGGGGGGACCTCTGCGATCACCTTCCACTGCCATGGCTGCTGGGGGGGTGGAAGGAGCAGCAGCAGCAGCTCCATCAGCAGCAGCCTCAGTCTTCAGTCGCTAGTGAGTAGCTTTCTACACCCGCATAGTGAGTCTACTCATGAGCAGCAGGAAGACCTGGAGCTGGACCTCAAACAGCAGGTATGACATGACCATGCCAACACACCTTCAAGATCCACTGGATTTGCTGGGAAGCCAAACTTGACTTGTGCCCGCAACTAGCAGAGTTTGCCCTGGAAAAGCTGTACTGGCCGGACAGTAGTTGATTTAGATGGCAACTGGGCTGCTCTATATAACGAAGCAAAATGGCAAATTTACCTCACTATATAAGCTATTGCCCCTCAGATTTACACAGGGGCTGCTCTATATTATGCTGCAAAATGGCAAATTTACCTCACAATATAAGCTATTGCCCCTCAGATTTACACAGGGCCTGCTCTATATTATGCTGCAAAATGGCAAATTAACCTCACAATATAAGCTATTGCCCCTCAGATTTACACAGGGCCTGCTCTATATAACGAAGCAAAATGGCAAATTTACCTCACTATATAAGCTATTGCTCCTCAGATTTACACAGGGGCTGCTCTATATTATGCTGCAAAATGGCAAATTAACCTCACAATATAAGCTATTGCAACTCTATATAAATAAAAATAAATAAATAAAAAAAGGGCCTGTAGAAGCTTATTTAGTATAACAGATAGGGTGACATGTGCTGGTTTGGGATGCCTATATGGGCTAGTGTTTTGGCAGCAGTACAAAAACCAATGCAAAATGCAATAGCTTAATAAAGCTGATGCTGATCAACGCTTATTTAGTATAACAGATGGGGTGCAACATGCAGGTTTGGGATGCCCTGCGGCCTGGTGTATTTAAAGCAGACCAAAACCAATTCAAAATGCAATAACTTAATAAAGCTGAGGCTGTAGATGCTTATTTAGTATAAACAGGTAGGGTGCAAGGTGCAGCTTTGGGGTGCCCTGCGGCCTGGTTAAATGAAAGCAGTCAAAAAGGAAGTGCAAACTGAAGTAGCTTAATGAAGCTGATGCTGATCAACGCTTATGTTGTATACCAGATAGGGTGCAAGGTGCAGCTTTGGGGTGCCCTGCGGCCTGGTTTATTAAAGCAGTCAAAAACAAGTGCAAACTGAAGTAGATTAATAAAGCAGCTGATGCTGATCAACGCTTATGTTGTATAACAGATAGGTTTAAAATAGCATGTGCCTTGGGATGCCCGTGTGGCCTGTTATATTTCAAGCTGAACAAAAAGTAACAATAATCCAAGTATGAGACATCATTTTGACCTTCTTTACAGCGCCATACTTTGAAAAAAAAAAATTAATTTCATGCCGATCAATCCAAAGGTCAATGCCCCTAACAAAAATAGTGTTCGGCATAAGTTTTCCTTCTGGAAGGACGTAACCTTTAGTTTACATGGTTGGGGTAGGTTATCTTACAAATTGGGATACCCCAGGCAGCAGTGTCATTGAAAGAGACAGATTGTAATGCAGGCCATACGCAAGCAGAGAAACTCAGGCTGCAACAGGCCTATTTAGTTTACATGGTTGGGGTAGGTTATCTTACAAATTGGGATACCCCACTGTATATGAAACCGAATATAAATGCACACCCAAAAGTGGACAATCAGCCTCCAAGAGGCCTGCTTAGTTTAAATAAGAGAGCTGCTTAGTATGGTAGGTAGGTTATGTTATGTTACAGAATGGGATGCCCCAAGCAGACTTGAGATCAGTATATATGCACACAGCAGCAGTGTGTTAGCAGGCTCATACAGGCCAAATTTCTTTAAATAACTGTGCAGCTTACAGTAAATGCAGAGGCTAATGGTATGTTACAGAATGGGATGCCCCAAAAACCAGAGAGCACCTGGCAGGCAGCAGTAAGACTATGCACAGCAAAAGTGTCTTTATCAGGCCTAATTTCAATTATAATAAGTTCAAATGGTTATATGGTCTTAAACAGAGGCTGCTGTAGTCACAGAATGGGATGCCCCAAAAAAGAAGTGGACCTGGCAGGGTCCAGAATTGCTATGCCCAGCAAAAGTGTCTTTATCAGGCTAATTTCAAATATAATAAGAGCAAATGGTTATATGGTCTTAAACAGAGGCTGCTGTAGTCACAGAATGGGATGCCCTGGCAGGGTCCAGAAGTACTATGCCCAGCAAAAGTGTCTTTATCAGGCTAATTTCAAATATAATAAGAGCAAATGGTTATATGGTCTTAAACAGAGGCTGCTGTAGTTACAGAATGGGATGCCCTGGCAGGGTCCAGAAGTACTATGCCCAGCAAAAGTGTCTTTATCAGGCTAATTTCAAATATAATAAGAGCAAATGGTTATATGGTCTTAAACAGAGGCTGCTGTAGTCACAGAATGGGATGCCCTGGCAGGGTCCAGAAGTACTATGCCCAGCAAAAGTGTCTTTATCAGGCTAATTTCAAATATAATAAGAGCAAATGGTTATATGGTCTTAAACAGAGGCTGCTGTAGTCACAGAATGGGATGCCCTGGCAGGGTCCAGAAGTACTATGCCCAGCAAAAGTGTCTTTATCAGGCCTAATTTCAAATATAATAAGAGCAAATGGTTATATGGTCTTAAACAGAGGCTGCTGTAGTCACAGAATGGGATGCCCCAAAAAAGAAGTGGACCTGGCAGGGTCCAGAAGTACTATGCCCAGCAAAAGTGTCTTTATCAGGCTAATTTCAAATATAATAAGTGCAAATGGTTATATGGTCTTAAACAGAGGCTGCTGTAGTCACAGAATGGGATGCCCTGGCAGGGTCCAGAAGTACTATGCCGAGCAAAAGTGTCTTTATCAGGCTAATTTCAAATATAATAAGAGCAAATGGTTATATGGTCTTAAACAGAGGCTGCTGTAGTCACAGAATGGGATGCCCTGGCAGGGTCCAGAAGTACTATGCCGAGCAAAAGTGTCTTTATCAGGCTAATTTCAAATATAATAAGAGCAAATGGTTATATGGTCTTAAACAGAGGCTGCTGTAGTCACAGAATGGGATGCCCTGGCAGGGTCCAGAAGTACTATGCCCAGCAAAAGTGTCTTTATCAGGCCTAATTTCAATTATAATAAGTGCAAATGGTTATATGGTCTTAAACAGAGGCTGCTGTAGTCACAGAATGGGATGCCCTGGCAGGGTCCAGAAGTACTATGCCCAGCAAAAGTGTCTTTATCAGGCCTAATTTCAATTATAATAAGTGCAAATGGTTATATGGTCTTAAACAGAGGCTGCTGTAGTCACAGAATGGGATGCCCCAAAAAAGAAGTGGACCTGGCAGGGTCCAGAAGTACTATGCCCAGCAAAAGTGTCTTTATCAGGCTAATTTCAAATATAATAAGTGCAAATGTTTATATGGTCTTAAACAGAGGCTGCTGTAGTCACAGAATGGGATGCCCTGGCAGGGTCCAGAAGTACTATGCCGAGCAAAAGTGTCTTTATCAGGCTAATTTCAAATATAATAAGAGCAAATGGTTATATGGTCCTAAACAGAGGCTGCTGTAGTCACAGAATGGGATGCCCTGGCAGGGTCCAGAAGTACTATGCCCAGCAAAAGTGTCTTTATCAGGCCTAATTTCAATTATAATAAGTGCAAATGGTTATATGGTCTTAAACAGAGGCTGCTGTAGTCACAGAATGGGATGCCTCACAGCAGACTTAAGATCAGTTCAGTATATATGCACAGTTAGTTAGTATAAGCAGCCTGAAAAAGCTAACAAAGCCTGTCAGGCTGGATGAAAAAAAAAACAAAAAACTCCCTGTGACAGGCTGACAGCCTCCGATTTTTCTACCTTTCCCTGTTTTTCGCTGACTTTCTGTCTGTCTCCTGTCTGTCTCCTGCCTGTCTCCAGCCTGTCCCTGTCTGTCCCTGCCTGTCTAACTGTCTCTCCCTCAGCTACACAGCGTTCTGTCTCTCACAAATGCAATAGAGAAATGAGGCAGGAAAGCAAGATGGCCGCCTTAAATACCGCTGTGACGTCACCGGGCTTGCTGGCTGCTGATAGGCTGCATGTGACTGTCCCAGCTTGCACTGGCGCGGGGTTGATGTCTGGACATGTCCCGTCCGCCATCTTAGAATGCCTGTAATGTAAATGAATGGATGTTAAAGGAAAACTTCGAGCGATCGAATCGCGGGGAAATTCGGATTCGATCCGAATCGAATTTTTCCTGAAATTCGGATCGAATCCGGGTTCGTCCGGATCGATTCGCTCATCCCTACTCGCCAGCGCAATCAGCTCAGGCTCCTAACGCTCTGCATATATGTTTACCCAAAGCCGTTTAATCTCTAGATTCTAAATTGTTATATTGTTAACTAATAGCGTAACCTTGAATATATTACTTTATATTACTAAAAATATGATTTATATATTTTTCAGCCGCTAATGTTTTAGTCAGTGTGTTTGTTGCAGTGCAGCAACATGCGCAAATGTTAAGGAAAGTGCCCGCTCTGCCTATTCAGAAAGGCCTGGCTCGGGCACACCGGCATATAGGCTCATGGGGTCCCCACATGTCAGACCGGTCATTTAATTGGGCCATATGGGGGGTTTTCAAACAGCAAGGCACCCCAATATGTGATGCCCCATAAAAAGAGATATAGCAGACCCCCCTAGAGTCTTACAGGCTGTTTCATGATTAACGCCAGGTAGCGACAGATGAGCTTCTGCAGAGCGGATTTCAGAGCGCCCGCTAGTAGTCGCTGTGCTCGGCCGTGGTTTGCTAGTCCAGAGCGCCTCAGTGCAGAATTGATGAATACATCGTGGGGAGTCGCTATATGACCAGTACAGAGCTGTATGGGAGAGCGAATGGAAGGCGACTGGTTATTGTGACCGACTCACTCCCACCATGCTGGCCTCCCCGCTCCCACCATGCCGGCCTCCCCGCTCCCACCATGCCGCCCTCCCCGCTCCCACCATGCCGGCCTCCCCGCTCCCACCATGCCGACATTTTTTTTTTCATTTCAGGGAAAATTCGGTCAGCACGAACCACCAAAAATTCGGGTTCGTGCTGAATCGAATTTTTCCTAAAATTCGGTGCGAATTCAGGTTTGAACCGATTCGCTCATTTGTGACATGAACACTTTAATGCCAGACCTGTAATGTCAATTCTGCATAAATATATAAAATTTGAAAAAAAAAATTAAACAATGGGTTTTTCAAGGCCAGAAGACGTCACAGCATTATTTGAGAATAAAAAAAAATAATAATTATAAAAACCCCTGTTCAAAGAGAAGTAAAAGAAACGTCCATCGAAATGTATGGGAGAGCGTCAGGTAGCGAGAGGTAAGATGTGGCGCTCTGCAAGGCTGAACGCCGGCGCAGTACGCTGAGGCTGGGATAATGATGAGTCGGACGCTACGTGGCGCTATCCCAGTCACTAAATAGAATCCGCATGATAAATGTGTAATTGCTGCCGTGTCCGGCGTTCACCTGTTGCTACTTGTCGGTTACAAGGCGCTACCTGACGCTATGCCTTCATGAATAAGGCCTTAATTCATTCGAATTCACTTCTAACGGGACTTGCATGGATGGATGAAGTTATGCAGAGATGCAGCAGAAGTGAGTGCGGTCACTAGTGCTTGGTAAGAAATATAAAAGAGGCTGAATGCAGCCAACACGCGGAGAGCAGGCAGCAGCTTTATTAACCTTTTTCCCTGGAATGTCCCTTTAAAGTGGACCACGATCCCAGTCCACTTCCAATTTAGGATGTTCAGGTGTTTGAATCCCCATTGGCTTTCTGGTATATTCACCTTACTGGTGATTCGACAGTGCATTCTTGGGCCTTTTTCAATCGACGTTCTATGCCAAAGATATTAAAGTGGACCAACACCCAGGATTTTCACTATCCTGGGTATTGGTCCACTTCCACAGGGCACCCTGCTGTGTGAAACCCCCCAGAAAGCCCCAAAAACTCACCTGACCCCGCTCCCACGTGACTCGCTCCACCAATCACAAGCTAGGTCCGTCGACGGACAAGGCGAGAGCGCCCGCCGCCGCCTCTCGTGCGTCCCTCTTACAGGGAGCGCGCCCTGCTAGAGGGATGCGCGAGAGGCGGCGGCAGCCCGCGCATGCGCCGTTGGAACGAGGAACAGGTAGGATTTGCGGGCTTCCTGGGGGGTTTCACACAGCGATTGGGGTGCCCCGCAGGCAGGGAGCTGATCGGCCCGGGAATCTTATAGATTCCCGGCCCAATCAGTGGTGGGTGTTGGTCCACTTTAATACATGACATTGAACTCTGTATGACAACAGTACCCAGCATCAGCACCCGGCAAACCCGATCAGCTGACGAGGGCTCCCACCCCCCAGGGGGGCCCACTGACAGCTGGCACAATGTGGTTAACCCTTCTACTGCCAGTCACTAAAAAACAGCTCCAGCCCTCCATCTCCAACCCTCCACCGCAAAGGGGCCCACTGAGACCATGCCGCCCAAGGGCCCACATAAACCTGGAGCCGGCCCTGCCCAGCATAGAGAGTAGGGAGCAACTGCATCCACAGGATCTCTCTGGCTGACGTGCACGCTCATGAGCCAGCCTATCTGAATGGCTGGTAACCAAGGGGCGGATCAGACGAGGGAAGCCAGGGATGCGGCCGGTGCATACTTCATGGTATGGCTGGCAAGGTAAAGCAGTTGTCCCAGGCGGGGCCAGCTCCAGGTTTGTGGGGAGCCCTCGGGCAAGAGAGTCTTAATGGGGCCCATGATGTCACCTGCTGCTGATTGCCCTCTAGTCCTTGTCAGGTGTCACCTGGCTCTCGCCCCTTTCTGCACTTCATCGATTGCCCTCCATTGCATGCCACCTTCTCCATTATTGCTGATCACCCCCTGTTGGCTGAGGTCAGCCATGGGCAGGTCTGCACACAGCACCCGGCATTCTGTGGTCGGGTCCACTGTTAAATAATACCATGGCCAAGTGTGAGCCTGAGTGGGTCCCTGAAGATGCCGGGGGCCCTGGCAATTTCCCAGGTTTGCCTGGGAAAACATTCAGAGCAGGAAATATTCTGCATTGCCAGGCATAAACCTCTCAGCCTGATATTTATTTATGAAGGGATAGCGACAGGTAGCGACTGGTGAGCGGCCGGTAATGACGGGCCCCGCCACGAGAACGCCGGCTCCCCACCACAATCACACATTTATCAAGCCGATCCTGCTTAGCGACTGAGATAGCGCCATATAGCGAATCATTCATCATTATTCCAGCCTCAGCCCACAGCGCCAGAGTCTGACCTTGAACAGCGACAGGTATGACCTCTCACTACCTGGCGCTCTCCAATGCATTTCAATGGAACAATCTTTAAATATTAATAAATAAGTGTTATTATTTTTTTGTTTTTATGTGAAAAATTCTGTGACCACTTCTGCCATTTTAGATAATTTTTTTTAAGGGAAAAAAAAATTGTACAGA
This sequence comes from Gastrophryne carolinensis, assembly GCA_027917425.1. Classification (NCBI taxonomy): domain Eukaryota; kingdom Metazoa; phylum Chordata; class Amphibia; order Anura; family Microhylidae; genus Gastrophryne; species Gastrophryne carolinensis. Next base: position 654,520,744 of record CM051234.1, on the reverse strand, counting down.
ATTGATATTACAGGTCTGATATTATTGTATTCATATTACTAAATTATTTTAAAAACTTGTTTTTTTTGGTTTCCAAAAATATGGTTGTTTGGGGGTTAAAAAAATACCATTTTGTGAGTACTCACCTGAAAAATGGATATTGTTGGTGTGCCACACACCCCGCTTCACTTCTTAAATATTCATTACTTCATGGGTTAATCCACCGCAGGTGATGTAGTGCAGAGAGGAAGTCTTGTAACGAGCCCCCTTCCGGCCCATATATACCTGGTACCTCCCTTCAATCACCAGTATAATCAAAAAGCAGTAATACAAGGTACCAGTATTCCACCAGTAACCTCAAAATCAAATTTGATATAAAAAGGCTTCACCATATAAAGGCTTCGGTAATACCGAAAAGGGCGGGTGTGAAGCGGGGTGTGTGGCACACCAACAATATCCATTTTTCAGGTGAGTACTCACAAAATGGTATTATTCTTGGTGTGCCACACACCCCGCTTCACTTCTTAAATATTCATTACTTCATGGGACATCCAAAAGCAGTGTCCACAAGGGAAGGGCATCTCAAGGCCAGGTGAAGCATAACTTAAATGACTGCAGTCTGCAGAACTCTGCGGCCAAAACCAGCATCCGCTGAGGCCCGCACATCAACTTTGTAAAACTTAGAAAAAGTGTGAACAGAAGACCAGGTGGCGGCCTTACAAACCTGTTCAACAGAAGCTTGGTGCTGAAAAGCCCAAGACGCCCCAACAGCGCGAGTGGAATGAGCAGTAATACGAAAAGGGGGAACTCTTCCCTTAGCAGAATAGGCCGAAGTAACGGCCTGACGTATCCACTTGCTAATGGCAGATTTGGCTGGTGCCAAATCCTTCTTAGGCCCATGGGGCACAACAAAAAAGGAATCCGTCCTACGGAAAGGAGACGTGATAACCAAGTAGTACTTAACACAGCGTACTACATCCAAACAATGCAAAACCCTCTCTTTGTCATTCTTAGGATTAGGACACAAGGAGGGAAGAACAATATCTTGGTTCAAATGAAAAGCAGAAACCACCTTAGGAAGAAAGTCTGGCTTGAACCGAAAAACCACTTTATCCTGATGTCTCTCGAAGTAAGGCGCCTGGATAGACAAGGCCGCCAATTCCGAGACACGCCGGATCGAAGTGATCGCTACCAAGAAGACCATCTTCTGAGTCAGGGTAGATAAAGCAATATCTTGCAAAGGCTCAAAAGGAGGAGCCTGAAGAGCAGAAAGAACCAAATTCAAATCCCAAACCGGGAGTAATGGTTTCCTGGGAGGCCGCACATGCGTAACCCCCTGGAAAAAAGTTTTAACTAAAGGCTTAAGCGCAACACGCTTCTGAAAAAAGATAGATAAGGCAGAAACTTGCCCTTTCAACGTACTTAGCTGAAGACCAGAGTCCAGCCCAGATTGTAAAAACTCCAGAATCCTGGAGACCGAAAATACCCTACAAGGAAAAGATCTCATCTCGCACCAAGCGATATAGGCTTTCCAGGTCCTATAGTAGATGATAGAAGAAGACCTCTTCCGGGCACTGATCAGAGTCTTAACGACTGAATCAGAAAGACCCTCCTCCTTTAGGATGGAGGTCTCAGCAGCCAGGCCGTCAAAGCTAGCGCTGGTAAATTGGGGTAACACAATCGACCCTGAGTGAGCAGATCGGGCCGAAGAGGCAGAACGACCTGGTCCACTGCCAGCCGAACGATGTCTGCGAACCACACTCGCCTCGGCCAACTTGGGGCCACGAGAACGGCGGACACCCCTTCCAGAGCCAACTTCCGAAGCACTCTGCCTAGCATGGGTATCGGAGGAAACAGGTACAGAAACCCCAGATACCCCCAGCTCAGGGACATGGCGTCCACTGCCAGAGCCAGAGGATCCTGGGAGAGTGACACGAAGTTCGGGAGCCTGTGATTGTGACGAGAGGCAAACAGGTCCACCTCTGGTGTCCCCCATCGGCGACACAGTGAGCGAAATACCCGAGGATGGAGGGCCCATTCCCCCCGACGGGGAGAGCCCCTGCTCAAGCGGTCCGCTTCCAGGTTCTCCACTCCTGGAATGTATACCGCCGAGAGACAAGGAACATGGGCCTCTGCCCAGGTCAGGATCAGGGACACCTCTCTGAGAGCACTCAGGCTGCGAGTCCCTCCCTGATGATTGATGTAAGCAACCGCTGTTCGATTGTCTGAACGCACCTGGACCGGAAGGCCCAGAACGTGCTGAGTCAGGAGAGCAAGCACCCGACGGATGGCTCTCAGTTCCAGAATATTGATGGGTAAGTGGGCCTCTTGAGGTCCCCACTGCCCCTGGAACTGCAGCTCCTTCCAGAATCCGCCCCATCCCGACAGACTGGCGTCCGTGGTGACAATTTCCCAAAGGGGGGCCAGGAAAGACCTGCCCTTCACGAGATTGGTCGAGACCAACCACCACTGGAGGGACTGCCGGACCCGGGAGGACAACTGGAAGGGCTGATCCAGCGACCGAGGCTGCCGGTCCCAAGACGCCAACAGATAAAGCTGAAGCGTCCTCGTGTGGAATTGAGCAAAAGGAACTGCCTCGAAGGAGGCAACCATCAACCCTACCAGCCTCATCCCCAGACGGATGGACGGCCGAGGATTGGAGAGTAGGACCCGAGCCAACTCCTGAATCAGAAGAATTTTGGACTGAGGGAGAAACACTCTGTGTTGATGAGAGTCTAACTGCATCCCCAGAAAGGACACCACCCTGGCCGGAGCGAGGGAGGACTTGGAGAGGTTGATCACCCAACCGAAACTTTCCAGCGTGGAGAGCACCACCCTGGTGTCTTTCTCCGATTGATCGAGTGACGGATCCATGATAAGAAGGTCGTCCAAATAAGGTACGACACGAATGCCCCGAGCTCTGAAAATGGCCATGACCCCTGCCAGCACCTTGGTGAACACTCTTGGAGCTGAGGTAAGGCCAAACGGAAGTGCCACGAATTGATAATGCCGATCCTTCATCATGAATCGAAGAAAACGTTGATGAGGGTGGCAGATGGGAACATGCAGATAAGCATCCTTGATGTCTATGGACGTCATGAAGTCCCCTTGCCGAAGAGAGCCGACGGCAGTGCGCAAGGTTTCCATGTGAAATTTCCGAAAACGGATGAACCTGTTGAGTAACTTCAAGTCCAGGACGGGACGAACTGACCCATCCTTCTTGGGGACTGCGAACAGATTGGAGTAGAAACCGAGGCCCATCTCTAAACGCGGTACCGGCCGGATGACCGCCATCTGTAACAGATTCTGTACCGACGCCAGGAGCCCCTGTGCGGCCAAAGGATCGATGGGCACCCGAGACCGAAAGAACCGTGAAGGAGGGCGAGACTCGAATTCCAGCTTGTAACCGGACGACACTATCTCCTGAATCCATCTGTCCGGAACCTCCCGGTTCCAAACCTGGGAGAAGTGTCGCAATCGTCCCCCCACCCGCACGGGTGAGGGCAGCCCCTCATTGCTGAGCGGGCTTACCAGCAGGTTTGGGCTTGGAGCCCCAGGACTGGGCGGGACGGCCACGGCCCCTCCCCCGCGTCCAACCTGTACGACTGGTAGAGGGAAGGGAAGCCCCCCTACCCGCTCTGTATCCTCGAAAGGACGGCCTACCAGAAGCTGCCCCTCTAAAGGGGCGTCGAGGCCTCTTGCGTTGTGGCATCTTACCACCCTTTGCGACTGAATCAATTTTCTCCCCGAACAGACGCAACCCCAAAAAGGGGAGAGCTGTGAGCACCTTTTTAGAAGCTGAGTCCGCCGACCACTGTCGCAGCCATACTGACCGACGAATAGCGACCAGCATTGCCGCTGTCTTGCTACTCATAGCCAGCGCATCGTCCTGAGCGGATAGAACATAAGACACAAAAGAATCGCACTGCTTAAGCGCAGCGAACTCATCACAAGCGGGATTGAGATCCTCGCATAGCCCCTGGATTACAGATCTTACTGCTAAAAGAAGAAGGGCCGAAGCGCACAGGGGGCGCGTCGTTGACCCAGCATAAACAAAGCCATGGCGAGCATACTGGTCAATCCTACGATCCTCCCCATCTTTAGGGACAGAAGTCTCAGCAGACTGTACCATAGCGGAGCTAGATAGCCCTAGCACAGGGGTATCGACTTCAGGAGGGACGGACCAAAGCTTCAGCAATTCTGGCGGAAAAGGATAACGCTTTTCCCAACTGGAAGGGATTCCAGATAACCGCGTGGGATGTTCCCATTCTTTAAGGACCACCCTCTCAAAGTGGTGCTGTCTGGGAAAAACCAAACGCGGCTGAGGCTCTTTAAACAACTGACCCTTTGGCAGGGTGACAGCCTCAGGCGGATCTAAATTCAGAATTTCAAACATTTGAGCCAGAATGGAGGGGGTGTCAAGGGCAACCCCCGCCGACCAATCGCCAATCGCATCAGCCTCAAGCTGATCTGCCGGCTCATCTGACTCCAAGAGGAATTCACCCTCATCCGGGGAGCCATCGGACCATTCCACAGGCTCACACAATTCGTCCTGAGGAGCCGAAGATACCGGAGTCAGGCGCTTCCGTTTTGCAGGGGCCTTCAGCCCCGCTTTAACGGGCAATACTTCCCGAAGACTGGCCGATTTTACCACCACCTCGGATTGCGAATCCCCACCTTTGACAGTGTCATGCGGGGTCCGGAACAGGGAGGGAGAGGCAGGAGATGATGAAGGTTGCGACGGGTCAGCAGCCGGATCAACAGACTGACGCGCAATAATCTGCCTTGCACAAGAAATGCAAATAAAGATATCATCAGCAGGGAGCGCAGCCCCACATTTTACACACCCCCTGGACGGCTCTGACGAGTCGTTTCCGGTAGTAACAGAAGCCTCCATATTGGTGATTTATGGTATCGCAAATACTGGGACTTTTAAGGCATAAGCCAACCCGGGATGCCCCCTTATAAAGAATGTCCCGGAAGGGAGGGTTTTTGTAAATACACTTTTTTTTTTTTTTTTTTTAAGAGAAAAGGTCCCCCTTAACAGTCTCAAAATATATATATATATGTATATATATATCTAAAATGTGCAATTTCATATAAAAAGAATGACTAGCCAGGCAATATAGAGCCGGAGGGCCGCAATAAAAGAGGGATCCCAGGATCTGAAAGGAAAGAAAAACAAAACCATCAGATCCCTTGTGAGTGTAACATATGCAGCATGTTCACAATAGCATGATAAGAGTGCATCCTTAAAAGCTTGCCCCATAAGAAATCTCACTCTCGGCCCCACAAAAGCGGGGCCGCTTACCTGACAGCCAGACCGGAGGGACATGTAGCAGCCGCAGCAGTAGAACACAAAACCATGTGTTGCTGCAGCGCGCGCCCCCCCCACGTGACCTCTCTTAACAGAGACAGGAAGGAAGTGAGGCTGGGGCCGCCGAGCGCCGCTTCCGCCGGCGCCACGCCCCTCCCCCCCCCCGCGTCACAGGGAGCCGCCCCGTTCCATTCATTGAGGGATTGCCACCAGCTGCGCTGGCTGACACCCAGCCAGGCGGCGGAGGAGGAGGGGGAAGGAGACATAAGCGCAGCCACACAGGCTGCCGCACGGAGCAGCGGGGAAGGGAGGGAGGCGGGAGGGGACGCATCTGAAGTGAACGCACAGCAGCTGAGCGCGGTCCGCTGCCCCGCCCCCATAAAGCTGACCAACACACTGGCCATCTCCAAAAAGTATCTGCCCGGAGCTCCAGCATAACAGACAAAGCGCACCATGCTGCTGCGCAGTCTGCTTCTATGCACAAAGTGAACACACAGAAAAAGACAGCAATACAGTGAAAACACTATACAAGATACACAACCCTCTATACCCCCCCCCCCACAGTGAAGGGAGAAGGGACCGAAACGGGAGAGAAAGGGGCTACGGGGACCCTCGGGACAGGGGCATCCCATTTCCGGATCACCATGCCGGATTGCCGCATTGCCCCCAAAAGAGGGGGACGAGCGGAGGAGATAAGCTCCTAGGCACCAATAGTGCCGTCTACCAATTACCCGGTGAGCAGCCTAGGCTGGGAGGCTTCCTATCCACCATAAAGGTATACAAACTCAAACCGGGCAGAAATAGACCAAAAGGGGGGTGGCGGGGTAAGAATACCCCGACCTACCTGTAAGCAGGAAACTTCCAACCTCTGTTTGTCAAGCAGAGAGAAAAATACTGGTGATTGAAGGGAGGTACCAGGTATATATGGGCCGGAAGGGGGCTCGTTACAAGACTTCCTCTCTGCACTACGTCACCTGCGGTGGATTAACCCATGAAGTAATGAATATTTAAGAAGTGAAGCGGGGTGTGTGGCACACCAAGAATACTACTTTTAACCCATCGCCGCCAGCGCTCTGGGGTTGAATATGGTGAAAGCCGGTCGCTAGGGCCAGTCGCTATCATACGCTCCCATACAGCGCGGAACCTGTCAAATAGCGACTCCTCACCCAATATTCAACAGACTGAGTCGCTATCAACTACCGAACAACGGCCAAGCACAGCGACTACTAGCGGGCGCTCTGAAAATGCCGCTACAGTCACTCAACTATCCACCCTGGCGAAGTGGCATCAAGCCACGCAACGCGTCGGTGTTTAGTTGCGGCATCAGGGGGTCCGGAGCTCGAGGATTGGTGATGTGTATTACTTTATAATTGTTGCTTAAGACTTTGTGGCTATTTTGTTGGCGTATGCACTTTACTATCTATATTAGGTAAAATTGTTTCACTCACTTACTTTTTGTGCACCACTGATTTCAGCACTTATTAATTTTGGACAGTTTTTTCCACTTTTCTACTTCACTCAGGCACTTGGCACTCTGACACTTTTTTTATATACTCTGGCACACTTACACTTTTTATCTTCATACGCCAACATTTAACCATTTTAAGGTCATTATAGATATTAACCTATTATCCATGTGATTGATCATCATTAGCTCTTAAAGAGGACCTCCCATTCCCCCAACTTTTGTCTATATGTTTTTTAATTAAGTCTTGTTGTGTCTTTGTTTGTTCTAAGGAAGATTCAATAACAATAAATTTGTATATATATTTTTTACATTATGGTGGTGTGCAGTTTAATCGCATAGGGACTGTGTGGGCCAGTCTAGGGCCCAGTACCTTGGTTACAGTCACTCAACTGTCGCTACCTGCCGCTATTAATGAATCGGCCTCCCCGTGCAAGTAGTAATGCTGCCTCTGTCGCTTTGCCTTTTGCATGTTCTTTGGGTCATATTTATGGTTAATTGACTATATTTTAATTATTTATTTATTCTTTTTTGTAGCTTTTACATTTTTTAAAGGCGCAGCCAGAGCTGGGGAAAAAATCTATATTTCAACTGGAGCTCTGGCCAATTACGATGGAGCTGTTGCTATCTGTAGCAGGGCCGGAGGTCAGCTGGCCACCCCGATGAATTTTGATGAGAATGACGCCGTCTTCTATATCCGCAATCAGTTTGACATACCTGCGTACCTGGGTATAAATGACATCCAAACAGAAGGCGCCTTTAAGTACCTATCTGGGCTGCCCATCAGCTTTGCCATCTGGTATGAAGGGCAGCCCGACAGCAATGGGGGCAATGAAGATTGTTTGGACATGTTTGAAAATGGAAGATGGAACGATGAAAAGTGTTGGCTGCCAAAACTGGTCATCTGTGAGTTTTAAATTGTTGAAAACAAAAAAAAAACAGGATGGAAGCGTTATTAACGATAATCACAAAAATAAATTTGGATACATGAGCGCAGTTATTTTGTATCTTTCCTGAAATGAAAATAAAGTTGATATTCTGATCTACCAACGTGGTTTATTATTGGCTTATTAAAAAGTCTCATTAAAGAGAGTAAATAACTGAAAGACCAAACCGTTCAATTTTAGTGTTCTTTTTAATCGGTGAAGGATAGTTTTTTATTGCTTGATCTTGTTAGGGCAAGCGCTGCACGCCCATCTCGCAGCACTTCACTTACCTCCATGGCTGCATCCAGCCGTCGTCCATCTCGCAGCACTTCACTTACCTCCATGGCTGCATCCAGCCGTTGTCCATCTCACAGCACTTCCCTCACCTCCATGGCTGCTCCCAGCCGTCTCCCTTCCCCCCATGCTTCCTCCTTCCATGGTCAGGTGCACACTTGTCCAATAGAGGGCGAGCGCACTGGATTCCTGAGATTTAAAGGACCTGTACACCACTGATTGGTGTCTGGTCATCCAATCCTGCATCCACTTCCCTTATTTAAAGAGGCACTTCCTTTCCTTCAGTTCCGGATCTTGGTCTTTCCATGCCAGTTGTAAATCATTTGCTTTTGGATTGCTCACCCGTGTACCGACCTCTGCCTGTACTCACTACGTCTTTTACCTGCCCCTGTGCACCACGCTGAACCTCGGCTAACTGTGGAACTGGGCCGATGTTGGGGGGTCACTTGCCGCACAAGACCAACCTGCCTTGCGGTGGGCTCTGGTGAATACCGGTGGCCTCTTAGACTCTGCTCACCTGACGCAGTACATCTGTTCCACAGTTAAAGCGGATCCACACCTCCTTTGTATTTTTTTTGGGGGGGGGGAGAAGGGCGTAGATGGCCAATTGTAAGCTTGCGATACTTTCTCCTCATTTAACCCCTCTTTAGCAGTGAGTGTTCACATGCCCTCTCTCATTAGTGTTGGGTGAGTTGGGGGTTAGGTGCCTTGCTCAAGATCACATCGGTCATGTCCCAGGACCAGGATTTGAACATGCAGCCCTCCAGTCACAAGTCCACTCGCTTACCTCTAGGCCACAACTGCCCCCATTTTGACGTTGGGGAAGGCTTTGACCCTTACTTCCCATATGTTGGCTCGAGGTTATAGGGCAAGCTCAATTAGATCAGTGGGCTGTCCTGATTAGTGTTGGGTGACTTAGGTGCCTTGCTCAAGATCACATCAGGACCAGGATTTGAACCTGCAACCCTTCGGTCATAAGTCTGCTCGCTTACGTCTAGACCATGACTGCCCCCATTTTGATGCTGTGCAAGGTGTTGAGCTGTATGGGGGAGGCTTTTGACCCTTTCTCCCCATATGTTGCAAATGAGGTTATAGGGCAAGCTCAATGAGATCAGTGGGCTGTGCTGATTAGTGTTGGGTGAGTTGGGTGAGTTGGGGGTTTAAGTGCCTTGCTCAAGATCACAGCAGCCTTGTTCAAGGAACTGAACCTGCAACCCTTCGGTCACAAGTCCACTCGCTTACCTCTAGGCCACAACTGCCACCATTTTGACGTTGGGGGAGGCTTTTGATCCTTACTCCTCATATGTTGCGCTCAAGGTTATAGGGCAAGCTCAATGAGATCAGTGGGCTGTGCTGATTAGTGTTGGGTGACTTAGGTGCCTTGCTCAAGATCACATCAGAACCAGGATTTGAACCTGCACTCTTCGCTTACGTCTAGACCATGACTGCCCCCATTTTGATGCTGTGCAAGGCGTTGAGCTGTATGGGGGAGGCTTTTGACCCTTTCTCCCCATATGTTGCAAATGAGGTTATAGGGCAAGCTCAATGAGATCAGTGGGCTGTCCTGGTTAGTGTTGGATGACTTAGGTGCCTTGCTCAAGATCACATCAGGACAAGGATTTGAACCTGCAACCCTTGAGTCATAAGTCTGCTCACTTACATCTAGACCATGACTTCCCCCATTTTGATGCTGTGCAAGGCGTTGAGCTGTATGGGGGAGGCTTTTGACCCTTTCTCCCCGTATGTTGCGATTGAGGTTATAGGGCAACCGCAAGCGGAGCAGTGGGCAGCCCTGGTTAGTGCTGGGTGAGTTGGGGGTTTAAGTGCCTTGCTCAAGATCACAACAGCCTTGTTCAAGGACCTGAACCTGCAACCCTTCGGTCACAAGTCCACTCGCTTACCTCTAAGCCACAACTGCCACCATTTTGACGTTGGGGGAGGCTTTTGACCCTTACTCCCCATATGTTGCGCTCAAGGTTATAGGGCAAGCTCAATGAGATCAGTGGGCTGTGCTGATTAGTGTTGGGTGACTTAGGTGCCTTGCTCAAGATCACATCAGGACCAGGATTTGAACCTGCAACCCTTCTGTCACACTATTCGCTTACGTCTAGACCATGACTGCCCCCATTTTGATGCTGTGCAAGGCATTGAGCTGTACGGGGGAGGCTTTTGACCCTTTCTCCCCATATGTTGCGCTTGAGGTTATAGGGCAACCGCAAGCAGAGCAGTGGGCAGCCCTCATTAGAGTTGGGTGAGTTGGGGAATTAGGTGCCTTGCTCAAGATCACATTGGTCATGTCCCAGGACCAGGATTTTATTTTAATGCCTAGATTGAGCATGCCCAGCCAGAGAGGGGCATCCAGCAATTAATTTGCTCAAAATATATTGTTGGGTATAAATATTAATAGCAGTTTTTTTTTCTAACGGGCGTAGTAAGAATATCGGCGATCCCCAGTAAGACCCCAACCCAAGGGAAGTGGAAATCCTGGGTTTGGCCTGATTTGGATAGCAAAATAAAATACATACCCTGTGCCAGGGGCCCATTCAACTTGCGGGAGAAGCAACGCTGCTGCATTCCAAGCTGCCGGCCCAACAGGGGCCTGCTTCTGGGTCAACCAATCAGTGAAGCAGGATTGTGGCTGCTGCGCAGTGATTGGCTGTCTCAGCAGTCTCTGGCAGGTGATGAATGCTGGTCGCTGGGCAGGTGCGTACAGTTTATTCTTTGGTCCTTTAAAGAGGACCAAAACCCTATTCACCCGGGGCTAATACACAAAAGACTCCAGGGACAGGTGAAAGCCCACTGTCCCCTGTATAAAATTGCCCTAGTTCCCCCTTTACTTCACTTGATAAGGCAATTCCAAGGCTCATGTGCAGGACCCCCGACCGCCTCCCATATATGCACGCTCCCGAAATTGGGATAACCAAAACCAAAAGGGGCAAAGTCCCAGGTTTTGGTTCCACTTTACAGAGGAACAATACAGTGATATGACTTATAGTTCATCTGCAAGTTTAATGGCTCTTTACTTTTCTCTGTCTCCTGTTAACCAATCGCCAGGCAGGCTTGCTAATCACTGTGTCCAACAACTTTTCAGAGTGAAAAAGAGGGACATTTGTTAAAGTAGGCCACGCCCCCTCAGTGTGGGATGGGTGAAGCCACGCCTCCTTATTGAGGGATGGATGAAGCCACGCCCCGTCATTGCAGGATAAATAGGAGATACATTGTAACAGTTATAACAATAGAAACACTTTGAATATGCAAATGAATAATTTATTGCTGTAGATCTGCATGTTACGCCTCAAAGAGGGACAATATGTAAATGAAGTCACGCCCTCTCATTGAGGGATGGATGAAGCCACTCCCCCTCATTGAGGGATGGATGAAGCCACGCCCCCTCATTGAGGGATGGATAGGACATACATTGTAACACTTACAACAGTAACACTTACAACAATAGAAACCCGTTTAATTGGCAAATGAATAATTTATTGCTGCAGATCTACATATTACACCTCAAAGAGGGACAAATGGGAACAACGAGGGACAGGTGGACATGGACTCAAAAGAGGGACAGTCCCTTCAAATCAGGGACACATGGGAGATACGGGTGCAGGCAGCCTGCAAGGAAATGAACATGCAGAGAGTATAGGCTGCAAATCAGTATGCCCCCATCATGCTGCCGAGATCAGTTAAATATTTGTCACTTTTAATTCCTTTCTGGATCCAAAAGTCCATTTTAAAGCTGATCAAAACCCATTTTGGCCAGCACTAGAGCCTACGAAAAAAAATGAAAGAAATAGTAATAATAGTTACTAATAGTAATAAGTAATGAAAGAGAAAGAAAGCAAGAAAGAATAAAAGAAGAATAAAAGAAATAGAAAGAAACAAATAGAAGGAAAAAAAAAAGATAAAAATAAATAATATTATGACAAAAAAAAAAAATAAATAAAAAAAAAAAAAAAAAAAAAAGAATAGAAAGAATAACAGAAAGAAGATATAGAAGGAATAGAAGATAATAACATAATGAAAGATGAAAAAAATGCAACAAAGAAAAGAAGAAAGAAAGGGGAAAGTAAGCAAAGGAACATATGTTGTGATAAAATATAACTAGAATTGGCTGATGGATTGTGGGTAATTTGCGGGAATGGGTAGTAACAGCAGTGTTTGTTGTGGAACATCACCTGACCTCTCTGCTCAGAAACTTACATCAGGTTTAAAAACATAATTATGGCTGAAATAACTGACTCTAACAATCCATTTATCAACACTGGATCAGCCTGGATCCTGTTCCAAGAAGAAAAAAAGGATTCAGGACCAATAGACTGACAAAGTTATACACTGACGGTTATTGAACAGGCTGATTCATCACTAACGCCAGGTAGCGACAGATGAGCGTCTGTAGCGGCATTTTCAGAGAGTAGTCGCTGTGCTCGACCGTGGGTCGCTAGTTCTTAGCGACTCAGTCGCTGTGCAGCAATGATGAATACATTGTGAGGAGTCGCTATTTAACCAGTACAGTGCTCTATGGGAGCGCATGTTAGCGACTGGTCAGTGCGACCGACTCACACCATATTCAGCAAAAAAACAGCTTCACACAACTCTGAAAAATGCTTCTCTGATGCCCAGAGCGCCGGAGGCGTTCAGCCCAGGAAGCCGATCAGATCCCTCCCCGCTCGACATCCGTAATTGGGATGCCCCGCTGTGTGAAACCCCGCAGGAGGCCCAGGAACCTTACTTTGTCCCCGTTCCAACGGCGCATGTGCGAGCCGCGGCCGCATATGGCGCTTCTGTCTAGCAGGGGGGCCGTTTGTGAATGGCCGGCTTGGGCACGCTCCCTGTTAGAGGGAAGCGCGAGACGCGGCCTCCAGCGCGCTCAGAGCCGCTGTGGTTGTCCGTCGTTTGTCCGTCCATACCACAGCGGCTCTGAGCGCTCTGATTGGACGAGCGCTCGCGTAGGAGCGGGGTGAGGTGAGTTTTTTAGGGCGATCTGGGGGGTTTCACGCAGCGGGGCACCCCCGATCGGGACCAAAACCCAGGATAGGGAAAATCCTGGGTGTTGGTCCACTTTAAAGTCTGTTTTTCAGCATCTATCCACCAGTAACAAAGCGAAAACATATGGAATTACATTGTAGCAACATTGTAACATGAACACTTTAATGGCAGAGCTGTGATGTCATTTCTGAAGAAATATATAAAAAATGAAAAAATTGTGAAAAAGAACTGCTTATTCAATGCCAGGAGAAGTCACAGAATTATTTGAGATTTTTCATTAAAAAAAAAAAAAAAACAACAAAAACCCGGTTTAAAGAGAAGAAAAGTATCGTCCATTGAAGTGTATGGGAGAGCGACAGGTAGCGAGAGGTCATACCTGGCGCCGTGCAAGGCTGAACGCCGGCGCTGTTTGCTGAAGCTGGGAAAATGATGAATCAGACGCTACATGGCGTTATCCCAGTCACGAAACAGATTCTGCTTGATAAATGTGTAATTGCTGCCGTGTCCGGCGTTCACCTGTCGCTACCTGTCATTAACCAGCCGCTACCTGACGCCATCTTTATGAATAAGGCCCACTGTATCTCATGATAGATATTACGAAGTTCTGGTATTTTTACCCAAATTTAGTCTTATCTAATCGCTCGATGTCAGTACATACAGCATGCAGAAGGTCTTTCTGTAAATGACTTGAATTGTTAGAGTGTTGGATTGTGGGTAACACAACTTCCTGCCATTGCGTCATGTGATCAATTCGCAGTAACCTTATCAGACGGCCTGTGGTGCATTTAACTCTCCTCTCATGTCGTTTAACAAAGTTAACCAAACTGTTAGTTTAAATCCAGTTATATTGTACCTAAGGTCGGCAAATTACGGACCCGCCCACCCCCCGCCTCTCAGAAGTTAATTGACCCTAAAGCATCCCAACATGTTTGTCATCGGAGATGAGCCAACCGGGTCATTAGAACCAGAGTTTGCTCTGAATTTCAGGGAAAGTTTGATTCGGCACGAAAACTTATTTCGTGTGATTTGTGCTGACTTATTCTTTATCCTTAAAGCGGATTGAAACCCCTTGCAGCCAGGCCACTAGCCTGCATCTTATAGTAGGATGTCCTGCTGTGTGAAACCTCTGGGGTCGCAATGCTGCGATTGCTGGCGCCGAAACCCTGGCTTCCCTGTTGCCTATCCTAATGGGAGCGGGTGCACCTAGCTTGAAAACCGCGGAGGCGGCCCGCCATTGCTTCACGTCACCAGCACCTTAGATGGTCTCCCCGGCGGCCCTTCACTTTCCTCCCCTGACTGCGGCTCTCTTACTTGTTGGACAGCTGAGTATCTCTTCTTTAAAATTGCAATCCCCTTTTTTTTGTTTATTTTTGGTGTTATTCCTTTATATCACCTGTTAGTATTTAGCACTATGTATCTTATAAATATGTCTATTTGTTGAGACATACACTGTTTAGATATTATGTATTATCCCTTCGTGCTCTTGGGACAATATTCTGCACTGTGTATACTTAGGCCCTTATTTATGAAGGAATAGCGACAGGTAGCGACTGGTGAGCGGCCGGTAATGACGGGCCCCGCCACGAGAACGCCGGCTCCCCACCACAATCACACATTTATCAAGCTGATCCTGCTTAGCGACTGAGATAGCGCCATATAGCCACTCATTCATCATTATTCCAGCCTCAGCCCGACCTTGAACAGCGACAGGTATGACCTCTCGCTACCTGGCGCTCTCCAATGCATTTCAATGGAACAATCTTTAAATATTCATAATTAATTGTTAATTTTTTTTTTTTTTTTTTTTTTTTTAAATGTGAAAAATTATGTGACCACTTCTGCTATTTAAAATATTTTTTTTAAGGTAAAAAAAAAAAAATAAAAAAAAATAAATTTGTACAGAATTGATATTACAGGTCTGATATTAATGTATTCATATTACAAAATTAAACAAGACTGAAGTGGACGTGTCCAATTACACAGCTTTCTTCAAAAAGGAGCACCAATATCAATATGGATACAAAATTCTTTATTATGAAAAAGGAGATACTATTAAAATACACAAAAACACACTGGACAATTAAAATCACATGGATGACCCCATGGTCACAATAATATTAATGAAAAAACCCCCTAAGGGGAACAATGCATCAAAAGACCCTATGTGCACTTATCGGATCCTATTATAACAGTTTACTTTATGCCGGCATAAAATTATATGTGTAAACCCTCAAAGTGTACAACCTCTAATAAATATCAAACTCTTAACAACAATACCTCATATGTGAAAATGAATAAAAAACTAAATTCCACAGAAAATATATTGGCAGACTCGCCCAGTACAAACAGTTATAAGTGAATGGAAACAATAAAGATATACTCAAAGTGCACGTGTGCGTGCTAAATGACACCAGCAAACCTGAATATTCAAGAATAAAGAATGGCACATAGAGTCAGCATCACAGGGTCATCAAATATAAATCACCGCGCCCGCAGCTCCCATGTTGCTTCAAGGTGAGGGTTAGTATCCAATGTCTATTCCTACCCTTAAATAGTGTTGTCCCATCCTCTGATTCATATCAGCTGTAACAAATCAGCCGGCATTTGCTTACATCCTGTTATGGCGCTGAGCATTGTGGGAAACCATCGTCATCGATTACATGCGCATCACTGTTGTCTAGGAGACGTGCTGGTGCAGAGCCGTCCCGCCCCTCCCACCCACTGAGCCAGCCCACACTCACTGTGTCATCATCCCAGCTGCAGCATAATCAAAGCACAGTGTGCTGCAAACACAGGCAGATCCATCCATCCTGCTTAATTCTTATTGACAGACACAGCCCATAGAGCTGCAAAATTATTTAAAAAAACTTGTTTTTTTTGCTTTCCAAAAATACGGTTGTTTGGGGGTTAAAAAACTACTTTTAACCCATCGCCTCCAGCGCTCTGGGGATTAAACATGCATTTTACAGCGCGAGAATTTTTGGGCGTGATTTGTTAATGAATATGGTGGGAGCCGGTCGCTATGGCCAGTCGCTATCATGCGCTCCCATACATTGCGGAACCTGTCAAATAGCGACTCCTCACCCAATATTCAACATTACGGCACACCGACTGAGTCGCTATCAACTACCGAACAACGGCCAAGCACAGCGACTACTAGCGGGCGCTCTGAAAATGCCGCTACAGTCGCTCAACTGTCGCTACCTGCTGCTATTAATGAATCGGCCTCTTACTGTCTGATGGTTAAGGGAATTATATTATTTACACATTACATTTGATTTAATATGAGAGGTTGTAGGGATATATATATATATATATATATATATATATATATATATATAAAGTTTTTTGTGCCGGCACAAAGGACATTTAGGTACATAGGTTTTAGATATTGATTTTTCATTGTATTGATTTCTAATTATATTGATTTTTCACTGTGTGCACATATTATTGATTTTTTTATTGTAAATATTGTAAATATATTATTGATTATTGATCACGGCTTTTCATTAGGGAGTTTATTGATTTTTCATTGTATATACATTATTGACTATTGATCACGTTTTTTTCTTAGGGATATTGATTGTGACTGCATATTTTTTAGAAAAATATTTCTCAGAATTGTATGTCTGAATATATAGTGATGATTGATTTATAATATACTTATCATTTACCGCAGCCTCGAATTATATGGGTTATCACTAGGCAGTGATAACAATGAGAGCACACTAGGCAGTGATAACAATGAGCGCACACTAGGCAGTGATAACAATGAGCGCACACTAGGCAGTGATAACAATGAGCGCACACTAGGAAGCGATAACAATGAGCGCACACTAGGCAGCGATAACAATGAGCGCACACTAGGCAGTGATAACAATGAGCGCACACTAGGCAGTGATAACAATGAGCGCACACTAGGCAGTGATAACAATGAGCGCAAACTAGGCCGTGATAGCAAACATCTGACTATGATGGAATATGAAATAATACAAATGCTGTTCTGAGAGGGTTACAGGATAGAGTTATATACACAGAGAAACAATAGTCAGTTACCTTAGTATGCAGGAAAACAAAAATGATCAGCCCCACCTGTAGGTATCGAGAGTCCTTGGATGCAGGAATCATAGGACGAGGCCCGGCCATGAGTGCTCAGCTCACATGCATATGTAGATCAGTGAATACGCCAGCCTTAATCCAGTTTCAAAGGATAAAATATCCACGTTTTTATTCCATACAAAATTCTTTAAAAGCATTCCATCCACAGATACAAGTCAAGGTAAAGCATTAGGGAGCAGTTTGGATGCCAACGCGTTTCGGGCACAGACATTCATGATTAAGGGCTGAGTCTGTGCCCGAAACGCGTTGGCATCCAAATTGCTCCCTAATGCTTTACCTTGACTTGTATCTGTGGATGGAATGCTTTTAAAGAGTTTTGTATGGAATAAAAACGTGGATATTTTATCCTTTGAAACTGGATTAAGGCTGGCGTATTCACTGATCTACCTTAGTATGCAGTTGCAGAGTAGTGGTGATGGAGAACCCCCACAAGTCAGGAGCTTACAGATGATTTGGACACCTCCAGCACGCTGCCGCGAAACCCCTCCAGAGAAGTGACTAAAGCCTGGCCCAGGGTCATCCCTTTTATGCCTGGGGATCCTTTAACTTTCTCCCTTCTGTGGGATGGATTGTCACCTCCCACTGTTCTGGAGCTCGCTTTAGCCCCTAAAACCCTTTAGGGGTTATAACTTTGAGCAGGGGGGTCGTATGGCTTTGGTTACGGCACCAAACGATTGGGTCGGATGCCGGGCATCCAATAAGTCCAGAAATAAGGGTCCCTAAGTGGTTCAGAACCTTAGATCTCAATTTTTCTAGTTTTCCTTTGTTGCCGAGCCCGGTGAAACCTACTCCCGTGTGCGGTTTTGTGAGCCGGTTCTGGTTCTGTACCTGGCTTGGTGCTGGGACACATGGTGGTGCAGCTATGGTTCGATTTGTGTTGGTGCCGCTTGTCTGCGGCCTTCATCTTTTGATGTGACAAATTCACAGCCAGGGGTTCAACTAGCTGCAGACCCACTGGAGCCTCCCCAGGCTGGAGGTGTGAGAATCAGCAGCAGGGTGTCTGTGATCTGCCCTGCTTAACCCAGAAATGCTAATTCCGCTTCCTGAGGAGATAAGGACCTGTGCATATTGATGACTAAAAGCCTTAACAGGTGGACATAAAGGGGAACTCCGGACTTGCATCTGTGATAAAATGAAATGTAATGTTTGCCCTGTTCCTCACAACTCCCACAGTGCATTTATAATTATAATACTGTAGCTTGTCATGCATGTTAAAGTGGACCGAAACCCACCCAGGGCAGGCATACTCGCTCCCCCCCCCCCGGGGCACCCCGATTGGAAACCCCCCAGGTCACCAGAAAACTCATCTTCGTTCCAAGTCCCACCTCCCCACTTCCCTTTAGCAGGGTGTGTAACCACATCAGGCATTTCTGAATGGCCGGCACAGGCACGCTTCCTGTTTGAGGGTAGCAGCGTATACGGCCGCTTGAGCGGATCCGAGCATGCTGATTGGACAAGCGCCCGCACATGCGACATAGGACCAGAAAGAGGTGAGTTTGTTTGGGAACCGGGGGGGTTTCACACACCAGGGCGCCCTGGGGGCAAAAACCAGATCCACTTTAAAGTGGACCAACACCCAGGATTTTGACTATCCTGGGTTTTGGTCCACTTCGGTGGGTGCTCCGCTGTGTGAAACCCCCAGAAAGACCCGAAAACTCACCTCACCCCGCTCCCACATGACCGCTGCAGCCAACCCCCGCCGCCGGACAAGCGAGAGGCAGCGCCGGACAAGCAGAGCGCGTCCACCGCTGTCTCCCGCGCGTCCCTCTTACAGAGAGCGCACCCGCGCCGGCCATTCACAAATGGCCGGTGCGGGAGCGCGCCGTGCTAGTGGGACGCGCGGGAGGCGGCGGCGGCGGATGCGCATGCCCCGCTGGAACGTGGAAAAGGTAGGATTGTGGGCTTCCTGGGGGGTTTCACCCCGCGGGACATCCCGATTTCGAATGCCCCGCGGGGAGGGATCTGATCGGCCCGGGAATCCTATAGATTCCCGGGCCGATCACCCCTGGGTGTTGGTCCACTTTAATGCCCCACAATCTAATCTAAATCAGCACGTTGCCCCTTGATGGCTGCTCCTCATTCAGCTATGCTGTCAGAATCACATTTAATGGATGGAGGGCGCGCTGAGAATGCTGATGGAGGTCCGTGCATGCGCCGTGGGATTGAATCGTGTGGGAAGCATATGGTTAAACTAGGGTTTTCCTCAGTGAGAAGGCCTTTCACCTAGTCCATGAGTCCGTGAGACCACATAACAATACAAAAGAGGCGGGTGCACTACAAAGATCATTCAATAATTGTGCTCACTAAACCAATGGTTATACAAAAGCATAAGGAGGACTGTGCTCAACGCACCATATCCGTCCAAAATAGGAGCACCAAACAATTATCATACAAGCTTAGAAATATATAAAAAAACGTTATTAGTAATTAATCTGCACATATAAAAAACATAGAGACACAATTAAAAACAGCTGCATCTGCCCAAATCAATAAACATAATCATCACAATATTGTCATTTTCATTTTTAGGGGAACAATGCCCCCTGATAATTCATTGGTGCCGGCACAAAGGATAGATGGACAAATTCGGGTATAAAGTGACTGGTGCTGTGCTAAAAAATGATACAAAATATACAGTATTTAAAATATCAGTGGTTATATGAATAGTAATGAAACCCACAAACACTATACATAAGTGATACCAAATAATGTGCACATATCGTAATAATGAACAATACTCATATGCAATAAATGGGGACACAACCCAGACCCAAAATGTGAAAAGGAAGATACACCCAATAAACAATCCAATATAAAAGTGAAACAATTACACCAAACCAGTCACATAGCATATAACGGCAGCACGTATGTTCCCACAAACAAGAAGATATCAGCAGGAACCACCTGCGCACGTGGCATCCCGTGCCGCTTCTGCTGGGTGGGGACCACAAAAAGAGCATCAGTTTTCCTGAAAGGTGCAGTAACCACCAGACAAGTACTTCAGACACCTAACCACATCCAAAGAGTGCAAAACTCTCTCCTTAGCATTGCTAGGATTAGGGCACAAAGAAGGAAGAACAATATCCTGATTGAAATGAAAGGCAGACTCTACCTTAGGCAGAAAATCAGGTTTGAAACGAAACACCACCTTGTCCTGGTGTCTCTCATAGTAGGGGGGCTGAATGGCCAGGGCAGCATCCTGCACAGGTTCAAAGGGAGCACCCTGCAAGGCTGACAGAACCAAGTTCAGATCTCAAACAGGCACCATAGGTTTACGTGGGGGACGCACATGAGTGACCCCCTGGAAAAAAGTCCTGATCAGAGGGTGCTGAGCAAAGGACTTCTGGAAGAAAATAGCCAGGGCAGAAACCTGACCCTTCAGAGTACTGAGTTGGAGCCCCATCTCCAACCCAAGCAGTAGGAACTCCAGAATCCTGGGAATAGAGAACACACGACAGGGAAGAGACTTAGACTCACACCAGTCAATGTAGGCACGCCATACCCTGTAATAAATGGAAGAGGAAGACTTCTTCCTAGCTTTAATCAAAGTATCCACAACTGAGGAAGACAGACCCTTCTCCATCAAGATGGAGGTTTCAGCAGCCAAGCCGTCAAAGCCAGAGTTGGGATGGCGTAGTGAGCCCTGAGTGATCAGATCTGGCACCAAGGGTAGAGCGTACTGATCTACTGCCAGCTGCTCCACGTCTGCAAACCACACTCTTCTTGGCCACCTGGGGGCCACCAGAATTGCTGGCACCCCTTCCAGAGCAATCTTGGGCAGAACCCTGCCCAGCAGGGGAATTGGGGGGAAGACATACAGGAACTGAAAGTCCTTCCATGACATTGCTAGCGCATCCGAGGTCAAGGCCAGAGGATCCTGGGACAGAGAGACGAAAGCTGGGAGCTTGTGATTGTGGGGGGACGCAAACAGATCCACATCTGGTTGGCCCCAACGGTGACACAGAGATTGAAACACCCTGCTGCATAGGGACCATTCTCCCTGGCGAGAGGTCCCCCTGCTCAGAGAGTCCGCCAGGCGATTTTCCACCCCCGGGATGTACACAGCTGATATGCAGGGGACATTGGCCTCCACCCAAGTCAGGATCAGAGACGCTTCCTGGAGGGTCCCCTTGCTCCGGGTCCCTCCCTGATGATTGATGTAGGCAACTGCCGTCTGGTTGTCCGAGCGCACCTGAACAGGCAGGCCCCGAAGGTGAGTAGTCAAGTGAGCCAGAACCAACCTGATCGCCCGCAGTTCCAATACATTGATAGGTGTGTGGACCTCCTGAGGGCCCCACCTCCCCTGGAACCGCAGGGACTTCTAGAAACCCCCCCCCCCCAACTTGACAGACTGGCATCTGTGGTGACCGTCTCCCAAGAAGGGGCAAGAAAGGATCTGCCCCCCAACAGGTTCCTTGAGTCCATCCACCACGAGAGGGACCTCCTGACCAGGGGGGAGAGCACACAGGCCCTGTCCAGGGACGCTGTCCAGGGACGCTGGGCCCATACTACAATAGGTGAAGTTGCAGAGGCCTCAAGTGGAACTGAGCATAAGGGACCTCTTCGAAGCATGCCACCATCAGGCCCACCAGCTGCATCCCCTGCCTGATGGAGGGATGGGGACGGGCTAGAAGGGACTGAGCCTGTGCAATCAGACTGTCCACCTTCTGCTGAGGAAGGAAGATCCTTGCCTGAACTGTATCCAGATTCATTCCTAGGAATGGAGTTATCAAGGAAGGGGACAGTGAGGACTTGGGGTGGTTGATCACCCATCCAATAGACTGATGATGATAGACTAGATACTGGGAAGTGATGAGAATGTCGTCCAGATAGGGAAGCACGCTGACGCCCTGACATCTGAGCAGCGGCATCACGCCGGCCAGCACCTTGGTGAACACCCTGGGAGCTGAAGTGAGGCCAAAGGGCAAGGCCACAAACTGGTAGTGTTGATCCATCAGAGCGAACCTGAGGAAACTTTTGATGACCTGGGAACACAGGAATATGAAGATAAGCATCTTTGATGTGCACAGAAGTCATGAAATCCCCTTGGCGCAGGGAACTGATGGCAGAGCGCAGAGTCTCCATGTGAAAGCGCCTGCCCCTGACAAACTTGTTGAGGATCTTCAAGTCCAGGATGGGCCCGACTGAACCATCTTTTTTGGGTACTGTGAATAGGTTGGAATAAAAGCCCTTGCCTTTTTCTCTTAAGGGGACCTGGCAGATGACCCCCAGCTCCAGGAGGCCTTGCACTGCTTGCACTAGCTCCTGAGCTGACACAGGGTCCTGAGGAATCCATGATCTGATGAATCTTGGGCAGGCAGCAAACTATATCTTGTAACCGGAGGACACTACCTCCTGAATCCATTGGTCTGAGACATGAAGCCTCCAGATGTGAGCGAAGTGCTGCAGCCGTTCCCCCACCCGGATGGGTGAGGGCGCCTCATCATGCCTGAGGGGGCTTGGGAGATGTAGCGATAACCCTTATCGCCGGAGGGCTTCACCGCCCGAGACGTCCTTTTCCCAATCGTAAGAGGTGCTGCTGGAATTCCAGAGTCGTCCGTGAAGAAACAGGAACAACCCTTACAAGGGCTAGTGAATTGTAATATAGCGTTTCCCCCAATAAGAGACAGAACTCAGTATTGAGGGTGAAGGTGAACTGTGTTTTATTAGTGCCACACTGGGCCTTATATGCAATGCTCCATGCAATGACAACCACACTGACCAATAGCAGCAGGGCACACAATCCCTCAACTCTGCCGGTGACGCAATCAGTAGAACAATAGCAGGCCGTAATACAATCAATCAGGACAATGCCATTGACTGTGACGTAATCAACAATACACAATGGCAGTCAAAATACAATGACATTGCCTGTAACAGTATCAAAATACAATTACATTGTCTGGAACCTAATTAAGAAAAGGCCAGTGAATGACCCGGTGGGCAACTGAATAGTGATGACATCCAAAAGACAGAGCGTCTGTCACAATGCCCCCTTTTTTGTGGAACACCCGGCAGACCCGGATTGACCCTGTTCGGGTTAACGTGGGGCTGTCCGGACTCTTGTCATGGGCAGAGTTCTGTTTAAGGACAAGTCTGCAAATAGAGAGTAACCGGACTAAACATTGACGTGGGCTGTACATAGGAATCGGTCATGGGTGGGGTCCAAACATTGGGATATTGTGGCGTTGGTGAGTTCAGCACCAAAGTCCTTGGTTGGATGTGTGCACAGGTGCTTTGCTTTCTTATAGCTGGCCCAAGTTTCAATCTCTTTCCATGGAAGCTGATCGGAGAATCCACAATTTTCTGCACATCTACATCATCGTAAAAGTAGACAAAACCATAACCCTTAGAAACGCCAGAGGCATCCCTAATAATTTTGACATTCTTTACAGCGCCATACTTTGAAAAAACATCCTTAATTTCAGGCTGATTAATCCGACGGCCAATGCCCCCAACAAAAATAGTGTTTGGCATAAGTTTCCCTTCTGGAAGGACGTAACCTGATGGCTGATCCTCTTCTTGGCTTCTTGTAACAGACATGACGTGATGCAGGCGAAACCCCTGGGTCTCCCCGACCAGTGGGCTGGAGTCGGCAGCTCGGGCTGGAGCCTGGGTTGTAACAGGGTTGACGCTGGCTGGCCCAGAGGTAGCGTAGGCAGAAGTCATTGGCCCTAGATCATTTCCCAATAGTACTTCTGCTGGTAAGTTGTCCATAAGTCCCACCTGTACCCTGCCGGATCCAGCGCCCCAGTCAAGATGTACTCGGGCGGTGGGGAGTCGAAACACAGCTCCCCCCGCCACCCATACTGCAACGGTGTGTCCGGTGCGGTCTTTGTTCTTGACCAAATGAGGTTGGAGCAAGGTAAGTGTGGCTCCGGTGTCGCGTAATCCTTGCGCGGTGCGCCCATTGACTCGTACCTCCTGGCAATGGTGCTGTCGGTTGTCTTGGATGGCCGCTTGTACGGGATCAGCTTCGTACAGTACCCCCAGATACTCTTCCGAACTGCTCTCAGCTTCCAAACAGTGTGCCACAGGAGTACGGGAGGTGGAAGGTTGCTTTTGCCCCCACGTGTTTCGGGGAGGCTCTAGGGCGCAATCACTGCGATAATGTCCCCATTGTTTGCAACGATGGCACTGAACTGTGGAGAGGTTCGGTTGCTGCGCTGGCCTATGTTGCCCAGAGTCACGAGTTGGCGCTGAAGCCACAGGTGCTTGAAATTTGATGGGAGGTGGTGGTTTTGGAGCGGACTGTTCTGTCTGGCGAGCATCGGTGTACTCGTCGGCTAGACGAGCAGCCTCAGGTAGCGTTAGAGGCCTCCGGTCACGTACCCACTCTCTTAGCTCTGGTTGCAGGGCATTGAGAAAATGTTCTAGTAAAAACAACTGTAGTACATCCTCCGCGGTCGTGGCTTTGCATCCAGTGACCCAGTGTGATGCTGTACGATGGAGGCGACATGCCCACTCCGTGTAAGAATCCCCTCCCTTCTTTTGGGATTCCCGAAATCGTCGCCTGTAGGCCTCCGGGGGTGACAGCGTACCGGGCTAAGAAAGCCTCCTTTACCAGATGGTAGTGTGGTAAGTCCGCATCAGGGATGGCCCGGAAAGCATCGGAAGCTTTCCCAGATAGTTTCCCTGATAATATGGTGACCCATTCCTCCGTGGGTACCCGGTGTAAAGCGCACTGCCGTTCAAAATCGGCCAAAAATCCGTCAATCTCATCGTCACTTTCCTGGAAGGACTTAAATGCTGCAAATGGAATCTTTCTCCCCCCAGTGTAACTGAGGCTGAGAGGCTGCTGGGTTGAAAGTCGCCGATCTTCCCTTCGCTTACTGGCCTCTGCCTCCGCTGCGGCGAAGACTCGGACGATCAGTTCCTGTGATGGATTCGGGCCATAGACCGACAATCTGTTCCGAACCGCTTGAACAAGAGCAGCGTCTTCCTCGATCTCTATATTGGTTTCGGTCCTCACTGCTGCACTATCCATTTCGATCAGCTCGGCTATCAGTTCCTGACGTGGGCGGTTGCTAGCTGACCTTCCCCGGCTCTCGAGTAGATCCTTCAGGGTCAGCCTTTTCAACTTGTCATACTGACTCTCCATCAGGGTAGCACTCTCTCTGGGTAGACACTTGCCACCAATTGTAGCGATAACCCTTATTGCCGGAGGGCTTCACCGCCCGAGACGTCCTTTTCCCAATCGTAAGAGGTGCTGCTGGAATTCCAGAGTCGTCCGTGAGGAAACAGGAACAGCCCTTACAAGGGCTAGTGAATTGTAATATAGCGTTTCCCCCAATAAGAGACAGAACTCAGTATTGAGGGTGAAGGTGAACTGTGTTTTATTAGTGCCACACTGGGCCTTATATGCAATGCTCCATGCAATGACAACCACACTGACCAATAGCAGCAGGGCACACAATCCCTCAACTCTGCCGGTGACGTAATCAGTAGAACAATAGCAGGCCGTAATACAATCAATCAGGACAATGCCATTGACTGTGACGTAATCACACACACACAAATCTATGAAGAGGGGAGATAAAACCTTTTTCCGATATATTGGTGACAGAAAGAAGAAAAACAATGCAGTCTCAAAAATTAGAAATAGGGAAAATAAATATATTGACGGAGATAAGGCTGTGGCTGACCATCTGAATAGCTACTTTTGTTCGGTATTTTCAGATAGTAGCAGGCATGGTCATAGCACAACATCCAGCTGGGAGAGTACAGCTCCGGAGTTTCTGGAGGCTGATGTCTTAGCCGAGCTGGCACATCTAAAGGTAAGTAAGGCAATGGGTCCAGATGGAATCCACCCCAGAGTTCTAAGGGAACTTAGATTTGTGATTGCAGCCCCTCTAACTGATTTACTTAACCATTCCCTTTCAACTGGTGAGGTTCCAGATGATTGGAGAATGGCCAATGTCGTACCAATCCATAAAAAGGGGAGTAGAGAAGAAGCCAGTAATTACAGGCCAGTTAGTTTAACATCTATAGTGGTCAAATTAATGGAAACACTCTTAAAAAAACAGATAATTTCCCATCTAAAAATTAATGACCTATTGGACCCAAAACAGCACGGCTTTACTGAGGGCAGATCATGTCAGACCAATCTTATTGATTTCTTTGACAATGTCACTAAAGTGTTAGATGAAGGTGGTGCTGTGGATATCGCCTATCTGGATTTTAGCAAAGCCTTTGACACTGTACCACATAAGGAGCTCATAGATAAGTTATTGAAGGTAGGACTCAATCCCTGGATAGTTCAGTGGATTTCCAGTTGGCTGAGGGATCGGTATCATAGTGTTGTTGTAAATGGTGTGCAATCTGAACAAAGGCGAGTTACAAGTGGTGTGCCGCAGGGCTCTGTCCTGGGCCCCATTCTTTTTAATATATTTGTAAGTGACATAGGAGAAGGCTTGGTAGGAAAAGTTTGTCTGTTTGCTGATGATACAAAGGTTAGTAATAGGGTGGATATTCCTGGAGGTGTCTGCAACATGGAAAATGATTTAGCTTTACTGGATAGATGGTCAAAACTGTGGAAACTAGAGTTTAATGTCTCTAAATGTAAAATCATGCACTTGGGTAGAAGGAATCCCTGCTCTGAGTACCGTATGGGCAGTACTGTGTTAGCCAGGACCTCGGAGGAGAGAGATTTAGGGGTACTGATTACTGATAGCTGCAAGATGAGTGGACAGTGTAGCCAGGCAGTGGGAAAAGCAAGCAGGATGCTCGGCTGCATAGCTCGAGGCATCACCAGTAGGAAGAGGGAGGTTGTGATGCCGCTGTATAGAGCCCTGGTAAGGCCACAGCTAGAATACTGTGTGCAGTTCTGGAGACCTTACCTGCAAAAAGACATTATTCAAATAGAACGTGTCCAAAGGCGGGCAACGAAAATGGTGGAAGGACTTACACTTAAAACTTATCAGGAGAGACTTAAAGAACTTAATCTGTACAGTCTGGAGGAAAGAAGGGAGAGAGGGGACATGATTGAGACCTTTAAATATGTGAAAGGATTGAATAAGGTTCAGGAGGGAAGTGTTTTTAAGAAGAAACTTAACGATAGAACAAGGGGCCCAACCTGAAGCTAGTCGGGGGGAAGATCAGGAGCAATGTTAGAAAATATTATTTTACAGAAAGAGTAGTAGGTGCTTGGAACAAACTTCCAGCAGAGGTAGTTGAAACATCAACAGTCACTGAATTTAAACATGCCTGGGATAAGCACACATCTATCCTAAGATAAAGAGAACATACAGTATACACATAAGGGCAGACTAGATGGACCGTATGGTCTCCTTCTGCCGTCAACCTTCTATGTTTCTTCTATGTTAATCAACAATACACAATGGCAGTCAAAATACAATGACATTGCCTGTAACAGTATCAAAATACAATTACATTGTCTGGAACCTAATTAAGAAAAGGCCAGTGAATGACCCGGTGGGCAACTGAATAGTGATGACATCCAAAAGACAGAGCGTCTGTCACAGGAGAGGATTTAGCTTTGGGACCCCAGGAGGGGCCAGGACACCCACGTCCTCTGCCTCTACCCCAGAAATCTCCCCGGGCCCCAGGGAAAGAAACCCCCCTTCGCTGTCTTGCACCACGATAAGGGGAGGAGAAGGAACCCTGACCCCGAAAGGGCCGAGATTGCCGCCTGCTCTGGGGTAGCCTGTCTCCCTTAGCAAAAAGGTCCAAGCGGTCCCCAAACAGGCACAGTCCTTTAAAGGGAAACCCAGTGAGGGCCTTCTTGGCAGCGTTGTCAGCAGCCCACTGGCGCAGCCAAACCGAGCGGCGTATAGCCACCACGAGGGCAGAAGTTCTGGCACACATTCTAATGGTGTCATCCAATGCTGATAGGACAAAATTTACAAAAACATCACAACCTCACAAGGCAAATCATCAGGGGCACTATCGAGCATATTTCTGATAAGGGTTCTAGTGGCCACAGCAGCAATGGCAGAGGCACAGACCGGGCGCAGCACCATCCCCACACATGTAAAGGCGTGAGATGCCAGCTGGTCAATGCGCCGGTCCTCAGCATCCCGCAGGGTAGTGGAGTCAGGGGAATGCATGACAGAGGTGTTACACAGCCCTAGGATCGGGGCATCCACTCGGGGGGGGGGGGGATGACCAACATTTAACCACCTCAGCAGGAAAGGGATACTTCCTATCCCAACTTTTTGGAACCCCGGGAAGTTTACTGGGGCGCTCCCATTCCTTGAGCACAAAGTTATGGAAATGAGCCTGCTCGGGAAATTCCAAACGTGATTTTGCCATATGGAAAAGCTCCCCTCTTTGCCTGGGAGCCGCAACAGGGAGAGAGATAGACAGAACCTCAAAAATCTGGGTCAATAATCTGTCATCCGGGGCCCAGGAGTCAGAGCCAGAATTGTTATGACCCCTTGGTCTCTGAGTCAGAAAAGAGCTCCCCTTCATCAGACGGGGTGTAGCCACAAAGATTCATAAACTCCTCAGTTCCCATAGGGAAAACAGTGACATTAGGCGTCAAGTGCCACTTCTTAGCAGGGGCCTTACGTGCTAAGGACTTCGCAATCAACTGTTCAACAGTAGCCAGTCTAGAAGACACATCAGGCTGAGAATCCCCACTAGTATGCAACTCAGCAGGAGTGAGGTTTAAGCTTGGGGGAGTAGGTGAGGTGAAACGAGGTGCAGCCACTGGAAGGCCAGATTGCAATGCAAGCACCTGCTCAGCACAGGGTACACAGACCCGCGCCTTGTCAGCGTCAGCATGAGGCTGCCCACATGCTACACACAGCCGGTCTTGTCTCAAAGGGACCCCGGTCACATTATCCTGGGATGCCTCCATATGGTGATTATAGCGGCGCTATACGGCGATAGGGAATAACGCTATATAGCAACCCCGGATGCCCCAATAACCCGCTGGGGAAGTGGGAGTATTATTTTTACAAAGCCTACAAGTTATATACTAATACAGGGCCGGGAGAAGCCAAAAGGGTTCGCCCCGCCTGAAAGACATAAGCAGACAAGACCTGTAAGCACACAGTATACAAAAGTGAAAGATATAAAGCCGCCCGCGAGGGCACTTACGGACCGCGGTAGGTAGGGGTCCGTCGTGCATGGGCCAACCAAGCAGGTTAAAGATGGCGTCGGTATACCTCGAGGGGTGGGCCGGTATCAGCGATGACACAGAGCACGCCATAGACGAGCCCCGCCCCCCCCGAAGAGCGCAAAGCCAGAACGTGCAAGCAGACAATGACTGTGCACCAGCGCCTGAGGTAATGCCGCCGCCAAGCGCGAAACCAAGTCAGCGCGCGGCGGCGGCGGTGGCAATTTTTAAAAAAGACAGTAAAGGCAAGTCAGCGCGGTTGACACAAGACTAAACAGAATGGAAAAAGAGTGTAAAACACAGAATGCATAGCATACACATTTACACCCCCCCCCCCCTCTTTTCCCCCGAAGGCTACAAGGAGGATGAGGGAGGACAGCGGCCACTTAAATGGGGCCCACGATGGGCAGGGGCAAGGGGGCACTAGTGCGGGAGGGGTATCCCATAGAGGCTCACTTTAAGCCTGAACCGCCTACCCTTTGGTGGGGGATTGCGGTGGAGCAGCGCTCCTAAGCACCTAACAGCGGTGCTGCCTACCTTCACCCGACCAGCGCAGCCAAGGCTGGGAGGCAATTACTGATGGAACGGGTGTGAATAGTCCTACAGGGCCGCAGGCTAATTGCCCCGCTCACCTGCGAGTAGAGAGCCATTTCTCGTCCTTCGCAGCCAGACTGCAGAGAAATCTGGGGATTTGTGGGAGGTCCCCGGGTATTTGAGGGTGCCGGGAGGAGCCTATTTTCGATGTCTCTGCAGTCCAGCGCCATCTGGCGGAGTATATCCCAACTGTAAGTATTAGATTTGGAGCAGGACGTACTGTATACTAAGAATATATCTTTTTTTGATAAAAAATTTTTTGAGTGCCTCCCTCTATGATTCTGTGTTCTTACTCGGCCTGTCAGTTGTCTATTGACCAGTCTGTAGGAGGGAGCCCAGGTTGAATTGCTCATGTGGTGAACAAAAGGACTGTATGCAAGCCGAAGGACTTGGCTTTTGCGCCCCCTAACCGTGGACTTGTGGGGATGAGCAGCGGAGGGCGGATACGCCCTGCAAAGTGGATTTAACTTGCCTTGGAGTCACAGCTTGCTGGAGTACCCAGCCCTGGACTTATATTGATTTGGGTGAAGTAACCACTTTTGATTTATCGCATTGATGCTGCAATCCCTGAAGTAAATGATAATTTGCGTTTGAACACTTTATTTGCTAAATAAAGCTGTTTTGCTGTCGAAAGACTGTTGTCCGTGTCACTGCTGATCGCCCAACCGCTCACAATATATATATATGTTCTGCACAAACTGAAGGTTCAAAAAGAACCCCAATATCTGTGACCCAACCTTAGGTCTAATTGGGAATGATTAAAGAAAAAAAAAAAAAAAAAAAAAGGGGGAAGGGCCGTATAGAGAAGTCTCCCTCACGGCCTAAACGGCAGTAGGGGAATATATATATGTTCCTCTACTGCCTACTTTTGACGGAACCAGCATCTGAGAACACTGCTGAGGCCATGAACCCCTGACCAGACCCCGATCTTCATCTCAGCTGACACAGCTCTGGAGGAGGTGGATAGTAAATGCAGCCTCAGGAGCGGACTTCCCCATCTTGAAGGAAATGCACCATTTCAGTATCTGTTTTTGGCAGTTCACACCATCAACTACCCCAATGTCTATTCCTGGCAAGGCGTCGCATGCTAGAAACCGCGGAAGCTTTGCAAATGCTGAGATCTCACTGTAGACGTGTCAGCAACGTCTTTCTAATCGTTAATGTATCTCTAATTTTATTAATTTCATGCAAGTGCAACTCGTTTCTGGTAGGTCCCAGAAAGTTCAATTGGGTCGCTTTGGCCCTTATTTATGAAGGAATAGCGACAGGTAGCGACTGGTGAGCGGCCGGTAATGACGGGCCCTGCCACGAGAACGCCGGCTCCCCACCACAATCACATATTTATCAAGCCAATCCTGCTTAGCGACTGAGATAGCGCCATATAGCGACTCATTCATTATTATTCCAGCCTCAGCCCACAGCGCCAGCATCCGACCTTGAACAGCGACAGGTATGACCTCTCGCTACCTGGCGCTCTCCAATGCATTTCAATGGAACAATCTTTAAATATTCATAATTAATTGTTATTTTTTTTTTTTTTTTTTTTTTAAATGTGAAAAATTCTGTGACCACTTCTGCCATTTTAGATTATTTTTTTTAGGGGAAAAAATAAAAAAAAAAAAATTGTACAGAATTGATATTACAGGTCTGATATTAATGTATTCATATTACTAAATGATGTAAAAAACTTGTTTTTTTTGGTTTTCAAAAATATGGTTGTTTGGGGGTTAAAAAACTACTTTTAACCCATCGCCGCCAGCGCTCTGGGGTTTAAACATGCATTTCACAGCGCAAGAATCTTTGGATCGTGATTTGTTAATGAATATGGTGGGAGCCGTTTGCTAGGGCCAGTCGCTATCATGCGCTCCCATACAGCGCGGAACCTGTCAAATAGCGACTCCTCACCCAATATTCAACATTACGGCAAACCGACTGAGTCGCTATCAACTACCGAACAACGGCCAAGCACAGCGAATACTAGCGCTCTGAAAATGCCGCTACAGTCGCTCAACTGTCGCTACCTGGCGCTATTAATGAATCGGCCTCCCTGTTTCCTCGACTAGGATCACAAACATTGGTGCACCGCAGAGATGTGCTCTGTCTCCCCTTCTCTTCTCACTTTACACCTATGATTTCATCTCTTCAGATCCTTCGGTAAAGATCATCAAGTACGCGGATGCTCCCACCTTGGTAGACCTCATCAACGACAATGATGAGTCTTCCTATCGCACCCAAGTCAAAACCCTGGAGTCTTGGTGCAAAGTTAACAACCTTATCCTGAACACCCACAAAACTGTTGAACTTATTATTGACTTCAGGCGATCCCACCAAACGCACCGTCCCATTCTGAATGATAAGGAGGAAGTCAAAGTCGTAGCCAGTGCAAAATTTCTTGGCACCCAAATCACGCAGGACTTGAAATGGAGCAAGAAGCCAACTAAGGGGGTTATGTAAGAAGGGATAGCGCCAGGTAGCGCCTCGTAGCGGCAGGCAGCGTCTGGTGAACACTGAATAAAGGGGGCTGGGAGCTGCTCAATCACTATTATTTATACAAAAGTGTATAGCACCTCTAACAGCGCCATGTAGCGTCACATGTATTTTTACAGCACCTCTAACAGCGTCATGTAGCGTCACATGTATTATTACAGGCAGGTCAGTGTATAGCGCCTCTAACAGCGCCATGTAGCGTCACATGTATTATTACAGGCAGGTTAGTGTATAGCGCCTCTAACAGCGCCATGTAGCGTCACGTGTATTATTACAGGCAGGTCAGTGTATAGCGCCGGCGCTGTGGCTTCCAGAGCCAGGTATTATCTTTCGCTCACTGTCGCTCTCCCATACATTTCAATGGACAATACTTTTCTTCTCTTTAAAGAATTTTTTTTTAATTTTTAAATCACAAATAATTCTGTGACCTCTCCTGACATTGAATAAGCAGTTTTTTCACAATTCTTTCATTTTTTTATATATTTCTTCAGAAATGACTAGAGATGAGCGAACTTTTGAAAAGTTCGATTCGGCCGATTCGCCGATTTTCACAAAGAAATTCGGGTTCGGCCGAATCGAACTTTCACGAAGTTCCCCATCAAAAATGCCGGCATGGTGGGAGCGGGTAAAGCCGGCCGGCCCGCTCCCACCATGCCGGCATTTAAAAAAAAAGCAAACACTTACCTGCAGGTCCGGAGCGTGGAGGCCGGCGCCGCTTTCAGCTGTCATCTGATGACGCGCCCTCAGATGACAGCTGAGAGCGGCGCCAGCCTCCACGCTCCGGACCTGCAGGTAAGTGTTTGCTTTTTTTTTAAATGCCGGCATGGTGGGAGCGGGCCGGCCGGCTTTACCCGCTCCCACTATGCCGGCTTATTTTTTTTTTTTAATTTCAGGAAAAATTCGATCGGCACGAACCACAAAATATTCGGGTTCGTGCCGAATCGAATATTTCCTGAAATTCGGAGCGAATTCCGGTTTGTCCGAACCGGTTCGCTCATCTCTAGAAATGACATCACAGCTCTGCCATTAAAGTGTCATGTTACAATGTTGCTACAATGTAATTCCATATGTTTTCGCTTTGTTACTGGTGGATAGATGCTGAAAAACAGACTTTAATCACACCGCCTCCTGCGCTCTGGGCTTCAAACAACTATTTTTCAGCGCCAGAGATTTGTGAGGCTGTTTTTTAGCTGAATATGGTGTGAGTCGGTCGCTATGAGCAGTCGCTACCATGCGCTCCCATACAGCGCTGTACTGGTCAAATAGCGACTCCTCACAATGTATTCAACATTACTGAACAGCGACTGAGTCGCTATAAACTAGCGATCCACGGCCGAGCACAGCGAGTACTAGCGGGCGCTCTGAAAATGCTGCTACAGACGCTCATCTGTCGCTACCTGGCGTTAGTGATGAATCAGCCTCCCTGTAACACTGTGACACTGACACTGCAATGGCCGACCACAACATACAATTCTGCATAAAAAAACAAAAAGCGCAATAAAAGTGTTTGGTTGCCGGGCAGGAGACACACAATGATTTGAGACAACAATTTAGAACATTACTTTAGGAAAACGCTATTTATACACAACCAGCTAAAACCCCATTGAAATGTATGGGAGAGCGACACTGAGCGACAGGCGCTACATGGCGCTGCTGAACCTAGAGCGCCGGCGCTATACACTGAGCCACCGCTAGTGATACATGTGACGCTACATGGCGCTGTTAGAGGCGCTATACACTGACCTGCCTGTAATAATACATGTGACGCTACATGACGCTGTTAGAGGTGCTATACACTGACCTGCCTGTAATAATACATGTGACGCTACATGGCGCTGTTAGAGGCGCTATACACTGAGCTGCCTGTAATAATACATGTGACGCTACATGACGCTGTTAGAGGCGCTATACACTGAGCTGCCTGTAATAATACATGTGACGCTACATGACGCTGTTAGAGGCGCTATACACTGACCTGCCTGTAATAATACATGTGACGCTACATGGCGCTGTTAGAGGCGCTATACACTGAGCTGCCTGTAATAATACATGTGACGCTACATGACGCTGTTAGAGGCGCTATACACTGACCTGCCTGTAATAATACATGTGACGCTACATGACGCTGTTAGAGGCGCTATACACTGACCTGCCTGTAATAATACATGTGACACTACATGGCGCTGTTAGAGGCGCTATACACTGACCTGCCTGTAATAATACATGTGACACTACATGGCGCTGTTAGAGGCGCTATACACTGACCTGCCTGTAATAATACATGTGACACTACATGGCGCTGTTAGAGGCGCTATACACTGACCTGCCTGTAATAATACATGTGACGCTACATGGCGCTGTTAGAGGCGCTATACACTGACCTGCCTGTAATAATACATGTGACACTACATGGCGCTGTTAGAGGCGCTATACACTGACCTGCCTGTAATAATACATGTGACGCTACATGGCGCTGTTAGAGGTGCTATACACTGACCTGCCTGTAATAATACATGTGACACTACATGGCGCTGTTAGAGGTGCTATACACTGACCTGCCTGTAATAATACATGTGACGCTACATGGCGCTGTTAGAGGCGCTATACACTGACCTGCCTGTAATAATACATGTGACGCTACATGGCGCTGTTAGAGGTGCTATACACTGACCTACCTGTAATAATACATGTGACACTACATGGCGCTGTTAGAGGCGCTATACACTGACCTGCCTGTAATAATACATGTGACGCTACATGGCGCTGTTAGAGGCGCTATACACTGACCTGCCTGTAATAATACATGTGACGCTACATGACGCTGTTAGAGGCGCTATACACTGACCTGCCTGTAATAATACATGTGACGCTACATGACGCTGTTAGAGGCGCTATACACTGAGCCACCTCTAGTGATACAAGTGACGCTACATGGCGCTGTTAGAGGCGCTATACACTGACCTGCCTGTAATAATACATGTGACGCTACATGGCGCTGTTAGAGTCGCTATACACTGACCTGCCTGTAATAATACATGTGACGCTACATGGCGCTGTTAGAGGCGCTATACACTGAGCCACCTCTAGTGATACAAGTGATGCTACATGGCGCTGTTAGAGGCGCTATACACTGAGCCACCTCTAGTGATACAAGTCACGCTACATGGCGCTGTTAGAGGCGCTATACACTGAGCCACCTCTAGTGATACAAGTGACGCTACATGGCGCTGTTAGAGGCGCTATACACTGAGTCACCTCTAGTGATACAAGTGACGCTACATGGCGCTGTTAGAGGCGCTATACACTGAGCCACCTCTAGTGATACAAGTGACGCTACATGGCGCTGTTAGAGGCGCTATACACTGAGCCACCTCTAGTGATACAAGTGACGCTACATGGCGCTGTTAGAGGCGCTATACACTGAGCCACCTCTAGTGATACAAGTGACGCTACATGGCGCTGTTAGAGGCCCTATACACTGAGCCACCTCTAGTGATACAAGTGACGCTACATGGCGCTGTTAGAGGCCCTATACACTGAGCCACCTCTAGTGATACAAGTGACGCTACATGGCGCTGTTAGAGGCGCTATACACTGAGCCACCTCTAGTGATACAAGTGACGCTACATGGCGCTGTTAGAGGCGCTATACACTGAGCCACCTCTAGTGATACAAGTGACGCTACATGGCGCTGTTAGAGGCGCTCACCAGACTGACTTTCATATATATACTTTTCACATACAGAGCCCGGCGTTCACCTGACGCTACGTGGCGCTACCTGGCGTTATCGCTTCTTAAATAACCCCCATAATGTCTATAGAAAGAGAAACGATATGTAGCACTTTGCTTCTTCCACCTTCACTTCCCTATTTATCATCTCACTTCTCAGCGGCCGCGCAGAGAGCAGGAGGACATCACTGACATCAGACATGGGGGACGCCATCACCTACGCCGAGATGAACTTCTCCAATAAACGCCAGTCATGTGCCCCACAAGGTGAGGAGACCCCTTTACATACATCCCAAGTGTCCCTGATTTAGAGGGACTGTCCCTCTTTAAAGTCCATGTCCCCCTGTCCCTTGTTCTCATTTGTCCCTCTTTGTGGTGTAACATGCAGATCTGCAGCAATAAATGATTCATTTGCCTATTCAAAGTGTTTCTATTGTTGTAACTGTTACAATGTATCTCCTATCCATCCCTTAATGAGGGGGCGTGGCTTCGTACATCACCAAATGAGGGGGTGTGGCCTCATTTACATACTGTCCCTCATTGAGGTGTAACATGCAGATCTGCAGCAATAAATGATTCGTTTGCCTATTCAAAGTGTTTCTATTGTTATAATTGTTACATCCTATCTCCTATCCATCCCTTAATGAGGGGGCGTGGCTTCATCTATCTTTCAAACAGGGGGCGTGGTTTAATGTAACAATTGTCCCTCTTTTAAATTCATGTCCCCCTGCCCCTCGTTGTTTTCATCTGTCCCTCTTTGAGGTGTAACATCAGATCTGCAGCAATAAATGACTCATTTGCCTATTCATAGTGTTTGTATTGTTGTAACTGATACAATGTATCTCCTATCCAACCCTTAATGAAGGGGCGTGGCTTCATCCATCCCCCAATGAGAGGGAGTGGCTTCATCCATCCCTCAATGAGCGGGCGTGGCTTCATCCATCCCCCAATGAGAGGGCGTGGCTTCATCCATCCCCCAATGAGAGGGAGTGGCTTCATCCATCCCTCAATGAGAGGGAGTGGCTTCATCCGTCCCCCAATGAGAGGGAGTGGCTTCACCCATCCCCCAATGAGAGGGAGTGGCTTCATCCATCCCCCAATGAGAGGGAGTGGCTTCATCCATCCCCCAATGAGAGGGAGTGGCTTCATCCATCCCCCAATGAGAGGGCGTGGCTTCATCCATCCCTCAATAAGAGGGCATGGCTTCATCCGTCCCTCAATGAGAGGGCGTGGCTTCATCCATCCCTCAATGAGACGGCGTGGCTTCATCCATCCCTCAATGAGAGGGCGTGGCTTCATCCATCCCCCAATGAGGGGGAGTGGCTTCATCCATCCCCCAATGAGAGGGAGTGGCTTCATCCATCCCTCAATGAGAGGGCGTGGTTACATTTACATATTGTCCCTCTTTGAGGTGTAATATGCAGATCAGCCGCAATAAATGACTCGTTTGCCTATTCAAAGTGTTTCTATTGTTGTAACTGATACAATGTATCTCCTGTCCATCCCTCAATGGGGGGGGCGTGGCTTCACCCATCTTTCAATGAGGGGCGTGGCTTCACCCATCTTTCAATGAGGGGGCGTGGCCTAATTTAACAAATGTCTCTCTTTTGCACACTATAAAATTGATAGGTATGCTCTTAATGATACCAGACACTTTGACTCCCTTTATCTATAAGATATTAAGCGGCTGTGTGTAGTTTAAAGGCAATGGCAACACTTTATTGGGTAAATGAGGATATGTATTAATGTAGGTCCACATTAGGGCCTCAATACTAACCTGCCCTAAAACATTCCATGATGTTCCTTATTGATCTCAGGTGGGATTCAGTTAAAAGGAGGAGGTTAGAGCAAGCTCGCAGCTTAAAAGTTATGGATGCAGCAATTTTTACCATGCGACGTGCAGGCTGATTCATTAGTAGCGCCAGCTATCGTCAGATGAGCGTCTGCACAGAGGCACTAACAGCGACCGCTCTTAGACGCTGTAAGCGGGTATCGGGCGCTGTAACAAAGCGCCTCAGTCGCTGTAGTAACCGGCATTGATGAATGTGATGTATGTTGGGCGTTCGAACACCAGTACTGCAGGGAGCGCCAGCTCAGTGCGAGCGGCTCTCAGCGACTCACATCATATTAAACAAAAGAATCAGACTCACACAGCGTCGGCGCTCACATTTGGTCGCTGTAGCATAGAGCGCCAGACGCTGTGTGATCAAAGTCTGTTTCTGAACACATATCACACTGGGACATTAACACTTTAGTGCCAGGCCTGTAATGACAATTCTGCATAAAAATATAAAAAGTCCAAAAAAAAGTGTCTGTCTGCAGCCGGGAGACGTCGCACAATGATTGGAGCAAAAACAAAAAAAAAAAAACATAAAAAAAATGTCAAACACACTGTTTAAACACAAGCAAATGAAATGTAATGAGTGACAGGTAATACCAGGCTCTGGAAGCCACAGCGCCGGCGCTATAAGCTGAGCCGCCTGTAATAATACATGTGACGCTTAGAGATGAGCCAATCGATTCTGACGAACCCCAATTCGTTACGAATTTCCGGAGATATTCGATTTGTTACGATTCCGAATATCGCCGCCATTCGATCGCTCGAATCGCTTCCTTACAACTCCATTTACTGCTATACAGCCCATCTAAAATGGCGGATCCACATGTCAGGACATGTCCCATGGGGCAAGGAATGCTGGGTAGGTGTCACATGCTAACTATCAGCAGACAGGCTTACCGATGATGTCACAGACCTATATAAGCGGCGGCCATTTTGCGGAAGATCATTCTGACACTGTATTGCGGCCAGAGCAGATCAGGCAGGGAGAGAGCGAGGGATAGATAGATAGATAGATAGATAGATAGAGCGAGAGATAGATAGATAGATAGATAGATAGATAGATAGATAGATAGATAGAGAGATAGATAGATAGATAGATAGATAGATAGATAGATAGATAGATATGGGATGGATAGTTAGATATGGGATAGATAGATAGATAGATAGATAGATAGATAGATAGATAGATAGATATGGGATGGATAGTTAGATATGGGATAGATAGATAGATAGATAGATAGATAGATAGATAGATATGAGATAGATAGATAGATAGATAGATATGAGATAGATAGATAGATAGATAGATAGATAGATAGATAGATAGAACAGAAGAAGTCGAGCAAGGGACAGATAGAGAAGGAGAAAGCCTGTGACAGTGACAGATAAAGACAGGGACAGCTTTCCAGCCTATTTAGTGTTAATAACACACCTGCCTATTTAGCTTTTCCTTTTCCTGGTGTCATTCTATAAAAAGCGTGCTAGAATTAATATTTCAAGAGTACCTGTCTACTAACTAGTTGCATTTTGTAATCAAAGTAACTTTTTAAGCAAACTTTGCCTTTCGCCGGGGTGGCATCCCAAATACTAGCACGTGTCTTTTAACCTCCCTGGCGTTTTGAAATAGACAAATGTAATGGGAACGAAAGCGTTACCATTGCATTTGTCTCTGACGCACAGTTCCGCCCCCATGAGCCTCTGCGGCTCACAGAGACGGAACCCGGAAGTGGAGACGGATGCCACAGCCGCGGCTCTCACCTGTGATCGCGGCGGGGACATCGCTGGATCGCAGGGAGAAGGTAAGGAGGCTGCGCCGCCCGCTCTTGCTCCCAAATCGATCCCGAGCGTGACTCAGGGTTACCACTACTTACAGCGCAAATTAACCCCGAGTCACACTCGGGATCACCGCTAAGGGGGTTAAGAGTACCTGCCTACTAACCTTTTGCCTTTTGTATAAAAAAGGCTGGTTTTCAAGTTTAAAGCACCCATTGCCTTTCACTGGGGGCCATTGTTAGTGCTACCACATATCTTTTAAGAGTACCTGCCTACTTACCTTTTGCCTTGTGTATAAAAAAGTCTGGTTTACAAGTTTAAAGCACCCATTGCCTTTCACCGGGGGGAGGCATCCTGAATACTAGCACTTAGCTTTTAAGAGTACCTGCATCTTTACCTTTTTTACATTTTGAACAAAAAACACGTTTTAAAACTGCCTGTGGTGCATTTAACTCTGACCAGGGGCATCCTGTGTAAGAACATCTGACAGCGTCTTTTTGCATTAGCTTTTAGCTACAGTGTGTGCCTATTTTGATCTAACTTTTCTACACACCTGCTGTTACAAAAATACTGTTCTAGGTGTAGTGTAGTGTATTGTTTTCCCCTCCTAAATGCTGTAAAAATGTCAGGCAGAGATGTGCCAGGATGTGCACCGAGGAGAGGCCTAGATTCATCAGGCAGAGGTTGCAGCAGACTAGGGGCGAGTGGCAGCAGAAGTCGTGGTGAGAGGCCTGATCTCCCGGTATCTGCTAGCGGTCGTGTCTTGACCAACAACGCATCTGGCGTCATCAATTGGTTAATGCGGTCATCAACCTCATCACAAGTGACATCTGACAACCCCAGTCAACAGTCGGTAGGTTCCTTGGACACAACCCTGAGTTGGCATGGCCCGGGAGCAGCCCCTGTCTTTCCATTGCCTCTGTCCTACCCCTCCCTCTAGCCGCCGTATCTTATGCTTTGGGCTCAGCTCCACTATTCAGTGAGGACGATGTGTTAGAGGACAGTCAGCAGCTACTGCCCAGCCAAGAAATGGAGGAGACATCCGCCGCTTCTTTCGCTAGGCAGACAAACACTGAAGAGGAGAGTGGCGTGGGAGGTGGTGTGGCTAGCATTCCGTCTCATGCAGCACACGCTATTGTGGAAACTGAGGAGGACATCAGTGACGTGCAGACACAACTCGTGATGATGATGATGAGATGAAGCCGATCGCACTTGGGAGCCCGGTGCAGAAGGGGCTTCATCATCATCAGGAGAAGAGGGTCCCAGGTTGCCCCAGAGTCAGCAGCTGAGTCAGCAAGATGGTAGTAGGGTTGGCAGTCAGCATGGTGGCAGAATTGGGATGTCTGGAGCCACACATGGCCGGGGGCGGGGTAGTCCACCAGCTGCGCGGCAGGCTGCCTTCCCGGGAGGTAGTGGAGCAGGGGTTCCTGGAGTTGGCAGCAGTAGCAGTGAATTAGTATGGACTGTTGGAGAAAAAATTAGCTACTCGGCAGTGTGGCACTTTTTCATAAAGCATCCGCAGGAGGGTAACCTGGCCACATGCAAGATGTGTAGACAGAAGGTGAAGCGTGGCCAGGGCCCCAATGTTGATACCACGGCCCTGCGGCAACACATGCAGCATCACCATAAAGCGGTCTGGGAGAACCGAGGCTCCGAAGTGGGGGTCCAGCCTGCTGCGTCAGCCAGTGCCACGCCACTTCCAATTTCACCAAGCCAAGGCTGCAGCCCCTCAGCCGAAGGTAGCAGTGCTTCATACCCATCCTCTGCCACTCCAGATGCTCCTGCTCCTCCTACTAAATGTCAATCATCCCGCCAGCAATCCATCAGCGAAGCCATGTCCAAGAGACAACAGTATGCGCCCACTCATCCTACGGCGCAGAAGCTAAATGTGCTCCTGTCCAAGTTGCTGGTGCTGCAGTCCCTCCCTTTTACGGTGGTGGACTCTGCACCTTTCAGAGAGCTGATGGCTAGCGCCGAGCCGAGGTGGAGAGTCCCAAGCTGTCATTTCTTTGCAAAGAAGGCAGTACCCGACCGGCACAAATTTGTTGAGCAGAAGGTGGGCCAGTCCTTGAGCCTGTTGGTGTGCACCAAAGTGCACGGCAGCGCCGACATCTGGAGCTGTAACTACAGTCAGGGACAATACATGTCCTTTACGGCCCACTGGGTGAATGTGGTTCCTGCACAGCAACTTGGACAAGTCACACCGCTTCGGCCTCCACGCTCCCAGGTCATTTTGCCTGTTACAGTGTGCGACTCCGCCTCCTCATCCTCCGCCGTCTCCTCAACCTCCACTGTACGGTCGATTCTCAATGCCCCTTCAGCCTACCATGTGTGTAGGGCACGTCGGTTCCATGCTGTGCTTCACATGGTTTGCCTTGGCAAACTGAGTCACATAGGGGAGGAGCTCCTGAAATTCATTCATCAAGAAATCAAAACATGGCTAACTCTGCGAAAATTGGAAATGGGAACCATGGTGACATACAATGGGAGTAACATCTTGTCTGCACTGCGACAAGGAGTCATGCGCCCTGTATGGCACAAGTGTTCAACCTAGTTGTCAAGCGTTTTCTGAAGTCTTCCCTCCATCTGCAAGACATCCTAACAATGGAAAGGAAACTTTGTATGCACTTCAGCCACTCATACACCACCAAGCACACCCTTCTTGAGCTATAGCGTCAGAACGGTATTCCCCAACATAGTCTGATTTGCAATGTTTCCACCCATTGGAATTCCACCCTACATATGTTAGCTCGACTATACGAACAGAGAAAAGCCATCAATGATTTCTTGATGATCCAAGCAGATAGGGGGACTCCCCTGTGTAACTTTAATGTGATCCGGTTGCAGCTCATACGTGA
Source organism: Gastrophryne carolinensis (assembly GCA_027917425.1). NCBI lineage: Eukaryota > Metazoa > Chordata > Amphibia > Anura > Microhylidae > Gastrophryne > Gastrophryne carolinensis. The sequence continues at coordinate 654,478,289 of CM051234.1, read as the reverse complement.
CACCTGCCATTTGCTCAGGCCCTTTGAGGAAGCACATGTTGGAAACCATGTTGGAAACCATGGCTGATCAGGGCACTGGAGACATGGCGCATACATTTCACGGCCACATAAACCACGTGGGAGCTGAGGAGGAGGAGCACAGTGAAGTACAGTTTAGTTTTGGCGAAATGGGTGGTTTATCTAGTCATCTGACAGGAGAGGAGGAGCAGGAGCAGCCAGAAGAGCTAGAGGGTTGTGAGGAAGGCGAGACAGAGGACCCAGACACACCGTGGCAGTATGCAGTGGAGATGGAGACAGGTAGTCCATCCAAGTCACTTGCTCAAATGGCACGATGCATGCTCACGTGCTTGCATAGTGACCGCTGAATTGTCTCCATTTTTCTGCGGGAATACTTCTGGCTCTCCACCTTATTGGACCCTCACTACCGCCACAAAATGGGGGCATTTTTTACACCCACTAAGAGGGAGGACAAACTGACCTACTACAAAGACATTCTACGTAGTCAGTTGGCCGATACCTATCTGCGCCATGGTCCATACTCTCGCATGTCTGACTCGAGGGGACCTCTGCGCTCACCTTCCACTGCCATGGCTGCCGTGGGGGGGGGGGGGTGGCAGGAGCAGCAGCTCCATCAGCAGCAGCCTCAGTCTTCAGTCGCTAATGAGTAGCTTTCTGCACCCGCATAGTGAGGCTACTCATGAGCAACAGGAAGACCTGGAGCAGGGCCTGAACCAGCAGGTTGTGTCATACCTTGAAATGACCATGCCAACACACCTTGAGGATCCGCTGGACTTCTGGGCAGCCAAACTTGATTTGTGGCCGCAACTAGCAGAGTTTGCCCTGGTTCCAGTTACAATGTCCAGCTTGCCCTGGGAAAGCTGTCCTGCCCGTCCAGTAGTGTGCCATCTGAGCGGGTCTTTAGTGCTGCGGGGGCCATAGTTACGCCAAGGAGAATTCGTCAGTCCACAAAAAATGTGGAGAGACTCACCTTCGTGAATATGAATCAGGCATGGATCAGCCAGGATTTCCACTCACCAATAGCTGATGCATGGTAGCTCCTTCTGCTGCCAACTCCAGGGTGTGTCTTTTAGGCAATATATGGGCTCCTAATGCTGCTGCCAACTCCTGGGTGTGTCTTTCAGGCAATATATGGACTCCTAATGCTGCTGCTGCTGTTGCCAACTCCAGTGTGTTTTTTAGGCAATATATGGGCTCCTAATACAGCTGCCAACTCCAATGTGTTTTTCAGGCAACATATGAGCTCCTAATACTGCTGCCAACTCCAATGTGTTTTTCAGGCAATATATGAGCTCCTAATACTGCTGCCAACTCCAATGTGTTCTTCAGGCAATATATGGTCTCCCTATGCTGCTGCCAACTCCACTGTGTGTCTTTCAGGCAATAAATGGGCTTCTAATGCTGCTGCCAAATCCAGGGTGTGTCTTTCAGGCAATATATGAGTTCCTTATGCTGCTGCCAACTCCAGGGTGTGTTTTTCAGCCAATATATGGGCTCCTAATGCTGCTGCCAACTCCAGTGTCTCTTTCAGGCAATATATGGGCTCCCAATGCTGCTGCCAACTCCAATGTGTTTTTCAGGCAATACATGAGCTCCTAATACTGCTGCCAACTCCAATGTGTTTTTCAGGCAATACATGAGCTCATAATACTGCTGCCAACTCCAATGTGTTTGTCAGGCAATATATGAGCTCCTAATACTAATGCCAACTCCAATGTATTTTTCAGGCAATATATGAGCTCCTAATATTAATGCCAACTCCAATGTGTTTTTCAGGCAATATATGAGCTCCTAATATTAATGCCAACTCCAATGTGTTTTTCAGGCAATATATAAGCTCCTAATACAGCTGCCAAGTCCAATGTGTTCTTCAGGCATTATATATGCACTCCCTATGCTGCTGCCAACTCCACCGTGTGTCTTTCTGGCAATATATGGGCTCCTAATGCTGCTTCCAAATCCAGGGTGTGCCTTTAAGGCAATATATGGGTCCCTAATGCTGCTGCCAACTCCAATGTGTTTTTCAGGCAATATATGGGCACCTAATGCTGCTGCCAACTCCAGGGTGTGTTTTTTAGGCAATATATGGGCTTCCTATGCTGCTGCCAACTCCAGGGTGTGTTTTTCAGGCAATATATGGGCTCCTAATGCTGCTGCCAACTCCAGTGTCTCTTTCAGGCAATATATGGGCTCCATATGCTGCTGCCAACTCCAATGTGTTTTTCAGGCAATACATGATCTCCTAATACTGCTGCCAACTCCAATGTGTTTGTCAGGCAATATATGAGCTCCTAATACTAATGCCAACGACAATGTATTTTTCAGGCAATATATAAGCTCCTAATACAGCTGCCATGTCCAAAGTGTTTTTTAGGCATTATATATGCTCTCCCTATGCTGCTGCCAACTCCACTGTGTGTCTTTCAGGCAATATATGGGCTCCTAATGCTGCTGCCAAATTCAGGGTGTGCCTTTAACGCAATATATGGGTTCCTTATGCTGCTGCCAACTCCAATGTGTTTTTCAGGCAATATATGGACACCTAATACTGCTGCAAACTCCAGGGTGTGTTTTTTAGGCAATATATGGGCTTCCTATTCTGCTGCCAACTCCAGGGTGTGTTTTTCATGCAATATATGGGCTCCCTATGTTGCTGCCAACTTCAGGGTGTATTTTTCAGGCAACATATGGGCTCCGTATGCTGCTGCTGCCAACTCCAATGTGTTTTTCAGGCAATATATGAGCTCCTAATAATAATGCCAACTCCAATGTGTTTTTCAGGCAATATATAAGCTCCTAATAGAGCTGCCAAGTCCAATGTGTTTTTCAGGCATTAGATATGCGCTCCCTATGCTGCTGCCAACTCTACCGTGTGTCTTTCAGGCAATATATGGGCTCCTAATGCTGCTGCCAAATCCAGGGTGTGCCTTTAAGGCAATATATGGGTTCCTTATGCTGCTGCCAACTCCAATGTGTTTTTCAGGCAATATATGGGCACCTAATGCTGCTGCTAACTCCAGGGTGTGTTTTTTCAGGCAATATAGGGGCTCCCTATGCTGCTGACAAATCCAGGGTGTGTTTTTTATGCAATATATGGGCTCCCTATGCTGCTGCCAACTCCACTGTGTGTCTTTAAGGCAATATATGGGCTCCTAAAGCTGCTGCCAACTCCAGGGTGTGCTTTTCATGCAATATATGGGCTCCTAATGCTGCTGCCAAGTCCAGATTGTGTCTTTCAGGCAATATATGAGCTCCTAATGCTGCTGCCAACTCCTGGGTGTGTATTTCAGGCACTATATGGGCTCCCTATGCTGCTGCCCACTCCAGGGTATGTTTTTCAGGCAATATATGGGCTCCCTATGCTGCTGCCAACTCCAGAGTCTCTTTACGGCAATATATGGGCTCCTAATGCTGCTGCCAAATCCAGGGTGTGTCTTTCAAGGCTGCTGCCAACTCCAGGGTGTGTTTCTCAGGCAATATATGGGCTCTCTATGCTGCTGCCAACTCCAGAGTCTCTTTCAGACAATATATGGGCTCCTAATGCTGCTGCCAACTCCAGGGTGTGTTTTTCAGGCAATGTATGGGCTCCCTATGCTGCTGCCAAGTCCAGAGTGCGTCTTTCAGGCAATATATGGGCTCCTAATGCTGCTGCCAACTCCTGGGTGTGTTTTTTAGGTAATATATGGGATCCCTATGCTGCTGCCAAGTCCAGGATGTGTTTTTCAGGCAATTTATGGGTTCCTTATGCTGCTGCCAACTCCAGTGTCTCTTTCAGGCAATATATGGGCTCCAAATGCTGCTGCCAACTCCAGGGTGTGTTTTTCAGGCAATATATGGGCTCCTAATGCTGCTGCCAACTCCAATGTGTCTTTCAGGCAATATATGGGCTCATCATGCTGATGCCACCTCAAGGCTCTCTAATTGTGTGGCTCTGCGACAGCGAATCTAATAGCGACGCCTCTGATCTGCATGTCATACTTCTTTACAATAGTATTTCAGTAACCCAGCATGCATCCTATGCATGTAACAGGCAAGCAAAACATTCTGCAACCCTATGGAGGCTCTCAGAAGCCAAGAAATAGCCGTTTTTAATAGCGATTCATCGCGAATAAATTCGAACCAAAACAATTTTTTCCGGAAAAGTCGGCGAAACGGCCGAATCAAATTTTTTAAAAGTTCGCTCATCTCTAGTGATGCTACACGGCACTGTTAGAGGTGCTCACCAGAATCGCTTTCATAAATGTGGTTTTGTGTACAGCACCCAGCGTTTACCAGATGCTGCCTGCCGCTACGAGGTGCTTCCTGGCGCTATCCTTTCTTAAATAACCCGCATAGTGTTACATTATTCCAGCCAATGATCTGCTGATGTATCATAACTTTTTCTACTGTATTCAGCTATGCTACAATGTGAAGCAGTCATAAGCCAGTTATTTAGATTTAAATAGCCTGATAGCTCACAGCTTTCTGTGATGTGTGAATTGCACGGATGTGATGGCGAGAACACTGTGAAGATTTATCCTGTGTGCATCCTGTATGAACATGCCAGTTTTCAGTTTTTTAATTATATATATATATATATATATATATATATATATATATATATATATATATTTTTTTTTTTTTTTTTTTTCCTTTTTACGTTACCAACTTTTGTGCAGAAGAATGACACACAATTCATATTAAAAAAACTTTCAGTACAGGTTATGTAACAAAAGTAAAAAAGTACTACTACTACTTTCACAAGTTACTATTAGCTGCTATATAAGGCTTCTCGTGTCTCTATTTCAGGGAAGCTGAAGACAGAGGACGGCAACGTCACCTACGCAAGCCTTAACAATGCAGCACAAAAGAAGCCTAAAACTCCTAAAAGCCAAAAAGGTAAAGTTATTGCTTTGATCTTATCTGAGTCAATGGACCATGTGGTTCCTTATCATTAGAGATTTGATTCAGCACCATTTGTAAAATGTTCACAATGTACACAATGACGTCCTCTTCACCCCTATGCAGATACAGTTAAGAGTTTCTGTACTGATTCCATTTGGCTCTGGGCTCCTCATGCTGCTGCCAACTCCAGGGTGTGTCTTTCAGGCAATATATGTGCCCCTTATGCTGCTACCAACTCAAGGGTGGCATTCAGGCAATATATGGGCTCCTCATGCTGCTGCCAACTCCGGGGTGTGTCTTTCAGGCAATATATGGGCTCCCTATGCTGCTGCCAACTCTAGAATGTGTTTTTCAGGCAATATATGGGCTCCCAATGCTGCTGCCAACTCCAGGGTGTGTTTTTCAGGCAATATATGGGCTCCTAATGCTGCTGCCAAGTCCAGATTGTGTCTTTCAGGCAATATATGGGCTCCTAATGCTGCTGCCAACTCCTGGGTGTGTATTTCAGGCAATATATGGGCGCCCTATGCTGCTGCCAACTCCAATGTGTTTTTCAGGCAATATATGAGCTCCTAATACTGCTTCCAACTCAATGTGTTCTTCAGGCAATATATGGGCTCCCTATGCCTCTGCCAACACCACTGTGTGTCTTTAAGGCAATATATGGGCTCCTAATGTTGCTGCCAAATCCAGGGAGTGTTTTTGAGGCAATATATGGGTCTCTTATGCTGCTGAAAACTCCATGGTGTGTTTTTCAGGTAATATATGGGCTCCCTATGCTGCTGCCAACTCCAGGGTATGTTTTTCAGGCAATATATGGGCTCCCTATGCTGCTGCCAACTCTAGAGTCTCTTTCAGGCAATATATGGGCTCCTAATGCTGCCGACAAATCCAGGGTGTGTCTTTCAGGCAATGTATGGGCTCCCTATGCTGCTGCCAAGTCCAGAGTGTGTCTTTCAGGCAATATATGGCCTCCTTATGCTGCTGCCAACTCCTGGGTGTGTTTTTCAGGCAATATATGGGCTCCCTATGCTGCTGCCAACTCCAGGCTGTGTGTTTTTCAGGCAATATATGGGCTACCTATGCTGCTGCCAACTCCAGAAACTCTTTCAGGCAATATATGGGCTCCTAATGCTGCTGCCAAATCCAGGGTGTGTCTTTCAGGCAATGTATGGGCTCCTGTAGCGATAACCTTTATCGCCAGAGGGCTTCCCCGCCAGAGACGTCCTTTTCCCAATGGTGAGAGGTGCTGCAGGAATCCGTGAGGGAACAGGAACAGCCCTTACAAGGGCTAGTGCATTGTAATATAGCGTTTCCCCCAATAAGAGACGGAACTCAGTATTGAGGGTGAAGATGAACTTAACTTTATTAGTGCCACACTGTGCCCTATATGCAAGGCTCCATGCAAGGGGACCTCCCCCATGGACCTGATGGAGGACTGCATGAAAAACACACGGACCAATGGGAGCAGGGCACACAATCCCTCAACTCTGCCGGTAACACAATCAGTAGAACAATAGTAGTCTGTAACACAATCAGTAGAACAATAGCAGTCTGTAGCACAATCAGTATAACAATAGCAGTCTGTAATACAATCAACAACACCATGGCAGTCTGTCTGGGACATGCTCAAGAAAATGAAAGTAATGGGTCTATGCAAAAACAGTGCCTTTAAAATCCAATGGCAGAGTCTGTCACAATGCCCCCTTTTTGTGGAACACCCGGCAGACCCGGATTGACCCTGTTTGGGTTAACGTGGGGCTGTCCGGACTCTTGTTATGGGCAGAGTTCTGTGTAAGGACAAGTCTGCAAATAGTGAGTAACCGGACTAAACATTGACGTGGGCTGTACATAGGAATCAGTCATGGGTGGGGTCCAAACACTGGGATATTGTGGCGTTGGTGAGTTCAGCACCAAAGTCCTTGGTTGGATGTGTGCACAGGTGCTTTGCTTTCTTATAGCTGGTCCAAGTTTCAATCTCTTTCCATGGAAGCTGATCGGAGAATCCACAATCTTCTGCACATCTATATCATCGTAAAAGGAGACAAAACCATAACCCTTAGAAACGCCAGAGGCATCCCTAATAATTTTGACATTCTTTACAGCGCCATACTTTGAAAAAAAAATACTGAATTTCAGGCTGATCAATCCGATGGTCAATGCCCCCAACAAAAATAGTGTTTGGCATAAGTTTCCCTTCTGGAAGGACGTAACCTGATGGCTGAACCTCTTCTTGGCTTCTTGTAACAGACATGATGTGATGCAGACAAAACCCCTGGGTCTCCCCGACCCGTGGGCTGGAATCGGCAGCTCGGAGAGGAGCCCGGGTTGTAACAGGGTTGATGCTGGCTGGCACAGAGGTAGCGTAGGCAGAAGTCATTGGTTCTAGATCATTTCCCAATAGTACTTCTGCGGGTAAGTTGTCCATAAGTCCCACATGTACCCTGCCGGATCCAGCGCCCCAGTCAAGATGTACTCGGGCGGTGGGGAGTCGAAACACAGCTCCTCCCGCCACCCTTACTGCAACGGTGTGTCCGGTGCGGTCTTTGTTCTTGACCAAATGAGGTTGGAGCAAGGTAAGTGTGGCTCCGGTGTCGCGTAATCCTAGCGATAACCTTTATCGCCAGAGGGCTTCCCCGCCAGAGACGTCCTTTTCCCAATGGTGAGAGGTGCTGCAGGAATCCGTGAGGGAACAGGAACAGCCCTTACAAGGGCTAGTGAATTGTAATATAGCGTTTCCCCCAATAAGAGACGGAACTCAGTATTGAGGGTGAAGATGAACTTAACTTTATTAGTGCCACACTGTGCCTTATATGCAAGGCTCCATGCAAGGGGACCTCCCCCGTGGACCTGATGGAGGACTGCATGACAAACACACGGACCAATGGGAGCAGGGCACACAATCCCTCAACTCTGCCGGTAACGCAATCAGTAGAACAATAGCAGTCTGTAGCACAATCAGTATAACAATAGCAGTCTGTAATACAATCAACAACACCATGGCAGTCTGTCTGGGACATGCTGAAGAAAATGAAAGTAATGGGTCTATGCAAAAACAGTGCCTTTAAAATCCAATGGCAGAGTCTGTCACAGCTCCCTATGCTGCTGCCAAGTCCAGAGTGTGTCTTTCAGGCAATATATGGGCTCCCTATGCTGCTGCCAACTCCAGAGACTCTTTCAGGCAATATATGGTCTCCTAATGCTGCTGCCAAATCCAGGGTGTGTCTTCCAGGCAATATATGGGCTGCCTATGCTGCTGCTAACTCCAGAGACTCTTTCAGGCAATATATGGTCTCCTAATGCTGCTGCCAAATCCAGGGTGTGTCTTTCAGGCAATATATGGGCTCCCTATGCTTCTGCCAAGTCCAGAGTGTGTCTTTCAGGCAATATATGGGCTCCTAATGCTGCTGCCAACTCCAGGGTGTGTTTTTCAGGCAATATATGGGCTCCCTATGCTGCTGCCAACTCCAGGGTGTGTTTCTCAAGTAATATATGGGCTCCCTATGCAGCTTCCAACTCCAGAGTCTCTTTCAGGCAATATATGGGCTCCCTATGCTGCTTCCAACCCCAGAGTCTCTTTCAGGCAATATATGGGCTCCTAATGCTGGTGCCAACTCCAGGGTGTGTTTTTCAGGCAATATATGGGGTCCTAATGCTGCTGCCAACTCCAATGTGTTTTTCAGGCAATATATGGGCTCATCATGCTGATGCCACCTCAAGGCTCTGTAATTGTGCCGCTCTGCGTCAGGGAATCTAATAGCGACGCCTCTGATCTGCATGTCACACTTCTTTACAATATTATTTCACTAACCCAGGATGCATCCTATGCATGTTACAGCCAAGTAAAAAGTTCTGCAAACCTATGGAGGCTCTCAGAAGCCCAGAAAAAGCCGTTTTTATTAGCGATTCATCGCAAATAAATTCGGACCGAAACACATTTTTCCAGAAACTTCGGCAAAACGGCCGAATCGAATTTTTTAAAAGTTTCGGTCATCTCTAGTGACGCTACATGGCGCTGTTAGAGGTGCTCACCAGAATCGCTTTCATGAATGTGGTTTTGCGTACAGCGCCCGGTGTTCACCAGATGCTGCCTGTCGCTACGAGGTGCTTCCTGGCGCTATCCTTTCTTAAATACCCCATAGTGTTACATTATTGCAGCCAATGATCTGCTGATGTATCATAACTTTTTCTACTGTATTCAGCTATGCTACAATGTGAAGCAGTCATAAGCCAGTTATTTAGATTTAAATAGCCTGATAGCTCACAGCTTTCTGTGATGTGTGAATTGCACGGATGTGATGGCGAGAACACTGTGAAGATTTCTCCTGTGTGCATCCTGTATGAACATGGCAATTTTCAGTTTTATATTTATATATATATATATATATATATATATATATATATATATATATTTCCCATTTTACATTACCAACTTTTGTGCAGATGAATGACACACAATTCATATTAAAATCACTTTCAGTACAGGTTATGTAACAAAAGCAAAAAAAGTACTACTTCTACTTTCACAAGTTACTATTAGCTGCTATATACGGCTTCTCGTGTCTCTATTTTAGGGAAGCTGAAGACAGAGGACGGCAACGTCACCTACGCAAGCCTTAACAATGCAGCACAAAAGAAGCCTAAAACTTCTAAAAGCCAAAAAGGTAAAGTTATTGCTTTGATCTTATCTGAGTCAATGGACCATGTGGTTCCTTTTTAGAGATTTGATTCAGCACCATTTGTAAAATGTTCACTTTAATGGGAAAAAAAAGAAGGTGTTGTATTTACACCTGGTGCTGCGTCACCCCCTAGGTAGACAATGACGTCCTCTTCACCCCTATGCAGATACAGTTAGAGTTTCTGTACTGATTCTAGTTGGCTCTGGGCTCCTCATGCTGCTGCCAACTCCAGGGTGTGTCTTTCAGGCAATATATGGGCCCCTCATGCTGCTGCCAACTCCAGGGTGTGTCTTTCAGGCAATATATGAACTCCTCATGCTGCTGCCAACTCCAGGGTGTGTCTTTCAGGCAATATATGGTTTCCTCATTCTGCAACCAACTCCAGGGTGTGTCTTTTAGGCGATATATGGATTCCTCATGCTGCTGCCAACTTCAGGGTGTGTCTTTCAATATATTGGCTCTTCATGCGGCTGCCACCTCCAGGGTGTGTCATTCAGGAAATATATGGGCTCCCCATGCTGCTGCCAGCTCCAGTGTGTCTTTCAGGCAATATATGGGCTCCTCATGCAGCTGCCAACTCCAGGGTGTGTCTTTCAGGCAATATATGGGCTCCCCATACTGCTGTCAACTCCAGTGTGTGTCTTTCAGGCAATATATGGTTTCCTCATTCTGCAACCAACTCCAGGGGTGTGTCTTTTAGGCGATATATCGATTCCTCATGCTGCTGTCAACTTCAGGGTGTGTCTTTCAGGAAATATATGGGCTCCCCATGCTGCTGCCAGCTCCAGTGTGTCTTTCAGGCAATATATGGGCTCCTCATGCGGCTGCCAACTCCAGGGTGTGTCTTTCAGGCAATATATGGGCTCCCCATGCGGCTGCCAACTCCAGCGTGTCTTTCAGGAGATATATGGGCTCCTCATGATGCTGCCAACTCCAGGATATAGTACTAGTTACTATATATATGGCCTCTCGTGTCTCTATTTTAGGGAATGTGAAGACAGAGGACGGCAACGTCACCTATGCAAGCCTCAACAATGCAGCACAAAAGAAGCTGAAAACTTCTAAAAGCCAAAAAAGGAAAAGTAATTGCTTTGATCTTATCTGAGTCCATGGACCATGTCCTTATCATTAGAGGTTTGATTCAGTGGGTCACACCCAATCAGGGTGTACAATCAAGGACCAAAACCCAGGATAGTAAGATAGTCATAGGTTTTGGTCCACTTTAAGGCAGGTTTGATTCAGTACCATTCGTAAAATGTTCACTTTAAGGGGAAAAATTAGAAGTGTTGTAATTACACCTGGTGCTGCATCACCCCCTAGGTAAACAATGCCGTCCTCTTCTCCCCTATGAAGATACAGTTGAAGTTTCTGTACCAATTTCAGATCATGTGCAGTATCTGGACAGGCGTTAAAGTGGACCAAAATCCACGGAGCCTAGATGAGTATCCATCAGCGCAGTCAAGAGCACTGATTGGACAGGAGGCCAAGCCTAGACGAGTATGCATCAGCGCAGTGGAGCGCATTGGATTGGACGGGGGAAGCATGCGCCGTAGGACCGAGGAAAGGTGAGTTGGACAACCAACACAAAAATGAGTCTTGAAAGACGGGAGGTAGGAATCTATCAAGTCAGTTCCACTGGTTGTCCTTACAAACGCCACAGTTTGAGTATCCATCAGCGCAGTCAAGAGAACTGATTGGACAGGAGGCCAAGCCTAGACGAGTATGCATCAGCGCAGTGGAGCGCATTGGATTGGACGGGGGGGGGCATGCGCCGTAGGACAGAGGAAAGGTGAGTTGGACAACCAACACAAAAATGAGTCTTGAAAGACGGGAGGTAGGAATCTATCAAGTCAGTTCCACTGGTTGTCCTTACAAATGCCACAGTTTGGGATGCCCCGCTGTGTGAAACCCCACAGGCCAGTCAGCACACTTGGCTCCATTCATCTGTGCCGACCAACGTCAGAGCAGTGAGTGAGCTGAATTTAGCCGAGCACTGCCGCATGCATCCCCGCTTACCTCCGCCAGGGCACGGTCCTCTCTGGGTACCATGGTCAGGGCCAGATTAGGTATGGTGGAGGCCCCTTGCGCCCCCCTGACCATGGCTATGGGATCCCATCATTCCGGCACGTTTGTGGCTCAGTTGTTAATTCTCTCACTGCACAGATGGAATAAATGCTAAGCACAAATGTCTGGGCAATCATACAATGGCTATATAAATATATTATTATTATTATTATTATTATTATGATATGTTAACGTTGCTGGTGTTCAGTTGCAGGAGGGAAGTTGTTGCCGTTGCTTCTCCCTGCGTTTTCCGCTGTCTGTCTTATTCTCTTGAGTGTTGTCATCACCCTGAGCATCACGTGTAAATCCGGAGGAGGCGACCGGACACCTCGACAGGAGTCATCTCCTACACAGGCTCCAGGTGAGGTGGCGGGACGTGCGTCGGAGGCTGAGCCCAAATGGCCAAAAAGGAGGGACTTTTCCAGGAACTTCCTTTGGCCAATCAGCCCCTGTTTTCAGATGCCCCCAGGAATGCCCCAACTCCCACCTGTCTGATCATGAGATCGTGATTTTCTTTTTCTAGATGTTGCGAGGAGGGAATCTGCAAAATACAGACAAGCAAACAATGGCTCAGGTAATTCAGTCACTAATGTGTGATTGTGACTATGTCATTTGGCAAGTTGCTCTCATTGGATGAGAGCCCCGCACATGCGCTGCTGGAGCATGGCAAGGTTAGTTTGTATGGCTGAAACTGGGAGGTTTCATGCAGTGTGGTACAGAACAAAGCCAGGGAAAGTCAAATTCCCTGGCTTTGTTCCACTTTAAATTGGACCAAAACCCAGGATTTTTACTATCCTGGGTTTTGGTCCTTGCGATCGGGATGCCCCGCTGTGTGTAGACTCCCAGTTCATCTGAACAAACTTACCTCTTCTCAGTCCTATGACGCATGAATGACCGCTCGTCCAATCGGCACGCTCAGATACACTCGAGCACCTTCATCCGGCCGGCCGCATCCCCCGCTACCCTCTAACAGGAAGAGCCACTCGTCAATCAATCACAAATGCCTGCCACGGCCATGAACCCCGCTCGTGCATGCGCCATTGGACCAGGAATGGATCCCTCATCAGTCAATCACAAATGCCTGCTGTGGCCACGTACCCTGCTAGAGGGATTGCCACTGCTCGTGCATGCGTCATTGGACCAGGAATGAAGGTAAGTGAATGGGCCAAAGTGGGAGGTTTCACACAGTGGGGCATTGCCTGTGCACACACATAAGGAAGTATCAATGTATTGTAGGCTTAGTAATGTTAGGGGCGGGGTATAAATCAGACGGCCTTGTTGTGGCCACTTCGCATTTACAGTCATTGCAATCTATCCCCTCGATTCAAAGAGCAAAAGTTAATTGATTTCGTATCGAGAATCGTAAGTTTGGGTGGGTGTTAGTCATTTTTTCCTGTTTTTTTGGCCATTTCCGACTCGCACGAGCCTACGTACGAATGCGTATATGCTCTTACGATCAGCGGAAGTTCGTTCCTAAATTTTAGGATCAAAACGTAAAACTTAGGATCAAATCCTAAAACTTAGGATCAAAACGTAAAACTTAGGATCAAAACGTAAAACTTAGGTTAATTGGATGTGTTTAGGTGTGATTCAGAGAAACCTCTAAACGCGTTTTAAAAGAAAGCCACAGCCGACACCTTTTAGCAGCCGGATTGCTGTTCGTGAACAGGTTTTTTGGCTATGTGGAGGAGTCTGCGCGTCTTGAGCTCCAATGAACTGCATGTATCAGCATGGCCGAGGCCATAAATTGGATGGCAATGCATACCTGATTCATGTATGCCTTATAAAAGCATTTTAATGTGGACCTTAATTAGTCCTTTGCATGTAAACCTTTATTTTGCAATATATTTGCGTTAATTAAAGAAACTTATGTCCTTTGTTAGTTATTTTAAAATTGAGGTACTAGAATAATATTTTTAGATTGCATTTATTGGTGTAGTTGTTTACCTTTGCTTTGTTTAATTATTTAAGCACATCTTTGGTCAGATGCATCACACTTACTGAGGAGAGGAGAGCGGGATAAAGTGCAGGATGTGGGTTACTGCTGTATTTTGCACAGACACAGCAGAGCTGGGGGCATGGAAAGGTCAGAAATCAAAGAATCCAGAGCAACACAGTCACAAGGCCCTTTCTGTTTGCAGGCTGCCCGATAATACCTGAGCCGCCATCTTGGCTGTTTCTAGGCTCATAACATGCAGAAGTTGCTGGGTGTTTTTTAATATTTGTGAGCAATCTGTATGTAGAGGGTGTGGGTAACCACACAAAAAATTTTAAGTTGTACCATTTGAAGCCAAAATATTAAAATTAAATCCACAAGTAAAAAATGCAAGTTAACTAAAAATTAAACAAAGTAAGATTTACTTATGCAAATGCATTCATTAATGGTTGGTTACTACAAAATGAATGAAATAACGAAAATTAAAAGACCAAATATTTAGAATGCACTTTAATGAGGTAAGTTTGTAGTGCGCAGCCGCAAGATCAGAAGGATTTACGTCCAGACAAAAAAGGAAAAAGGGCAAAACCAATGTTGCAACCTGAGAAATGAAACGGAAAATTCAGGATGGCAACTGACATAGGTCTGATTCCCGAACTGCCATACGAACGGACGTATATTTTAGGATAGAAACGTATTTGCTTATTGAATCACTCGCAAGTTCATACGAACGCACGAGCGGACGTGAAAAATAGGATGATCGTGAGCCAAATCCAAGCTGTTACATGTTTCTTTGAATCAACCCATATGTGTTAGCTAGCTAGCTAGTATGAGTGTGCAGAGGGTTACATTTCCTTTTTGTATTACAATGTATTACAGCTGATTACAATAAAAATAAATATGATACATCAGCTGCAGCCTGGCTATAACAATGTAACAAAATGGACCTCTCAGCAGGCTTTCCATAATGACTCATCTTGTTACTACAGTCAGGGCCGGAAGGAGAGACAAAGCAACGTGATTCTTTAATCAATATATAGCGCTGTGAGTTCTGTTGCCTCTGTACTGTATTACCGCACAGTCTCCTATGTGTTCCTCCATTTCTCTTACATACACACTACTGACTAAATTATTCTCTATTACTTCCGCTCTCTCTTTTTCTATTGGTGTCTGTATGATTATTGATGGTTGGTATTATCCCACATTACAGGGCAGACGTATCCTAGATGTCCTCCTCTCTGGATCGGCATTAATAATAAATGTTACTTCTTGTCTGAAGAAAAAAAGAACCTGAAAGACAGCCAACAATACTGCAAAGGCCAAAATTTCACCCTGGCCACAATAAGGGAGGAAACCATACGGGTGAGTGCCGGGGTAGGCAGTGTGACATTCCCCCTCCAATTCCCCAAATAGGCAGTGTGGCATTCCCCCTCCAATTCCCCAAATAGGCAGTGTGGCATTCCCCCTCCCATTCCCCATATAGGCAGTGTGGCATTCCCCCTCCCATTCCCCATATAGGCAGTGTGGCATTCCCCCTCCCATTCCCCATATAGGCAGTGTGACATTCCCCCTCCCATTCCCCATATAGGCAGTGTGGCATTCCCCCTCCCATTCCGAATATAGGCAGTGTAGCATTCCCCCCCCCCATTTCCCATATAGGCAGTGTGGCATTCCCCCCTCCATTCCCCATATGGGCAGTGTGGCATTCCCCCTCCCATTCCCCATATAGGCAGTGTGACATTCCCCCTCCCATTCCCCATATAGGCAGTGTGGCATCCCCCCTCCCATTCCCATAGGCAGTGTGGAATTCCCCCTCCCATTCCCCATATAGGCAGTGTGGCATCCCCCTCCCATTCCCCATATAGGCAGTGTGGCATTCCCCCTCCCATTCCCCATATAGGCAGTGTGGCATTCCCCTTCCATTCCCCATATAGGCAGTGTGGCAATCCCCCTCCCATTCCCCATATAGGCAGTGTGGCATTCCCCTTCCATTCCCCATATAGGCAGTGTGGCAATCCCCCCTCCCTTTCCCCATATAGGCAGTGTGGCATTCCCCCTCCCATTCCCCATATAGGCAGTGTGGCATTCCCCTTCCATTCCCCATATAGGCAGTGTGGCAATCCCCCTCCCATTCCCCATATAGGCAGTGTGGCATTACCCCTCCCATTCCCCATATAGGCAGTGTGACATTCCCCCTCCCATTCCGAATATAGGCAGTGTGGCATTCCCCCCCCCCATTTCCCATATAGGCAGTGTGGCATTCCCCTTCCATTCCCCATATAGGCAGTGTGGCAATCCCCCTCCCATTCCCCATATAGGCAGTGTGGCATTACCCCTCCCATTCCCCATATAGGCAGTGTGACATTCCCCCTCCCATTCCGAATATAGGCAGTGTGGCATTCCCCTTCCATTCCCCATATAGGCAGTGTGGCAATCCCCCTCCCATTCCCCATATAGGCAGTGTGGCATTCCCCTTCCATTCCCCATATAGGCAGTGTGGCAATCCCCCTCCCATTCCCCATATAGGCAGTGTGGCATTACCCCTCCCATTCCCCATATAGGCAGTGTGACATTCCCCCTCCCATTCCGAATATAGGCAGTGTGGCATTCCCCCCCCCATTTCCCATATAGGCAGTGTGGCATTCCCCTTCCATTCCCCATATAGGCAGTGTGGCATTCCCCTCCCATTCCCCATATAGGCAGTGTGGCATTCCCCCTCCCATTCCCCATATAGGCAGTGTGGCATCCCCCCTCCCATTCCCATAGGCAGTGTGGAATTCCCCCTCCCATTCCCCATATAGGCAGTGTGGCATTCCCCCTCCCATTCCCAATTTAGGCAGTATGGCATCCCCGCTCCCTTTCCCCATATAGGCAGTGTGGCATCCCCCCTCCCATTCCCCATATAGGCAGTGTGGCATTCCCCGTCCCATTCCCCATATAGGCAGTGTGGCATTGCCCCCTCCCATTCCCCATATAAGCAGTGTAGCATCCCCCCCTCCCATTCCCCAAATAGGCAGTGTGACATCCCCCCACCCATTCCCCATATAGGCAGTGTGGCATTCCCCCTCCCATTCCCCATATTGGCAGTGTGGCATCCCCCCCCTCCAATTCCCCATATAGGCAGTGTGGCATTCCCCCTCCCATTCCCCATATTGGCAGTATGGCATCCCCCTCCCATTCCCCATATAGGCAGTGTGACATTCCCCCTCCCATTCCCCATATAGGCAGAGTGACATCCCCCCTCCCATTCCCCATATAGGCAGAGTGACATCCCCCCTCCCATTCCCCATATAGGCAGTGTAGCATTCCCCCTCCCATTCCCCATATAGGCAGTGTAGCATTCCCCCTCCCATTCCCCATATAGGCAGTGTGGCATCCCCCCCTCCCATTCCCCATATAGGCAGTGTGGTATTCCCCCTCCCATTCCCCATATAGGCAGTGTGCCATTCCCCCTCCCATTCCCCATATTGGCAGTGTGGCATCCCCCCCCTCCAATTCCCCATATAGGCAGTGTGGTATTCCCCCTCCCATTCCCCATATAGGCAGTGTGCCATTCCCCCTCCCATTCCCCATATAGGCAGTGTAGCATTCCCCCTCCCATTCCCCATATAGGCAGTGTGGCATTGCCCCCTCCCATTCCCCATAGGCAGTGTGGCATTCCCCATCCCATTCCCCATATAGGCAGAGTGACCTTTTCCCTTCCATTCCCCATATAGGCAGTGTGGCATCCCCCCTCCCATTCCCCATATAGGCAGTGTGGCATCCCCCTCCCATTCCCCATATAGGCAGAGTGACCTTTTCCCTTCCATTCCCCATATAGGCAGTGTGACATCCCCCCTCCCATTCCCCATATAGGCAGTGTGACATTCCCCCTCCCATTCCCCATATAGGCAGTGTGGCATTCCCCCTCCCATTCCCCATATAGGCAGTGTGACATTCCCCCTCCCATTCCCCATATAGGCAGTGTGGCATTCCCCCTCCCATTCCCCATATAGGCAGTGTGACATTCCCCCTCCCATTCCCCATATAGGCAGTGTGGCATTCCCCCTCCCATTCCCCATATAGGCAGTGTGACATTCCCCCTCCCATTCCCCATATAGGCAGTGTGGCATTCCCCCTCCCATTCCCCATATAGGCAGTGTGACATTCCCCCTCCCATTCCCCATATAGGCAGTGTGACATTCCCCCTCCCATTCCCCATATAGGCAGTGTGGCATTCCCCCTCCCATTCCCCATATAGGCAGTGTGGCATTCCCCCTCCCATTCCCCATATAGGCAGTGTGGCATTCCCCCTCCCATTCCCCATATAGGCAGCGTGGTATTCCCCCTCCCATTCCCCATATAGGCAGTGTGACATTCCCCCCTCCCATTCCCCATATAGGCAGCATGGTATTCCCCCTCCCAGTCCCCATATTGGCTGTGTGGCATTCCCCCTCCCATTCCTCATATAGGCAGTGTGGCATTCCCCCTCCCATTCCCCATATAGACAGTGTGGCATTCCCCCTCCCATTCCCCATATAGGCAGTGTGGCATTCCCCCTCCAATTCCCCCTCTAGGCAGTGTGGCATGCTGTAACGATAACCCTTATCGCCGGAGGGCTTCACCGCCCGAGACGTCCTTTCCCAATGGTGAGAGGTGCTGCTGGAATTCCAGAGTCGTCCGTGAGGAAACAGGAACAGCCCTTACAAGGGCTAGTGAATTGTAATATAGCGTTTCCCCCAATAAGAGACAGAACTCAGTATTGAGGGTGAAGATGAACTGAACTTTATTAGTGCCACACTAGGCCATATATACGCAAGTCTCCATTGCATGACACACACACCGACCAATAGCAGCAGGGCACACAATCCCTCAACTCTGCCGGTGACGCAATTAGCAATACAATAGACTTCTGTAATACACTCAATCCGAACAATGCCATTGTCTGTGGCGTAATCAATCAATACACTGGCAGTCTGTACCATGCTTAAGAAAATGAAAGTAATGAACCTATGTATACAGGCAGTGTGGCATTCCCCCTCCCATTCCCCATATAGGCAGTGTGGCATTCCCCCTCCCATTCCCCATATAGGCAGTGTGGAATTCCCCCCTCCAATTCCCCATATAGGCGGAGTGGCATTCCCCCTCCCATTCCCCATATAGGCAGTATGGCACCCCCCCTCCCATTCCCCATATAGGCAGTGTGACATTCCCCCCACCCATTCCCCATATAGACAGTGTGGCATTCCCCCTCCCATTCCCCATATAGGCAGTGTGACATCCCCCCACCCATTCCCCATATAGACAGTGTGGCATTCCCCCTCCCATTCCCCATATAGGCAGTGTGACATTCCCCCTCCCATTCCCCATATAGGAAGTGTGGCATTCCCCCTTCCATTCCCCATATAGGCAGTGTGGCATTCCCCCTCCCATTCCCCATATAGACAGTGTGGCATTCCCCCTCCCATTCCCCATATAGGCAGTGTGGCATTCCCCCTTCCATTCCCCATATAGGCAGTGTGGCATTCCCCCTCCCATTCCCCATATAGACAGTGTGGCATTCCCCCTCCCATTCCCCATATAGGCAGTGTGGCATTCCCCCTCCCATTCCCCATATAGGCAGTGTGGCATTCCCCCTCCCATTCCCCATATAGGCAGTGTGACATCCCCCCTCCCATTCCCCATATAGGAAGTGTGGCATTCCCCCTTCCATTCCCCATATAGGCAGTGTGGCATTCCCCCTCCCATTCCCCATATAGGCAGTGTGACATCCCCCCACCCATTCCCAATATAGGCAGTGTGGTATCCCCCCTCTCATTACCTATATAGGCAGTGTAGCATTTCACCTCCCATTACCCATATAGGCAGTGTGGCATTCCCCCTCCCATTCCCCATATCGGCAGTGTGGCATCCCCCCTCCCATTCCCCATATAGGCAGTGTGGTATCCCCCTCCCATTCCCCATATAGGAAGTGTGACATTCCCCCACCCATTCCCCATATAGGCAGTGTGGTATCCCCCTCCCAATCCCCATATAGGCAGTGTGGCATTCCCCCACCCATTCCCCATATAGGCGGTGTGGCATTGCCCCTCCCATTCCCCATATAGGCAGTGTGGCATTCCCCCTCCCATTCCCCATATAGGCAGTGTGGCATTCCCCCTCCCATTCCCCATATAGGCAGTGTGGCATTCCCCCCCTCCCATTCCCCATATAGGCAGTGTGGCATTCCCCCTCCCATTCCCCATATTGGCAGTGTGGAATTTCCCCTCCCATCCCCAATTTAGGCAGAGTGGCAACCCCCCCCCCCTTCCATTCCCCATACAGGCAGTGTGGCATTCCCCCTCCCATTCCCCATATAGGCAGTGTGGTATCCCCCTCCCATTCCCCATATAGGAAGTGTGACATTCCCCCACCCATTCCCCATATAGGCAGTGTGGTATCCCCCTCCCAATCCCCATATAGGCAGTGTGGCATTCCCCCACCCATTCCCCATATAGGCGGTGTGGCATTGCCCCTCCCATTCCCCATATAGGCAGTGTGGCATTCCCCCTCCCATTCCCCATATAGGCAGTGTGGCATTCCCCCTCCCATTCCCCATATAGGCAGTGTGGCATTCCCCCCCTCCCATTCCCCATATAGGCAGTGTGGCATTCCCCCTCCCATTCCCCATATTGGCAGTGTGGAATTTCCCCTCCCATCCCCAATTTAGGCAGAGTGGCAACCCCCCCCCCCCCTTCCATTCCCCATACAGGCAGTGTGGCATTCCCCCTCCCATTCACCATATAGGCAGTGTGGCATTCCCCCTCCCATTCCCCATATAGGCAGTGTGGCATCCCCCCTCCCATTCCCCATATAGGCAGTGTGGCATCCCCCCTCCCATTCCTCATATAGGCAGTGTGGCATCCCCCCCTCCAATTCCCCATATAGGCAGTGTGGCATTCCCCCTCCCATTCCCCATATAGGCAGTGTGGCATCCCCCCTCCCATTCCTCATATAGGCAGTGTGGCATCCCCCCCTCCAATTCCCCATATAGGCAGTGTGACATTCCCCCTCCCATTCCCCATATAGGCAGTATGGCATTCCCCCTCCCATTCACCATATTGGCAGTGTGGCATCCCCCCCTCCAATTCCCCATATAGGCAGTGTGGCATTCCCCCCTCCAATTCCCCATGTAGGAAGTGTGACATTCCCCCTCCCATTCCCCATATAGGCAGTATGGCATTCCCCCTCCCATTCACCATATTGGCAGTGTGGCATCCCCCCCTCCAATTCCCCATATAGGCAGTGTGGCATCCCCCCCTCCAATTCCCCATATTGGCAGTGTGGCATCCCCCCCTCCAATTCCCCATGTAGGAAGTGTGACATCCCCCCTCCCATTCCCCATATAGGCAGTGTGGCATTCCCCCTCCCATTCCCCATATAGGCAGTGTGGCATTCCCCCTCCCATTCCCCATATAGGCAGTGTGGCATTCCCTACTCCCATTCCCCATATAGGCAGTGTGGCATTCCCCCCTCCCATTCCCCATATAGGCAGTGTAGCATTCCCCCTCCCATTCCCCATATAGGCAGTGTGGCATTCCCCCTCCCATTCCCCATATAGGCAGTGTGGCATTCCCGCTCCCTTTCCCCATATAAGCAGTGTGGCATCTGAAAAAATATCTGCCCCTATTACCGGTAGACACCTAAGAGCGACTCCCGCTGAGTCCTCTACCTGGGATTACCTTATTTGTCTGTAGACCAGAGTTACCTTCACACCTCGGAATTCCGGAGCCCACACCAAGCGCAAGAAAGACACATAACAGCTATTCTCGGTGTGAACTGTTTATTACCTCATGATTTTCAGTATATAAAGCATGATAAGGCCTAGGCGGGGAAAAGGTTCTAAAGTGGACATTTGCCTTTTAATTGGAGTAGCTGTATCAACATCTTGCTGTCAGGGGTGTGTGCTGGGGGTGGCTGTACATCACCCCATTGTGTGTGTCATGGGATTTTCCAGACATTCACCTACCCAGGGACATTTTCACAGAAACAGATTGTTCTATTCTGCAGTCAACACATTCCGTTCACACAGATAATGGCTGAGGCTCCGTTATTCTCACAGTTGAACCTTAAAGTAATTCTCTAAGTATAAGCCTTGCAGTAGCCATTTTGTTACTTTGTACCTACGTATCCTTTCAGCCCCTTCTTCGAGTCAATGACTTCTAAGTCACTGACTCGCCCATTGCCTTCTCATATTCTTTTTGGTTATGAGCTAGATAAGCAGCATAAATACCTTGGGCCTTGCTGGCACGCATGGCAACTACACACATTATAATTTTAAAAGCTACTACTGCAATTATGATGAGCATAATAATAATAATAAACTGAGTACACACGGTGGTACTGCCACAGCCCCCTGCCGTGTGGGAGCCTATCCAGTATAGCCCCGCATCTCCCGCTGAGGGGTTCTCAATATTCAATATTACAGTATTACATCTTAACGCTGCGGTATCCTGCCGATATGGGCAGCTTTCCGAACCCTTTCTAAGCAACGTCATACCTGAAAGAAGGGATTTTCCACTGCTATCTTTTCTATCCAGAGCACTTTGGGGTCTATAGCCCCAGTTCCCTGGTAATCCTCCTTTATCAGTATTCCATCCCACTGCCCCCCAGTAGTCACACGCTTTACCCCAATAATTATCAGTTACACACATGTAGTATTGTGAACGATAATCCCCTAAAAGTCGAGAGTGTGACTGACTAGTACAATTGACCATATTGCATAAATCAAAAATATACGTCACTACATGGGATGAGGTATTGAAATAAAGTATAGGGGCATCGTCTTCTCATGGAACCTGGGTCTCGACCCCAGTCCTAGGGCTTCTCTTCTCCCTTCCAGGAACTGGGGTTCCATTCCCTGGTAGGTGTCTGGGGGTGTCAACGGTCATGGGCAGGGGACTCAGCCCTATTGGCTCACAGACTCCTTTAACTATTTTTTTTACACAGCAAAGAATAGGCATAAACATAAACAATACAGTAAGTTCCTAAACAAGAGAAGGAATTAGAGGCGGCCTTGATGCTGTCTCCTGAAGCGTACAGACTGACATTAGATAGGGCACATCTCGTTAGCTAGGTTATAATAATAATAATGAAATGTCCAGTTTCTGCTAAATGATTACATGGATATGTAAGTGTCTTAAAGTGAAACTTTCACCTCTATTCTAAGCCTGAGCAAACTGTTTCAAGCAAGCCTTAGTCTTGGTATATGGCTGAAAATTCTCTGCTAAGAGCATGTCTAAGGCCATTCTATTCTGGAATGCCATGGTGGACGTGGGACCCAATTGCTCTGCCATCCCCTTAAGGCCATCTCGCGTTGCATTAACAAAACGCTGCTGGTTGTAGTACAGGTAATTAACCCAATCGGCCTTTTTGTTGATGGTGACAATGGGGGCAAATAATGACTCAAAACCAGTCTTCACAGGGTCTCTAGCCTTGAACTCATCAGGTACCCCACGGGACTCCCCTCTTGGGACTCCTATGGCATCCAGATACACATGGGGGTCGAAATTTCCCCCTAGGCCTCTCTTACATCTCCTCTCGGTCAGCAAGGGGAAATGTATCTGCTCGGTCACCTTATTGGAGGGGGTAATAAGGAAAGGCATTATAATTTTCACCAAGGTACACCAAGGTACATTGGCCTCTCCATGATTGTCGAAGTTTATGTCTTATTTTCCCATCTCCACATAGCCTGAACACATCTCCCACACTATGTGACTGATTAAACAAATAAGTCAGGGATGGTGGAACTACCATTATTGGCACAAAAACCTGGACTGAAAATGCTTACATTCACAGTGCCACTAGGCCGGGAATAACAGGTGTAGTTCCCGGGGTAAACTTCTATTCCAGGTCCCGGGGAAACAGTCTGGGTTAGTATAGGATAGTTTCTTTCCCAGATATCACATTCTCCCTCTTAGGTTATATTGCTGTATATGCTAAGGAAACACTCCTACTCCTCCGGGGGCAGGGTCAAAGGTACAGGGCCTAGATGAGGACGGGCGGCTGCACAAACATAGTGTTCTGGCTCTGTGCCGTATAATGAGCCAATTTAACCCATAAATTGGTGTTACTGTCAAACCCTGTCTCAGAGGCAAAAGTATCCTCAGGGGAAGGGTTGGTCATGACCTGGACCTCTTGCAGTGACAATTTTCTTATCCAAGGGGTCATTTGGGGGAAGTGTTGGGGCTCGGGGCTTACTCCTAAAACTGGACATATCCCGGGAGTAAAACCTTCTTCCCCAATCTGAGCAGCCACTACAGGAACAAAAAACCAATAGGTCCCATTGTCTGAGGGGGAAGGATTTTCTATAGTGAGGGTAAAAGTTGAGCAGGGATCTCTCCCTATGGCCTGGAAGTGGCAGATGTGTGGGGACCTTATCATACACATAAACATTTTAAACAGCAAATATAAAAGCAGAATTATTAAAAGTATTGACTAGTATTGATATTGACTAATTCAATTCAAAATAACACTTTCCCTCATGATCTTTAACAAGACCATTTACAGGGATTAGGACAGCCATATAGCACCATCCTTTCATCTCTAGTGGGAACCAGGGGTAACGCACTTTCCCCTGATGCCTCGTGACAAGCTGATGCCTCGTGTTATGCTCCTATTTCTAAACTTCCTTTATATTCTCCATCATCAAGAACATTATAAGAAATGCAGAAATTATAAGAAATTCAGTTAGGCATGTACAGATTAATCAAAATGAAATTCCAGCCAGTTGCATTGTACTGGGCATTGCTCTCAGCTGGCTTAGAAATATTAAACTAAGAATGGGATTTTCACTTCCCTATTAGATTTCCCAAACTTAAAACCAGCAGTCTGGGTTGTGGGTCTTATATCTGAAACCCAATCATTTCTCATTTGGTTTTAATAAATTAAAGGTCTGAGTGAGATTTAAAGGCATAGCTATCAACGTTGGATTCATTTTTTGGACACTTTTGGACATGCAGGGGCTCTAAGCGGCCTATTCTTATTTTGTTCTGTGCCACATCACTATATGTTAACCTTGGACCTACTGGGATATTTGGGTCATAGCACGTCGAGCAGTTCTCCTTTGTAAAAACATAACACTTGTCTGCAAACACTATAACAAATTCTAGTGTGGTAATCTTTCCCAAATTTATTTTGATAGATATCAAATGACCTGTAATATTTCAGGGTGTAATTTACTACAGATCCAACACTGGACTTTCAGGCATAGGCATCTATGAACTTTGGAAGTAGCATCTTAGGAGGTCACCTTCACTTGTCCCTCTTTTACCTAATTTCTCTAATTTTACTTTTCCCACCTTGAGTGGGGCCTAAGACCTGTGGGTCATAAATGCATAAAGTAAGATCATATATTATCACAAAAAGAATAAAAGCAAGTGTCAAAAGTTTAGCCATTTCAGCCCCAGAGTCCAGCAAATAAGGCCTGGTCAAGGGCTTCATCTGTTCTTCCTTCTTCGGGGACCCTAGATCCCCCACATTAGTCATCATCTTCATGCTTGTCCTGTGCTCTAGGTAGCACGGTCTCTGCTTCTTGCTTGGGCATTTCTTCACTCGGCACCCACCACTGGCAATCCTCCACTAGGACTGGTTCTGGTCACTGCGATCACCGTGGCAGCCTTGCTTCTTTCTGCGATTCAGCTACTGGATCACAACCATGGCCTACTTCAGAAGGATGGATGGATGGATGGATGGATGAGGGACTTCTGTGAAGAAAAAGAGAGATACGAGACAGAGAGGTGCAAGCCATATTTCTTTCAACATTTTCCAAAGTTTTAATCAGCTTCCTCACATATTCTTCCTATATCAGGTCTAGGTCCCCTCTTTCTAACCTAAAGGGGCACCCTAGCCCAGGGGGTGGGGAATGGTCTTCCCATTAAAACCTTAAATGATGAATACCCAGTGACCTTAGGAGGGGTCATTCTAATTCCTACCAATCCTACTCCTGGAAGGACCCTTTTACATTTAGCATAAGTTCCCTCCTGTGGCTGAATTTATAATTTATCCTCTCTGATCCTATTTATTTTTTATATTTTTTTCTCAACTATTCCTGGGCTCTGAGGGTGGTAAGGGATGTGAAACTTCCATTCTATCCTTAGGGTTTTCTACTAAATCCTGACATACCTTCACAGTGAGGGACAGCCTATTTGGATTTACCCATTTACCCACTAAGGGGCATCCCCATTTAGGAATATTCTCTTGTGTGAGAATTCTTACCACAGTCCTGGCATCTTCCCTCGTCGTCACAAAAAGTTCAACTCACCTTGGGAACATATCCACTATCACAAAAAAGGTACTCCTGTATTTTCCCTAAACTAAGCATGTGAGTAAAGTCAATCCGCAGATGTGTGAACAAGGTTGTTGGAATGTCAGGTGCTCATTTCTTGCTTTCTGTGGGTTAAAAAAGAAAGGTGCACTACTAGCAGCTGCACGGTTTCCCTAGTTTTTCCCCTGAATTATCACAAAAAATCCATGGACATTTGTGCACTCCTGCCTTTCCTCAATCCTCCCTGTCCTTTTTACTAGCATATGTTTGTAAGTCAGTCAAAGTCTGGTCAGGGAGGGGTATGTCTGGTGTTAGCATGGGCATTTGCATGTTTGCTGTTTGCGTGTATGTTCTTAAGAAGGAAAAACAAATAGTGAGTAGTAAAGTAAAGTTGTATCATGTCACAAAAAGTAAAGATTTCTGCCATTCCTACTAACACCACACACAAGGCCAGGGCTATGAGACACACAGGCATTGCCCTGTACCTGCCCAGGGACCACCTTTGAGGGAAAAAAAAAAACAACAGGGCACCTCCATGTTCTTATGCTGGGCCCCTGCACACGGCTGTACAAATCCTGGCAACAAAATTACATCTTGCCATAATCGGGAAAACCTAACCCTGGGACTGTCACCATATCATATCTCAAATACACAAAACATTGCACATTACACATTTCATTTAACCATTTTAGGGTGTCAGGTTTATCAACATACATTTCAGCTCTCAATATGCTGTCATAACATGAACAATCTATAATCCATTGGCGGCAGCAACCAATCATACCAAGGAGCATACAAGTTAGCATGTCCTTCCTGTTAAGTGGGCAGGGCAGACCCACGACAGCAGCTATTCTCTTATAGCTCATTTCTCTTTGTCCCTGGGAAAGCATAAAACCCAGGTACTCCAACTTTTTCCTGACACCATTACAACTTCTCTTTAGACACTTTATAATCACTTACAAAAAGACAATTCAAATGATTCCTCTTATCCCACAGGGTGGCCTCCCAATCAAAACTGCAGAGGAGAAAACTGTCTGCAGTAGGACGGAACCATGGCTGGGTGTCCAGACTTTAAGAGGAGGACAATTGCAAAAAATTGCCATTACACAAAAAAAAAAAACTATTTACCAATACACATAAGCCTAGGGCAAATGTGACATAAAACAAAAGCAAAGATGGCCTGTGTCTCCTCGTCCACTGGGACGCTGAAAAAAAAATATTTCTTAAATCAATGTTGCTATTCCAGCCCGTGTCACGAAGTGAGAAGAGATGGCAGACAGGCACTGAAAGGATAGTTCCTGAGACAAATCTCATGGTTTCAATGTGGCTGTTTTAAAAAATCTCCTGGCAATAAAAAATCCCACATCCAGGGGCTTATCTAGTTTAAGTCTACATACAACCTTTCTTGTTAAGTTTTATTGTGAAAATATGTATGATTGTTTAGCCTGAAGTTGGTCAGAAATTAGTAAGGGCGGTGTATTTATCTCCGTCTCTCCCCACACACACACACATTCCGTTCTTGCCAGCTTGCGTGCTTTTAACCCATACACTGTCACACAGCATGGGATGTCTCATAATTTCATATTAGTCCAATCTTATGTGGATCCTAACAAAGCATCTTATGATTCTCCCACATTGTATCCTGACCTTTTTCAGCAGTTAGGCTTCTATATTAACTTTCTCCAACTAATTTTACTCCTAGTATTTGCAGCGGGACCCCAATAGAAAACCCAGCTGTCATCTTTAACTAGTTCATTTTTCTCTGTGTTCCTCTTTATCTAGCGGAGAAACATCAGCAGACAGCTTCTGTCTATCGCTGCTCATTTGTTTCCTAACTTCTGTGATTATTAAGACTTTCATCTCTTCCAGAGTAGACGAGGGATAGAGGCTGTTTTTTCTTAGGTGGCACGTAAGGTGAGGGGCAGTAACTTTTAGCCCTAAACTCTTGTTTACATTTTATTTTTAAATTTGTTCCTAGTTTGTGTTCCAGGGCATGAAACCCAGGGGACTCTTTGTCTCCTGAATTGGATGTCCTCTATATCTAGTTTATAACTAGTTTTAAACCAATAGGAAGCATGTTTTAACCCATTTCCACCTCCCTTCTTTATATAATCTTTATCCCAGTTTGGGTCTCCTTGATAATACGGGAACCTTTCCAGTCCACCCCGCCAAATTATCAACAAAAGGCAGCGTGTAGTATGCTCCTCCAGTTAACCTCTCTACATAGTGGATACAATCCTCTCCCACATGGGGCACTTTAGACTCAGAATGGCCCATTATCAGTTAACAAATGACAAATTAGCAAATGACAATATCCGTGGTTTAAAGCGTGCTCACCTTCACACTTATCAATCCACACAAACAAATAATCTTAACACTCTATTGTCAGAGAGAAAGAGAGAAAAAGGTTTCAGTGGTCAGGTAAACTCACAGTTAACAGACAAATCTGTTCCCAAATCACAAATAATCACAATTTATATAGCACGCTTCAAATAACCAAGCGGCGGTTCCCTACGAACCCCGCAACACCTCGCCAAGACTGCGAGAGGCACAAGGGCACAAGTCCTTTAACCTTCCCTCGGGGTTAAGCGTATAAATCACTTACCCCCTTCAAGGAGACTTGCCCCGCATAAACTCCACCACTGAAAAAATATTTGCCTCTATTACCGGCAGACACCTAAGAGCGACTCCCGCTGAGTCCTCTACCTGGGATTATCTTATTTGTCTGTAGACCAGAGTTACCTTCACACTTCAGAGCTCCGGAGCCCACACCAAGCGCAAGAAAGACACATAACAGCTATTCTCGGTGTGAACTGTTTATTACGTCATGATTTTCAGTATATAAAGCATGATAAGGCCTAGGCGGGGAAAAGGTTCTAAAGTGGACATTTGCCTTTTAATTGGAGTAGCTGTATAAACATCTTGCTGTCAGGGGTGTGTGCTGGGGGTGGCTGTACATCACTCCATTGTGTGTGTCATGGGATTTTCCAGACATTCACCTACCCAGGGACATTTTCACAGAAACAGATTGTTATGTTCTATTCTGCAGTCAACACATTCCGTTCACACAGATAATGGCTGAGGCTCCGTTATTCTCACAGTTGAACCTTAAAGTAATTCTCTAAGTATAAGCCTTGCAGTAGCCATTTTGTTACTTTGTACCTACGTATCCTTTCAGCATCCCCCCTCCCATTCCCCATATAGGCAGAGTGGCATTCCCCCTCCCATTCCACATATAGGCAGAGTGGCATTCCCCCTCCCATTCCCCATATAGGCAGTGTGGTATTCCCCCCTCCCATTCCCCAAATAGGCAGTGTGGCATTCCCGCTCCCTTTCCCCATATAAGCAGTGTGGCATTCCCCCTCCCATTCCCCATATGGGCAGTGTGGCATTCCCCCTCCCATTCCCCATATAGGCAGTGTGGCATTCCCCCTCCCATTCCCCATATAGGCAGTGTGGCATTCCCCCTCCCATTCCCCATATAGGCAGAGTGGCATTCCCCCTCCCATTCCCCATATAGGCAGTGTGGCATCCCCCCTCCCATTCCCCATATAGGCAGTGTGGCATCCCCCCTCCCATTCCCCATATAGGCAGTGTGTCATTCCCCCTCCCATTCCACATATAGGCAGTGTGGCATTCCCCCTCTCATTCCCCATATAGGCAGTGTGGCATCCCCCCTCCCATTCCCCATATAGGCAGTGTGGCATTCCCCCTCCCATTCCCCATATAGGCAGTGTGTCATTCCCCCCTCCCATTCCCCATATAGGCAGTGTGGCATTCCCCCTCCCATTCCCCATATAGGCAGTGTGGCATCCCCCCACCCATTCCCCATATAGGCAGTGTGGCATTCCCCCTCCCATTCCACATATAGGCAGTGTGGCATTCCCCCTCTCATTCCCCATATAGGCAGTGTGGCATTCCCCCTCCCATTCCCCATATAGGCAGTGTGGCATCCCCCCACCCATTCCCCATATAGGCAGTGTGGCATTCCCCCTCCCATTCCCCATATAGGCAGTGTGGCATTCCCCCTCCCATTCCCCATATAGGCAGTGTGGCATTCCCCCCTCCCATTCCCCATATAGGCAGTGTAGCATTCCCCCTCTCATTCGCCATATAAGCAGTTTGGCATTCCCCCTCCCATTCCCCATATAGGCAGTGTGGCATTCCCCCTCCAATTCCCCATACAGGCAGTGTGGCATTCCCCCTCCCATTCTCCATATAGGCAGTGTGGCATCCCCCCCCCCCATTCCCCTTATAGGCAGTGTGACATCCCCCCACCCATTCCCCACATAGGCAGTGAAACATTCCCCCTCCCATTCTCCATATAGGCAGCGTGGTATTCCCCCCTCCCATTCCCCATATAGGCAGTGTGACATTCCCCCTCCCATTCCCCATATAGGCAGTGTGGCATTCCCCCCTCCCATTCCCCATATAGGCAGTGTGGCATTCCCCCTCCCATTCCCCATATAGGCAGTGTGGCATTCCCCCTCCCATTCCCCATATAGGCAGTGTGGCATTCCCCCTCCCATTCCCCATATAGGCAGCGTGGCATCCCCCCTCCCATTCCCCATATAGGCAATGTGGCATCTCCCTCCCATTCCCCATATAGGCAGTGTGGCATTCCCCCCCTCCCATTCCCCATGTAGGAAGTGTGGCATTCCCCCTCCCATTCCCCATATAGGCAGTGTGGCATTCCCCCCTCCCATTCCCCATATAGGCAGTGTGGCATTCCCCCCCTCCCATTCCCCATGTAGGAAGTGTGGCATTCCCCCTCCCATTCCCCATATAGGCAGTGTGGCATTCCCCCCTCCCATTCCCCATATAGGCAGTGTGGCATTCCCCCCTCCCATTCCCCATATAAGCAGTGTGGCATCCCCCCTCCCATTCCCCATATAGGCAGTGAAACATTACCCCTCCCATTCCCCATATAAGCAGTGTGGTATTCCCCCCTCCAATTACCCATATAGGCAGTGTGGCATTCCCCCCTCCCATTCCCCATATAAGCAGTGTCACATCCCCCCTCCCATTCCCCATATAGGCAGTGTAGCATTCCCCCTCCCATTCCCCATATAAGCAGTGTCGCATCCCCCCTCCCATTCCCCATATAGTCAGTGTGGCATCCCCCCTCCCATTCACCATATAGGCAGTGTGGCATTCCCCCTCCCATTCCCCATATAAGCAGTGTCACATCCCCCCTCCCATTCCCCATATAGGCAGTGTAGCATTCCCCCCTCCCATTCCCCATATAGTCAGTGTGGCATCCCCCCTCCCATTCACCATATAGGCAGTGTGGTATTCCCCCTCCCATTCACCATATAGGCAGTGTGGCATTCCTCCCTCCCATTCCCCATATAAACAGTGTGGCATTCCCCCTCCCATTCCCCATATAGGCAGTGTGGCATTCCCCCCTCCCATTCCCTATATAGGCAGTGTGGCATTCCCCCCTCCCATTCCCTATATAGGCAGTGTGGCATCCCCCCTCCCATTCCCCATATAGGCACTGTAGCATTCCCCCTCCCATTCACCATATAGGCAGTGTGGCATTCCCCCTCCCATTCCCCATATAAGCAGTGTAGCATACCCCCTCCCATTCCCCATATAGTCAGTGTGGCATCCCCCCTCCCATTCCCCATAAAGGCAGTGTAGCATTCCCCCTCCCTTTCGCCATATAGACAGTTTGGCATCCCCCCCTCCCATTCCCCATATAGGCAGTGTAGCATTCCCCCTCCCATTTGCCATATAGGCAGTGTGGCATTCCCCCTCCCATTCCCCATATAGGCAGTGTGGCATCCCCCCCTCCCATTCCCCATATAGGCAGTGTGGCATTCCCCCTCCCATTCCCCATATAGGCAGTGTGGCATTCCCCCTCCCATTACCCATATAGGCAGTGTGGCATTCCCCCTCCCATTCCCCATATAGGCAGTGTGGCATTCCCCCTCCCATTCCCCATATAGGCAGTGTGGCATTCCCCCTCCCATTCCCCATATAGGCAGTGTGGCATTCCCCCTCCCATTCCCCATATAGGCAGTGTAGCATTCCCCCTCCTATTCCCCATATAGGCAGTGTGACATTCCCCCTCCCATTCCCCATATAGGCAGTGTGGCATTCCCCCTCCCATTCCCCATATAGGCAGTGTGGCATTCCCCCTCCCATTCCCCATATAGGCAGTGTAGCATTCCCCCTCCCATTCCCCATATAGGCAGTGTGGCATTCCCCCTCCCATTCCCCATATAGGCAGTGTAGCATTCCCCCTCCCATTCCCCATATAGGCAGTGTGGCATTCCCCCTCCCATTCCCCATATAGGCAGTGTAGCATTCCCCCTCCCATTCCCCATATAGGCAGTGTGACATT
The DNA here is from genome assembly GCA_027917425.1 of Gastrophryne carolinensis. Classification (NCBI taxonomy): domain Eukaryota; kingdom Metazoa; phylum Chordata; class Amphibia; order Anura; family Microhylidae; genus Gastrophryne; species Gastrophryne carolinensis. The sequence continues at coordinate 654,446,073 of CM051234.1, read as the reverse complement.
CCCCATTCCCATAGGCAGTGTGACATTCCCCATTCCCATAGGCATTGTGACATTCCCCATATAGGCAGTGTGACATGCCCCATATAGGCAGTGTGACATTCCCCATATAGGCAGTGTGACATTCCCCATTCCCATAGGCAGTGTGACATTCCCCATTCCCATAGGCATTGTGACATTCCCCATATAGGCAGTGTGACATTCCCCATTCCCATAGGCAGTGTGACATTCCCCATTCCCATAGGCAGTGTGACATCCCCCTCTCCCATTTCCATAAGAAATGTGGCAGAATCACCCGAACCCCACAGATAAAAAAGTAGACTTACATGAACACTGTCCCAGCTTTGCCGTTAGAACATTGGGAAGACTTGGACAGATGCTGGATCTGCCAAATAACACTCCAGGAGGGCCTAGTAGACTACAGGAGCTGCAGGAGGTGACTGATGTGCGACATGTTGTGTGTCCCTCCAGAGGCTGCTCAGAGTGACTAAACAGGAATTCTGGATCGGATTAATTGGCCATACCTTACCAGAAGGCAAGTGGATCGGAAAATGGACAGATGGCAGCAACGAGTAAGTCATGTCCATATCTCAAACATACTTTATTATGTTTCAGAAGCCAACTCCAGGCACAGGAAATGTCCGTTACTCTTATCCATCCCTTCCTATATACCTGTAAAGGAGGGGGGTGGGGCATGTTTACATACCTTCCAAGTGTCCCTGATTTAGAGGGACTGTCCCTCTTTTGAGTCCATGTCCCCCTGTCCCTCATTGTTCTCATTTGTCCCTCTTGTATAATGCAGATCTGTAACAATAACTGATTCATTTGCCTATTTAAATGTTTCTATTGCTGTAACTATTACAATGTATCTCCTATCCATGCCTCAATGAGGGTGCCTTGGCTTCATATATCCCTCAATGAGGGGGTGTGGCTTCATATATCCCTCAATGAGGGGGTGTGGCTTCATATATCCCTCAATGAGGGGGTGTGGCTTCATCTATCCCTCAATGAGGGGGCCTTGGCTTCATATATCCCTCAATGAGGGGGTGTGGCTTCATCTATCCCTCAATGAGAGAGCGTGGCTTCATCCATCCCTCAATGAGGACGTGGCTTCATCCATCCCTCAATGAGAGAGCGTGGCTTCATCTATCCCTCAATGAGAGAGTGTGGCTTCATCTATCCCTCAATGAGAGAGTGTGGCTTCATCTATCCCTGAATGAGAGAGTATGGCTTCATCTATCCCTCAATGAGAGAGCGTGGCATCAATTATCCCTCAATGAGGGGGCGTGGCTACATCTATCCCTCAATGAGAGAGCGTGGCTTCATCTACCCCTCAATGAGAGAGTGTGGCTTCATCTATCCCTCAAAGAGAGAGTGTGGCTTCATCCATCCCTCAATGAGAGAGTGTGGCTTCATCTATCCCTCAAAGAGAGAGTGTGGCTTCATCCATCCCTCAAAGAGAGAGTGTGGCTTCATCTATCCCTCAATGAGAGAGCGTGGCTTCATCTATCCCTCAATGAGAGAGTGTGGCTTCATCTATCACTGAATGAGAGAGTGTGGCTTCATCTATCCCTCAATGAGAGAGTGTGGCTTCATCTATCCCTCAATAAGAGAGCGTGGCTTCATCTATCCCTCAATGAGGGGGCGTGGCTTCATCTATCCCTCAATGAGAGAGCGTGGCTTCATCTATCCCTCAATGAGAGAGTGTGGCTTCATCTATCCCTCAATGAGAGAGTGTGACTTCATCTATCCCTCAAAGAGGGAGTGTGGCTTCATCTATCCCTCAATGAGAGAGTGTGGCTTCATCTATCCCTCAATGAGAAAGTGTGGCTTCATCTATCCCTCAATGAGGGGGTGTGGCTTCATCTATCCCTCAATGAGAGAGTGTGGCTTCATCTATCACTGAATGAGAGAGCGTGGCTTCATCTATCCCTCAATGAGAGAGTGTGGCTTCATCTATCCCTCAATAAGAGAGCGTGGCTTCATCTATCCCTCAATGAGGGGGCGTGGCTTCATCTATCCCTCAATGAGGGGGTGTGGCTTCATCTATCCCTCAATGAGGGGGCCTTTGCTTCATTTATCCCTCAATGAGAGAGTGTGGCTTCATCTATCCCTCAATGAGGGGGTGTGGCTTCATCTATCCCTCAATGAGGGGGTGTGGCTTCATCTATCCCTCAATGAGGGGGCCTTTGCTTCATTTATCCCTCATTGAGAGAGTGTGGCTTCATCTATCCCTCAATGAGAGAGTGTGGCTTCATCTATCCCTCAATGAGAGAGTGTGGCTTCATCTATCCCTCAAAGAGAGAGTGTGGCTTCATCCATCCCTCAAAGAGAGAGTGTGGCTTCATCTATCCCTCAATGAGAGAGCGTGGCTTCATCTATCCCTCAATGAGAGAGTGTGGCTTCATCTATCACTGAATGAGAGAGTGTGGCTTCATCTATCCCTCAATGAGAGAGTGTGGCTTCATCTATCCCTCAATAGGAGAGCGTGGCTTCATCTATCCCTCAATGAGGGGGCGTGGCTTCATCTATCCCTCAATGAGAGAGCGTGGCTTCATCTATCCCTCAATGAGAGAGTGTGGCTTCATCTATCCCTCAATGAGAGAGTGTGGCTTCATCTATCCCTCAATGAGAGAGTGTGACTTCATCTATCCCTCAAAGAGGGAGTGTGGCTTCATCTATCCCTGAATGAGAGAGTGTGGCTTCATCTATCCCTGAATGAGAGAGTGTGGCTTCATCTATCCCTCAATGAGAGAGCGTGGCTTCATCTATCCCTCAAAGAGAGAGTGTGGCTTCATCCATCCCTCAAAGAGAGAGTGTGGCTTCATCCATCCCTCAAAGAGAGAGTGTGGCTTCATCTATCCCTCAATGAGAGAGTGTGGCTTCATCTATCCCTGAATGAGAGAGTGTGGCTTCATCTATCCCTCAATGAGAGAGTGTGGCTTCATCTATCCCTCAATGAGAGAGCGTGGCTTCATCTATCCCTCAATGAGGGGGCGTGGCTTCATCTATCCCTCAATGAGAGAGTGTGGCTTCATCTATCCCTCAATGAGAGAGCGTGGCTTCATCTATCCCTGAATGAGGGGGAAGGGTTTCATCTATCACTCAATGAGGGGGCGTGGCTTCATCTATCCCTCAATGAGAGAGTGTGGCTTCATCTATCCCTCAATGAGAGAGTGTGGCTTCATCCATCCCTCAATGATGGGGCGTGGCTTCATCTATCCCTCAATGAGGGGGCCTTTGCTTCATCTATCCCTCAATGAGAGAGTGTGGCTTCATCTATCCCTCAATGAGAGAGTGTGGCTTCATCTATCCCTCAATGAGGGGGTGTGGCTTCATCTATCCCTCAATGAGGGGGTGTGGCTTCATCTATCCCTCAATGAGGGGGCCTTTGCTTCATTTATCCCTCATTGAGAGAGTGTGGCTTCATCTATCCCTCAATGAGAGAGTGTGGCCTCATCCATCCCTCAATGAGAGAGTGTGGCTTCATCCATCCCTCAATGAGGGGGCGTGGCTTCATCTATCCCTCAATGAGGGGGCCTTTGCTTCATCTATCCCTCAATGAGAGAGTGTGGCTTCATCTATCCCTCAATGAGATAGTGTGGTTTCATCTATCCCTCAATGAGAGAGTGTGGCTTCATCCATCCCTCAATGAGGGGGCGTGGCTTCATCCATCTTTCAATGAGGGGGCCTTGGCTTCATCCATCCCTCAATGAGGGGGCGTGGCTGCATCCATCCCTCAATGAGAGAGTGTGGCTTCATCTATCCCTCATTGAGAGAGTGTGGCCTCATCTATCCCTCAATGAGAGAGTGTGGCTTCATCTATCCCTCAATGAGAGAGTGTGGCTTCATCTATCCCTCAATGAGAGAGCGTGGCTTCATCTATCCCTCAATGAGAGGGTGTGGCTTCATCTATCCCTCAATGAGAGAGTGTGGCTTCATCTATCCCTCAATGAGAGAGTGTGGCTTCATCTATCCCTCAATGAGAGAGTGTGGCTTCATCTATCTCTCAATGAGAGAGTGTGGCTTCATCTATCCCTCAATGAGAGAGCGTGGCTTCATCTATCCCTCAATGAGAGAGTGTGGCCTCATCTATCCCTCAATGAGAGAGTGTGGCTTCATCTATCCCTCAATGAGAGAGTGTGGCTTCATCTATCCCTCAATAAGAGAGCGTGGCTTCATCTATCCCTCAATGAGGGGGCGTGGCTTCATCTATCCCTCAATGAGGGGGTGTGGCTTCATCTATCCCTCAATGAGGGGGCCTTTGCTTCATTTATCCCTCAATGAGAGAGTGTGGCTTCATCTATCCCTCAATGAGGGGGCGTGGCTTCATCTATCCCTCAATGAGAGAGCGTGGCTTCATCTATCCCTCAATGAGAGAGTGTGGCTTCATCTATCCCTCAATGAGAGAGTGTGACTTCATCTATCCCTCAAAGAGGGAGTGTGGCTTCATCTATCCCTGAATGAGAGAGTGTGGCTTCATCTATCCCTGAATGAGAGAGTGTGGCTTCATCTATCCCTCAATGAGAGAGTGTGGCTTCATCTATCCCTCAATGAGAGAGTGTGGCTTCATCTATCCCTCAATGAGAGAGTGTGGCTTCATCTATCCCTGAATGAGAGAGTGTGGCTTCATCTATCCCTGAATGAGAGAGTGTGGCTTCATCTATCCCTCAATGAGAGAGTGTGGCTTCATCTATCCCTCAATGAGAGAGCGTGGCTTCATCTATCCCTCAATGAGGGGGCGTGGCTTCATCTATCCCTCAATGAGAGAGTGTGGCTTCATCTATCCCTCAATGAGAGAGCGTGGCTTCATCTATCCCTCAATGAGGGGGCGTGGCTTCATCTATCCCTCAATGAGAGAGTGTGGCTTCATCTATCCCTCAATGAGAGAGCGTGGTTTCATCTATCCCTCAATGAGGGGGCAGGGCTTCATCTATCCCTCAATGAGGGGGCGTGGCTTCATCTATCCCTCAATGAGAGAGTGTGGCTTCATCTATCCCTCAATGAGAGAGTGTGGCTTCATCCATCCCTCAATGAGGGGGCGTGGCTTCATCTATCCCTCAATGAGGGGGCCTTTGCTTCATCTATCCCTCAATGAGAGAGTGTGGCTTCATCTATCCCTCAATGAGAGAGTGTGGCTTCATCTATCCCTCAATGAGGGGGTGTGGCTTCATCTATCCCTCAATGAGGGGGCCTTTGCTTCATCTATCCCAAAATGAGAGAGTGTGGCTTCATCTATCCCTCAATGAGAGAGTGTGGCTTCATCCATCCCTCAATGAGAGAGCGTGGCTTCATCTATCCCTCAATGAGAGAATGTGGCTTCATCTATCCCTCAATGAGAGAGTGTGGCTTCATCCATCCCTCAATGAGAGAGTGTGGCTTCATATATCCCTCAATGAGAGAGTGTGGCTTCATCTATCCCTCAATGAGGGGGTGTGGCTTCATCTATCCCTCAATGAGGGGGCCTTTGCTTCATCTATCCCAAAATGAGAGAGTGTGGCTTCATCTATCCCTCAATGAGAGAGTGTGGCTTCATCCATCCCTCAATGAGAGAGTGTGGCTTCATCTATCTCTCAATGAGAGAGTGTGGCTTCATCCATCCCTCAATGAGAGAGCGTGGCTTCATCTATCCCTCAATGAGAGAGTGTGGTTTCATCTATCCCTCAATGAGAGAGTGTGGCTGCATCCATCCCTCAATGAGAGAGTGTGGCTTCATCCATCCCTCAATAAGGGGGCGTGGCTTCATCTATCCCTCAATGAGAGAGCGTGGCTTCATCTATCCCTCAATGAGGGGGCGTGGCTTCATCTATCCCTCAATGAGAGAGTGTGGCTTCATCTATCCCTCAATGAGAGAGCGTGGCTTCATCTATCCCTCAATGAGGGGGCATGGCTTAATCCATCCCTCAATGAGGGGGCGTGGCTTCATCTATCCCTCAATGAGAGAGTGTGGCTTCATCTATCCCTCAATGAGAGAGTGTGGCTTCATCCATCCCTCAATGAGGGGGCGTGGCTTCATCTATCCCTCAATGAGGGGGCCTTTGCTTCATCTATCCCTCAATGAGAGAGTGTGGCTTCATCTATCCCTCAATGAGAGAGTGTGGCTTCATCTATCCCTCAATGAGAGAGTGTGGCTTCATCCATCCCTCAATGAGGGGGCGTGGCTTCATATATCCCTCAATTTGGGGGCGTGGCTGCATCTATCCCTCAATGAGGGGGCCTTTGCTTCATCTATCCCTCAATGAGAGAGTGTGGCTTCATCTATCCCTCAATGAGAGAGTGTGGCTTCATCTATCCCTCAATGAGAGGGAGTGGCTTCATCTATCCCTCAATGAGAGAGTGTGGCTTCATCTATCCCTCAATGAGAGAGTGTGGCTTCATCCATCCCTCAATGAGAGAGTGTGGCTTCATCCATCCCTCAATGAGAGAGTGTGGCTTCATCTATCCTTCAATGAGAGAGTGTGGCTTCATCTATCCCTCAATGAGAGAGTGTGGCTTCATCTATCCCTCAATGAGAGAGTGTGGCTTCATCCATCCCTCAATGAGAGAGTGTGGCTGCATCCATCCCTAAATGAGAGAGTGTGGCTTCATCTATCCCTCAATGAGAGAGCGTGGCTTCATCTATCCCTCAATGAGAGAGTGTGGCTTCATCTATCCCTCAATGAGAGAGTGTGGCTTCATCTATCCCTCAATGAGAGAGTGTGGCTTCATCCATCCCTCAATGAGGGGGCGTGACTTCATCCATCCCTCAATGAGGGGGCGTGACTTCATCCATCCCTCAATGAGAGAGTGTGGCTTCATCTATCCCTCAATGAGAGAGTGTGGTCTCATCCATCCCTCAATGAGAGAGTGTGGCTTCATCCATCCCTCAATGAGGGGGCGTGGCTTCATCTATCCCTCAATGAGGGGGACTTTGCTTCATCTATCCCTCAATGAGAGAGTGTGGCTTCATCTATCCCTCAATGAGAGAGTGTGGCTTCATCCATCCCTCAATGAGGGGGCGTGGCTTCATCCATCCCTCAATGAGAGAGTGTGGCTTCATCTATCCCTCAATGAGAGAGTGTGGCCTCATCTATCCCTCAATGAGAGAGTGTGGCTTCATCCATCCCTCAATGAGAGAGTGTGGCTTCATCCATCCCTCAATGAGAGAGTGTGGCTTCATCCATCCCTCAATGAGGGGGCGTGGCTTCATCCATCCCTCAATGAGAGAGTGTGGCTTCATCTATCCCTCAATGAGAGAGTGTGGCTTCATCTATCCCTCAATGAGAGAGTGTGGCTTCATCTATCCCTCAATGAGAGAGTGTGGCCTCATCTATCCCTCAATGAGAGAGTGTGGCTTCATCTATCCCTCAATGAGAGAGCGTGGCTTCATCTATCCCTCAATGAGAGAGTGTGGCTTCATCTATCCCTCAATGAAAGAGCGTGGCTTCATCTATCCCTCAATGAGAGAGTGTGGCTTCATCTATCCCTCAATGAGGGGGCATGGCTTAATCTATCCCTCAATGAGGGGGCGTGGCTTCATCTATCCCTCAATGAGAGAGTGTGGCTTCATCTATCCCTCAATGAGAGAGTGTGGCTTCATCCATCCCTCAATGAGGGGGCGTGGCTTCATCTATCCCTCAATGAGGGGGCCTTTGATTCATCTATCCCTTAATGAGAGAGTGTGGCTTCATCTACCCCTCAATGAGGGAGTGTGGCTTCATCTATCCCTCAATGAGGGGGTGTGGCTTCATCTATCCCTCAATGAGGGGTCCTTTGCTTCATTTATCCCTCAATGAGAGAGTGTGGCTTCATCTATCCCTTAATGAGGGGGTGTGGTTTCATCTATCCCTCAATGAGGGGGTGTGGCTTCATCTATCCCTCAATGAGGGGGCCTTTGCTTCATTTATCCCTCATTGAGAGAGTGTGGCTTCATCTATCCCTCAATGAGAGAGTGTGGCTTCATCTATCCCTCAATGAGGGGGCCTTTGCTTCATTTATCCCTCAATGAGAGAGTGTGGATTCATCTATCCCTCAATGAGGGGGTGTGGCTTCATCTATCCCTCAATGAGGGGGTGTGGCTTCATCTATCCCTCAATGAGGGGGCCTTTGCTTCATTTATCCCTCATTGAGAGAGTGTGGCTTCATCTATCCCTCAATGAGAGAGTGTGGCCTCATCCATCCCTCAATGAGAGAGTGTGGCTTCATCCATCCCTCAATGAGGGGGCGTGGCTTCATCTATCCCTCAATGAGGGGGCCTTTGCTTCATCTATCCCTCAATGAGAGAGTGTGGCTTCATCTATCCCTCAATGAGAGAGTGTGGTTTCATCTATCCCTCAATGAGAGAGTGTGGCTTCATCCATCCCTCAATGAGGGGGCGTGGCTTCATCCATCCCTCAGTGAGGGGGCCTTGGCTTCATCCATCCCTCACTGAGGGGGCGTGGCTGCATCCATCCCTCAATGAGAGAGTGTGGCTTCATCCATCCCTCAATGAGGGGGCGTGGCTTCATCCATCCCTCAATGAGAGAGTGTGGCTTCATCTATCCCTCAATGAGAGAGTGTGGCCTCATCTATCCCTCAATGAGAGAGTGTGGCTTCATCTATCCCTCAATGAGAGAGTGTGGCTTCATCTATCCCTCAATGAGAGAGTGTGGCTTCATCTATCCCTCAATGAGAGAGTGTGGCTTCATCTATCCCTCAATGAGAGAGTGTGGCTTCATCTGTCCCTCAATGAGAGAGTGTGGCTTCATCTATCCCTCAATGAGAGAGTGTGGCTTCATCTATCCCTCAATGAGAGAGTGTGGCTTCATCTATCCCTCAATGAGAGAGCGTGGCTTCATCTATCCTTCAATGAGAGAGTGTGGCTTCATCTATCCCTCAATGAAAGAGTGTGGCTTTATCCATCCCTCAATGAGGGGGTGTGGCTTCATCTATCCCTCAATGAGGGGGCGTGGCTTCATCTATCCCTCAATGAGGGGGCGTGGCTTCATCTATCCCTCAATGAGGGGGTGTGGCATCATTTATCCCTCAATGAGGGGGCCTTTGCTTCATTTATCCCTCAATGAGAGAGTGTGGCTTCATCTATCCCTCAATGAGAGAGTGTGGCTTCATCTATCCCTCAATGAGAGAGTGTGGCTTCATCCATCCTTCAATGAGGGGGCGTGGCTTCATCTATCCCTCAATGAGGGGGCGTGGCTTCATCTATCCCTCAATGAGGGGTCCTTTGCTTCATCTATCCCTCAATGAGATAGTGTGGCTTCATCTATCCCTTAATGAGAGAGTGTGGCTTCATCTATCCCTCAATGAGAGAGTGTGGCTTCATCTATCCCTTAATGAGAGAGTGTGGCTTCATCTATCCCTCAATGAGGGGGTGTGGCTTCACCTATCCCTCAATGAGGGGGCCTTTGCTTCATTTATCCCTCATTGAGAGAGTGTGGCTTCATCTATCCCTCAATGAGAGAGTGTGGCTTCATCTATCCCTCAATGAGAGAGTGTGGCTTCATCCATCCCTCAATGAGGGGGCGTGGCTTCATCTATCCCTCAATGAGGGGGCGTGGCTTCATCTATCCCTCAATGAGGGGGCCTTTGCTTCATCTATCCCTCAATGAGAGAGTGTGGCTTAATCTATCCCTTAATGAGAGAGTGTGGCTTCATCTATCCCTCAATGAGAGAGTGTGGCTTCATCTATCCCTTAATGAGAGAGTGTGGCTTCATCTATCCCTTAATGAGAGAGTGTGGCTTCATCCATCCTTCAATGAGGGGGCGTGGCTTCATCTATCCCTCAATGAGGGGGCGTGGCTTCATCTATCCCTCAATGAGGGGGCCTTTGCTTCATTTATCCCTCATTGAGAGAGTGTGGCTTCATCTATCCCTCAATGAGAGAGTGTGGCTTCATCTATCCCTCAATGAGAGAGTGTGGCTTCATCCATCCCTCCATGAGGGGGCGTGGCTTCATCTATCCCTCAATGAGGGGGCGTGGCTTCATCTATCCCTCAATGAGGGGGCCTTTGCTTCATCTATCCCTCAATGAGAGAGTGTGGCTTCATCTATCCCTCAATGAGAGAGTGTGGCTTCATCTATCCCTTAATGAGAGAGTGTGGCTTCATCTATCCCTCAATGAGAGAGTGTGGCTTCATCTATCCCTTAATGAGAGAGTGTGGCTTCATCTATCCCTCAATGAGAGAGTGTGGCTTCATCTATCCCTTAATGAGAGAGTGTGGCTTCATCTATCCCTCAATGAGAAAGTGTGGCTTCATCTCTCCCTCAATGAGAGAGTGTGGCTTCATCTATCCCTCAATGAGAGAGTGTGGCTTCATCTATCCCTCAATGAGAAAGTGTGGCTGCATCCATCCCTCAATGAGAGAGTGTGGCTTCATCCATCCCTCAATGAGAGAGTGTGGCTGCATCCATCCCTCAATGAGCGAGTGTGGCTTCATCTATCCCTCAATGAGAGAGTGTGGCTTCATCTATCCCTCAATGAGAGAGTGTGGCTTCATCCATCCCTCCATGAGGGGGCGTGGCTTCATCTATCCCTCAATGAGGGGGCGTGGCTTCATCTATCCCTCAATGAGGGGGCCTTTGCTTCATCTATCCCTCAATGAGAGAGTGTGGCTTCATCTATCCCTCAATGAGAGAGTGTGGCTTCATCTATCCCTTAATGAGAGAGTGTGGCTTCATCTATCCCTCAATGAGAGAGTGTGGCTTCATCTATCCCTTAATGAGAGAGTGTGGCTTCATCTATCCCTCAATGAGAGAGTGTGGCTTCATCTATCCCTTAATGAGAGAGTGTGGCTTCATCTATCCCTCAATGAGAAAGTGTGGCTTCATCTCTCCCTCAATGAGAGAGTGTGGCTTCATCTATCCCTCAATGAGAGAGTGTGGCTTCATCTATCCCTCAATGAGAGAGCGTGGCTTCATCCATCCCTCAATGAGAGAGTGTGGCTGCATCCATCCCTCAATGAGCGAGTGTGGCTTCATCTATCCCTCCATGAGAGAGTGTGGCTTCATCCATCCCTCCATGAGGGGGCGTGGCTTCATCTATCCCTCAATGAGGGGGCGTGGCTTCATCTATCCCTCAATGAGGGGGCCTTTGCTTCATCTATCCCTCAATGAGAGAGTGTGGCTTCATCTATCCCTCAATGAGAGAGTGTGGCTTCATCTATCCCTTAATGAGAGAGTGTGGCTTCATCTATCCCTCAATGAGAGAGTGTGGCTTAATCTATCCCTCAATGAGAGAGTGTGGCTTCATCTATCCCTTAATGAGAGAGTGTGGCTTCATCTATCCCTCAATGAGAGAGTGTGGCTTCATCTATCCCTCAATGAGAGAGTGTGGCTTCATCTATCCCTCAATGAGAGAGTGTGGCTTCATCTATCCCTCAATGAGAGAGTGTGGCTTCATCCATCCCTCAATGAGAGAGTGTGGCTTCATCTATCCCTCTATGAGAGAGTGTGGCTTCATCCATCCCTCAATGAGGGGGCGTGGCTTCATCTCTCCCTCAATGAGAGAGTGTGGCTTCATCCATCCCTCAATGAGGGGGCGTGGCTTCATCCATCCCTCAATGAGGGGGCCTTGGCTTCATCCATCCCTCAATGAGGGGGCGTGGCTTCATCCATCCCTCAATGAGAGAGTGTGGCTGCATCTATCCCTCAATGAGAGAGTGTGGCTGCATCTATCCCTCAATGAGAGAGCGTGGCTTCATCTATCCCTCAATGAGAGAGTGTGGCTTCATCCATACCTCAATGAGAGAGTGTGGCTTCATCTATCCCTCAATGAGAGTGTGTGGCTTCATCTATCCCTCAATGAGGGGGTGTGGCTTCATCTATCCCTCAATGAGGGGGTGTGGCTTCATCTATCCCTCAATGAGGGGGCCTTTGCTTCACTTATCCCTCAATGAGAGAGTGTGGCTTCATCTATCCCTCAATGAGGGGGTGTGCCTTCATCTATCCCTCAATGAGGGGGTGTGGCTTCATATATCCCTCAATGAGGGGGCCTTTGCTTCATTTATCCCTCATTAAGAGAGTGGGGCTTCATCTATCCCTCAATGAGAGAGTGTGGCTTCATCTATGCCTCAATGAGAGAGTGTGGCTTCATCTATCCCTCAATGAGAGAGTGTGGCTTCATCTATCCCTCAATGAGAGAGTGTGGCTTCATCCATCCCTCAATGAGGGGGTGTGGCTTCATCTATCCCTCAATGAGGGGGCCTTTGCTTCATTTATCCCTCAATGAGAGAGTGTGGCTTCATCCATCCCTCAATGAGGGGGCGTGGCTTCATCTATCCCTCAATGAGGGGGCGTGGCTTCATCTATCCCTCAATGAGAGGGCCTTTGCTTCATCTATCCCTCAATGAGAGAGTGTGGCTTTATCAATCCCTCAATGAGGGGGCGTGGCTTTATCAATCCCTCAATGAGGGGGCGTGGCTTCACTTATCCCTCAATGAGAGAGTGTGGCTTCATCTATCTCTCAATGAGCGAGTGTGGCTTCATCTATCCCTCAATGAGAGAGTGTGGCTTCATCTATCCCTCAATGAGAGAGTGTGGCTTCATCCATCCCTCAATGAGGGGGCGTGGCTTCATCCATCCCTCAATGAGGGGCCCTTGGCTTCATCCATCCCTCAATGAGGGGGCGTGGCTGCATCCATCCCTCAATGAGAGAGTGTGGCTTCATCCATCCCTCAATGAGGGGGCGTGGCTTCATCTCTCCCTCAATGAGAGAGTGTGGCTTCATCCATCCCTCAATGAGGGGGCGTGGCTTCATCCATCCCTCAATGAGGGGGCCTTGGCTTCATCCATCCCTCAATGAGGGGGCGTGGCTTCATCCATCCCTCAATGAGAGAGTGTGGCTGCATCTATCCCTCAATGAGAGTGTGTGGCTGCATCTATCCCTCAATGAGAGAGTGTGGCTGCATCTATCCCTCAATGAGAGAGTGTGGCTTCATCCATCCCTCAATGAGGGGGCGTGGCTTCATCCATCCCTCAATGAGGGGGCCTTGGCTTCATCCATCCCTCAATGAGGGGGCGTGGCTTCATCTATCCCTCAATGAGGGGGCCTTGGCTTTTTCCATCCCTCAATGAGGGGGCGTGGCTTCATCTATCCCTCAATGAGGGGGCCTTGGCTTCATCCATCCCTCAATGAGGGGGCGTGGCTTCATCCATCCCTCAATGAGGGGGCCTTGGCTTCATCCATCCCTCAATGAGGGGGCGTGGCTTCATCTATCCCTCAATGAGAGAGTGTGGCTGCATCTATCCCTCAATGAGAGAGTGTGGCTTCATCTATCCCTCAATGAGAGAGTGTGGCTTCATCTATCCCTCAATGAGAGAGTGTGGCTTTATCAATCCCTCAATGAGGGGGCGTGGCTTCATCCATCCCTCAATGAGGGGGCCTTGGCTTCATCCATCCCTCAATGAGGGGGCGTGGCTTCATCCATCCCTCAATGAGAGAGTGTGGCTGCATCTATCCCTCAATGAGAGTGTGTGGCTGCATCTATCCCTCAATGAGAGAGCGTGGCTGCATCTATCCCTCAATGAGAGAGTGTGGCTTCATCTATCCCTCAATGAGAGAGTGTGGCTTTATCAATCCCTCAATGAGGGGGCGTGGCTTCATCCATCCCTCAATGAGGGGGCCTTGGCTTCATCCATCCCTCAATGAGGGGGCGTGGCTTCATCCATCCCTCAATGAGAGAGTGTGGCTTCATCTATCCCTCAATGAGAGAGTGTGGCTGCATCTATCCCTCAATGAGAGAGTGTGGCTTCATCCATCCCTCAATGAGGGTGCGTGGCTTCATCCATCCCTCAATGAGGGGGCCTTGGCTTCATCCATCCCTCAATGAGGGGGCGTGGCTTCATCTATCCCTCAATGAGGGGGCCTTGGCTTTATCCATCCCTCAATGAGGGGGCGTGGCTTCATCTATCCCTCAATGAGGGGGCCTTGGCTTCATCCATCCCTCAATGAGGGGGCGTGGCTTCATCCATCCCTCAATGAGGGGGCCTTGGCTTCATCCATCCCTCAATGAGGGGGCGTGGCTTCATATATCCCTCAATGAGAGAGTGTGGCTGCATCTATCCCTCAATGAGAGAGTGTGGCTGCATCTATCCCTCAATGAGAGAGTGTGGCTTCATCCATCCCTCAATGAGGGGGCGTGGCTTCATCCATCCCTCAATGAGGGGGCCTTGGCTTCATCCATCCCTCAATGAGGGGGCATGGCTTCATCTATCCCTCAATGAGAGAGTGTGGCTTCATCTATCCCTCAATGAGAGAGTGTGGCTTCATCTATCCCTCAATGAGAGAGTGTGGCTTCATCCATCCCTCAATGAGGGGGCGTGGCTTCATCCATCCCTCAATGAGGGGGCCTTGGCTTCATCCATCCCTCAATGAGGTGGCGTGGCTGCATCCATCCCTCAATGAGAGAGTGTGGCTTCATCATCCCTCAATGAGGGGGCGTGGCTTCATCTATCCCTCAATGAGAGAGTGTGGCTTCATCCATCCCTCAATGAGGGGGCGTGGCTTCATCCATCCCTCAATGAGGGGGCCTTGGCTTCATCCATCCCTCAATGAGGGGGCGTGGCTTCATCCATCCCTCAATGAGGGGGCCTTGGCTTCATCCATCCCTCAATGAGGGGGTCTTGGCTTCATCTAGCCCTCAATGAGAGAGCGTGGCTTCATCTATCCCTCAATGAGAGAGAGTGGCTTCATCTATCCGTCAATGAGAGAGCGTGGCTTCATCTATCCCTCAATGAGAGAGAGTGGCTTCATCTATCCGTCAATGAGAGAGCATGGCTTCATCTATCCCTCAATGAGGGGGTCTTGGCTTCATCTATCCCTCAATGAGGGGGCGTGGCTTCATCTATCCCTCAATGAGAGAGTGTGGCTTCATCTATCCCTCAATGAGAGAGTGTGGCTTCATCTATCCCTCAATGAGAGAGCATGGCTTCATCTATCCCTCAATGAGAGAGCGTTGCTTCATCTATCCCTCAATGAGAGAGTGTGGCTTCATCTATCCCTCAATGAGAGGGCGTGGCTTCATCTATCCCTCAATGAGAGAGCGTGGCTTCATCTATCCCTCAATGAGGGGGCGTGGCTTCATCTATCCCTCAATGAGAGAGCATGGCTTCATCTATCCCTCAATGAGAGAGTGTGGCTTCATCTATCCCTCAATTAGAGGGCGTGGCTTCATCTATCCCTCAATGAGAGAGTGTGGCTTCATCTATCCCTCAATGAGGGGGCGTGGCTTCATCTATCCCTCAATGAGAGGGCGTGGCTTCATCCATCCCTCAATGAGGGGGCCTTGGCCTAATTTAACAACTACCTATATACCTGGTAATGTAAAGCTGTAGGAGGGGGTGGGGCATGTTTAGGCTGAATGGTCACTTGGCCATCATCCTAGTGCTGTTTATCTGCAAATAGAAGATGGCTTCAGGTAAGAGACTCCCATTCCTGGGAGAAGGGAAGTGAGAAATATAATATATTATAATATATATATATATATATATATATATATATATATATATATATATATATATTTATGTCCGGATCCCAGTCCCCAAAACATCTATAACCTTCATCGCTCCCGAGATCCCTCTTCTGCCTCACTGCTGCCTGTAAGAATGAGTGTGACCCCGAAGTGTGTGGAACACACCTAGTTAAAAGTTTGAATTATTTATAGTCATAACTAAGGCCGGATTATGAGAAGGGAGCAAGAGGCGCGCGCCCCGGGGCCTCCACCACTTACCCTGCAAAGGGGGCCTCCACCACTTGCTCTGCAAAGGAGGCCTCCGCCAACCTTTGGGTTATGGTCTGGGCCAGGAGGCTTTTCAGTCTTTGGTCTGATGAGCCGCGGGGCCGGCAACAAAGCTATTGGTGCAGCCAAAGACACCACAGGGCAGGACGGAGAGTCTAGACCAGCAAAGCCGCCGTCAGCAATGCTACAGTGATGGGTGCAGAGCTGTCACTGCACATAAGCCACCAAGCACAGCCGCTGGCAGCTCAATGCAGGGAACCAGCCGGGCGACTACACTACCCCCCACCCAGAATGGCAAAGCAGGAGATCCCGAGCAGCACGCACCCGCACAAGGGGGGCACAAGGGACCTAATCTGACGTTCCAGTAAGTAGGCGGATGCAAGACAAACACCAATCAGGAACTTGGCTGGACTGTTATTTTATACTGTATCTGGGGCCTCCACCACACTTAATCCGGCCTGTATAGAGATGTTAGGTTGTGATATGAACAGGGTCCGCCACCTAGTGGGTATTTTTTTTTCTACTTTACTGGCCACTGGCCTGGCGGTGGCGCTATTTGTTTTTTTACTGGTAATTGTGGGTTTACTATTCTCATCCTCAATTACCAGTAAAAAAAAAAAAAACAAATAGCGCCACCGCCAGGCCAGTGGCCAGTAAATTAAGAAAAATAGATATACCCAGCAGGTGGCGCCCTTAGATATGAATGATGGATGTCTCTCACAAGATCTCTTCTTATCTAGAACATTGCAGGTCACAGAGGGAGCGGGAAGCTGCGTCAAGCTGGGACGTAACCTGACCACAGAGAACTGTTACAATGAGCTGCTCTTTATCTGCGAGAGAGACGCCGCGTGACCCCGCCCCCAGGAATTTTCTTGTCTGTAATAGGAAGCAAATGAGACTGCATTTAAACCGGACCATCACCCGTTTTACATTTAAAGTGGACCAAAACCCACCCTATGAGACTCCAAGACAGGCATACTCACTCCACTCGGGGCATCCAGATTCGGGATGTCCCGCTGTGTCAAACCCCCCAGGTCACCCGAAAACTCACCTTCTTTCCCAGTCCAATGGCGCATGCGCTAGAAGTGGCCATGTCCCTGCTATCCCTCTAGCGGGGTGTGTGCACATTTGTGAATGGTCGGCACAGACACGCTCCCGGTTAAAGGGTAGCGGGGGATGCGTCCTCCAGCGTGCTAGCCTTAGAGGAGCTCTTAGACTAAGGGGCGGGTGCAGATCCGAGCGCGCTGACTGAGCGAGCGGCTGCGCGGTAGGACTGAGGAAGGGTAAGTGAGATCGGGTGACTTAGGGTTTAACACAGCGGCGCGTCCCCGATCGAGGTGCCTCGGGGGTAAGGACCACAACTGGTCACTAGACAGATCCGCAATACTTTAGGCTTCCTACCGGCTCCTGGAGGCTGCAGGCCCCTGTCCTGGGCCCTTGGTAAGTGCACCAGCACCTGGGGGACCCTCTGATTTTAAGTTCCCCTTACCCACTGTTGTGTTAGTTTTTGGTTTGGTGTTTTGTACCCTGAATACAAGGTTTTTCTGTTCCTTTATCTCATAGTTGGTTTGCCTTTGTTTAATAAAACTTCCTTTAGTGCATTAATCCCTGTGTTGTGTCGTGCACTGGCCAAATAATCCCTATCTCCCAAGTGTCCCTGATTTGGAGAGACTGTCCCTCTTTTGAGTCCATGCCCCCATGTCCCTCATTGTTCTCATTTGTCCCTCTTTGAGGTGTAACATGCAGATCTGCAGCAATAAATTATTCATTTGCATATTCAAAGTGTTTCTATTGTTGTAACTGTTACATCCCATCTCCTACCCATCAATCAATGAGGGGGCGTGGCTTCATCAATCCCTCAATGAGGGACGTGGCTTTATCCATCCCTTGATGAGGGGGGTGGCTAAATTTACATATTGTCGTATCTCCCAGACAGCATGTGGGCACCCTGGACGAACATGCACACACTCCCAGGCACACATGCGCGCACTCCCAGACATGCGTGCCGCATCCATGGACACGCATTTGCACAGTAGGTGGGTAAGGTAGGTGGGTGGGCAGGTAGGTCAGTGGGCAGGAACAGAGGCAACAAAGCTCAGGTAGCCACATATTGTGATGTGATGTTAAAACCTTAGGGTTGGCTATCTCTCCCTCCTGTAACAAACAAGATGAGTCATTCTGAAAAGCCCGCCAGCTCCCTGGTTAGAGGGAGTCAGTGGGTGGGTAGGTAGGCAGAAAGGCCAGAGCACTTCCAGCAAAACTGGCTGGTTGGATGGGAGCAGCAGTGGTGAGTACATCGCCCCCCTTGTCCACCCCTCCCCCACACCCACGCCCCAGCCTGGCCTGTGGTTCCAGGTCCAATCTCTGATCTGATCGGTGGCGGTCCAGCAGGGAGCAGAGGAAGGTTCTCCTGGCTCCTCCCCAAAGCCTGCAGCCCGGGAGGTGTGGCTTTGTTCTTTTTCCTTGGTTATGATTGCTGGGAAGTGGAGGGAGCCGCAGAAGAGGATGTATATTTCTTTATTCAATTCCCTAAACCCCACATGTGAGTACAGAGGAGGCCACCATCGTCTGTCCTATCTAAGTGACTGCAGCAGGATCCCTGCCCCCATGTAGCATGCATGGCATGATTTTCGAATCTTTTAGGTCCGTTTTGGTCTGAATCATTTAGCCCCAAGTGCTCCAATTGCCTCAAAAGGTGTATATGACACTTTGAGGTCCCCATCATGTCCAATGACGTGTGTTTTATTGTACTGGGGTAAATGCTTGATATAGTGTTTATTTACATTTCTCCCCATCTCCCTCCAATGCACACCTTCTGCTCCCCTCTGCAGTTACAGTCTTTTTACCTGCTGTTGCTGTATGGGTTACATCACACAATTCCTGCTGTATTGAATGTACATGTCAATATTCCTGCTGTAACAAAGGGTTTTATTGCAATATTCTGAACTGAAATGAAGCTTTTGAAACAAATTCTACGTGATCCACAAGCAGCCGAGTAAGCTATCTGCCAAGCCTTATGGAGTAAAGAAAACATCCATCACAGACACAGACAGAGAACATGAAGCTGTCTACAGGATTCACATTATTGCCCTCTGGTGAGTCAGAATAGCCTCCAAGGGCCATATTCAATCCTTTCAAAGCCTCCCCCCCAAATAAAAGGTCCAAAATGTATCCATTTCTGGAAGCAGCAAATGCCGGCAGTCATGTGAGCACGGTTGGATTTCAGCTGAGTATCGAGGGTGAAGGTAAGCATTTCGGGGGTCAATGCCCGGGGGCTCCAGCAATCTGGATGCACCCCTGAGCCTATCACAATGTACAATGTGGCCCTGACCCGCACCCATTAGATACAAAATGGTCGTAAGTTCTGGGGCATGTGAACTTTAGATAATGAAGCCAGGTTGTATGCTTGTCTAAAAAGGTGGGTTGTGAGGGCATTTTTGAAAGCTTGGATGGTTTGGGAGTGGCGTGGGTGAGGGCATTTCTGAAAATGGGTGTGAGAACCCGGGGTTTGGTTGATGTCCGGCTGGTGGCTTGTGCCATTTAATGCCCAGCCCACAGTTTGGACAGCCACCAGCGGTTGTCAGTAGAGGCCCTTGCTGTTGTATCTCCCCCTCTACTGCTGCACCTGGTGTTAGGCCTATTTAAGTGGGAACAGCCCTTCACCTGGTGCAGCAGGATTGTAAGTTCACCATGTTCTCTGTGTGTGGATGAATTCATGGACTCTCTGCACCGCTGGTGCTCCTGGATCCCAGTCTGTATCTTGCGGCAAGCAGGCCTCTGCTTTCCTGGAGGCTGCAGGTGCCTGTCCTGGGCCCTAGGTGAGTGCACCACACCCTGTACGTACAGATTGCTCACATTAAAATTCATCCTACCGGCATATACTGCATGTTATGAGCCTTTATACATCCAAGATGGCGGCTCATCAAGCATCAAGCAGCCTGAAAACAGGAAGTTTCTTCTGACTCTGTATTCTGTATTCTGTGATTGCTGTCCTTTCCCTGACCCCAGATCTGCTCTGTCTGAGCAAAGCACAGCTATAACCACGCCCCCTGTACTTTATCCCCCTCTCTTCTCCTCAGTATGTGATGCTTCTGAGTCAAGATGGCGGCACCCGTATCCTAGAGTCCTGAACAGGCCAGCGGGGGAAAGAATAATAAGTAAGTGATTAAAAACATTAAATATATTAATTTTAGATGCTGGGGAATAGTTTTTAAGGGTTTGGGCTTTTCATTAAATCATGTTGAAGGTCCAGTTTAAGAGCATTACCTGACCAGCAACTAATAGATTTACCCTCCTGACACAAGCAGACCGTCAAACTGGCAGCCTTGGCCTCCTTTCTTTCTCTTAGGCCCCCTTTCCTCCACTCTCTCGGGCCCCTCCTTTCCTAAGGCCTCCTCCCTCCGGATCATGTGACGTGCAGTTCCCTGACAACATGGTGGCAGCGGTGGAATAAGGCAAATAGTGTGAGTGAGTGTGGGCCCCATACTCTCATACACTAAAGATTACCAGCAGTGGCTTTTCTGTTGCTGGGATCTTAGGATCAGCTCAACACTAGGCATATTCTGAGAGTGGTTACATTAGGTTGTGTGATTACAACAGGGTGCAAATATTTGTCAGTGACCAGCAGCTGCAGGCTTGGTGAGTGGCACCAGGGCCAGAAGCAGGGACTTGGCTGCTGCTTTGGCGTGGTGGATGCCGATGTTGTACCGGGTGTGGAGGGGCCCAGCCAGGGCTTTCCCAGGAGCCAATCACCAGCCCTCAGCATCCCAGAGGACCTCCCAGCCATGCAGTATATGTTGGTAGGATGATTTTTTAATGTGTAACTACTTGGAGGCGGTCAAATGCAACTGAGTTGGTAATAGAGTTGGTACTCAGATGTGTTTAGACGTGGCTCATGCTCATCAATAGTGTTACCACTTGAAGGAGGTCAAATGCAACTTGGTTGCATTTTTTTTCCTTTTCCCTTGTGTGGTCAGGGCAGTATTGCAAGGAGGTCTTTTTGGGGTATTTTTTAATTTCTTGAGATATTGGATACTTAATTTCTTTCTTTTGTGTGGTTTGTAAGGGGAACGTACGTGAGATGTTATATCATTTCTGGTTGTGTTATTGAGAAATTAGATTAATAGAGATATTGGATACTGACATAAATTGAAGTGACTTGATGGTAATGTATATTTGTAGCCTTTATAGTGTGATGTGACAGACGCTCTGCCTTTTGGAGGTCATCACTATTCGATTGCCCACCGGGTCATTCACTGGCCTTTTCTTAATTAGGTTCCAGACAATGCCATTGTATTTTGATACTGTTACAGGCAATGTCATTGTAGTTTGGATTGTATTACAGACTGCCATTGTGTTGATTGATTACGTCACAGACAATGGCATTGTTCTGATTGATTGTGTTACAGACGTCTATTGTGTTGCTGATTGCGTCACCGGCAGAGTTGAGGGATTGTGTGCCCTGCTGCTATTGGTCGGTGTGTGTCATGCAGTTCTCCATCAGGTCCACCTTGCATGGAGACTTGTGTATATAAGGCCTAGAGTGGCACTAATAAAGACACTTCACCTTCACCCTCAATACTGAAGTTCTGTCTCTTATTGGGGGAAACGCTATATTACAATTCACTAGCCCTTGTAAGGGCTGTTCCTGGTTCCTCACCGATGACTCTGGGATTCCTGCAGCACCTCTCACCATTGGGAAAAGGACGTCTCGGGCGGTGAAGCCCTCCGGCGATAAGGGTTATCGCTACATGTGATGTACCCTTCAAACAATAATAAAAATTATTTAATGTAAAAAGGTGTCAGAGAAAACATAGAGACATAGAAGGCTGAAAGGCAGACGTAGACAATTTGGTCCAACTAGTCTGCCCTTATATGTGTATGTTCCCTTTGGCCTTGATTCAGAGCCGGCCGAGATTGTAATCACAAACCGAATGCAACATTCTTCACTGTAAACTCAAAAAGTCAGCTGTGAGATGTTTACATTTTAATAGCAGGCTAATTGCCGCTATACAATGTATCACAGCAGGTGTATACTATTGTTACAATTGTGACAATTAGCCTTAACCTAGCTGTTACAATGTGTAGCAGGCTAATGGCTGCTATACAATGTATCATATCAGCTGTAAACTATTGCTACAGTTGTAACAATCAGCCATGACTTAGCTGTTACAATGTGTGACACAACAGGGGCCTAACAGGCTTTTACAATGTAGGGGCATGATTTATCTCTGCTTGTTACATTGCACAGCAGAAAGGAGCGTGCTGCAGTGGGACAACACTCTGAAATCCAGGTTCTGTAGATACATTTGAAGCAGACATAAAAGTCCCTTTCACTGAGTTAAGTAAACAATTTTATCTTGAAATCGTGAATACTTTTCAATGGATTCAGTGTTATGAGACAGAAGTCAGGACTTGAAGGATTGATGTATCTGTACACTGTTGGTGTTTCTTCTGTCGGCCTTCCACTGATGCATTGCTCTGCAATGAGATTTACACCCATTCTGATATCCGTCTCCCCAGACAGTCCTTGACTTGCCCAATCTTCAGGCATCCTGTCTGTCCTGACAAATGAATCTCCTCTGAAGGCAGTTGAATTCAGGGTTTCTTCTGATCTAGTCTCTCTTGCCTTAGGGACCGTATTACCCAATTTTTTACACACTGTCCAAGGGCTGCACCATGTCCATGGGATAGATCCTGTTCCAACTCCTAGCTCAGCTGGACCCTCCTTGCTAGCTGTGTATTTTTCCCAGGATTGCCCTTGTCTTTTCAGCCATGGGCAGACTGGGGAAATGAATCAACCCTGGAATTTAATGACCACAGCCAACCCATGGCCAGCCCACAAGTTGATCAGCCCTGCCCTCAAGGTGCTTCTGAACCAGTACATCAATATGTTCATCACCTGAGGCTATAGCTGTCAGGCCGGAGAGTTCCCCTAACTGAACCCTCTGCCAGGGGAGCAGATTATTTGACCAGAGCAATGGCACAACACAGAGGTAATGCACTAAAGAAAGTTTATTAAATAAACGCAAACAAAAAACCATGAAAAGAATGACCTATGACACAGGCAAAAAGAAACAGAAAGACCTTTGTTTCAGATAACAATCTGTACAGTGTGAAAGAAACAAAGCTAACTAACATAAGCTCAAAATATGGGGAAACTGAGAGGAAACCCTAAGGTTCTGGTGCACTTAGGACAGGGGCCAGCAGCCTCCAGGAGCTGATAGGAGGCCTGCTGCATGGAGGACCCGGATCAAAAAGTGGCCAAGCAGCATCAGGGACGCCAGGGAGAAGCCTGCTTGTCACTAGATTCCAGCGAAGACTATGATTCAGAGAACCAGGGGCACAGACAAACAAAACAAACAAAAACCTGTTGCACCAGGTGAAGGGTGGTTCCCACTTATTCAATGAAGAAAAGCCAGCCAGCGATTGAGGGATAAAAAATTCAGTTTTATTGCATCCACGTTAAAAAGCCATCCAACAGATCAGGCAGTATAAAAATATGTAAAATAATAGATCCCGGCGTCAACGCGTTTCAGACACAGGGTCCTTATTTGTGACATAGGAGTTAATACATAATATAGAGCTTAAATACCCAGGGGTGGGTCACACCTCCTCACGCAGGGCAATTCACAGAGAAGACCAATCAATCAAACAGACAAATCATTTACACAATAGTACCGTAATTAACTTCAATTGAAGTATAAGTCTATTTCCCACCTGCTGAATACTAATCTCCTATGTGCAGATCCGACCTCATTTTCTTTCGTCCAATAGATTCCTCCATGCACGATTAGGCGGAGAATATAATCCGTGACATAGCTGTCTTGGTAAACAGAAAAGCTGTCATCGGTTACCACTTAAAGTGGACCAAAAGCCACCATGATCGGCCCATGAATCTATAAGATTCCCGGGCTGATCGATCCCTTCCCCCTGGGACATACAAAATCAGGATGCCCCGCTGTGTGAAACCCCCAGGTCGCTCCATACACTTGTTTCCTAGTCCAATGGTACATGCGCGAGCCACGATGCATCCCCCACTGTCCCTCTAGCAGGGCACGTGCCCGTGCAAGGCATTTGTGAATGGCCGGCGCGGGCACGCCCCCTGTTAGAGGGTAGCGGGGATGCCTCTGTCAGCACGCTCTGAGCCGCTGGCCTTAGACAAAGGCTAAGACGACGTGATGTCATCATCTCCGAGCAAGGTGATTGGACGAGCAGGCGCACTTGTGCCATAGGACCGGGAAGAGGTGAGTTGACTTGAGTGAGTCTGATGGGTATGCGTCCGTCAGCGCGCTCAGAGCCGCTGGCCTTAGACAAAGGCTTAGACAACGTGACGTCAACAAGGTAAGTGTATGGGGCGAGCAGGGGGGTTTCAAACAGCAGGGCATCCCGATTTTGAATGCCCCGGGGGAGGGAATCAATCGGCCCGGGAATCTTGTAGATTTCCGGCCCAATTGCTGTGGGTTTTGGTCCACTTTAAAGAAATGGTAATTAACTTTCAGTATTGTAGGGGCAAATACTGTCAGGAGTGGGTATGGCCCCACAGCTATGATGCTGGGGCTATAAGCATTATTGGGGACAAAACATAGGGTGTATTGGCTGGGGGGTACAAAGGGGACCAGGTATAGGGGGAGACTTAGGAGGCTGGGACCTGAGGGGGTGTTAGAAGAGGATTGGGTGAATTGTGACACAGAGTCTGGATTATGGGGCAGCCTAGTTGGCTCCAAAGCATTGCAGCCCACTCTGAATTGTCCCTGTGCTACCTATGGACATTAGCACCCCCTGCTGTCAGTTATGACAATTGCCACAAAACATTAAATGTTGCCCTCTACCTAAATCTAATGTGTGTGGTTGAATTTCAGGAGGTAACTGCTAACCTGAGAACTTTGCAGGTTATACATTAAATATTTCTGACAAACCAGCAGTGGATCAGAAGGCACCAGCCAAGGTCATGCCACTCCACCCCTCACCGCAGTCCTCATCTTGGCTGACCTAACTCTGGAGGAAGTGGATACTAAATCCTGTGTCAGTAGCCGGCTTCTCCTCTCTCATGATTTCCTCCAGGTGTTTCTGAAAGAGGAAACGTAGCTTCTCAGTACCTGTTTTTGGCAGCAGTCTGCATCACTTACCTCCCTATGTTTCTATTACTGGCATAGAGGCACATGTTAGAAAACCACAGCAGGCTTGTGAATACCGAGACCTCATCGTAGAAGTGTGAAAGCCATCACCAGCCAATCACAAGTGATTTTAGCTGCAAGTGTTTCTGGGTTAATGTGGGTTGGAGAGGCCCCTCACCGCCAATCGCTGGGGTTATTGATGGACTAAAAAGATGCTCCAATCAAGGTGGGCAATACACTGTCCTGTATATCCTCCTCTACCTCGGCAAAGTTTGTAGCCAAAATAAATGACAGCCACACAAATTCAATAAAAGTAAAGGGGGCTTTATTGGGGGAACCCCACTGCCATGCGGCGGGGATACCTCAAGGGAACTCGCATACGGCTTGGCCATATAGCGCAGGACCGCGGGAGCCCCAGGGCAGTAGAGGGGACATCCGCCGGTCCAACTGGATGGGCTCTTCCATGCCTGAAGAACCAGGGGTTCCTAGCGCTCCTGAGTTTGGGTGCCCCTCGTGGAGGGCGCGAATCGACGGTCATGTTTGGATTCAGCCATCTCCTCTCTTCCCCTCTATCTGAATGGTCATCTTATAACAGGTTGGCACACGGAGGAGCTTTCTTATAACCAGAGAGAAGGTGGAGACTCCCTTTAATAAGAGGGTAAGGGGTGTAGCCTGGCTTATAACCGAGTGTAGAGGGGTGGAGTATGCTTAGGAGCAGGGATTCCAAAGGTGGCCTTTGTCCGAGGCCCCTAGCCCTGCATTACCCATTATGGGACAGAGACCCTTTGTGTTTAAGAAACAGTCTGTAAGAAATTGTGGAGGTTAGAGAGAGAGGGTACTGAGCTCAACGTGGGGTGGATGTAACACAGAGCACCCATGCCCAAGTCCCCCTAGCCCTGCATTAACCGTTATGGGAAAGAGGCCCCTTGTGCATGAGAAACACTTTGGGTCCTTATGCTGAGGTGGGGAGCCTTCCCCGTGCGGATATATGGATTGCTCTGATAGATGCTGGAAAGCCAGTTACAGGAGTGACCCCCTATACGGCCTACATCATAAAGGTTAGCTAGAGAGGGTGCTCAGCTCAACGCAGGGTGGCTGTCGCACAGAGCACCCTTGTCCGAGGCCCCTAGCCCTGCATTCACTGTTATGGGACAGAGGCCCCTTGTGCGTGAGAAACAGTTTGGGCACTTGTGCTGAGGTGGGGAGCCTTCCCCGTGCGGATATATGGATTGCTCTGATACATGCTGAAAACCCAGTGACAGGAGTGACCCCCTATACGGCCTACATTATGAAGGTTGGAGAGGGAGGGTGCTCAGATCAATGTGGGGTGGCTGTCACACAGAGCACCCTTGTCCGAGACCCCTAGCCCTGTATTAACCGTTATGGGACAGAGGCCCCTTGTGCGTGAGAAACAGTTTGGGCCCTAACGCTGAGGTGGGGAGTCTTGCTGATATATGTATTGCTCTGATACATGCTGGAAACCCAGTGACAGACCCTATATGGCCTAAATTGTGAATGTTAAAGAGGAAGGCTCAGATCAGCGTGGGGTGGCTGACGCAGAGCACCCTCCCTTTCCCGGGAGCATTTTTGAATGTGAAAATTTTGGGAACCGTGTGTTTAATTTAAAAGCTGTATTTGGAGAGCAGGTGGACGCTCGGGATAATAAAGTAAAGTGCACCACCCTACTGTTGTGAAAGACCCTGTTTGTGCGTTGATTATTGCGCAACTTGTGACATAAAGAGTTGGATTACAAGTTCCCACGTTTTTGTTTGGTATACGTATAGATGTGTCCACTGTTACTTTATCTTGAATTTGGACACCGGCCCTAGTTTCTCATGACAGGCTTTTAACACAATAGTGATATGCACTAAAAGGCTTCATTTACATAACAGTCACCTGCTGGGATCCTATAGACACACAGTATAATAGACTAGGTAACCTGTGACAGAGTATCACATAAACAAATGTCGCCCACACCTCTCACAATACAGTTTGCCATGAATAATATAAAAGCAGAAACACATCCTTTTGTCCAGCCCTGGAGGCTAAAGGACGGGTAATTAACTCTCCCCAGAGCATTCCGATTTGGGTTGTTTGAAACCCTGGCATCCTATTCCGAATTTACCCCATCCATGCAGAGAGAGAAACGCAAGCTGTAAGTGCATCTGAGCCCAGAGCGGTGGGCTTCCCTAACCACGAGGCCCTGGGGAGCAGTTGGGGGTTCCATGCCTTCCTCAAGAGCACTTCAGTTATGTCCCCATCTGGAAATCAAACTTGCAGCCCTCTGTCATGGATTTCTCAATGGAGAAATCCTCTATTTAAAAATGACCAGAACTACGAGACTATGAATATGCAGCAAAATGTGTTTAATTGTGACATCCAGTAAACAACACAAACATCAAAAAGGCTGCTGTACATATATATATATATATATATATATATATATATATATATATATATATCACACATGTGGAGTCAGAGTGCATACATACAAGATACAGGTTCAGATTCAGGTTCAGTCCAAAGACAGGGTCCAGGTAGAAAGTTCAGGAGACAGATTTAATGCTGATCCACTAGCTGAATGGGTGGATCAGCTTATATAGAGCAGGAAGTCCCACAGGTGCTGGCTGATTAACACCTCTGCAGGACAGAGCCATCTGCTGGTGAAGCGGCACTTAAGCCGCGGAGGAACTCCAGACCTGGCACCCTCTGGTCACATGGCTGCTTCTTTGTTTATCTTTTTGTATCTCTTCTTTTTTCCTTTTAAAATTATGGGTGATGTATGTGTATTTGCTGTATTTTTAAAGGTGTCCTTATTCAGACAAGCAATTCCCTAAAGGGCACATGCCTCAAAGCTCAATAATGACTGCATGTGGTCCTTCTCCCTCGTCTCCTCCCCTTATCCTTTAGGCTGTAAGCTCCTCAGGGGCGGGGCTCTCTCTCCTACTGTATCTTGTATTCAGAATATTCATTGTGAACTCTGTAACCCTGCATTTGTAATAGTCTATGTTGTTGCAGAGTGTGCGTGCTGGGCGCTGGGTGCAGCGAAGTTGGCTTTACTCGAGCATGAATGCAGTAAGAGAATTTTACCTTACATTGTGGCTTAGAACAGAGACAAAAGAACAGGAAGAGAAGAACGTGCAGTGATAGATTACAGCGCCATCCACAGGAAATAACAACACAGCAGAAAAATACAGTTGCTCATTGGTAACGGCACCATCTGGTGTCACAACCTGCAATAGCTGCAAACTGCAAACAAAACTAAAAAATCACTCTAGAATAGACGGGCAGGCTGATTCATTACTAGCGCCAGGTAGCGACAGATGAGCGCCTATAGCGAGGATTTCAGAGCGACCGCTAGTAATCGCCGTGCTCGGCCATGGTTCGCTGTTTCACAGCGCCTCAGTCGCTGGCCGGCATTGATGAATATGTTGTGTGAGTCACAGCGGGAGTGAATGGTATGCTGGGAGCGAACTGTAGCGCCAGCTCAGTGTGACTGACTCACACCATATTCATCAAAAATACAGCCTCACACAGCGCCAGCACTCAAAATCGGTTCGTTGTAGCCCAGAGCGCCAGCCGCTATGTGATCAAAGGCTGTTTTTGAACTTGTATCCACCAGTAACAAAGCGAAAACACATGGAATGACATTGTTATTACATTGTAACATGAACAATTTAATACCAGACATGTAAGGACAATTCTGCATAAAAATATTAATACTCAAAACATTTTTCAAAAATGTCATTTTCTAGGCCAGGAAACGTGTCAGAAAGATTTGAGATTTTAAAAAAATAAAAAAAATTGGGATCAGGAAAGGGATTTAAGGATCGTCCATAGAAATGCATGGGAGAGCGCTAGGTAGGGACAGGTAATACGTGGCGTTCTGCAAGGCTGAACGACGGCGCTGTACGCTGAGCCTGGGATAATGATGAATCGGATGCTACATGGCGTTGTTCCAGTCGCTCACCAGATTCGGCTTCATAAATGTGGAAGTACTGCCGTGTCCGGCGTTCACCTGCCGCTACCTGGCGCTTACAAGCCACTACCTGGCGCTGTACCTTCATGAACAAGGCCCTTTGTTGGAAGTCTGCTGTATAGTTGTCTCTAATTACTACTTTGTACAGCACAAGATGATAGCGCTATATAAATAAACAATAATAATAATAGGAACAAAATCGTTGG
The DNA here is from genome assembly GCA_027917425.1 of Gastrophryne carolinensis. Classification (NCBI taxonomy): domain Eukaryota; kingdom Metazoa; phylum Chordata; class Amphibia; order Anura; family Microhylidae; genus Gastrophryne; species Gastrophryne carolinensis. The sequence continues at coordinate 654,417,065 of CM051234.1, read as the reverse complement.
TGACATCAGGGGTAGATTTCTACAGATTTGTTTGATTGAAGAGAATCAAACTCAATAGACGTATTCACACCTATGCGCTATGTTGTAGTGTTTTGTGGTAAATAGCGCATGCAGTCTTTGCATCGCATCATGATCCCACAAACCTCACCGGGCAGCGCGGGTAAATCGCATGTACGAGGCGGCAGCAATGCATGGGCTGAATATCACGCACAGAGAGTTTTTTTTTCTGTAATGTTTCTTTTTTTTTAATCAATAATTTTTATTGCGCAAATAAAGAACTTACATCACAAACCAGCAACCAATACTTTTTTGTATATGGAATAAATCTTGGACATCAAGGTGCGTAAATGATGTAAGAACATAATATCCCCGTGAAATCCCCGTGGGATACATAAACAGGAAAAGAAATCCTCACCCCGACCTTTCATTCCCAACATTCCACCAATCGCTTGTCCCCGAGACAGGTTTTTACCTTATGCTGCAAAGTCTCTACCTCCTGCTGTACAATGTAAAAAGCATAATGCGTCATTGATTGTGCCAGTCGTTGTACAGGGGGGGGTCTTCTATTAAAATATAAATAGCTAACCGGATGTGCCACTACTTTTTGCCACATGTCAGTGTTTTTTTCATCACATTGATGCAATATAATGCTTGCAATGAACAATGCTGCATCTGTATTGCAGGTTAAAACAAGAGTAATTGGGCTGCCAGTACAGTCCCTAAAATGTCCCTAAAATAAGCTGCACTCAATAAGAATTAAAAATCTATGACAAGACAACAAAGTTACAACAGTAAGGACAAAGGACCGTTAAAGTGGACCAACACCCAGGATTTTCTCTATCCTGGGTTTTGGTCCACTTCCACGGGGTACCCCGATCGGGGGTGCCCCGCTGCATGAAACCCCCCCAATCGCCCCAAAATAACTCACCTCACCCCGCTCCTACACGAGCACTTGTCCAATTAGAGTGCTCAGAGCCGCTGTGGTATGTACGGACAAGCGACGGACAACCACAGTGTCTATGAGCGCGCTGGAGGCCGCGTCTCGCGCTTCCTTCTAACAGGGAGCACGCCTGCGCCGGCCATTCACAAACGATTTTGGATGCCCCGCGGGGAGGGATCTGATCGGCCCGAGAATCTTATAGATTCCCGGGCCGGTCCCCCCTGGGTGTTGGTCCACTTTAAAAACTAACAAAATGCTTTGGAGATGAACCCTTCAATGTTATGGCTCTAATATTCACAAAGATATATATATATATATATATATATATATATATATATATATATAATCAAATATTACAATTAAATAACTCCAGTCTTAAAGTGCCACAGTGCTAAACAATGCAATAATCTATCAAGTGCCAAATGTGCCAATAGCGCATTATAAATGACAATAATAACATTAACAAAGTGACTAGCGCAACACATAAAGCGCAGTAGTAATATGCAAGAGACTGAATAAAATTCAAAAAGAATATCACCAAATCAGTAGAGAAGATAAGCAGAGCGCCAGGTCCCCTCACCATTCACTCCTCACATCGACGCGTTGCGTAGTGGTCCTTCCCACCACTTTGTAAGGATGTAACAGTATTATTAGAGGTTGCATGCATGTTACGGTGCAGGCCATACTCCTCGCTGTCTTCTGTACCATCAGGTACTGGTGGGTTCACTTCCTCTAGATGGGCACCACTGCAGCCATCGCTTGGGGTCCATCCACATCCTGCTTCTCTCTTGCCTTGGGGACCCTATTACCCCATTTTTTACACTCTCTCCAAGGGTTGCACCATGTCCATGGCATAGATCCGGTGGGTCTGGAGATGGTAGGACCCGTGGCTGTTAACCCGTCATATGAAAGATGAGAGCCGCAGACCAGTGGCACCAACATAAATCGGACCATAGCTGGGCCACCATGTGTCCAAGCACCAAGACAGGTACAGAACCAGAAACGGCTCACAAAACTGCAAGTAGAGGTAGGTGTCTCTGGGCCCTGCAACATAGGAAACCTAGAAAAATGGAGATCTAAGGTTCTGACCCATTTAAGGGCCCCATTTTTGGACTCATCGGATGCCAGGCATCTAGCCCGACCTTTTGGTGCCGTATCCAAAGCCATAGGACCCCCCTGCTCAAAGTTATAACCCCTAAAGGGTTTTAGTGGCTAAAGCAAGCTCCAGAACGGTAGGAGGTGACAATCCGGCCCACAGAAGGGAGGGAGTGAAAGGGTCCCGAGGCATAATGGGGGATGATGCTGGGCCAGGCTGGTGTCACTTCTCTGGATAGGGGTCTCGCGGCAGTGTGCTGGAGGTGTCCAAACCATCTGTAAGCTCTTGACATACCCCTTGTGGGAGCTCTCATCACTACAACTGCTTCTTAAGGTAACTGACAATGTCTCTCTGTGTAACTCAATGTAACCTGTAACCCTCTCAGAACAGCATTTGTATCATTTCATATTCCATCATAGCCAAATGTTTGTTATCACTGCCTAGTGTACGCTCACTGTTATCACTGCCTAGTGTACGCTCATTGTTATCACTGCCTACTGTGCACTCATTGTTATCACTGCCTAGTGTGCGCTCATTGTTATAACTGCCTAGTGTGCTCTCATTGTTATCACTGCCTAGTGTGCGCTCATTGTTATCACTGCCTAGTGTGCGCTCATTGTTATCACTGCCTACTGTGCGCTCATTGTTATCACTGCCTAGTGTGCACTCATTGTTATCACTGCCTAGTGTGCGCTCATTGCATTAAAACCTATATTTAACTTGAGCGATCTTTTTGCCTTAGCCAAGAATCTGTGTGTCCGTAGGCTTTGGGCCTGGTATTCCTGATAGGAGGGCTCAGACGGGGGTTTTGGGGAAAGCGGCCTGTGTGTCCGGAGGTCCCTGGTTTATAGTTGGATCATGTGACCCGCGGTTCCCTGACAGCCACTCTTAAAGAAATGGTAATTAACCTTTAGTATTGTAGGGGCAAATACTGTCAGGGGTGGGTTTGACTTCGTGGCCATGATTCTGGGGCTATAAGCATTCCTGGGAGCAAAACAAGGGGTGTCTTGGCTGAGGGGTATGATGGGGGCCGGTATAGGGGGAGACTTGGGAAGCTGGGACCATCAGGTACTGGTGGGTTCACTTCCTCCAGATGGGCGCCACTGCAGCCACCACTTTGGGTCCATCCACATCCTGCATCCCTCCACAGAGTTCTCCTCATGGTGGGGTGTTCTTCTTCAGCTGATAGACAACGGCCCTAGATTTGGCCTCAACAGCTGGGGGGCAGCCTTACTCCCCTTCCTGCTGCCAGGTGACAGCCTCCCCAACTCCTGCTGGGAGACAGGCAATAATGGAGGCTACCTACAGAGGCATGTGCTCTACTTTCTGGGTAAGTACTTATAGGTTTCTGGATATGTTCATTAACTCTCCATTGGTCATTTGTTACAGTCATGTACGATGTTAATGTTGTGTTATTTATTATTTGTTGTTCTATAGCATTGATGAGTTTGATTTTCTTTGGGTTGGGAATGCTGACTTGGATTGCTTTTTGTTGTTATTGGGGCCACATTTTTTGGATTTTTAATTTTTCCTAATTAAAAAAACTCTTCTTTACTTGCATTAAGGAGGTTATTTAAGAAGGAATAGCGCCAGGTAGCGCCTCATAGCGGCAGGCAGTAGGGATGAGCGAATCGATCCGGACGAACCCGGATTCGATCCGAATTTCATGAAAAATTCGATTCGGATCGAATCCGAATTTCCCCGCGATTCGATCGCTCGAAGTTTTCCTTTAACATCCATTCATTTACATTACAGGCATTCTAAGATGGCGGACGGGACATGTCCAGACATCTACCCCGCACCAGTGCATGCTGGGGCAGTCACATGCAGCCTATCAGCAGCCAGCAAGCCCGGTGACGTCACAGCGCTATTTAAGGCGGCAGACATCTTGCTTTTCCTCATTTCTCTATTGCATTCGTGAGAGACAGGACGCTGCTGTAGTGAGGGAGAGACAGAGAGCCAGGGACAGACAGGGACAGGCAGGAGACATGCAAGAGACAGGCAGGAGAAAGGCAGGAAGTCAGCGAGAAGAAGGGAGATTATTTTTTTTTTCATCCAGCTTGAGTGTTACTGGCTGGCTGACTGGTTTTGTTAGCGTTTTCAGGCTGCTTATACACTTACTGTGCATATATACTGAACTGATCTCAAGTCTGCTGTGAGGCAACCCATTCTGTGACTACACCAGCCTCTATTTACTATTACCCTTTGCACTTATTCTAATAGAAATTTGGCCTGATAAAGACACTTTTGCTGTGCACAGTAGTACTGCTGCCAGGTGCTCTCTGGTTGTTGGGGCATCCCATTCTGTGACTACACCAGCCTCTATTTAATACTATAACCCTTTGCACTTATTCTAAAAGTCATTTGGCCTGATAAAGACACTTTTGCTGTGCATAGTATTACTGCTCACAGGTGCACTGCTGGCTGTTGGGGCATCCCATTCTGTGACTACACAAGCCTCTATTTACTATAACCCTTTGCACTTATTCTAATAGAAATTTGGCCTGATAAACACACTTTTGCTGTGCATAGTAGTACTGCTGCCAGGTGCTCTCTGGTTGTTGGGGCATCCTATTCTGTGACTACACCAGCCTCTATTTAATACTATAACCCTTTGCACTTATTCTAATAGAAATTTAGCCTGATAAAGACACTTTTGCTGTGCATAGTACTACTGCTCCCAGGTGCTCTGCTGTTGGGGCATCCCATTCTGTAACATACCATACCCCTCTTTATTTACACTAAGCAGCTCTCTTATTTACACTAAGCAGTGTTACTGCTCACTTTTGGTGTGCATTATATTCTGTTTCATATAGACCCACTGCTGCCTGGGGGTTCTTAAAATATCACCTACTACCATGCCAGTTAGACTATGTCAGGCAGACAAGTGCCTGGAAGTGAAAAGAGGAGTGGCAGAGGCCAAGATTCCGCAGGCAGAGGTCGCAGCAGACTGGGGGCCAGTAGCAGCAGGAGTCACGCTGAGAGACCTAATCTGCCAGTATCTGCTAGCGGTCGGGTCTCCACCAGTAACGCATCTGCCGTGGTAGATTGGTTGACGCGCTCATCAACAACATCATCACAACTTAGGTCTGAGACCCTCAGTCTAGGGTCGGTAGGTTCCTCTGACACAACCCTGCGTTGGCATGCCCCGAGAGCAATCCCTGTCCTCCCATTGCCTCTGTCCTACGCCGTTCCCTCCCCCAGCGACGTATCCTATGCTTTGGGTTCAGCTCCACTCTTTAGTGAGGAGAACGATCAGATAGAGGACAGTCAGCAGCTACTGCCCAGCCAAGAAATGGAGGTGGCTTCTTTAGCTAGGCAGACAAATAGTGATGTGGACAGTGTCGTGGGTGCTGCGAGCGTTCCAGCTCCTGCGCCAGACACTGTTGACAAATCCACGAACATCAGTGACGTACAGCCACAACTCGGTGATAATGATGATGACGATGAAGCCGATCGCACTTGGGAGCCGGGTGATGAAGGGGCTTCATCGTCATCATCAGGAGAAGAGGGGCGCAGGTTGCCCCGGAGTCAGCAGCTCAGGCAGCAAGGTGTTAGCAGCATGGTTGGCAGGCAGCATGGGGGCACAATTGTAAAGCCTGGAGCCAAACGGGGCCGGGGCCGGGGTAGAGCACCTGCTGCGCGGCAGGCTACCTTATCGGGAGGTAGTGGGGCAGGGGTTCCTGGAGTTGGCAACAGCAGCAGCGAATCAGTGAGGCCAGGGGGTGGGAAAAGTAGCTACTCGGCAGTGTGGCAGTCTTTCCTGAAGCATCCGCAGGAGGGTAACATGACCACATGCAAGATATGTAGGCAGAAGGTGAAGTGTGGCCAGGGTCCAAATGTTGGCACCACTGCCCTGCGTCAACATATGCAGCGTCACCATAAAGCGGCCTGGGAGAACCTAGGCTCCGGAGAGGTGGGCCAGACTGCTTCCTCACCGAGTGGCACGCCGCTCCCAATTTCTGCCAGCCAAGGCTCCAGCACCTCAGCCGAAGGCAGCTGTGCGTCATACCCATCCTCTGTCGCTCCTGCTCCTCCTCCTCCTCCTCCAAGTCATGCATCCCGCCAGCAATCCATCAGCGAAGCCATGTCCAAGAGACAGCAGTATGCGCCCACTCATCCTACGGCGCAGAAGCTGAATGTGCTCCTGTCCAAGTTGCTGGTGCTGCAGTCGCTCCTTTTTCAGGTGGTGGACTCTGCACCTTTCAGAGAACTGATGGCTTGTGCCGAGCCGAGGTGGAGAGTCCCAAGCCATCATTTCTTTGCCAAGAAGGCAGTACCAGCGCTGCACACTTTTGTTGAACAGAAGGTGGGCCAGTCCTTGAGCCTGTTGGTGTGTAGCAAAGTGCATGGCAGCGCCGACGTCTGGAGCTGTAACTACGGTCAGGGACAGTACATGTCATTTATGGCCCACTGGGTGAATGTGGTCCCTTTGCAGCAGCAACTTGGACAGGTCACGCCGCTTCGGCCTCCGCGCTCCCTGCCCGTTGGGCCTGTGACACTGTGCGACTCTGCCTCCTCATCCTCCGCCATCTCCTCACCCTCCACTGTAGGCTCAAGTCTCAGTGCCCCTCCAGTCTATCATGTGTGCAGGGCACGGAGGTGTCACGCAGTGCTTCACATGGTTTGTCTTGGCGAACGGAGGGGAGGAACTGCTTAAATTTTTTCATCAGGAAATCCAAACATGGCTTACTCCAAGAAAACTTAAAATGGGAATCATGGTTACCGACAATGGGAAGAACATTTTGTCTGCGCTAAGCCAAGGAAGCCTGACCCATGCCCCCTGCATGGCTCACGTCTTCAATCTGGTTGTCAAGCGGTTTCTGAAGTGTTCCCCCCATCTGCAAGACATCCTAACAACTTCAAGGAAACTTTGCATGCACTTCAGCCACTCATACACCGCCAAACACACCCTTCTTGAGCTACAGCGTCAGAATGGTATCCCCCAACATAGTCTGATTTGTGATGTTTCCACCCGTTGGAATTCCACCCTTCACATGTTGGACCGATTATATGAACAGAGAAAAGCCATCACGGATTTCCTGATGATCCAAGCAGATAGGGGGACTCCCCTGTGTAACTTCAATGTCAACCAGTGGCAGCTCATACGTGACACCTGCCGTTTGCTCAGGCCCTTTGAGGAAGCCACTTTGTTTGTCAGTCGGCAGGATTACGGGATGAACGACGTGATTCCACTGCTTCATGTACTACAGCACATGTTGGAAACCATGGCTGGTCAGGGCACTGGAGACATGGCGTTTACATCTTACGGCCACATGAACCCCGTTGGAGCTGAACTGGAGGAGAAGGAGGAAGAGGAGGAGGAGTTGCCCAGCGAAACACAGTTTAGGCTTGGCGAAATGGCTGGTTTATCTAGTCAGCGGACAGGAGAGGAGGAGCAGGAGCAGCCAGAGGAGCTAGAGGTTTTTGAGGAAGGCGAGACAGAGGACCTGGGCACACCGTGGCAATATGCAGTGGAGATGGAGACAGGTAGTCCATCCGAGTCACTTGCGCAAATGGCAGGAAGCATGCTCACGTGCTTGCGTAGTGACCCCAGAATTGTTTCCATCTGTCGGCGGGATGACTTCTGGCTGTCCACCTTATTGGACCCTCGCTTCCGGCACAAAATGGGGGCATTTTTTAAACCCACCGAGAGGGAGGACAAACTGTACTACTACAAAGACATTCTACGTAGGCAGTTGGCCGATGCCTATCTGCGCCATGGTCCATACTCTCGCAGGTCTGACTCGAGGGGACCTCTGCGCTCACCTTCCACTGCCATGGCCGCTGGGGGGGTTGGCAGGAGCAGCAGCAGCAGCTCCATCAGCAGCAGCCTCAGTCTTCAGTCGCTAATGAGTAGCTTTCTACACCCGCATAGTGAGGCTACTCATGAGCAGCAGGAAGACCTGGAGCAGGACCTGAACCAGCAGATCATGTCATACTTTGACATGACCATGCCAACACACCTTGAGGATCCGCTGGACTTCTGGGCAGCCAAACTTGATTTGTGGCCGCAACTAGCAGAGTTTGCCCTGGAAAAGCTGTCTTGCCCGGCAAGTAGCGTGCCATCTGAGCGGGTGTTTAGTGCGGCGGGGGCCATAGTTACGGCGAGGAGAACTCGTCTGTCAACTAAAAATGTGGAGAGACTCACCTTTGTCAAAATGAATCAGGGATGGATCAGCCAGGATTTCCACCCACCAATGCCTGATGCATGCGACTAGATTCAGCATGGTGCCACGTTTTACACTTTCCAAATGGTGCAAAACATATTTATGTCTTTAGGCCAATTTTTGGGCTCCTGCTGCTGCTGCCAACTCCAGGGTGTGATTCATCCAATTTTTGTGCTCCTGAAGCCAACTCCAGTGTCTCTTTAAAGTAATATTTGGGCTCCTGCTGCTGCCAACTCCAGGGTGTGATTCATCCAATTTTTGGGCTCCTGAAGCCAACTCCAGTGTCTCTTTAAAGTAATATTTGGGCTACTGCTGCTGCTGCTGCCAACTCCAGGGTGTGATTCATCCAATTTTTGGGCTCCTGAAGCCAACTCCAGTGTCTCTTTAAAGTAATATTTGGGCTCCTGCTGCTGCTGCTGCCAACTCCAGGGTGTGATTCATCCAATTTTTGGGCTCCTGAAGCCAACTCCAGTGTCTCTTTAAAGTAATATTTGGGCTCATGCTGCTGCTGCCAACTCCAGGGTGTGATTCATCCAATTTTTGTGCTCCTGAAGCCAACTCCAGTGTCTCTTTAAAGTAATATTTGGGCTCCTGCTGCTGCCAACTCCAGGGTGTGATTCATCCAATTTTTGTGCTCCTGAAGCCAACTCCAGTGTCTCTTTAAAGTAATATTTGGGCTCCTGCTGCTGCCAACTCCAGGGTGTGATTCATCCAATTTTTGGGCTCCTGAAGCCAACTCCAGTGTCTCTTTAAAGTAATATTTGGGCTACTGCTGCTGCTGCTGCCAACTCCAGGGTGTGATTCATCCAATTTTTGGGCTCCTGAAGCCAACTCCAGTGTCTCTTTAAAGTAATATTTGGGCTCCTGCTGCTGCGGCCAACTCCAGGGTGTGATTCATCCAATTTTTGGGCTCCTGAAGCCAACTCCAGTGTCTCTTTAAAGTAATATTTCGGCTCCTGCTGCTGCCAACTCCAGGGTGTGAGTCATCCAATTTTTGTGCTCCTGAAGCCAACTCCAGTGTCTCTTTAAATTAATATTTGGGCTCCTGCTGCTGCTGCTGCCATCTCCAGGGTGTGATTCATCCAATTTTTGGGCTCCTGAAGCCAACCCCAGTGTCTCTTTAAAGTAATGTTTGGGCTCCTGCTGCTGCTGCTGCTGCCAACTCCAGGGTGTGATTCATCAAATTTTTGGGCTCCTGAAGCCAACTCCAGTGTCTCTTTAAAGTAATATTTGGGCTCCTGCTGCTGCTGCTGCCAACTCCAGGGAGTGATTAATCCAATTTTTGTGCTCCTGAAGCCAACTCCAGTGTCTCTTTAAAGCAATGTTTGGGCTCCTGCTGCTGCTGCTGCTGCCAACTCCAGGGTGTGATTCATCCAATTTTTGGGCTCCTGAAGCCAACCCCAGTGTCTCTTTAAAGTAATGTTTGGGCTCCTGCTGCTGCTGCTGCTGCCAACTCCAGGGTGTGAATCATCCAATTTTTGGGCTCCTGAAGCCAACCCCAGTTTCTCTTTAAAGTAATGTTTGGGCTCCTGCTCCTGCTGCCAACTCCAGGGTGTGAATCATCCAATTTTTGGGCTCCTGAAGCCAACTCCAGTGTCTCTTTAAAGTAATGTTTGGGCTCCTGCTGCTGCTGCTGCTGCCAACTCCAGGGTGTGATTCATCCAATTTTTGGGCTTCTGAAGCCAACCCCAGTGTCTCTTTCAAGCTATGTTTGGGTTCCTGCTGCTGCTGCTGCTTGAAACTCCAGGGTGTGATTTATCCAATTTTTGGGCTCCTGCTGCTGCCAACTCCAGTGTCTCTTTAAAGCAATGTTTGGGCTCCTACTGCTGCTGCTGCCAACTCCAGGGTGTGATTCATCCAATTTTTGGGCTCCTGAAGCCAACTCCAGTGTCTCTTTAAAGTAATGTTTGGGTTCTGCTGCTGCTGCTGCTGCCAACTCCAGGGTGTGATTCATCCAATTTTTGTGCTCCTGAAGCCAACTCCAGTGTCTCTTTAAAGTAATATTTGGGCTCCTGCTGCTGCTGCTGCCAACTCCAGGGTGTGATTCATCCAATTTTTGTGCTCCTGAAGCCAACTCCAGTGTCTCTTTAAAGTAATGTTTGGGCTCCTGCTGCTGCTGCAAACTCCAGGGTGTGATTCATCCAATTTTTGGGCTCCTGAAGCCAACTCCAGTGTCTCTTTAAAGTAATATTTGGGCCCCTGCTGCTGCTGCTGCCAACTCCAGGGTGTGATTCATCCAATTCTTGGGCTCCTGAAGCCAACCCCAGTGTCTCTTTAAAGTAATGTTTGGCCTTGTGCTGCTGCTGCTGCCAACTCCAGGGTGTGATTCATCCAATTTTTGGGCTCCTGAAGCCAACTCCAGTGTCTCTTTAAAGTAATATTTGGGCTCCTGCTGCTGCTGCTGCTGCCAACTCCCGGGTGTGATTCATCCAATTTTTGTGCTCCTGAAGCCAACTCCAGTGTCTCTTTAAAGTAATATTTGGGCTCCTGCTGCTGCTGCTGCCAACTCCAGGGTGTGATTCATCCAATTTTTGGGCTCCTGAAGCCAACCCCAGTGTCTCTTTAAAGTAATGTTTGGGCTCCTGCTGCTGCTGCTGCCAACTCCAGGGTGTGATTCATCCAATTTTTGTGCTCCTGAAGCCAACTCCAGTGTCTCTTTAAAGTAATGTTTGGGCTCCTGCTGCTGCGGCTGCTGCCAACTCCAGGGTGTGATTCATCCAATTTTTGGGCTCCTGAAGCCAACCCCAGTGTCTCTTTAAAGTAATGTTTGGGCTTCTGCTGCTGCTGCTGCTGCCAACTCCAGGGTGTGAATCATCCAATTTTTGGGCTCCTGAAGCCAACCCCAGTGTCTCTTTAAAGTAATGTTTGGGCTCCTGCTGCTGCTGCTGCTGCTGCCAACTCCAGGGTGTGATTCATCCAATTTTTGGGCTCCTGAAGCCAACTCCAGTGTCTCTTTAAAGTAATGTTTGGGCTCCTGCTGCTGCTGCTGCCAACTCCAGGGTGTGATTCATCCAATTTTTGTGCTCCTGAAGCCAACTCCAGTGTCTCTTTAAAGTAATGTTTGGGCTCCTGCTGCTGCGGCTGCTGCCAACTCCAGGGTGTGATTCATCCAATTTTTGGGCTCCTGAAGCCAACCCCAGTGTCTCTTTAAAGTAATGTTTGGGCTCCTGCTGCTGCTGCTGCTGCCAACTCCAGGGTGTGAATCATCCAATTTTTGGGCTCCTGAAGCCAACCCCAGTGTCTCTTTAAAGTATTGTTTGGGCTCCTGCTGCTGCTGCTGCTGTTGCCAACTCCAGGGTGTGATTCATCCAATTTTTGGGCTTCTGAAGCCAACCCCTGTGTCTCTTTAAAGTATTGTTTGGGCTCCTGCTGCTGCTGCGGCTGCCAACTCCAGGGTGTGATTCATCCAATTTTTGGGCTCCTGAAGCCAACCCCAGTGTCTCTTTAAAGTAATGTTTGGGCTCCTGCTGCTGCTGCTGCTGCCAACTCCAGGGTGTGATTCATCCAATTTTTGGGCTCCTGCAGCCATCTCCAGTGTCTCTTTCAAGCTATGTTTGGGCTCCTGCTGCTGCTTGAAACTCCAGGGTGTGTCAGTCAATTTTTGGGCTCCTGCTGCTGCCAACTCCAGTGTCTCTTTAAAGCAATTTTGGGCTCCTGCCCCTCATAGTGATGCCACTTCAACTCTCTTGAATTCAATTGTGCCGCTCTGCGATTCTATTAGCGATGCCTCTGATCTGCATGTGATATTTATTCAAAGTATTATTTAACTAACCCAGCACGCATCCTGTGCGTGTTACAGCAAGGCAGAATGGTTTACAACCCTATTGAGGCTCTAGGAGGCTCAGAAATAGCCGTTTTTAATAGCGATTCGTCGCGAATAAATTCGGGTCGAAACGATTTTTGTCGGAAAATTCGGCGAATCAGTCGAATCGAATTTCTCAAAAGTTCGCTCATCTCTAGCAGGCAGCGTCTGGTGAACGCCGGGCGCTGTACACAAAAACACATTTAAGAAAGTGAATCTGGTGAGCGTCTCTAACAGCGCCATGTAGTGTCACATGTATTATTACAGGCAGGTCAATGTATAGCGCCTCTAACAGCATCATGTAGTGTCACATGTATTATTACAGGCAGGTCAGTGTATAGCGCTTCTAACAGCGTCATGTAGCGTCACATGTATTATTACAGGCAGGTCAGTGTATAGCGCTGGCACTCTAGGTTCAGGAGCGCCATGTAGTACCTGTCGCTCACTGTCGCTCTCCCATACATTTCAATGGCCATTCATTAGTTGTGTATAAACAGCGTGTTTGGCCATTTATTTATTTTTTTGCTCCAATCATTGTGTGACGTCTCCTGGCTGCAAACAAACACTTTTATACATTTTTTGGACTTTTTCTATTTTTTTGCAAAATTGTAATTACAGGTCTGGCACTAAAGTGTTATTGTCACAGTGTTATAACAATGTAATTCCATGTGTTTTTGCTTTGTTACTGGTGGATATGTGTTCAAAAACAGACTTTAATCACACAGCGTCTGGCGCTCTATGTTACAGCGCCCAGCTTTGGAGCGTCGACGCTGTGTGTGTCTAGTGTTTTGTTGAATATGGTGTGGAGCGCCGAGTGCCGGACACACTAAGCTGGCGCTAGCTCTCCCTGCAGCGTTATACTGGTGTTAGAACGCCCAACACACATCATATTCATCAATGCCGGGCAGGTTACTACAGCGACGCTGCCTACACTAACACAAGGGACGCGCTCCCCCCTGGAGACAATATACAAACGCCAAATCGGGCGCACACCATCGATATCGCAACCAAGCACAACATTTTTGGCAGCGCTACCCTCCATCATCCACTGGACACGGAGGGTACTGATCCCTAGACCTAACATACCCACTAATCAGCACATATAGAGGAATCAATTTCTTACAAACACAATGCCTCAGCATACCAGGACTCCAGGCACCGAGGCACCCTCATATGAAGACCATAGACCATGGACTCTCACACTGAGGAAGCCACGGGCGAAACGCGTCTGTGAACGTCCCAACAATTTGCTACAAACTACTGAGGGAATAACAGTTTGCTACAAACAGAGGGAGAATTACCCACCAATTGCTACAAATGGAGAACACCAACAGGATAAGACCACATACGGACAGGCAAGTAACCAAGCCCCTCCCATCTATTACAGTTCCAAAAAGACTGATCATTGGACATTGAGCCAAATAGGCTAGAAACATTATTTGGTTGGAAATATTAAAGGCAACTGTGCAAAACTACCATTAGGTTATTTTTTGAACAACCGACATCACTTAGTGTGTTTACAATATAGATTTTTAATGTTAAAACAATGTAATCAGCCAGAGTTAAGTCATTGAGGTAATTCTTTTTTTCCCTGGGTCCCACAGGCCCCGAAGGGGATCCCTGTCTGGACATAATCTTGCCACTCGGGATCCCTTTGGGGCATCCTGTGGAACCCTGTAAGGGAAAAAAAAAAACCCTTTTCCATGAGTACTTTGTGCCTAAGACAGGCCAAATACAACTCAACACTCTGGCTAAAACCACTCACACCACAAGCAACCTTTTCTTCTACCCCTCCTCCCTACTCCACTAGTTACTACAGCGACGACCAAGACGCTAGGTCAGCCCCCGATACCCGCTTACAGCGTCTACTAGCGGTCGCTCTGAGTGCCGCTATACAGACGCTCATCTGGCAATACCTGGCGCTAGTAGTGAATCAGCCTCTAAATTAACAAGTGGGATATGAGTGGGATAATCAGTCATGATAATCTAGCTATAGATTTGACACCATAAGTCACAAGGTGGTTTATACCTTTTTGCTGATTAGGAATTTTTATTCTTAGAGTGTACTTACCGGATCTAAATAATCAATAATAGCTCACTGCCCATAAAGCTGCCACACAGCGCTGCGTGTAATCACTAGGACTATTACATGAATGCAGAGTAGTCATTGTATTATATATCTATATATACTGTATATAGAAAGAGATAGTATATGCAGCACCTTACTCCCTCCACCTTCACTTCCCTATTCATCATCTCACTTCTCACTGGCCGCGCAGAGAGCAGGAGGACATCACCGACACCAGACATGGGGGACGCCATCACCTACGCCGAGATGAACTTCAAACGCCAATCATGTGCCCCACCAGGTGAGGAGACCCCTTAATAAAACGAGTGAGGTGCATAAGACACTTCCCAACTTTTCAGCAGGACTTTGGCCTCGATTCAATAAGAGTTGAAAAAAATTCTCATGGTAGTAAAAAAATTAAATTAATGAGAAAAAAGCCTGAGAATGTCACTGTTGCTGAATCACCAGCTGGGAAAACAATGAAAGTCAACTGCACTTTTTTACTCCTAAGAAAAGTAGAGAACTTTTTGCTCATTCTTACACTGTAATAAAAGCCACCATCGACTTTCATTGTCTTTCTATCTGGTGATTCAGTAACAGCGACATTCTCAGGCTTTTTTCTCGTTAATTGATTTTTTTTACTATCGTGAGAATTTTTTTCAACGCTTATTTCGAGACCTTTGTCTGTATGATTTGTGTGTAGTTTTAGTGCAATACAATATTTAATGATGTAGGTCCACAGACTATACATTACTTGCCGGGGATTATCTGGTTCTACGTTGGGATGATCCTTGTTACTGACTTACCGAGAGGATTTAACATGACACGCTTCTAAGAGAGCCTAAGAGGCCGATTTATTAATAGCACCAGGTAGCGACAGATGAGCGGCAGTAGCGGTATTTTCACAGAGCCCGCTAGTATTCGCTGTGCTTGGCCGTTGTTCGGTTGTTGACAGCGACTCAGTCGGTGTGCGGTAATGTGGAATACGGGGTGAGTAGTCGCTGTTTGACAGGTTCCGCGCTGTATGGGAGCGCATGACAGCGAATGGCCATAGCGAACAGCTCCCAGCATATTCATTAACAAATCACACTCAAAAGATTCTCGCGCTGTGAAATGCTTGTTTAAACCCCAGAGCGCTGGCGGCGATGGGTTAAAAGTAGTTTTTTAACCCCCAAACAACCTTATTTTTGAAAAAAAAAATAAACAAGTTTTTATAAACATTTTGTAATATGAATACATTAATATCAGACCTGTAATATTAATTCTGCACAAATTTATTTATTTATTTTTTTTACCTTAAAAAAATATCTAACATGGCAGAAGTGGTCACAGAATTTTTGACATTTAAAAAAAAAAAAAAAAAAAAAAATACATTAATATCAATTAATTATGAATATTTAAAGATTGCTCCATTGAAATGCATTGGAGAGCGCCAGGTAGCGAGAGGTCATACCTGTCGCTGTTCAAGGTCGCTCGCTGGCACTGTGGGGTGAGGCTGGAATAATGATGAATGAGTCGCTATCTGGCGCTCTGTCAGTCGCTAAGCAGGATCGGTTTGATAAATGTGTGATTGCGGAGGGGAGCCGACGTTCTCGTGGCGGTGACCGTCATTACCGTTCGCTCACCATTCGCTACCTGGCGCTATCCCTTGTTAAATAAGGCCCTAAGTCTTCAGGTTTAGTAGGATCCAGAAACGGGCATTTCCTAATATATCTATAACAATGAATAATCTCCCGCCTGTTTTACTAGAGAAACAGTGCGCTTTGTGAGATTGTGGGTTCGGCTGAAGGCAAGTAGACCACTCTCTGGTTTCCCGGAGGCTTCTTGGCCACTTCATGCTTCTAGTCTGTGATACTGCAGGATTATGAGGCACGCCCTGGGGCCTCCACCACTTGCCCTACAAAGGGGGCCTCCCATGCCTGGGCAGCCAAAGCCACCATAGGGCAGGACGAGTCTAGAGCAGCAAAGCCACCGCCAGAAACACTAGAGTGATGGGTGCAGAGCTGTCAATCGGTGGGGGCTCACTGCATATAAGCCACCAAGCACAGCCACTGGCAGCTCAATGTATGGAACTGTTTTCTGCTGGACCAGCCGGGCGACTACACTGACCTCCACCCAGAATGGCAAAGCAGGAGTTCCTGAGCAGCACGCACCCGCACAAGGGTGGCTCAAGGGACTCCATCTGATGTTCCAGTAAGTAGGCGGGTGCCAGACAACCACCGATCAGTAACTTGGCTGGACTTATATCTTAAATGAAAGAAAAATACTGTATCTAGGGCCTCCACCAGATTTTGTGCCCAGGGGGTTCCACCACACTTAATCCTGCCCTAGCTGTAACAATTATTGAACACAGAAGCAAAGCTCCACCAATGGGTTTATCTCAGCATGGAAGCCATTGAAAAACTTTGAAGACTTAACATTACCACACTGCATCAATGCATTTAGTTACACGTTAAAGAATGCTGCATCTGTAAATGACCTTTTTTTGTCTTTTGGCTATTTCAGGGATTCAGAACACGGAGAACGACATTGTCACCTATGCAGCCCTCAAGAATGTTTCAAAAAAGAAACCTAAGTCTTCCAAAAGCTGTCAAGGTAAAGTTTTATGATCATTACTACTTTAAACCCATTGGACTCAATGATGGTGTTCTTTGCTTAGAAAGAATTTAATGTGTAGTGCATCAGTATAATAGGACGATGAGCCCAGAGGTGAAAGCCCCTTCCTCCTTCCCAAATAATAAAAAATAAAATCTAAGTTCACATTTCAAAGATAGCGTCAGGAGAGAACACCACATCCAAAGATGGTGACGGGACAGTGCACTACACTCAGATATGACATGATTAACTAATTTGAGTGCTAAGGTAGAGATATCGTCTTTTATAGAAATAACATATAATTTTTAACCAATAAGGATTATCGCCACAATGCCAGTCATTTTCTATGTACTGTATTTCCCGGCCTATAAGACGCACCTACAAGGAGGATGCACCTAGGATTTGGAGGAGGAAAATAAGAAAATAAATATTCTGAACCAAATGTTGTGCTAAAACACCGTCCCCCAAGAACCAACTAATAGACAAGGTGCAGAATCCCCCTATTACATGCAGAGGGGCATTCCCCCCATCCCCCATGGCCAGTGGTATTTCCCCCGTCCCATTCCCATAGGCAGTGTGACATTCCCCCTCCCAATCCTCATTTAGGCAGTGTGGCATTCCCCCCTCCCATTCCCCATATAGGCAGTGTGGTATTCCCCATCCCATTCCCCATATAAGCAGTGTGGTATTCCCCTCCCATTCCCCATATAGGCAGTGTGGCATTCCCCCCTCCCATTCCCCATATAGGCAGTGTGGTATTCCCCATCCCATTCCCCATATAGGCAGTGTGGCATTCCCCCTCCCATTCCCCATATAGGCAGTGTGGTATTCCCCATCCCATTCCCCATATAGGCAGTGTGGTATTCCCCATCCCATAGCCCATATAGGCAGTGTGGCATTCCCCCTCCCATTCCCCATATAGGCAGTGTGGCATTCCCCCTCCCATTCCCCATATAGGCAGAGTGGCATTCCCCCCTCCCATTCCCCATATAGGCAGTGTGGTATTCCCCTCCCATTCCCCATATAGGCAGTGTGGCATTCCCCCCTCCCATTCCCCATATAGGCAGTGTGGCATTCCCCCCTCCCATTCCCCATATAGGCAGTGTGGTATTCCCCTCCCATTCCCCATATAGGCAGTGTGGCATTCCCCCCTCCCATTCCCCATATAGGCAGTGTGGTATTCCCCATCCCATTCCCCATATAGGCAGTGTGGTATTCCCCATCCCATAGCCCATATAGGCAGTGTGGTATTCCCCATCCCATTCCCCATATAGGCAGTGTGGTATTCCCCATCCCATTCCCCATATAGGCAGTGTGGCATTCCCCCTCCCATTCCCCATATAGGCAGTGTGGCATTCCCCTCCCATTCCCCATATAGGCAGTGTGGCATTCCCCCTCCCATTCCCCATATCGGCAGTGTGGCATTCCCCCCTCCCATTCCCCATATAGGCAGTGTGACATTCCCCCTCCTATTCCCCATATAGGCAGTGTGACATTCCCCCTCCTATTCCCCATATAGGCAGTGTGACATTCCCCCCTCCCATTCCCCATATAGGCAGTGTGGTATTCCCCATCCCATTCCCCATATAGGCAGTGTGGTATTCCCCATCCCATAGCCCATATAGGCAGTGTGGTATTCCCCATCCCATTGCCCATATAGGCAGTGTGGCATTCCCCCTCCCATTCTCCATATAGGCAGTGTGGCATCCCCCCAGTCACCCCACATAGACAGTGTGGTATCCCCCATCCCATTTCCCATATAGGCAGTGTGGCATTCCTCCTCCCATTCCCCATATAGGCAGTGTGGCATCCCCCCTCCCATTCCCCATATAGGCAGTGTGACATTCCCCCCTCCCATTCCCCATATAGGCAGTGTGGCATTCCCCCTCCCATTCCCCATATAGGCAGTGTGACATTCCCCCCTCCCATTCTCCATATAGGCAGTGTGGCATTCCCCCTCCCATTCCCCATATAGGCAGTGTGACATTCCCCCCTCCCATTCTCCATATAGGCAGTGTGGCATTCCCCCTCCCATTCCCCATATAGGCAGTGTGACATTCCCCCCTCCCATTCTCCATATAGGCAGTGTGACATTCCCCCTCCCATTCCCCATATAGGCAGTGTGACATTCCCCCCTCCCATTCTCCATATAGGCAGTGTGGCATTCCCCCTCCCATTCCCCATATAGGCAGTGTGACATTCCCCCCTCCCATTCTCCATATAGGCAGTGTGGCATTCCCCCTCCCATTCCCCATATAGGCAGTGTGACATTCCCCCCTCCCATTCCCCATATAGGCAGTGTGACATTCCCCCTCCCATTCCCCATATAGGCAGTGTGGCATTCCCTCTCCCATTCCCATATAGGCAAAAGTAAAAAAAAAAACAAAAAAAGTAAACTCACCTTCCAATCCTTCCCGCTGTTCCCGCCACCTTCGCTGTATCTGCTGCGGCAGCCTGGGCACACAGACACCCGGGTCGGTACAGCAGGTGGGCGTGGCTGATGCTCGAGCGGCAGAAGCGGCCACTGCTTAATGAAGCCGGGTGTCAGTGTGTGCAGGCACCGAGGAGAAGAAGCGGCAGATACGGCTGAGTTGACTTTTTTCCTTTTTTTCACATTCACCCAATAAGACGCACTGACGCCCCACCCCCCACACTTTTGGGGAAAATAAGTGCGTCTTATAGGGCGAAAGATACGGTAAGCCTCTATTTTTGCTATGTAGTATAAAAAAGCGCTTTTCTGGAGTGTTGAGTTAACTACAGTTCTGTCTGCTGACTTCTCATTTGGTTTTTTTTTCACTGATTTGGCCCGACCGAGTAAGAAGGTCTCTGGGACGGTACAGCGTCTATAACATATGTGCTGGATGGAACGTGGTATTCCCATTGCACCAAAATTAATTTTTTTTTAATTTAATTTTTAATGCATAGATGCCCATTGTATGCTTGCGCACACATAGGAATTCGTCCTCCGCATTTATCCCATCCGTGCAGTGAGTGTACACATGCCCGGAGCGGTGGGCTGCCCTAATTACGGCGCCCGGGGAGCAGTTGAGGGGTTAGGTGCCTTGCTCAAGAGCACTTCAGTCATGTCCCAGGACCGGGATTCGAACCTGCAACCCTCCAGTCACAAGTCCGCTCCCCTTTAACTCTAGGCCACATAACCGCCCACTCATTACTCACCTATCCCGTGATTCCAGGCCTCTATTAGTGCATGATAATATCTTGGCGGCCTTGGAAGCAGCTGCTTGGCATTGCATGCTGTTATTTAGCCTGCGATCTACCAGTACCCCCAGATCCTTCTCAACAAGTGACTCTCCCAGTTTTACTCCCCCGAGGATATATGTGGCCTTCAGGTTATTAGACCCCAAGTTCAGGACTTTACATTTCTCACATTTGCCAAGTGGAGCCCAGTGTCAGAAAACCAGGACTTTTCCCCCTGTAGTCCAGCAGAGGGCGCTCGTGAGTCCTCTCTACTGAGCATGTGCTGGGGCCTATAAAAACAGACAAGGCCTGTCCTCAATTGCCAGTTGGCCTTTTTCCCTGCATGCTCCTGAGTTCCTGTGTAACGACCCGGCTTGCTACTGACTACGATCCATTGTTTGTGACTACGATCCTGCCTTCCTGACGACTTCGGCTTTGTTTGTGACCACCATCCTGTTCTGCCTGCCCACGACCTCTGCTTGTTTCTCGACTTTGATTCAGATCTGCCAGCCCACGACTTCAGCCTGCTTCACACTCCCAGATCAGCTCTGGTCTGTCATCTACTCCTAGGTTGCCTGACCTTGAGCCCAGCCTATCCTCACCATCAGAGGCTCTAGTGAATACCAGGTTGGCCCTTAGACTCCAGGCTTCCCGGTCGAGAGGTGAGCAGAGTTGCAGTCTCCGCAATCAGGGTTCACACCCGGTGTCCTGACACCCAGACACTTAATGTGTCCAAGTCAGCCTGAAGCTTGTGACCATCTTCAATAGACGGCACTGTGCTACATATCTTTGTGTCATCTGCTTAAACCGGACCAACAGCCTGACACAGTTGAAAAAGAAAGGTAATGGCCATTTTGGAGCCATGCTGCTGCCTGGATTCAATTGACATAACTGACAATGCATAGTAACAGGAAGCCCAACAGCACTTCCTGTTTGCAGATGTCCTGCAAATGGATGAGCCGCCATTTTGTTTCTAAAATTTACAACAGCGGTTGTTAGAAAAAGGTAAATGAATTTTTATGTGAGCACTGTTTGTTGTGTTGGTCTGGTTTAAGTCATTGTGCACTGTTGGTTCAATTTAAACGAGCACTATCATGAAATTGTGTAATATTAAAAACCCATAGAAACACATCAGCTAATGAGAGGAGGGGTCACTTATACCCCCGAATTGAATAAAACTCCCCCCCAAGCTTGTGGCTATCTTCTCCTGGTAGGAATAAAATCCAGAAGTGACAGGTTTAGTGTATCCGGGGTGACAGAACCTGTCACCCGATTTCCTCTTGCTTCCATCAATAAAAATAAAAAAACAGGCCTGGCTGGATATTTCTTGATGTTGGGTGTATAAGTGACACCTCCTCCCGCCATCCAGTATATATATATGGATTTTTATTATTGGCCCCACGATAGTGGAAGGAGGGTTGGAGACGCCTGCTGTAGAACACACTTCTGCAGGGGAACCGTCCTCCCATGAGCACTGCCTGTCTTTGAGACACAGGTTTTCCAAAGATGGCCGCCATCTAGAATGCTTTTGAGAGTACCAATAGTGTGTGGTGTGACTGATACCCTGATACATGGCAGCCATGAGATGAACACACCTCTATGCTTTCCTTTGCTCCCCCTCCCACATGAAGAAGTTGAGTCATGTGACGGTGAGGCAGCTCTAATGATTTGTGTAGATTGTTTGAAGGCCTTGTCTGTGTTCTGTTGTCAGCCTCTGCACAGGTGGACCACAAGGATGAAGTGTACGCCGCCATCAGCAAACCCAAACAAGCAGCTAAAAAGGACAAGACAATGCAAGGTAGGTAACTGTCACAATTAGTGGCATTATAGCGCCCTTCAAGACTGTTACATCCGCCACTGAAGCAGTATTCCTGTCCTACGGAGGCCATTCCAAACCCCCCACACCCTGGGTGTGGAACGATGAGTCAAGTATGAAAGCTCCCTCCGTAATAAAATCTAAGTTAAAAAAGGAGGGAGAACCTGCACCACTGAAGTTTAATGAATAGGTGCTGGCATAAGCAAAACCGCAGTTCGGAGGATTTTAAACAGTGTTAAAAAGTTGTTGGTTCCAGACTAACCTACTATATAGTTCTGCTTATAGATATGTGCCGCACACTGTAGCGATAACCTTTTTTCGCCGGAGGGCTTCCCCGCCAGAGACGTCCTTTTCCCAATGGTGAGAGGTGCTGCATTAATCCCAGAGTCATCCGTGAGGAAATCAGGAACAGCTCTTACAAGGCCTAGTGAATGGCAATAGAGCGTTTCCCCCAATAAGAGACGGAACTCAGTATTGAGGGTGAAGATGACCTTGTTTTATTAGTGCCACCCTGGGCCTTATATGCAAGTCTCCATGCAAGGGGACCTCCCCTGTGGACCTGATGGAGAACTGCATGACAAACGTAGAGACCAATGGGAGCAGGGCACACAATCCCTCAACTCTGCCGGTAACACAATCAGCAACACAATGTCAGTCTGTAACACAATCAACAACACAGTGACAGTCTGTAAACAGTCAACAACACAATGACATTGTCTGGAACATGCTTAAGAAAATGAAAGTAATGAATCTATGTAAAGTCAGAGGGGCAGAAACAGTGCCTTTAAAATCCAATATGCCCAAGTAGGGTCCCATGGGCCGTATAGAAAGAAGGAACAGTGGGCATCCAATGAATGACCCGGTGGGCAATTGAATAGTGGTGAAATCCAAAAGGCAGAGAGTCTGTCACACACACTGATGTTATAAAATAACTATCCATTTTATTATGATTCAATTCATTAGGCTCATACACAAACAGACATTTAGACATTTACTACATATATTTAAAAAACACAAAATTTAAAAGAATGGATAAAACGGACCTCTTAGATAATCTACAAAGGAGGGGTGGCAGCCGCTCACACCATTTTATAACTAATCTACAAAGGTAATATGACTGTTCCCTATGCCAATTGATAATATGTGCTAAGATAAAAATATAATAATCATACCAATTCTTTACATGTATTCAAAAAAGTGCTAGTGCTAACTCACAAAAAGTGACCAATGCAAAAAGTGATGCTGCAAAAAAAAAGTGACCAGTGCTATCAAAACCCCTATTCCATAAGCAATTGTGCTAAGTTAATAAACTATATCTTATAACTATCAGACCAAGTGTAATCCAAAGGCATAGTCAAGTGGGAACTAATAGAAAATCAATAATATTACCATACGCGTTGCATGGTGGAGACCCCCGCCACATCCTGACGAAGTGGTGGGGGTCTCCACCACGCAACGTGTTGGTGGTTATTGGCGGATAACTGCTCGGCTTTATATGGTGATATAATTGATTTTCTATTAGTTCCCACTTGATTAAGCCTTTGGATTACACTTGGTCTGATAGTTATAAGATATAGTTTATTAACATAGCACAATTGCTTATGGAATAGGGGTTTTGATAGCACTGGTCACTTTTTTTTTGCAGCGTCACTTTTTGCATTGGTCACTTTTGTAGCACTAGCACTTTTTTTCAATACTTTTAAAGAATTGGTATCATTATTATATTTTTATCTTAGCACATATTATTGGCATAGGGAACAGTCGAATTAACTTTGTAGATTATCTAAGTGGTCCGTTTTATCCAATCTTTTAAATTTCGTGTTTTTTAAAATGTTCGTAGTAAATGTCTAAATGTCTTTTTGTGCGGCACATATCTATAAGCATAACTATATAAATGGTTAGTCTAGAACCTACAACTTTTTAACACTAATAAAATCTAAGGTCACATTATGAATTCAAGACATTACGCTTCTGAAGAAGAGTAACGCACCCCCTAGCTGACGTAGAAGTTATCCAGTGTTGTATAACTAACTGCTAACTGCGCCTGCGCGGAATGTGCTATGCATATAAGGATGGACCAATCCTGAAGCCTGTTTTATACAAATGATGCACTATACTTGTAACCAATGTGTATGACTAAGAGCCATGTAGGCTCGAAACGCGTCACACTTGCCAGATAGTTTGTCTTCCTTTCTTCGGTGTCGCCTGTGATCTCTGCATCATGGATGCTCTCACTTCGGATTTATTCATTTTAAAGCGGATAAATTAAAAGCTAAATTTTAACTGTTGACCGGCCGGACATCACATTGAACTTTACTTGTAACCAATGAGAATGCTGCTAGTCATCATTACATAGGCCTCTGTTTTCCGTTTGTATAAATAAAGCGTACCCAAGAGGAGGGCACCTCCGAGGTATATGAGTTAAATACAATTGCGTGTAATGAACTCTTACTTTATTACCATTAACTAATTAGAAACTGACCGAGGGGAGAGGTCTCCGGGACGGCATAGATGTCCACAACAGGGAAGATCTAGAAAGCAACAGTTTACTCACCCTTCTTTAATTTCATGGTTCTCCCTTTGTTCATGTACCCTGCAGTAGGGTTTCCCAGCTTGAGCAAGTGACTAGGGATGAGCGAACCGGTTCGGACGAACCGGAATTCGCTCCGAATTTCAGGGAAAATTTGATTCGGCACGAACCCGAATTTTTTTGGTTCGTGCCGATCGAATTTTCCCTGAAATAAAAAAAAAAAAATGCCGGCATGGTGGGAGCGGGCAGGCCGGCTACGCTGTCAGCTGGTGGCGGAAGCCGGCACGCTGACAGCGCAGCCGGCCTGCCCGCTCCCACCATGCCGGCATTTTTTTTTAAGCAAACACTTACCTGCATGGTCGGAGCATGGAGGCCGGCGCCGCTCTCAGGCGCCCTCTGATGACGCGTCCTCTGATGACAGCTGAGAGCGGCGCCGGCCTCCACGCTCCGACCATGCAGGTAAGTGTTTGCTTAAAAAA
Source organism: Gastrophryne carolinensis (assembly GCA_027917425.1). Lineage (NCBI taxonomy): Eukaryota > Metazoa > Chordata > Amphibia > Anura > Microhylidae > Gastrophryne > Gastrophryne carolinensis. Next base: position 654,392,371 of record CM051234.1, on the reverse strand, counting down.
AAAATGCCGGCATGGTGGGAGCGGGCAGGCCGGCTACGCTGTCAGCGGGCCGGCGGCGGCCCGCTGACAGCGTAGCCGGCCTGCCCGCTCCCACCATGCCGGCATTTTTTTTTCAGATGAGCGATTCGTGAAAGTTCGATTCGGGCGAACCCGAATTTCTTGGGGAAATTCGGCGAATCTCCCGAATCGAACTTTCAAGAAGTTCGCTCATCTCTAAAAGTGACACTCGGTCACGGAACGCGTGGGTGCATTACATGATCTCTCAGCAGGAGGTGAATTTATCTCAGTCAGTAGTTGTGTGGTACATGTATTGACCTCATTTGCACTTGTCACTTTGTATATTGGCACTTTAAAACTATTTTTTGATAGGTTATGTTTAATAGGAGTGATATTGTGGGTATTTTGGGGATAATGGGATCCCTAGGGCACTCCTGCTGAGGTTAGATTTGTTTATATGTTTTTAAATGTTTGTAGTGATGTTGTATTGTCCCTAATGTGTGTTTTTTAAGCAAAGATATTGATGTATTAAATGGATTGATATTAAGATTGGTTAGTGGTATTGATTTATTTTTTGGGGGGTGAGTGGTGCTTTTTTGGTAAATTGTTCCTAGTCTGTGGTTTGCTGGAGCCACAGAGGTTTCTTGGTGTATTGTAGTATCAATATGGATTACCAGTTTTAGCACACTCACTATTCCCTGTATGAATTGATTGTTTTGGGTAGTGCTTAACAGGGGTCTCCTTTCTTAGGGCCTTATTTATCACGGGCTAGCGCCAGGTAGTGTCTGACGAGCGCCAGGTACCGGCAGCTAACGGCGACTACCGACTCAAGTACGCCCGGCGGCGGTCACAATGACGCATTTATCAAGCAAAATGAGGCTAGCGCCGGCGAGAGCGACGGCTAGCGCGGCATTCATCATGAAGCCGCCTGGACCGAACAGCGCCGCTGCAATTTCCTTCACAGCGCCAGGTATGAGCTGTCGCTCCCTGGCGATGTCCAATGCATTTCAATGGAGCAATCTATAATTAATCATAATTTTTTTTTTTTTTTTTAATGTCAAAAATTCGGAGACCACTTCTGCAATGTTAGGATTTATTTTTAAGTAAAAAAAAAATTAAAAAAAAATTTGTGCAGAATTGATCTAACAGGTCTGAGATTAATGTATTCATATTATAAAATGATTCTAAAAACATGTATAATGTTACAATCAAAAAATATGGTTGTTTAGGGGTTAAAAACTAGTTAACACCCATCGCCGCCAGCGCACTGGGGTTTAAACAAGGAATGGACAGCGACAGCAAATTCGGAGCGTGATTTGTTAATGAATATGAAGCTAGCCGTTCGCTCTGGCCATTCGTTGTCAGGCGCTCACATACAACGCTGAACCTGTGAAACAGCGACCCCTAAGCCCGTATTCAACATTACCGCACACCGACGGGGTCGCTGTCATCAAGCTAACGCCGGCCAAGCACAGCGAATACTGGCTGGCGCTGAAAAAATCACGCTACAGTCGCTCATCTGGCGCTACCTGGCGCTATTAATGAATCGGCCTCCCCGTGTATAAGGGTTTCCCAGCTAGGCATTTACAATTCTGCACAAATACTATACCAGCAAATCCCAGCAAATAAACAAACACATTACAGAGAATACATTCAAATCAAACACTTATATTTACCAAGCACATCTTGCAATCTACGTTGTAACAAAACCTTACGTCCGCTTGGTGAATATAAGTGTTTGATTATTCTCCGTTATGTGTCTGTTTATCTTTGTTTCATTTTAACTATGGGATGATATGAAAAAGCATGAACACTGTGTATTTCTGGTTTCTAGAGGGCTAGTTCAATATGATACCTGAGTGCAATATATAATGATTTCTTGCTGCTAACTTGTTTACATCGAGTCACCATTGATACTTATAACGAGGAATATTCCCGCACTGCCTGAGGTACTAATGTATTATTCTGGATGCTGGCTGGGGGTGAGCCAAACCATGAAAAACAGGGTATATTTAAATGCACTAGAAGGTGGGCTACCAGTCCAGCCCACCAAGGCCCCCCATACTATCTATACAGATAGGCCGCTCTACAGAATGTATTCAAAATTCATGTTTATTATAAGCCAAAAAAAGACATACATCTAAAAACACAATTAAAACCATAGACATGAGGTGGGATATATGATGGACTATAACTATGGGTATGATTGTTGAAAATAAATGCATGAAGAGTAGATATTACACATCCATAGATATATTATACATGTACTGGTTAATGCCCCCCTTCTGAAAGTGCTGTGCAAAAATAGTGCAATAAATGTGCAATTTGTGCAAAGAAATCAAGATAACAAGTGAAGAAATGATAAACAGAAAACAGAAATAGAAAAAAAGGGGGACTGAGGTGTCCCTACAATAAATATAAGTGCACCAATAGGGGTGCTAAGTGCAAACGTGCTTGTATATGTGCATAAGAATAAAGAGAAGACAGCAGACTCCCGGGCATGAATCTCAGTAATCCTAAAGCAATAGCCAAAACATTCACATTCTATTAAACCAAGTCAAAGCAAAACAGTGTACATTGCCGTATAACAAAGTCCAAATCTGCCCACCCTCATGATGCCAGCACTGACGCGTTGCGTGGCAACCACTCAGGCCACTTCATCAGAGTGTGGCTATCTGCCGCCATTGATATTTTGCACTCAGCACTTTAATATATAATAACTGAATTTGCAATTACCTGTAAGATATATTTAATACATGAATTGAAATGGATTAAATACACAGCGGTATATGCGATATCATCCAGATATTTTAACTATATTGGCACCTTTTTGATTTCTAACAAAAATGTTGTTGGTTTTTTGTATATGTGGAGGAAGTTTGCTATAAAATGTATAGATTTTTCCTTGAATAAAAAAATCTATTTTTTCAATTGTCTTTGTGCGCAACCCTAAATTGGTATATCAGGTATATAATGCTCTCAAGCCAGGTGCAGCAGGAAAATAGGGCCGATGGCCAAGGAAGTCCTACAAAACACTGTGGCCACTGGGATAGCACCTGCATTGCCACCAGAGGTAAGCAAAACTAGAAGAGAGAAGGGTATCTGACACCTCTAAAGGAGAGAATGTGAAATAGAGACTAATGCTGGAAGGTAAAGGTTAGCTGAAGAATGAACTAGAGGCCTTTACAAACCAATACGTTTAAATGGAGTAAAATCCTACTCCATTATAGCAGTATATTGGAGGTATCTCCCTCTTAGGCTCCAAAGGACCTGAAAGAAGTTCAGATTTACATAAAATTGATTGTTTCCATGAAATGCGACGCAAATACTGACTCAGACGGATTTGAACATGTATCTAGTACATTTCTATAACAACACTAATCTCTACCCTATGCTTATTTTCAGATGGGTATGATGAGGGGGACCTGAGCTGGAATGCGACCACAAAAACACCCGGAAAACAGAGGAACGTTACGTGGAGGGAAAAAATACAGACAGGTATATAATAACATTCTTCTGTTACTAGAATATGGCAATGATTTAATAAACTATCCTTAAAGTGGACCAAAAACCTGCACTGTACCCTCCTTAAGCTAAGTGCTGTCTGGACACTCACCCCCATCGCTTCTCACCTTCCTATTCTTGTCTTTTTGTCTTTTTCACTCTAGTTTCCCTTCTAGTGCCTTCCGCCCTTTATCTCTGGGTACGTGGTGTTTTATCACGCGTACCTCGTATCCTCTCTTTAACGGCATTTTTATTTGTTGGTCTACGAGTTAACATTTTCTTGTAAATTTTTTCCAATGTCTTTATATACTTTATAAAGTATATTGTATGTTGTATGCTGATGTACCTCCATTATAACTACAAGAAAAAAAATATTGTTTAAAAAAAAAGTGGACCAAAAACCCAAAAAACAGTGGCGGAAGGAGGGGTGGGGAACACCAGTGGCGGGAGAAAGGGTGGGGAACACCAGTTGTGGGAGGGGGGGTGGGGAACACCAGTGGCGGGAGGGGGGTGGGGAACACCAGTGGCGGGAGGGGGGGTGGGGAACACCAGTGGCGGGAGGGGGGTGGGGAACACCAGTGGCGGGAGGGGGGGTGAGGAACACCAGTGGTGGGAGGGGGAGTGGGGAACACCAGTGGCGGGAGGGGGGGTGGCGAACCCCAGTGGCGGGAGGGGGAGTGAGAACACCAGTGGCGGGAGGGGGAGTGGGGAACACCAGTGGCGGGAGGGAGGGTGGGGAACACCAGTATTGGGAGGAAGGGTGGGGAACACCAGTACTGGGAGGGAGGGTGGGGAACACCAGTACTGGGAGGGAGGGTGGGGAACACCAGTACTGGGAGGGAGGGTGGGGAACACCAGTACTGGGAGGGAGGGTGAGGAACACCAGTACTGGGAGGGAGGGTGGGGAACACCAGTGCTGGGAGGGAGGGTGGGGAACACCAGTGCTGGGAGGGAGGGTGGGGAACACCAGTGCTGGGAGGGAGGGGGGGACACCAGTGCTGGGAGGGAGGGGGGGGACACCAGTGCTGGGAGGGAGGGGGGGGACACCAGTGCTGGGAGGGAGGGGGGGGACACCAGTGCTGGGAGGGAGGGGGGGGGACACCAGTGCTGGGAGGGAGGGGGGGGACACCAGTGCTGGGAGGGAGGGGGGGGGGCACCAGTGCTGGGAGGGAGGGGGGGGACACCAGTGCTGGGAGGGAGGGGGGGGGACACCAGTGCTGGGAGGGAGGGTGGGGAACACCGGTGCTGGGAGGGAGGGTGGGGAACACCAGTGCTGGGAGGGTGAGGAACACCAGTGCTGGGAAGGGTGGTGGGGAACACCAGTGGCGGGAGGAAGGGTGGGGAACACCAGTGGCGGGAGGAAGGGTGGGGAACACCAGTGGCGGGAGGGAGGGTGGGGAACACCAGTGCTGGGAGGGAGGGTGGGGAACACCGGTGCTGGGAGGGAGGGTAGGGAACACCGGTGCTGGGAGGGAGGGTGGGGAACACCGGTGCTGGGAGGGAGGGTGGGGAACACCGGTGCTGGGAGGGAGGGTGGGGAACACCGGTGCTGGGAGGGAGGGTGGGGAACACCGGTGCTGGGAGGGAGGGTGGGGAACACCGGTGCTGGGAGGGAGGGTGGGGAACACCGGTGCTGGGAGGGAGGGTGGGGAACACCGGTGCTGGGAGGGAGGGTGGGGAACACCGGTGCTGGGAGAGAGGGTGGGGGACACCGGTGCTGGGAGGGAGGGTGGGGGACACCGGTGCTGGGAGGGAGGGTGGGGGACACCGGTGCTGGGAGGGAGGGTGGGGAACACCGGTGCTGGGAGGGAGGGTGGGTGGTGAACACTAGTGCTGGGAGGGGGGGTGGGGAACACTAGTGCTGGGAGGGGGGTGGGGAACACTAGTGCTGGGAGGGGGGTGGGGAACACCGGTGCTGGGAGGGAGGGTGGGGAACACCGGTGCTGGGAGGGAGGGTGGGGAACACCGGTGCTGGGAGGGAGGGTGGGGAACACCGGTGCTGGGAGGGAGGGTGGGGAACACCGGTGCTGGGAGGGAGGGTGGGGAACACCGGTGCTGGGAGGGAGGGTGGGGAACACCGGTGCTGGGAGGGAGGGTGGGGAACACCGGTGCTGGGAGGGAGGGTGGGGAACACCGGTGCTGGGAGGGAGGGTGGGGAACACCGGTGCTGGGAGGGAGGGTGGGGGACACCGGTGCTGGGAGGGAGGGTGGGGGACACCGGTGCTGGGAGGGAGGGTGGGTGGGGGACACCGGTGCTGGGAGGGAGGGAGGGTGGGTGGGGAACACCGGTGCTGGGAGGGAGGGTGGGTGGGGAACACCGGTGGCGGGAGGAAGGGTGGGGAACACCAGTGGCGGGAGGAAGGGTGGGGAACACCAGTGGCGGGAGGGAGGGTGGGGAACACCGGTGCTGGGAGGGAGGGTGGGGAACACCGGTGCTGGGAGGGAGGGTGGGGAACACCGGTGCTGGGAGGGAGGGTGGGGAACACCGGTGCTGGGAGGGAGGGTGGGGAACACCGGTGCTGGGAGGGAGGGTGGGGAACACCGGTGCTGGGAGGGAGGGTGGGGAACACCGGTGCTGGGAGGGAGGGTGGGGAACACCGGTGCTGGGAGGGAGGGTGGGGAACACCGGTGCTGGGAGGGAGGGTGGGGAACACCGGTGCTGGGAGAGAGGGTGGGGGACACCGGTGCTGGGAGGGAGGGTGGGGGGACACCGGTGCTGGGAGGGAGGGTGGGGGACACCGGTGCTGGGAGGGAGGGTGGGGGACACCGGTGCTGGGAGGGAGGGTGGGGGACACCGGTGCTGGGAGGGAGGGTGGGGAACACCGGTGCTGGGAGGGAGGGTGGGTGGTGAACACTAGTGCTGGGAGGGGGGGTGGGGAACACTAGTGCTGGGAGGGGGGTGGGGAACACCGGTGCTGGGAGGGAGGGTGGGGAACACCGGTGCTGGGAGGGAGGGTGGGGAACACCGGTGCTGGGAGGGAGGGTGGGGAACACCGGTGCTGGGAGGGAGGGTGGGGAACACCGGTGCTGGGAGGGAGGGTGGGGAACACCGGTGCTGGGAGGGAGGGTGGGGAACACCGGTGCTGGGAGGGAGGGTGGGGAACACCGGTGCTGGGAGGGAGGGTGGGGAACACCGGTGCTGGGAGGGAGGGTGGGGAACACCGGTGCTGGGAGGGAGGGTGGGGAACACCGGTGCTGGGAGGGAGGGTGGGGGACACCGGTGCTGGGAGGGAGGGTGGGGGACACCGGTGCTGGGAGGGAGGGAGGGTGGGTGGGGAACACCGGTGCTGGGAGGGAGGGAGGGTGGGTGGGGAACACCGGTGCTGGGAGGGAGGGTGGGTGGGGAACACCGGTGCTGGGAGGGAGGGTGGGTGGGGAACACCGGTGCTGGGAGGGAGGGTGGGTGGGGAACACCGGTGCTGGAGGGAGGGTGGGTGGGGAACACCGGTGCTGGGAGGGAGGGTGGGTGGGGAACACCGGTGCTGGGAGGGAGGGTGGGTGGGGAACACCGGTGCTGGGAGGGAGGGTGGGTGGGGAACACCGTGCTGGGAGGGAGGGTGGGTGGGGAACACCGGTGCTGGGAGGGAGGGTGGGTGGGGAACACCGGTGCTGGGAGGGAGGGTGGGTGGGGAACACCGGTGCTGGAGGGAGGGTGGGTGGGGAACACCGGTGCTGGGAGGGAGGGTGGGTGGGGAACACCGGTGCTGGGAGGGAGGGTGGGTGAGGAACACCGGTGCTGGGAGGGAGGGTGGGTGGGGAACACCGGTGCTGGGAGGGAGGGTGGGTGGGGAACACCGGTGCTGGGAGGGAGGGTGGGTGGGGAACACCGGTGCTGGGAGGGAGGGTGGGTGGGGAACACCGGTGCTGGGAGGGAGGGTGGGTGGGGAACACCGGTGCTGGGAGGGTGGGTGGGGAACACCGGTGCTGGGAGGGGGGGTGGGGAACACCGGTGCTGGGAGGGGGGGTGGGGAACACTAGTGCTGGGAGGGGGGTGGGGAACACTAGTGCTGGGAGGGGGGTGGGGAACACTAGTGCTGGGAGGGGGGGTGGGGAACACTAGTGCTGGGAGGGGGGGTGGGGAACACTAGTGCTGGGAGGGGGGGTGGGGAACACTAGTGCTGGGAGGGGGGGTGGGGAACACTAGTGCTGGGAGGGGGGGTGGGGAACACTAGTGCTGGGAGGGAGGGTGGGGAACACTAGTGCTGGGAGGGAGGGTGGGGAACACTAGTGCTGGGAGGGAGGGTGGGGAACACTAGTGCTGGGAGGGAGGGTGGGGAACACTAGTGCTGGGAGGGAGGGTGGGGAACACTAGTGCTGGGAGGGGGGGTGGGGAACACTAGTGCTGGGAGGGGGGGTGGGGAACACTAGTGCTGGGAGGGGGGGTGGGGAACACTAGTGCTGGGAGGGGGGGTGGGGAACACTAGTGCTGGGAGGGGGGGTGGGGAACACTAGTGCTGGGAGGGGGGGTGGGGAACACTAGTGCTGGGAGGGGGGGTGGGGAACACTAGTGCTGGGAGGGGGGGTGGGGAACACTAGTGCTGGGAGGGAGGGTGGGGAACACTAGTGCTGGGAGGGAGGGTGGGGAACACTAGTGCTGGGAGGGAGGGTGGGGAACACTAGTGCTGGGAGGGAGGGTGGGGAACACTAGTGCTGGGAAGGGTGGTGGGGAACACTAGTGCTGGGAAGGGTGGTGGGGAACACCAGTGGCGGGAAGGGGAATTGGGAACACCAGTGGCGGAAGGAGGGGTGGGGGACACCAGTGGCGGGAGGGGGGTGAGGGACACCAGTGGTGGGAGGGGGGTGGGGAACACCAGTGGCGGAATGGCGGGAGGGAGGGTGGGGAGCACCAGTGGTGGGAAGGGTGGTGGGGAACACCAGTGGCGGAAGGAGGGGGTGGGGGACACCAGTGGCGGGAGGGGGGTGAGGGACACCAGTGGTAGGAGGGGGGTGGGAACACCAGTGGCGGGAGGGAGGGTGGGGAACACCAGTGGCGGGAGGAAGGTGCGGAACAACAGTGGCGGAAGGAGGGCTGGGGAACACCAGTGTCGGAGGGGGGATTGGAAACACCAGTGTCGGGAGGGGGAATGGAAACAGCAATGGTGGGAGGAGGGGTGGGGAAAACAGTGGCCGGAGGGGGTGGGTAACACCAGTGGCGGGAGGACGGGTGGGGAACACCAGTGCTAGGAGGGAGGGTGGGGAACACCAGAGCTGGGAGGGAGGGTGGAGAACACCAGAGCTGGATGGGAGGGTGGGGAACACCAGAGCTGGGAGGGAGGGTGGGGAACACCAGAGCTGGGAGGGAGGGTGGGGAACACCAGAGCTGGGAGGGAGGGTGGGGAACACCAGAGCTGGGAGGGAGGGTGGGGAACACCAGAGCTGGAGGGAGGGTGGGGAACACCAGCGCTGGGAGGGAGGGTGGGGAACACCAGCGCTGGGAGGGAGGGTGGGGGAACACCAGCGCTGGGAGGGAGGGTGGGGAACACCAGCGCTGGGAGGGAGGGTGGGGAACACCAGCGCTGGGAGGGAGGGTGGAGAACACCAGAGCTGGATGGGAGGTGGGGAACACCAGAGCTGGGAGGGAGGGTGGGGAACACCAGAGCTGGGAGGGAGGGTGGGGAACACCAGAGCTGGGAGGGAGGGTGGGGAACACCAGAGCTGGGAGGGAGGGTGGGGAACACCAGAGCTGGGAGGGAGGGTGGGGAACACCAGAGCTGGGAGGGAGGGTGGGGAACACCAGAGCTGGAGGGAGGGTGGGGAACACCAGCGCTGGGAGGGAGGGTGGGGAACACCAGCGCTGGGAGGGAGGGTGGGGAACACCAGCGCTGGGAGGGAGGGTGGGGAACACCAGCGCTGGGAGGGAGGGTGGGAACACCAGCGCTGGGAGGGAGGGTGGGGAACACCAGCGCTGGGAGGGAGGGTGGGGAACACCAGCGCTGGGAGGGAGGGTGGGGAACACCAGCGCTGGGAGGGAGGGTGGAGAACAGCAGTGCTGGAGGGAGGGTGGGGAACACCAGTGGCGGAGGGAGGGTGGGGAGAGGGAGGGTGGGGGACACCAGGGGAGTGAGGGGAGGCGGGGGACACCAGTGCTGGGAGGGGGGGTGGGGGACACCAGTGCTGGGAGGGGGGGTGGGGGACACCAGTGCTGGAAGGGGGGGTGGGGACACCAGTGCTGGGAGGGGGGGTGGGAGACACCAGTGCTGGGAGGGGGTGTGGGGGACACCAGTGCTGGGAGGGAGGATGGGGAACACCAGTGCTGGGAGGGGGGGTGGGGAACACCAGTGCTGGGAGGGGGGGTGGGGAACACCAGTGCTGGGAACCAGTGCTGGGAACCAGTGCTGGGAGGGAGGGTGGGGAACACCAGTGCTGGGAGGGGGGGTGGGAACACCAGTGCTGGGAGGGGGGTGGGGAACACCAGTGCTGGGAGGGGGGGTGGGGAACACCAGTGCTGGGAGGGGGTTGGGGAACACCAGTGCTGGGAGGGGGGGTGGGGAACACCAGTGCTGGGAGGGGGGGTGGGGAACACCAGTGCTGGGAGGGGGGGTGGGGAACACCAGTGCTGGGAGGGGGGGTGGGGAACACCAGTGCTGGGAGGGGGGGTGGGGAACACCAGTGCTGGGAGGGAGGGTGGGGAACACCAGTGCTGGGAGGGAGGGTGGGGAACACCAGTGCTGGGAGGGAGGGTGGGGAACACCAGTGCTGGGAGGGGGGGTGGGGAACACCAGTGCTGAGAGGGGGGGGTGGGGAACACCAGTGCTGGGAGGGGGGGTGGGGAACACCAGTGCTGGGAGGGGGGGTGGGGAACACCAGTGCTGGGAGGGGGGGGTGGGGAACACCAGTGCTGGGAGGGGGGGGGGGAACACCAGTGCTGGGAGGGGGGGTGGGGAACACCAGTGGCGGGAGGGGGGGTGGGGAACACCAGTGGCGGGAGGGGGGGTGGGGAACACCAGTGGCGGGAGGGAGGGTGGGGAACACCAGTGGCGGGAGGGAGGGTGGGGTGAGGGAGGTTGGGGGACACCAGTGGTGTGAGGGGGGCGGGGGACACCAGTGGTGGGTGGGGGACACCAGTGGCGGGAGGGGGGTACCAATGAGTACCAGTGCTGGGAGGGGGGGGTGGGGAACACCAGTGCTGGGAGGGAGGGTGGGGAACACCAGTGGCGGGAGGGAGGGTGGGGAGAGGGAGGGTGGGGGACACCAGTGGTGTGAGGGGGGGCGGGGGACACCAGTGGTGGGTGGGGGACACCAGTGGCGGGAGGGGGTTGGGGGACACCAGTGGTGGGAGGGTGGGAGACACCAGTGGTGGGAGGGAGAGTGGGGGACACCAGTGGTGGGAGGGAGATTGGGGGACACCAGTGGCAGGAGAGAGGGTGGGGAACAAAAGTGGTTTGAGGAGGGGATTGGGAACACCAGTGGCGGGAGGAGGGGTGGGGGACATCAGTGGCAGGTTACACTCTCACTTTAAGGAAAGTATACTGGAATGTTGAGTAACTTTGATTTTCAGTTGCAGGTGGGAAGTGGTCAGTGATGCTGCTCCCGATATTTGCTACATTGTGTCTCATCCTCCTGATTTCCCTCATCTACCTAAGCGCCACATGTGAGTACAGAGAAGGCTGCCAGTATGTGGGCTGCCCTCCTATCTAGGCCCCTACCCATGCCTCCCAAGTGTCCCTGATTTGGAGGCACTGTCCCTCTTTTGAGTTCCCCTGTTCCTCGTTGTTCTCATTTGTCCCTCTTGTGGTTTAACATGCAGATCTGCAGCAATAAATGATTCATTTGCCTATTCAAAGTGTTTCTATTGTTGTAACTGTTACAATGTATCTCCTATTCATCAATCAATGAGGGGGCGTGGCTTCATTCACCCCAATGATGGGGTGTGGCTTCATCTATCCCTTAATAAGAGAGTGTGGCTTCATCTATCCCTCAATGAGGGGGCGTGGCTTCATCTATCCCTCAATGAGAGAGTGTGGCTTCATATATCCCTCAATGAGGGTGTGTGGCTACATCCATCCCTTAGTGAGGGGAGTTGCCTAATTTACATATTGCCCCTCTTTGAGGTGTAACATGCAGATCTGCAGCAAGAAAATATTCATTTGCCTATTCAAGGTGTTTCAATTGATGTAACTGTTACAATGTATCTCCTATTTATCCCTCAATGAGGGGGCGTGGCTGCATCCATTCCTCAACGAGGGGGCGTGGCTTCATCCATCCCTCAATGAGAGACTGTGGCTTCATCCATCCCTCAATGAGAGACTGTGGCTTCATCCATCCCTCAATGAGAGAGCATGGCTTCATCTATCCCTCAATGAGGGGGCGAGGCTTCATCTATCCCTCAATGAGAGAGTGTGGCTTCATCTATCCCTCAATGAGAGAGCATGGCTTCATCTATCCCTCAATGAGGGAGCGAGGCTTCATCTATCCCTCAATGACAGAGTGTTGCTTCATCTATCCCTCAATGAGAGAGCGTGGCTTCATCTATCCCTCAATGAGGGGACGTGGCTTCATCCATCCCTCAATGAGAGAGTGTGGCTTCATCTATCCCTCAATGAGAGAGTGTGGCTTCATCTATCCCTCAATGAGAGAGTGTGGCTTCATCTATCCCTCAATGAGAGAGTGTGGCTTCATCTATCCCTCAATGAGAGAGTGTGGCTTCATCTATCCCTCAATGAGAGAGTGTGGCTTCATCTATCCCTCAATGAGAGAGTGTGGCTTCATCTATCCCTCAATGAGAGAGCGTGGCTTCATCTATCCCTCAATGAAGGGACGTGGCTTCATCCATCCCTCAATGAGGGGGCGTGGCTTCATCCATCCCTCAATGAGAGACTGTGGCTTCATCCATCCCTCAATGAGGGGGCGTGGCTTTATCAATCCCTCAATGAGGGGGCGTGGCTTCACCTATCCCTCAATGAGAGAGAATGGCTTCATCTATCCCTCAATGAGGGGGCGAGGCTTCATCTATCCCTCAATGAGGGAGCGTGGCTTCATCCATCCCTCAATGAGAGAGTGTGGCTTCATCCATCCCTCAATGAGGGGGCGTGGCTTCATCCATCCCTCAATGAGGGGACATGGCTTCATCTATCCCTCAATGAGAGAGCGTGGCTTCATCTATCCCTCAATGGGAGAGTGTGGCTTCATCTATCCCTCAATGAGAGAGCGTGGCTTCATCTATCCCTCAATGAGAGAGTGTGGTTTCATCTATCGCTCAATGAGAGAGCGTGGCTTCATCTATCCCTCAATGAGAGAGCGTGGCTTCATCTATCCCTCAATGGGAGAGTGTGGCTTCATCTATCCCTCAATGGGAGAGTGTGGCTTCATCTATCCCTCAATGGGAGAGTGTGGCTTCATCTATCCCTCAATGAGAGAGTGTGGCTTCATCTATCGCTCAATGAGAGAGCGTGGCTTCATCTATCCCTCAATGACAGAGCGTGGCTTCATCTATCCCTCAGTGGGAGAGTGTGGCTTCATCTATCCCTCAATGGGAGAGTGTGGCTTCATCTATCCCTCAATGAGAGAGCGTGGCTTCATCTATTCCTCAATGAGAGGGTGTGGCTTCATCCATCCCTCAATGAGAGAGTGTGGCTTCATCTATCCCTCAATGAGAGAGTGTGGCTTCATATATCCCTCAATGAGAGAGCGTGGCTTCATCTATCCCTCAATGAGAGAGTGTGGCTTCATCTATCCCTCAATGAGGGAGCGTGGCTTCATCTATCCCTCAATGAGAGAGTGTGGCTTCATCTATCCCTCAATGAGGGGGCGTGGCTTCATCCATCCCTCAATGAGAGAGTGTGGCTTCATCCATCCCTCAATGAGGGGACGTGGCTTCATCTATCCCTCAATGAGAGAGCGTGGCTTCATCTATCCCTCAATGAGAGAGCGTGGCTTCATCTATCCCTCAATGAGAGAGTGTGGCTTCATCCATCCCTCAATGAGGGGACGTGGCTTCATCTATCCCTCAATGAGAGAGCGTGGCTTCATCTATCCCTCAATGAGAGAGCGTGGCTTCATCTATCCCTCAATGAGAGAGTGTGGCTTCATCTATCCCTCAATGGGAGAGTGTGGCTTCATCTATCCCTCAATGGGAGAGTGTGGCTTCATCTATCCCTCAATGAGAGAGTGTGGCTTCATCTATCGCTCAATGAGAGAGCGTGGCTTCATCTATCCCTCAATGAGAGAGCGTGGCTTCATCTATCCCTCAATGGGAGAGTGTGGCTTCATCTATCCTCCAATGGGAGAGTGTGGCTTCATCTATCCCTCAATGAGAGAGTGTGGCTTCATATATCCCTCAATGAGAGAGCGTGGCTACATATATCCCTCAATGAGAGAGTGTGGCTTCATCTATCCCTCAATGAGGGAGTGTGGCTTCATCTATCCCTCAATGAGAGAGTGTGGCTTCATCTATCCCTCAATGAGGGGGCGTGGCTTCATCCATCCCTCAATGAGAGAGTGTGGCTTCATCCATCCCTCAATGAGGGGACGTGGCTTCATCTATCCCTCAATGAGAGAGCGTGGCTTCATCTATCCCTCAATGAGAGAGCGTGGCTTCATCTATCCCTCAATGAGAGAGTGTGGCTTCATCCATCCCTCAATGAGGGGGCGTGGCTTCATCCATCCCTCAATGAGGGGACATGGCTTCATCTATCCCTCAATGAGAGAGTGTGGCTTCATCTATCGCTCAATGCGAGGACGTGGCTTCATCTATCCCTCAATGAGAGAGCGTGGCTTCATCTATCACTCAATGGGAGAGTGTGGCTTCATCTATCCCTCAATGGGAGAGTGTGGCTTCATCTATCCCTCAATGAGAGAGCGTGGTTTCATCTATCGCTCAATGAGAGAGCGTGGTTTCATTTATCGCTCAATGAGAGAGTGTGGCTTCATCTATCCCTCAATGAGAGAGCGTGGCTTCATCTATCCCTCAATGAGAGAGTGTGGTTTCATCTATCGCTCAATGAGAGAGCGTGGCTTCATCTATCCCTCAATGGGAGAGTGTGGCTTCATCTATCCCTCAATGGGAGAGTGTGGCTTCATCTATCCCTCAATGGGAGAGTGTGGCTTCATCTATCCCTCAATGAGAGAGTGTGGCTTCATCTATCCCTCAATGAGAGAGTGTGGCTTCATCTATCGCTCAATGAGAGAGTGTGGCTTCATCTATCGCTCAATGAGAGAGCGTGGCTTCATCTATCCCTCAATGGGAGAGTGTGGCTTCATCTATCCCTCAATGGGAGAGTGTGGCTTCATCTATCCCTCAATGAGAGAGCGTGGCTTCATCTATTCCTCAATGAGAGAGTGTGGCTTCATCTATCCCTCAAAGAGAGAGTGTGGCTTCATCTATCCCTCAATGAGGGAGTGTGGCTTCATCTATCCCTCAATGAGGGGACGTGGCTTCATCCATCCCTCAATGAGGGGATGTGGCTTCATCCATCCCTCAATGAGGGGACGTGGCTTCATCTATCCCTCAATGAGAGAGTGTGGCTTCATCCATCCCTCATTGAGGGGACGTGGCTTCATCTATCGCTCAATGAGAGAGTGTGGCTTCATCTATCCCTCAATGAGAGAGCGTAGCTTCATCTATCCCTCAATGAGAGAGTGTGGTTTCATCTATCGCTCAATGAGAGAGCGTGGCTTCATCTATCCCTCAATGGGAGAGTGTGGCTTCATCTATCCCTCAATGGGAGAGTGTGGCTTCATCTATCCCTCAATGGGAGAGTGTGGCTTCATCTATCCCTCAATGAGAGAGTGTGGCTTCATCTATCCCTCAATGAGAGAGTGTGGCTTCATCTATCGCTCAATGAGAGAGTGTGGCTTCATCTATCGCTCAATGAGAGAGCGTGGCTTCATCTATCCCTCAATGGGAGAGTGTGGCTTCATCTATCCCTCAATGGGAGAGTGTGGCTTCATCTATCCCTCAATGAGAGAGCGTGGCTTCATCTATTCCTCAATGAGAGAGTGTGGCTTCATCTATCCCTCAATGAGAGAGTGTGGCTTCATCTATCCCTCAATGGGAGAGTGTGGCTTTATCTATCCCTCAATGAGGGGGCGAGGCTTCATCTATTCCTCAATGAGAGAGTGTGGCTTCATCTATCCCTCAATGAGAGAGTGTGGCTTCATATATCCCTCAATGAGAGAGCGTGGCTTCATCTATCCCTCAATGAGAGAGTGTGGCTTCATCTATCCCTCAATGAGGGAGTGTGGCTTCATCTATCCCTCAATGAGAGAGCGTGGCTTCATCTATCCCTCAATGAGAGAGCGTGGCTTCATCTATCCCTCAATGAGAGAGCGTGGCTTCATCTATCCCTCAATGAGAGAGCGTGGCTTCATCTATCCCTCAATGAGAGAGCGTGGCTTCATCTATCCCTCAATAAAGGGGGTGTGGCTACACCTATCCCTCAATGAGGGGCGTGGCTTCATCTATCCCTCAATGAGGGGACCTGGCTTCACCCATTTACCCATTTAAAGTGTTTCTATTGTTGTAACTGTTACATCCTATCATTGTAAATCAGTAGTAGACACAGCAGGAGTCAATGCTGACACAGGCTCCTGGTGTGGTGGTCCATGTGCCACGAGGCTACACCGAGCCCAGCTGGCCCAAGAGCAGCGCAGCCCACCGGGAATTCTCCTGGTTCTACTTGTAGCCAGTTTATTGCTATCTTTATATGACCCCTGCTCTCTGTTTAGGATGGCGGCTTTATTATGTTTCCATTTTTTCAGGTGATAAAGTCCCAAAATCTGCAGCAGGCCAAGGAGCAAACTATTATTATCCAGGTAAAGTGTTTACTGCTATTGATGAGCAGATCACGTGGCAGGGTGATTCATTACTAACGCCGGGTAGCGACAGATGAGCGCCTGTAGCCCGGATTTCAGAGCGCCCACTAGTAGTCGCTGTGTTTGGCCATGGTTCACTATTTCAGAGCGTCTCAGTCGCTGTCCGGCATTGATGAATATATTGTGTGAGTCGCTATAACACCAGTACAGAGCTATATGGGAGAGAACGGTAGCACCAGTTTAGTGCGACCGACTCATACCATATTCATCAAAAGAACAGCCTCACACAGCGCCGGCGCTCAAAATCGGGTTGTTATAGCCCAGAGCGCCAGACGCTGTGTGATTAAAGTCTGTTTTTGAACACATATCCACCAGTAACAAAGCGAAAACACATAGAATGACAGTGCTGTAACATTGTAACATGAACACTTTAGTGCCAGACCTGTAATGACAATTCTGCATAAAAATATTATTAATCAAAAAAGTTTTTAAAAATCTCGTTTTCTGGGCCAGGAGAGGTCACACAATTATTTGATAATTTAAAAAAAATATAATAAAACCCTGTTTAAAGAGAAGAAAAGTAACGTCCATTGAAATGTATGGGAGAGCGACAGATAGCGTCAGGTAATACCAGGCTCTGGAAACCTGAACACCCGCAGTATACGCTGAGCCATCTGTGATGATGAATCAGTCGCTACATGGCGCTGTTGGAGTCGCTCACCAGATTTGCTTTGATAAATGTGGTATTGCGTACAGTGCCCGGCGGTCACCTGACGCTACCTGTCATTACCTGACGCTAGCTGTGATTACCCAACGCTACCTGTCATTACCTGACGCTACCTGTCGTTACCTGTTGCTGCCAGACGTTACCAGGCGCTATGGCTTGATGAATAAAGCTCTATAACACACGGGGGCAACCTATCCACACACTCTCCACATTAAAGAGGGACATCAGTCTCTTTTAGACTCCAGGGCCATCCGAGTTCCATTATTTGGGGCATCCCAAATTGGTATGTCCCGCTGTGTGAAACCCCCAGATTGCCAGTTTAACTCACCTTCTGCTGGAGCCATCGCCATGTCTGTGCGCTCCGGCCGCATCCCCGCTCACCTTTAGCCATATGCACACCCGGACTTTCTGAGGGGGTGGCGCTGGCACTCCATGGGCTGCAGGGTGGATGGGGGGGTGTGGCTGGCGGCACCGCTTAGCTGCTTAGCCTTCCAGGTGGCTTAGCCATTTGCGGCACCTAAGGGAGCACACCGCACAGAGGAACAACACACGTTCCTCTTTAAAACTCCAACATTTATATTAGGAGAGGAGAGGGTTCTGCCTTGTGGTCTGCACCACTATTAATGGTCCTGAGGCAGTTGCAGAAAGCCAAATGGTTTGGGATACAGGTGCCACCCCCCCCATGACTGAGCCCAATATTGGTGGATTAGGGGCCTGCCTTGTGGCCTTCACCATGACTGAGACCAATATTGGTGGATGAGGGTCCTTCCTTGTGGCCTGCACCACTATTAATGGTCCTGAGGCAGCTGCAGAAAACAGAATGGCTTGGGATAAAGGTGTCACCTCCCCATGACTGAGACCAATATTGGTGGATAAGGGGCCGGCCTTGTGGCCTGCACCACTATTAATGGTCCTGAGGCAGCTGCAGAAAACAGAATGGCTTGGGATACAGGTGCCATCTCCCTATGACTGAGCCCAATATTGGTGGATGAGGGGCCTGCCTTGTGGCCTGCACCACTATTAATGGTCCTGAGGCTGCAGAAAACAGAATGGCTTGGGATAAAGGTTTCACCTCCCCATGACTGAGACCAATATTGGTGGATGAGGGTCCTGCTTTGCGGCCTGCACCACTATTAATGGTCCTGAGGCAGCTGCAGAAAACAGAATGGCTTGGGATACAGGTGCCATCTCCCTATGACTGAGCCCGATACTGGTGGATGAGGGTCCTGCCTTGTGGCCTGCACCACTATTAATGGTCCTGAGGCTGCAGAAAACAGAATGGCTTGGGATAAAGGTGTCACCTCCCCATGACTGAGACCAATATTGGTGGATGAGGGTCCTGCTTTGCGGCCTGCACCACTATTAATGGTCCTGAGGCAGCTGCAGAAAACAGAATGGCTTGGGATACAGGTGCCATCTCCCTATGACTGAGCCCGATACTGGTGGATGAGGGTCCTGCCTTGTGGCCTGCACCACTATTAATGGTCCTGAGGCTGTTGTAGAAAACAGAATGGCTTGGGATACAGGTGTCACCTTCCCATGACTAAGTCCAATATTGCTTGTAGCGATAACCCTTATCGCCGGAGGGCTTCACCGCCCGAGACGTCCTTTCCCAATCGTAAGAGGTGCTGCTGGAATTCCAGAGTCGTCCGTGAGGAAACAGGAACAGCCCTTACAAGGGCTAGTGAATTGTAATATAGCGTTTCCCCCAATAAGAGACAGAACTTCAGTATTGAGGGTGAAGGTGAAGTGACTTTATTAGTGCCACTCTAGGCCTTATATACACAAGTCTCCTATTGCATGACACACACACCGACCAATAGCAGCAGGGCACACAATCCCTCAACTCTGCCGGTGACGCAATCAGCAATACAATAGACGTCTGTAATACACTCAATCCGAACAATGCCATTGTCTGTGACGTAATCAATCAATACAATGGCAGTCAGAACAATGAATAACGTAATCAATCAATACAATGGCAGTCAGAACAATGAATAACGTAATCAATCAATACACTGGCAGTCTGTAACATGCTTAAGAAAAGGAAAGTAATGAACCTGTGTAAAGTCCAAAGGGGCAGAGAGTCTGTCACATTGGTGGATGAGGATCCTGCCTTGTGGCCTGCACCACTATTAATGCTCCTGAGGCAGCTGCAGAAAAGAGGGTGGCTTAGGATAAAGGTGTGACCCCCCATGACTGAGCCCAATATTGGTGGATGAGGGTCCTTCCTTGTGGCCTGCACCACTATCAATGGTCCTGACGCAGCTGCAGAAAACAGAATGGCTTGGGATAAAGGTGCCACCAATAGCCTTGGCGCTCAGGGCAATTGCCCTGCTCAACCTCCCCTAGACACAGCCCTGACCAGTGGTTCTGAACCAGTGGTACTGATACCACTGGTGGTGCTTGAAATCCTATCAGGTGGTACTCAGCAAGGCAGCAGATTGACCTGTACCCCAACCTGATCTGCTGCCATCTATAATTTACCTAAGCCTCATGCTTTATGTGTTAAACACTGCTCATAGAGGTCATAAGTACCCCCAAACACATCACAGGTGGCACCTAAGATATTTATAAAATGGGATGTGGGACCTGGTGGGACCCCCTGCCCTATATACTTCTATAGGGCTTATACCACCAGAAGGGTTCTACCACTTTCCTATTCTTTACAGGTTTCTAACTGACTAATCTAGCACATGAACACCAGACCAATCCCTTATATCACTTTCTGCCATTACTGACAGTCTACAGTACATAACAGATACCCTCTATCTCTCTCTCTTTCTTTCTCATTCGCAACAATGACAATAGACCCGTCTCATATCTGTCCAGCTTCCTCTATCTCTCATTTAGGCGTGATTCATGAGCGTGAGTCATATATCACCTCAACACAGTGAAGGAAAAAATTAGACCATGCACCCATAAACCCTAGTAAATGTATAAACATTTGACAGAATGCAGACGGGAACTACAAAAGTGAAATCTGACAAGGGATCTGACAGTATCCCCTTGTCCAGTTACTGTTAGGTGTGAATGTTGCATCAAATCCAAAGCTACAAGAGCAACACTTCGTAATGTCACTAAGACCAGAGATTCAAGACCACTCGAGCTAGTTCACATTGATGTATGTGGTCCCCTAAACCCACCTATATCTGGAGGCAACAGGCACATAGTGATTTTTCAAGATACACAGTCAGTTGCCTAATGCAACACAAGTTCTTGACATATTTCAGGACTATGTAGTAAGGACAAGTATCTTTTGATTTTCTTTGCAATTTAGCACCATATGTAGCTGTACAATATTTAAAATAAATTGCACAGCTAAACAGTGTGCTGAAATGCAAAAATCAAAAGAAAAAAATGTTTTGGAGGGACTGTCCCTCTTTTTGAGTCCATGTCCCCCTGTCCCTCGTTGTTCTCCTTTGACTCTCTTTGATGTTTAACATGCAGATCTGCATCAATAAGTGATTGATTTGCCTATTTAAAGAATTTATATTGTTTTAACCGTTACACCCTATCATCTATCCTTCCATTTAATGAGGGGGTGTGGCCTAATTTAATAACTGTCCCTTTTCCTACACTGAAAGGTAGTAGGTATACAACGTGAGTAAAAAAATTGTCTCACAGTCATAAATCAACCCTATTGTCTCTTTCTCTCTCTCTCTGTATGATTATTAATAGTTGGAATTATCCCACATTACAGGAGGAACGTCCTCTGGATGTCCTAATCTCTGGATTGGCATTAATAATAAATGTTACTTCTTCTCTGAAGACAAAAAGAAACAGACAGACAGCAAGCAATACTGCGCTAACCACAACTCCACGCTGGCCACCACAAAGGAGGAAACCATACTGGTGAGTGCCAGGGCAGGTCAGAGGGGGCATTAGATGGATATGAAAGGGAATGGGGTTTTTCAATTGGAGCTAAATACTTCTCTTAGGTTGGTTTCCTATTTTGGAAGAGAATTTGCACCTTCTGGGATTTATATTATCATTCTGAAAAATGTTAATGTTTTTTATATAGTACCAGTAGTAGTGCTGTACAAGAAAGTATTTATTCACAGGCAGGGCCGGCGCCAGCACAGGGCAACCCTGGGCACTTTCCAGGGCCCCTGGCATCTTCAGGGGCCCACTCAGACTCACACTTGGCCATGGTAATATTTTACAGTGGACCCAAACGAACGAAAGCTGGGTGTTGTGTGCAGACCTGCTCATGGCTGACCTCAGCAACAGGGTATGATCAGCCACAATGGAGAAGATGGCATGGAACAGGGGGAAATTGATGGAAGCTCAGAAGGTGGGGAGAACCAGGTGATGACTGACAGCAATAATGGAGTCTGTGGTCGTAGCGGAGCAGGAATTAAGGGCTGATGGGTGCTTGGTGGCAGTAGAGAAGTAAAGGTAGTAGAGGACAATTGGTGGCTATAGGGAAGGCAATAAGGCCTGGAGGATGATTGGTGGCTATAGGGAAGGCAATATGGCCTGGAGGGTGATTGGTGGCTATAGGGAAGGTAATAAGGACTGGAGGGTGATTGGTGGCTATAGGGAAGGAAATAAGGACTGGAGGGTGATTGGTGGCTATAGGGAAGGCAATAAGGCCTGGAGGGTGATTGGTGGCTATAGGGAAGGCAATAAGGACTAGAGGATGATTGGTGGCTATAGGGAAGGTAATAAGGACTGGAGGGTGATTGGTGGTTAAAGGGAAGGAAATAAGGACTGGAGGGTGATTGGTGGCTATAGGGAAGGCAATAAGGACAGGAGGGTAATTGGTGGCTATAGGGAAGGCAATAAGGACAGGAGGGTAATTGGTGGCTATAGGGAAGGCAATAAGGACTGGAGAATGATTGGTGGCTATAGGGAAGGCAATAAGGACTGGAGGGTGATTGGTGGCTATAGGGAAGGCAATAAGGACTGGAGGGTAATTGGTGGCTATAGGGAAGGCAATAAGGACAGGAGGGTAATTGGTGGCTATAGGGAAGGCAATAAGGACTGGAGAATGATTGGTGGCTATAGGGAAGGCAATAAGGACTGGAGGGTGATTGGTGGCTATAGGGAAGGCAATAAGGACTGGAGGGTGATTGGTGGCTATAGGGAAGGCAATAAAGATGGGAGGACGATCGGTAGCAGGAGATGACCCATTTGTGACAGCGGAGCTGAAAGATGACATCATGTGACTTGCTGCTTTTGGGCCCACTAAGACTCTCTTGCCCAAGGGCCCACACAAACCTGGAGCTAACCCTGTTCACAGGTATTACGACTTGGACTAGAGTTAAGGAAGCAGTAAGGTTGTAGGTTCGAATCCCTGCCATGGGACATGAGTGAAGTGCTCTTGAGCATGTTGGAGATACAACAACTTCCAGCTTAGTCTGTTGTTGGAGTGACTTTTACTAGATTTAATGCAGTTTACAGTTAGGACACTGTGGTCTCTCTATGCATTTTTCTGATGTGTTGTATTTCCTATATATTTAGCTGATCTTTATGACTTATTTTTCATGTCTGTGTTAACCACCATATTAATGTGACATTCTCATACTGTATGCATGTTCAGTAAAGCCAGATCATGTTACACCACAAATGTCTATCTGGATTTTATGCCGCTGCACCCAGCACTCACACTCTGCAACAGGTTATGGGGAAATTACATAAAACAGAGGGAACCCAGAATGTCAGCATGAGGACTATCCTAACCTTAAAGGACTGGTCACCAACCAAACACAATATCAAGGTATACAAAAATACTAGGTTATTATGACCACGGCTTAGAAATGCTAAAAGGTTACAATCTATTAGGGTATAAGGGAGGAAATGCTTGAAATGCTTTTCTAAGCCGTGGTCATAATAACAGGTTATGGACCCAGAGATCGAATTAGGGCACAGCGACGGGACAAACTCCCGTGACCAAGCACAGCCCAAAACATGAGACAGTGCGGCCGATGCGGAGATCTACATAAAGAAGCTTTCCAGAGACATCTGTATACAAGACTGTTCTTATATATAAAGGAGGGAGAATGGCCAGCAACTAAGAGCTCAAACTCTCAATGGCCAAGTGACCAAGCTCAGCCCAGGCAAAGCAAAGCCCAGAATGGGAGACAGCAAGGCTGATGTCGAGATTGAGATGAAGAAGCTTCCCAGAGACATCTCCTGTGTACAAGACTGTTCTTAAATATACAGGAGGGAGAATGGCCAGCAGCTCAGAGCTTAAACTCTCAATGGCCAAGTGCCCAAGCTCAGCCCAGGCAGAGCTAAGCCCAGAATGGGAGACAGCAAGGCTGATGTGAAGATTGACATGAAGAAGCTTCCCAGAGACATCTCCTGTATACAAGACTGTTCTTATATATATAGGAGGGAGAATGGCCAGCAACTCAGAGCTCAAACTCTCAATGGCCAAGTGACCAAGCTCAGCCCAGGAAGAGCAAAGCCCAGAATGGGAGACAGCAAGGCTGATGTGGAGATTGACATGAAGAAGCTTCCCAGAGACATCTCCTGTATACAAGTTCTTATATGTAAAGTAGGGAGAATGGCCAGCAGCTCAGAGCTTAAACTCTCAGTGGCCAAGCTGAACAATGACAATTTTACACTTTGGAAGTTTAACCAGATATGCACTGAGGAAGGTTATCACTACAAAGAGGCCACAGGACAATAATCAGGACTGGGACAGAAAAAAAACAGACAAAAGCAGAAAAAGACCAGCACTCTAATAGATCTTGAAGATCAAAAGAATAGTATATTCATTCCAGTAGTCGACGTTTCGGGGGTACAGCAAAGCCCCCCTTCATCAGGACAAAAAGCAACAACAAGAATGTAAAGCAGAGTGGCACATATATAAGAAACTCAATAACCAATGAAAAAGCCTGCAAAATTGCGACTGACGTCATCAGTGACATCACAGGCGGGTCAAAGACACTCTCACAGCTCTGCATAACTGTCCAAAATTATTACAATAATCATATTACCAAGTAGCCACCCCACCTACTTCCCCGCAGTTAGAGCGTGGCCATAGCATAGCAACCAGCCTCTCGCTCTCTCCATTGCTGGAGGAGGACGGTCGTGATGTCACTGGGTCTCTGGGCCGGGCAAATCTGCCCGGCAACTGGTGACGTGTGCGACATGCAACCCATGATTGGTGCATGACAGCAGCAAAGCTTACACTTCAGACAGAGCTGGTCACAGGCTTTTTCATAGGTTATTGTGTTTCCATATATGTGTCACTCTGCGTTACATTCTTGTTGTTGCTTTTTGTCCTGATGAAGGGGGGCTTTGCTGTACCCCCAAAATGTCGACTACTGGAATGAATATACTATTCTTTTGATCTTCAAGATCTATTGGAGTTCTGGTCTTTTTCTGCTTTGGATCTGTGGCGTCTCTGCTGACCGTGCACCCACACGCTGACTATTGGATTTATGGTAGGAGTGTGGCGGCCATCTACTTGCTAAGAAAAACAAACAGGCACGTACCATAAGTTTACTAGTAGAAGACGATCAGCTTATACACATACGCAGTGAGAAGTTGTTTCTGCTGAGGAATATTTACAAAATGATGCTTAGCAGAGAGCAGGAGTATATAAATGCCATGCTGGAAGTGATCACACAACTCAGATCAGCCATGCCGCCATGTTGTTGTGCTGCTTACCCAAGACACCCGGACTGCTCTTAAAGCTCTAGACACAAAGATACACAGGAAGAAAACCGGGGTGTGCTTTAGATGCCACAAACACATAAAGAGAGACTGTACTAAATGGAAAGCAGAGCACATGAGACTATGCACCCATAAACCCTATTAACTGTATAAACATGTGACACAGATCTGACAGTATCTCCTTGTCCAGTTATTGTTAAGTGTGAATGTTGCATCGAATCCAAAGCTACAAGAGCAACACTTCCTAAAGTCATTCAGACCAGAGCTTCAAGATCACTTGACCTAGCTCACATTGATAACCCACCTACACCTGGAGGCAACAGGCATAGTGACCTTCATAGGCGACTATTCAAGATAAACACACACTTACCTAATGCAACACAAGAGTAAAGTTCTTGACAAATTACAGGACTGTGTAGTAAGGACAAGTAACAAGTTTCAGAGGAAACCTCTCAAGTGACAATGGAGGTGAACTAACAGGACACAAAGTACAAGAGTATTTAAAGCTGAATGGAAAAGAGCATCAAAAGACAGTCCCATACACACCAGAACAAAATGGGGTAGCTGAAAGAAAGAACTGAATGCTGACTGAAATGATCAGATGTATGCTGACAGGCTCTGGACTACCACAAAAATACTGGAGGAGGCAGCAATGACAGCCACTATTTTTGCAGAATCTTTTCTAGAACAGTGGAGAAAACTCTATATGAACTGTGGCACAATGAGAAAAAAAAAGAAGAGCTTTTGGATGCAAAGTGTTCATCTACATTTCAGAGGGAAAAACGCACCAAACTCCAAAACCGAGCCTTTGAAGGCATCTTTGTTGGATACAGTAACAATGTGAAATGTTACAGAAACCTAAATCCCAAAACAGACCAGGTTACCATTAGTAACAGCATAACCTTTGTTGAAAATCTGAGAGACGATGTGATGACAACAGAGGAAGTAAGAACAGACGAGAAAACTGACGCTGATCAGCCGTCATCTGTAACTTCTGAACAAACAGTTGAAGTGAGCGCAGAACCCACCAGTACTGAAGAGCAGACACAAGCAAGCTCAGACACAGAACCAAGACACCCAATGAAAGAAAAAAGAGGTAAACCACCCGTACATCTCTCATACAAGGCAAGCACTGCCAGTACCAATGAACCTGCAACTTGGGAAGACTTATCTCAGCTTTCAGAAGAGGAAGCCAGTAAATGGATAAAAGGAGCAAAGGAAGAGATAAAATCCGTACATGATACTAAAACATGGACACTTACAGAACTACCACTTGGAAGGAAAGCAATAGGCTGTAAATGGACTTTTAAAGTGAAGCTCAACACAAATGGCACAGTGGAGAGATACAAAGCAAGACTCGTAGCCAAGGGATATTCTCAAAAATATGGAGAAAACTATGATGAGACTTTTGCTCCAGTAGTTAAACTTGCTACAATAACGACTTTGCTGATAGGAGCCGCCACAAGGAAAATGTAAGTGAAACACTTGTGAAAACAGTGTTTCTACATGGCAAGTTAACGGAAGACATCTACATGAAACAACCACCAGGGCTCAAGGATGAACAAAGGCCAGACCTAGTATGCAAACTTCAGAGGAGTATACGATCTAAAGCAAGCCACCAGAGCATGGAATAGAAAAATAAATGAAGTGCTCACATACTAGGACTTTCAGAGGAGTAAAGTTGACCCCTGCTTATACACAAAGAAATTGGCAGATGGTTGTATGTGCTCATTTATGTGGATGATATGCTGATTTGCTTTGAGCAAGAAGGGGATAAAACACATTCAAGGCTTACAAAAAATAATGGATTAAACAGGCTCAACTGTTTAAGTCTGTCTCAGCTGTTGAAGGCTGTGTGTTGGAGATACAACTTCTAGCTTAGTCTATTGCTAGGGAGACTTTTGCTAGATTTAATGCATTTACAGTTAGGACACTAGATGTCGCTGTTCCCAACTGTAGTCCCTCTATGCATTTTTCGGTTCAACTCTGCTGCACCCAGAACTAATGCTCTGCAACAGAGCAAGGCACCGTAATTAGGGCAGCCCATCGTCCCAGGCAGGTGTACACTCACTGCATGAATGGGTTAAATGTAGAGGAAGATTTCCTGTGTGTGCACAAGCATACAATGTAATCTATGTGACAGAAATGCACGCATCCACATTGATTCTGAAATATACTAGGACTGTGGACCCTGCCCTTGCTTTCAGGGGTGTACTGGCCATAGAGTGAACCCGGGAAATTCCCAGTTGCCTGCAATGTATTGAGGTTGTTGGGCTGTCATTACTACAAACACCATCTATTTTGTGCCTTCCTCTTCGTGCCCCCTGTAGCTATGACCACTGTTCCCCCCAGCAAAGAAACGCCAGCCTAAATTCTGCCCTCAGTGCTACAGCCTCAGTTTCATGAGTGGGCACCCCCAACACTTCCACATTATTTGAACCCCGCAATAGCACACAATGCACTTATTACCTTTGGTGTCACCTCCATTCTTCTCTTAGATTGTAAGCTTGTGAGCAGGACCCTCATTGCTTTTGTTTTAATGGCCCATTTTGTTACGTAATTATTATTGTTTGTACATGAACCATCTAGCGCTACAGAATATGTTGGAACTATATTAATAAAGATTATTATTATTATTATTATTATTTAAAAATATAGCCAAAAGATTGGCGTCAAAGTCAACTGGTAGGAATTCCTGAACCTCCGATAATAATATATTTTAATCATACAAATAAACTCTGTAAAAAAATTTAGTAGGAAAATATTTCAATCCAATTTACAAGATACTTTACACTTTCTTTTACATTTCCTAATATTTGTTTGATGTTTGGCTTACAGCACAGAACCCAGTGCAAGGTCGAAACCTGGCCTCCCCTCCCCCATCGCTGTGTGTGGCCACCTGCTCTTGTACTTCTCCTTTCTGCTTCCTTCTGGGTTCCTAGTTTGTTTCCTTCTGTCTCCTCTACATTCCATCTTACGTTGCTCCTGTAGCTTACTCTCTGCAATATCCCTGGCTGAGCTCCTTTCTTTTTTTTTATCTCCTCCTGAGCATTTTTGGGGATTAATGACCTCTCTCCAACTTCCTCTAACTGTCCTCCTATTCTGACCTAGTCTGCCCCTTCTTTGCTCAATTGTATTCCCACCCCTGTGGTATTTATATCCACTCCCCCCACTGGACTCCTCTCTGCTCTGCCAGTGACATCCTTGCAACATGAGTGTCACGGTGAACTTACCTGGGTTCCAGTCCCGCGGTGTCTCCGGGTGACTGGCCAGGACTCTTCCTACCTGACGGCCGCGCAGAGTGTCGGGTCCTATCCTGTAGTGTTCAGCCCTATAAAGGTTTTACCCCTCCAGTGCATCAGTGCCCGGATAGTGTGACTATCCTGGGTGTGATCCTGAGTATTTCTGTTTTGATTCCATTGTTGACCTCGTTTGTTTTACCATTCTGTTCCTCCTGGACCAACTCTTGCTTGTACCCTGGCCACGCTTCTGCCTTACCCCTTGTACCGCGTACCTGTGATGTCCCGGATTGACCTTTGGCCTGACCTCGACTCTTCTATTGTCTCTCCCTTGGTGCCGCGATATTTAAAGTGGACCAACACCCTCCTTGATTGGCCCGGGAATCTATAGGATTCCCGGGCCGATCCGATCCCTCCCTGTGGGGCTGTGGCGCTGTGTGAAACCCCCCAGGACGCCCCATTCACCTTACCTGCATCCCGACCCAACGCCGCATGCACGGTCCGCGGGCGCATCTCACGCTTCTCTCTAGCAGGGCGCGTGCCCGCGTCAGCCATTTGTGAATGCCCAGGGTGGGCGCGCTCACTAAAGCGCGAGATGCGGCCACCAGCGTGCTTGGAGCCGCTGTGGTTGGACGCCGATTGGGGTGCCCCGCGGAAGGGGACCAAAACCAAAATAGTGAAAATCCTGGGAGTTGGTCCACTTTAAGGACCGACTTCCAGTGTATGACCCCAGCTTCTCGACATTACCCCATCTGGCCTTTGGTTCACCCACCTTCACCCCCTGTAAGCTCACATCCTTTGTGCTACTAAGTCCTGAAGGCAACCGTGTCCGGCGAGGCGTGTATAGCGTCCCGGCAAACGGGGGCTGGACTAAAGGTGAAGCTAGCAGCGGAGATTGGGGGTTGTGGGCTTACCTAGAAGGCGGGTGTCCTACGGGGCCTGACAATGAGGAATAATGGGATACAGGGCAAGTGTCAGCTGCTGAGGGCCCACTGGCAGCTGGCACAAAACTGTAGAAAAAAAAACCCCTCTCCAGCACTTCCACAACCGCCCGCCCGCTAGCTCCACCTTTCAGGGGCTGGGGTAGATTACGTCATATATGATGTCATCTTCATTCATCCCAAGGGGCACAGTAGCGCCAGGCGAGCGGAGGTGAAAGGGTCGATGACAGCTGCTGGGTGATCGGTGGAGGGGGGGCAAGGGTTCACAGCCCCTCACCCCCCCATCCACCGACCAC
The DNA here is from genome assembly GCA_027917425.1 of Gastrophryne carolinensis. Classification (NCBI taxonomy): domain Eukaryota; kingdom Metazoa; phylum Chordata; class Amphibia; order Anura; family Microhylidae; genus Gastrophryne; species Gastrophryne carolinensis. The sequence goes on along the minus strand of CM051234.1, from coordinate 654,363,279 downwards.
CCAGCAGCTGTCATCAGAGCTTCGTGGGGCAGGATCGCCAGGGACAGAGGTGAGTAAAGAAAAAAAAAACTATTAAACATAATTTTTTCTGTGTGTGTGTGTGTGTGTGTCTTTTTTTTTACTGTGAACCCTTTGTGAACAGGTACAGGGGCTGGAAAGTCACCTGCGACTAGTGGGTGACTTGTCATTAACCCCTGGCCCCCCATATTACCTTCCTCCCCAAAACCCGGGGGAGGGCAGAAGATCCCGGCCCATTTGGCTTTGCGGGCTTGTAGCTGGCAGGGCGGGGGGCCACCAAAGCTGGTTCCTGCGCCCTGTTCCTACAAGCCCTGCATAGCTGGTCCCGGGCTGGTTATACTGGGTAGGGGGACCCCATCTCATTTTTTTCTGGATTTACAAGGGTTTTTAACCCTTAAAATTCCCCCCAAAATGGGGTGCCCTCCCTCCTATGTCATTTTTTTTAAATTAACCCCTTATGTACTGTCACCCAGAAGGTATAAAAGGCTTCCAGCAGCAGGAGAGCAGAAGCCAGAGTTATTGGTGAGGTACAGAGTGCGAGATGGATGGGAGGTAAGTATTAATGCTGAGTAAACCACACTTAATAACACATCTGCGGTCTGACTGCGGTCAGACCACCAACCTTTGGGTTATGGACTGGTCCAGGAGACTTTTCAGTCTTTGGTCTAACGTGCCGCAGGGCCATCAACGAAGCTATCGGCAGCCGTGGAAGCCCCCGCACCTGGGCAGCCAAAGCCACCACAGGGCGGGACGGAGAGCCTAGAGCAGCAAAGCCGCCGCCAGCAACGCTACAGTGATGGATGCAGAGCTGTCACTGCACATAAGCCACCAAGCACAGCCGCTTGCAGCTCAATGCAGGGAACTGTTTTCTGCTGGACCAACTGGGCGACTACACCCCTCTTCCCCCAGAATGGCAAAGCAGCACACACTTGTACAAGGGTGGCACAAGGTACTCGACGACCACCAATTAGTTACTTGGCTGGACTAATATTTTAAACGAAAAAAAAATACTGTATCTGGGGCCTTCACAAGATTTTGTGCCCAGGGGCCTCCACCACACTGGCCAAGTATTCACTATTTCTTCCAAACCTCTTAGGTACTCCCAGGCCCGGCCCCGGGTCTACTGCTATTCCCGGGTACACCCTGATCCAGCACCATGAGACAACAAAGTATACCCAGAGATGTAACGTGCCCTATTCTCAGGTCAGGAGAAGAAAAAAACAATCCCCTTATCCTTATCCCCCCTATGTATTAGAGGAGGGAGAGTAAGACTAGGGAAAAAATGTAGGAAAAGGGTAAGAAAGAAGAGAGGAATAGAAAAGAAAAGGCTGGGTTCCACGCCTCCATATTAACACTCGATAGGGCAACAAACCCCTCAAATCGTCAAAACCTCCCGGTCAAAGTGTCTTGGATGGAAATGGTAAGAATAGAAAAAAGGGATATGCACAGCCTCTAATGTAAAAGATATGTGAAATCAATGGGGCTCTAGAGCTGCCCCAATGTTCATCCCAAGCAACTGGCCGCACACATTATCATTAATACGTGGGATAAGGCTCCCAGACCGAGTATCCGGCTTCTTCCAATACTGCGCTAATTTGGCAGCCGTTAAAATATGCTTAAAGTGGACCAACACCCAGGGGGGATCGGCCCGGAAATCTATAAGATTCCCGGACCGATCAGATCCCTCCCCGCGGGGCATCCGAAATCGGGATGTCCCGCGGGCTGGAACCCCCCAGGAGGCCCACAAACCTTAGCTCAGCCCCGTTCCATCGGCGCATGCGCAAGCCGTGGCCGCGCCTCGCGCTTCCCTCTAGCAGGGCGTGCACCCGCACTGGCCGTTTGTGAATGGCCGGCGCAGGCGCGCTCCCTGTTAGAGGGCAGCGCGAGATGCGGCCTCCAGCACTCAGAGCCAGCTGAGCTGGTATGCGCGTCCAAGCGGCCCTGGACGCGCATACCACAGCGGCTCTGAGCGCTGTGATTGGCTGGCGCGGTCACGTGGGAGCGTGGTGAGGTGAGTATTTCTGGGCTTTCCGGGGGGTTACAGACAGAGGGGCACCCCCGATCGGGGTGCCCCACCGAAGTGGACCAAAACCCAGGATAGTAAAAATCCTGGGTGTTGGTCTACTTTAAAGTGGATCAAAAGCCAGGATTTTGACTATTCGCTGCATGAAACCCTCCAGATCGCCGATGCCAATGCACCTCTTCACGATCCTACGCCGCATGCATGGCCACTCATCCAATCAGCCACTGACGTCACATAAGCCTTCGTCTAAGGCCAGCGGCTCCGAGCGTGCTGGCAGCAGCATCCCGCGCTTTCCTCAAACAGGGAGCGTACCCAAGGTGGCCATCCACAAATGCCTGGTGCGAGCACGCTAGAGGGATAGCGGGGATGCAGCTGCTACTTGCGCAAGTGCCGTTGAACCGGGAAACAAGGTAAGTGTATGGTGCGACCTGGGGGGTTTCACACAGCGGGGCATGCCCCAGGGGGGAGGGAATCGATTGTCCGAGAATCTTATAGATCGGCATAGGTTTTGGTACACTTTAATTGGGCTAAATAGTGTCTTGGAACATCCGGGGGGTTTCAGGTTGAGCAAGACCAGATGTGCTAAGAGGGGGTCAACTGCAGCCCAGTGGACTTCTTTATAATATAGTATACCCACCACCTTGCACTCCCACCAGGTATGCATATAGGGATGTTACAATGTTTATACGAAGCTGAAGGTTGTGACTGATGTGCGACATGTTCTGTGTTTCCCCCAGAGACTGGTCAGATTGACAAACCAGGAATTCTGGATCGGATTAACTCATCTTGTCACCCAGAACGGAAAGTGGACTGGAAAATGGGCTGATGGCAGCAAAGAGTAAGTCGTATTGATGCCTAGTTTTTGCAATGTGTTACACAGCAGGGAGGTGGCTGCTACAATGTAAGATAATGACTCATCCAGTTTGTTACATTGCACAGCAGGAGGGAGAGATGCTACAGCACGAGGTAAAAACCTTAGGCTATGTTCACACCTGGAAATACCAGAGGGTGGAGTTAAATAGATTGATTAGCGGCAGCCTGGCCAGGTGGCTAGCCTGTGGAAACATATGGAGTTAATTGGGTGAAGGAAGGGTTAAATTCTCAGAGTGTGTGTCACTCTGTTTTTTTAAACCTCCTTCTTCCAGGCACGCTACGTTTGTGTGAAAGCGGAGACACAGGAGGATTAAGATCACTAATAGCTTCTTATCCCCAATGGATACTAATTGAACGCTTTCAAGTTTACAAGTTTTACTTTTGGCTATAAGAGAGGGATTTGACATAATGAAAAGAATATATATAAATAGCGCTATATAAATGTGAGTATAGCTGCTACCTGACCGGGTAGCTAATCCGTATACAGAATAATAGATGAAGGGTTAGAGTTAAAGTGGACCAACACCCAAGGGGGATCGGATCAGATCCCTCCCCGTGGGGCATCCGAAATCGGGATGTCCCGCCGGGTGAAACCCCCCAGGAAGCCCACAATCCTACATTTTCCACGTTCCAGCGGCGCATGCGCGTCAGCCGCCTCCCGTGCATTCCTCTAGCAGGGCGCGCTCCCGCGCTGGCCGTTTGTGAATGGCCGGCGCGGGTGCGCTACCTGTAATAGGGACGCGCGGGAGGCGGCGGCGGACGCGCTCTGCTTGTCCGTCGCTGCCTCTCGCTTGTCCGTCGGCGGGGATTGGCTGCAGTGGTCACGTGGGAGCGGGGTGAGGTGAGTTTTTGGGGCTTTCTGGGGGCCGATCGGGGTGCCCCACCGAAGTGGAACAAAACTCAGGATAGTCAAAATCCTGGGTGTTGGTCCACTTTAAATACACAGTGCAAAAAAATTGCTGTTATGTAAAAAACTCTATTTCCAGGCGCGCTGCATTAATATGAGAGCAACAGTATATCGGGATCATGAGAACAATCAATCTTATAATTTCTAAGCTCTTTCAATTTATTGTGCTCTCCGGATTATTATCTTGCTGCAACAGAGTGACATAAGAAATGACACTGTAACAGCTGGGATTAGTAGCATATACTGATGGTCAGAAAGGATATACTACACGTTGAAAATATGTTACACAGTAGGTAATATTAGAAATACCAAAACAGTAGGTCTGGGCCTTTTGTTATTTCTAATATTACCTACTGAGTAACATATTTTCAACGTGTAGTATATCCTTTCTGACCATCAGTATATGCTACTAATCCCAGCTGTTACAGTGTCATTTCTTATGTCACTCTGTTGCTGCAAGATAATAATCCGGAGAGCACAATAAATTGAAAGAGCTTAGAAACGATCAGAGTGATTGTTCTCTTGATCCCGATATACTGTTGCTCTCATATTAATGCAGCGCGTCTGAAAATAGAGTTTTCTACATAACATACTCAACTCTAACCCTTCATCTATGGTTTGACACAAGAGGCTCGATTCAAAGAAACATTCGTCCGGACTTCCGTAGCTGTCTGTGAAAGTTTTGGTGGGTGTTTGTCATTTTTTTGCTTTTTTTCGTACATTTTTCACTCGCACGAACGTTCGGGAGAATGTGTATATGCGCTTTCGATAAACGGAAGCAATTCGGAACATTTCCAAACAAAATCGGAAAATTTCCCTTCCTTCAGAAAACTTCCGTTGCTGGGATGGTTTCCGTCTTATTCGGAGAGCAGATTTCCGACGGCTCACCACCCTAAAAATCCGTAAAATTGTAAAACCACTTCCGACACCTCTGAGGTCTCGGATTGCTATTGTTGAACATGTTTTTTGCCTATGTGGAGGAGTCTGCGCGACTTTAGCACCAAGGCATTGCATGTATCAGCATGGCCGAGGCCATAAATTGTATAGCAATGCACCTGAACCAATACATTTCATGTATGCCTTATAGAAGCATTTTAATGCTGACCTAAATTAGTGCTTAGCATGTAAACATTTATTTTTCCACACATCCATATAATTGCTATATTTTTTTAGACTTATGTCCTTTGTGAATTATATTTGGATTGTTGAACTTGAATCTTAATGTGTTGTAGGAGTTAGTGTTTTAGTCGGTTACCTTTGCTTTGTGTAATTATTTTATATTTGGTTGCAGGAACCGCAAGATGTGCCACTCGCCCTTGCTCCTGATGCCCGTTCTTTGGCTGCAGAATGCGGGACAGGGCACTATGCAAAACCCGGCCCGTGGTGGCAAGGGCCCTCTGGCTTTTGAAGTCCAGATTTAGGTGTTTGGACCATACGGGGGAAGGGGGGGGCACTGCAGTATGACCCCAACAAGGTTATACCAAAATTTTAATTTACAGGGACCACACGTGCCAGAGTGGCACAACTGAGTGTCAGGGTCCTTCAGTTGGTGGGCGAGATGCAGGAGCTGCGCAACTCGTTGGGGACCACAGATGAAGAATAATGTTCAGTGGCCTGCCATTGCTATGTATTTAGTTTTTTATAGTTGTAAAAAGTTGAAATGTAACACATTTTTAAAAAATGCATATTTGATGCTGGTAATTTAAAAAAAAAGTTACATTGTCATTTCATTAACAAACTACATTAACACAAAACTAATGGGCACAGAAATATTTAAAAATGAATATTCACATGACCGAGAAGTGGTTTGGGTGAGCTTTAAGGGTCCAAAAGGGAAGATGGAGGATGGAGTGCTACCGTAAGTGGTTTAGCTAAACATTGTAGTAGAAGTGAGGGTGGAAAATATGTAGGCGAGCACTTTAATGAGTTAAGTTTGTAGTGCGCAGGCGCAAGATCGTGAGGATTCCGTCTGGACGATTATTTTTGGTAAAATGGAAACAGAATCTATCGGGAAACGTAAAGGATTCGTTGGAGAAAACGATGGGAAAAGGGCAAAAACGAAAGCCTACGTTGTAACATGTGGAAATGAAACGGAAAAGTCTGGATGGAAAATGACATCCACGTAATTCGCAATCTGCCGTACGAACGGACGGAAACTTTACACAAGGTTTTCAATGCATGCATAGAATCGCTCGAACGCTCATACGAGAGCAGGAACATTTGAAAAAAATACGACATCGGCACCGTTTTGAAAGTTTTTTTGTGTCTCTCTGAATCGAGCCTAATGTTGCAGACAGTGAGGAGGGAGTGCCTTCATTTACTGATAAAAGCCCGTTTTTCTGCGTTATAGCATGAATTTAGCTCACAAATTATTACAATAACAGCAATTAGGAACTTTATTATAAAGGCACTCACCCCCCTGGCCCGGAGGTAATATACCTGACCTGGGCCACTGTTCCTAATTCGCTGAGCTTAGTTGTCCCTTAATCTGTTTGCATCTGGAGGTAATCCGCTCGACCAGTTGTCTTCAGTTAAAGGAGCACTATTGTTAAATTTTGTAATATTAAAAATACATCTAAACATTTTGGCTAATGAGAGGAGGGGTCACTTATACACCCGAACTGAGTAAAACTCCTGCCAAGCTTGTGCTTTATTCTCTCCTGGTAGGAACAAAATACAGGGGTGACAGGTCTAGTCTATCAGGGGTGACCGAGTCTGTCACCCCGGCTTTTTTTTCCATTACAAGAAAGAAAAACAAGCCTGGCTGGATGTTTCTTGATGCTGGGTGTATAAGGGACCCCTCCCCCCAAGCATCCAGGACATTTATATGGATTTTTATCATTGGGCCATTTTTTCGCGATAGTGCTCCTTTAAATACGGCGATGATGCTCCGTTTGATTAAAATTAAATCACTTTTATTATTCAAGTATATAACATTAATAGATGAATCGTCTCTTCATTGTCCTTGGTACAAAAGTCCCATAAAAGTTACCGCTTATGTGCCAGAAGTGCACGAATACTGTGCCTGAGTGTGCACCAACTGAACATAGCCAGCGCTTGTATAGTTAGTATTAAATAGATTTAAAAGGATTTCTTAACCCGGCAAATGTTTATGCGGCTCCCTTCGCTGAGGTCTGGACAGGTATGTTCACACCTGTCCAGCTGTGTTTGCGGCGTACGTTTCGTGCTGAAGGCTTGCAGTAGAAGTCCACGTTTTGTATCCCAGCTGACATGGCAGGTGACTTACCATGAGCCCCCTGCACCATTACCCGTATCCCTAAAGGCCTGGTGGGTACAGAACCCCGTGTTCACCCCTTGCTTCTCGACGGGTTGCCAGGACTGCATTTTGGGGGCTTTGATGTTTTCTCTGAAAAAGCAGCAGATTTACTCCCTGAATGTCCCATAGTGACTCCCTGTGAGTAAAATATACAATCTGATGCTTCCGGAGTATAAGGCAATAGAAGAGTAAAGGAGGTGTATCAATGAAATGTTGTAACAATTAAAATCCAAATAAACAAGTCAACCAATGAGAGGAGAGGTCACTTATACATCTGAACTGAATAAAACTCCCGCCGAGCTTGTGGTTTGTTTTCCTAGTAGGAATAAAATCCAGGGGTGACAGGTTTAATTGCATCAGGGGTGACGGATCATGTGACTCCTGATTTCCTCTTCCCAAGCCTGGCTGGATATTTCTTGATGCCGGGTGTATAAATGACCCCTCCTCCTCCCGCCAGCCAGCATATTTATATGTTTTTTTCACAATAGTCCTCCTTTAAATAGCCAAAAAATTAAAAAATCGGTTAAAGCGGACCTTCACTCTAAATAAGAGTCTATCTTATATGTTTCCCACACCCTGTACATACAGATTGCTCACATTAAAAATCATCCTACCTGCATCTACTGCATTTTATAAGCCTTTAAACATCCAAGATGGCGGCTTATGGAAGCTGCCATTTTTGCAGGCAGCCTGCAAACAGGAAGTGCCTGCAAACAGGAAGTGACTGTGCTGCTCTGCATTCTGGGACTGCTGACCTTTCCCTGACCCCAGCTCTGCTCTGTCTGAGCAAAGCACAGCTATAACCCGCCCCCCTGTACCTTATCCCATTCTCCTCTCCTCAGTAAGTGTGATGCTTCTGAGTCAAGATGGCGGCGCCCGTATCCTAAATTCCCGAACAGAGTTGCAGCCCAGTGGGGGAAAGTATAATAAATTAGTGACTAAACATGTAAAATATATTAATTTTAGATGCTGAGGAATTGTTTTTTAAGAGTTTGGGCTTTTCATTAAATCATGGTGAAGGTCCGGTTTAATTGACCACTTTTTATTTCCAGCTGGGACCGGATTCTTTTTTGTTGAAAAAAACGTTGTGTCCATAAGTTGATTACAGGGGTCTGAATAAGCTCTCGGTTTAAAACAGACCTTCACCTTGAATAAGAGCCTATCTTGTATGTTTCTCCCCCTATACATACAGATTGCTCACATTAATCTGGACTCTCACCCTGAATAAGAGCCTATCTCGTATGCCCCCCCCCCCCTGTACATACAGATTGCCCACATTAATCCGGACACTTAGCCCGAATAAGAGCCTATCTTGTATGTTTTCCCCCCTGTATATACAGATTGCCCACATAAATCCAGACCCTCACCCTGAATAAGAGTCTATCTTGTATGTTTCCTCCACCCTGTACATATTCAGGCTCATATTTAGGGAGAAGGTACAGAGTAATGTGAGCAATCTGTATGTACAGGGGGAAACAAACAAGATAGGCTTTTATTCATGGAGAAGGTCCGGATTAATGTGGGCAATCTGTATGTACAGGTAGGAACCATACAAGACAGGCTCTTATTCAGGGTGAGGGTACAGATTAATGTGGGTAATGAGTATGTACAGGGGGAAACATACAAGATAGGCACTTATTGAGGGTGAGGGTCCGGATTAATGTGGGCAATCTGTATGTACGGGGGGGATCTACAAGTTAAGCTCTTGTTCAGGGTGAAGGTCCGGTTTAAACAGACCAAATTGACAAACAGAGAACAAACCTAAAAGAAGTCAAACTTTAGAAAGTAGACAAATAGGGAAGCTGAAGATGTGATCTATACATTATAATGTAAGCCGCAGTTTAGTGTAACTAGTTGCATGTTGTAACAGAGCTTAACAGAAACACAAACTGTACAAACGTCCATACCTAACGAGTGTCCCTGATTTGGAGGGACTGTCCTGCTTTTGAGTCCATGTCCCGCTGTCCCTCGTTTTGTCCCTCTTTGAGGTGTAACATGCAGATCTGCAGCAATAAATGACTCATTTGCCTATTCAAAGTGTTTCTATTGTTGTAACTGTTACATCCTATATCCTATCCATCCCTCAATGAGGGGGTGTGGTTTTATCCATCCCTCAATGAGGGGCGTGGCTTCACACATCTCTCAATGAGGAGGTGTGGCTTCATCCATCCCTCAATGAGGGGCGAGGCTTCACCCATATCTCAATGAGGGGGTGTGGCTTAATTTACATATTATCCCTCTTTGACATGTAACATGCAGATCTGCAGCAATAAATGATTCATTTGCCTTTTCAAAGTGTTTCTATTGTTGTAACTGTTACAATGTATCTCCCATCCATCCCTCAATGAGGGGGTGTGGATTCATTCATCCCTCAATGAGAGGGCGTGACTTCATCCATCCCTCAATGAGGGGGCGTGGCTTCACCCATCCCTCAATGAGGGGGCGTTGCCCAATTTAACAAATGTCCCTATTTCCCAACGTGAAACATTAGTAGGTATACAATACTTTCCAGGAGCATGAACCCTACCACTGCATCCGTGTTATGGTGGTGTTACGTAGTGTTATTATTAAGGGATGTCTCTCACCAGATGTCTTCTTATCTAGAAACTTCCCAGAAGAAGCTGGAAGCTGCGCCAAGCTGGGGAATCGCCTGGCCCTGGAAAACTGTTACAGTGACCTGCACTGGATCTGCGAGAGAGACGCAGCGTGACAGTCCCGATCTGCCAGATACCGATTGTACCTTTGCTTGTCTGTTATAGCAATGCCACCAGACTTACCTGTAAATGAGTTTGCTCAAAGCTGCTTTTATCATTTGTATAATTAAAACATTTGTAGACTCTCTCTATGCTGTTTGCGGAGGATGGTGTCACTGTTTCAGCTTCCCTACATGCTGGTCAGGCTGTCAGTATTGCCGCATGCCCCCGGCAAACCTTTCCTGTTCCTGCCTCCATTTATGGCCATGTTTTGCAGGTCAGCTTCTTTACAGGTATTGCTGGGTTTAGGGTCGTGGACTATATATATATTTATATATCCCGGATTTTCACTCTATAAGACGCACCTAGGATATGGAGGAGGGAAAACTAATATTCTGAACCAAATGTTGTAAACCAAATAGTAGGCCAGGTGCAGAATCGCCCATTTGAAGGCAGAGTGGCATCACCCCTCCCATTTCCCATATAGGCAGCATGGCATCACCCCTCCCATTCCCCATATAAGCAGTGTGGCATTCCCCCTCCTATCCCCCATATAGGCAGTGTGGCATTCCCCCTCCCATTCCCCATATAGGCAGTGTGGCATTCCCCCTCCCATTCCCCATATAGGCAGTGTTGCATTCCCCCTCCCATTCCCCATATAGGCAGTGTGGCATCCCCCTCCTATCCCCCATATAGGCAGTGTGGCATCCCCCTCCTATCCCCCATATAGGCAGTGTGACATTCCCCCTCCCATTTCCCATATAGGCAGTGTGGCATTCCCCCTCCCATTCCCCATATAGGCAGTGTGGCATTCCCCCTCCCATTCCCCATATAGGCAGTGTGGCATTCCCCCTCCCATTCCCCATATAGGCAGTGTGGCATTCCCCCTCCCATTCCCCATATAAGCAGTGTGGCATTCCCCCTCCCATTCCCCATATAGGCAGTGTGGCATCCCACCTCCCATTCCCCATATAGGCAGTGTGGCATTCCCCCTCCCATTCCCCATATAAGCAGTGTGGCATTCCCCCTCCCATTCCCCATATAGGCAGTGTGACATTCCCCCTCCCATTCCCCATATAGGCAGTGTGGCATTCCCCCTCCCATTCCCCATATAGGCAGTGTGACATCCCCCCTCCCATTCCCCATATAGGCAGTGTGACATTCCCCCTCCCATTCCCCATATAGGCAGTGTGGCATTCCCCCCTCCCATTCCCCATATAGGCAGTGAGGCATTCCCCCTCCCATTCCCCATATAGGCAGTGTGACATTCCCCCTCCCATTCCCCATATAGACAGTGTGGCATTTCCCCTCCCATTCCCCATATAGGCAGTGTGGCATTCCCCCTCCCATTCCCCATATAGGCAGTGTGGCATTCCCCCCTCCCATTCCCCATATAGACAGTGTGGCATTTCCCCTCCCATTCCCCATATAGGCAGTGTGGCATTCCCCCTCCCATTCCCCATATAGACAGTGTGGCATTTCCCCTCCCATTCCCCATATAGGCAGTGTGACATCCCCCCTCCCATTCCCCATATAGGAAGTGTGGCATTCCCCCCTCCCATTCCCCATATAGGCAGTGTGACATTCCCCTTCCCATTCCCCATATAGGCAGTGTGACATCCCCCCTCCCATTCCCCATATAGGCAGTATGGCATTCCCCCTCCCATTCCCCATATAGGCAGTGTGGCATTCCCCCCTCCCATTCCCTATATAGGCAGTGAGGCATTCCCCCCTCCCATTCCCCATATAGGCAGTGTGGCATCCCCCCCTCCAATTCCCCATATAGGCAGTGTGGCATCCCCCCCCCTCCAATTCCCCATATAGGCAGTGTGGCATCCCCCCCTCCAATTCCCCATATTGGCAGTGTGGCATCCCCCCTCCCATTCCCCATATAGGCAGTGTGACATTCCCCCCTCCCATTCCCCATATAGGCAGTGTGGCATTCCCCCCTCCCATTCCCCATATAGGCAGTGTGGCATTCCCCCTCCCATTCCCCATATAGGCAGGGTGACATCCCCCCTCCCATTCCCCATATAGGCAGTGTGGCATTCCCCCTCCCATTCCCCATATAGGCAGTGTGACATCCCCCCTCCCATTCCCCATATAGGCAGTGTGACATTCCCCCTCCCATTCCCCATATAGGCAGTGTGACATTCCCCCTCCCATTCCCCATATAGGCAGTGAGGCATTCCCCCTCCCATTCCCCATATAGGCAGTGTGACATCCCCCCTCCCATTCCCCATATAGGCAGTGTGGCATTCCCCCTCCCATTCCCCATATAGGCAGTGTGACATTCCCCCTCCCATTCCCCATATAGGCAGTGTGACATTCCCCCTCCCATTCCCCATATAGGCAGTGTGACATTCCCCCTCCCATTCCCCATATAGGCAGTGTGGCATTCCCCCCTCCCATTCCCCATATAGGCAGTGTGACATTCCCCCTCCCATTCCCCATATAGGCAGTGTGGCATTCCCCCTCCCATTCCCCATATAGGCAGTGAGGCATTCCCCCTCCCATTCCCCATATAGGCAGTGTGGCATTTCCCCTCCCATTCCCCTATAGGCAGTGTGGCATTCCCCCTCCCATTCCACATATAGGCAGAGTGGCATTCCCCCTCTCATTCCCCATATAGACTGTGTGGCATTTCCCCTCCCATTCCCCATATAGGCAGTGTGGCATTCCCCCCTCCCATTCCCCATATAGGCAGTGTGGCATTTCCCCTCCCATTCCCCTATAGGCAGTGTGGCATTCCCCCTCCCATTCCCCATATAGGCAGTGTGGCATTCCCCCTCTCATTCCCCATATAGACTGTGTGGCATTTCCCCTCCCATTCCCCATATAGGCAGTGTGGCATTCCCCCTCCCATTCCCCATATAGGCAGTGTGGCATTCCCCCCTCCCATTCCCCATATAGGCAGTGTGGCATTTCCCCTCCCATTCCCCTATAGGCAGTGTGGCATTCCCCCTCCCATTCCCCATATAGGCAGTGTGGCATTCCCCCTCCCATTCCACATATAGGCAGTGTGACATTCCCCCCTCCCATTCCCCATATAGGCAGTGTGACATTCCCCCCTCCCATTCCCCATATAGGCAGTGTGACATTCCCCCCTCCTGTTCCCCATATAGGCAGTGTGACATTTCCCCTCCCATTCCCCATATAGGCAGTGTGGCATTCCCCCTCCCGTTCCCCATATAGGCAGTGTGACATTCCCCCTCCCATTCCCCATATAGGCAGTGTGGCATCCCCCCTCCCATTCCCCATATAGGCAGTGTGGCATCCCCCCTCCCATTCCCCATATAGGCAGTGTGACATTCCCCTCCCATTCCCCATATAGGCAGTGTGGTATTCCCCCCTCCCATTCCCCATATAGGCAGTGTGACATTCCCCCTCCCATTCCCCATATAGGCAGTGTGGTATTCCCCCCTCCCATTCCCCATATAGGCAGTGTGACATTCCCCCTCCCATTCCCCATATAGGCAGTGTGGCATCCCCCCTCCCATTCCCCATATAGGCAGTGTGACATTCCCCCTCCCATTCCCCATATAGGCAGTGTGGCATTTCCCCTCCCGTTCCCCATATAGGCAGTGTGGCATTTCCCCTCCCATTCCCCATATAGGCAGTGTGGCATCCCCCCTCCCATTCCCCATATAGGCAGTGTGACATTCCCCCCTCTCATTCCCCATAGGCAGAATAAGAATATGAAAAGAAAAGTCAACTCATACGTGTGCTGTCCCTGTTTCCGCTGCTGCCTTCGCTGCTTCTTACCGGCTGGAACATGCAAACACCTGGCTCCGTACAGAAGGTGGGCGTGACCTGTGCCGACTCAACACAGACCACGCCTCCCCCACACAGAGAGCCAGGTGTTTGAGTGTGCTCTGGGCACAAAGAAGCAGCGGCGGGCACAGGGACAGTGCTCGCCACTTCTCCATCTTATTCTGGGCTCCCACAGTGTGGCAGGCTGGCCAACAACGCGGAAGAGCTGGCAAATGTGAGCTTACTTTGCCCCTAATCTCCACACTATTTTTCTCTCTCCATAAGACGCACCCCCCCCTCCACTTCTACTTTTGGCTGAATAAAGGTGGCGAAATTAACTATATATATATATATATATATATATATATATATATATATATATATCCCATGTGCCCCTGATTTGGAGGGACTGTCCCTCTTTGGAGTCCATTTCCCTCTGCCCCTCGTTGTTCTCATTTGTCCCTCTTTGAGGTGTAACATGCAGATCTGCAGCAATAAATGATTCATTTGCCTATTCAAAGTGTTTCTATTGTTGTAACTGTTACAATGTATCTCCCATCCATCCTCCAAATACATATACAAGCACACTATATTGAAATGAGACATAAAAATAAATGAGATCTGTTGTCCAGCTGGATAAAATCAGCATTGTGCCCAATGTTGTACTTTAATCTGAATGCAGACAGCAAAACTAGAGCTAAAACTTGCCTTCAGCTACTGTAAACTGCAGTAGGTCCATGTTTTGGGCCCATTCCTGTTCCTTCATAAAACTAACAGGGTGCAAAAATGATTCAGCCCATTCAGTCTCAATTCCCAACACCACTCCCAAACGCTCTACAAAATGTTGCAGAGTGTGTTGGTTGCAGCGGAGTTATAATCCAGACAGGCATTAGTGGTATTACAGGAGCTGGCTTTACTGGATCATGAGTGCAGTAAGAGAATGTCACCTTACATTATGGCTAAAAAGAATAAGAAGCAAGTAGCAGTCATAGAGATCACAGCTCGATATACAGGAAATGCAACACAGCAATAAAATGCATAGACATTCTACAAATTAAGCATTGGTCAGAGGGCCACAGCTCTATATACAGGAAATGATAGGTGATGATAGAACAAGGGGGCACAACCTGAAGCTCGTCGGGGGAAGATAGAAAATGTTATATTACAGAAAGAGTAGTAGATGCTTGGAACAAACTTCCAACAGAGGTAGTTGAAAAATAGTCAGTCAGTGAATTTAAACATGCCTGGGATAAGCCTCCATCTATCCTAAGATAAAGAGAACATACCGTATACGCATAAGAAACAGAGAACATACAGTATATACATAAAATACAGAGAACTTACAGTATACACATAAGATACAGAGAACATACAGTATATACATAAGATACAGAGAACATACAGTATACACATAAGATACAGAGAACATACAGTATATACATAAGATACAGAGAACATACAGTATACACATAAGATACAGAGAACATACAGTATATACATAAGATACAGAGAACATACAGTATACACATAAGATACAGAGAACATACAGTATATACATAAGATACAGAGAACATACAGTATATACATAAGATACAGAGAACATACAGTATATATATAAGATATAGAGAACATACAGTATACACATAAGATACAGAGAACATACAGTATACACATAAGATACAGAGAACATACAGTATATTCATAAGATACAGAGAACATACAGTATATACATAATATACAGAGAACATACAGTATATACATAAGATATAGAGAACATACAGTATATACATAAGATAAAGAGAACATACAGTATACACATAAGATACAGAGAACATACAGTATATACATAAGATACAGAGAACATACAGTATATACATAAGATACAGAGAACATACAGTATATATATAAGATATAGAGAACATACAGTATACACATAAGATACAGAGAACATACAGTATACACATAAGATACAGAGAACATACAGTATATTCATAAGATACAGAGAACATACAGTATATACATAATATACAGAGAACATACAGTATATACATAAGATATAGAGAACATACAGTATATACATAAGATACAGAGAACATACAGTATACACATAAGATACAGAGAACATACAGTATATTCATAAGATACAGAGAACATACAGTATATACATAAGATACAGAGAACATACAGTATATACATAAGATATAGAGAACATACAGTATATACATAAGATAAAGAGAACATACAGTATACACATAAGATACAGAGAACATACAGTATATACATAAGATACAGAGAACATACAGTATATACATAAGATAAAGAGAACATACAGTATATACATAAGATACAGGGAACATGCAGTATATACATAAGATAAAGAGAACATACAGTATATACATAAGATAAAGAGAACATACAGTATACACATAAGATACAGAGAACATACAGTATATACATAAGATAAAGAGAACATACAGTATATACATAAGATAAAGAGAACATACAGTATACACATAAGATACAGAGAACATACAGTATATACATAAGATAAAGAGAACATACAGTATATAAATAAGATAAAGAGAACATACAGTATACACATAAGATACAGAGAACATACAGTATATACATAAGATAAAGAGAACATACAGTATACACATAAGATACAGAGAACATACAGTATATACATAAGATACAGAGAACATACAGTATATAGATAAGATACAGAAAAGATACAGTATACACATAAGATACAGAGAACATACAGTATACACATAAGATACAGAAAAGATACAGTATACACATAAGATACAGAGAACATACAGTATATACATAAGATACAGAGAACATACAGTATATACATAAGATACAGAGAACATACAGTATATACATAAGATACAGAGAACATACAGTATACACATAAGATACAGAGAAGATACAGTATACACATAAGATACAGAGAACATACAGTATATACATAAGATACAGAGAACATACAGTATACACATAAGATACAGAGAACATACAGTATACACATAAGATACAGAGAACATACAGTATAGACATAAGATACAGAGAACATACAGTATAGACATAAGATACAGAGAACATACAGTATACACATAAGATACAGAGAACATACAGTATATACATAAGATACAGAGATCATACAGTATATATATAAGGGCCGACTAGATGGAGTGTATGGTCTCCTTCTGCCGTCAACCTTCTATGTTTCTATGTTTCTACGAAATACAACACAGCAGTAAAGTGCATAGAAACTCTACTGTAAAGCTGGCAACTAGCCAAGCGCCACCTAGCGTTCATCATTAGGGTTATCACCCTTTATTGTATTGTATACTCCACACTGCTATGTACATTTGTATTGTATCATAGCTGCTGAGCACTTGAGTAAATTATCCCCTATTAAAATCCTCACACTATTTTGCATCTCAAATCTGGGTTGCTCGCATTTCTTTGATTTTTACTGTTCCTCCATTGTTTCCTGTTTGGTAGAACACAGGCGAGAAAGACCGAGCGCCGTCCTTAACTTACTGGCGTCTTCCGCCCCCTATTTCTTTGATTGCTTTGGTGTGCTTCAAACATCTCATTTTTTTGCTAAATTGTTTATGTTACTTCTTCAATTAATTGGTATCGAGATCTTGTCCCTGCTCAGCGCTCAAAGCTTTATACTGCAGTTTCTCTTCTGCTTTGCAAGTCACATTCAGGCAAATGAAAGTTCCAGCGAGCATTTCCCTCATTTATAAATAGGAGGAATGCGCACCAAACCAGAAATGTTGCAGATATTGAAAAGTTTATATTTGAAAAATATTGAGAATACACCAATCAGTTCACACCTTTATAACACATATTGCGCAGGTAAAATTGTCACGAATGTTCAAAGGGAATCCTGGACACACCAACACTCATATGTAAATAATCAAAGTATCATGGGACACTTGGCTATAAGTCTGGCAATATAGGGAGTGCCCCTTACCCCTTAAATAAAACAGTATGGGGCTATTAGGGCCAATCAGGGCCCCAGAATCATTTGAAATTCGCATCTGATGTCATTCGTGACATCATCAGCGCTTAGACAAAAATCGATCCATAGTATAGCATTCTGCATTCTAAACGTAAGAATTATAGTTGTAAAGAAAAAAAAAGAAAGCAAAAGCCATACTCACCCTCCATGAGACGCTCCCTGCCCGTGTGGCAAAAAAAGCTTACCACGGGCCGGGCACCGCCGCTTGTGACAGCCGAGAGGTCACTAAGGGGAGGATCGGGCGTGACGTCACTCCGTCGGGCAGACTTGCCCGGCAACTTGTGACGCTGCGCTCAGGAGCCACCTGATTGGCTCCCGAGTGCTGCGAAGCTAGCGCTCTACCTGCAGTCCCTGTGTGGCGGTGCTGACATTGTCAACCCGTCCACGGGAGGGTGTGGGTGGTGTCCATCACACATCACATTGCAATGTAAGCTAAAGCAGGGCAGTTCCTAGGAAGGGAAAAAAATCTGCCACCTTCGAGTTCTACTCCATCCTGTTCCATGCAGATATTTGCTGTGTTGTTCCTCTTCCTTAGCAGCAGACAGCACCCCCTGCTCATGACTGAGCCCAACAGTAACAGTGGTCCTGACCTACCTGCAGAAAACAGGATGCCTGGGTAAAAGCACGCCCAATGGCCTTGGCACCCAGGGCAATCGCCCTGCTCGTCCTCCCCTAGAAACAGCCTTGACTATCTGTAAGCTATTTACATTGCAATGGCTGCTTGAGAATGTGTCACAGCTGATTAGATACATTAAGATACATTACCTGAATCTTGGCTATAACAATGTAACACAATGGACTTCTCAGCAGAAAGCTGGCAGGCTTTTCTGAATGACTCATCTTGTTTATAAGGCAACTTACACATCCCATGGAATTTGTGGTGGGAGAGCACAAGCACAGCACCACACAGCATAGCACACAATTGTGTTCTGCATTCTGCCCATGGTGCAGCGATAGCATGTACATGCCACCCTGCACTTCCCCATTGTTTTTAGTCCCCCAGCACGGGCACGGACACTTTAAGCGCTGGCAAGGATATGTCAAAGAGTCATGGGGGTGGAAGAAGCACCAGCTCCCTCAGCGGCGACAGCAGGTGGCGGGTCTGCCATCCTCTGTGGTCAGGCACTGCTGTGGACACCTTCAGGGGCCTTACACTAGTCCTTGCTGGACCAAGAAGCTGACTGCAGCAGTGCCTGACCAGAGTTTGGAGGTAAGGACAGTGCGGGACCAGCAGTGATGGATTGTGAGGTGAGGATGAGTATGGCCCCTCTCACCCCAACCGTAGCTACAGTTCAATGCAAGCTCTTTACCTGCGGTGCCCATAGACTTTTAAGGACGGGCGCCTTAGCGGTTGTGCTGCGGGAAAACCACAGCGCACTGATGTGAAAGGGCCCATTTAAGTAGGCTGCATTTTCTGGCCACCTGTGACACGTTCAAGTATTTATACTCCACACTGACACAAACGGCCTGCTGTGATATAGGTAAAGTAGGAGGGAGAGATAATGCATCCCAATATTTTTCCCACACAGGCTACTGTGGCACCTACTAGCTGCTCGTCGATGAATCAGGGGCTCCAAACGAGGTACTTGGCTAAAATAGGAAAGGCGCTGGCAGCAGGTGCGAGAGTAGTAGAGGATGTTGGAGAATGGCTTCAAAAAACTTTTAATATGACTTTATGGTGTGGCGCTGGTCATCTCTTACAGCAGTGGCATGTAGAAGATGCAGTTGGGAATTGAACCTGGGCCAGATCAAGCCACAGCCTACTTCCACCCAGAATCTGAGCAGTGAGTTTTTCATAAGCAATAACTCCAGGGCTTCCACATCCAAGCCAGGTCCTCCACATCCA
The DNA here is from genome assembly GCA_027917425.1 of Gastrophryne carolinensis. Taxonomy (NCBI): domain Eukaryota; kingdom Metazoa; phylum Chordata; class Amphibia; order Anura; family Microhylidae; genus Gastrophryne; species Gastrophryne carolinensis. Next base: position 654,343,844 of record CM051234.1, on the reverse strand, counting down.
ATCCAGACCCTCCACATCTAAGCCTGGTCCTCCCCATCCAAGCCAGGTCCTCCAAATTCAACCCATGTCCTCCATATCCAAGCCAGGTCTTCCACATCCAAGCCAGGTCCTCCACATCGAAGGCTGGTCCCCCACGTCCAAGCCAGATCCCCCACATCCAAGCTGGTTTCTCCACATCCAAACCAGGCTCTCCACATCTAAGCCGGGTCCTCCACATCCAAGCCAGGTCATCCACATCTAAGCCAGGTCCTCCACATGCAAGCCAGGTTCTCTACATCCAAGCCAGGTCCTCCATATCTAACCCAGGTCCTCCACATCCAAGCTGGGTCCTCCACATCCAAGCCAGGTCCCCCACATTCCAGCCAGGTCCTCCACATCCAAGACGAGTCCTCCACATCCAAGCCAGGTTCTCTACATCCAAGCCAGGTTCTCTACATCCAAGCCAGGTCCTCCACATACAAGCCGGGTCCCCCACATCCAAGCCGGGTCCCCCACATACAAGCCAGGTCCTCCACATTCAAGCCAGTTTCTCCACAACCAAGCCATGTCCTTCACATCCAAGCCAGGTCCTCCACATCCAAGCCAGGTCCTCCACATCCAAGCAGGTCCTCCACATCCAAGCCAGGTCTTCCACATCCAAGCTAAGTCCTCTACATCCAAGACGGGTCCTCCACATCCAAGCCAGGTCCTCCACATTTAGGCCAGGTATTCCACACCCAAGCCAGGTCCTCCACATCCAAGCCAGATCCTCCACATTTAAGCCAGTTCCTCCACATCCAAGCTACGTCCTCCACATCCAAGCAGGGTACTGCATATCCAAGCCGGGTACTGCACATCCAAACCAAGTCCTCCACATCCAAGCCAGGCCCACCACATCCAAGCCGGGTACTGCACATCCAAGCCGGGTCCTCCACATGCAAAACAGGTCAATCACATTCAAGCCAGCTCCTCCACATCCAAGACGGGTCCTCCACATCCAAGCCAGGTCCTCTACATCCAAGACTGGTCCTCCATATCCAAGCTGGGTCCTCAACATCCAAGCCAGGTCTTCCACATCCAAGCTGGGTCAACCACATCCAAGCCAGGTCCCCCACATCCAAGCCAGGTCCTCTACATCCAAGACGGGTCCTCCACATCCAAGCTGGGTCCTCTAAATCCAAGCAGGGTCCTCCACATCCAAGCAGGGTACTGCACATCCAAGCCAGGTCCTCCACATCCAAGCCAGGTCCTCCACATCCAAGCCATGTCCTCCACATCCAAACCAGGTCCTCCACATCCAAGCCAGGTCATCCACATCTAAGTGGGGTCCTCCATATCCAAGCCTGGACCTCCACATCCAAGCCAGGTTCTCCATATCTAAGTAAGGTCCTCCACATCCAAGCCAGGTCCTCCACAGCCAAGCCAGATCCTCCACATCCAAGCCAGGTCCTCCACAGCCAAGCCAGACCCTTCACATCTAAGCCAGGTCCTCCACATCCAAGCCAGGTCCTCCACATCCAAGCAGGTCCTCCACATACAAGCCAGGTCTTCCACATCCAAGCCAAGTCCTCTACATCCAAGACGGGTCCTCCACATCCAAGCCAGGTCCTCCACATTTAGGCCAGGTATTCCACATCCAATCCAGGTCCTCCACATCCAAGCCAGATCCTCCACATCTAAGCCAGTTCCTCCACATCCAAGCTACGTCCTCCACATCCAAGCAGGGTACTACATATCCAAGCTGGGTACTGCACATCCAAACCAAGTCCTCCACATCCAAGCCAGGCCCACCACATCCAAGCCGGGTACTGCACATCCAAGCCGGGTCCTCCACATGCAAAACAGGTCAACCACATTCAAGCCAGCTCCTCCACATCCAAGACGGGTCCTCCACATCCAAGCCAGGTCCTCTACATCCAAGACGGGTCCTCCACATCCAAGCTGGGTCCTCAACATCCAAGCCAGGTCTTCCATATCCAAGCTGAGTCCACCACATCCAAGCCAGGTCCCCCACATCCAAGCCAGGTCCTCTACATCCAAGACGGGTCCTCCACATCCAAGCTGGGTCCTCCACATCCAAGCTGGGTCCTCCACATCCAAGACGGGTCCTCCACATCCAAGCCAGGTCCTCTACATCCAAGACGGGTCCTCCACATCCAAGCTGGGTCCTCAACATCCAAGCCATGTCTTCCATATCCAAGTTGGGTCCACCACATCCAAGCCAGGTCCCCCACATCCAAGCCAGGTCCTCTACATCCAAGACGGGTCCTCCACATCCAAGCTGGGTCCTCCACATCCAAGCTGGGTCCTCCACATCCAAGCAGGGTACTGCACATCCAAGCCAGGTCATCCACATCTAAGTGGGGTCCTCCACATCCAAGCCATGTCCTCCACATCCAAGCCAGGTCCTCCACATCCAAGCCAGGTCATCCACATCTAAGTGGGGTCCTCCACATCCAAGCCGGGACCTCCACATCCAAGCCAGGTTCTCCATATCTAAGCCAGGTCCTCCACATCCAAGCCAGGTCCTCCACAGCCAAGCCAGATCCTCCACATCCAAGCCAGGTCCTCCACAGCCAAGCCAAATCCTCCACATCCAAGCCAGGTCCTCCACATCCAAGCAGGTTACTGCACATCCAAGCCAGGTACTGCACATCCAAGCCAGGTCCTCCACATCCAAGCCAGGTCATCCACATCCAAGCCAGATGCACCACATCCAAGCCGGGCCCTCCACATCCAAGCCGGGTCCTCCACATCCAAACCAGGTCCTTCACATCACTACACACTTTTTAAACCAAACTGGAAGAACTGCATTCAAACCCAATTTCTAAGCAGCACTTAGCCACAGACCATTTTCCCAGAAGAACCACCATTGGTTGAAATCCAGCAAAGCCTGAATCAATGTGTGTATCAAGGATGTATCATGGCGAAGTGTCTTTCTGACACGCAACGCGTCGGTGGCGGCTGCTACGGGGGATCCCCGAATGACTAGGTAATGTAAGTTCATTTATTTTGGTCTAAATTCACCTACATCTGGTCTGGGCGTATTTTTACTCATATGTAAGTACTGGCCTTGTGGCGCTCATCCAATTACATAGCACTGTTTAGCACAGTCTTTCACTTAGATGTATGGTTTGTTTAGGTATGCAAAGGATGCCATAGTGGGCACTAATGCACATAGCACCTTAGATATTCATTGGTTTTTTCAATTATATATAATAGTTTCTTAGATGTTTGCACTTAGCACTTTTTGATTTTATTGTTCCATAATGTGTGTAATTATGTAGTTTTCTTTGTTGCACTGGTTATTGCATTTCGCCATATTAAGACACTTTTGGCCAGTATTAAACTTAAGCTGATATCAATTTGGAGCACTAATTATATATACACGCCTATTCTTAGGTAAATAATCTTAACATTTATAATAGTAATTATTTCTGGTTAAATTTAGTCATCCATTCGGTGTGAGATCCCTCCCATTGTATGTGTATATGTTTTTTAACATTATTGTAGTTTGTATTGTTATGTGTAGTACTATGTGTTGCCAATTTTAATACTCTATCCAATAAAATACCATTGCATTTTTATTTCATGAGTGCGGTCTGATATATGGGGATGGCAATTTAGGGGGTAGTCTAGGACCCCCTCAAAGGTTTGTGGTATCATGAATTAGAAACACGTCTATGCAAATAAGATCGATAATCCAAGTCTCATGAAAATAAGATTGATAATCCCAGTCTCTACGGTAATCTACAACTAGTAAGAACAGGGAAACATAGATACAGAGCATATATTTGGAAAAAAAAATCCTCTACAGATACAGAAAGAAGGATGGATCAGAGGGCACAATGTGTATGGGGGGGGCAGATCTTCTTCTGTAGAACATAGAAGGGTAATTTATTACTCAGGCTGCCAGGACTGGATGTAGCAATAGACACAGGGGTCATCTATTGCAAACATTAATCCAGACCTTCACCCTGAATAAGAGCCTATCTTGTATGTTTCCCCCCCTGTACATACAGATTGCCACATTAATCAGGACCCTCACCCTGAATAAGAGTCTATCTTGTATGTTTCCCCCTCTGTACATACAGATTGACCACATTAATCCGGACCCTCACCCTGAATAAGAGCCTATCTTGTATGTTTCCCCCGTGTACATACAGATTGCCAACAACCAAAAACTACCAGCGGTTCCAGCACACCGCCAATGGGATACAAATCCGGGAGGCACCACTTACCTACTGTAAATGAGTAACACTAATAATTCTTAATGAATCCTCTTTTAATTCATAGATATAAAAATGACATAGACAATACAATCACAAACAATTAAAAAACAACATACAATTCATCCCACCAGCAGGAGCGACCCTAATAAACCCCCTTATCCCCTAATCCAATCAAATAACTACTTTTCATATACATATCCTATTAATTAAAGTGCCAATGCAATATGCAAATGATAAAGTGCCCAATATAAATGTGCAAAACAAATTTCCAATCTTTCACCTCAGTGTCAAATGTATCCCCTCCTGCCGGGAAAAAAACAATGCTCTGCCACCCACGCGTTCCGTGACGTGAAGTCACTTTCTCAAGGTGCTGCCCCATGCAACCACACACTCACCTTTCAATAGGGCGAAAGACCCGCGCCTCCCCCACACGCACGGCGTCCCCGGCGGGCAGACGCACAGCGCGCTGGAGGAGACAGGAAGCCTCACCTTGCAAGTCCCCGCCCCTCCCTCTGATGACACGCTGTACTGCGTCACCTCCGCCCTCCAAACCGCCCACACACCCACCCCCCACACAACGCTGCATAGGTGACAGCAATGCAGGCAGAGCGGGATGGCGGAGGCGAAGCAGAACAGCACGGGATATCAAAAGTGGATAAGTAGGCACGACACTCCAAAGCATAAATGTAAATGCTTGTATTCAGTAATAGTGATCCAAAAGTCCAATAACACACAAAGTATAAAGGAAATCATGGCCAAACATAAGAAACAGTCTTATCATCCAACGTTTCGGGGGTCGGGTGCCCCCTTTCTCAAGGAGGACTGTAAACCGGATTGTGCTGCATCCCCCATCTATAAATACACAGACTAAAGTGCAAAGTTCACAGATTCCCGCCTGACGTCATTATGACGTCAGCGGGCGTTCGGGTATGCCTCATGTAAATAATAAACCCATACAGTATTAAAAATAATAACAATGGGGCTGAGATTACTTACCTGCGTCCACCGGGGCTCCAGGCTGTGGAGGTCCCGTCACCGCCAGCCGCCGCCCGCCGATGCCGCGAGCGGCGGTTTCCCCGTCTGTCAGCGGGGACAGGGAGCTGGCAGCCGGGCTCAACAAAGCTGCCCGGTAACCGATGACGCGGCGGGGGCCGCGATCCAATTGGTTCGCGGCCCCTGCCTCTGCCACCAGCCCGTGAGACAGACAGCGTCTGTCAGAGCACCGCAGTCTCAACATAGAGGCTGCAGCACATAGAGGACCGCTGTCACGGGACTGTCAGTGTCCCTGGGTGGCGGTGAAAGCCCAGATGAGGGCTAGTAGGAGCAGGCAAAAGGAATGCTTATAAGATGTTAAACATTATATATATACATTATGTACAATGAGGGGGGAAAATTAAAGAATTGCGGACCACAGATGGAGTCCAGGAGAAGGAAAAGAAGGTATAGAAAGATGGGAGGATACAAAACAGGGAAAGAGATGAAATATAGGGCATGAGGGGGATGACGGAAAGAGTGAACTGGAGATGGGGTCATGGGTGGACAACGGAAAGGGGGAGTAGGGGGCAAAAAAGGGGGGGAGCGGGGGGGCAGTGGCTGGGGATATAGGCAGGACCGGGAAGAGGGACGAAGAGGTGCTAAGAAGGGCTAGGAAGAAGGAACATCTGGGACAGACTAAGTGGGGGGTGGGGGGGGTTTAGGGGGGGAAGGGGGGAAGCGGGGGGGGGAGGGGAGAAACGGGGAAACCGCCGCTCGCGGCTGGCGGTGACGGGACCTCCACAGCCTGGAGCCCCGGTGGACGCAGGTAAGTAATCTCAGCCCCATTGTTATTATTTTTAATACTGTATGGGTTTATTATTTACATGAGGCATACCCGAACGCCCGCTGACGTCATAATGACGTCAGGCGGGAATCTGTGAACTTTGCACTTTAGTCTGTGTATTTATAGATGGGGGATGCAGCACAATCCGGTTTACAGTCCTCCTTGAGAAAGGGGGCACCCGACCCCCGAAACGTTGGATGATAAGACTGTTTCTTATGTTTGGCCATGATTTCCTTTATACTTTGTGTGTTATTGGACTTTTGGATCACTATTACTGAATACAAGCATTTACATTTATGCTTTGGAGTGCCGTGCCTACTTATCCACTTTTGATATACAGCGGCGCCACCGCGGCCCTGGCACCCACCAATAATGTGTTTGTAAGAGTGCACCAGCAACATTGGATTTCAGCAATATGCTCACTGGGCTGTGTAAGGCTGCATGGGGGACATTTGGTAATCCTAAACTATCCCACAATAAAATACATATAAATCAAAAGAATATACATATATACAACACATAATTAACAATATATTTAAATATCAATATCTTAGTTTTAACAACATGATTATACATGGCTTCAAAAAGAATCAATCTCAAAGAATACAGTAACATTTGAAATATTTTCTCTCATACACTCAGGTCCACTATTCAGCACCAAACAATAAATGAAATGGCATTTGATCAAATGAGTTTTTCACCTGATAATACAATCACAAATTGATCACACCAATGAATAGATCAATATAAATATAAACACAATCTATGCACCCCAAACATCCCTCCCACCCCACCAACATATAAAAAATAATAATTATGATCCAGCAATTCATGCTGGTCACATCATCTAATTGATCAATATATATAGCCCCCTACACACATACCATCCACCCCCGCCCCCCCAGACCTTGCCACCACCACACCGGTGCACAATAATGATGAATATAGCTTGATCCAAATAAATTTTTTTTTTAAACGAACGCTGATCCTGAGGCTTCAGTTGGTACAGAATTCAACCTCGATGTTTTCAAAAAGATCGTTTATCAAATGTCGTTCAAGCAACAACTTCAGTCGTGATTATCTAAAAAAAAATGTTTTACATAAAAATGCATAAGTCACGGGAAAAACGGAAAAACAACCAAAACAAGAAGCAAAAACACACAACGCCTAACATCACACCCCACCAACCCCACAGTTCACCTCCCCAAAAATGGCTCAAATGAAGAATCTTCATTGAGACCAAGGGGTGCAATAGTATTCAATCTATACATCCACTTCAATTCATTCTGAAGCCATTTTCTGTTTAATGTTGCCATTCCTAATGCCTAATTGGATTTTCTCCAATGGGGTGACCTGCTGACTTGCACCTCCCAGGTTAGTTATAAAATGGTCTGAGCAGCTCCCACTCCCCCTTTGTTCACTTTGAATTTGTGCAAGCACATGGGCTGTGGGGTCTAGGTTGTATTGCAAGGTCTTGACCCTTCCACCCCATGGCTTGCACATGAGGTTTAGGGCAACCTCAGGTAAGCTGCTCCCTTTTTATCTCTTGCATTGTATGTCCCAAGTGGGGCTCTCATAGATTAGAGTTAGGACTGCACCCATAGAGGCACCTTGGCGTGGTGGTGCAGCTTAGCATACTTCTGCAGATGTGTGTGACCGAGCCTCTGTTTTTACCAGATTTAGAGACAGATTATAGGTTGGTCTGCAAGCTAACAGGGTTGAGTGCTGGCTGCGGCTCCTTTAAGTCTTTAGTGACCTTCAAAGTAGATGATTGGCCTTCATGGACCCTTAAAAAATGGTCTGCTATTGGGGTTATAATCTTTTGTGAATCCTTGTCCCTAGCCGCAAGTCTAATATTGGAGAGATGGGCCTGAATCCTGACCCTCAGAGCATTCTTAGTTTCACCTGTGTAGCATAAATTACAGCCACATTCCAAAAGATATATAACCTGTTTGGTCCTACAGTTTAAAAATCTGGAATTCTAAATCTTTCTTTGGTATACCGATTGGTAACCGAATCAGTATTCACAATGAACTGACAAATTGAATAATTCCCACAACCATGACTACCTTTTACTTTGTGTTGTTCAAGCCACATGCTAGGTCTAATAAAATGGCTCCTACACAAAAGGCTTTTCAGATTAGGGGCCCTTTTAGCTGTCATCCGTGCCTTCTAACCTATAAATGTTCCAACAGTCAGGTCCGATCGTAGGATATCCCAGTGTCTAACTAGGAAATCCCGGATCGACCCCCAGCTGCTATTATATCTCATCACGAAACTTACAGAATCATCCTTTTTACGTACCCTCGGCTTCAGCAAATCAGCATGCAAGAAAAAACGGTGGTACCAGCAAACCACCCAAGGGCAGGGGCGGGCTGGCCATAGGGCATACCGGGCAAAATCCCGGTAGGCCGGTGCCAGGGAGGGCCGAAAGTCGCAGTGTACCTTGTAAGATGTGCGGGAGCGCGGCCGCGCACGTTGTGCAGCTGTCATTTTTTTTTTTTTTTTACATTGGTGGCTCAGTGGAACCAAAAACTCCTCTCCTGTTTCCCCTACTGCGGAGGACAGCCCAGAGCACAGCACAGCAGAGGCCAGCACTTCCGTTTCCTGTCATGCTGGCCGGCCAGCGCGGGAGAGGATGACGTGACTGATCAAACGAGAGAAAGTGTGATTGATGGCTGGAGCAGAGGTCGGTGAGTGGGGAGGGGGGAGAGAGAGAGAGAGTGAGTCTGAGTCTGAGTGTGAGTGTGTGTGTTGCAGCCATAGCCCGAGGAGAGGAAGGGGGAGGGAGAGAGAGAGAGATGTGTGTGTGTCTGTCTCACCCATGAGGACAGGTTAGCAGCCTGCAGACACCATGAAGGAGAGAAGAACTCAACAACAGAAAGGATTCTCCAACTTGGCAGTGAAGTGGCTCCAGGTGAGTCCATGCTGTTGCTGTACTGTGTTCCAATACACCTCAAACTAAATGCTAATACTAATTAATGTTGCAATGTGTTTCTCTTAACCCCCCCTGCCCTGCCCATCTACCCACCTGCTCTGCCCATCTACCCACCTGCTTACTCACCCACCTATTAATCCAACTGCCTAATCCACCCACCTATCTATATACCTGCCACTCACCTACCTACCTACCCAGACCGTGAACCAGCAGCAGACTGGAGTGGTGTGTAGGTGTAATCAGCGGATTCTGACGTGGAGGTGGCAGCCACCCACCCACCTACCTACCTGCCTGACCACCTGCCCATCTAAATACCCACCAACCAACCCTCCTGTCAACCCGCCCCCTTTATACCCTAATAGAGTGTAAGCTCTTCTCCCTCTGTATCCTCCCTTTTACCCTAATAGAGTGCAAGCTCTTCTCCCTCTGTATCCTCCCTTATACCCTAATAGAGTGTAAGCTCTTCTCCTTCTGTATCCTCCCTTATACCCTAATAGAGTGTAAGCTCTTCTCCTCCTGTATCCTCCCATATACCCTAATAGATTGTAAGCTCTTCTTCTTCTGTATCCTCCCATATACCCTAATAGATTGTAAGCTCTTCTCCTGTATCCTCCCTTATACCCTAATAGTGTGTAAGCTTTTCTCCCTCTGTATCCTCCCTTATACCCTAATAGAGTGTAAGCTCTTCTCCCTCTGTATCCTCCCTTATACCCTAATAGAGTGTAAGCTCTTCTCCTCCTGTATCCTCCCTTATACCCTAATAGAGTGTAAGCTCTTCTCCTCCTGTATCCTCCCTTATACCCTAATAGAGTGTAAGCTCTTCTCCTCCTGTATCCTCCCTTATACCCTAATAGAGTGTAAGCTCTTCTCCTTCTGTATCCTCCCTTATACCCTAATAGAGTGTAAGCTCTTCTCCTTCTGTATCCTCCCTTATACCCTAATAGAGTGTAAGCTCTTCTCCCTCTGTATCCTCCCTTATACCCTAATAGAGTGTAAGCTCTTCTCCTCCTGTATCCTCCCTTATACCCTAATAGAGTGTAAGCTCTTCTCCTCCTGTATCCTCCCTTATACCCAAATAGAGTGTAAGCTCTTCTCCTCCTGTATCCTCCCTTATACCCTAATAGAGTGTAAGCTCTTCTCCTTCTGTATCCTCCCTTATACCCTAATAGAGTGTAAGCTCTTCTCCTGTATCCTCCCTTATACCCTAATAGAGTGTAAGCTCTTCTCCCTCTGTATCCTCCCTTATACCCTAATAGAGTGTAAGCTCTTCTCCCTCTGTATCCTCCCTTATACCCTAATAGAGTGTAAGCTCTTCTCCTCCTGTATCCTCCCTTATACCCTAATAGAGTGTAAGCTCTTCTCCTGTATCCTCCCTTATACCCTAATAGAGTGTAAGCTCTTCCCCTCCTGTATCCTCCCTTATACCCTAATAGAGTGTAAGCTCTTCTCCTCCTGTATCCTCCCTTATACCCTAATAGAGTGTAAGCTCTTCTCCTCCTGTATCCTCCCTTATACCCTAATAGATTGTAAGCTCTTCTCCTCCTGTATCCTCCCTTATACCCTAATAGAGTGTAAGCTCTTCTCCTTCTGCACCCTCCCTTATACCCTAATAGAGTGTAAGCTCTTCTCCTGTATCCTCCCTTATACCCTAATAGATTGTAAGCTCTTCTCCTCCTGCATTCTCCTTTATACCCTAATAGATTGTAAGCTCTTCTCCTTCTGCATTCTCCTTTATACCCTAATAGATTGTAAGCTCTTCTCCTTCTGTATCCTCCCTTATACCCTTATAGAGTGTAAGCTCTTCTCCTGTATCCTCCCTTATACCCTAATAGAGTGTAATAGAATAGGGTGGCAGCAGGGGCATTTAAAAAGTTTGCTTTCAGCATTTGCATTGCACCAGTGTTGTTATGGGGCCCCAGCAGCATGGACACTGCTGTTTTGTGGGGGGTTTTTTGTACAATTTTTACAGTTTGTGGTTGTTGATTTTCTTTTCCTTGAGTACCCCCCCTGCCCGCACATGGTATGACCCAGTATCTATTGAGGACGCACAGCGCCAGGGGAGCTGGACTGTGGTGTAGCAATGTATTGTATAGACAGATGGAAGCTTATTTACATGGCCCCTCCCTGACATCCTGATTTGGGATGCCCCATTGTGTCAAATTCCCAGTAAAAATACCTGGCCGCTAATCAAACAACACATGCGTGGTTCAAACATGTGTCTGCACCAGCTAGAGGCTGGTGGGATGTGGCTGGCGGCCAGCTCAGCTCCATCCAGCCCTTAGCCAGGAGAACCCATGCATGAGCCACTGGATCGCTGGTCAGGTAAGTTTTACTGGTGATCTGAGGGGGTTGCACAAAATGGGGCATCCCAAATCAGGGCGCCCCACAGAAAAGGATTAAAACTCTTTGAAGTGGACCAAAACCCAGGATTTTGACTATCCTAAGCCAGCGTCCTAAGTGCAGTGACGCATGCGTGAGCCGCAGCCGCATCCCCAGCTACCCTCAAACGGGGAACGTGCCCGCACCGGCCATCCACAAATTCCTGGCGCGGGCATGCGCCCTGCTAGAGGGATAGCCGGGATGCGGCCGTGGCCCGCGCATGTGTTGTTGGACCGGGAAGTAAGGTAAGTGTAGCAGGTAACCTGGGGAGTCTCACACAGTGGGGCATCCCGATTTTGGATGCCCGGGTAGAGGTCCCGGGCCGATCCCGCATATATATATATATATATATATATATATATATATATATATTAATGTGGCGTTGACTCACTTTACCGGGCCGAGCACAGTACAGAAGGGCCAGTCTGACCAAAAAGTCCAGGGCCATTTTTTGGTCTCAGTCCGCCCCTGCCCAAGGGGAATATGTACTTAAGGGCACCAACTATCTGCTAACCATAAATGACACTAATAATTCATCAAAAATAGATTTATTGATCCATAGCTATATAAAACATCAACATACAACATACAATACAATCACCTACATTTAAAATACACAAGCATGTAATTATCATCCAGCAGGAGTGACCCTATAAAAAAACTACCTACCTAACCAATATATATACAAAATATTAAAAAATATAAAAAATCCATCATATCCTAAACCAAAGTGCTGTGGTGCAATGAAGGATAAAGTGCTAAGTGCTAAGTAAATCTGTGCACTATTTGTGCAATTATAATGCCAGGCCGACAAGACCGACCTGCACCTCAGTGTGACAAGCTTTCTCACCCCTGCTGGAAGAATCCTCACCCACGCGTTCCGTGCCTACCTGGCACTTTCTCAAGGTGTTCAGCAAATCAGCACGCGCCATCCCAGCCACCTGCCGGTATGTTTTGGTCACAAATTTTTGGGGATACCCCCGATCACAAAATCGTTTTACAAGGCCCCACGCTTGCTCATGGAGCTCCTCCTCTTTAGAACCATTCCTCCGAACTCGGGTAAATTGACCTTTGGGAATACCCATCCTTTGATGTTTTGGATGGAAGTTTCCAAAGTGAAGGAGACTATTAACGGCCGTCTTTTTCCTGAATAGTGTAGTAGATATAGTACCATCGCGTTCCAATCTTAACTTCAAATCCAGGAATTCCACCTGTGTAGTAGATGCGTCATACATTAAAAAGAAATTTAGATCATTCTGATTCAACTGTGAGAGAAAATCATGGCAAAGATCAACCGAACCATGCCAAATCAGGAGCACGTCATCAATAAAGCGGAACCAGCCCCCAATATGGGGCTGGTATCCGCTCATAGATTCCCTAAAGACTACTTCACGCTCCCACCACCCCAGGAAGAGGTTGGCCACAGAGGGCGCACAACGTGCCCTCATGGCCACTCCCCTCACCTGGCGGTAGTGGGCATTATCAAAAACGAAATGGTTGTGGGATAAAATGAATTCTAAAAATTCCAAAATACATGCTCGTCGGTCCTTCAATAAATCAGACTCCATGTTTAGAAAGTAACCCACAGAAGAAAGAGCCAGTTGATGGGTAATGTTGGTGTATAATGACTCTATATCGGCCGTGACCAACAAGGTCTCCTCCGGCCAAGAGATTCCCTCCAATTTATTCATCAAATCGAGTGAATCCCGGACATAGGAAGATAAAGATTGAACAAATCCCTGCAAGTGTGCATCTATGTACACACTTGACGGCTCAATGAGACTACCTATGCCAGAGATAATTGGCCGTCCAGGAGGTGTCCTGGTGTTCTTATGGACCTTGGGTAATAAATACAATGTTGGTGTCACCGGAAAATCCACTTTAAGAAATTCCAAAATCGGTTGATCAATTACCCCATTGACAATGGCCTGATCAAGGATCGGCTCAAAGGATGGATTGTAATGTGGGACAGGATTAAAGGATAATTTCTCATAGTTCATCCTATCCCCCAGTTGCCTTTGGGCCTCTTTAACATAATCAGCCATGTCCCACAGGACCACATTCCCGCCCTTGTCAGCCTCACGGATGACAAAGGCGGGATTGGTCCGTAAGGAACACATGGCCTCCTGCTCCCCCCTAGTAAAGTTATGCCGAACTTTCGGTTGTATCAAATTTTCAATTGTTCCACTCACCACGCGGAAAAAGGTAAGTCCCGCTGGTGCCGATCCAAAGGTAGGAGTAAATCTTGAGGGTTTCCTGAGTTTATTGATTAGAGTTAGCCAGGTCTGTGGGGTTTCCTCACAAAGGTGGGGATCAAAGTTCAGGAATTCCCATTCTAAATCATCCTCCATGGCATTGCCACTATGAGAGGGGATATCAATGGAGGACACCTCGCCCTTCTTGGCTGAAAAATGTTTCTTCAACAATAATTTTCTGCAAAACACGAATAAGTCCTTTATACTTTTAAATGTATTCCTTGAGTTAGTTGGGGAAAAATTAAGTCCCTTGTTTAATACTGACCTCTCCATGGCTGATAATTCATATTCCGTTAGATTAACAATTTGTAGTGCATCATGATCATCCTGAGCAGTATGGAAGGTTACATTCGCCACTGTGGTGAGGGTGGGATTGGTTGTCCTAAGTCAGTAGTCCTCAAACTTCCTCCTCAAGGGCCGAGACAGGCCAGGTTTTGCAGCTCTCCATGCTACTCCACAGGTGAATTAACTGGTGCTCAGACAGAGCTATAGCCCTAATTATTACATCTGTGCATCAGCATAGAGAGCTGCAAAACCTGGCCTGTCTCGGCCCTTGAGGAGGAAGTTTGAGGACTACTGTCCTAAGTTCTACATTCTCCGTCTCTTCGGATGGTGGGGTGCCAATCTCCGGGGATCCCAATTGGTTCGTCCATTGCTCACCCGTCTGTCTCCTCTTTCCCCTGAATCTCTTCCCACCCGTCCTCGTTGGCCTCCTCCTGTGTCTCCCTGCTCCATATTGCCAGGGGATAAAAAATGCTCCTGAGACCCCTCTAGGGAATGGCCAGACACAGAGGAGCTCCTGCTAACAGAGCGTTTGAAACAGTGGTTAAAATGACCAACCCTTCTATTACCCTGATGACGCCATTTGTAGATTCTTTTGTCATCTTTATCCCTCTTGTCTCGGGCCATTTTTGATCTTTCATTTTGTATTATCCCATCCTAATATATCTCCAGATCCCTCTTCAAGGTGTCCTGGAAATCTTGAAAAGATTCCTGTGCGGTGCATTCTGCTAGCTGTTGGTACAACTTCTGGAGGTCCACTTTAACCTTCATGAGTAACTCTTTGTCAAAGTCAATCAGCATATTGATCAATGCCGTAGAGCAGTCATGGAGGTGTGTCTCCCATCTTTGAAGGTCTCATTGACCTCCCAAGCCGGGAAGATCTGCACTCGCAATCCCCTGGGAATCAGCTGTTGTTCTTTATACCACTCCAAACTATTTATATTCCACCATAAACGTACATATTGTTTACGTGCCTGTTTCAAATGGGAAAAGATTTGTTTGATCTCTCTGTTCCTACCTAATCGTTCATCCCCAACATAACTGTCTGCATCCAAAATATTCCTGAGTTTATTACTCCATGTTTCTTCTTCTCTATCAAAATTTAAACTTGGAAGTGGCCATGAGGGCGTGCTAAGACACTCCACCCGACCCTGTATCCCAACAATGGCAATAAGGCAAAGGAGGAATACAGATTGCCCACATTAATCCGGACCCTCACCCTGAATAAGAGCCTATCTTGTATGTTTCCCCCCTGTACATACAGATTGCCCACATTTATCCGGACTCTCACCCTGAATATGAGCCTATCTTGTATGTTTCCCCCCTGTACATACAGATTGCCCACATTAATCCGGACTCTCACCCTGAATATGAGCCCATCTTGTATGTTTCCCCCCTGTACATACATATTGCCCACATTAATCCGGACCCTCACCCTGAATAAGATCTTTTATGTCCCCCCCCCCCCCGTACATACAGATTGCCCACATAAAAAAATCATCCTACCTGCATCAACTGCATTTTATGAGCCTTTAAACGTCCAAGATTGTACATGGAGCATCAGGCAGCCTGCAAACAGGAAATGTATTCTGACTATGTCACTCTGCATTCTGGGATTGCTGTCCTTTTCCTGACCCCACCTCTGCTGACCACAGCTATAACCCCCTGCACTTTTGCTCCTCTCCTCCCCTTAGTAGGTGATGCTTATGAGGCAAGATGGCGGCGCCCGTATCCTAGAATCCTGAACAGAGTTGCGGCCCAGCGGGGGAAAAATAATAAGTGAGTGACTAAAAACTTAAAATATATGAATTTTAGATGCTTTTTTCGTTTTTGCTTTTCATGAAATGATGCTGAAGGTTCGGGTTTAACCTGCAGTATGAGTACCCCAGGCAGTACACAACAATGTGCAGGGGAACATCAACAGGTGGGTCAGAAAGGTCTGGTGTATTATTTTAACAGTAAAGTAATATTCCTCCTTGCTTTCAAAAGTGCTATGGGGCCCCTGACCTACCTATTAGGTAACATTTATATTTGAACTCCTCCTTGGGGGGTACTCAGTTGGAACCTCTTGTCGCTAGAGGGTAGTTGCATATACATTGAGGACCAATACTTTAGAGGAAAGGCTGGTACCTACTGTGACAGACTCTGCCCTTGGATTTTAAAGGCACTGTTTTTGCATAGACCCATTACTTTCATTTTCTTGAGCATGTCCCAGACAGACTGTCATTGGGTTGTTGATTGTGTTACAGACTGCCATTGTGTTATTTATTGTGTTACAGACTGCCATTGTGTTATTGATTGTGTTACAGACTGTCATTGTGTTATTGATTGTGTTACAGACTGCTATTGTGTTGCTGATTGCGTCACCGGCAGAGTTGAGGGAGTGTGTGCCCTGCTTCCATTGGTCTGTGTGTTTGTCATGCAGTTCTCCATCAGGTCCACAGGGGAGGTCCCCTTGCATGGAGACTTGCATGTAAGGCACAGGGTGGCACTAATAAAGAAAGTTCATCTTCACCCTCAATACTGAGTTCTGTCTCTTATTGGGGGAAACGCTATATTACAATTCACTAGCCCTTGTAAGGGCTGTTCCTGGTTCCTCACTTATGACTCTGGGATTCCTGCAGCACCTCTCACCCTTGGCAAAAGGACGTCTCTGGTGGGGAAGCCCTCCGGCGATAAGGGTTATCGCTACACCTACCACAACCAACAATTCTAAAGCTGACAAGGTTGGTGCTGAAAAGAATGGTTTATCATCACTGGACTGATCTGAGCTCCAGTGCCTTCTGGACCTGGTCTATTATGTGGAAACTCTCAACCATCTGTGATGTGACCTCTTCGATCTGGGTTTACAGGCCCTGGCAAATTTGCATGAGGCACTTAAAGCGGGTCAAAACCCACGCGCCTGGGACCTGGAATATAAAAGATTTCAGGCCTGACTGCTAGCCTACACTCAGGGTTGCCGATGATCTTACCTGATCACAGCACGTCCCACAACACGATTTCATCGGTGGCCGCAATCCTGGCCACATGCAGGGGGCCTGAGAACAGGTGGGTAGGCGCCATTTTGAATCTTTGCCCCGGTAGCCAGAAAGTCTAGCTACTCCTCTACACAGATCTGTCTGCAACCCGGCAGATTACCACCTGATAGGATCTGGAAGACTATCATTGGTACCAGTATTACTGGTTAGGAACCCGTCTTCCAGAGTATCACTGAGTAAACTAAAGTGTTGTCAATCAAGGCTTTTATAAAATAATCCAGCCTATCACTGAATAATACAGAGTATAACAGAAAATCTATTGTCTATTATCTGTTATCGCTGAGTCATCTATATTATTATTATTATTATTATTATTATTATTATTATGACAGACTCTCTGCCCCTTTGGACTTTACACAGGTTCCTTACTTTCCTTTTCTTAAGCATTGTTCTGACTGCCATTGTGTTGATTGATTACGTCACAGACTGCCATTGTTCTGATTGATTGTGTTACAGACGTCTATTGTGTTGCTGATTGCGTCACCGGCAGAGTAGAGGGATTGTGTGCCCTGCTCCCATTGGTCTGTGTATTTGTCATGCAGTCCTCCATCAGGTCCACGGGGGAGGTCCCCTTGCATGGAGGCTTGCATATAAGGCCCAGTGTGGCACTAATAAAGTTCAGTTCATCTTCACCCTCAATACTGAAGTTCTGTCTCTTATTGGGGGAAACGCTATATTACAATTCACTAGCCCTTGTAAGGGCTGTTCCTGGTTCCCTCACGGATGACTCTGGAATTCCAGCAGCACCTCTCACCATTGGGAAAAGGACGTCTCTGGCGGGGAAGCCCTCCGGTGATACGGGTTATCGCTACAATTATTATTATTATTATTATTATTATTATTAATGTTTATTTTTATAGCGCCATCATCTTCTGTAGCCCCATACAAGGTGTGATTACAGACAAGGTAAAACATATAGTAAAGGGAACAATACAAAGTAGATGCTACGAGGTTTAAAACAAGTGTTGTGAGCACAGGAGACAATAGGAGAGAGAGAGCCCGGCCCTTGCGAGCTTACAGTCTAAAGGATGGGGGTAGAGACAAAGGGGGCGGGATCACAAGTGATAGATATCTATATTACACCTGAGTAATCTAAAAGTAATATTGTGTAACTGCATATCACTGAGTCATCTAGATCGGGGCTCCCAAATTTTTTCACTCAAGCGTCACTTTCCATTTTCTGAAATAGGCAGCTGTAAGAAAGTTCCAGAGGAATAAAATGTTTATGATCTCAATTATTAATATTAATTAAATCACTAATATTATGGATAAATAGGTAACTTGGATGAATGTGGAATCTGTGTATGTTTACCTTCCGTTTGTTATGATTCTGATCCGGGGCTGGCTGATTCAAGGGAAATCATACACATATAAATATAATATAACGTATATAACGTATCAATATTCATTAAATACATATGCAGACTCAAGTAATGTTCGGGTTTTCCTCCCAGGAAGTACTTTAACTTAAAACATCTGTTGTGTTTAGGCTGAAGGATTGTATTTCATGACTGCTTCTTTGTAAAAGGAAGAGTTGGGGGAGGAGAAAGTAAGGTTGACCAGAGGAATAACATTTCAGAAGGAAGTGGGGAAAGACGCCTTCTTTTCTCTCTACCTTCCTCTGTGAACTTACAGCATGTAGGAGATATGAAGGATTGCCACGCAGGCAGTATGACAGGGCCTGGGCAGAGGACAAAGGTCCCTGGTTGAATTTGCTTGAGAGAGATTGCTGTTTTTTATATGGACACTGCTTACAATCTGCACATTGAAAATGTATATCCTATTTACACCGTTCATATTGTCACTTTTTCTGTAATGTAACCGGCTCTATTTTAATTAAATCCACTCATCGATTTTTGGTTTCGGCCTTGTTCCTTGAATCACCATAGCTGAGATTATATCTGGATGGCCCTATAGTCCTTGTTAAAAGTTGGAAGCAAGGAAACAAACTAATTACAGCAGCTTTTTATTTATGATGCAAATGAGGCATGGGTGAAGTATAGATGACAGCAAATCAGATTGGGGCACAGCCTTGTCAAGTACCACTTAAAACATCTCAAATATCACTAGTTGTACTAGTACCACCAGTTGGGAACCCTTGAACAGTGGCAAGCTCAACCACCATTCAACCCATGCAATTGCTCAGGGCAGGGTCGGCTCCAGGTTTATGCAGGCCCTTGGGTGATAGAGTCTCAATGGGCTCCTTATAGTTTGGTATGACACTCCATATATGGTGATAAAGTTGCATGTATGGTGAAAAACAGGAAAGAGGGATAGAAAAAAGAAGAGATTGAAAGAAAGAATACAAGTACTGACAGAAAAAAGAAGAAATTACAAAAAAAGAAGGAAAGAAAGACAAAAAATGGCAGAAAGAAGGGAGAAAGCGCCCCTCTCGTTTCAAACCCACAATTACCTAATATTTGTAGACCTCTCACAAACCACCATCCTCAAGCGCAGGTCCTTTAAGCCATACCTTCAGGCTCTCCAAGCAAGGGGGATCCGTTACAGATGGGGCTTCCCCTTAAAACTTTGCTTTGCTTAACAAGGAAGACAATTCCAAATATCAACCTTTACCGAGCTCTCGGATAGACTTATAGCCCTAGACATTAAAATGCCGGAAGGAGAAGCATTGGCCCCTTCGCTTCCATCCACGCCTTGCACGCCGAGACCCGACCAGAGAAGCAACATGCAAGTCACCCCATCCCCTAAACCTCAAAGGCAACCACAGAAATCCCAAACGATGAAGCGTCTCCTCGCTCAGATGTTCCATCCAGTCCAGAAAAATTGATTTCCATAGGACTCTCGTCCACCTACTCAGAAATTACCCGGGGCGATGGGCATCCCACACCAGCTCGCGATGCCTGAGCCACCCCATTGCAGGGCAGCCGTTCCTCCGTTGGATGGAGGCTGCGGGTCACCCTGACGGGACGATTCACAGGGAAACAAATCCCTGTTTTCTGATCTGTATGTTCGGCTGCACAAGAGGACACTGTTTATGGACGTGAGTAGAACCCATGGCCATCTATTCATTTAGTGGCATATATTTCACCGGTTTATCTGTTTTTCTTCCTTGTGCCTAATCATATTTTTCCTTTTACTGCTTTTTATAGCTTTTATACCGTTGTGTCAGTTGTTGCTTGTGTAACAATTTTTTGAGGTTTTTTTACAAAATCAGGTTCCCCCCTTCGGTCCGTTGGTGCCCTGGCTCGCCGGGGCCCCGGTTGGGCGTACCCTGGGTCAACTTGGCTGCCCGGGTGGTGCTCTCCGGGGGGTCGGGGAGTGGGGCCCAGTCTGGATGAGGAAGTAGACCTCTCCGGATGTGTAAGTCTGGGATCTGTTTAACTGACCGCTGCTTACATAAGTTATTTCAGTACGGCCTCCTGCCGCGTCAAACGCACCTCGCAGTTTCCAGTTAGGGGCATTTTTTCTTTCCCCTGGAATGCTGGAAAGTTCTCACAAGTTGTATTGTGATTTAATGTTGTTTAGTTTGCTTTATAACGCTCTATTGTTGTTTAACCCCTGTTTATCCCCCCCTCCCATCTTCTCCCCCACCCCACGCCCCGGTCTTTGCCTTTCCCCAGGGCATTACGGTATAACAGCAAGGTCTTTATCCAAATCATCATACTCCCTTATAACAGACCATGTCTCTTAATAAAATTTCTGTAAATGTACAGGGCCTGAACTCGCCCAACAAGAGGTCCCTGGCATTCACATTTTTTAACTCCACAAACGCCGATGTGGTGTGTCTACAGGAGACCCACTATACCTCAAAATCCTTCCCGAAGCAAATCAACTACAAATTCTCACAATTCTATCAAGCAACCAGTGAGCGCAAACAGAGAGGCGTACTTATAGCATTTAGGAACGGGGTCCCCTTTACCTGTAATAAACAAATTGCTGACCCTGGTGGTAGATATTTACTTCTTCAGGGCACCTTGCAGGACTCTGAAGTAACCTTCCTTGCCTATTATGTGCCCAACATTAAACAAATTCCTTTCCTGACCCATATGTAATCCATATTAAGAGATCATAAAAAGGGAATAGCCTTTATGTGCGGAGATTCCAATCTTATAATACAGCCGCACCTAGATAGGTCCCTCCCTTTTAACGCCCAAACAATAGGAGATGCGGGCCTCTTCGCTCCCCTTGTGGACAACGCACTGTTGTCAGATTCCTGGCGAGACCTTCACCCCCACATGAGGGATTACACGCATTATTCTGCCCCACACAAAATTTCCACTAGAATAGATCATATATTTGTCCCCTTGACTTTCCTACCTCAAGTAGAGAAAGCCAAAATTCATGTGATTCCCTGGTCAGACCATGATCTGGATTTGATCTCATGCAAAGCATTAATTATTAAACAGACCCTCTTTGTGGCTTCTTAATTACTCTTTACTCTCATCTAAATCCTTGGTGGAGGAAGCTACCAAAATAGCCCAAGAATACTTTATAGTAAATGAAAATACTGGGGTATCACCTGGGGAGCTTTCAAATCAGTGATGAGGGGGCACTTTATAAGTCTTGTTTCCAGGAAAAAGAAAGAAAGGTCGGCCTTATCCCGCCACCTCCAATCTCGCAATATACGCAAGCGGCAGTTAACTTTAAAGACCATCCAAGTTCTGAAAAGCTCCGCAGGCTAGAACAAGCCAGGACCAACCTCAACCTTTTGCAAACTGATGAAGCTGAGAGTAGATATAGAAGATCCAATCATAACTATTATGAAGCCTTTAGATTACTCCAGGTTCAGCACTTTGTGAGAAGCCTCCTCAATAAAACTTCTCCTCCCTACAAGATGACGGATTTTGAACATAGATGTTCCCGTGATCAGTTTGCGAGGGGCTTGATCTCTAGTATTTATGCCACATTGATATCTCAATCCCCCTCAATAAAGCATAATTACATGCTCAAATGGGAGCTGGAGCTAGGATCCTTCAAATCGATGGGGGAGTGGCAGCAAATCTGGAGGAACGTAAGCAAAACCTCATATAATGCTCTTGTACTGGAGAACTCTTATAAAGTTTTGTACAGCTGGTACTATACCCCGGACCAGATTCATAAATTCTATGCTTCAGGGGATGACGGGGACCATGTCCCACATACGGTGGTATTGACCGGTGGTCAGAGCCATATGGGAAAAAAGGAGGTAATCTCAAATATCCTACATATAGACTTAGGTGGAGACCCTTGGGAATCTTTACTTTCTTATGAATCAGCCACATATACGAAGCAGGAATGGCGACTAATGCAGCCCCTTTTTTTCTGCAGTGAGAGTAACCATTGCAAGGAACTGGAAGTCACCCACCCTGACATGGCCTGAAGCCCAGAACAGGATTTCGGATATAATGAGTAATGAAAAGTTGACAGCTGTCAGAAATGATAGCTATGGTAAGTTTTATGCCACCTGGAATCCCTGGATGGAGTTTATTGGTCTAACTAAAAACCTCCTGGACCCAATATTCTTGGTTTAATGTAATAAGCTCAGACCTTGTCGCAATTGATAATTGAACCCAGCTGTTTTTCCTATACCAGACACAATCTTCCCTGGGAACCTATTCCCCCCTTCCCCACCCCCAGTCCCTTTGTATTTGTTCTTGAAAAGTAGTGAAACAAAGTTTTTTGGTTCTAGTGTTGTCAATAAGTAACCCTTTGAAATTATATGTACTTAGTGTTTACGCGACAGTCTTTAATAGGCGCTCAGTAGATGTTGAGAATCAGTTTAGATATTATAACAATATTAGAAGTAATGATTATTGCAATATAATCTTTTTATCTGCTTATAGTCATTCATATGGGATCCAGTTGTTTTTCCATGTTGCATTTTCTCACTTTATATCCAGATTTTTTTCAACTATGCCTGCGTAAAGTAACTGTTTTCCGCATACTATTATGTACAACTGTATTGACATGCATTGTAAACCTTTTGCTAACTTCAATAAAATCTTTGTCAAAGAAAATAAACTTACCTCTGTGTGTCGGGGAATCGGCTTCCGTACGCCCCCGCTGGCGGGGGACAGCCGATGCAGAGTCAGAATGACAGGAGCGGCGTCGTCTCTCCATCAACGTGGGTCTCCTCCAATCAGGGGAAACCAATCAGGGGAAACATGTACAAGTTTTCATGGGGCCCCAACAATGATAAGCTCGTCCCTGAATTAGAAGATAGGCTCAGCTCTAATTGCTATTGGCTGTTGTACATTTGACTTTTACCCCAGAAATAAACATATAGTATAATGCTGCTGAATCAGAACTTCTTTATTAATGTTTCCAGAAATAAACGTATAATATAATGTTGGTGAATCAGAACTTCTTTATTAATGTTTCCAAAAATAAAAGTATAATATAATGTTGGTGAATCAGAACTTCTTTATTAATATTTCCAGAAATAAACGTATAATATAATGTTGGTGAATCAGAACTTCTTTATTAATGTTTCCAGAAATAAACGTATAGTATAATGTTGGTGAATCAGAACATCTTTATTAATGTTTCCAGAAATAAACGTATAGTATAATGTTGGTGAATCAGAAATTCTTTATTAATGTTTCCAGAAATAAATGTATAATGTTGGTGAATCAGAAATTCTTTATTAATATTTCCAGAAATAAACGTATAATATAATGTTGGTGATTCAGAACTTCTTTATTAATGTTTCCAGAAATAAACGTATAATATAATTAGGGATGAGCGAACCGGTTCGGACGAACCGGAATTCGCCCCGAATTTCAGGGAAAATTCGATTCGTCACGAACCCGAATTTTTTTTGGTTCGTGCTGATCGAATTTTCCCTGAAATAAAAAAAAAATGCCGGCATGGCAGGCCGGCTACGCTGTCAGCGGGCTGCCACCGGCCCGCTGACAGCGCAGCCGGCCTGCCCGCTCCCACCATGCCGGCATTTTTTTAAAAAGCAAACACTTACCTGCATGGTCGGAGCGTGGAGGCCGGTGCCACTCTCAGGCGCCCTCTGATGACGTGTCCTCTGATGACGCGTCCTCTGATGACGCGTCCTCTGATGACAGCTGAGAGCGGCGCCGGCCTCCACGCTCCGACCATGCAGGTAAGTGTTTACTTTTTAAAAAAATGCCCACTGACAGCGTAGCCGGCATGCCCGCTCCCACCATGCCGGGGAAATTCTTGGGGAAATTCAGCGAATCGCCCGAATCGAACTTTCAAGAAGTTCGCTTATCTCTAAATATAATGTTGGTGAATCAGAACTTCTTTATTAATGTTTCCAGAAATAATCGTATAGTATAATGTTGGTGAATCAGAAATTCTTTATTAATGTTTCCAGAAATAAACGTATAGTTTAACGTTGGTGAATCAGGACTTCTTTAATAATGTTTACAGAAATAATCGTATAGTATAATGTTGCTGAATCAGAACTTCTTTATTAATGTTTACAGAAATAATCGTATAGTATAATGTTGCTGAATCAGAACTTCTTTATTAATGTTTACAGAAATAATCGTATAGTATAATGTTGCTGAATCAGAACTTCTTTATTATTTCCAGAGATAAACATATAGTATAATGTTGGTGATTCAGAAATTCTTTATTTAATATTCTTTATTTTCATTTTACAAAGTAAAGTGGGGTACAACATAGGAAAACACATAAGGAAAGTGAAGCTGTCCGTAGCTCGCTGTGTACATTTTCCATACAGAACAAATATCACTGCAAGTAAAACAGTAGCTCATGGCATATAAAGTCATAGTATTCTGTAACATTAGGGGGTGTATATGGGACTATGCAGGGGTTACTTCCCCTCGAACCCGTCCCAATATTATTCTTGGGTGCACTCCCTTCATTTTCCCCCAGGGTGCTTGTGGTAATGTACTTCGTAGGTAACTAGATTCAAAACGGTGACTTAACGTATATGGGGAGAAGGGTGAATGGGGTAGGGTATTTCCAAAAACGGGGAAGGGTAGTCCCTCGGGGGGGGGGGGGGTCGCTCGTTGCAGCCTCAGAGCACGGAGTGTGACCAGATCCTCACTGGTGCCCCTGTCCATCCCGGAGTAGGTGATTCCAGATCATCACCCACTTATTGGCTCACTGTCCCATAGGGTTCTGTACTCCTCCGACTCCTGAAAGATCAACCAGGGCAGCCAAGCGCTCCTGAATTGCTTGTCTCTGTCGCGGAGGGACAGGGTCATGTCCTCCATTTCCCTGATGGAGGACACTTCTCTCAACCAGTCCCTCACCGACGGAGCTCTCTTCTGTTTCCATAGTCTAGGGATCACCTGTTTAGCTGCATTTAAGAGGTGGACCACTAAAGATCTCTTATATTTCCCAATGGGGCGATCCACTAAGTGTAAGAGTATGACTGCGGGGTCGCTTTTAGTCTGAAAGTCCGCAATCTTCTCAATTACTGGTATGACCTTTCCCCAGTATGACTGAATTTTAGGGCAGCTCCAGAAAATATGGAACAAAGTCCCTCTTTCCCGGCCACACCTCCAGCACCGGTCATCCGACCCTGTGAACATTCTACTGATTCTATCAGGCGTGTAGTACCATCTCGTTAACAGTTTATAGTTCAACTCCTGAACCTTAGTGGCAACCGAGGATTTGTGTGCGAGTATCGCCACCCTCTCCCTTTGCTTATCGGAGAGGGGTCGGCCTAAATCGGCTTCCCAGTCCCTCCAAAACGTTGGAGGGGTCTCCTGCCTCCCAGAGAGCAGTGAATATATCTTGGAGATGAGGTGTGAGCGTTCCAATTCTCCCAAACAAATCCTCTCAAATGCCGTGGGGTTTCTGCAGTTTTCTCTTTTAAAGCCTATGCGAGATAAGTACGATTGAAAGTATAGTAGGCTCCACGGGTCTAGATCCCCCGTAGGCCACCTGGCCCTCAGTTCACTCAGAGTGGACCATCCATTTGCGGTTATTAGATCGCCACTCCTCAGAGAAGTCAGGCCGCCCCATCCCTTGAGCGTGGCCCCAGAGCAGCCCATCGGAAGTGTGGGATTATGCAGGAGAGACGTCATGGGGGTTGGCCAGGGCGATATCTCCTCCTGATCTCTATGCTTCTTGAAGATGTTCAGTGTCGCGGATATTGTGGGGTGCCCCTTAACATCTGTCAGAGGGATATCTCTATTCCATGGGACAACATCGAGGGGAACAGGCGCCCCCGCTCTCTCCATACGGACCCAACGTTTGGTATTATAGCATAACTGCCACTCACAAACCCTCTGTAGGTGGGAGGCGGTCCAGTACATCTTGATGTTGGGTAGCGCCATTCCCCCCCGGTGTCTGGGGCTACACAGGAAACGGTATCCTAACCTGGCTGGCCTTTTCTGCCAGACGAACTTCCTGAATGCCTGGTTCAGGTCTCTAAAGAAGTGTCCAGGGAGTTGAATTGGAAGGGACTGAAAAAGGAACAGCAGACGGGGCAGCACCGACATCTTGATAATGTTGACTCTGCCCATCCACGAGAAGGTGGGCAGGTCCCACCTCTCTAGGTCCGCCTTAATCCCTCGCACAAGGGGCGAAAAGTTCAAGGCGTAAATGAGCGGGAGTTGGCTCGGCAGCTGGGTTCCCAAGTATGTTATGGAGGTTTTTGCCCACTTAAACGGAAAAGATTGCTGCAGGGTCCTGCAAATGTCCGTCGGGAGCGTAACATTTAAGGCTTCCGACTTATCGAAGTTTATTTTGAAGAAGGAAAGCCTTCCATAAACCTCGAGCTCTTTTATTAGCACTGGGAGGGATATCACTGGGCTGGAGACACAGAAGAGGAGGTCGTCCGCGTAGGCTGCCACTTTGTGTGGCCCCTCCGAGGACTCCACCCCACGGACATCCGCGTTGCTCCGCACCCTGCACAGGAAAGGTTCCAACGAGAGTGCGAAGAGAAGGGGTGACAATGGGCACCCCTGTCGAGTACCGTTGCGTATATGCACCGGGTCCGACAGGAGGCCATTCACTCTGATCCTAGCCGAGGGGGTGGTGTATAGGGCTCCGATGTAACTCCTCATTACCTCGCCCAGGCCCATGTGGCAGATTGTTTCCTCCATGAACCTCCAATTCACCCTGTCAAAGGCCTTCTCGGCGTCAGTAGACAGAAGCATCGTGGGAATCCCGGTGGATCTCGCCCTATGGATCACGTTGATGGCCCTCACCACATTGTCCCTAGCCTCTCTCCCCAGCACGAACCCCGTCTGGTCCCAGTGCACGACCTGTGCCACTATAGGAGCCAATCTATTCGCTAGGATTTTCGCATATAGTTTTAGGTCCGTGTTGAGGAGCGAGATGGGGCGGTAGCTCTGACATACCAACGGATCCTTACCAGTCTTGTGTAAAACCACGATTTGTGCCTCAAGATCTCTGTCGGAGAAGGCGCCCCGTTTTTCAGGGTCTACGATGGTATTCCAAGCCTTAATAACATGGGGGCCTAACACCGGCAAGAACGTTTTATAGTATTTTGCCGTGTAGCCATCTGGTCCGGGAGCCTTACCAGCTGGGGTCTGCTTTATTGCCTTTTCTAATTCTGCTATATCAATAGGGGCCTCTAAAGACTCGGCCACCTCCCTCGAGACCTTGGGCATCCCCGACATCTTTATATACTCCCTAATCCGATCCCTTGGGGTGCTGGTCGTCATGTCTGGCGACAGGTTGTATAATTTAGCGTAGTATGATCTGAAAGATTCTGCAATCTGTTCAGAGGCGTGCTGTTTCCGTTGGGACCCATCCAGGATTTCTGCAATAAAATTTTGGGCGCGGTGTTTCCGCAGCGCTCGGGCCAATAGTGAGCTACTCTTATTCCCAAATTCGTAATATGTGCGTTTGCATTTTTCAATCGCAAACTTAGCTTCATTCAGGAGTAGTGCATTTAGGGCTTCTCTTGCCTGTGTCAGTTCGCCGAGTACACGTGCTGCTTCAGATCGTTTGTGGGACAACTCCAGACTCTGAACCCTTTCCATGAGTTTCATCAGTTGGGACTCCCTCTCCCTCTTCAGCCTGGATGCGTGGTTGATCAGTACACCCCTGATCACGCTCTTGTGAGCTTCCCACAGTGTCAAAGGTGACACCTCACCGTTATTATTCTCCCTAAAGTATGCTTTAATGCTCTCTCCGAACCTCCTTCGTGACCACAGCATCCTGAAGAAGGGACTCGTTAAGTCTCCAAGTCATCGGTGGGGGGGGTCTGTCCCCAATGGCCATGTCCAGGTATACCGGAGAATGGTCCGAGAAAGAAGCCGGAGAGATGCCTCCCCCCTCCACAGCACCCAACAGGCTATGCGATACCCATAGGTAATCAATTCTGGTATATGTCCCATGAACCCTGGAGAAGTAGGAGTAATCCCTCACCTTGGGATTGGTCACTCGCCAGGCATCCACCAGCCGCATACAGTGTAATTTTTTCCGTAAAGCTCTAACGCTTGACTGGGACAGTGCGGATTTGCCCGTTGAGGAGTCCAAAATGGGCTCCATAGCTAGATTAAAATCTCCTCCCAGGATCACCTCCCCCTCTGCAAACTTTTCCAGCTTGTCCAGGGCCTTGTTCAGGAATTTAAGTTGGCCCTGGTTGGGGGCGTAGAACGAGGCCAGGGTATATTTCCTATGGCCCAGTAAGCCTTTAATCATTACCACTTTACCCCACTTGTCGCTCCACTCCTCCAAGGTGGAAAAATGGAGGTCTCTAGCTAGTAGAATTGCGACACCCTTTTTTTTCTTCCCCTCATCTGTGCAGCTGGTGAATACCTGGGGGAAATCTCTGCTATCCAAACGCGGTACCGCAGACTTTTTAAAGTGGGTCTCCTGCACAAATGCTATCTTGACTTTTTGCCTTCTAAGTTCCTGTCGGAGGATCGTTCTTTTTTCTGGGGTGTTAAGACCCCTAGCATTTAAAGACACAACCTTTATGGAACCCATCTCCCCTCCGTTCCCAGAAGGAACCCTAGTCGGGGCAAGGGGGGGTGGGGAGTAGAACACTATGGAGAATCAGACAAAGGGGCGGGGGCAAGGGGTAAGGGTATAGGGGAGAACAAACTCACTAGGGTATTGGTGCTACGCCTCTAAGCGAGCACCGTCAACAGTGCCTATTGTTTCAGAGAGGTGGGTATACAACCCAAACCCTCGGTTAAGGAACCTCGCTTTCCCGTCTGAGGGGGTCCGTGAATCCCCTCAGAGGGGCGCACGCCAGATTCCTTGGGGGTGAGGAAGACCGAACCCGCGGTTGGCGTACGGGGTCCGCACCCTGATGATTGCTAACTGCAAAGCCACGGGATAATTCTTAAGGGGACACAATTATAACAGATGTAATTCAAACTTTAACCATAACAAGGGATAACCAGGCGGCGAAGCCAAACTCTAACCACACAACCCTTATACCGCTCACCGGCTCGTCCCCCGTCGGGGGGGCCCAAGGGGAGCGTCACCCGGCCAGCGCACTTTCCACAGGAGATCGTGGAACCATCACGTTTCGGGCCTCCCATAAGGAGCGCTTGTTTTAATGTAACACTGGAAACAACCAATCAAGGGAGGCAAACAGAGGCCCCCAGACTGCGGTCAGTCAGCATGCCAAAAGCCGTGCCCGGTATCAAGCCCGGCCGGACTGGGAGGTCCCAGGCCTTACAGTCTATGACCTCGTCTTCCTCTTCGCCCATCCCGAGGACCCCCCCCTGGGCGTCTTGGCAACTGTCTGGCGTATATAGCCAGATCCGGTGCTGTCCAGTCCGGTACATCGATCGCCTCGGACTCCAGGAAATGAAAGAGATCCGGCAACTGGCTCTGGGTTTTGAGAGTAAAAAGGTTACCATTCTTTCGGACAATAAGCTGAAAGGGGTGGCCCCATCTGTATGCAGCCCCCTGTCGTTGAATCGTCTCCAACACCGGCTTCAGGATCCTACGCATGTGCAATGTCCTGCGCGAGAGATCTTGCAGGATGATGACTTGTGCTCCCTGGCAGGCGATGGGACCTTTTTCCCAGGCCTTTTTTAAGATCTCCTCTTTTATTTTGAAGAAGTGGACCCTGCAGATAATGTCTCTGGGTCTGTCTCCTTCTTGAGGGGGGGGCCCGAGTGCCCTATGCACCCGATCCAACTCAATGATGTTTTCGCTTGGCTGCCCAAGAAGCGTGTTGAAGATAGAAACGACGGTTTGCTGCAGGCTTTGTGGTCCTATTGACTCTGGTACACCCCTCAGCCGAAGGTTATTTCTTCTGCTTCTGTTTTCGGCATCATCATGCGCTAAATAAAGCTCAGAAAAAAGTCTCTTGTTGGTTTCTTGTTGCTGCTCCAGGGCCGTCATTCTTGTTGATAGTGATCTGTGTGCGGTTTCCATGCCATCCAGTCTTTGGGTGACGTCAGCTACGGCTCCCTGCAAGGCCGCCAGCTCGCGCTTGATAGTCCCCTCCATTCTGGAGACATAGCCGTCGAAGTCCCTTCGGGTAGGAAGACCCCTTAGGGCCTCACTGATATTGACTCGGACCGCTTCTGCAACAGACTGAGATATCATATCTAGCGGGACGGATGGCCCCCGACCGGGCCCCGGTGTTACCCCCCAATCTTCGCATTCCCTCCGGGGCATGGTGTGTGGGGATGTCGAGCATGTAGTCGCCCACGTCGGGTAGCTTAGCGGTCGGTCTCCCTATGGGTCTCTATGGCCTGCATCTTGCCTCGGAGGTCCTACAGCGGGCCAGGATCTGCGTGCCCCCATATCTCGCTCCATATGTGGCGGGGGCGGAGTGGGGCCGCCATCGAGCCCCCCGCATCGCGGGCTGCAGGGGGGGCACGGGCCCCCCGGGGGAGTCGGGGTACCCGAGAAGGTGCTGAAATTGGGGGACTCTTGGGCCCCTCTCCCCAACGTGTCGAGTCCTCCCCGGGCCGGGGAAGTGTCCAGTGAGGGAGGCGGGGTTTTCTCCTGGTCTGGGGGAATGAGGCTCAATATGTTCTCCCCAGGATCTTGCGAGGCGTCGAGCTGTAGCTGTGCTAGCTGAATCCCTCTCTCACTCTGGGGCTTCTCCCCCCTCCTTGTCTGGGGTGAGTGCGCTGGGGGATCAGTGGGAGAATCTGTTTGTGGCCCCCTCATGTCCATCCCCAGGTTTGAGGGATCAGACCCGGCCGGTATCCCTCCTGGCCAGTCCGGTTCTCTGTGGGGAGGTGTACCCATCTTCTGCTCTAGGGGAATAGGGCCAGCCTCCTCCAAGCCCTGCAGCCTCTCATCTTGTGGGGATCGGGCCCCTCGCCAGTTTTGGAGTCCCCCCCCCCCTTAATGTCTGGGGTGTGGGCTGTGCTGCTGTCTCATGAGTGCTCCCCTCCACTGCTGTGCCCCTGAGTCCACCGGTTGTTCCCTCCGGCCAGTCCGGCGCGCCGAGTTCCAGCGCCTGAAAGGAGCACTGATGGCTCTGCACCCTCGTCCCCCCCGGCTCCATCTGGTACTCCGGGGCAGCCCGCCCCACCTCCTCTGCCTCAACACCGCGGGAGCCCGTCACCGCCGCCGGCCCGTAGGTCAGAGGACTCACCGCCCGCTGTCTTCCACCTTCCTCCTCGCGCTCCGCCATTCTGCGATCTTCCGGGGCACCGTGGACCAGCGCCCGAACGGTGTGTTGCCGGCTCTTCTCCTCCACCTCTGCCCGATGCTCCGGGGCCGCCCGCCCCGCCTCCTCCGCCTTCTTGTGACAGGCATCCGCCGCCGCCGCTGCCGGTCCGCACCTCAGAGGGCTCACAGTCTGCCTTCTTCCGCCCTCCTGCTCGGCCCTCGCACGCTCCGCCATCTTGGGACCTTCCGGTGTCTCGGCCTCTCCCTCTCCCTGTCTGAAGAATGAGGCGATGTCGCGTTCTCTGACCCTCTGGGCTGATCCCTTCTGTTTCCCCCGCCTGGGCATCTCTTCAATTTGCTGTCCCGTTCGCTGTGTCGCTCGCCAGAAGAAGGTAGGTGCGGAGCTCCCTGAACACCGACCCTCACGCCGCCATGTCAAGCCACGCCCCCCAGAAATTCTTTATTAATGTTTCCAGAAATAAATGTAAAATATAATGTTGGTGATTCAGAACTGCTTTATTGATGTTTCCAGAAATAAACGTATAGTATAATGTTGGTGAATCAGAACTTCTTTATTAATGTTTCCAGAAAGATACCAGATTAATGTACAAATTATTATAATTTTTTGAAAATGGAGATTAATCATTATTTTAATTAATTATTTTACATTTTTTGGTTTAGTTTTTTTGACAATGCAGATAGGATTTTAGAGAGAAACATCGCTCCCATCATTGCACTGATTTCATTTGCTGCAATTTAAAACTCGCAGATGACCAGACGTCTCGCTCCACAGTTTTGATCGTTCCATTTGCCGTTGCTAAACATCTCCACACAATCTTCGTTACCTCTCCAACTGTCGGGCTGCCTCGAGTCCCAGATGGAGAAGCCGATGGGCTGACCAGATAGGTATCTAAAAGTGCCCTCTGTCTGGATGTCATTTATACCCAGGTACGCGTCACCACCAAACTGATTGCGGACGGAGAAGACGGCGTCATTCTCGGCATAATTCATAGGAGAGGCCAGCTGACCTCCGGACCTGCTACAGAATGATGCCGCGTCATTATAATTGGCCTGAGCTCCGTTTGAAATATAGACCTTCTCCCCGGCTCTAGCTGCTCCTTTCAAAAGTGAAAAAGCTAAAAAAAAAAAAAAAAAGAATTATTTCACCATGAATCAAAATATCGAAAAACTGCACGTAGAATTAGGCAAAAAAATGGGGGGAAGGGCTTGGGGGAGGGACTTTGGGGGGTGGGCATGGTGCAAATTATGGGAAAACCCCTAAACATATGCATTACGGAATACCCGTAAAGAAGAGCAGCCGTGAAAGTAATGCATTAATGAGCTGACATGTATAAGATCTACCGTATTTCTTTAAGTAGAATATATACTACAAACGATGATGCAAACTAAGCTCTAACATAAAAGACCAATATGATGAAATATCCTATTGATGCAGAGCAGCCGAATTGCTGACCGAAAATATGAAAAAACATTCATACAAAAATGTTGGGGTTTCCTCTTTAAACACTCCTCCCTTATCAAAAACGCTGACATCCGGCAGTATTCCTGGCCCGTTTTCACCCCCTTAGCAGTCGCTGAGTGAAGGCTGCAGGCTTAGCCGGCCTGACCTGTAGCCATCCCTCCCCTGCCAGTGGTCCTTCCTCAGGGGTAAGAAAGCGTCTCTCTTACCCCTGAAGAAAGACCCTCATGGGTCAGAAACGTTGGGTCCAGTTCTGCCTGCTGCTGTAAAGTATCTACTTACCTATTCCCGTTCCTTGTCAGCTTTTGCTCTCTTTTTTTTTTTGCGCATAATCACAATAATCATTTCCAATTTGTTCTTATGTGGTTCCTGACTCTTGCTACCATGGCGCCTGTTAAAGAACGCTGTCCCTAATTAACATTCAAATAGTGGTCCCACATCCTGCCATGTCTATAAGAACATTAGACACCTATCCCACCTAGCTGCCAGAGAGCTGCCTCCAACCGCTGGGGTGTTTTGCCTTGAAAAGTCATCCTTGAATTCCTAATGAGATCTCCAGATGGCCAATATACATTGGACACCTGAGCATTGGATGATATATCTGGGAGGCATTGTAGTTCTTGTAATATGTCGGTTATAACTATATTAATGAGAAATTCTCATTCAGGACTATGAGGCCTTTCATTTGATATCAAACGTGGCCTACATATATTGTCCAGGGCCTGACAATCCACATAGTATTGGACCCTGGGTGATATATATTTGGTGTTTGGGTTCATTTAACTAAGAAATTTATGGGGATCATGAATTTCTTGTTTAGAAGTTGATAACATGCATATTGTGGGAGTTATACCCTTTATGAAATAAATATCTAATATCATAGAGGCTGGATGGGGGCCGACCTTGGCAGACACTCCCATGAGGCGGGGAATGCTGGCCACTCCCCCTATTGTTCATACATTAGGAGGCAGTGGATGAATGGCAGGGAGGCGATGAATGGATGGACGCCTTAGCTGAATAACTATGGAACCATAAGTATTCGGGGAGGCCGATTCATTAATAGCGGCAGGTAGCGACAGTTGAGTGACTGTAGCGGCGTTTTCAGAGCGCCCGCTAGTAGTCGCTGTGCTTGGCCGTTGTTCGGTAGTTGATAGCGACTCAGTCGGTTTGCCGTAATGTTGAATATTGCGTGAGGAGTCGCTATTTGACAGGTTCCGCGCTGTATGGGAGCGCATGATAGCGACTGGCCCTAGCGACCGGCTCCCACCATATTCATTAAAAAATCACACTCAAAAAATTCTCGCGCTGTGAAATGCTTGTTTAAACCCCAGAGCGCTGGCGGCGATGGGTTAAAAGTAGTTTTTTAACCCCCAAACAACCATATTTTTGGAAACCAAAAAAAAACAAGTTTTTTAAATAATTTAGTAATATGAATACATTAATATCAGACCTGTAATATCAATTCTGTACAATTTTTTTGTTTTTATTTTTTTCCCTTAAAAAAAATTATCTAACATGGCAGAAGTGGTCACAGAATTTTTCACATTTAAAAAAAAAAAAAAAAAAAAAACATTAATAACAATTAATTATGAATATTTAAAGATTGTTCCATTGAAATGCATTGGAGAGCGCCAGGTAGCGAGAGGTCATACCTGTCGCTGTTCAAGGTCGGACGCTGGCGCTGTGGGCTGAGGCTGGAATAATGATGAATGAGTCGCTATATGGCGCTATCTCAGTCGCTAAGCAGGATCGGCTTGATAAATGTGTGATTGTGGTGGGGAGCCGGCGTTCTCGTGGCGGGGCCCGTCATTACCGGCCGCTCACCAGTCGCTACCTGGCGCTATTCCTTCATAAATAAGGGCCTGTGTATCTCCATCTGTCTCTGCATTGTATCTCTCTATATCCATTATAACATATATTGTACTGTAACTAATGTAACTTACTGCAACTTTATCTATCTTATGTAACAACTGCCTATATTTAAGGTTATCTTGGGGGAACTTTATGTACATATTGGGTTAGTAAGGTTAGTTACTGTGCTGCTAATTAAACCCGTCTGTAATATATACATCTTACTGTGTGTGTGGTGGATCATTCTCACACAATAGATTGTAGTTGCAAAGTATTAAAGGTGAATAATATATTTCCTCTTAGGACAGGTCACTGGTTGTGTAGGGAGAGCCTTAGCGGCCATTGTTTTGAATCAGATTAGTGGCCGCTGATATGATTGTTAGTATTTGCGATATTTATCATATTGACCTCTAGTAGAAATATTGGAGGTTAATGTGAAGCAAATATTAATATTAGAAATCATATATTTCCTTTTTCAGCGCCACCTTGTGGTCATTCTTCTGCATTACCCTGTACATGTTTTATATAGCAACTACTAGAGCCAGGTATTGCCAGATGAGCGTCTGTATAGCAGCCCTTAAAGCGACCGCCAGTAGACGCTGTAAGCGGGTTTCGGGCGCTGTAACAGAACGTCTCAGTCGCTGTAGTAACCTGGCCGGCATTGATGAATGTGATGTATGTTGGGCACTGTACCACCAGTACAGCGCTGCAGAGAGTGAGAGGTAGCGCCAGCTCAGTGCGTCCGGCACTGGGCGCTCCACACCATACTTAAACCGGACCTTCAGCGTGATTTAATGAAAAGCCCAAACTCTTAAAAAACGGTTCCCCAGCATCTAAAATTAATATATTTTACGTTTTTAGTCACTAACTTATTATTCTTTCCCCCACTGGGCTGCAACTCTGTTCAGGAATTTAGGATACGGGCGCCGCCATCTTGACTCAGAAGCATCACACTTACTGAGGAGAAGAGAGTGGGATAAGGTACAGGTATAGCTGTGCTTTGCTCAGACAGAGCAGATCTGGGGTCACGTAAAGGTCAGCAGTCCCAGAATGCAGAGCAGCACAGTCAGGAGGCACTTCCTGTTTGCAGGCTGCCTGATAAAATGGCGGCTTCCATAAGCCGCCATCTTGGATGTTTAAAGGCTCATAACATGCAGTAGATGCAGGTAGGATGATTTTTAATGTGGACAATCTGTATGTACAGGGTGTGGGAAACATATAAGATAGACTCTTATTCAGAGTGAAGGTCCGCTTTAACAAAACACTACACACACACAGCGTCGGCGCTCTAAAGCTGGGCGCTGTAGCATAGAGCACCAGACGCTGTGTGATTAAAGTCTGTTTTTGAACACATATCCGCCAGTAACAAAGCGAAAACACATGGGAATGACGTTGTTATAACGCTGTGACAATAACACTTTAGTGCCAGACCTGTAATGACAATTCTGCATAAAAATATAAAAAGTTTAAAAAGTTTCGAAAAGTGTTTGTTTACAGCCAGGTGACGTCACACAATGATTGGAGCAAAAAAAAAAATGTAAATGCCCAACACGCTGTTCAAACACGAGCAAATGAACTGCCATTGAAATGTATGGGAGAGCGGCAGGAAGCGCCCTGTAATACGTGGCGCTGCTGAGCCTAGAGCGCCGGCGCTATACACTGACGCTGTTAGAGGCGCTCACCAGATTCACTTTCATAAATGTGGTTTCCCGTACAGTGCCCGACGTTCACCAGACACTGCCTGCCGCTATGAGGCGCTCCCTGGCGCTATCCCTTCTTAAATAACCCCCTTAGCAGTTCATTCATCAAGATCGCATAAGCCATTGTCATTATTTTAGTTTCTCTTAGTTCCGATGCGATATCCCGTACATTGAAAACTCTGAAAGAGGAAAGAATGTATATATATTGTTCATTTATTAATGTGCACTTTTGAATACACTAATATTTTGCATTCAGAAACGTGGTTGATGGCGTGCAATTACTCAAAAGACTTTTTCGGGTCTTTTTAGGGTCCCCAGGGAGGGAGGAGGGGGGGGGATTTGGAGCTATTGCACCCACTCTTGGAATTTTACTTATCAAGGCATATGGTGTGCACTAGGGATGAGCGAACCGGTTCGGACGAACCGGAATTCGCTCCGAATTTCAGGGAAAATTCGATTCGGCACGAACCCGAATTTTTTTTGGTTTGTGCCGATCGAATTTTCCCTGAAATAAAAAAAAAGAAAATGCCGGCATGGTGGGAGCGCTGACAGCGTAGCCGGCCTGCCCGCAGCCACCATGCCGGCATTTTTTTTTCAGATGAGCGATTCCTGAAAGTTCGATTCGGGCGAACCTGAATTTCTCGGAGAAATTTGGCGAATCGCCCGAATCGAACTTTCAAGAAGTTCGCTCATCTCTAGTGTGCACGGCTGCAAACTTGTTTATTGTTTCTGAGTTTTCATTAACTCCCCAAGACCTCTAATGTTCCTCTTTAACATAAAACAGGAGAAGATGATTGGTCCAGCACTGTCCAAGAAATATCCCTTTGGATCTATTGCTGGTATAAAAAAAAAAAGAGACTCCGTTCAACGTGTGCCAGACTCTAAACATGGCGATAGAGGGCACTCGCTGGGCTTGAATGGATATTCCATGACTGCCGTTTGAATGCCGCCTCTTGTTGGCCAACATCCCACCTTCCCCAGAACACGTTACACACATATGTTACTCTTTGGTGAGTAAAGCTTTGAACCCCTCCTCCATGGTCACAAATCATTTCATGCTTCCTTCCAACCATTGAAAAGGGGGGTTTGGCGAAGAAAAGCGCACCCCGAACAATTTAAAAGCGCCAAAAGTGCTACCTAGAAAAAACAAACAAAGTAATACCGGTAACAAGGGGAGACCTCGGGAGGACACTAGTAGCAGCTCCGGGAGTGAAAGACCAGCACTACCCGATCACCATTGAGGTTGGGCGACTGGCATAAGCAGAGCGCAGCCAAAAGTGTACGTTAACCTATCTATTACTTGAATTATAGTCAATTGGTATGAAATCCTAATACACTGAGACTGAACAACACCTATCAACGTTATGCTCTCTCCTAGACTTGGAAAATACGCAGTTGAGATAGAAAGGTAAGAGGGACACGGCTCGCGGACGAGTTCGCCCCATGATACGGTATACCCATATGAAGTGTGGATCAAGTTATATGGTTTCCGTTGGGAGAAATAGGCTCTAGAGTTTGGAGCCTCATATCACTACACAGTTCGTTACTATTGATGCATTGGAATGCTACATGTGATATCATGGCTCTTGTTTGAAGATTTTCTGGTAAGAGTTTAATCCAGAAGGTGGTGGATTTTATTATATTGCACTTTGCAAGCGGACACTATCACTTGACGGGCTCCTTCAGTATCCCTGTCTTTGCAGACTTTTTCTACACCTATGAATTTATATTGAGAGACTTAATTTTCTCTTAAAGTTACATTTAGCTCTGTGTTTTATTGTATGCTTTTTTCTGTTCTAATGTAAAGGTTGGGGATCCTTTTTTTAACACGTTGAGCTTGTTTTTGGATGTGGTTTGGTAGGCAGCGCGGTATTTATTATTAACTATTTCTTTGATATAGAAAGGTAATCATAATGTTTAAAGTGGACCAATACCCAGGGGGGATCAGCCCGGGGATCAGATCCCTCCCAGCGGGGCATCTGAAATCAGGATGCCCCGCTGTGTGAAACCCTGCAGGATGCCCAGAAACCTTACCTTATCCCCGTTCCAACGGCGCATGCGCAAGCCGCGGCCGCATCTCGCGCTTCTCTCTAGCAGGGCGGCCGTTTGTGAATGGGCGGCGTGGGCACGCTCCCTGTTAGAGGGAAGCGCGAGATGCGGCCTCCAGCGCGCTCAGAGCCGCTGTGGTTGTCCGTCGCTTGTCCGTACATACCACAGCAGCTCTGAGCGCTCTGATTGGACGAGCGCTCACGTAGGAGCGGGGTAAGGTGAGTTTTTTAGGGCGATCTGGGGGGTTTACCCCCGATTGGGTTGCCCCGCGGAAGTGGACCAAAACCCAGGATAGTGAAAATCATGGGTGTTGGTCCACTTTAATGAAATTATGCTACCCTGCATAAACCTACACCCTCTAATCGAACCCATATACACCCCCCTTAGACACCCAGAATAAGGAGAAATGGCATATGCAAAGTCTACTCTGTAAAAAAAACCCCATGTTGGCAAATAAGTGCACCCATAATGTTACACTGCATAGCATGAAAACAATGCAAAATCCAATACACATTGTAAATATTGACTATAACTTGCATTTGTAGCATACTAAAATGCTGTACTGATGAAGCACAGTGCGAAACGCGTCTACACCCAAAGGGTAAAAACCACTTGCTACAACTGTAGACTTCTTGCTACAAACTAAACACTTGCTACAAAACTGACCAAGCAAAGGGATGTATAGAAAATATGAAAAAAAATTGAAATGAATTCTCAAGATACAGTCTGCTGAATTTTTTCCTTTTTACATTCTATGGATGCATTACAGAAATGAATGTCATATGTATAACATACAAATAATAATAAGTGAATGAGTAAAAAACAAAAACAAGGTATAGGTAAACAAAAACCCCAATTGTTTGTACCCCCCCCCAATCAAATCAAGGAGAGAGTGAGGGACAAAACCCCCTTTTCAATATATAATACAAATACGGGGTTCTACAACCTTGCCAACACATAAAGGAAGCAGAAGCTGATTTTCACCCCAAAAAAAGATCACAACCCTGTGATATCCCCTCTTTTTTCGCCCCCCCCCATTCCTTCCAACCAACAAAGAGAGTGCTTGGATTGCCCTATCTGCTCTAAGGACTGATCCAGACATAATATTCTGGTTTTCTATGAGAGGTAAACAGGGGCAACAAATAAGCCCAGGATTTGGCCAACACATATTATACTCAATGACTCTCTCTCACATTAGCCTTGATTCAAAGACACATTCGTCCGGACTTCCGTAGCTGTCTGTGAAAGTTTTGGTGGGTGTTAGTCTTTTTTTTTGCTTTTTTTCGTCCATTTTCTACTCGCACGAACGTTCGGGAGAATGTGTATATGCTCTTTCGATGAACGGAAGCAAATCGGAACATTTCCAAACAAAATCGGAAATTTTCCGGTCGCTCAGATAACTTCCGATGTTGGGATGGGTTTCTGTCTGATTCAGAGAGCTGATTTCCGACGGATCACCACCCTATAAATCCGTTTCATTTCCGATCCACTTACAGGACCTTTGAGGGCTCGGATTGCTATTGTTAGACATGTTTTGCGGCTATGTGGAGGAGTCTGCGCGCCTTTAGCACCAAGGCATTGCATGTATCAGCATGGTCGAGACCATAAATTGTATTGCAATGCATACCTGAATCAATACATTTCATGTATGCCTTATAGATGCATTTTAATGCTGACCTAAATTAGTCCTTAGCATGTAAACATTTATTTTCCCACACATCCATATAATTGCTATATTTTTTTAGACTTATGTCCTTTGTGAATTATATTTGGATTGTTGAACTTGAATCTTAATTTGTTGTAGGAGTTATTGTTTTAGTTGGTTACCTTTGCTTTGCGTAATTATTTTATATTTGGTTGCAGGAACTGCAAGATGTGCCACTCGCCCTTGCTCCTGATGCCCGTCCTTTGCCTGCAGAATGCGGGCCAGGGGTTCTCTAATCGGGCACTATGCAAAACCCGGGCCGTGGGGGCGAGGGCCCTCTGGCTTTTGAAGTCCAGATTTAGGTGTTTGGACCATACGGGGGGGGGGGGGGGGCACTGCAGTATGACCCCAACAAGGTTATACCAATATTTTAATTTAAGTTTTTTAACAGGTACCACACGTGCCAGAGTGACACAACTGAGTGTCAGGGTCCTTCAGTTGGTGGACAAGATGCAGGAGCTGCGCAACTCGTTGGGGACCACAGATGAAGAATAATGTTCAGTGGCCTGCCATTGCTATGTATTTTGTTTTTTATAGTTGTAAAAACGTAAAATCTTCAAAATTTTGAGACATTTTATATTTTATGATGGCATCCCAAAAAAATGTTACAGTGTCATTTCATTTACAAAATACATTAACACAAAACTAATGGGCCCAGAAATATTTAAAGATATATTCACATGACCGAGAAGTGGTTTGGGTGAGCTTTAAGGTTCCAAAAGGGAAGATGGAGGATAGTGTTAAGTGGTTTGGGTGAGCTTTAAGGGTCCAAAAGGGAAGATGGAGGATAGTGCTAAGTGACTTAGCTAAACATTGTAGTAGAAGTGAGGGTGGCAAATATGTAGGCAAGCACTTTAATGAGTTAAGTTTGTAGTGCGCAGGCTCAAGATCGTAAGGATTCCGTCTGGACGATTATTTTTTGAAAAATGGAAACAGAATCTATCGGGAAACGTAAATCGTTGGAGGATACGATGGGGAAAGGGCAAAAACGAAAGCCTACGTTGTAACATGTGGAAATGAAACGGAAAAGTCTGGATGGAAAATGAAATCCTCGTAATTCGTAATCTGCCGTACGAACGGACGGAAACTTTACACAAGGTTTTCAATGAATGCATAGAATCGCTCGTACGCTCACACGAGAACGGAAACATTTCACAAAAAAAACAGATCGGCACGAAAACTGAAGTTTTATTGTGTCTCTCTGAATCTAGGCTAATGTGCTCACCAGTCAGTGAATAGTCTCCACCACTCAGGCTATAGCATTTCAGTGTGAAGTAGAAATTGGACGCAATCAGAAGCATTAGTCTTCAGGAAATACAATGTTTATTCGGTCGACCAGGGGCTTGCTTACTTCCAGTGCCTGAAATGCTCCCCCTTTGTGGCTTGCTTAAATACATGTTTAGACAAAGGAACTTAATGTAAGAACCCCGGGTTCGGATGATGCCCGACTGGTGGCTGGCATTATTTATCATCCCTTCTGCACTTCCACCAGCCACCAGCGGGTGTCAGCAGAGCCCTGGCTGCTCTCTCTCCCCATCTTCTGCTGCACCTGGTGTGAGGGCTATTCAAGTGGATCCGCCCTCCACCTGGTGCAGCAGGAGTTTGTTTTCTTTTGTTTTGATTGTGCTCTGTATCTGAACCTGAGTCTGTATCTGTATCTGAACCTGAACCTGATTCTGTACTTGTACCTACCAGAGTCTGTAGACTGCTGGCATCTGTCCTAGGCCCTTGGGTGAGTGCGCCAGCACGTTAGGGTTTCTGTTGTTTTTGTTATTAGTTATTTTGTTAGTTAGCCTTGTTTTTGTCCCTTATTTTTGTATCTGAATCAAACATCTTTTTGTTTCCCTTTCCTTTAATAAAAACCCTTGTTAGAACATTTTCTTTGTTGTGTCTTTGCTCCCCTAGCGGAGAGTTCATATTGGAGAACTCTCCGGCCTGACACTTAAACGTCCATCCTGATAGGATGCCTGGACATATGTCATACTTCTATTGGACATTTCAAACATATACTGCACATATAGAAAGTGTAACCTTCACCTTAAGAACATCCGTTCCTCATTAAGCAGACATAACATTCTTTAGTAATGGTCATTCCTATGAGCGGGAGGGGTGAAAATCTCTCCACACACTTGGGAATGTGAGGGATGGCATGCAGGCGGCTACAACTAAAATAATTTATACTAATTATAAAATTTAATTTTCCACCTCAAGTGTCGCATCTTGGGCAGGAGATGCTATGGCCACACTTAAAGTGGACCAAGACACACATTTTTATCCACCTTTATTCACATTTTCTCACCTCACTTCTGGTCACCTAACTTCTACTTCTGTTTACGCCACGTGATAGTCTCCACCACTCAGGCTATAGCATTTCAGTGTAAAAGTAGAAATTGGATGTACTCAAAAGCATGAGTCTTCAGGAAATACAATGTTTATCTGGTCGACCAGGGGCTTGCTTACTTCCAATGCCCGAAATGCCCCCCCTTGTTGCTTGCTTAAATACAGGTTTAGACAAAGGAACTTAAATGATACTAATTGTAAATACTAATTATAATATTTTATTTTCCACCTCAAGTGTGGCATCTTGGGCAGGAGATGCTATGGCCACACTCAAAGCGGACCAAAACCCACATTTTTATCCACCTTTATTCACATTTTCTCACCTCACCTCTGGTCACCTGACTTCTTCTACTTCTGTTCACCTTTTCATTTACATAAAGGCATGTGCTTTAAGCTAAAGCTTGCCTCCAGTAAATGGTTGGCTGCCTACAATTTAATGTTGCCCCTTGAATAGGAATAATAAGACAATAATAATAAGTAAATATTCCCCAACATCCCCATTCTATTTTACTTACACCCCAAATCCTCTGGACTAAAGCTAAATAACCATATATATCATGTATGCACTCACCTTTCTTTTGCTGAGCCAGTTGTGCGCTCAAGGCCGAGATTTGTCCTTGAAGTCCTGAAGAGAAAGAAAGTGAGACTAGATGAAGGTTATGGATGTCGGCAGATCCAGCGTGCTCGGCTTCACCTTTACGCTGTTTATGTTAAAGATACCTGGACACCAGAAGGGGGGGGGTATCAGAGGAGTCGCTAGGCTTCTGGCACCTGGGGCAAAGTTTCAAAATGGTGCCCCCACCTGTTCTCAGGCCCCCCTGACCTGCTGCCCCTAGGCAAGTGCCCCCCCCCGTTCCCCCCTAGTTACGCCCCTGAAAGGTACAGCTTCCCAGTACT
The DNA here is from genome assembly GCA_027917425.1 of Gastrophryne carolinensis. Classification (NCBI taxonomy): domain Eukaryota; kingdom Metazoa; phylum Chordata; class Amphibia; order Anura; family Microhylidae; genus Gastrophryne; species Gastrophryne carolinensis. The sequence goes on along the minus strand of CM051234.1, from coordinate 654,300,434 downwards.
ATCACTATATATGCTGACCACATTATATGTTAGTGCATTGTTAGTTGAACTGAACCTATACCAGGGGTCCCCAAGCAGTAGTTTGTGGGCCCCTATTGTGTATCTCACTAGTTATCTGCTGGACCAGAATAAACTAGCACACTGTGGGGTTACTTGGTGCCCCAGGTTGGGCACTGTCAGAACCATACATGGGGTTAATGCAGTCAGGGAGTTGGAGAACTGCACCGGCCATCTCAGCAGTTTCCAGCGCCTCTCAGACATGTCTGAGTTTTGATTCCCCGATTCACGTCTTTGAGGCTTTGGGATGCCCTCCTGCAGGGTAAGTATTTTATAAGGCGGGGGAATGACGCATCGTCTAGTTTAGTGCTTTCTAGTACTTTAGTGTCCTGTTAATTGGAATCGTTTACAGGGATTTCCTTTAACCTGGCTTCTATGAACTCTGGAGTAGCACTTCCCGTTTTGCAATTATCTCAAGTACCAACCACACCGTCGCTAATGCAGACTTCTCCCGGAGCAAGTAGGTCCTAAACTGGCCCAACAAGTCCTTCTGCCAGCAATGCAGGCATCCCAATATGCTCCACTCCTACAACTTGTTGACATTCCAAGGGAGCAATAGCTTGTCTTCCATTCTTTATGTCTCGCTACTTTCACCCCCAGTGGCCTTGAGTACCAGCAGGGGGGAGTTCGGGTGCCACCAGTGCTACTAGTACCACAGGTTGGGAACCCCTGCTCTAGATGATCTTGTGTCATTTTCATGATGATGAAGGTTGGATAGACCTGATCTACCCAGTGATGTGGAATTTCAACTGACTCAGTTCTCAGACTCTAGTTCCTGAATTACTGGCCCCTTTTCTCGCTTAAATACAGTTTTAGACAAAGCAACTTAAATGACCATACTTGATTGGATGCCTGGACACATGTAATTTTCCCATTGAACATTTCAAACATATACAGATACACATATATGGACAGTGTAGTTAAGATATGAAGAACATCTGTTTCTCATTAAGCAAACATAACATTCTTGGTAATGGTTTAAACCTATGAGGACGGAGGGGTGAAAATCCCCCTAAACACTGACAATATGTGAGATGGCATACAGGCGGCTAGAACTAAATAAGTAATACTAATTATAATATTTCATTTTCCACCTCACCGGCGTGCTGTATGAGTGCTTCCCAAGCATTGCCACCATTTTTTGTGCCAAGAGATCATGTGACAGTGGTTGCGGCATGAGGCTTATGCAAGATGGATTTTATTTCTTTAAGCAGGTCGGTTATTGGGAAGCAGAAGGTGGCTCTGGCAATGGTAAAAAAAAAAAAAACATCTTATATGGAAGACTTACCAGAAGTGTCTGCTCTTTGTCCTGCTGCACCAGGTGCACCCTGTTCTCCTCTTGGTCCAGGGGGTCCAGCTACACCTTGTGGTCCTGGGTTGACATGAAATACTTTTACTAAACACGTATTCACACACAGAAAAATAAATCTATGTTATTGCTGATGGACCATTTTAATGTTAAAATATTACCAGAAACTGCACAATTTGATGCGTGTTCCACGTGGAGGCTAATTTATCACTAGCGCCACTTGAGCGCCTGAGGAGAGATGGTATTAGCGGCTCAGCTGCAAAGCCGGACAGCACTGATTGTTCTGCCCAGCAGGGTATAGAATCATTATAATTAATTTCTGCCCTGTCATCGTATCATTAGTGAGGTTATAGCACCATCTAGTGGTGTTAAGTTGTTTAACATGTTCTTCCGAGTTAAAAGTATTATGGGAGATTGCAATGCATTCTGGGAGGAAGAAGTGGGCTGTCTTTATCCTCCAGACACAGAGCTTCCATGATATTTCTCTCATCTAAAACTCCACCATCTGTGTAACAGCATATCTGGTGAGTCATTTACCTCAGTTACTAGGGCATTATGATATCTAGAGCTGTTTAGATATTTGTACTACTCAGAGAGTTTAATGTGTAGATGTTAAACTGCTAGCTAGCCATGCAATCCTTCTCATATGCAGCCTTTTTGTCGTGTACTTCACTGTTATGTAATGTATGATATCTACAGATGTTATACTGTACTTATGAATTGTCATCTGTATTTTTATAGTTTTACCAAACACACAACCTGTTTCGCCATCACATAATAAACCTGTTAAACTGCAGACAACAGGCCTCTTATTTGGAAGACAGGAATGGTTTATGCTGAATGTTGGATTACACACTGTATGAACGTGTAAGAAGACAGAACAGTAAAACAGATGCTAATTACCAGCAATAGTGGATCTGACTACACGGAGCCGCCATCGTCCACGCGGTCATGCGCAAAAGATTGCAGCGGCTGCCATACAGTCACTAGAAGCGAGAGTGCAGCCCACAGCAAGCACGATCCAATCCACGCCAAAGCCGGTTTTCACCTAGACTGTGTCTGCACAGAGACATCAAGCAACCAGCAACAGGTACACCATGTCTACTAGCAAGGCATCAACATATGGGACAAGGTCACGAGCAAGCCGCTCTAGCAAGTCCTCCATAAAAGAAATGGCTGCTCTTGCCCGCGCAGAAGCTGAACAGGAAATGCAGCTAAAGCAAGAGACAGCGCGCCTGCAAGCTTCACTGGAAAAACTTGCAGCAGAGAAACAAGCAGCAGCCGCGATAGCCAAGGCAGCGTTCCTAGAAGCTGCAGAGTTTTCTGAATCTGAGAAACACAGCCAAGTACTCGGAGCAGATTTAGATCAACAGGATCCAGCACATCGCGTCTTAGAATTCGTTCACCAGCATCCCAAGACAGATGACAACTACGATCCTGTGTATCAGCCAGCTTATACAGAGCACCAAAGACCCTACCTTGCATCACAGCACCTCGAGCAAGACAGTATGCGACAAAGTGATCCTGATCACAACTGCCACTTTACAGAACGAAAGCTGCAACCTTCACTCCGACTTAAAGGGACACCCTTCGCGTCTGAACAGTATTATGCAGACTTCTCTATGCTAGAAACTCCTAAAAGGTATGGTGATACACCACGCACACAGCATAACAACAGCATACCAGGTATCACTGGCACTAACCAGGCTGCCATGGACTTTGCTAAGTTCTTTGCTAAACGGGAACTGGTTACCAAAGGACTTATAAAGTTCACTGATCGCCCTGAGAACTACAGGTCATGGCGTGCCTCCTTCCAGAACGCTATAAGGGACTTAGATCTTTCCTGCAGTGAGGAGTTAGATCTCTTGGTAAAATGGCTCGGAAGTGAGTCTGCTGAACACGCCAGAAGAATCAGAGATATTAACATAAACTACCCGGGCAAAGGCCTAAAGATGGTGTGGGAAAGACTTGATGAATGATATGGGTCAATAGAAGCTATAGAAAATGCTTTATATAAGAGAATTGAAAGTTTTCCCAAAATAATGGGTAGGAGTTACCAAAAGCTCAGGGAACTCAGTGACTTGCTAACAGAGGTACAGGTTGCTCAGGCAGAAGGTGATCTCCCAGGGCTAGAATTCCTGAACACTGCCAGAGGTGTTAATCCCATAGTTCAAAAACTCCCTTATAACCTACAGGAGAAGTGGATCACACATGGTTCTTGTTATAAACAGGTTCATAATGTTCCCCCCTTTAGAGTGTTTGTAGACTTTGTTGCTCAACAGGCAAAGATCAGAAATGATCCCAGTTTTGACTTTACATTGTCATGTCCCACTGCCCCTGGTGTCAAGCCCCATAAAACACCAGTGGCATAAGACTAACGTTGCCTCAACAGGTTCTCCTTACAGGTCATTTAGGTCTTCTCAAGAAGGAAACAAACCAGAAGACCTTACTAAACAATGCCCCCTGCACAAGAAACCACACTCTCTACTGAAATGCAGAGCCTTCAGGGAGAAGTCTTTAGAGGACCGCAAGGAATTCCTGAAAGAGAACAGCATCTGCTTCAAGTGCTGCACTACAACATCGCACTTCGCCAGGAACTGTAAGGTCAGTGTGACATGCACAGAATGTGGTAGCACAGGACACAACACAGCTTTACACCCCGGGCCACCCTCTCAGTTATCATCCCAAGCAGAGGAGCATGACAGAAAGCAGATAGACACTGACACAGACACCGCAGTAGTCACCTCTCAGTGTACAAAAATCTGTAAAGGACTCGCAGGAGGGAAGTCCTGCTCAAAAATCTGCTTTGTCAGAGTTTATCCAGCCGGTCAGCAAGATAAGGCGCTCAAGATGTATGCAATCTTAGATGATCAAAGCAATAGGTCTTTAGCTAAAGCCGCCTTCTTCGACACCTTCAACATCGTAGGGCCTGGTTCTCCCTACTCCTTACGGACATGTGCAGGTACCGTTGAGACGGCGGGGAGGAAGGCAACTGGGTACAAGGTAGAGTCCATAGATGGCAAGACCTGCTTGTCCTTACCAACTATACTGGAGTGCAACCATATTCCTGACAACCGGTCTGAGATACCAACACCAGAGGTAGCAGCATACCACCCCCATCTGAGGCGTATAGCTCACCTGATACCAGAACTGGACCTGGAAGCCCCAATACTCCTACTCCTTGAACGAGACATATTACGAGTTCACAAGGCTAGAGGACAGATTAATGTCCCTCAAAACGCTCCATACGCCCAGAGACTAGACCTAGGATGGGTCATCATAGGAGATGTCTGTCTAGGAGGAGCACACAAGCCGACCTCAGTCAACAGTATGCTCACTAACACACTTGAAAATGGGCGTCCTTCCCTATTTCAGCCGTGTCAGAGTAGTTTCCTGATAAAAGAATTGCCACATAGCGCTCCCATTCTTTGTCCTTACGTAGATCCTTCCTGTGAAGATCACGCCTGCGATGGTGAGCAAGGTCACTTAGGGTGCACAGTCTTCCACAGGACAAGAGAATAACAAGGTCGCAATGTCCATAGAGGACAGGCTGTTCTTGGATATTATGGATCACGGAATAGAAAAAGACAAGTTAAAAAGCTGGATTGCACCTTTGCCATTTAAACCGCAGAGACGACGCTTACCTAACAACAAAGAACTTGTCTACAATCGATTTATCTCCCTCATACACAAACTTCAGAGGAACCCAGAGATGAAAGAACATTTCTTTACCTTCATGGAAAGAATATTGCAGAACAACCACGCTCCAAGATTCAGAAGAGTGTTGGTATTTACCCATATTTGGTGTGTATCATCCTAAAAAACCAGGACAGATAAGAGTGGTATTCGAATCAAGCGCTAAGTGTGAAGGTGTCTCGCTAAATGAAGTCTTGCTGTCTGGTCCAGACCTCAACAACAGACTTCTTGAGGTACTTCTACGCTTTCGCAGAGATTCCGTAGCATTCATGGCTGACATACTACAGATGTTCCACTGCTTCCTTGTCAAGGAAGAACACAGAAACTACTTGAGGTTCTTCTGGTACCGCAACAACGACCCCAATGAAGACATTGTAGAATACCGGATGAGAGTGCACATCTTCGGGAACAGTCCTTCCCCTGCGGTTGCTATATACGGTCTCAGACATTCGGCCTGAGAAGGTGAAGCAAAGTATGGGTCGGATGTCAGGTCTTTTGTGGAAAAGGATTTCTATGTGGACGACTGCTTGAAATCTACACCTACAAACGAGACAGCCATCAGTCTCCTCAAGAGAGCTCAAGAAATGCTCGCTCTATCGAATTTAAGGTTGCACAAAATCGCATACAACAGTCGTGAGGAGGCCTTCTCACCCCAAGACCACTCAAGTGGTCTAAAGGACTTGGATCTAAGTACAGACTCCCTTCCCATGCAGAGAAGCCTTGGTTTGCTCTGGGATTTAAAGGCAGACACATTCACCTTCCAAATCAGCAAGGAAGAAAAGCCCTTCACACGTAGAGGGGTCCTGTCTACCATAAACAGTTTATATGATCCTCTGGGATTCGTAGCACCTGTTACCATCCAAGGTAAAATGATGTTAAGAAACTTCACCACAGAAACGGCTGATTGGGATGATCCGCTTCCCATGGAGTAAAAAGACCAGTGGATAGGATGGAGGAAGTCTCTCGAAGCTTTGTCCAGCCTTCAGGTGGCACGACCGTATGCTTCTGTGCCATCAACTGAGGTCAAGATGCAAAGACTATTTATCTTCTGTGATGCTTCAGTCAAGGCAATTGCAGCCGTAGCATACCTAAAGACCATAGATGTCAAAGAGCAATGCCATGTGGGTTTCGTTATGAGCCGGACCAAACTGTCGCCACTCCGTGAGCACACAATACCAAGACTAGAACTCTGCGCTGCCATACTTGCAGTGGAGTTAGCTGAACTTATAACAGCAGGACTTAATCTGGGAATCGAGGAAGTTGAGTTCTACACGGACAGCAAGGTAGTCTTAGGATACATTTGCAATGAAATGAGACGCTTCTACGTCTATGTCAGCAATCGGGTGCTAAGGATCAGGAGATCCACTAGTCCTAAACAGTGGCACTATGTGTCCACACATCATAATCCTGCAGACCACGCAACTAGATCTGTTGCAGCAAGCCACCTCAAGGACACTACATGGTTTAAAGGTCCTGCATTCCTGTACCGTGCAACATCTTGCAACATCAAATCTGACTCGTTTGAATTGGTCGACCCAGATGTGGATGAAGAAATCCGACCTGAAGTATCTGTTCTAAATACAGCCATTACGGACCACCAACTCAAATCTCACCGTTTCGTCAGGTTCTCCACCTGGATGTCGCTTGTTCGTGCTATAGCCTGTCTAGTTCATATAGCTCAGTCTTACCAGTCATCATTACCCGTGAGTGAGAAGCCATGCAAAGGTTGGCATCACTGCAAACATGCATTTACCATTTCCAATATGGAAAAGTCCAAAGACATAATAGTTCGCACTATACAACATGAATGTTATGCTAAAGAAATTGACAAACTCAGCAAAGGTCAAACAGTCTCCAAGGACAGCGCTTTGAAGAAGCTTGATCCCTTCATTGATCAAAATGGATTGCTCAGAATAGGGGGTCGTCTTGAAGAAGCCAAACTTGAATTTGGAGAGAAACATCCTGTAATAATTCCGGGATGTCATCATGTCACGACTCTGCTCGTGCGGCATCATCATGTCCAAGTGAAACACCAAGGCCGATTGTTTACTGAAGGGAATCTACGAGCCGCTGGATTATGGATAGTTGGAGCTAAGAGGTGTGTGAGCAAGCTCATCTTCAACTGTGTCACCTGTCGCAAACTTCGTGGCAAGTTCCAGAACCCGAAGATGGCCAGTCTTCCAACTGAGAGGCTCAGTACAGATCCTCCTTTCACCAACGTAGGTCTGGATGTATTTGGTCCTTGGTCAGTGGCTCAGCGGCACACAAGAGGAAGTCACGCCACCGCAAAACGCTGGGCTGTCATGTTTACTTGTATGACCAGCAGAGCTGTCCATATAGAAGTGGTTGAATCTATGGACACTTCAAGTTTCATAAACGCACTTCGACGCTTTATTGCAATCAGAGGGCCCGTCAACCATATTCGTTCAGACAGAGGCACGAATTTCGTCGGGGCAGTGAAAGAACTCCAGATTCCTTCCAACTTGGACACTACCAATGTGGAAAGATACCTAAACGAAACAAGGATGCACCTGGACATTTAATCCACCTCATTCTTCTCATATGGGCGGTGTCTGGGAAAGGATGATAGGCATAGCAAGAAAAATCCTGGATTCTATCTTCTTGCAGGTGGGGAGTACAAGACTTACACATGAAAGTTTGACCACCTTCTTGGCAGAAGTTTCAGCTATCATGAACGCAAGACCGTTGACTACCCTTTCCAGCGACCCTGAAGATTTAACCATCCTCACTCCTGCCATGTTACTTACGCAGAAGACCAGCACTCCGAGCGCTCCTCTTGGAGAATTTAGTGATAAAGACCTCTACAGACGACAATGGAGGCAGGTGCAAAGTCTTTCTAATGCCTTCTGGGACAAGTGGAGGAAACAGTATATTTCTACCCTACAATCAAGAAGGAAGGGGCAAACTAACAAACTGAACATCAGACCTGGGGATGTCGTGCTCATAAAAGACAGCCAGTCACACCGGAATGAGTGGCCATTAGGCCTAATCAGCAACACATTCCCAAGCAAGGATGGGAACGTACGCAAGGCCGAGGTCAAAGTGTGGAAGCTTGGCGAATGCAAGTTCTTCCTCAGGCCAGTAGCGGAACTAGTTTTGTTGTTTTCACCTGAACAACCTAGTAGTGGCATCAGTTGACGCCAGGCGGGGAGTGTTCTGCCCAGCAGGGTATAGAATCATTATAATTCATTTCTGCCCTGTCATCGTATCATTAGTGAGGTTGTAGCACCATCTAGTGGTGTTAAGTTGTTTGATACAATAAATGCTACATGAGCCTAGGAGAGCGTTCTTGATACATGGAATGCTACATGGCACTAGGAGATCACTCCTGATACATGGAACACTACAGGGCACTAGGAGAGTGCTCTTCATACACGGAACGATACATGGTGCTAGGAGAGCGCTCTTGATACATGGAACACTACATGGTGCTAGGAGAGAGCTCTTGATACATGGAACGCTACATGGTGCTAGGAGAGAGCTCTTGATACATGGAACGCTACATGGTGCTAGGAGAACGCTCTTGATACATGGAACGCTACATGGTGCTAGGAGAGCGCTCTTGATACATGGAACGCTACATGGTGCTAGGAGAGCGCTCTTGATACATGGAACACTACATGGTGCTAGAAGAGGCGCTAAACATTTTTTTGCATCATAAATATGAATTGTTGGTGGTGCTCACGAAAAACACCTGCACTTACGCTAGCGTTTCTTAAATAAGGTCCTTAATCAAAATACCTTTTAGAGTAGATATATGAGTGTGTACCTCTCTCTCCGTTTGTTCCATTCCGTCCATCTCTTCCAGGCCGCCCATCCCTCCCTTTCAGCATAAGGAAAGAATAGCCCTTATTTTCCAGGTCACTTAATATCTCTTTGTTGGGTTCAGCTAAAGCCACACAGAGGAAAAGTCCCCCGAGAAGCAGCAGACGGAGCATCTTCCGGATAGGGTGGATCTGTCAAGAAAAAGACTTGATGAAGTGGGCCTCGTGACCCATGAAACGCGTGGCTCCTATAAGGTGGTAGGTGGTGGGGAGACATTGTTGCTGTAATTGGTCGGATTCTGTGATGATCTTGGTTGATAAGGGCATGTCGCTGGTTTTTGTCATTGGCAATTTCAATTGTAATTGTAAATATTATGTTGTGAGTGTGATTAGAAGATTGATTTGGTTTGGATTTGGTTCGAATAAGATCCCTTTTAGGTTTATAGGTTTGGCTATATATATATATTTATTTACAGGTTTTCACCAGCACTTTATATATTGTGGATTATATTTGTCATGGGGTATTTATATGAGAGATTTGCTCATATCAGTATTAAGGTTTAACACAAACCGAGTTCACTATTAGGATCCGGATCATAGACAGGGATTCAGTTGTTATGTTTTGATTTATTGGCCAGTATATGATGTTAATATCAATGACATTGATGAAATAATGTACAGTATATTTATTGATTCAAATTTCCTAGTGTGGCTCCAGCAGCCACTACTAAAAACACCAAACCATAGCACCTTCCCCCAAACAATTAATCAATCCACATAGTCAGAAAATCCCCAGAATTCATCTTTATTATAATCTTATCTAATAAATAAATAGTAGCAGGATGGGGGGAGCACCATACCTTGAGGAAGTGGAAGGGGTTTTGACCACTGAACGCGTTGGGGGAAACCTTTTGGCTTCACATCTATCAGATGCAACCCTGAGACCCTCTACACTAAGGTGATGTTTTTGGATTCTAGATAAATGTTTTTGAGGCACAGAGCAATGGAAAGTACAAATTTCAGCACATCCAACAGCACAGTTCAAAGGATTCTCCCACGGTGCATGCACATCTAGAATCACTTGAATTTCCACACGTGCCCACCACCTTATGGGTATCAGCTTACCAGCTTCCAAATTTAAATGTGCTTCTCAGGTACTCAATAGACTGCCAGATCACCAATCACTTGTAATCAGGATGATTTCCATAGGAAGACTTATGACTCATATGGATCGAGAAAAGAGAGCACAGAAAGGAAACAATATCCACGAAGTTTTAAGGCATGTCAATAGATAAAATCCCAGCTGATCCCTCCTTTTCCACCTCCACTACGGCCGTTTGCAGAGATGGCAGGATGAGTGCTGTGAAGTATGTATTACAGGTCCTTCCCCGTGTCTAGCTCCGTCCTCCTACCTAACGCATTTCGTTGCGGGACAATGCAACTTTTTCAAAGGCTAAAGAGGCGCGGAATGAGGACTTCTATATATACTAGATAATAGGCAATTGGTTAAATCAATCAACCAATCGCTCTTACCTTACGGCTGTATACACTCCTATGCTCTTTACCAAGGGGCGCGTCCTGAAGCCGGTCGCAGATTGCGTCCCAGTCTCTCGCCAATGACGGCTCAGAAGGATGTTTTTGGATTGATTGTTGTTTCACCATTTTCACATTACTCCTCTTGCCATTTTTTAAGGGATTTATTGATTAGAATTTGCACATTGTTTAGCACAGTGAATGCGCTTTTTGCACTTTATTGTATGATTTGCAGGAGATTCTTTGTCAGGAAATTGTTTTTAATATTGATGTTGGTCATATTTGGATTGTGGGTTCGGATGGGATGCCCCATATACTGATATATTTTTATATGTCATTTTTAGATTAAATTATAATAAAGATGAACTCTTGGGATTTTTTGACTATGTGGATTGATTAATTGTTTGGGGGAAGGTGCTACGGTTTGGTGTTTTTTGTAGTGGCTGCTGGAGCCACACTAGGAAATTTGAATCAGTAAATATATTGTACATTATTAAATCAATGTCATTGCTATTAACATCATATACTGGCCAATAAATCTAAATATAACAACTGAATCCCTGCCTATGATCCAGATCCTAATAGTGAACTCATGACAAATATAGGCCCTTATTTATGAAGGAATAGCGCCAGGTAGCGACTGGTGAGCGGCCAGTAATGACGGGCCCCGCCACGAGAACGCCGGCTCCCCACCACAATCACAGATTTATTAAGGCAATCCTGCTTAACGACTGAGATAGCGCCATATAGCGACTCATTCATCATTATTCCAGCCTCAGCCCACAGCGCCAGCGTCCGACCTTGAACAGCGACAGGTATGACCTCTCGCTACCTGGCGCTCTCCAATGCATTTCAATGGAACAATCTTTAAAGTGGACCAACACCCAGAATTTTGACTATCCTGGGTTTTGGTCCACTTCGGCGGGGCACCCCGATCGGGGGTGCCCCACTGTGTGAAACCCCCCAGAAAGCCCCAAAATCTTACCTGTCCCCGCTCCCACGTGACTGGACGGTCCAATCCCCGCCAACGTCCAGGCGGGGATCAGGAACGTCCAAGCGGCTGCCGCCGCCGCCGCCTCCCTCGCGTCACTTTCGGCGCGCGCGCGCGCCTACAGGGGCGCGAGGGAGGCGGCGGCGGCCGGCCGCCGCCGAAGATCAGGTAAGGTGTTTGGGGGTTTTTTGGGGGGTTTCACCCCGTGGGACATCCCGATCTCAGATGTCCCGCGGGGTGGGAGGTGATCGGCCCGGGAATCTTATAGATTTCCGGGCCGATCACCTCTCGGTGTTGGTCCACTTTAAATATTAATAATTAATTATTATTATTATTTTTTTTTTTTAAATGTGAAAAATTCTGTGACCGTTTCTGCCATTTTAAATAATTTTTTTAAGATAAAAAAAAAAAAAAAAAAGTACAGAATTGATATTACAGGTCTGATATTAATGTATTCATATTACAAAATTATTTAAAAAACTTGTTTTTTTTGGTTTCCAAAAATATAGTTGTTTGGGGGTTAAAAAACTACTTTTAACCCATCGCCGCCAGCGCTCTGGGGTTTAAACAAGCATTTCACAGCGCGAGAATTTTTTTAGCGTGATTTTTTAATGAATATGGTGGGAGCCGGTTGCTATGGCCATTCGCTATCATGCGCTCCCGTACAGCGCGGAACCTGTCAAATAGCGACTCTTCACCCAATATTCAACATTACGGCAAACCGACTGAGTCGCTATCAACTACCGAACAACGGCCAAGCACAGCGACTACTAGCGGGCGCTCTGAAAATGCTGCTACAGTCGCTCAACTGTCGCTACCTGGCGCTATTATTGAATCGGCCTCCCCATCCACAATATAGAAAGTGCTGGTGCAAACCCGTAAATGACCTACAAGTAGCCAATATATATAAAGTGCATGTGCAAACCTATAAATGTGGATTGATTGATTGATTGATTGATTGATTAATTATTTGGGGGAAGGTGCTAGGGTTTGGTGTTTTTTTTGTAGTGGCTGCTGGAGCCACACTAGGAAATTTGCTGCATAACATAGATTAACTCCAACCGCCACCACAACCACAAACTTCTAATTCATAGTGATTGTATGATTGATTGTTGGTGCGGGATTCCAATTTTGCTTTCGTATATTTATTGATTGATGTTTGTTTCTGTAGATCATTGCCTCTCCCTTCCACCTGCTCCTTATTTTATGTTACTGTGTCTTGTGTGTTTTTGTCTTCACGTATTTTAGCAGTTTTTAACACGTGTCATGTATTATCAATTGGGTTTTTGGATAAAGATTACATTTAAACTAATAATAATATATGGGAGAGCCTCCCTATGAACTAATGTTCTTATGGAAATATGTTCTTGTGGATCTGGGAGTTGCACCCGATTTTTCAATCCTGGGGTGTAGGATTTAGGGGGCTTTGTGTGGGCTGTGGCAGTACAGCGCCATCTTTACAATGTAACAAAGCGGAAAGCTGGACAGCATTTTATAATGTAACAGTTCGTTACATTGTACAGCGAGAGGCAGTGCGGCAGCGGTGTGAAATGTATAACTGTCGGTGCCGATGCCTCTGTAGGTCATTGAGTTCGGCATTTTGGATCTCCACCTCGTCCACCCTTATAACAGACTATAAATGATGTACTTGTCCTTTCCAAAAACCTCTCAGATGGACAATTAATGGGACTCTTTGTATTTTAACAAGATAAAGTATACACAAAGAGAAGGCAACAAGGACTAAAGGATGATTGGTGGCAATAAAGAAGGCAATAAGGAATGGAGGATGATTGGTGGCTATAGGGAAGGCAATAAGGACTGGAGGGTGATTGGTGGCTATAGGGAAGGCAATAAGGACTGGAGGGTGATTGGTGGCTATAGGGAAGGCAATAAGGACTGGAGGGCGATTGGTGGCTATAGGGAAGGCAATAAGGACTGGAGGGTGATTGGTGGCTATAGGGAAGGCAATAAGGACTGGAGGGTGATTGGTGGCTATAGGGAAGGCAATACGGACTAGAGGGTGATTGGTGGCTATAGGGAAGGCAATAAGGACTGGAGGATGATTGGTGGCTATAAGGAAGGCAATAAGGACTGGACAGTGATTGGTAGCTATAGGGAAGGCAATAAGGACTGGAGGGTGATTGGTGGCTATAGGGAAGGCAATAAGGACTGGAGGATGATTGGTGGCTATAAGGAAGGCAATAAGGACTGGACGGTGATTGGTAGCTATAGGGAAGGCAATACGGACCGGAGGGTGATTGGTGGCTATAGGGAAGGCAATAAGGACTGGAGGATGATTGGTGGCTATAAGGAAGGCAATAAGGACTGGAGGGTGATTGGTAGCTATAGGGAAGGCAATAAGGACTGGAGGGTGATTGGTGGCTATAGGGAAGGTAATAAGGACTGGAGGGTGAATGGTGGCTATAAGGAAGGTAATAAGGACAGGAGGGTGATTGGTGGCTATAAGGAAGGCAATAAGGACTGGAGGGTGATTGGTGGCTATAGGGAAGGTAATAAGGACTGGAGGGTGAATGGTGGCTATAGGGAAGGCAATAAGGACTGGAGGGTGATTGGTGGCTATAGGGAAGGTAATAAGGACTGGAGGGTGATTGGTGGCTATAAGGAAGGTAATAAGGACAGGAGGGTGATTGGTGGCTATAAGGAAGGCAATAAGGACTGGAGGGTGATTGGTGGCTATAGGGAAGGCAATAAGGACTGGAGGGTGATTGGTGGCTATAGGGAAGGCAATAAGGACTGGAGGGTGATTGGTGGCTATAGGGAAGGCAATAAGGACTGGAGGGTGATTGGTGGCTATAGGAAAGGCAATAAGGACTGGAGGGTGAATGTTGGCTATAAGGAAGGTAATAAAGACTGGAGGGCAATTGGTGGCTATAGGGAAGGCAATAAGGACTGGAGGGTGATTGGTGGCTATAGGGAAGGCAATAAGGACTGTAGGGCGATTGGTGGCTATAGGGAAGGCAATAAGGACTAGAGGGTGATTGGTGGCTATAGGGAAGGCAATAAGGACAGGAGGGTGATTGGTGGCTATAAGGAAGGCAATAAGGACTGTAGGGCGATTGGTGGCTATAGGGAAGACAATAAGGACTAGAGGGTGATTGGTGGCTATAGAGAAGGCAATAAGGACTGGAAGGTGATTGGTGGCTATTGGGAAGGCAATAAGGACTGGAGGATGATTGGTGGCTATAGGGAAGGCAATAAGGACTGGAGGCCGATTGGTGGCTATAAGGAAGGCAATAAGGACTGGAGGGTGAATGGTGGCTATAGGGAAGGCAATAAGGACTGGAGGGTGAATGGTGGCTATAAGGAAGGCAATAAGGAATGGAGGATGATTTGTGGCTATAGGGAAGGTAATAAGGACTGGAGGGTGATTGGTGGCTATAAGGAAGGTAATAAGGACTGGAGGGTGATTGGTGGCTATAAGGAAGGTAATAAGGACTGGAGGGTGATTGGTGGCTATAAGGAAGGTAATAAGGACTGGAGGGTGATTGGTGGCTATAGGGAAGGCAATAAGGACTGGAGGGTGATTGGTGGCTATAGGGAAGGCAATAAGGACTGGAAGGTGATTGGTGGCTATAGGGAAGGTAATAAGGACTGGAGGGTGATTGGTGGCTATAGAGAAGGCAATAAGGACTGGAAGGTGATTGGTGGCTATAGGTAAGGCAATAAGGACTGGAGGGTGATTGGTGGCTATAGGTAAGGCAATAAGGACTGGAGGGTGATTGGTGGTTATAGGGAAGGCAATAAGGACTGGAGGGCGATTGGTGGCTATAGGGAAGGTAATAAGGACTGGAGGGCGATTGGTGGCTATAAGGAAGGCAATAAGGACTGGAGGGCGATTGGTGGCTATAGGGAAGGCAACAAGGACTGGAGGGTGATTGGTGGCTATAGGGAAGGTAATAAGGACTGGAGGGTGATTGGTGGCTATAGGGAAGGTAATAAGGACTGGAGGGTGATTGGTGGCTATAGGAAAGGCAATAAGGACTGAAGGGTGATTGGTGGCTATAGAGAAGGCAATAAGGACTGGAGGGTGATTGGTGGCTATAGGGAAGGCAATAAGGACTGGAGGATGATTGGTGGCTATAGGGAAGGCAATAAGGCAATAAGGATTGGAGGGTGAGTGGTGGCTATAAGGAAGGCAATAAGGCAATAGGGACTGGAGGGTGATTGGTGGCTATAAGGAAGGCATGGAGAGTGAGCTGGGAGAAGGGATGGATGGAGAGAACTAGAAAGGCAGAGCAGGCGGAGGGGGTAGATTGCCAAAGTTGGAAGAAAGAGTCATGTATTAGCAAAGCTGGGAGGCTGGGGATTGGATGGGCAAAATTGGGAAGGCAGAAATGGATGGGGCATAGAGATTGGGCTGGATGGGGCAAAGCTAAGGGGACGGGGATGGATGGGCAAAACTGGGAGGACAGGGATGGATTGGGCAGAGCTGGGGCGGGGGGAAAGGATTGGATGGGGCAAAGAGACAGAGAAACAGTTTGTGTGCACCTTGCGATGCCACTTCCCGCCCCTGCAGTACTTCATATTGCAATGTTAGGTGCCAGGGAGCCATGACACTGGAAGGAAGACTAAGCAATACATCACCGATCACAAGGGGGCAGCACTGAGCACAGCAACACAGAAGCAATGGCTGTCAGGGCAGGGGTCCGGAAATCTGCTGCCGAGCTCGGCATTCGGACCCCGATCCGCCAGCTGAGTATCGCTGCTCTGGTCTCTGCTGGGGACAGCGCAGACCTGAACCTGACATCAAGACCTTCATAGAGAAAAATGGCTTACCTTGTATCACAGAGATTTCTGGTATAATGGTCCTCAGGACACAGAGGCAGGAGACCAGTGAGGTGATGTGGTTTAGGAAGAAGCCAGGTGTGTTCCTTTATAGCAGGTAAGGAGCCCCTGGCCACGCCCCTTTTTCCAGGTGTACTCACATGTGATAGATAGAAAACAAGAAAGGAAGAGGAAATACCCGTCACTGACAGAGGAGGAAGCTCACCGAGAATGAGGAAGAGATTTACAGGAATGTTTCCTAACCTTTGTATCCGGGATAATCATGGGGCGTACATACCATAGAGGCAGGGGGGGAGCTGCTACCGGGCCCCTGGCAGAACAGGGCCCAGCGCATGCTGCTTACCTCCACCCTGCAGCACCCGTGGGCCACCCGGAGGGATCTGTGTTATATCTGGGCAGCCATTGCAGTGTGCGGGGGAACAAGCTGGTGACATCTTTCTTCCATTGTGTGAGCCCAGCGGTGATGGCCTCCCGTATAGATGCAGCATATTGTGATGTGGGAGTCACCTCTCCATCGTAGCTGCATTGTGATTGGAAAGTGATTCACACGTCACAGAAAGCTGTAACTTAGTAACAGAAGGTTTGTGTCTGATATACAATGTAACGCGTGAGGCTCTTGTTACAATTGTAACATCAGCCACACACCTGGCTGTTACAGAGGAACATCGGAGGCGCTGGAGTCTAAAAACCTAGTTCCACTCCTTGGGGCATCTTGAATTGGGCCACCCGGAGGGGTCAGTGTTATGTCTGGGCGCCATTGCGCTGTGTGGGGGAACAAGCTGGTGGCATCTTTCTTCCATTGTGTGAGCCCAGCGGTGACGGCCTCCCGTATCGATGCAGCATATTGTCATGTGGGAGTCATCTCTCCATCGTAGCTGCACTGGGATTGGAAAGTGATTCACACGTCACAGAAAGCTGTAACTTAGTAACAGAAGGTTTGTGTCTGATATACAATGTAACGTGTGAGGCTCTTGCTACAATTGCAACTTCAGCCACACACCTGGCTGTTACAGAGGAACATCAGAGGTCCTAGAGTCTAAAATCCTAGTTCCACTCATTGGGGCATCCTGCATTGCCCCTCTGTGTGAAACCCCTAGAAGCCCCGTTTCCCTTACCTTGACCCAGAGCCCTCGCCGCGTCTCTGTGCCGCAGCTGCATCCCAACCCACCTATAGCCGTGCACAGACCCATGCCTGGTCTTTCTGAATGGGCGGTGCACGATGGCTAGGAGGTAAGCGGGGGATGCAGTCAGTGGTGCACTTGGCTCTCTTCGGCGCCACTCAGTTGCTTAGCCACCCAGGCGGCTTAGCCGTCAGAGGAGCCAGAGGGATCCGAGTGAAAGTGAGCGCTCTGATTGGTTGAACGGAATGTTCAGCCAATCAACGCATTGTTCTCGCCCCTGCATCGTGGGAGTGACAGGAAGGTGAGTGACCTAGTGGCAAACACACTGCGGAGCAACCCAATTCGGGATGCCCCAACTGATAGGAACAATACCCAGAAACAGAGCCGATGTCATCACCCGGCAAGGCGGGGAAGCTGACTGGGGGCACCGACCTCCAGGGGGACCCACTGACAGGGCCGGCCTTTGAAGTATGCAACAGCACTTGACTGGCGGCGGACCTGGCAGTGCAACTTCTTGAGGAAGGAAGCGGCCTCCACTCCAAGTTACAGGTGCGCCGGCGGGCTGCGGGCGATCAAACAGCAGGCAGCAGATGGCAACAAGGAGATTGGGAGTGCGTGCCGGGAGGGAAAGCGCTGTAGAAGTTCTTTTCGTTTTCTTTTCTTTTGATCCTTAGGGGGGCATCCTGATTTGGGACGTACCTCAGTGATGTAACGCGACTCTTCACCACAAAGGGGCCCACTGAGACCACGCCGCCCAAGGGCCCACATAAACCTGGAGCCAGCCCTGCCCAGAAACGTGAAAATCAGCTTATTACAAAGCAGGGAGCAGCCCGGCTATTTACAGTGTAACAGAAGGGATTCTGCCCCGCTTGTTACAGTGGCAGCAGCAGAATTTAAAAATGGACCAAATCCCAGGATTTTCACTATCTTGGGTTTTGGTTCTTGCCCTCAGGGCTCCCCAATCGGAGAAGCCCCGCTGTGTGAAACCCCCCAGGTCGCCCGGACATACTTACCTCTTCCCGATCCTATGACAAATGGACGGCCGTTCATCCAATCAGCGCGCTCATTCTCATCTGAGTCTGCGCTGTAGGAGCGACAGGAAGGTGAGTGACCTAGGGGCATACACACAGTGGAGTAACTGAGATGCCCCCACTGAGAGGAACAACACCCAGAAACGTAAAAATCAGCGTTATACAAAGCAGGGAGCAGCCCGGCTATTTACAGTGTAACAGAAAGGATTCTGTCCCGCTTGCTATAGTGGCAGTAGAGATTTTAACTATCCTGGGTTTTGGTTCTTGCCCCCGGGGCTCCCCAATCGGAAGTGCCCCGCTGTGTGAAACCCCCCAGGTCGCCCGGAAAAACTCACCTCTTCCCGATCCTATGTTGTATGGACGGCCGCTCGTCCAATTAGCGCGCTGGGATCCACTCCCGCCCCTTCGTCCAGGAGCTTGTCTAATGCAAGCGGATCTGAGCACGCTAGTGGCCGCAACCCCGCTACCCTCCAAGAGGGAGCGTGCCCACACCAGTCATTCACAAATTCCTGCCGCGGGTACGAGTCCTGCTAAAGGGATAGCGGGGATGCGGCTGCCGATCACTTATGCTCCGTTGGGCCGGGAAAGAAGGTGAGTTTTCAGGCAACCTGGGGGGTTTGACACATCCAAATTCAGGATGCCCCACTGTGTCAAACCCCCCAGGTCGCCTGAAAGAGGGAGGGAGCGAGTATGACTCCAGGGTGGGTTTTGGTCCACTTTAATGGGTGGCTGGAGAAGCTGAATGGAATCCCTCTTGCACCCATCGGCCGCACACACAGCATAACACCGCTGTGCACGATCGCACAGCCATTACACTGTGACGGACCCGCACAGCTAAAGAGGTTGCGGGTGAAGAGGATGCGGCCATGCATGTGCTGTGGGCTCGTTGGAAAGGTAAGAACAGCGGGGGGTTTCGCACAGTGGGACATCCCAGTTCGGGACAACCTGGGAAGAGAATAAGCCAGCCTTAGAGTCTCCTAGACCCCAAGGCTAGTTTTGGTCCACTTTAAATTCATTTTATATTAAAAAAATCGTCCAGGTCACCCAAACAAACTCACCTCTTCCCGATCCTACGGTGCATGTGCTGCCCATCCAGTGTGCCTGCCCGTGTCAGCCATTCACAAATGCCTGGCTAGAGGGATAATGGGGATGTGGGCGCTGCATGTGCATGTGCCCTTGGACCGGGAAAGAAGGTGAGTTTATGGGCAACCTGGGCGGGTTTCAAGGGGGGGAATCAATCGGCCCGGAAATCTTATAGATTCCTGCGCCAATATCTGTGGGTTTTAGTCCACTTTAAGGTTGGAATAAAGAACAGATCTGGTAAAATTGCTCGTTTCTGCAGCTTGACCACTTGCCTTACCCAGAAAACTGAGCTGTGAGACAATCATAAATGTTCAACCTCAGCAACTTCCCTCATCCCACAGCAGATACTGAGACTACCCTAGGGGTAGGGCTTATACTTCCCGCAGCTAAACTTTTTAAGGCAGACAAACTTGGGAAATGAGCAGCCCATCAACCCACTTCCCCTAAGGGTGCAGCAGCAGGATGTGCTCAGCCTCGCGATCCTCTGCCTGTCAGTGGCGGCTTCTGTCGCATTCGGACCTGGCCTGGGACCACAGAAAGATGGCCGCCGACTCCCATGAGAGATAGCATTGCCAGTTGGCACCAAAATTGTCCTTACTCATGAGAGTGGAGGCCATATCCCTGTGGCCCCAGCCGAGGCCCATTTTAAAGGGATGTTGCCAATGACAAGAAGAGGACAGGTGAGTTTCACAGCAGCACTTCCTGGTCTTGTATGTTTTGTGTCACTCTGGGTCTACCTTTGTATTTTAGCACTGCTTCTTGACAATTTTTTGGAGATGATTTTAATAATTTTCATTAAAGACTTACATTTTTAAGGTGTGCGGACCCATTCCCTTTATCCTTTTGCATAACTGGGGTGTGGGACCCGGGTCGGGCACCCTGCCTTAGTAGTTACCCTTTACATTGTTTATTCTCACTTCCTGCTGCATACTCTGTGCACCCCCCTCCCTGCCAGACCTGCCCCCCCCCCCAAAGTTCGGGTCCAACGCTGGTCATCGTTACCAGAAATCACTGCTGGAAACAAAGGGCTGGGTTTTAGTTGTTGGTGTCCTAAATTTACACTGTTAAGCAAAAGAAAGTAATTAAAAACATTTTTAATACCACCCAAAAAAAAAATTTTTGTCCCATCTAGGGCCTGCATTTCCATTACTGACAAGTCCCAATGTGATGGATGGAGGTCAGAATTAATAGAATAAATATATATGTGAACATTCCCAACCTTTTATTTACACCACTTGATTTGAGATTCCTATCTTTGCATTGTAAGCTTTAGTGGCTAATAAAGGTGAAATAAACCCTCAGTAAGCCGCTTATCTCTGTGCTGATTCTTTCCTTTTGCTAGTACTGAATTTAGAGCAATACATTTAATGAAGCACCGCTGCTATTAAACGCATTACTGTGGACAAGATGGAGCTGGAGAGACTAGACAACACCTTATTATGGCCGGCCCCCAGGCGTCACTAACATTCCTAAGAATATGATCTGGGGCTGTGATGACCAATCATTGAGCCAGTAATTAGATTTTGTCTTTATAAGATGATTGCCAGCAGATGACGTTGTGATGGATGGAGGTCAGAATCAATAAAATGAATATATATATATATGAACATTCCCTCTCCATTAAAAATAAATTCCTATTTTTTGCATTGTAAGCTTTAGTGGCTAATAAAGGTGAAATAAACCCTCAGTAAGCCACTTATCTCTGCGCTGAGTCTTTCCTTTTGTTTGTATTAAATTTAGAGCAATAAAGTTAATAACGCACGCTGCTATTAACACATTACTGTGGACAAGATGGCGCTGGGGAGCTGGACAACACCTTATTATGTCCGGCCCCCAGGCATCACTAACATTCCTAAGAATATGATCTGTTTCCCGTGTAACATCAAGCGAATACTGTCTGTCTGTGTCCTTCGTTACGAGTAAATTTCACTCCCTTAGATTATTTTGGAAGACCGAACGACTCCAGAGAGTCTCTGAACCATGCAGAGAAGACAGGGGTCTGCCCACGTTTCCTAATCACCAATGCAAGTTCTGTACAAATAAATGTGTGTGATATTAATGATAAGTATTAAACACTACAATCCAGTTCTGCCCACTGTGCTCTATGGGACCTTGTGCTACAGCCGCAGCTTTCATTTGCTTTAGCCAGAGCACCCGGCACTGCGTCAATTTCGGCGCTAGTGTTAAATAAGGTGCCAGCCAGCCGCCCCATCCGCGCTGCCATTTTTTTATTTCCTTAAACCCAAAAAAGTGACACTTCTTAAATGAGGCTCAAAATACAGCTCAGAAGAGTAGAGGGAGAATGCACCATGCAGAGCAGTTGACTTTAGGTAGGTGCCCCTGATGTCTATCTATAGGGTCCTGGTAGTGTGAGTAATAAATCCCCCTTCTAATGTCAGGAGAAGCTCTGCCTCCATATACATTGTGCCCTCAGACTCGTTCTTATTTCCGTATCTGTAAAGGAAACATTTTCCCCACTTGAGTTGTGTATCTCAGATGTTCCTGGTGGCTGCAGATTATTGCAGATATCGGCACCTAGATACAGGGAAGTGTTCCTCATTGTTGGATTATCATTGTAGGATTCCCTCCGCTCTCTGCTCCCTTCATATGATGTTACTTCTGATATTATGTCTGTGGCAGAGGACTCCTCACTAGTGTTGCTGTTGGGTTTGGGAGCAGTTCTGCTGATCTGGACAGTAAGAACAGCTTTGTGGGGCCCCCAATGGCTCTGCAATCCTGACTGCATATGAGGCTCCAAAGCAGAGGGTTGGTGACTGCACCTCTGCTCAGTGGCGGACTTGGGCCAAAAATAAGCCCTGGATTTTACCAGCCCCTGGTCGGCCCGTGACTTCCTTACTGAGGTCCCCAACTATGATGCTGGGGATATAGCATTGGGGCTGGGATTCCCTGGCTTGTGGGTACAGTGGGGCTGGGTACGTGGGATCAGAGAGAAACTAAAGAGGTGGGGATTGAATAAGGGTGTTAAATGCAGCAACCCAACAGGTCCCAAAGCCACGCGGCCCACCGGCATTGTCCTGGGTCTCCCTATGGTCAGTCCACCCCTGCCACTGCTAACCAGGTTGCTTACAGGCACCAGGGTGGTACAGTTATGAGAGACTAATAAACCACTGCAGGTGTTGTTGGAAAAGGAAGAACCTCAGGTATACACCCCTGCAAGGGCATGCGAATTGGGGATGAATGGACCAAGCAGCAGTACAGCGAATTCCTGTTACCGTTGCCCACGGGCATGGTGGTGGTACACTTACGAGTGATAGATCTCTGGAACTAGGTAGAATAATGACCCGCTGCAGGTGTTGGTGGAAAAGTAAAAACCTCAGGTATAGACTGTAAGGGCATGTGGATTGGGGCCTACTGCTGTACTGCAAAGTCCCTGTTGCTCACATGCGCCATTGTGGTTCACATTTGATACCCGGATCTCCGGACCTCGTGGTTAACAACCCACCGAGTCATTGGAAAGAGGAGAACCTCAGGCATACAACCCTACAAGGGCAGGTGGATTGGGGCCGACCGGAACAAGCAGCAGCACCTCAAAACCCCCGGAACCTGAACAATAGATCCACAGTTGGTGGAGGGCCTCTTGCAGGTCAAAAGGTGGAGGCCAAGGGGCGCACTCCCCTTGCACCCTGCCTATAATCCAGCTCTGACTTCAAAACATATGGGCAGTAACACAGTAAAAAAGAGTGAATGATGCAAAATTCCAGGTATTTCCTTTCACACAAGAACTGAATTGGGGCCCGCATGCTTATATAGTACTAAAGAAGGCCCAGCAAAGACTATATTTTCTGAGACAGCTGAGGAAATTCAGACTGTCAGAAACTGGTGCTCATTTACTACACTGTCTCCGTGGAAGCAATCCAGCACCCTTCCTAGTCTAGTCCGGTGGGGGGGGGGGGGGGCAATAAAGAATATCAAATTTGGCTACAGAGAAGAACCAGAACAGCAGATAAAATCTTCAAGACGTCTCTTCCTTACCTACAGTAGATGCAGCTGTTCTACATAGTCTACAGAGTCAAGACCAGGGCCAAAAGACAATGACTCGATCCACCCAGGCCACTCCTCCTTTCTGCAATGTGTGCATTATGCTGCTGTGATAGAGAGAACACTGTGAAAATTGTCTTCGCTGTATTTTCAGGTTTTCTCACCTAGAAATGTCCCTCGCTAAAAATTCTGGTCTTCTCTACTCTTCATTTCCTGAAAATACAAACCCTTCCTGAAATTCACCACTAACTCACTCTACTGTTTTTTCTTGTACACATTGATTTATGTCTAAGGCAGGGGTGGGCAATTATTTTTTCCATGGGGCCACATGAGAAACTAAAAATATTGTGGAGGGCCAGGCCAAAGGGCTGAACTCAATTCTGCATAATATTTATTGTATTTCTTTATAAAAAGCAGTAAATTCTTTTGGAAAGCCCTGCATTCAGCGTCTACCTTTCTTTTTTTAGCAGGCATTTTGAGGGCTAAAGTTCTCTTGTGACAAAGATTATGTGCACTTAGCTGACAACTGGAGGGGAGGGTGATACTGGTTGGTAGGATCCACAGAAAGGGGGGATATCGCCCCACAGATGTCAGCAGCTCACTCTTCCACCACACTGGGCAGAGCAAATGCAGCCCCACTTCCCTTCCTCTCTTTCCCCTTAAGCTTAGCAGGAGCCCGAGGTTGGCTTCCAGTCAGGGCACTTATGAGTCCCGCCACTCCATCTAGGCAAGATGGCGCCGGAGCCTACCTTCCTCTCCTCCCCTGGTTGGGCTCTTCTTCACTGTCGGGCGACCACCCGTCCCTCTTCGCAACGGGTCGGCGCCTCCCACACTGATCGCCTGTGTACAGTGAGGGAGGTGCCGACCCGCTGCGAAGAGGGACGGACGGGCGCCTCGCAGGCAGCACAAGTGAAGAGATGCTGAATCACGAGCAGAGGGACTCTACCAGCCAGCTCAGCCAGGGCCGGTCAGAGCCAATCAAAGGGCCGTATATGGCCCCCAGGCCTTACAATGCCCAAGTCTGGTCTAAGGGATGCCCTCCATTATTAGAAGCTTGGTTGATGTCACAGATAGGGACGGATAACTAGTGAGGGCCTTGGATCTGAGACCCCTATATCAGTTGACAGGATGGTGGTGATCAGAGCTGTTGTATTCTGGGAGCTACCCAATCAGAGGGCTTCCAAACCAGATAGTCCCTGTTCTGACACATCAGTACTCATAACTACATTGACAAAAGAAAGAACATGAGCACCTACCGGACAGCCGAGTAATACGTTATGACAGTAAGGGTTGCAGGCTTATTCATTCTATTCATTGCTATCATTCTCACAGGTTATGTGAACCCAAAAGACGGAGAAGTCCCTGGAAACAATTTGCACAACTAAGTCCATATTTACATGGGGAAAACAATGGTGGATTCTTTTGTATCAGCCAGTGACCCCATGTTCCTCTTGCACCATAGCTATGTGGACTGGTAAGTAATTGGTTTCAATTAAAGCTATCCTTCCATTGGGTTGGAATGTACAGCTGTTTTGGTTTTAGATCAGTTGGCATTGACAATGTACACAGAGGATTTTGGGTAATCCGTGAGTTGACAGACACATATCACTGATCAGCTAAATAATTATTGGTGCTGTCGTTAATTGCAACTTTTATTAAGTGCTGAGGACTTGATCAGCGGTCACTATTTCAATTAAAGCTATCCTTGTATTGGACTGGCATGTACAGCTGTTTTGGTTTTAGATCAGTTTGCATTGACAATGTACACAGAGGATTTGGGGTAATCGGTGAGTTGACAGACACATATCACTGATCAGCTAAATAATTATTGGTGCTGTCGTTAATTGCAACTTTTATTAAGTGCTGATGACTTATTGTAGAGTAGTTGCTGATGCGTAATGAGTTATTGAGCACTAAGATGGACCAAAACCCAAAGAGATCGGCCCAGGAATCTATACTATTCCCAAGCTGATGAATTCCCTCCCCCCGGGGCATCCAGAATCAGGATGCCCCGCTGTGTGACACCCCCCAGGTCGCCCACAAACTCATCTCCATTCCCGGTCCAACATCACATGCGCAGTGGCTGCATCCACGCTATCAGTCTAGGGCGGCACGTGCCTGTGCCAGGTATTTGTGAATGGCTGCTGCGGGGACGCTCCCTGTTAGAGGGTAGCAAGGGGTGCAGCCATTAGCGTACTGATTGGACGAGTGCCCACGCATGTGCCATAGGACCGGGAAGAGGTGAGTTGGTTTCAGCTACCTGGGGGATTTCACACAGAGTGGCACCTCCGATTGGGGTTCCCCGGGGGCAAGGTCCAGAACCCAGAATAGTCAAAATGCTGGGATTTTGTCCACTTAAAGTTCTGAGGACTTGATCAGTGGTCACTATTGTAGAGTAGTTGCCGATAGAGATAAGCGTCTGCGTCAGTGTTCCCCAACCCTCTCCTCAGGAGCCACCAACAGGTCATGTTTTCTAGATCTCCATACAGAGGTCTGTCTGAACATTAAAAACCGACGGAGATCAGTCCAAGAATCTATAAGATTCCCAGGCCGATTGATTTCCTCCACCGGGGGTATCCAGGATCGGGGTCACCTATATACGCGCCGTTGCACCGGGACTTTAAGGGAGATGTGGAGGGGGGGTAAAGAGGACCAAAACCCACTCTGGAGTCTATAAGACTCCAAGGCAGGCATACTCTTTCCCCCCAGGGCACCTTGATCGGGGTTGCTCCGCTGTGTGAAATCCCCAAGGTTGCCCGGTCACTCACCTTCTTTCGTGGTCCAACGGCGCATGCACGAACATCAGCCGCATCCCTGCTATCTTGCTAGCAGGACACGTGCCTGCATCAGGCATTTGGGAGTGGCTGGCGCGGACATGCTTCCTGTTAAAGGGTAGCATGGGGTGCAGCCGGCAGCGGGCTCGGATGGGTGCTGACTGGATGAGAGGCTGCTCATGTGCCATAGGATGGAGGAAGGGTAAGTGTGATAGGGCGACCTGGAGGGTTTTACACAGCGGGTAATCTCCAAATAAGGTGCCCCGGGGGGCAAAGACCAAAACCCAGGATAGTCAAAATCCTGGGGTTTGGTCCACTTTAATGGAGTTACCATTTGGGTTATAGTATTTGGCACTGGTACGAGGAGAAGTTGGTTCACAAAGGAGTGTTTTGGCTGTGGGGGCATGGTGAGTAATCATCTGGTTGGCAAAGGAGTCCTTGGCACTGATACTGGGTCCCTCTGACACGGTGAGGGATCATTTGGATAGGGTGTTTGGCACACTATTGGAAGCTTGGGACATAATGGGTGATCATTTGGTGGTGGGGGAATAATGGCACTTTTATTAGATACTAGAGTACCCTGACCATTTTTTGGGTGGCCTTAAAGTGGGGCAGATTAATCCAGTTTGTGGGTGATGGGCATGGTGTGGGTGTGGCTTATTTACAGGCCTTTTAGGAACAAATATCCACAGCATTCTATGCTACTCATATGTAGGTGTAGGTGTAGCCCCACCCCCTGGTCGCATACTTCAGTGATCTTTGGTCCATAAAAGGTGATTGAGCCAAAGCTCAGCCAGTTCGTGCATCCCACTATTGCCATTCAGCCAATGTCAGAGCAGTTGTAATGCGCCCAGGCTTCCCACTTCCTGCATTCCATGGGACAGTCTTCCTTATAATGGCAGCAACGTGGGACATTTAGGTAGGATTTAGATTTTTTAGAGGGACAGTGGACCTCAAAATGGGACTATCCCACTGAAAGTGGAACATCTGATCAGTTTATACTATAGACAAGGTGAGTGAGTAGTAGGGGGGTCTTTGGAAAGCTCGGGGCATGTTGGGTAATGATTTTCTTGGGTGTTTGTCACTGCTACTGAATGAGGACGTGTTAGGTCACCTTTTGTTTGGTTAGATAGGTGTCAGGATCATTTGGCTGAAGTGTTTGGCATGTTACTGACTGCTGGTTGGCAAAGGAGTCCTCTGCACTGATATTGGTTGCTGCTGCCACATGGTGATGGATTATCTGGATAGCAGAGGTTGTTTGGTCACTAGCTGGGGACATAATGGATGAATATTTGGTGGTGGAGGAATATTGGCACTTTTATTCGATACTGGAGACACGTGGGAGTGGTAATGTTGGGTAATGATTTGGTTGGTAGGGGGGTGTTTGTCACGGAATGATCTTTTGTTTTGTTAGATAGGTGTGCTCTGTTATTGGCTAATGTGGACATGGTGAGGGATCGTTTGGTTTCCAGATGAATAGTTGGCACTATTAATAGTGGGCAGGTGGAACAACACATGCGATAGGGGTTTGGTCCACATTAAGCACTTTTCCTAAATACGTAAGTCATGATAGATGAAGACTTGCTTATGGATTACAGAGTGAATGTCGGGAGGGGAGCCGACGGGAAGGTCCTTATAAAGTCTTTGGCCCTTATTTATGAAGGAATAGCGACAGGTAGCGACTGGTGAGCGGCCGGTAATGACGGGCCCCGCCACGAGAATGCCGGCTCCCCACCACAATCACACATTTATCAAGCCAATCCTGCTTAGCGACTGAGATAGCGCCATATAGCGACTCATTCATCATTATTCCAGCCTCAGCCCACAGCGCCAGCGTCCGACCTTGAACAGCGACAGGTATGACCTCTCGCTACCTGGCGCTCTCCAATGCATTTCAATGGAACAATCTTTAAATATTAATAATTAATTGTTATTAATGTTTTTTTTTTTTTTTTTTTGTAAATGTGAAAAATTCTGTGACCACTTCTGCCATGTTAGATAATTTTTTTAAGGTTAAAAAAAAAAAAAAAATTGTGCAGAATTGATATTACAGGTCTGATATTATTGTTTTCATATTACTAAATTCTTTAAACATTTTTTTTTTTTGGTTTCCAAAAATATGGTGGTTTGGGGGTTAAAAAACTACTTTTAACCCATCGCCGCCAGCGCTCTGGGGTTTAAACAAGCATTTCACAGCGCGAGAATTTTTTGAGCCTGATTTTTTTAAGAATATGGTTGGAGCCGGTCGTTCTGACCAGTCGCTATCATGCGCACCCATACATTGCGGAACCTGTCAAATAGCGACTCGTCACCTTGTATTCAACATTACTGCACACTGACTGAGTCGCTGTCAACAACCTGAACAACAGCCAAGCACAGCGACTACTAGCGGGCGCTGTGAAAATACCGCTACAGTCACTCAACTGTCGCTACATGTCGCTATTAATGAATCGGCCTCTTTGTCTTGTTTTGTTCTGCAGCCCGGTGGAGGAATGGATAACCAGCAATGGGCAGCACCCTCTGGACTTCATGGTGCCATTCTATCCTCATCTCCACAAGAAAGAGCTTCTGCAAAGTTTGGATACAGATATGAGTAGAAAAAACAATAAATGAATAAATGAGATGAGGAAACCTTCGAGAATCTCTAGCACAATTGTTAATTCTACATGGTGGATCTCCCACCACATGCAGCACACGCCAACTAACCTGCCACTAGTGATGAGCCGGAGGGAGAATCTGGTTTGGAAACCCAAATAGTCCCCAGTATCCGGCATATGGCACTCACCAATGTTGGATACAATAGCTCCAGCCACCACAATTTGTCCCCTGGACCCATAACCAGTTCACAGACCTTTGAGGAAATAACAAACCACCAAATGAACTCACCTTAAGGCATTCTCAAATACCTGACATGGCCACCAGGGCAATTTCTAGGAAAAGTAGTGTTCTTTGCAGATAGGAAAAAAATCTGCCCTTTCCTCACCCATCCAATGGTGCTTCTGCTGTTCCCATACAGGTATGTGCCATGCTGTGCTTATATCGAGGTGACAGAGCTCAAAGAGCCATATATTGGAAGGTTAAAATTATTGGGATGGACTATCTCTCCCTCCTGCTGAGACTATAACAAACACGTTTTGCCTGCCAGCTCCCTGGTGTGAGTTACATTGTGTTACATTGTTACAGCCAAAGAGAAGCTAATGTATCATCATATTTTCTATTGTAATCAGCTGTTATACATTGGAAAGAAGTCATGAGCTTACTATTGGAATGTAAATATCTCACAGATGTCTCACAGCTCAATTTGATGTGTGTGTAAATAATTATACCCTGTGAAGTTTGTCTCCTCTGTACCATAGCGACATGCAGTGCCTCCACCCTATGACTGAAATGAGGGGCCTATTTCTTGGCCTGCGCTAATAACATTGGCCCTGACTGACGAGCAGAAAAAAAGGATGTCTGGGATAAAGGCCTCACCAATGGCAATGACCCAGCTCACCCTTCCCCTAAAAATAGCCCTCACGGTCTGTTGGGGTAACGAAACCCCTCTTTAAGTCTACCAGGCCTCTTTCACCCAACCTTTATCGTTGCTTCTTTCAGCTGCTGGAGATAACACTTGGATATGACTATGAAACATAAGTACAATTCAAAGCATGATCTGGTTTTATTACAAATCATCTCTTGTATTTATACAGCATGTCACACAAAAGAAGAAGCACTTAGCCCCCAGCTTTGCGCCTTAACTAAAACGTTCATACAGAAGGCTGGCAATAAATCTCGTAGTTTCTGCATGAGCAAGTTTCCTATAAATCTACTGATAAAGGAGTTCAAGGAATTCCTGTGACCTATATCTAACTTGCAGAGAGCAGGACATTCCTAACACTAAAATGTCTGTTGGCTTTATGCCCAGAACTTAACATATCACATGTATATCTATATAACTAAGTCTAATAAAGTGGAGACTTCTTCGTAACATGGCGGCTGTAATGATAACCTTTATCGCCGGAGGGCTTCCCCGCCAGAGACGTCCTTTTCCCAATGGTGAGAGGTGCTGCAGGAATTCCAGAGTCATCCGTGAGGAAAGCAGGAACAGCCCTTACAAGGGCTAGTGAATTGCGATACAGCGTTTCCCCCAATAAGAGACGGAACTCAGTATTGAGGGTGAAGATGAACTTCTTTTATTAGTGCCACCCTGGGCCTTATATGCAAGTCTCCATGCAAAGGGACCTCCCCTTTGGACCTGATGGAGAACTGCATGACAAACGCACAGACCAATGGGAGCAGGCCACACAATCCCTCATCTCTGCCGGTAACACAATCAGCAACACAATGGCAGTATGTAACACAATCAACAACACAATGACAGTCTGTAACACAATCAACAACACAATGACATTGTCTGGAACATGCTTAAGAAAATGAAAGTAATGAATCTATGTAAAGTCCAAGGGGCAAAAACAGTGCCTTTAAAATCCAATATGCCCAAGTAGGGTCCCATGGGCCGTATAGAAAAAGGAACAGTGGGCATCCAATGACCCGGTGGGCAATTGAATAGTGGTGAAATCCAAAAGGCAGAGAGTCTGTCACAGCGGCCTTTAGGCTAAGCATTTCACCCTTCATGACCATGCACCGGTTTAGAGATATAATGGGCTGTGGCCATGGGCAGCACATGCGCCATGGTGTCAAAAGCTAGATGAGTTAATCCTGCAATTGCCTGTGTTTAACACAGAGGGGCATCCCAAATCGAGATGGAGTCTCTAAGACTCCAGGGCCAGCCGATATGGGTTTCGATCAACTATAACTGTTTACAATAACATTTTTTTACCAAAACTGGAGACTAGTGGAAAGTGGGGGAATCCCATGTTAACCTGTTAAGTACTGGTAGTTTAGTGATGCGTTCATTTGGTTTACAGCGCCATCATTTATAAAAAATAGAGAGGCTATTACATTTGTAAAAAGTTGCTGATAAGATGATCAGTGGAGCAGCGGGAACTTCTTTGTGGATGTAAACAGACAAGTTAGTGATCTCCATGTGATGAATGTAATATATACAGAGTCGCATAATCAGGGTAAGTATTTGAGGCATAATTGGTGGGCGCCATGGGCAGGGGAGCTGCTGGGGGTGCACAGTGGGTTGGGACAGAATAAAGGGGTGCCATGCTCACTTCTGTTCTGCCTGCTTTAAAGCGAACCAAACCGGCTGAAGCTCTGTCCCCAAGGCATCCCAATGTTGCATACCCTGCTGTGTGAAATGCCCAGGATCACAGGCAAGTGCATGCATTAATCCAATCAGAACTCCAATCAGAGAGTAGAACTCTTTTTGGTCCAAAACGCGGGGAGCAGTTGGGGTCCCCAGTTTCTCTACAGCGCATCAGACCGGGAATCTGGTCTGTGCTCCATGGTATCACTTAAAGGTTAAGCATTCCAGTGATCCCAGATGGCTTCACACAGTGAGGCATCCCACATTGGCATGTAAGGTGGCAACTAGAGATGAGCGAACTTCTTGAAAGTTCGATTCGGGCGATTCGCCGAATTTCCCCAAGAAATTCGGGTTCGCCCGAATCGAACTTTCACGAATCGCATCTGAAAAAAAAATGCCGGCATGGTGGGAGCGGGCAGGCCGGCTACGCTGTCAGCGGGCGGCGGAAGCCGGCCCGCTGACAGCGCAGCCGGCCTGCCCGCTCCCACCATGCCGGCATTTGTTTAAAAAGCAAACACTTACCTGCATGGTCGGAGCGTGGAGGCCGGCGCCGCTCTCAGTCGCCCTCTGATGACGCGTCCTCTGATGACAGCTGAGAGCGGTACCGGCCTGCCCGCTCCCACCATGCCGGCATTTGTTTAAAAAGCAAACACTTACCTGCATGGTCGGAGCGTGGAGGCCGGCGCCGCTCTCAGTCGCCCTCTGATGATGCGTCCTCTGATGACAGCTGAGAGCGGCGCCGGCCTGCCCGCTCCCACCATGCCGGCATTTGTTTAAAAAGCAAACACTTACCTGCATGGTCGGAGCGTGGAGGCCGGCGCCGCTCTCAGTCGCCCTCTGATGACGCGTCCTCTGATGACAGCTGAGAGCGGCGCCGGCCTGCCCGCTCCCACCATGCCGGCATTTTTTTTTTCTATTTCAGGGAAAATTCGATCGGCACGAACCAAAAAAAATTCGGGTTCGTGCCGAAACGAATTTTCCCTGAAATTCAGAGCGAATTCCGGTTCGTCCGAACCGGTTCGCTCATCCCTAGTGGCAACCTTAAGCACGATGTGTAAACTGGTATAGCTGTGCCTTGGATCTCTTCCCAATTCACAGACTGAATACATCAAAGTAATTTATCAGACCATAAAAATAAAAGGGTACCTGTCCAGCAGTCAGCAACTCACCTGATCGCTGGCACAGAGCCCACACTGTAGCCTGCAATCCTGGGCCTCAAACTCCATTCTCTTGTACTTCTCCACTATCCATCAAATGGGATGTAGCCACACCCCCATCCATTTACTACAAAGGAAAGGGGGCATGTTAGGTTGCAGCCCACTACCTCCATTGCAATGAATGGAGAGAGTGGGGCAATGCGTCTGTGATTCATGGGGAGTCATGATCCCGAGCCACCATTATTCTCATCTACATAGTCAGATGCGTGATGCGGTGCAGGATCGTTTCCAGCTACCAGGTGAGTTGCTGATCACCGGTCTGGCACTGATCAGCTGCACAGGGCAAAAGGTAGCTTTTTGTTTTGTTTCGAGCCTACTGAATCATTTTATGGAAAACAAAAAAAACTCACTTCTCTGAACCTTTTTCCTCCCCTCGCCCTCCAGTTGGCGTCCTCCGATCAGTTTTACCAGGCCGGGGGGCTCCCTCCTGGTGCAACAGGTGTTCTGATGCTGATGAGCCGCTATTGCCGCCACACCCTTTGCATTTATAGTGAAAGGGGACACCCTCCTCTTCCCATGGTGCCCCACCAAGCTAATGCCAGGCCGGGGAAGCTTTTATACTACAGAGGAGAAGCCTCTGACTATTTGGGTCAGTACAAATATGGGAAGAAAGCAAAGCATCGTGATGAAGAGACTAACTACTGTAAATGGTCCCCGGAACAAATATCGAAAAAATGTAGCTGATAAAAACATCCAATCAGGTCACTCATCTGACACAAACAAAACCGACAACTAGAAATTATCTTTCACTAGATAATTTTTAACTTATTTTTAACTTTTAACAAGGATTATTGGGCCATCCAGATATAATCTCAGCTGTGGTAATTCAAGGAACAATTACTGGGCCGAAACCAAAAATCAATGAGTGGATTTAATTAAAATAGAGCCGGGTACATTACAGAAAAAGTAATAATATGAACAATGTAAATATGATGTAAAGTTTCAACGTCCAGATTGTAAGCAGTGTGTCCATACAAAAAACTGAAATCTCCCTCAAACTAATTCAACCAGGGCCTTTTGTCCTCTGCCCAGCCCCCTCCACACTGCATGCGTGGCAGTCCTTCATGTCTCCTCCATTGTAAGAGAGCAACCCCCTTTCCTCCTTTAATGTTTTTCCTCTGGTCAAACCTTAATTTCTCCCTCCCTAACTGACCCTCAGTCTTCCTGTTACAAATAAGCAGTCATGTAATACAATCCCCTTAGCCTAAACACAAAACAGATGGTTTCAGTTAAATAGTTGAAAAAACCATATATCAAGTAATTCCTGGAAGAGAAACACAGACATAACCCAAACATTATCATCTGTATATGACTAAGTAAACATATTATATTATATGTGTATGATTTCCCTTGAATCAGCCAGCCCCTGATCAGAATCATAATTAACTGCAGGTAAACATCCACAGATTCCACATTCATCCAAATTACCTATATACATCTATAATATTAGTCATTTAATAATAGTTCATAAACATTTTATTCCTCCGGAACCTTCTTACATCCACTGAATAGAAAGTGCCCTGGAATCTATTAAGCAACTTTGTACCACTGCAAGTTATGTATGTATCACAGTAATTTGTATATTGGATTAATATTAATCAATCAGAATGACGTCTTTATTATAGTTTCAGGAAAATTACAAGATCATTTATTATTGTTTTTTTTTCTTTTTGAAAATCAAACTAAAATGTGATTTATAAAGAGGGACGCCGCTCCCATCATTGCTCTGATTTTATTTGCGACAATTCAAAACTGGCAGATGACCAGACGTTTCCTTGCGCAGTTTATATCGTTCCATTTCCCGCTGTCGTGCATCTCCACACAATGTTCATTCCCTTTATCATTGTTGGGCTCATCTGGGCGCCAGTTGGTGTAGCTGATAGGCTGGCCGGATGGGTAAGCGAAAGTGCCTTCAGCCTTGAAGTCAGTTATACTCAGGAAGGCGTGAATGTCAAAATGTTTGCGGATGGAGAAGATGGCGTCGTTCTCAGTGGAATTCAGAGGTGCGGGCAGCTGACCTCCGGCCTTGCTACATATTGATACGGCAACACTATAATTGGCCTGAGCTCCATTTGTGATATAGACCTTCTCCCCGGCTGTAGCTCCTCCTTCCAAAAGTGAAAAAGCTGAAACAATTTCAATTAGAGAAATATTATTATGGAAACGATATGCAAATGCTCAAATGGGAAGAGATATATGCGCCAGAACCAAACACCTTTCAAGACATACATGTGGGGCCCATGGACTGGATTGGCCCTAATTGGACTACAAGTAACAGCAGCTCTATAATGAGATACATGTCAGAATCTAAAAAGGAGCTGAGTGCAGTAACATTAAAAGACCATAACTAATTCCTTGCAAACAGTGAGATTCCAGGGCTAACCCACCACTCAAGAGCATCAAAAAGAAAATTAAGTATAAGATGATGAGAAAAGGGGATTTCAGAGAGAGGAATTAAAGAAAGAAAATCGGCTGCAGCCATAAGAATGATGGTACTCGCAACAGTACCCGTTATTGATAGGATGGCTCGGAGCTTCCACAGCATACGGGAAAAAGAATGAATATAGACTGCCAGTTAATGGCACGGATGTGCAAAGTAAATCTTATTGGGAAGAACAGCATGGAACTCTTGGAAGGAATAATATTAGGATACAATAGGATGATATTATATGAATAGGGAGAAGTATTGCCTATAGGGTATTTTCCTCACATCGGGAGAAACCGTTCAGTATAATAAATGTATAGCAGACACCCCACAGCGCTCTTATGTACATAAATAGAATAAAATCTTTCTGGCACCTTTGAAAAAGTGAGCTTGTCTCACGAAACGCGTGGGGGATCAGGACGCCAGGGTTTAGCAGGGACCCCTCCAACCCTTCAATCTGGTGATATCTTGTACTTTAAAGTGGACCAACACCCAGGATTTTGACTATCCTGGGTTTTGATCCACTTCGGTGGGGCACCCCGATCGGGGGTGCCCCGCTGTGTGAAACCCCCGAAAACTCACCTCACCCCGCTCCCACGTGACCGCTGCAGCCAATACCCGCCGGCAGACAAGCGAGAGGCAGCGCCGAACAAGCAGAGCGCGTCCCTCTTACAGGGAGTGCGTCGGCCATTCACAAACGGCCGGCGCGGGAGCGCGCCCTGCTAGTGGGACGCGCGGGAGGCGGCGGCGGTGGACGCGCATGTGACACTGGAACGTGGAAAAGGTAGGATTGTGGGCTTCCTGGGGGGTTTCACCCCGCAGGACATCCCAATCTCGGATGCCCCGCGGGGAGGGATCTGATCGGCCCGGGAATCTATAAGATGATCCCCCCTGGGTGTTGGTCCGCTTTAACTATTCACAAATAATCTTCCTTGGGGCAATTTGGCTGGCTGTTTGTTCTCTCTTTTTATATGGGATAATATATCTTTTGATTGTTGTATTGTAGCACTGTAGCACTTTTAGGTCAGCACTCAGCACTTTAATATTGCACTAGTTACTTTATACTTATGTACTATATACTGTGTGATAGGGATTTATTCAAAAGGGGAGGAGGGATGGTTGTTTTGTCCCTGCTATTGGATTTTGTTTTTAATATATATGTGATCGTGTATTTGTAAACCATTAATAAATATTGATTCATTTATGATACTTTTTTGATTTAAGCAATTTGATTCGGCGGTGCCTGAGGCTTTCTCCGGTGGCAGCTGGGGCCACACATCTTGTGTGTTTGCGTTTGGATATACTTTATTGGAGGCTCCTTTAAGGCACACCTTAAAAAATATAGTGGGGGTGGTGCACTAAAATTTTAAAACTTAAACTATATAGATAGAATAGAAGATTGGATTAGAAATGAAGTACATTGTGTAATGTCGTTTAATGTTGTAGTAGTTATATATGTTGTTATAGTAACCTAGCGGACGGCTACAGTCTCATAAGTTGATAATAATATTGCGGGGAGATAGGTCGGATGACAAAGCGGCACTCGAAGAGGTAACTGGAGGTACGCGCAGCTGCACAGACACACCAGCGAGAGGACCAGCCGCACTTCCTGCATTCTGCGTTCCAACGGGCGGAAGTGAGGTGGAACGAGTGCGTCCGCGTCATTTCCGCCTCGACGAACGCAGTCTATTATTTAAACAGCATGCCAGCAGTAGCGTCTCTGGCACCCAGGCGAAGTGGTGGAAGACCACGCAGCGCGTCGGTGAGGTAAGTGGGGAGGACAGTGGGCGCTCTTATTGATTAATCCATATATAAGCATTTTGATATATTGATGTATATGGGCGATGCTTATTGGACACATAGGAGCACATTATAGGTCTAGTATAATGGTTAATTGCACGGTCGGCACTTGACACTTTATTTTAATCACAGATTGCTAGTTTGCACATTTTTTACTTTTTAAAGTTATTTGAATGTAATTGATTTTTGAAGGCACTAGTATTAAGTTCACTTTTCCTTGTTATGAATTAGGTATTGCACATGCACTTAGAACTTTGAGGCCGATTCATTTTTAGCGGCAGGTAGCGACAGTTGAACGACTGTAGCGGCATTTTCAGAGCGCCCGCTAGTAGTCGCTGTGCTTGGCCGTTGTTCTGTAATTGATAGCGACTCAGTCGGTTTGCCGTAATGTTGAATATTGGGTGAGGAGTCGCTATTTGACAGGTTCCGCGATGTATGGGAGCG
This sequence comes from Gastrophryne carolinensis, assembly GCA_027917425.1. Taxonomy (NCBI): domain Eukaryota; kingdom Metazoa; phylum Chordata; class Amphibia; order Anura; family Microhylidae; genus Gastrophryne; species Gastrophryne carolinensis. The sequence continues at coordinate 654,263,166 of CM051234.1, read as the reverse complement.
CATGATATCGACTGGTCAGAGCGACCGGCTCCCACCATATTCATTAAAAAATCACGCTCAAAAAATTATCGCGCTGTGAAATGCATGTTTAAACCCCAGAGCGCTGGCGGCGATGGGTTAAAAGTAGTTTTTTAACCCCCAAACCACCATATTTTTTGGAAACCAAAAAAAAAACAAGTTTTTTAAATAATTTTGTAATATGAATACATTAATATCAGACCTGTAATATCAATTCTGTACTATTTTTTTTTTTTTTTTTTTACCTTAACAAAATTAAATCTAAAATGGTAGAGGTGGTCACAGAATTTTTCACATTAAAAAAAAAAAAAAAAAAAAAAAAAAAAACAATAATAATTAATTAAATATTTAAAGATTGTTCCATTGAAATGCATTGGAGAGCACTAGGTAGCGAGAGGTCATACCTGTCGCTGTTCAAGGTCGGACGCTGGCGCTGTGGGCTGAGGCTGGAATAATGATGAATGAGTCGCTATCTGGCGCTATCTCAGTCGCTAAGCAGGATTGGCTTGATAAATGTGTGATTGCGGAGGGGAGCCGGCGTTCTCGTGGCGGGGCCCGTCATTACCGGCCGCTCACCAGTCGCTACCTGTCGCTATTCCTTCATAAATAAGGGCCTTTATCTCATAAGCGTCAGCCAATATATATTTTTATATTCTTATTTATAAAATATACAATAATTATTTCTGGTGCAAAGATTATTATCCATGCTTAAATTGGTTAGCCCTGGAGTTTCTCCCCACTAGGGTTTTTAATATGTGGTTTTATTATGTCATTTATATAGTGTTGTGTATGTCATATATGTACAAATCCTTAATAAATTGATTCAATTGGTATTTAGTGTGCAGCCTTTGGTAGGAAGGAATTTGTTGTGGTTTGTCCCTATGGCTGGCACCTATCACATATTATTGAGGTTGCGCATATCCAATTTTTGGAATTAAAAGACAATAAGATGGCAGATAAATCGGATAAAGACACTTTTCCCATACCAGAATGTTTCCCAACCAGCAGCTGGGGGTAGACTCCCCAATACATGTACCTGCAGTATAACAAAGAGTTTGTGGACAGGAACATGGCTGCATACTATACTATAGGACAGTGTTCCCTAACCCTATTATTAAGAGCCACCAACAGGCCGGGTATTGCAGATCTGCACCCTGTTGCACAGGTGAAGTAATTAGTGCTGCAGCAGAGCTATATGTGGGGCCCGTGGCCTGGATTGGCACTAATAGGACTACAAGTAACAGCAGCCCTATAATGAGATCAATGTCAGAAACTACAAACAAAAAAGATCTGAGTGCAGTAACATTAAAAGGCCACAGAATGGCAGTACAGGATAAGAAATAGAAGAAGAACAGAATAATAAGGTTGTCAACAGGAAGGACTAACGATACATTGACGATGGGTTGCCCACTTGTGATTGGTAGAGCAGGTTTTGGAGGGAGAGAGCTGGCAACAATGGCAGGAAACAGAGGACATATGATGTTTGGTAACACATCCGCTCAGTGGAATAGTGTTGGTTGTAATCTGAGGAGCTGTGTAAGAATCCGTCTGAGAGGTGATTGGGAGATCGGTGGCCTGCCAGCATAGGAACGAGGAGAACCTAAACACCCTTCATCGCTAGGCTAGCCTGGTATGAGTCCAGCCATGACCAGATGTAGAGTGTGCACCAGACTTGGATGTAAAGCTGACATTGGGTCGTATTGCCGTGCTGTGAATTACTGGAACTGCTCAATAGAGATGAGCGAACTTCTCAAAAATTCGATTCGGGCGATTCACAGAATTTCTCAAAGAAATTCGGGTTCGACCGAATCGAACGTTTACGAATCGCTCATCTCTGGTGGGAGCGGGGAGGCGCTGACAGCGCAGCCGCCCCCCCCCCCCCCCCGCATTTTTTTTTTTTTATTTCAGGGAAAATTCGGTCAGCACGAACCACTAAAAATTCGGGTTCGTGCTGAATCGAATTTTCCCTGAAATTCAGAGCGAATTCAGGTTCGTTAGAGCTGATTCGCTCATCCCTACTGCTCAATAAAGAGAATCTGCTTCAGCTTCAACCAAGTGTTGTGTGGATCTCCTCCAGGATGCCAGAAGTCTACAGAACTGTGAGTAGCTGGGTTCCCTTCTATACACCATCTCTTTGGTTCAGTTGTCCAACACAGATGACCTGGATCCTAAAGCAATCCACTCCTCTCCCCAAACACCTCTAACCCTGATTTACAGGGGTTACATACATCCTGAGATAACTTCACATAATAATGGGTGGTCATGGGGGTGAGTGTAGCCATAGGTTGTAGTTTAGAGTGAGAGTAGTTGAGGCTGGTAGGAAGTAAGGGAGCATGCTCAGGGTGCTGGGATAGGCATGCACCAGGTCTTGAACCACCAATCAGCCATGCAACATTGCTCCAAGTCCGCTGCTCTTACCACTGTGCTATCAGCTGTGGCGTTATTGCTGACTGTCTGCTGGAGTGGTGTGGTTCTTCCCTAGGTTCTAGAGCCACTTAGTGTATTGCATTGTCTTCTTGAAGCCTAGCCATGCTCGCCAAGCCCACTGATAACTCCTAGTCCTCGTGGGGCCTTCCTGTTTCGTCATTTAGGGCTTGTTGGGCCACATGTGGGTTGTCTGTCCTTTGTCCCTCTGTTTCCAGTTTGTTACCCAGCTTCCTTTGTCCCCAGACAGTGACCCCTGACTATGGCCTCCAGGGAGGGAATTAACTGCCTGACTGAGAGCCTCCTGTCCTGGGTTCTGATCCATAAACAAGAATTTTCCAAACACACCTTGAATGCCCAGCGATGTTATTCACCTGGGCCTGACACAGGGACTACAGTTGTTGATGAATGGAGGGCATTTTATTTAGGGTCAGGGACTGGTCAATACAGAGCGTCCAAAATGCATGAAAAGCAAACCCTATTTGTATCCAGTCCAGGGGTTCCCAACCAGTTGTAAGAGTACCGCTTGTGGTACTCAAGACCTTTTCGGGTTGTAGACAGATAAGTTGCACACTTACCTGCTCCCCAACCTACTGTGTGAAACCCCCTGGGATCACTGGCATACCCACTAAGCAAGCAATTCCACCCCTGAGTTTTGATCCTCTTTCCAGGGGCATCTAAATTTGGGATACCCCTGTTTGTGAAAGAACCCCACTGGCTTGGTCATTAACTCAAACTGCAGAGCCCACAGTGCATTCACCAGTTCAAGGAAAGTAATGAACAAAGGGGGGGGGGGGGGGGGGTCACACACAGGGGCATCCAAAATCATGAGAATCTAGATTTATTTAGACTCCGAGGTCAGGATTAAAGGGGTTTGGTGCAATTCAAAGTAGACCAAAACTAGAGATTTGGTCCAAATGGCATGATCCTTAGGGGGCATTCAGATTTGGGACGTCCCTCGGTGATGTGACACGACTCTTCACCACAAAGGGGCCAACTGGGACTATGCCGCCCAAGGGCCTACATACATCTGGAGCCAGCCCTGTTTATGGGTCTTGGGGAGGGGGGCGGGATTGGCTCATGTTCTGAGTTTTTATATTTGGTTCTAGAGAGGGATGCACTGCAAAATCAAGCATCTGACTCACCTTTCTTTTGCCGTGCCACGATGGATTGGAAACTTCCCAGTCTTACGTTCAAGGCAGAAATCTCAGCTTGAAGTCCTGAAGAGAGAGAGAGAGGGGGGGGGGCCCAGATTAGGGCGCCAGATTAAGGTTATTGATGTCTATAATAAAAAGCTCAGCACTGCCAAAATGATCCAGTATTGGCTGTGGATGCTTCACCTATGCTAAAATCTACAGGAACAGAAGGACTGAAACTGAAACATGTGCTGCTGCCACCCTGTACAGCATAACAAGCAGGGCAGAGTCCATGCTGTTGCACTGTAAAAATCCATCGAACTCCCTGTTGTGTTACATTGTACATCAGTCATTCTCCTTCTGATACAATGTAATCAGGTTACAGCAGACCTGTTATTTATAGTCGGAGCGATAGAGCCATCAATTTGAGAAATCCCGAGTGCCCTGAATTTCACACCACCCTAATGATTCCAATTTAGACCTGTCCCATCAGTTGCCGCTGGCACAGAACCCTCTAACTATCATCTGAAGCCCTTGTGGTGGCAGGTTTACAATACAAACATTAATATTTTTCTTTAAATGAAGTATTACCGGAAGTGTCTGCTCTTTCTCCAGCTCGTCCTGGTGGTCCCTGTTCTCCTTTTGGCCCAGGTGGACCAGCGACACCTTGTGGTCCGGGTAATCCTGGGAAGACATGAATTGCAGTTACTGACAGATGCTTAAACACTTTGCACACTGTACGCACACAGATATCATATCTTCATGAACATAGATAAACATGAAAATTAGTGGATAAAAGATCAGTCTTTCCAGCATGCAGGACATTTCCATATACACAGAAGCAACCAGTAAGTGGCCTCCCCATGCCATGGCAGCCATCATTCAGTGGTCTCCCTGTTTCACAGCAGCCATCATTCAATGGTCTCCCTGTGTCACAGCAGCCATCATTCAGTGGTCTCCCTGTGTCACAGCAGCCATCATTCAGTGGTCTCCCTGTGCCACATCAGCCAACATTCAGTGATCTCCCTGTGTCACAGAAGCCATCATCCAGTGGTCTCCCTGTGTCACAGCAGCCATCATTCAGTGGTCTCCCTGTGTCACATCAGCCATCATTCAGTGGTCTCCCTGTGTCACAGCAGCCATCATTCAGTGGTCTCCCTGTGTCACAGCAGCCATCATCCAGTGTTCTCCCTGTGTCACATCAGCCATCATTCAGTGGTCTCCCTGTGTCACAGCAGCCATCATCCAGTGTTCTCCCTGTATCACAGCAACCATCATTCAGTGGTCTCCCTGTGTCACAGAAGCCATCATCCAGTGTTCTCCCTGTGTCACATCAGCCATCATTCAGTGGTCTCCCTGTGTCACAGAAGCCATCATCCAGTGTTCTCCCTGTGTCACATCAGCCATCATTCAGTGGTCTCCCTGTGTCACAGCAGCCATCATCCAGTGTTCTCCCTGTATCACAGCAACCATCATTCAGTGGTCTCCCTGTGTCACAGAAGCCATCATCCAGTGTTCTCCCTGTGTCACATCAGCCATCATTCAGTGGTCTCCCTGTGTCACAGCAGCCATCATCCAGTGTTCTCCCTGTGTCACAGCAGCCATCATTCAGTGGTCTCCCTGTGTCACAGCAGCCATCATTCAGTGGTCTCCCTGTGTCACAGCAGCCATCATCCAGTGGTCTCCCTGTGTCACAGCAGCCATCATTCAGTGGTCTCCCTGTGTCACAGCAGCCATCATTCAGTGGTCTCCCTGTGTCACAGCAGTCATCATTCAGTGGTCTCCCTGTGTCACAGCAGCCATCATTCAGTGGTCTCCCTGTGTCACAGAAGCCATCATCCAGTGGTCTCCCTGTGCCACAGCAGCCATCATTCAGTGGTCTCCCTGTGTCACAGCAGCCATCATTCAGTGGTCTCCCTGTGCCACAGCAGCCATCATTCAGTGGTCTCCCTGTGTCACAGCAGCCATCATTCAGTGGTCTCCCTGTGTCACAGCAGCCATCATTCAGTGGTCTCCCTGTGTCACAGCAGTCATCATTCAGTGGTCTCCCTGTGTCACAGCAGCCATCATTCAGTGGTCTCCCTGTGTCACAGAAGCCATCATCCAGTGGTCTCCCTGTGCCACAGCAGCCATCATTCAGTGGTCTCCCTGTGTCACAGCAGCCATCGTCCAGTGGTCTCCCTGTGTCACAGCAGCCATCATCCAGTGGTCTCCCTGTGTCACAGCAGCCATCATTCAGTGGTCTCCCTGTGTCACAGCAGCCATCATTCAGTGGTCCCCCTGTGTCACAGCAGCCATCGTCCAGTGGTCCCCCTGTGTCACAGCAGCCATCGTCCAGTGGTCCCCCTGTGTCACAGCAGCCATCATTCAGTGGTCTCCCTGTGTCACAGAAGCCTCATTCAGTGGTCTCCCTGTGTCACAGCAGCCATCATTCAGTGGTCTCCCTGTGTCACAGCAGCCATCATTCAGTGGTCTCCCTGTGTCACAGAAGCCATCATCCAGTGGTCTCCCTGTGTCACAGCAGCCATCATTCAGTGGTATCCCTGTGTCCCAGCAGCCATCATTCAGTGGTCTCCCTGTGCCACAGCAGCCATCATTCAGTGGTCTCCCTGTGTCACAGCAGCATCATTCAGTGGTCTCCCTGTGTCACAGCAGCCATCATTCAGTGGTCTCCCTGTGTCACATCAGCCATCATTCAGTGATCTCCCTGTGTCACAGAAGCCATCATCCAGTGGTCTCCCTGTGTCACAGCAGCCATCATTCAGTGGTCTTTCTGTGTCACAGCAGCCATCATTCAGTGGTCTCTCTGTGTCACAGCAGCCATCATTCAGTGTTCTCCCTGTGTCACATCAGCCATCATTCAGTGGTCTCCCTGTGTCACAGCAGCCATCATTCAGTGGTCTCCCTGTGTCACATCAGCCATCATTCAGTGGTCTCCCTGTGTCACAGCAGCCATCATTCAGTGATCTCCCTGTGTCACAGAAGCCATCATCCAGTGGTCTCCCTGTGTCACAGCAGCCATCATTCAGTGGTCTCCCTGTGTCACATCAGCCATCATTCAGTGATCTCCCTGTGTCACAGAAGCCATCATCCAGTGGTCTCCCTGTGTCACAGCAGCCATCATTCAGTGGTCTCCCTGTGTCACAGCAGCCATCATTCAGTGGTCTCCCTGTGTCACAGCAGCCATCATCCAGTGGTCTCCCTGTGTCACAGCAGCCATCATTCAGTGGTCCCTCTGTGTCACAGCAGCCATCATTCAGTGGTCCCTCTGTGTCACAGCAGCCATCATCCAGTGGTCTCCCTGTGTCACAGCAGCCATCATTCAGTGGTCTCCCTGTGTCACAGCAGCCATCATTCAGTGGTCTCCCTGTGTCACATCAGCCATCATTCAGTGGTCTCCCTGTGTCACAGCAGCCATCATCCAGTGGTCTCCCTGTGTCACAGCAGCCATCATTCAGTGGTCTCCCTGTGTCACAGCAGCCATCATTCAGTGGTCCCTCTGTGTCACAGCAGCCATCATCCAGTGTTCTCCCTGTGTCACAGCAGCCATCATTCAGTGGTCTCCCTGTGTCACAGCAGCCATCATTCAGTGGTCTCGCTGTGTCACAGCAGCCATCATTCAGTGGTCTCCCTGTGTCACAGCAGCCATCATTCAGTGGTCTCCCTGTGTCACAGCAGCCATCATTCAGTGGTCTCGCTGTGTCACAGCAGCCATCATTCAGTGGTCTCCCTGTGTCACAGCAGCCATCATTCAGTGGTCTCCCTGTGTCACAGCAGCCATCATTCAGTGGTATCCCTGTGTCACAGAAGCCATCATCCAGTGTTCTCCCTGTGTCACAGCAGCCATCATTCAGTGCTCTCCCTGTGTCACAGCAGCCATCATTCAGTGGTCCCTCTGTGTCACAGCAGCCATCATCCAGTGTTCTCCCTGTGTCACAGCAGCCATCATTCAGTGGTCTCCCTGTGTCACAGCAGCCATCATTCAGTGGTCTCGCTGTGTCACAGCAGCCATCATTCAGTGGTCTCCCTGTGTCACAGCAGCCATCATTAAGTGGTCCCTCTGTGTCACAGCAGCCATCATTCAGTGGTCTCCCTGTGTCACAGCAGCCATCATTCAGTGGTCTCCCTGTGTCACAGCAGCCATCATTCAGTGGTCCCTCTGTGTCACAGCAGCCATCATTCAGTGGTCTCCCTGTGTCACAGCAGCCATCATTCAGTGGTCCCTCTGTGTCACAGCAGCCATCATTCAGTGGTCTCCCTGTGTCACAGAAGCCATCATCCAGTGGTCTCTCTGTGTCACAGCAGCCATCATCCAGTGGTCTCCCTGTGTCACAGCAGCCATCATTCAGTGGTCTCCCTGTGTCACAGAAGCCATCATCCAGTGGTCTCTCTGTGTCACAGCAGCCATCATCCAGTGGTCTCCCTGTGTCACAGAAGCCATCATCCAGTGGTCTCCCTGTGTCACAGAAGCCATCATCCAGTGGTCTCTCTGTGTCACAGCAGCCATCATTCAGTGGTCTCTCTGTGTCACAGCAGCCATCATTCAGTGGTCTCTCTGTGTCACAGAAGCCATCATCCAGTGGTCTCCCTGTGTCACAGCAGCCATCATTCAGTGGTCTCCCTGTGTCACAGCAGCCATCATTCAGTGGTCTCTCTGTGTCACAGAAGCCATCATCCAGTGGTCTCCCTGTGTCACAGCAGCCATCATTCAGTGGTCTCCCTGTGTCACAGAAGCCATCATCCAGTGGTCTCTCTGTGTCACAGCAGCCATCATCCAGTGGTCTCCCTGTGTCACAGAAGCCATCATCCAGTGGTCTCCCTGTGTCACAGAAGCCATCATCCAGTGGTCTCTCTGTGTCACAGAAGCCATCATCCAGTGGTCTCCCTGTGTCACAGCAGCCATCATTCAGTGGTCTCCCTGTGTCACAGAAGCCATCATCCAGTGTTCTCCCTGTGTCACAGCAGCCATCATCCAGTGGTCTCTCTGTGTCACAGAAGCCATCATCCAGTGGTCTCCCTGTGTCACAGCAGCCATCATTCAGTGGTCTCCCTGTGTCACAGAAGCCATCATCCAGTGGTCTCTCTGTGTCACAGCAGCCATCATCCAGTGGTCTCCCTGTGTCACAGAAGCCATCATCCAGTGGTCTCCCTGTGTCACAGAAGCCATCATCCAGTGGTCTCTCTGTGTCACAGCAGCCATCATCCAGTGGTCTCTCTGTGTCACAGAAGCCATCATCCAGTGGTCCCCCTGTGTCACAGCAGCCATCATCCAGTGGTCTCCCTGTGTCACAGCAGCCATCATTCAGTGGTCCCCCTGTGTCACAGCAGCCATCATTCAGTGGTCCCTCTGTGTCACTCAGCCATCATTCAGTGGTCCCTCTGTGTCACTCAGCCATCATTCAGTGCTTTCCAGTGGGTGATCCCACTGGAGTGCAAGCAGCTTCACACAAGATTGTGCCCACCACAATTTGAAAGTGCCACCTCTGAAGGCTTCTTCTATCCTCCTGCCCCCCCCCACCCCCCAGCATGTCCTGCTCACTAGTTGGGGCCAGATCCAATGTCCTGGTCATTGCTATGACAAAAGTGGGGACAACTGGAGACTTGGAATTGGACACAATATTTAGAAAACACATTATATATAACACAATGAAATGATATGAATGAGATGAATGAAATGAATGAGATGAATGATATCAATGATATGAATAAGATGAATGATATGAATAAGATGAATGATATGAATAAGATGAATGATATGAATAAGATGAATGAGATGAATGAGTTAGATTATATAAATGAGTTGAATGATATGAATGTTATGAATGAGATGAATCAGATGAATCAGATGAATAATATGAATGAGATGAATGATAGGAATGAGATGAATTATTTAAATGAGATGAATTATTTAAATGAGATGAATGATATAATTAGTATGAATGAGTTGAATGATATAATTAGTATGAATGATATGAATAATATGAATGAGATGAATTATATGAATGATGTGATAGGAATGAGATGAATGATTTAAATGAGATGAATGATATAATCAGTATGAATGATATGAATAACATGAATGAGATGAATTATATGAATCATGTGAATGAGATGAATAATATGAACAGTATAAATGAGATGAATGATATAAATGAGATGAATGATATGAATGAGATGAATGATACGAATGATATGAATATTATGAATGATATGAATAAGATGAATAATATAAATTAGATGAATGATGTGAATGAGATGAATAATATGAATGAGATAAATGAGATGTATGAGATAAATGAGATGAATGAGATAAATGAGATGAATGATATGAATGTGATGAATGAGATGAATTATATAAATGATATGAATGTTATGAATTAGATGAATGATATGAACAGTGTAAATGAGTTGAATGAGATAAATGAGATGAATGAGAGAAATCAAATGAATCAGATGAATGATCTGAATGATATGAATGAGTTGAATGAGATAAATGAGATGACTGAGAGGAATCAAATGAATCAGATGAATGATCTGAATGATATGAATGAGATGAATAAGATGAATGAGATGAATGAGATGAATGCTATGAATGAGATGAATAAGATGAATGAGATGAATAAGATGAATGATATGAATGAGATGAATGCGATGAATGATATGAATAATATGAATGAGATGAATGATATGAATGAGATGAATGATATGAATGAGATGAATGATATGAATGATATGAATAATATGAATGATATGAATGAGATGAATCAGAGGAATCAGATGAATGATATGAATGAGATGAATGATATGAATAATATGAATGATATAAATGAGATGAATTAGATGAATGAGATGAATGATAGGAATGATATGAATGTACCTCTTTGTCCATTTGCTCCAATCCGTCCATCTTTTCCCGGTCGTCCATGTAACACAAGGACAGAATAGCCGCTGTTTTGCAGCTCCTTTACTGCGTCAGTGCTTGGTGCAGCCAGAGTCACACTAAGGAAAAGTCCCCCGAGAAGCAGGAGTCGGATCATCTTCAGGTAAGTGCGGATCTGTCAGGAGAAAGAAGAAACCGGCTTCAGTGACTGTGGAGAGAAAGCCACCATTAGCTCAGAAAAGTAATGGAGTAATGCTAGTAATGGAACTTCCCTTCCCTTACTTGGGCCCTTATTTAACAAAGGATAGCACCAGGTAGCGAATGGTGAGCGAACGGTAATGACGCTCACCGCCACGAGAACGCCGGCTCCCCTCCGCAATCACACATTTATCAAGCCGATCCTGCTTAGCGACTGACAGAGCGCCAGGTAGCGACTCATTCATCATTATTCCAGCCTCACCCCACAGCGCCAGCGAGCGACCTTGAACAGCGACAGGTATGACCTCTCGCTACCTGGCGCTCTCCAATGCATTTCAATGGAACAATCTTTAAATATTCATAATTAATTGCTATTATTTTTTTTTTTTTTTTTTTTTAAATGTCAAAAATTCTGTGACCGCTTCTGCCATGTTAGATTTTTTTTTTAAGGTAAAATTGATATTACAGGTCTGATATTAATGTATTCATATTACAAAATGTTTTGAAAAACATGTTTTTTTTTTTCTAAAAATATGGTTGTTTGGGGTTTAAAAAACTACTTTTAACCCATCGCCGCCAGCGCTCTGGGGTTTAAACAAGCATTTCACTGCGCGAGAATTTTTGGAGCGTGATTTGTTAATGAATATGCTGGGAGCCGTTCGCTATGGCCGTTCGCTGTCATGCGCTCCCATACAGCGCGGAACCTGTCAAACAGCGACTCCTAACCCCGTATTCAACATTACCGCACACCGACTGAGTCGCTGTCAACAGCCGAACAACGGCCAAGCACAGCGAATACTAGCGGGCGCTGTGAAAATAACGCTACTGTCGCTCATCTGTCGCTACCTGGCGCTATTAATGAATCGGCCTCCCCGAGTGTAGTTGGTTAAGCTAGATGGAGGAGACTCTTCAAAGGAACCATACACCTTCCTGTATATTCCAAGGAAGAGGGGCGTGGCTAGCACGTGCCAGTCATGGAGCTGCCGGTGAGAGGAAGTGACCTCAGGGGGAGGGAAAGTATAAAGGGGCTCGGTTTCCCCCTTCCCTTCCTCTGTGACCCCCCCCATCTCCTCCTGGAACGAGCTTTCCCACCCTCCCGACCTTTGTTGGGGCGATGGAATGGTTTAATTGGCCGCGGTGGATGGACGGTTAGGTATTGCACTGCATTTTGTTAATTGTATAATAATAATAATAATAATAATAATAATAATAATAATAATAATAAATGTATGTGCACTGGTCGAGGTGCATTAGCGTTAAAGACGCTACGCAGGAAGGAAGTGGTAGCGATGTGTTGGTTATATATAAAAATATATATATTTATGTATAAATGGATGTTTATTGTTCGGATTTTATGTCAATGCTGTGTATTGCGGATGTTGTTATTTACATGTTTTTCAGTACATTCAAATATATATATATACAGCTCTAAATCTCCATACCAGGCTCAGCGAAACAAATGCAGCTTTTTCACCACGGCGCTCTTCATGTCAATATTGTGACTGCACCACCTTCTCATATATATAATAATGTATAATATAATGTATATAATAATGTATATAATTTTTTCTGTCTTGCATATATAATAATGTATAATATAATGCATATATTTATGCATACAATGCATAATGCATATATAATAGATGCATATATATATATATAATAATGTAAAATATAATGTATATAATAATGTATATAATTTTTTCCCGGGCGCTCTTCCTGTCAATATTGGGACTGCACCACCACCTTCTCATATATATAATAATGTATAATATAATGTATATATTAATGTATAATTATAATGTATAACATATATATAATGTACCAGATTTACTCAGGTTACAGGCTCATCTGATTCCACTTAATGGCTCCACTTTTTATCCTTCTCCTTTAGCTATATTCAATGCTTGTATACTCGGGCACTCAGGGAATAAGCCCCTTTAGATATGCTCTTATTAGGCAATGAAAGCCACTTTCCACAAAACTTTCTCCGGGTTTATTGAAACACATGCAAAAGATAAAAGTACAATGCGCTGCAATAGCGTAAATACGTCTCACACAGCAAGATTCAAATAAATGGCCGCTGGCCAAACAGGTTTGTTGTATCTGTAGCGTGCGGATTGTGCGGGAAAGTCCTGGAGGCCGATTCATTAATAGCGCCAGGTAGCGCCAGATGAGCGACTGTAGCGTGATTTTCACAGCGCCAGCCAGTATTCGCTGTGCTTGGCCGGCGTTTGCTTGATGACAGCGACTCAGTCGGTGTGCGGTAATGTTGAATACGGGCTGGGGGGTCGCTGTTTCACAGGTCCAGCGTTGTATGTGAGCGCCTGACAACGAATGGCCAGAGCGAACGGCTAGCTTCATATTCATCAAAAAATCACGCTCTGAATGTGCTGTCGCTGTCCATTCCTTGTTTAAACCCCAGAGCGCTGGCAGCGATGGGTGTTAACTAGTTTTTAACCCCTAAACAACCATATTTTTTGATTGTAACATTATACATGTTTTTAGAATCATTTTGTAATATGAATACATTAATCTCAGACCTGTTAGATCAATTCTGCACAAATTTTTTTTTACAATTTTTTTTTTACTTAAAAATAAATCCTAACATTGCAGAAGTGTTCTCCGATTTTTTGACATTAAAAAAAAAAAAAAAAAAATTAATACCAATTAATTATGATTAATTATAGATTGCTCCATTGAAATGCATTGGACATCGCCAGGGAGTGACAGGTCATACCTGGCGCTGTGAAGGAATTTGCGGTGGCGCTGTTCGGTCCAGGCGGCTTCATGATGAATCCCGCGCTAGCCGTCGCTCTCACCGGCGCTAGCCTCATTTTGCTTGATAAATGCGTCATTGTGACCGCCACCGGGCGTACTTGAGTCGGTAGCCGCCGATAGCTGGCGGTACCTGGCGCTCGTCAGACACTACCTGGCGCTATCCCGTGATAAATAAGGCCCCTAGATGACGCCTAACCTTCACAATTTTATGCTTAATGCGTGTTTATATTGAACATCTGGTGAGCGGCTTTTTAAAGGGCCAGCAGCCATTTATTCGAATCTTGCTGTGTGAGACGCATTTACGCTATTGCAGCGCATTGTGCTTTTATCTTTTGCATGTGTTTTAATAAACCCGGAGAAAGTTTTGTGGAAAGTGGCTTTCATTGCCTAATAAGAGCATATCTAAAGGGGCTTATTCCCTGAGTGCCCGAGTATACAAGCATTGAATATAGCTAAAGGAGGAGGATAAAGAGCGGAGACATGAAGTGGAATCAGATGAGCCTGTAACCTGAGTAAATCTGGTACATTATATATATGTTATACATTATAATTATACATTATATTATACATTATTATATATATGTGAAGGTGGTGCAGTCACAATATTGACAGGAAGAGCGCCGTGGTGAAAAACCTGCATTTGTCTCGCTGAGCCTGGTATGGAGATTTATATTATATATATATATGAATGTACTGAGTAACGGGACTGAAGTGAGTCAGTCTAAAGGCTTGGAGCGAGATTCTAAGAAAATGATACGTTTAGTGTGTATATGTTTAAGCGCGGTTTTTGAGAAGTTCCATTTGTTGTAATTGACATTTTTAGTTTTTAGACGTTTTTAGTTACTTTTCTCGGGATGTGTTTTCTTGTCACAGCCGTTGGTTGGTCTCCTCTGTCAAGTTCGGCACGGAGATCTGAGATAGCATGGAAAATGGGGAACAGGAGGAGTCAAGTAAGAGGCCGATTCATTAATAGCGGCAGGTAGCGACAGTTGAGCGACTGTAACGGCATTTTCAGAGCGCCCGCTAGTAGTCGCTGTGCTTGGTCGTTGTTCGGTAGTTGATAGCGACTCAGTCGGTTTGCCGTAATGTTGAATATTGGGTGAGGAGTCGCTATTTGACAGGTTCCGCGCTGTATGGAAGCGCATGATAGCGATTGGCCATAGCGACCGGCTCCCACCATATGCATTAAAAAATCGCGCTGTGAAATGCATGTTTAAACCCCAGAGCGCTGGCGGCGATGGGTTAAAAGTAGTTTTTTAACCCCCAAACAACCATATTTTTGAATACCAAAAAAACAAGATTTTAAAATAATTTAGTAATATGAATACATTAATATCAGACCTGTAATATCAATTCTGTACAATTAATTTTTTTTTATTTTTTTCCCCTAAAAAAAATAATCTAACATGGCAGAAGTGGTCACAGAATTTTTCACAAAAAAAAAAATAATAATAATCATTAATTATTAATATTTTAAGATTGTTCCATTGAAATGCATTGGAGAGCGGCAGGTATGACCTCTCGCTACCTGTCGCTCTCCCATACATTTCAATGGATGATCCTTTTCTTCTCTTTAAACTGTTTTTTTTTTTCCCAATAATCACAAATAATTCTGTGACCACTCCTGGCATTGGAAAAGCAGTTATTTGACACATTTTTCATGTTTTATATATTTCTTCAGAAATGACATCACAGCTCTGCCATTAAAGTGTCATGTTACAATGTTGCTACAATGTAATTCCATATGTTTTCGCTTTGTTACTGGTGGATAGATGCTGAAAAACAGACTTTAATCACACAGCCTCCTGCGCTCTGGGCTTCAGAGAAGCATTTTTCAGCGCCAGAGATTTGTGAGGCTGTTTTTTTGCTGAATATGGTGTGAGTCGGTCGCTATGAGCAGTCGCTAACATGCGCTCCCATACAGCGCTGTACTGGTCAAATAGCGACTCCCCACAATGTATTCACCATTACTGAACAGCGACTGAGTCGCTATCAACTACCGAACAACGGCCAAGCACAGCGACTACTAGCGGGCGCTCTGAAAATACTGCTACAGTTGCTCAACTGTCGCTACCTGGCGCTATTAATGAATCGGCCTCTTTGTTGCCTGTGCAGTCCTTTTAAAGATGACCTACACTGCATTGGGTGCTGGAGTAAAGTATATTCCAAATTCAACATCAGCACCACACTGTCCCCCTCCACCCATATATACAATGTAATATAATATAATATAATATAGATATACAATACAAATAATATATATGCAATGTAAATATATATATATATATATATATATATATATATATATATATAATGTAATATAGTATAGCATAGAATTATAGAGTTGTATTTCATTTACTTACGTCGTCTGCTATAAACGTCTTCAGGTCACAGAAGGAGTGAGATGCTGTATCTTGGGCATAATCCAGGTGTGTTCCTTTATAGCAGGTAAGTAGCACTTAGCCACGCCCCTATTTCCACATACCTGCATGTGAGAGATGGAAAGCAAAGAAGCAAGAGGAAATCCCCGTCACACACAGAGGAAGGAGCTCACCAAGAATGAGGAAGAGCTCCGCAGCAATGTTTTATAATCTGCTATAATCTGTATCTACAGCCAGAGAGAACAGGAGAGATGATCTGAGACACGGAACTGGTTCATCGGCTGAGCATTTTCCAGCAGAGGAGCGACATTAGTTTCCACGTATCAGCAATTCCCATAACTGCCTAGTCTCAAAAGAAATATGGAGAACTAACAGCCTGCAAACGAGCAGACTGATTCATCACTAACGCCAGGTAGCGACAGATGAGCGTCTGTAGCGGCATTTTCAGAGCGCCCGCTAGTAGTCGCAGTGCTCGGCCGTGGGTCACTAGTTTATAGCGACGGGCAGGCTGATTCATCACTAACGCCAGGTAGCGACACATAAGCGCCTGTAGCGGCATTTTCAGAGCGGCCGCTAGTAGTCGCTGTGCTCGGCTGTGGGTCGCTAGTTCATAGCGACTCAGTCCCTGTGCAGTAATGTTGAATACATTGTGAGGAGTCGCTATTTGACCAGTACAGCGCTGTATGGGAGCGTATGTTAGCGACTGCTCATAGCGACCGACTCACACCATATTCAGCAAAAAAACAGCCTCACAAATCTCTGGCGCTGAAAAATGCTTCTCTGAAGCCCAGAGCGCAGGAGGCTGTGTGATTAAAGTCTGTTTTTCAGCATCTATCCACTAGTAACAAAGCGAAAACATATGGAATGACATTGTAACAACATTGTAACATGACACTTTAATGGCAGAGCTGTGATGTCATTTCTGAAGAAATATATAAAACATGAAAAAATTGTGAAAGAAATGCTTATTCAATGTCAGGAGATGTCACAGAATTATTTGTGATTTTTGCATTAAAAAAAAAAAACCCGTTTAAAGAGAAGAAAAGGATCGTCCATTGAAATGTATGGGAGAGCGACAGGTAGCGAGAGGTCATACCTGGCGCTGTGCAAGGCTGAACGCCGGCGCTGTTCGCTGAGGCTGTGATAAAGATGAATCAGACGCTATATGGCATTATCCCAGATGCTAAACAGATTCTGCTTGATAAATGTGTAATTGCTGCCGTGTCCGGCGTTCACCAGTCGCTACCTGTCGCTACCTCTCATTAACCAGGCGCTACCTGGCGCTATCCCTTCTTAAATAAGGGCCTGAGGCACTCTGTTACAGCGCCCGATACACACACACGAACATCTACTAGTAGTCGCTCTAAGTGCCGCTATACAGACGCTCATCTGCTGATACTTGGCGCTAGTAATTAGAGATGAGCGAACTTTTGAAAAATTTGATTCGACTGATTCGCCGAATTTTCCGACAAAAATCACTTCGACCCAAATTTATTCGCGACGAATCGCTATTAAAAACGGCTATTTCTGAGCCTCCTAGAGCCTCAATAGGGTTGTAAACCATTCTGCCTTTCTGTAACACGCACAGGATGCGTGCTGGGTTAGTTAATAATACTTTGAAGAAATATCACATGCAGATCAGAGGCATCGCTAATAGAATCGCAGAGCGGCACAATTGCAGAGAGTTGAAGTGGCATCACTATGAGGGGCAGGAGCCCAAACATTGCTTTAAAGAGACACTGGAGTTGGCAGCAGCAGGAGCCCAAAAATTGGATTTGGCTCAAAGAGACATTGGAGTTGGTAGCAGGAGCCCAAAAATTGGCTGAATGACACCCTGGAGTTGCAAGCAGCAGCAGCAGCAGCAGGAGCCCAAACATAGCTTGAAAGACACACTGGAGTTGGCAGCAGGAGCAGCAGCAGCAGCAGCCCAAACATTACTTTAAAGAGACACTGGAGTTGGCAGCAGGAGCCCAAAAATTGGATGAATCACACCCTGGAGTTGGCAGCAGCAGCAGCAGTAGCCCAAACATTACTTTAAAGAGACACTGGAGTTGGCAGCAGGAGCCCAAAAATTGGATGAATCACACCCTGGAGTTGCAAACAGCAGCAGGAGCCCGAACATTACTTTAAAGAGACACTGGAGTTGGCAGCAGGAGCCCAAAAATTGGATGAATCACACCCTGGAGTTGGCAGCAGCAGCAGGAGCCCAAACATTACTTTAAAGAGACACTGGAATTGGCAGCAGGAGCCCAAAAATTGGATGAATCACACCCTGGAGTTGCAAGCAGCAGCAGGAGCCCAAACATTACTTTAAAGAGACACTGGGGTTGGCTTCAGGAGCCCAAACATTGGATGAATCACACCCTGGAGTTGCAAGCAGCAGCAGTAGCCCGAACATTACTTTAAAGAGACACTGGAGTTGGCAGCAGGAGCCCAAAAATTGGATGAATCACACCCTGGAGTTGCAAGCAGCAGCAGCAGCAGGAACCTAGAAATTGGCTGGAAGACACCCTGAAGTTGGCAGCAGCAGGACCACATACATTAGCTGGAAGGCACACCCTGGAGTTGGCAGCAGCATAAGCAGGAGCCCAAACATTGCTTGAAAGACACCCTGGAGTTGGCAGCAGCAGCAGCGGCAGCAGCAGGAGCCCAAAAATTGGATGAATCACACCCTGGAGTCACAAAGCAGCAGCAGCAGGAGGCCAAACATTGGCTGAAAGGCACACCCTGAAGTTGCAAGCAGCAGGAGGCCAAAAATTGGTTGGAAGGCACACCCTGAAAGTGGCATCAGCAGGAGCCCAAAAATTGGCCTAAAGACATAAATATGTTTTGCACCATTTGGAAAGTGTAAAACGTGGCATCATGCTGAATCTAGTCGCATGCATCAGGCATTGGTGGGTGGAAATCCTGGCTGATCCATCCCTGATTCATTTTGACAAAGGTGAGTCTCTCCACATTTTTAGTTGACAGACGAGTTCCTCGCCGTAACTATGGCCCCCACCACACTAAACACACGCTCAGATGGCACGCTACTTGCCGGGCAGGACAGCTTTTCCAGGGCAAACTCTGCTAGTTGCAGCCACAAATCAAGTTTGGCTGCCCAGAAGTCCAACGGATCCTCAAGGTGTGTTGGCATGGTCATGTCAAGGTATGACATGACCTGCTGGTTGAGGTCCTGCTCCAGGTCTTCCTGCTGCTCATGAGTAGCCTCACTATGCGGGTGTAGAAAGCTACTCATTAGCGACTGAAGACTGAGGCTGCTGCTGATGGAGCTGCTGCTGCTGCTCTTGCCAACCCCCCCAGCAGCCATGGCAGTGGAAGGTGAGCGCAGAGGTCCCCTCGAGTCAGACCTGCGAGAGTATGGACCATGGCACAGACAGGCATCGGCCAACTGCCTACGTAGAATGTCTTTGTATTAGTTCAGTTTGTCCTCCCTCTCGGCGGGTTGAAAAAATGCCCCCATTTTGTGCCTGAAGCGAGGGTCCAATAAGGTGGACAGCCAGAAGTCATCCCGACGACAAATGGAAACAATTCTGGGGTCACTACGCAAGCACGTGAGCATGCTTCCTGCCATTTGCGCAAATGACTCGGAGGGACTACCTGTCTCCATCCCCACTGCATACTGCCACGGTGTGTCTGGGTCCTCTGTCTCGCCTTCCTCGAAACCCTCTAGCTCCTCTGGCTGCTCCTGCTCCTCCTCTCCTGTCCGCTGACTAGATAAACCCGCCATTTCGCCAAGCCTAAACTGTGCTTCACTGTGCCCCTCCTCCTCCTCTTCCTCCTCCAGTTCAGCTCCAACGGGGTTCATGTGGCCGTAAGATGTAGACGCCATGTCTCCAGTGCCCTGACCAGCCATGGTTTCCAACATGTGCTGTAGTACATGAAGCAGTGGAATCACGTCGTTCATACCGTAATCCTGCCGACTGACAAATAAAGTGGCTTCCTCAAAGGGCCTGAGCAAACGGCAGGTGTCACGTATGAGCTGCCACTGGTTGACATTGAAGTTACACAGGGGAGTCCCCCTATCCGCTTGGATCATCAGGAAATCCGTGATGGCTTTTCTCTGTTCATATAATCGGTCCAACATGGGAAGGGTGGAATTCCAACGGGTGGAAACATCGCAAATCAGACTATGTTGGGGGATACCGTTCTGACGCTGTAGCTCAAGAAGGGTGTGTTTGGCGGTGTATGAGTGGCTGAAGTGCATGCAAAGTTTCCTTGAAGTTGTTAGGATGTCTTGCAGATGGGGGGAACACTTCAGAAACCGCTTGACAACCAGATTGAAGACGTGAGCCATGCAGGGGGCATGGGTCAGGCTTCCTTGGCGCAGCGCAGACAAAATGTTCTTCCCATTGTCGGTAACCATGGTTCCCATTTTAAGTTTTCTTGGAGTAAGCCATGTTTGGATTTCCTGATGAATAAATTTAAGCAGTTCCTCCCCTGTGTGACTCCTTTCGCCAAGACAAACCATGTGAAGCACTGCGTGACACCTCCGTGCCCTGCACACATGGTAGACTGGAGGGGCACTAAGACTTGAGCCTACAGTGGAGGGTGAGGAGATGGCGGAGGATGAGGAGGCCGAGTCGCACAGTGTCACAGGCCCAATGGGCAGGGAGCGCGGAGGCCGAAGCGGCGTGACCTGTCCAAGTTGCTGCTGCTGCTGCTGCAAAGGGACCACATTCACCCAGTGGGCCGTAAACGACATGTACTGTCCCTGACCGTAGTTACAGCTCCAGACGTCGGCGCTGCCATGCACTTTGCTACACACCGACAGGCTAAAGGACTGGCCCACCTTCTGTTCAACAAAAGTGTGCAGCGCTGGTACTGCCTTCTTGGCAAAGAAATGACGGCTTGGGACTCTCCACCTCGGCACAAGCCATCAGTTCTCTGAAAGGTGCAGAGTCCACCACCTGAAAAGGGAGCGACTGCAGCACCAGCAACTTGGACAGGAGCACATTCAGCTTCTGCCGCCGTAGGATGAGTGGGCGCATACTGCTGTCTCTTGGACATGGCTTCGCTGATGGATTGCTGGCGGGATGCATGACTTGGAGGAGGAGGAGCAGGAGCGACAGAGGATGGGTATGACGCACAGCTGCCTTCGGCTGAGGTGCTGGAGCCTTGGCTGGCAGAAATTGGGAGCGGCGTGCCACTTGGTGAGGAAGCAGACTGGACCACCCCTTGGGAGCCTCGATTCTCCCAGGTCGCTTTATGGTGACGCATCATATGTTGATGCAGGGCCGTGGTGCCAACATTTGGGCCCTGGCCACGCTTTACCTTCTGCCTACATATCTTGCATGTGGCCATGTTACCCTCCTGCGGATGCTTCAGGAAAAACTGCCACACTGCCGAGTAGCTACTTTTCCCACCAACAGGCCTCACTGATTCGCTGCTATTGTCGCCAACTCCAGGAACCCCTGCCCCACTACCTCCCGATAAGGTAGCCTGCCGCGCAGCAGGTGCTCTACCCCGGCCCCGGCCCCGTTTGGCTCCAGGCTTTACAATTGTGCCCCCATGCTGCCTGCCAACCATGCTGCTAACACCTTGCTGCCTCAGCTGCTGACTCCGGGGCAACCTGCGCCCCTCTTCTCCTGATGATGACGATGAAGCCCCTTCATCACCCGGCTCCCAAGTGCGATCGGCTTCATCGTCATCATCATTATCACCGAGTTGTGGCTGTACGTCACTGATGTTCGTGGATTCGTCAACAGTGTCTGGCACAGGAGCTGGAACGCTCGCAGCACCCACGACACTGTCCACATCACTATTTGTCTGCCTAGCTAAAGAAGCCACCTCCATTTCTTGGCTGGGCAGTAGCTGCTGACTGTCCTCTATCTGATCATCCTCCTCACTAAAGAGTGGAGCTGAACCCAAAGCATAGGATACGTCGCTGGGGGAGGGAACGGCATAGGACAGAGGCAATGGGAGGACAGGGACTGCTCTCGGGGTATGCCAACTCAGGGTTGTGTCAGAGGAACCTACCGACCCTAGACTGGGGGTCTCAGATGTAACTTGTGATGATGTTGTTGATGAGCGCGTTAACCAATCTACCACGGCAGATGCGTTACTGGTGGAGACACGACCGCTAGCAGATACTGGCAGACCAGGTCTCTCACCGTGACTCCTGCTGCCACTCGCCCCTAGTCTGCTGCGACCTCTGCCTGCTGAATCTTGGCCTCTGCCACTCCTCTTTGAACATCCTGGCACTTGTCTGCCTGACATTTGTATGTATTTCCTTATTTAGTATAAACAAATAGGGTTCAATGTGCAGTTTTGCGGTGCCCTGCGGCCTGGTTTATTAAAAGCAGTCAAAAAACAAATGGGATGCCCCCACAGCAGACCTGAGATCAGTATATATGCACAGCAACAGTGTCTAAGCAGGCTCAAACAGGCCAAATTACTTTAAATAACTGTGCATCTTACAGTAAATACAGAGGCTAATGTGATGTTGCAGAATGGGATGCCCCCAAGCAGACTTGAGATCAGTATATATGCACAGCAACAGTGGATAAGCAGGCTCAAACAGGCCAAATTACTTTAAATAACTGTGCAGCTTACAGTAAATAAAGAGGCTAATGTGATGTTACAGAATGGGATGCCCCAAGCAGACTTGAGATCAGTATATATGCACACAGCAACAGTGTGTAAGCAGGCTCATACAGGCCAAATTACTTTAACTAACTGTGCAGCTTACAGTAAATACAGAGGCTAATGGTATGTTACAGAATGGGATGCCCCAAGCAGACTTGAGATCAGTATATATGTACACAGCAACAGTGTGTAAGCAGGCTCATACAGGCCAAATTACTTTAAATAACTGTGCAGCTTACAGTAAATACAGAGGCTAATGTGATGTTACAGAATGGGATGCCCCACAGCAGACTTGAGATCAGTATATATGCACAGCAACAGTCGATAAGCAGGCTCAAACAGGCCAAATTACTTTAAATAACTGTGCAGCTTACAGTAAATACAGAGGCTAATGTGATGTTACAGAATGGGATGCCCCAAGCAGACGTGAGATCAGTATATATGCACACAGCAACAGTGTGTAAGCAGGCTCATACAGGCCAAATTACTTTAAATAACTGTGCAGCTTACAGTAAATACAGAGGCTAATGGTATGTTACAGAATGGGATGCCCCAAGCAGACTTGAGATCAGTATATATGCACACAGCAACAGTGTGTAAGTAGGCTCATACAGGCCAAATTACTTTAAATAACTGTGCAGCTTACAGTAAATACAGAGGCTAATGGTATGTTACGGAATGGGATGCCCCAAGCAGACTTGAGATCAGTATATATGCACACAGCAACAGTGTGTAAGCAGGCTCATACAGGCCAAATTACTTTAAATAACTGTGCAGCTTACAGTAAACACAGAGGCTAATGGTATGTTACAGAATGGGATGCCCCACAGCAGACTTGAGATCAGTGCACACAGCAACAGTGTGTATGAAGGCTCATACAGGCCAAATTACTTTAAATAACTGTGCAGCTTACAGTAAATACAGAGGTTAATGGTATGTTACAGAATGGGATGCCCCAAGCAGACTTGAGATCAGTGCACACAGCAACAGTGTGTATGCAGGCTCATACAGGCCAAATTACTTTAAATAACTGTGCAGCTTACAGTAAATACAGAGGCTAATGGTATGTTACAGAATGGGATGCCCCAAGCAGACTTGAGATCAGTGCACACAGCAACAGTGTGTATGAAGGCTCATACAGGCCAAATTACTTTAAATAACTGTGCAGCTTACAGTAAATACAGAGGTTAATGGTATGTTACAGAATGGGATGCCCCAAGCAGACTTGAGATCAGTGCACACAGCAACAGTGTGTAAGCAGGCTCATACAGGCCAAATTACTTTAAATAACTGTGCAGCTTACAGTAGATACAGAGGCTAATGAGATTTTACAAAATGGGATGCCCCAAGCAGACTTGAGATCGGTTCAGTATATATGCACAGTAAGTGTATGAGCAGCCTGAAAATGCTAACAAAGCCAGTCAGCCAGCCAGTAACACTCAGGCTGGATGAAAAAAAAAAAAAAATCTCCCTGTGACTGCCTCCGATTTTTACTAACTTTCCCTGCTTCTCGCTGACTTCCTGCCTGTCTCCTGCCTGTCCCTGTCTGTCCCTGTCTGTCTAACTGTCTCTCCGTGACTACAGCAGCATCCTGTCTCTCACGAATGCAATAGAGAAATGAGGAAAAGCAAGATGTCCGCCGCCTTAAATAGCGCTGTGACGTCACCGGGCTTGCTGGCTGCTGATAGGCTGCATGTGACTGCCCCAGCATGCACTGGCGCGGGGTAGATGTCTGGACATGTCCCGTCCGCCATCTTAGAATGCCTTTAATGTAAATGAATGGATGTTAAAGGAAAACTTCGAGCGATCGAAGCACGGGGAAATTCGTATTCGATCCGAATCGAATTTTTCATGAAATTCGGATCGAATCCGGGTTCGTCCGGATCGATTCACTCATCCCTAATAATTAGTATATAATGGATATTTAGGGACTGGACATGAAAGATTGAACTAGATGGAGAGGGCGGGATAGACCAGACACCCTATGGGGTTGGGTGGTGTCACAGCCCTGGAGCATATGTGGATGTATGCCCAGGGATGTTGGGTGCAGTTGATGGAGCAATATACATCACCATAGACATAAAGAATGGAGAGGTGATTTATAGTGTAATCTTTTATTAGATTCCAGATGAAAGATAGACAGCGGCGACATGCGGCAAAATGGATGGAGGCCGAATGAAATGGAGCTGATCCCACCTGAAAATATGAATAATGGGCATTGATGCAATGATAAGAGGCAATATTTCACAGAGATTATCACAAGAGATGTCCTTCTGAAGAGAGGAGATAATACAGAGAATTGGAAAACCTTGGAAGGCAAATGTGATAATTATGGGACGGCTCTCTCTTAGTTATTTGTTTTCTGATATGGAGCAACAAAAGCAGGCATCTCTTTGGAGTACCGAAGAAAAACAAGCCCTGATGGATTTAAAATCCTTGTTGGATGAACAGGAGATTACCGACACATATGTGGAAGAGGAAAATAGATCGGCCCAGCCTGATATTAGCCGATTGAAGAAACCATCGACCTTCACACCACCCTGGACCAACATACCTGCGTTGCAGACATTTTTTCTACTGTTTCCACCCGGACAAAACAAAAAGAGGAATACCAGTTGGCCAGATGCTTAAGGTACGAAGAAATTGCTCAAAGGAAGAGGACTTCAGATTGGAATCTGGAATTATGAGGATCAGATTTACAAAGAGAGGATACCCAAGGAGAGTGATTGATAAAGCGGTATCTCGAGCACGAAAGACACCCAGAGGAGAATTATTAAAGTACAAAGAAAAGAAATCAGAAGGAAAGATTCCAGATGAAAGATAGACAGCGGCGACATGCGGCAAAAAGGATGGAGGCCGAATGAAATGGAGCTGATCCCACCTGAAAATATGAATAATGGGCATTGATGCAATGATAAGAGGCAATATTTCACAGAGATTATCACAAGAGATGTCCTTCTGAAGAGAGGAAATAATACAGAGAATTGGAAAACCTTGGAAGGCAAATGTGATAATTATGGGGTCTGTACATAATTGAATAGGATTAGTGAATTGAATGTACATATATATATACACTCCCACAGTGTCTGACTTTGTAGATTGATTATAGAAGGACTGTTGTAATGCATATTTTTTATGAGCTAATACACTGATATAGGATAAATGTCAATGTAGATATTTTGTAATTGTGTATTTATGCCCTGTAGCAGCGAGGGGGCCATGGCTCTTTGGGAGGAGAGAAAGTGGCCAGAGAGATAGAGCCAGGGACACTTTAAATAGCACTGCGAGTGTACTGTGGAATGTGATGCTATGCTAGATAGGCAGGATGAGATGTAGAGCTGGTGGTGAGAGCGCAGGCTTACTGCTGTTAAGTAAGCGGCTGCACTGTGCGCTGCTGCTGACATGACAGGTTCTCTTCTGGCTCTCCTCTCAGTCTCGATGGATGGGTGTGTCCTGGGGCGGGGCGGGGGTGATGGTGTCATTTCTGCCCTCACGCTGGGAGGGAGGTTAAACGTGACGGAAGAACAGGAAGGGGGGGGGGGGGGTGCTGAGCCACATCCGTCCGGGAGCACCAGGACAGATAAAAGAGCCATAAAAGGCTGCACACAGATTGGCACCCAGGTGAAGTGGTCTAGAACCACGCAGCGCGTAGGTGAGAAGGTAAGTGGGGAGGACATAAGGGCGATTGATGTAGATTTCATGTTATACATTTTTGGCTAAAGGTGACACATGTGTGTTCTGACGCTTTTATGGCATGAATAGGCACCTCTGGTAGTATTGATATATTAAACACAGAAGCACTTTAGCACAAGGCACTTTTTTCTTTTGCACTTTATATGTTAATTGCGCATATTATTCCTTTAATTATTTATGAATATGCATCAAGAGCACTGTATAGTTATTGCCAATTTACAGATAGGGAATGCACAAGCACTTTAGATTTCATGGCATGACCGTCAGTACACTTATGTGGCCACACGGGAGAGCCCTTGTAATCATTTAAATTATTGGACAGATCATATAAGCTAAGGCACATTTGGAATTGGAGTGCCTTGTAAATTAAGCCCTGGGAGTTCCTCCCCACTTAGGGGGTTTTTTAATATGTTTTTTATCATGTTTTATGTCGTCTTTGTCCTATGCATGAGCAGTGTACATATATCAGTTATTCAATAAATGTTTGATACTTACATTTAACTGGTGTGCAGCCTGTTTGGTGGGAACATTGAGGTGGGTTAGCCCTGGAATCCCACCCAGACAGGAAGTGGTATAAAATTGGTTCCATAGGCTAGCACCCAGAGGTATATGAATAGCAGTGCATACCCTACATAGTTTGGTATGGGTTTATTACCAGATTGTGTCTAGTGCACCAACTGACTCGTTACTCCACTGCTCCTCTGTAGATTTCCTTGTTACCTTTCTTGACAAGACCTATAACGGTTGTGTCATTGGCAAACTTTACAATTTTCACAGAGTTGGCCAAGGAGGTGCAGTTGTTGGTGTAGATGGAGAACAGGACACAACCTTGAGGGGCACCAGTGTTGGTGTGCCTGGCATTGAACCGCAATGGTCCAAGTCTAAATATTTGGTCGCACATGCCTTTAAAAACGGGAGTGAGGATAAGGGCCACATGGTTCTGCCACTGACACTGATTTTTCAATCCAAATAATTAGTCTTTAATGCAATTATTATGCCCATTACAGCACGAGAATAGAAATGGCTATAAGGTCCAGCAAAACACTCACATTAAGAGGGGGTATTCTAAGAACCTCCCAACGAACATTTTCTCTTGGGAGATAATGATTTGAAGACATGAAATACAGGTACAAGGAATATATAAAATTTGGAAATTTAAAATACAATCTTATTCACATATAAGTTATATCCATGCAAATGATATCTCTGTGTATTTAAAGTGACAGGGGGGCTGATGAAGCCATGCAAGGCGAAACTAGTATGGCCAACACCTGTTATCTTGAAGATCTTGAATGAATCCCAGGAGATTGAATGACATCAAATCATGTATTGCACAACCATTGATGTGTTTATGTGAGTATTTTTAAAAGGAAAAAAAGCTATTTTATCTGCAGTAAATTTAATAAACAGTAGAAATTTTACACAATTACATCATATTAGTGTTTATAGTAGCGAGAGCGAGGTCAGCTACATGGACAATATCAGAGACGGGGGCCTTACCTTCGCCTAGATATTTGCACTATTTGGGATTGATCTGTTAGAAAGCTTTCTATCTATGCGCAGATGTTTTGTGGAATGTTGAGTTTGGATATCTTTTCCACCCGCAGGTTCGGACTTTTTGATTGAATATAATCATTGTGTAATAATCAGTTCTCTCTAATTATGCATTAAGTATCTTCCCCTGATTTGAAGGTGCACTAACTTCTAATGGGTTACTTTGTGCCATTGCCATTTATATATGTGTTGGATAGTTTGTATATTTGATTAATACTCTAAAATTAACCAGACACTTATCCCTGATGGTAGATCATCTTTATTATAGTTTCAAGAAAATTACAAGATCATCGTTCTCATTAATTAAATTAAATTTCTTTTTTTCGTTTTCAAAATTAAATGCACATTTGATTTATAAAGAAGGACGCCGCTCCCATCATTGCACGAATTTTGCTTTAAAACTCGCAGATGACCAGACGCTTCTTTCTGTTTGTTCCATTTCCCAGTGTCATACATCTCCACACAACCTTCGCGCCTGTTATCATTGTTGGGCTCGCCTAGATGCCAGTTGGTGTAACCGATGGGCTAACCGGATGGGTATTTTGAAGTGCCTTCTGGCCCGATGTAATTCATACTCAGGAAGGCATGGACGTCAAACCTTTTGCGGATGGCGAGGACGGCGTCATTCTCGTCATTCTCTCCCTAGATATTTGCACTATTTGGGATCGATCTGTTAGAAAGCTTTCTATCCACGCAGAGATGTTTTGTGGAATTTTGAGTTTGGACATCTTTTCCGCCAGCAGGTTCGGCCTTATTGGTTGAATATAATCATTGTGTAATAATCAGTTCTCTCTAATTATGCATTAAGTATCTTCCACTGATTAGAAGGTGCCCTAACTTCTAATAGGTTACTTTGTGCTATTGGAAATCCAACACAGTAGAACAACTTACTGTCATTTTGTGCCATTGCCATTGATATATGTGTTGAATAGTTTGTATATTCGATTATTACTCTAGAATTAACCTGACACTTATCCCTTACGGTAGATTATCTTTATCATAAAATTACAAGATCATTTCGCTCATTTATTACATTAAATTTATTTAATTTGAATTCAAATTTGATTTATAAAGAAGGTTGCCGCTCCCATCATTGCTTTAAAACTCGCAGATAACCAGACGTTTCTTTGAGCATTTCTGTTTGTTCCATTTCCCGGTGTCGTACATCTCCACACAACCTTCGCGCCCGTTATCATTGTTGGGCTCGCCTAGATGCCAGTTGGTGTAACCGATGGGCTGACCGGATGGGTATTTCAAGGTGCCTTCTTTCCCAATGTCATTCATACTCAGGAAAGCATGGATGTCAAACCTTTTGCGGATGGAGAGAATGGCATCATTCTCAGCGGAACTCAGGGGTGTGGGCAGCCGACCTCCGGCCTTGCTGCAGATGGATACGGAATTACTATAATTGGCCTGGATTCCGGTTGAAATATAGACCTTCTCTCCGGCTGTAGCTCCTCCTTTCAAAAATGAAAAAGCTGAAAAAAAAATAAAATAAGATTATATAAATATTTTCAGAATTAGAGATGAGTCAATTTCCTAAAAATTCGATTCGGAGGATTCGTCGAATTTCTCCAAGAAGACAACCTTTGAGAATCGCTCATCTCTAGTGGAATACACACAGCACGGTGGGAGCGAGGGAGGTTGGCCGCACTGTCAGCTGTGCAAGTCCACGCGTTGATAGTGCGACCGGCCTTCCCCGCTCCCACAATGCTGTGTGTATCTCACAGACACTTACCTACCTGCCCACTTCCCCGTCCTTCTGGTCCAGCAGCTGGTTGCGGGCGCAAGTTGGCTTGCAAGCCAACTTGCACCTGCAGCGAGCCACTTTGCCAGAATGACGGGGAAGCCGGCATGTCATACAGCACGGTGGGAGCGGAGGAAGTCGGCCGCACTGTCAGCTGTGCAAGTTGGCTTCCGCTGCGCACACTGGATCTAGTCGTGGCGCTGGAACAAGGATGGTGGTGTTTGGTGGCGCTGATAGTGCGACCGGTCTTCTCTTGTGCTGTGTGTATCACACAGACACTTACCTACATGCCGTCTTCCCCATCATTGTGGCCCAGCGGCTGGTTGCGGGCGCAAGTTGGCTTGCAAGCTAACTTGCATCTGCAGCCAGACACTGGGCCAGAACAACGTAGAAGCCGACATGTCACGCAGCACGGTGGGAGCGGGGGAGGCCAGCCGCACTGTCAGATGGGCAAGTCGGCTTCCGAGTGCACACTGGGTCCAAGCGTGGTGCTGCAACGAGGATGGTGGTGAGGTTTTTTTTTTACCCACCGCCCGAGGTGCCAGTGAATTTCAGGGGAAATTCGGACAACACAAACCTCCAAAAATTTGGTTTTGTGACGAATCAATTTATTCCTGAAATTCGGAGCGAACTTGGGTTCTGACGAACCTGTCCGCTCATCTCTAGTTATTATTATTCAAATAAAACGCAAAGAACAAAGTTACTTTCATTTACGTTAATGTTAAAACAAGAGATGAGCGGACACAGAGATACGGCTTCACGTAACTGACAAAAATATCCTTTTTTGATCCATCGCTGATATAAATGAACCGGCTTAATTCCCATCATGCCTAAGTCTCCTACCATGGTGCAGCTTATGTGGGGTAAGTACAAATGGAGGCCGGAGGTGCTCACTGGACTTTGACAGGAGCTTATATTTTCGCAATCAAGTTTTGATGCAACATGAAGTTGGGGGAGCATCCCACCTTCCTCGGAATGTGCTAGAAACGCGTTTATTCTTCGATAAGTAACGCTCTGCCACTCCCCCATAATCACAAAGCATTTAAAGTGGACCAAGACCCAGGATTTTGACTATCCTGGGTTTTGGTCATTCAACCTGGGGCATCCCAATCGGAGGTGCCCCGCTGTGTGAAACCCCCCAGATCTCCGATGCCAACTAAACTCTTCCCAGTCCTACGGCACACGTGTGGCCGATCTTCCGATCAGCACGCTTGGAGACGCTGATGTCACGTCATCTAAGGCTTCTTCTAAGGCCAGCGACCTTGAGCGCGCTGGCAGTCGCATCCCCACTATCCCACTATCAGGGAGTGTACCCGCACCGGCCATTCACAAATGCCTGGCCCGGGCACAAGCCCTGATAGTGGGATAGTGGGGATGCGACCGCTCGCGCATGTGCCGTTGGACCGAGAAACAGCGTAAGTGAATGGGGCGACCTGGGGGGTTTCACGCGGCGGGGCATCCCGAATTTTGAATGACCCAGTGGGGGGGAAATCGATCGGCCCGGAAATCTTATAGATTCCCGTGCTGATCAGCCTGGGTTTTAAAGTTTCCTTCCAACAGGCGAAATGGCTGCCATGATGGCTTGTGCAACTCTATTCACAGTCATTTGCCTAGAGCAGAGGTTCACAACCTTTTTCATGAAGAACCCCTTTTTGTAATTATCTCAGTTACCACCTGGGTGGTCCGTATGGGTTGTCAACCACCTAAAACCATGTTGTAGATACACAACAGAACCTTTTAATGTCCATTAAAGTGGACCAAAGCCCGCTAAAATTGCAAAATACATTAGGCAGAAGCCCCTGCTGATACTTCCTTCTTAGGGTGGACATTTTAGCTTTTCCAACTTTCCTGGAACTCTGTAAGATGGCAGCGATCAGCCATTGCGTAGGTGTGGCAATGACATCATTGCCACACACAACAGTGTCAATGAATGGAGGAGGCGGAGCTAAAGCTAAAGCAGGCGCCATTATCTGGGATTAGAGTGAAGCATGAGCAGTGGAAATAGCCAAAAGGTTCTCTTCGTAGGGGGAGCAATTCAGAGGGTGCAAGTAAAAAATGTGGGTTTTGGTCCGCTTTAAATGACCAAAATGCACATATACTTTAGGTCACTGTAAGTACTCTGCATGGAGAAAGTCAGATTGGGGTAATGTGTTGATGGCAGCAGATCCGGTTGTCCCGTCCAGCATACCACCTGATAGGATCTCAGTACAGTTACCAACTGACTGAGAACTCCTCACTTAGATGACAGTTCTTCTAAGTTCTCCACACTGGAACGAATCATTGTGTAACCTGCAGCTCAGGCTTTGTGATCTATATACTGCCGGGTGTTTCTAGCCCCTGGGGAATCCACCCACATCCTTAGGTCCATTCTATTTAGATTCCACAACCATAAGTCAGCTATATGTTAGGTCCAGGAAGCGATCGCATTTAATGATCCGCTGTCACACGGTTCCTGGTCTTATACAGCACATCACACACGGTATTTATCGCTCTATAAGACTCACCCAGGAAAATGCCCCCCACACAAAATCAAGTATCTGCCTCACCTTTTTTATGCTGTTCCATGCTGGTTTGCAGACTTCCTAGTCTTGCTTTCAGGGTGTTGATATCTGATTGAAGTCCTGAGAAGAGAAGAGGAGACACCAGACAAAGCTTATTCATGTCAGATTCAGCGTGTCCTGCACCCTCCCAATGACGGGATGAAGGCCACGGCCGCCTCTCCTTAATGCTCTTTATGATTAAGGTATCTGGACAGTGAGCGGCGTTTCCAGCTCCGAGTAAGATCACTATATATTTGCTGATCGCATTATATGCCATTGAGTGAAGTGACGCTATACTCTAAATAGAAGACACCACAGAGAACTATAATGCCCCCCCCCCCGACAAAGCGAGCAGAGTGTTGCGAAACGCGCACGGTGTCCAGCCACCCAAGCCTGCATATACTGCTGGGTTTCTACACAAATGTTGTATTTATTCCACCCATTTAGGATATTTTTGTGGTTTCCCATCCACTTGAGAACAGTTAAAAAAATAGCAGCTGGTTGTGGTTCCATTAGTTGCTCCCTGCTGTCTTAAGATCCATAGAATTGGGGTTCGACTTGAGCGACAGGTGCTACACGGTGCTGCGGGACATAGAGCACCAGTGCTATACGCTGAGCCACCGCTAGTGATACATGTGCCGCTACATGCCGCTATTAGAGGCACTATACACTGAGCCACCGCTAGTGATACATGTGACGTTATTAGAGGCGCTCACCAGACTGACTTTCATATATATGGTTTTCACATACTTCACCCGACGCTACATGGCACTACATGGCGTTAGCGTTTCTTAAATAATCCCCCACCCCTGCCATAGCGCCAGATGAGGGTGGCAGGGCGAGGGGTCTCACTTTTAGACTGGGCTTCCACTTTATTTAAAGACTCACTTTAGAGTATAGGTACAGTTAGGTATAGGTTAGTATAATATAATAGTATATTAATAATATATAGCATAGGTTAGAATAATAATAATAATAATAATAATAATAATAATAATAATAATAATAATATTAATAATAATAATAATAATATATAGTATAGGTTAGTATAATATAATAGTATAATAATAATATATAGTATAGGTTAGTATAATATAATAGTATAATTATAATATATAGCATAGGTTAGAATAATAATAATAATAATAATAATAATAATAATAATAATAATAATAATAATAATAATATATAGTATAGGTTAGTATAATAAAATAGTATAATAATAATAATAATAATAATAATAATAATAATAATAATAATAATAATAATAATAATAATAATAATAATAATAATAATTAATATATAGCATAGGTTAGTATAATAAAATATAATAATAATAATAATAATAATAATAATAATAATAATAACAATAACAATAACAATAATAATAATATTATAGTATAGGTTAGTATAATAAAATAGTATAATAATAATATATAGCATAGATTTGTATAATATAATAGTATAATAATAATAATAATATATAGTATAGGTTAGTATAATATAATAGTATACTAATAATATATAGTAAAGGTTAGTATAATAGAATAATAATAATAATAATAATAATAATAATAACAACAACAACAACAATATAGCATAGGTTAGTATAATATAATAGTATAATAATAATAATAATAATAATAATAATAATAATAATAATAATAATATATAGCATAGGTTAGTATAATATAATAGTATTATAATAACATATAGTATAGGTTAGTTAAAAACAGTAAATAACAGTTAGAGTAACTGCAGCCTTACCAGCAGTGTCTGCTCTTTGTCCTGCTGCACCTGGTGGACCCTGATCTCCTCTTGGTCCTGGTGGGCCGGATACGCCTTGTGGTCCGGGTGGTCCTAGGTAGACATACAATACATTTACGGAAAGAATTTTAAACACTTATACACATACACACAGACAAAACTATATGTGTGTATCTAAACATGCGGAACAGTCATTGGTTTGCTCTTTTAAAAGAAATATCGGAGCTGGCCGGATGTTGGCCACTTCCAAATGTACAGAGGCCCCGAGATATTCATCACAGACCTTAGAAGCCACCAGTCTGATGTGTCTGGATTTTATCTGGTGAAATCCCTAAAAATGGTCAACGTTCTTGTCTCCCCGGATCTGTAGTGACACACAGGGAGGATGTACAGGGGCCTCTTCTCCCCGGGCTGTTTGTAGGGTCAGCCACTCTTCACTGTATGTAGGTTAAAAGGATTTGCAGTGATACTTCTGTAACAGGGCGGTGGGTTAACCATCTACCCTGCTAAGTTAGCTAGATAGATTAGGGATTATTTACATAAGTAGGGACTACGGTGAGGGTATAAGAATACTAGGTGTCCCCCTAACTGCACAACTCAGGAATCCCGGCTCTGAGCACCGTATGGGCAGCACTGTGTTATCCAGGACCTCGGAGGAGAGAGATTTAGGGACACTGATTACTGATAGCTGCAAGATGATTGGACGGTGTAGCCAGAAGATCAGGAGCAATGTTAGAAAATATTATGTTACAGAAAGAGTAGTAGATGCTTGGAACAAACTTCCAGCAGAGGTAGTTGAAAATTCAACAGTCACTGAATTTAAACATGCCTGGGATAAGCACACATCTATCCTAAGATACAGAGAACATACA
The DNA here is from genome assembly GCA_027917425.1 of Gastrophryne carolinensis. Lineage (NCBI taxonomy): Eukaryota > Metazoa > Chordata > Amphibia > Anura > Microhylidae > Gastrophryne > Gastrophryne carolinensis. The sequence continues at coordinate 654,228,587 of CM051234.1, read as the reverse complement.
GTATATACATAAGATACAGAGAACATACAGTATACACATAAGATACAGAGAACATACAGTATATACATAAGATACAGAGAACATACAGTATATACATAAGATATAGAGAACATACAGTATACACATAAGATACAGAGAACATTCAGTATACAAATAAGATAAAGAGAACATACAGTATATACATAAGATACAGAGAACATACAGTATACGCATAAGATACAGAGAACATACAGTATATACATAAGATACAGAGAACATACAGTATACACATAAGATACAGAGAACATACAGTATACACATAAGATACAGAGAACATACAGTATACGCATAAGATACAGAGAACATACAGTATACACATAAGATAAAGAGAACATACAGTATACACATAAGATACAGAGAACATACAGTATACACATAAGATACAGAGAACATACAGTATACACATAAGATACAGAGAACATACAGTATACACATAAGATACAGAGAACATACAGTATACGCATAAGATACAGAAAACATACAGTATATACATAAGATACAGAGAACATATAGTATACACATAAGATACAGAGAACATACAGTATACACATAAGATATAGAGAACATACAGTATATACATAAGATACAGAGAACATACAGTATACGCATAAGATACAGAGAACATACAGTATATACATAAGATACAGAGAACATATAGTATACACATAAGATACAGAGAACATACAGTATACACATAAGATATAGAGAACATACAGTATATACATAAGATACAGAGAACATACAGTATACACATAAGATACAGAGAACATACAGTATACACATAAGATATAGAGAACATACAGTATATACATAAGATACAGAGAACATACAGTATAAACATAAGATACAGAGAACATATAGTATACACATAAGATACAGAGAACATACAGTATACGCATAAGATACAGAGAACATACAGTATACACATAAGATACAGAGAACATACAGTATATACATAAGATACAGAGAACATACAGTATACGCATAAGATACAGAGAACATACAGTATACACATAAGATACAGAGAACATACAGTATACACATAAGATACAGAGAACATACAGTATATACATAAGATACAGAGAACATACAGTGTATACATAAGATACAGAGAACATACAGTATACACATAAGATACAGAGAACATACTGTATATACATAAGATACAGAGAACATTCAGTATACAAATAAGATAAAGAGAACATACAGTATATACATAAGATACAGAGAACATACAGTATACACATAAGATATAGAGAACATACAGTATATACATAAGATACAGAGAACATACAGTATACGCATAAGATACAGAGAACATACAGTATACACATAAGATACAGAGAACATACAGTATATACATAAGATACAGAGAACATACAGTATACGCATAAGATACAGAGAACATACAGTATACACATAAGATACAGAGAACATACAATATATACATAAGATACAGAGAACATACAGTATATACATAAGATACAGAGAACATACAGTATATACACATAATATACAGAGAACATACAGTATACACATAAGATATAGAGAACATACAGTATATACATAAGATACAGAGAACATACAGTATATACATAAGATACAGAGAACATACAGTATACGCATAAGATACAGAGAACATACAGTATATACATAAGATACAGAGAACATATAGTATACACATAAGATACAGAGAACATACAGTATACACATAAGATATAGAGAACATACAGTATATACATAAGATACAGAGAACATACAGTATACACATAAGATACAGAGAATATACAGTATACATATAAGATATAGAGAACATACAGTATATACATAAGATACAGAGAACATACAGTATACACATAAGATACAGAGAACATACAGTATATACATAAGATACAGAGAACATACAGTATACACATAAGATACAGAGAACATACAGTATACACATAAGATACAGAGAACATACAGTATACGCATAAGATACAGAGAACATACAGTATACACATAAGATACAGAGAACATACAGTATACACATAAGATACAGAGAACATACAGTATATACATAAGATACAGAGAACATACAGTATACGCATAAGATACAGAGAACACACTGTATATACATAAGATACAGAGAACATTCAGTATACAAATAAGATAAAGAGAACATACAGTATATACATAAGATACAGAGAACATACAGTATACACATAAGATATAGAGAACATACAGTATATACATAAGATACAGAGAACATACAGTATACGCATAAGATACAGAGAACATACAGTATATACATAAGATACAGAGAACATACAGTGTATACATAAGATACAGAGAACATACAGTATACACATAAGATACAGAGAACATACTGTATATACATAAGATACAGAGAACATTCAGTATACAAATAAGATAAAGAGAACATACAGTATATACATAAGATACAGAGAACATACAGTATATACATAAGATACAGAGAACATACAGTATATACATAAGATACAGAGAACATACAGTATACGCATAAGATACAGAGAACATACAGTATACACATAAGATACAGAGAACATACAGTATATACATAAGATACAGAGAACATACAGTATACGCATAAGATACAGAGAACATACAGTATATACATAAGATACAGAGAACATACAGTATACGCATAAGATACAGAGAACATACAGTGTATACATAAGATACAGAGAACATACAGTGTATACATAAGATACAGAGAACATACAGTATACACATAAGATACAGAGAACATACTGTATATACATAAGATACAGAGAACATACAGTTACATAAGGGAAGACTTGATAGACCATATGGTCTCCATCAACCTTCTATGTTTCTATGTTAACTGGGTAGCTAAGCACAGAAGCAAACCTGTGAATGCTGATTGGCTCCCGAGTTTATAACTAGACTTGGGCGATCTGTAAGGCTGGATGCATTTTGTAGATGTCGTCAAGGGGTGTTGGAGAGTCGCACCCTAGATTGCTCACATGGAGGGCCTTGGAGGCTGGGTTTGAAGAAGTAGGATACACTCTCTCCGTACCCACCATGGCCTAATCACTAGGTCAGATCCTCCCCTCCCCACCATGACCTAATCACTAGGTCAGATCCTCCCCTCCCCACCATGACCTAATCACTAGGTCAGATCCTCCCTCCCCACAATGACCTAATCATTAGCTCGGAGCCAGCCCTGCCTGGAATAACAAGTGTACCTCTCTCGCCATTTGTTCCATTCCATCCATCTCTTCCTGGTTGCCCATCCTTCCCTTGTAACACAATGACGGAATAGCCATTCTTTTCCAGGCCGCGTATTATCTCTTCGCCGGGTGCAGCCAGAGCCACGCTGATGAAAAGTCCCCCGAGAAGCAGCAGTCGGAGCATCTTCCGGATACGCAGAACTGTCAGAAGGAAGAAGAAACCAGCTTAAACCAACCAACACCTGTTTTTTCCCTAAAGGTTTTTGGTCCTGCTGTCTGTTCATCACAACAAGCTCGGGGGGGGGGGGGCATCCAGAACGCCGCCGGGAAAGGAGTTTCGGGATTGGCCGATGGGCGGTCACATGGGCCATAGTCACGTCCTCTGTGCTGGCCACCGGCACGACCTGCCCACGTGACCGCCAGGCGGCCAATCGTGGATGTCGGTCCAGTTTATGCGACAACGGAGAGTGCAGCCATTCCCTTACAAAAGCAACTGGACTCACTGTGGTTTCGTACTTTACACTTTATTTCCAGGTAAAAAAAGGTTCTTTGATGTGATGGTGGAGAAACAATGGGATACACTATTCCTACAAAGGAACCACTTATTATTATTATTATTATTCATTTATAACGTGCCATCACCTTCCTTAGCGCTGTACAAAGTAGTAATTACAGACAGGATAGAAACATACAGCACATGGACTGAGTTCACAATGAATATTCTGAATACAAGATACAATAGGAGAGAGAGCCCCGCCCCTGAGGAGCTTACAGTCTAAAGGTTCTACCAGATACAGGAATAAAGAGATACAATAGGAGAGGAAGCCCCGCCCCTGAGGAGCTTACAGTCTAAAGGCTCTACCAGATACAGGAATAATATTTAAAATTTACCTCCACTGCTTGGTTGATATATTAAATGGAAGGATGCACTACCATAAACTTATGCAAAAAAGTGAAGGGGGTTTTAATATATATATAATGCATATTACAAAGACCAGTGGTAACATACAATATATATCAAATAAATATGCTGGAGATATAACATTCAAAAATGACCGCTAGTTGGTGCTGTAAGAAATTCCAGCACAATATAGGTCAACACTAAGCCAGAGACCTATTAATCGTGAGCATAATTAGTAAATAAATCAGATAGTAATATAGACATATTCGACAAACAAACAATTCAGCATAAACAGTTTAAACGTAAATAATGCGACAGAGATAACAAACGGAATCAGGCTCACAGGCAGTAGTACAGGCGGACAGGAAGAAAACCCTCGACGTTTCGCTTTGCACCTTTTTCAAGAGGGAAGCGGTGTAGGCACATGTAGGACAGGACAGAACACTGACCTGCAATTGTTTCATTTACAATAGCACTATCTGACACCTTGTAGAACAACTATTCAGAGAAGCTGGTGCACTCTTACAGATACGATTCCAAAGGGTGCCAGGACAGCAGTGGTGCCGCTTTACATCCAAATGAACCAAGAAGACCGGCACTCCAAGTAATGATGCAAAATACTGTATTCAGTCATAGAAGTATTCCATCATATTTGCAAAAAACGGATACAGAGTTCATGTAATGGCAAACAGCAGTCTTTTGTACCAATGTTTCGGTGGTCAGGACCCCCCTTTGTCAAGGTAGACTGACAACATGTGCTAATGCAAGCCCTATATATAAATAGTGCTCTAATTCAAAATTCCCGCGTGACGTCATTGTGATGTCAGCGAGTGTTATGTAATATGTAGAAGATGTAAAGTACAATAAAAATAACAAAGGTAGTGCAGAAACTAACCGACGCGAGGGAGCTCCGTGACCGCCGCTCGCAGCGTCAGCGAGTGGTAGTTTCCCATCTGTCGGAGGGACGGGGAGCGCTGACAGCCAGGTGGCGATACCCGCCTGGCAACTGATGACGCAGCATGCGTGCGCCGTGTGTCTCACGGACTTGTGACAGCAGTGGCGGCCGCGATCCAATGCGTCATCAGTTGCGGGAGTTTTGAATTGGATCCTGTCCCACTCTGCTGAGCTGATTGGGGGACAGGATGAAATAAGAGAACGTCATTGGCTAAACCTGTAAACCTCGTTATCTCGGCCATTTCCGCATCAATTTAAAAACGGAAAGCAGTTTAGGACAGCGCCAAACGTAGCCGACGCAATGGTGTAAATTACCTTTGCCTGCTGTAACTCTTAAACAGGGCTTTCTTTTTCAACCCACATAGCTATGCAATATATACATGCTCTATTATTAGTGTTGCCTTAACTATGCCACTGGGTGGGGTTATACTAGATAATAGTCTTGCCAATGCCCCATATGTAAATGATGCCCCTTGTCCCTAAGAAGGGCAGATAATGGGGTTGTCTGTAACTAAACAAATAAGAGACATGGCACAAGCCAAATCTCTGCATTCTCTCTCCCTATATCTTTCCTGCACAGGGAGACCCAGGGCAATACCCAGTGGGCCGCACTGCTTTGGGGCAAGTTAGGCTGCTGCTCATAACACCCGCATTTCCATGCACCTAGCCCCATTGTATCCACAAGCCAAGGAGCCCCATCCCCTAATGCTATAGCCTGGCAACACAGTTAGGGGGGGTTCAGCTGGGATCTCTAGGGCCGGGCCAGGGGCTGGTAAAATCAAGGGTTGATTTTTAGACCCAGTCCGCCACTGCCTGCAGGTACAGAGCACCCCCTAATGCCGGAGCTTCTCACCCCCGCTGGGGACACTTACAGCCTGAGAGCGGGAGACAATCTTTTTTTATAGAGGTTCTTGTAAATGACTTACCTTGTATGTAGATACTTCTGTTATAATCGTCCTCAGCGCACAGAGGCAGCGGACCAATGAGATAATTCAGTTTAGGCATAAGACAGGTGTGTTCTTTTATACCAGGTAAGGGGTCTTTAGCCACGCCCCCTCTTTCCAGAAGTACCCGCATGTGACATATGGAAAACAAGAAAGGAAGAGGAAAAACTCCGTATGACAGACAGAGGAGGAAGCTCACCAAGAATGAGGAAGAGATCTACAGAAATGTTTCATAATCTCAGATAATCTCCAGCCAGAGGCAACAGATCAGCTGAAGGTGGACAATAAAAGTGACTGGACCCCAATGTATACCCATACCTCCCAAGTGTCCCTGATTAGGAGGGACTGTCCCTCTTTTGGGGCCATGTATCCCTGTCCCTCGTTTCTATTTGTCCCTCTTTGAGGTGTAACCTGCAGATATGCATCAACAAATTATTAATTTCTTATTTGAATTGTTTGTATTGTTTTAGCTGTTACAACGTATCTCCTATCCATCAATTAACGAGGGGTTGTGCCTTCATCCATACCCCATAGAGGGGATGTGGCTTCATCCATACCCCATAGAGGGGATGTGGCTTCATCCATACCCCATAGAGGGGATGTGGCTTCATCCATACCCCATAGAGGGGATGTGGCTTCATCCATACCCCATGAGGGGGCGTGGCTTCATCCATACCCCATAGAGGGGATGTGGCTTCATCCATACCCCATAGAGGGGATGTGGCTTCATCCATACCCCATAGAGGGGATGTGGCTTCATCCATACCCCATGAGGGGGCGTGGCTTCATCCATACCCCATAGAGGGGATGTGGCTTCATTTACATATTGTCCCTCTTTGAGGTGTAACATGCAGATCTGCATCAACAAATTATTAATTTCCTATTTGAAGTGTTTGTATTGTTTTAGCTGTTACAATGTATCTCCTATCCATCACTCGATGAGGGGGTGTGGCCTAATTTAACAAGTGTCCCTCTTTCTCACCCTGAAAAGTTGGTAGGTATGTGTGTACCACTACAGAGCCCCCCAATATTAGAAAACCTCAGATTGGGAGCCCACAGATTACCGCAATGAGAATGGATAATGTTACTCAGCCCTTTCAGAGCTTCTACATTAAAGGATTTTGACTATCCTGGGTTTCGGTCCTTGCCCCTGTTTATTAAATAAATAAGGCTGGAAATCTGGTTAAGGTCGGGGTTAGCACCCATTTGCAGAAACACGTTAAAGCTGCACCACCAACGCCAAGGTGCCTCTGTGTAAGTGCAATCCTAACTTGGGGCAAAGAGGGGGGCCCGTCTGCCAGGGGGGAATCTCCTGTGTGATAAAGTTATGTTGAAGCACACTGGTTGAAGCTGATTTTGATTATCCTGGGTTTTTGGCCTTGCCCCGATTGGGGTGCCCTGCTCCCACATGTGCGGCGTGGCGTCCAATCAGCTCGGCTCCGCCGGCGTCATGCCGTCTAAGACGGGCGGCCCCGAGCGCACTGACAGCCGCATCCCCCGCTACCCACTAACAGGAAGCGTGCCTGCGCCGGATATTCACAAATGCCTTCCCTGCTAGAGGAATAACGGGAATACGGGAGCGGCTCATGCATGCGCCCTTGGACTGGGAAATAAGGTAAGTGCATGGGTGGACCTGGGGGGTTTCACACAGAGGGGCATCCCCTGATTGGCGACGCAGCCACTTGTCCCGGAACAATGCCCAGTGGGCCGCACAGCTTTGGGGCCAGTTGGGCTGCTGCTTTTATCACCCTCATCTAATCCCTGCCCCTCAGCTCCCAGCCCCACTGTACCCACAAGCCAGGGAACCCCAGCCCCTAATTCTATAGCCCCGGCATCAAGGTTGGGAGGGAGCCTCAGCAAGGAAGTCACGGGCCATCCAGGGGCTCGTAAAATCCAGGGCTGATTATTGGCCCTGGCAGAGGTGCAGTGACCATGCCTCTGCTTTGGAGCCTTATATGCAGTCAGGTTTGCAGAGCCATTGGGGGCCCCACAAAGCTGTTCTTACTGTCCAGATCAGCAGAACTGCTCCCAAACCCAACAGCAACACTACTGAGGAGTCCTCTGCCACAGACATATTATCAGAAGTACCATCATATGAAGGAAATAGCAGAGAGCGGAGGGAATCCTACAATGATGATCCAACAATGAGGAACACTTCCCTGTATCTAGGTGCTGATATCTACAATAATCTGCAGCCCCCAGGAACATCTGAGATACACAACTCAAGTGGGGAAAATGTTTCCTTTACAGATACAGAAATACGAATCTGAGGGCACAATGTATATGGAGGCAGAACTTCTCCTGACATTAGAAGGGGAACTTATTACTCACACTACCAGGACCCTATTGATAGACACCGTGGGCACCTACCTAAAGTCAACTGCTCTGCATGGTGCATGCTCCCTCTACTCTCCTGAGCTGTATTTTGTGTCGGTGCCAGAAGTGTCACTTTTTTGGCCTCAGTAGCAGTCAGCGTGGGATTCAGGCAGGGCCAGCTCCAGGTTTATGTGGGCCCTTAGGCGGCATGGTCTCAGTGGGGCCCCTTTGTGTTGAAGAGTGGCGTCACATCCAAAATCTGGATGCCCCCTAAGGATCATGTTATTTGGACCAAAACTCTAGTTTTGGTCTATTTAAACCTGACCTCGGAGTCTAAACAAATCTAGATCCTCCTGATTTTGGATGCCCCAGTGCCCCCCCCCCCCCCCGTTTGTTCATTACTTTCCTGTAACTGGTGAATGCACTGTGGGATCGCCAGTCTGACAACCAAACCAGGCGGGTTCTTACCCCAAACTGTAAAGGGGTTGAATTGCTTGTGTAGTGGGTATGCCAGCGATCCCAGGGGGTGTCACACAGTGGGGTATCACAGATTGGGATGCTCCAGGGATAGGATATCAGCTGGGATGAACAACTTAAAAGCAGAACAAAACACAGCACTTCCTCCCCTGGAATCTAAAGCGAGATGCCCTGTTGTGTGGAACCTGCCATCCGAGGAGATGGGGGCACCAGCTGTGGCGGTGTCCAACAGTCCACCGCCGGTCAAGCGCCGTTGCACACCCCAAAGGTCGTCCTTGTCAGTGGGCCCTCCTGTTTAGTGGGGGCCCCTGGCAGCTGCCCTGCCTTGCCAGGTGCTGACGCAGGCCCTGTCTTAGCGGGCCCCAAAGTAGTAAGTCACATGATTTTCACCTTACAGCTCCGCTGCCTCAAATGGGTCATCTCCTGCTGCTGATCAGTCTCCAGTCCTTGTCAGTTGTCACCTGGTTCTCGCCACCTTCTGAGCTTCCATCAGTTGCCCTCCTCCATTCCTTGCCATCAGTGTTGCTGACCATCCCCTGCTGCTGAGGTCGGCCATGAGCAGGTCTGCACACAGCACCCGGCATTCGGTGGTTCGTGTCCACTGAAAAATAATACCATGGCCAGGTATGAGCCTGAGTGGGCCCCTGAAGATGCCAGGGGGCCTGGCAATTGCTCAGGTTTGCCCTGTGCCCGCGTCGTCCCTGGATTCAGGAAATTAAAAAATGGCCGCCACCTGACGTCTTATTCAACATCGGCACCGAAAAAGGATGCAGCGCCGGGCGCTCTGGATGAAGCATATAAAAGCTGCGGATGTAGCTTAAGATCCCAAAGAGCACAATGGGCAGAACTGGATTGTAGTGTTTAATGCTTATAATTAATATCACACACATTTATTTGTACAGAACTCGCACTGGGACTTGTCAGTAATGGAAACGCAGGACCTGGATGGGACAAAATGTTTTCTTTTTGGGTGGTAATAAAATTGTTTTTAATGGCTTCTTTTGCATAACAATGTGAAATGTAGACGCCAAAAATTAAAACGCAAACTGTAAAAGTTTGTCCCCAGCAGTGATTTTTTGTAACTGTAATGATGAAACGGCGTCTAGTGCCGGGAAAATACAGCGCCAAAGATTTTAAGGAGGAAAAAATTCATAAATATGCCGGGGAGCGCCGTAATAACGGCCGTACAAAGTAGCGCTCACTGGCGCTGGGCTAATTGGACGGCGGCTCCAACAGGCGCTGAGATAGGCCGGCCAATACCTAAGGGCAAAAATTAAAGCTAATGAGTAGTGTTCGGTGTAGCGACTTCTAATTCTAAAGCGAATTCCAATGTAGTGCCCAGCACAGCACGGGATAAGACGGGAATGCCGGTTGGCACAACCTTCCCAGGCCGTCTAAAACGGCGTTCTCGCCGCTCCTGGAAGCTGGAGAGCGCGGCGAGCCGTCCTGCCTGCATCCCTCATTAATTTGCACGTTAAGACGCAACAAAACTTACTCAGACTACTGGAAAAGTGCAAAGCTAAGAGGTTTATTCATCAAGGGATAGCGCCAGGTAGCGCCTTGTAGCGACAGGTAGAAACCGGTAAACGCCGGGCCCTATATGCAAAACCACATTTATGAAAGCGATTCTGGTGAGCGACTCGGGCAGGCTGATTCATCACTAACGCCAGGTAGCGACAGGTGAGCGTCTGTAGCAGCATTTTCAGAGCACCCGCTAGTAGTCGCAGTGCTCGGCCGTGGGTCGCTACTTTATAGCGACTCAGTTGCTGTTCAGTAATGTTGAATACTAATAAGAAGACAAAAATCGGTGGTACCAGTGAACCACCCAAAGGGAACAGGTACTAGAGGGCACCAGCTATCTGCTAACCATGAAAGACACTAATGGTTCATCAAAAATAAATTATAAATTTATTAATCTGAAGCTGTAAAAACATCCACATACAACATACAAAGACAATCACCTACATTTAAAATCTACAAACATGTGACATCCAGCAGGAGTGACCCTATAAAAATACTACCTATCTAAATAATGTATATACATATGCACAAAAAGAAAAACCCTAGAAGATATTTTAAACATGTTCTAACACAAAAGACAATTGCAGTGCAAATCAGAAGGATAAAGTGCTAAGTGCTGGGTAAATGTGTGCACAATACGTGCAATTGTAATGCCAGACCGCCAAACCGACCTGCACCTCTATGTGATCACCTGCTCACCCCTGCTGGACGGATTCTCACCCACGCGTTCCGTGCCCACCTGGCACTTTCTCACTTGAGAAAGTGCCAGGTGGGCACGGAACGCGTGGGTGAGAATCCGTCCAGCAGGGGTGAGCAGGTGATCACATAGAGGTGCAGGTCGGTTTGGCGGTCTGGCATTACAATTGCACGTATTGTGCACACATTTACCCAGCACTTAGCACTTTATCCTTCTGATTTGCACTGCAATTGTCTTTTGTGTTAGAACATGTTTAAAATATCTTCTAGGGTTTTTCTTTTTGTGCATATGTATATACATTATTTAGATAGGTAGTATTTTTATAGGGTCACTCCTGCTGGATGTCACATGTTTGTAGATTTTAAATGTAGGTGATTGTCTTTGTATGTTGTATGTGGATGTTTTTACAGCTTCAGATTAATACATTTATAATTTATTTTTGATGAACCATTAGTGTCTTTCATGGTTAGCAGATAGCTGGTGCCCTCTAGTACCTGTTCCCTTTGGGTGGTTCACTGGTACCACCGATTTTTGTCTTCTTATTGGTACATATTGGGGGTATTTTTGTGGCACAGCAGGTCTGCTTTAATATTATTTTCCTGGGTGGTGCTGGACAAATAGCACTTTGGTGGTGCAAGTGTTTGTGTAATGTTGAATACTAGAGATGAGCGAACTTTTGAAAAATTCGATTCCACTGATTCGACGAATTTCCTGTCAAAAGTCGTTTCGACCCGAATTTATTTGCGACGAATCGCTATTAAAAACGGCTATTTCTGAGCTTCCTAGAGCCTCAATAGGGTTGTAAACCATTCTGCCTTGCTGTAACATGCACAGGATGCATGCTGGGTTACTGAAATAATACTGTAAATAATTAGGACATGCAGATCAGAGGCATCGCTATTAGAATCGCAGAGCGGCACAATTGCAGAGAGTTGAAGTGGCATCACTATGAGGGGCCCCTATATTGTCTGAAAAACACACCCTGGAGCTGGCAGCCTACCTGGAGTTTTTGTCACCCTTTGTTGCCAGACCATTTGCACTATTTTGCGCTCCCCATGTTCAAATTTGATTTCTGAAGGGATTTCCAGGGATGTCTTAGGAAAATGATATATTGTTTTTTCAGCCTGGGCTTTAACATAAAATGTCTTGTTTGTAATTTTTTAGGTGTATTCTCAATATTTTTGGGTGAAATATGTGAAAAAAAATAAAAAAATAAATGTATAATTCGTAGTGTTTTTTTGTAACAAAAAATGTAAGTTTGTCAATAAAATCTTATTGCATGTGAAAGCCCCATTTCTACCGATTAGAACAGTACCACATATTTATCGGTAGCCCCCCGTTCCTGCCCAGGAGACCCCCCAAACTATAACAAGTACTTTATAACATTTACAAATAAAATACAACTACCATCCACACTACAAAGGGTTAAATCTTGAAAAAAAAAATTACATTGGGTGGAGGGGGAGGGGGGGGGACAACTTTTTTGGGGGATTTTTAAGGTTTAAAAACCCTTTAAAATCCCCCCAAAAATTGACATGACATTGACATACCCAAAGTAACCAGCCCGGGACCAGCTATGCAGGGCTTGTAGGAACAGGGCGCAGGGGCCAGCTTTTGTGGCCCCTGGCCCTGCAGGCAACAAGCCCTCATAGCCCGTGGGCCCGGGCTCCTTTGCCCCACCCCCTGGGCTTTGGGGAGGCAGGTAATGGGGTGCCGGGGGTTATTGGCAAGTCACCCGCTAGTCGCAGCCGCTTGCCACCCACCCCCCCCAGCCTTGTGAACTGGTATAAGGGTCATGGACCCCTTACCAGTTCACAAGGGGTTAAATGTAAAAAAAACACATAGACACACAAAGAGAAAAAATGATTTTATTAATTTTTTTTTTTTTTTAATAATATTTACCTCCCATCCATCCTGGAGCACTGTGTCCCTCGGCGATCACTGGCCTCTGCTCACCTGCTGGATGCCTTTTATAGCTGCTGGATGACAGAACACAAAGTGTTAATTAAAAAAAATGACATAGGGTCCCCCCTCCCGGCGGGGGGTAGGGGGAACCCCATTTTTGGGGGGGATTTTTAAGGGTTAAAAACTCTTAAAAAAAAAAAAAAAAATGTACATGGTGTCCCCCTTACCCAAAGTAACCAGCCCGGGACCAGCTATGGGGGCTTGTAGGCACAGAGTGGGGAGGCAGCTTTTGTGGCCTACGAGCCCACATAGCCTATGTGGGCCCGGGCTCTTCTGCCCCCCCCCGGGCTTTGGGGAGGCAGGTAATGGGGGTGCCGGGGGTTAATGGCAAGTCACCCACTGCGGTTAAATGTTAAATAAAAAAGACACAGACACATAAGTAAAAAAAATGATCTTTTTTACCTTTACTCACCTCCGATCCTGTGTCCCCCGGCGATCTCCGATGCAAGTCTGCTCGCGTGTTTGAAGGAGAGAGCCTGTGAAGGGGGGGGGGCGATCACAGCCCTCTCCTCCTCCCCTGCGCTCTGCTCCAACCACCCGAGCAGACTGATTCAGAGTCTCGGGGGCTTGGATGAATCACACCCTGGAGTTGGCAGCAGCAGCAGCAGCAGGAGCCCAAACATTACTTTAAAGAGACACTGGGGTTGGCAGCAGGAGCCCAAAAATTGGATGAATCACACCCTGGAGTTGGCAGCAGCAGCAGGAGCCCAAACATTACTTTAAAGAGACACTGGAGTTGGCTTCAGGAGCCCAAAAATTGGATGAATCACACCCTGGAGTTGGCAGCAGCAGCAGGAGCCCAAACATTACTTTAAAGAGACACTGGGGTTGGCAGCAGGAGCCCAAAAAATGGATGAATCACACCCTGGAGTTGGCAGCAGCAGCAGCAGGAGCCCAAACATTAATTTAAAGAGACACTGAAGTTGGCTTCAGGAGCCCAAAAATTGGATGAATCACACCCTGGAGTCGGCAGCAGCAGCAGCAGGAGCCCAAACATTACTTTAAAGAGACACTGGGGTTGGCAGCAGGAGCCCAAAAATTGGATGAATCACACCCTGGAGTTGGCAGCAGCAGCAGCAGCAGCAGGAGCCCAAACATTACTTTAAAGAGACACTGGGGTTGGCTTCAGGAGCCCAAAAATTGGATGAATCACACCCTGGAGTTGCAAGCAGCAGCAGGAGCCCAAACATTGGCTGAAAGAGACACTGGAGTTGGCAGCAGCAGGAGCCCAAAAATTGACTGACACACCCTGGAGTTTCAAGCAGCAGCAGCAGCAGGAGCCCAAACATAGCTTGAAAGAGACACTGGAGTTGGCTGCAGGAGCCCAAAGATTGGATGAATCACACCCTGCAGTTGCAAGCAGCAGCAGCAGGAGCCCAAATATTACTTTAAAGAGACACTGGATTTGGCAGCAGGAGCCCAAAATTGGATGAATCCCACCCTGGAGTTGGCAGCAGCAGCAGCAGCAGGAGCCCAAACATTACTTTAAAGAGACACTGGGGTTGGCTTCAGGAGCCCAAAAATTGGATGAATCACACCCTGGAGATGGCAGCAGCAGCAGCAGCAGCAGGAGCCCAAACATTACTTTAAAGAGACACGGGTTGGCAGCAGGAGCCCAAAAATTGGATGAATCACACCCTGGAGTTGGCAGCAGCAGCAGCAGCAGGAGCCCAAGCATTACTTTAAAGAGACACTGGGGTTGGCAGCAGGAGCCCAAAAATTGGATGAATCACACCCTGGAGTTGGCAACAGCAGCAGCAGCAGGAGCCCAAACATTACTTTAAAGAGACACTGGAGTTGGCTTCAGGAGCCCGAAAAATTGGATGAATCACACCCTGGAGTTGGCAGCAGCAGCAGCAGCAGCAGGAGCCCAAACATTACTTTAAAGGGACACTGGAGTTGGCAGCAGGAACCCAAAAATTGGATGAATCACACCTTGGAGTTGGCAGCAGCAGCAGCAGCAGGAGCCCAAACATTACTTTAAAGAGACACTGGGGTTGGCTTCAGGAGCCCAAAAATTGGATGAATCACACCCTGGAGTTGGCAGCAGCAGGAGCCCAAAAATTGGCCTAAAGACATAAATATGTTTTGCACCATTTGGAAAGTGTAAAACGTGGCACCATGCTGAATCTAGTCGCATGCATCAGGCATTGGTGGGTGGAAATCCTGGCTGATCCATCCCTGATTCATTTTGACAAAGGTGAGTCTCTCCACATTTTTAGTTGACAGACGAGTTCTCCTCGCCGTAACTATGGCCCCCGCCGCACTAAACACCCGCTCAGATAGCACGCTACTTGCCGGGCAGGACAGCTTTTCCAGGGCAAACTCTGCTAGTTGTGGCCACAAATCAAGTTTGGCTGCCCAGAAGTCCAGCGGATCCTCAAGGTGTGTTGGCATGGTCATGTTAAAGTATGACATGACCTGCTGGTTCAGGTCCTGCTCCAGGTCTTCCTGCTGCTCATGAGTAGCCTCACTATGCGGGTGTAGAAAGCTACTCATTAGCGACTGAAGACTGAGGCTGCTGCTGCTGATGGAGCTTCTGCTGCTGCTGCTGCCAACCCCCCAGCAGCCATGGCAGTGGAAGGTGAGCGCAGAGGTCCCCTCGAGTCAGACCTGCGAGAGTATGGACCATGGCGCAGATAGGCATCGGCCAACTGCCTACGTAGAATGTCTTTGTAGTAGTTCAGTTTGTCCTCCCTCTCGGTGGGTTTAAAAAATGCCCCCATTTTGTGCCGGAAGCGAGGGTCCAATAAGGTGGACAGCCAGAAGTCATCCCGCCGACAGATGGAAACAATTCTGGGGTCACTACGCAAGCACGTGAGCATGCTTCGTGCCATTTGCGCAAGTGACTCGGATGGACTACCTGTCTCCATCTCCACTGCATACTGCCACGGTGTGCCCGGGTCCTCTGTCTCGCCTTCCTCAAAAACTTCTAGCTCTCTGGCTGCTCCTGCTCCTCCTCTCCTGTCCGCTGACTAGATAAACCAGCCATTTCGCCAAGCCTAAACTGTGTTTCGCTGGGCAACTCCTCCTCCTCTTCCTCCTCCTCCAGTTCAGCTCCAACGGGGTTCATGTGGCCGTAAGATGTAAACGCCATGTCTCCAGTGCCCTGACCAGCCATGGTTTCCAACATGTGCTGTAGTACATGAAGCAGTGGAATCACGTCGTTCATCCCGTAATCCTGCCGACTGACAAATTTAGTGGCTTCCTCAAAGGGCCTGAGCAAACGGCAGGTGTCACGTATGAGCTGCCACTGGTTGACATTGAAGTTACACAGGGGAGTCCCCCTATCTGCTTGGATCATCAGGAAATCCGTGATGGCTTTTGCAACGGGTGGAAACATCGCAAATCAGACTATGTTGGGGGATACCGTTCTGACGCTGTAGCTCAAGAAGGGTGTGTTTGGCGGTGTATGAGTGGCTGAAGTGCATGCAAAGTTTCCTTGAAGTTGTTAGGATGTCTTGCAGATGGGGGGAACACTTCAGAAACCGCTTGACAACCAGATTGAAGACGTGAGCCATGCAGGGGGCATGGGTCAGGCTTCCTTGGCGCAGCGCAGACAAAATGTTTTTCCCATTGTCGGTAACTATGATTCCCATTTTAAGTTTTCTTGGAGTAAGCCATGTTTGGATTTCCTGATGAATACATTTAAGCAGTTCCTCCCCTGTGTGACTCCGTTCGCCAAGACAAACCACGTGAAGCACTGCGTGACACCTCCGTGCCCTGCACACATGGTAGACTGGAGGGGCACTGAGACTTGAGCCTACAGTGGAGGGTGAGGAGATGGCGGAGGATGAGGAGGCCGAGTTGCACAGTGTCACAGGCCCAACGGGCAGGAAACGCGGAGGCCGAAGCGGCATGACCTGTCCAAGTTGCTGCTGCAAAGGGACCACATTCACCCAGTGGGCCGTAAACGCGACATGTACTGTCCCTGACCGTAGTTACAGCTCCAGACGTCGGCGCTGCCATGCACTTTGCTACACACCGACAGGCTCAAGGACTGGCCCACCTTCTGTTCAACAAAAGTGTGCAGCGCTGGTACTGCCTTCTTGGCAAAGAAATGACGGCTTGGGACTCTCCACCTCGGCTCGGCACAAGCCATCAGTTCTCTGAAAGGTGCAGAGTCCACCACCTGAAAAGGGAGCGACTGCAGCACCAGCAACTTGGACAGGAGCACATTCAGCTTCTGTGCCGTAGGATGAGTGGGCGCATACTGCTGTCTCTTGGACATGGCTTCGCTGATGAATTGCTGGCGAGGTGAATGACTTGGAGGAGGAGGAGGAGGAGCAGGAGCGACAGAGGATGGGTATGACGCACAGTTGCCTTCGGCTGAGGTGCTGGAGCCTTGGCTGGCAGAAATTGGGAGCGGCGTGCAACTCGGTGAGGAAGCAGTCTGGCCCTCCTCTCCGGAGCCTAGGTTCTCCCAGGCCACTTTATGGTGACGCTGCATATGTTGACACAGGGCCGTGGTGCCAACATTTGGACCCTGGCCACGCTTCACCTTCTGCCTACATATCTTGCATGTGGCCATGTTACCCTCCTGCGGATGCTTCAGGAAAAACTGCCACACTGCCGAGTAGCTACTTTTCCCACCAACAGGCCTCACTGATTCGCTGCTATTGTCGGCAACTCCAGGAACCCCTGCCCCACTACCTCCCGATAGGGTAGCCTGCCGCGCAGCAGGTGCTCTACCCCGGCCCCGGCCCCGTTTGGCTCCAGGCTTTACAATTGTGCCCCCATGCTGCCTGCCAACCATGCTGCTACCACCTTGCTGCCTGAGCTGCTGACTCCGGGGCAACCTGCGCCCCTCTTCTCCTGATGATGACGATGAAGCCCCTTCATCACCCGGCTCCCAAGTGCGATCGGCTTCATCGTCATCATCATTATCACCGAGTTGTGGCTGTACGTCACTGATGTTCGTGGATTCGTCAACAGTGTCTGGCGCAGGAGCTGGAGCGCTCGCAGCACCCACGACACTGTCCACATCACTATTTGTCTGCCTAGCTAAAGAAGCCACCTCCATTTCTTGGCTGGGCAGTAACTGCTGACTGTCCTCTATCTGATCGTCCTCCTCACTAAAGAGTGGAGCTGAACCCAAAGCATAGGATACGTCGCTGGGGGAGGGAACGGCGTAGGACAGAGGCAATGGGAGGACAGGGACTGCTCTCGGGGCATGCCAACTCAGGGTTGTGTCAGAGGAACCTACCGACCCTAGACTGGGGGTCTCAGACGTAAGTTGTGATGATGTTGTTGATGAGCGCGTTAACCAATCTACCACGGCAGATGCGTTACTGGTGGAGACGCGGCCTGGTTTATTAAAAGCAGTCAAAAACAAATGGGATGCCCCCACAGCAGACCTGAGATCAGTATATATGCACAGCAACAGTGTCTAAGCAGGCTCCAACAGGCCAAATTACTTGAAATAAGTGTGCAGCTTAGAGTAAATACAGAGGCCAATGTGATGTTACAGAATGGGATGCCCCAAGCAGATTAGAGATCAGTATATATGCACACAGCAGCAGTGTGTAAGCAGGCTCATACATGCCAAATTAGTTGAAATGAGTGTGCAGCTTACAGTAAATAGAGAGGCTAATGGTATGTTACAGAATGGGATGCCTCACAGCAGACTTGAGATCAGTATATATGCACACAGCAGCAGTGTGTAAGCAGGCTCATACAGGCCAAATTACTTTAAATAACTGTGCAGCTTACAGTGAATGCAGAGGCTAATGGTATGTTACAGAATGGGATGCCCCAATGCTGACTTGAGATCAGTATATATGCACACAGCAGCAGTGTGTAAGCAGGCTGCAACAGGCCAAATCACTTGAAATAACTGTGCAGCTTAGAGTAAAGACAGAGGCTAATGGTATGTTACAGAATGGGATGCCCCAAGCAGATTAGAGATCAGTATATATGCACACAGCAGCAGTGTGTAAGCAGGCTCATACAGGCCAAATTAGTTGAAATGAGTGTGCAGCTTACAGTAAATAGAGAGGCTAATGGTATGTTACAGAATGGGATGCCTCACAGCAGACTTGAGATCAGTATATATGCACACAGCAGCAGTGTGTAAGCAGGCTCATACAGGTCAAATTAGTTGAAATGAGTGTGCAACTTAGAGTAAATACAGAGGCTAATGGTATGTTACAGAATGGGATGCCCCAAGCAGACTTGAGATCAGTATATATGCACACAGCCGCAGTGTGTAAGCAGCCTCATACAGGCCAAATTAGTTGAAATGAGTGTGCAGCTTACAGTAAATAGAGAGGCTAATGGTATGTTACAGAATGGGATGCCCCAAGCAGACTTGAGATCAGTGCACACAGCAGCAGTGTGTAAGCAGGCTCATACAGGCCAAATTACTTTAAATAACTGTGCAGCTTACAGTAAATACAGAGGCTAATGGTATGTTACAGAATGGGATGCCCCAAGCAGACTTATATGCACACAGCAACAGTTTGTAAGCAGCCTCATACAGGCCAAATTAGTTGAAATGAGTGTGCAGCTTACAGTAAATAGAGAGGCAAATGAGATCTTACAAAATGGTAATGTTCCCACAGCAGACTTGAGATCAGTTCAGTATATATGCACAGTTAGTGTATAAGCAGCCTGAAAATGCTAACAAAGCCAGTCAGCCAGCCAGTAACACTCAGGCTGGATGAAAAAAAAAAAAAAAATCTCCCTGTGACTGCCTCCGATTTTTCCTAACTTTCCCTGCTTCTTGCTGACTTCCTGCCTGTCTCCTGCCTGTCTCCTGCCTGTCCCTGTCTGTCCCTGTCTCTCTAACTGTCTCTCCCTGACTACAGCAGCGTCCTGTCTCTCACGAATGCAATAGAGAAATGAGGAAAAGCAAGATGCCCGCCGCCTTAAATAGCGCTGTGACGTCACCGGGCTTGCTGGCTGCTGATAGGCTGCATGTGACTGCCCCAGCATGCACTGGAGCGGGGTAGATGACT
Source organism: Gastrophryne carolinensis (assembly GCA_027917425.1). Taxonomy (NCBI): domain Eukaryota; kingdom Metazoa; phylum Chordata; class Amphibia; order Anura; family Microhylidae; genus Gastrophryne; species Gastrophryne carolinensis. Next base: position 654,208,596 of record CM051234.1, on the reverse strand, counting down.
GGACATGTCCCGTCCGCCATCTTAGAATGCCTGTAATGTAAATGAATGGATGTTAAAGGAAAACTTCGAGCGATCGCTCGAAGCTTTACAAGGTATGATTACAGACAAGGTAAAATATATAGTACAGGGAACAATACAAACTAGATGCTACGAGGTATAAACTAAATGTGAGCACAGGAGACAATAGGAGAGAGAGCCCCGCCCTTCCAAGCTTACAGTATAAAGGATGGGGGTGGGGCGGGGTCACAAGTGATAGATATCTATATTACGACTGAGTAATGTAAAAGTAGGGGGGAAGGGAAGGGGAGGGGTTATTGTGGTCCCTTTGCTCTATAGGCCTGGCTTAAATATTAGTGGGTGGGCTAGATGTGGTGGGTCTTACTCCCTAATTAAATGAAGCAATATGACTATTATGGAATGCAAAGTGAAGCCAGCCAACATGAAGGAATCCCATAAAAAGTCCAGCTTTATTTGAAGTATGAAATAAAAGGCCAAAATCCGGCAGCGCTACATACAGGCATGAAAAGATGCGGTATTGAGTCAACGCGTTTCGGCCAGCACGCCCTTATTCATGACAAAAGGTTTCACTTTGCATTGCTGGACTATGCTATATTGAGGTGAGCTCTCATCGCTGTGCCAACAATTTTGGATTATGCTGACATTTAGTGGTTTAAAGCTGGCAATCTACTGGTGATCATATGACTATTATGGTTACAATGTCTTGAATGGATGGCTATGTACACAAATCCTATAGGACATCAAGCTACAAACTCTTGCACAAAGGTTTCCCTTCCCTTTCACTCAAGGTCGAAGAGAGAAACCTCCCCTTTAATGTAAAAGTAATATTGTGTAACTGCTTATCACTGAGTCGTCTATTCAGGGGATCACAAACTTTTTCACTCACACGCCACTTTCCATTTTCTGAAATAAGCAGCTTTATATTTATGATGCAAATCAGACATTGGGTGAGGTATAGATGACAGCAAATCAGGTTGGGGCATAGGTCAGCCAGAAGACTTGTCAAGTACCACCTAAAACATCTCAAGTACCACTGGTTGTACTAGTACCACCTGTTGGGAACCCCTGAACAGTGGTGTGCTTAACCTACACGCAACCCATGCAATTGCTTGGGGCCCCACCTTATCAGGGGCCCCCCAGCTCTGCAGAATGTACATTAGAAGCTGCTGCATCTTATAAAAAATGTCTTTGATTTGGGTTCCAAGACAGAAGTTTTGATGGGGTCCCAAAAATGATAGGCTCGTCCCTGCACCTGAATTAGAATGAATTGGAAGATAGGCTGAGCACTTTCTTCGCATATTGGCTGTTTTGTGAAATATAGATGACAGCAAATCAGGCAAATCAGGTTGGGGCCCGGGTCAACCCACAGTCAAGTACCACCTAAAAACATCTCAAGTATCACTGGTTGTACTAGTACCACCCGTTGGGATCCCTTGAATAGTGGGGTGTTTAACCACCATGCAACCTTTGCAATTGCTTGGGGCCCCGCCTTATCTCTTCAGGACGCACATTAGAAGCGTCTCCATCTTACTGCTTATACAAAAAATGTCCTTGATTCAGGCCCAAATAAAGGCAAATCAAGCAAATGAGGTTGGGGCCTGGGTCAGCCCACAGCCTTGTCAAGTACCACCTAAAAACATCTCAAGCACCACCTAAAAACATCTCAAGTACCACCTAAAAAAACTAGTACCACCTGTTGGGAACCCCTGAACAGTAGAGTTCTTAACCACCATGAAACCCCTGCAATTGCTTGGGGCCCCGTGTTATCAGGTGGACCCCAGCTCTGCAGGATGCACATTAGAACAGCTGTATCTTACTGCTTATACAAAATAATGTCTTTGATTCAGGCCCCGAGACACAAGCTTGTATAGGGCCCCAAAAATGATAAGCCCATCCATGCCTCTGAATTAGAAGATAGGCTGAGCTCTTATTGCTTTCTTCATGTATTGGCTGTTTTGTGAAGTATAGGTGACAGCAAATCAGGCAAATCAGGTTGGGGCCTGGGTCAACCCACAGTCAAGTGCCACCTAAAAACATCTCAAGCACCATTGGTTGTACTAGTACCACCTGTTGGGAACCCCTGAACAGTGGGGTGTTTAACCACCATGCAACCCATACAATTGCTTGGGGCCCCGTCTTATCAGGGGCCCCCGACTCTGCAGGACGCACATTAGAAGCTGCTGCTTATATAACAAATGTCTTTGATTCAGGCCCCGAGACACAAGTTTTCATGGGGGCCCAACAATGATAAGCCTGTGAATTAGAGGATAGGCTCGGCTCTAATCGCTTTCTTCGTGTATTGAGTGTCTTGTACATTCGACTTTTACCCCAAAAATAAAACGTATAATAAATGATGTTGCTGAACGTCTTTATTAATGTTTCCAGAAAGATACAAGATTAACTTTCTCTTTATTCATTTTATTACATTTTTGAAATTTCAGATAAGATATTAGAGAGAAGCTGCACTCCCTGAAATAGGCTGAATCTGCTCGCTGCAACAAATAACATGAGCCATAGGTTAGAAGTCATATCACCAGGAATAAAAAAGATTCCAAAAACATTCGCACAAAAAATATTTCGATTTCCTCTTTAACATTAAAACAGGAGAAGATGATTGGTCCGGACCCAACCTAGAAATATCTCTCATGAATAGACTCCGTTCAACGCCAGACTCTAAACATGGCGATAGAGGGCACTCGCTGGACTGGACAAGAGGGGCAGGCTGATTCGTCATTAGCGCCAGGTAGCGACAGATGAGCGTCTGTGGCAGGAATTTCAGAGCGCCCGCTAGTAGTCGCTGTGCTCGGCTGTGGGTCGCTAGTTCAGAGCTCCTCAGTCGCTGTACAGCATTGATGAATACATTGTGGGGAGTCGCTATATGACCAGTACAGCGCTGTATGGGAGCGAATGTTAGCGACTGGTCAGTGCGACCGACTCACAACATATTCAGCAAAAAAACAGCCTCACACACAACCGGCGCTTAAAAATACTTCTCTGTAGCCCAGAGCGCCGGAGGCTGTGTGATTAAAGGCTGTTTTTTTAGCATCTATCCACCAGCAACAAAGCGAAAACATATGGAATTACATTGTTATAACATTTTAACATAAACACATTAATACCAAACCTGTAATATCAATTCTGCAGAAATATGTACAATTTATTTAAAATATTAAAAAATGGCTTTTCCTAGGTCAAGAGAGGTCACAGAATTATTTGAGAATAAAAAAAAGAAAAAAAAAAAACCCTGTTTAAAGAGAAATAGAAGAGCGTCCATTAAAATGTATGGGAGAGCGACAGGTAGCGAGAGGTAATACGTGGCGCTCTGCAAGGCGGAACGCCGGCGCTGTACGCTGAGGCTGGGATAATGATGAATCGGACGCTACATGGCGCTATCCCAGTCACTCAACAGATTCTGCTTGATAAATGTGTAATTGCTGCCGTGTCCGGCGTTCACCTGTCGCTACCTGTCGCTACCTGTCATTAACCAGCCACTACCTGACGCTATCCCTTCATAAGTAAGGGCCTGGATATGACTGCCATTTTGGATGCCGCGTCTTGTTGGGGAACGCACCACCTCGTAATTTAAATAAGGAAATAGAAGCACAGCAATAATTTAAGTTTGCTAATGATTTTAGTATGAATGAAAAAATATAGAAATAGGGCCTTATTTAACAAGGGATAGCGCCAGGTAGCGCCTGGTGAGCGGCCGGTAATGACGCTCACCGCCACGAGAACGCCGGCTCCCCTCCACAATCACACATTTATCAAGCCAATCCTGCTTAGCGACTGAGATAGCGCCATATAGCGACTCATTCATCATTATTCCAGCCTCAGCCCACAGCGCCAGCGTCCGACCTTGAACAGCGACAGGTATGACCTCTCGCTACCTGGTGCTCTCCAATGCATTTCAATGGAACAATCTTTAAATATTAATAATTAATTGTTATTGATGTTTTTTTTTTTTTTTTTTTTAAATTCTGTGACCACTTCTGCCATGTTAGTTATTTTTTTTTAAGGTAAAAAAAAAAAAAAAAAATTGTGCAGAATTGATATTACAGGTCTGATATTAATGTATTCATATTACTAAATTATTTAAAAAACTTGTTTTTTTTGGTTTCCAAAAATATGGTTGTTTGGGGGTTAAAAAACTACTTTTAACCCATCGCCGCCAGCGCTCTGGGGTTCAAACATGCATTTCACAGCGCGAGAATTTTTTGAGCGTGATTTGTTAATGAATATGGTGGGAGCCGTTCGCTCTGACCAGTCGCTATCATGCGCTCCCATACAGCGCGGAACCTGTCAAACAGCGACTCCTAACCCCGTATTCAACATTACCGCACACCGACTGAGTCGCTGTCAACAAGCAAACAACGGCCAAGCACAGCGACTACTAGCGGGCGCTGTGAAAATACAGCTACAGTCACTCATCTGTCACTACCTGGCGCTATTAATGAATCGGCCTCCCCGTCACACTTATATACAATCATATACACAACTCTATTCCATGTTATTAACACAGTGCCACTAATGATTAAGAGATAAAAAGGATCTAATCCAGATAATTATATTATATAATATAATAATAATAATAATAATAATAATAATAATAATAATAATAATATATATGCAATAAACTAATAATAATATAATAATATTATAATATATATATATATATATATATATATATATATATATATATATATATATATATTATACTGGAAACAATGCGGTAATAGTTTAGCCTTAGCAGTAACAGTAATAATAGCAGACTACATAGAAATGGTAATAAAGTTACTTTCTTCTATAAAAGTATATAGCAGGGTGACTACACAGTGATCCTCAGATTTGTTACTCGCATTGAATGTCTTAGGGCCTTATTCATGAAGGGATAGCGCCAGGTAGCGCCTTGTAAGAGTCAGGTAGCGGCAGGTGAACGCCGGACACGGCAGCAATACCACATTTATGAAGCCGAATCTGGTGAGCGACTAGAACAGCGCTATTTAGCGCCCGATTCATCATTATCCCAGGCTCAGCGTACAGCGCCGGCGTTCAGCCTTGCAGAGCGCCACGTATTACCTGTCGTTACCTGGCGTCTCCCATACATTTCTATGGACGATCCTTAAATCCCTTTCCTGATCCCAATTTTTTTTTTCCCTAAAAAAAAAAAAAACACAAATCCTGGGCAAGAAAATGACATTTTTGAAAACTTTTTGAATTTATAATATTTTTATGCAGAATTGTCATTACAGGTCTGGTATTAAAGTGTTAATGTCACAATGTTATAACAATGTCATGCCGCGTGTTTTCGCTTTGTTACTGGTGGATACATGTTCATAAACAGACTTTAATCACACAGCCTCTGGCGCTATGGGCTACAATTACATGATTTTGAGCACCGGCAATTCATTTTGATGAATGTGGGCGGGCATTACAGTTCGCTCGCATACAGCGTAGTATAGCGACTCACATATCACATTTTTACCATTTCTATATAGTCTGCTATTATTACTGTAAGTGCTAAGGGTAAACTATTTCTGCATTGTTTCCAGTAGTACGGTACACACAGCTCCCTCACAATAATATGATATATTATAATATTATTTTATTAATATATATATATATATATATATATATATATATATATATTATTTTATTATTATTAATATTATACTATATTATTATATATATTATTGTATTATTATATATTATTATTATTATTATTAGTAGTAGTAGTATATTGTATAATATAATAATCTGGATCTGTATCCTTTTTATCTCTTAATCATTAGCGGCACATGTGTTAATAACGTGGAATAGATTTGTGTATATTTATGTAAATAAATGTGACTATTTGTTTATTTTTTCATTCATACTAAATTCATTAGCAAAATTAAATTATTGCTGTGATTATTTTTCCTTATCTAAATTATTTGGTATTGAGTATTGGGGATATTATCCCATAGGTGGAACTCCCCAAAAACTTTATTTACTTACCTTTCCCACCTATATGGTTATTAATTATCTGAACATCCCACGTTGCCCAGAACACGTTACACACATACGTTACTCTTTGATGCTAGTAATGCTTTGAACCCCTTCCCCCATGGTCACAAATCATTTCCGGCTTCCTTCCATCCAACAACATTCCGGCTGCCATGACGGCTTGGATTGCTTGGAGGACAATTGATCCCGACATAATATTCTGCTTTTCTATGAGGGGTGGACAGGGGCAACAAATCAGCCCAGGATTTGGCCAACACATATTATACTCCATGACCCTCCCGCACAATGTGCTCACCAGTCGGGCGGGGGGATGCTATGGCCAAGCTTAAAGCGGAACCAAAACCCACATTATTAACCAGCATGCCCCTGAATTGCTCCACCCTATGAAGAGCAGCTCTGCTCACCTCACTTCTTCCACTTCTGTTTACCCCACTTATTCCCGTCTCACCATATTCAGTGCTTTAAGGTTAAAGCTGGCCTCCGGTAAATGGTTTGGCGTTGTTGGCTGCCTACAATTCAATGTGGCCCCTTAAATACGAACAATGCGTCCTGTATACCAAAAAGGTTGTGGAGCCCTGGTCTACTCTAGTATTAGTACTACTCTTGTAGTATCAGTATTAGTATCTACTCTAGTATTGTCACTCTAGTATTAGTACTACTCTTGTAGTATCAGTATTAGTATCTACTCTAGTATTATCACTCTAGTATTAGTACTACTCTTGTAGTATCAGTATTTGTATCTACTCTAGTATTATCACTCTAGTATTAGTACTACTCTTGTAGTATCAGTATTTGTATCTACTCTAGTATTATCACTCTAGTATTAGTACTACTCTTGTAGTATCAGTATTAGTATCTACTCTAGTATTATCACTCTAGTATTAGTACTACTCTTGTAGTATCAGTATTTGTATCTACTCTAGTATTATCACTCTAGTATTAGTACTACTCTTGTAGTATCAGTATTAGTATCTACTCTAGTATTATCACTCTAGTATTAGTACTACTCTTGTAGTATCAGTATTAGTATCTACTCTAGTATTATCACTCTAGTATTAGTACTACTCTTGTAGTATCAGTATTAGTATCTACTCTAGTATTAGACTAAAGCTAAATCACCCCCTAAATCATGTATCCGCTCACCTTTCTTTTGCTGGGGCAGCTGTGTGCTCAAGTCCGAGGTTTGCCCTTGAAGTCCTGAAGAGAAAGAAAGTGAGACGAGATGAAGGTTACGGATGTCAATGGATCCAACTTCAGCTTTACCCTGTTAATGTTAAAAATACCTGGACACCGGAAGAGGGGGGGGGGGTATCAGAGGTGTAGCTAGGCTTCTGGCACCTGGGGCAAAGTTTCATAATGGTGACCCCCACTTGTTCTCAGTTTCCCCCCCTTGGCGCCCCCTGACCTGCTGCACCCGGGGCAAGTGCCTCCCAGGGGTGTATCTAGGGGGGAACAGGGGGGCTGTTCCCCCCTAGATACGCCCCTGGGAGGTACAGCTTCCCAGTGCTATCACTATATATGCTGATCACGTTACATGTTAGTGCATTGTTAGTTGAATTGAACCTATACCAGGGGTCCCCAAGCAGTAGTTCTTGGGTCCCTATTGTGTAGCTCACTAGTTATCTGCTATACCAGAATAGGCTAGCACACTGTGGGGTTACTTGGTGCCCCAGGTTGGGCATTGTCAGAACCATACATGGGGTTATTGCAGTCAGGGAGTTGGAGAACTGCACCCACCATCTCGGCAGTTTCAGCGCCTCTCAGACGTGTCTGAGTTTCGATTCCTCCATTCACGTCTTTGAGGCTTTGGGATGCGGGTAAGTATTTTATAAGGTCGGGGAATGACGCATCATCTAGTTTAGTGCTTTCTAGTACTTTATTGTCCTGTACATTGGAATCGTTTTCAGGGATTTCCGTTAATACGGCTTTTATGAACTACTCACGTTGAACGTAACTCTGGAGTAGCACTTCCCGTTATGCAATTATCTCAAGTACCAACCACACCATCGCTAATACAGACTTCTCCCGGAGCAAGTAGGTCCTAAACTGGCCCAACAAGTTCTTCTGCCAGCAATGGAGTCATCCCAATATGCTCCACTCCTACAGCTTGTTGACATTCTGATGGAGCAATAGCTCGTCTACCAGTCATCATGCCTCGCTACTTTCACCCCCAGTGGCCTTGAGTGCCACCTGAGGGGAGTTCGGGTGCCATCAGTGCTACTAGTACCACAGGTTGATCTTGTGTCATTTTCATGATGAGGATGGTTGGATAGCCCTGATCTAAAGAGTTTCAGTCAACCCCCTTTGCCCCATCACCAGAATCCAGGGTGCTGTACGACTTCTTCCCAAGCATTGCCACCATTCTTTGTGCAAAGTGATCATGTGACAGTTTCTTTGTCAGTAAAAGTGGTGTGCAGCATGAGGCTTATGCAAGAAGGATTTTTTTCTTGAGGGTTGGTCCCGTTGTCTGTGCTTCACAATAACCTCGGGGAGGGGGGCATCCAGAACGCTGGAGCCCCCTCGCAGAAAACGCTTGTAAACCTTCATTAAGAGTCAGCGCCGGGAAAGGCCACCGGGTGGTCACATGGGCCGCAGTTGCATCCTCTGCGCCGGCCACCGGGAGAACTTGAGTGACCACCCGGCAGCCAATTGCGGAACTCCTTTCCAGGCCCTGGCTCAAAATGAAGGTGAGGTTTACAAGCGTTCTGCTTGGTAATCTGTGAGGGCGCTCCAGCGTTCTGGTCCCCGAGGTTTTTGTGAAGCGAAGACAGGGGACTGGTTTAGGCAGGTGGGTTATTGGGAAGCAGAAGGTGGCTCTGGCAATGATAAAAAACAAACATCTTTTATGGAATACTTACCAGAAGTGACTGCTTTTTGTCTTTCTGCACCAGGTACACCCTTATCTCCTCTTGGTCCAGGGGGTCCAGCTACACCTTGTGGTCCTGGGTTGACATGAAATACTATCACTGAAAGATGCTCAAACAAGTATTCACACACAGAAAAATAAATCTATGTTATGTGCACAAAGATTACATCGAACACTACATGGCGCTTTTGATACATGGAACACTACATGGCGCTAGGAGATCTCTCTTTATACATGGAACACTACATGGCGCTAGGAGAACGCTCTTGATACATGGAATACTACATGGCGCTAGGAGAACGCTCTTGATACTTGGAACACTACATGGCGCTAATAGAGCGCTCTTGATACATAGAACACTACATGGCACTAGAACGCTCTTGATACATGGAACACTACATGGCGCTAGGAGAACGCTCTTGATACATGGAATTCTACATGGTACTAGGAGAGCGCTCTTGATACATGGAACGCTACATGGTGCTAGGAGAGAGCTCTTGATACATGGAACACTACATGGCGCTAGGACAACGCTCTTGATACATGGATCACTACATGGCGCTAGGAGAGCGCTCTTGATACATGGAAAAATACATGGCGCTAGGAGAACGCTCTTGATACACGGAATTCTACATGGTACTAGGAGAGTGCTCTTGATACATGGAACGCTACATGGTGCTAGGAGAACGCTCTTGATACATGGAATTCTACATGGTACTAGGAGAGCGCTCTTGATACATGGAACGGTACATGGTGCTAGGAGAGAGCTCTTGATACATGGAACACTACATGGTGCTAGGAGAACGCTCTTGATACATGGAACACTAGTTGGTGCTAGGCGAACGCTCATGATACATGCAAAGCTACATGGTGCTAGGAGAGCGCTCTTGATACGTGGAACCCTACATGGTGCTAGGAGAACGCTCTTGATACATGGAGCGCTACATGTTGCTAGGAGAGCACTCTTGATACATGCAATGCTACATGGTGCTAGGAGAACGCTCTTGATACATGGAACGCTACATGGTGCTAGGAGAACGCTCTTGATACATGGAACGCTACATGTTGCTAGGAGAGCACTCTTGATACATGCAATGCTACATGGTGCTAGGAGAGCTCTCTTGATACATGGAACCCTACATGGTGCTAGGAGAACGCTCTTGATACATGAAACACTACTTGGTGCTTGGAGAACGCTCTTAATACATGGAACACTACATGGTGCTAGGAGAGCGCTCTTGATACATGGAACACTACTTGGTGCTAGGCGAACGCTCTTGATACATGCAAAGCTACATGGTGCTAGGAGAGAGCTCTTGATACATGGAACACTACATGGTTCTAGGAGAGCGCTCTTGATACATGGAACACTGCATGGTGCTAGGAGAACGCTCTTGATACATGGAACAGTACTTGGTGCTAGGCGAACGCTCTTGATACATGCAAAGCTACATGGTGCTAGGAGAGAGCTCTTGATACATGGAACACTGCATGGTGCTAGGAGAACGCTCTTGATACATGGAACACTACTTGGTGCTAGGCGAACGCTCTTGATACATGCAAAGCTACATGGTGCTAGGAGAACGCTCTTGATACATGGAACAATACATGGCACTAGGAGAACGCTCTTGATACATGGAACAATACATGGCACTAGGAGAACGCGCTTGATACATGCAATGCTACATGGTGCTAGGAGAGCTCTTTTGATACATGGAACCCTACATGGTGCTAGGAGAGCTCTCTTGATACATGGAACCCTACATGGTGCTAGGAGAGGCACTAAACATTTTTTTGCATCATAAATATGACTTGCTGGCGGCGCTCACAAAAACATCTGCCCCTACCTGCTGCTTGTGTTTCTTAATTAAGGCTCTTAATTGAAGTACCTTGATAAAGTACACTTTGGTTTATATATATGAGTGTGTACCTTTCTCTCCATGTCTTCCATCCCCTCCATCTTTTCCTGGCTGGTCATTTTCTCCTTCTAACACAATGATGGAATTGCCGCTCTTCTCCAGCTCACTTAATATGTCTTTTGTGGGTGCGGCTACAGCCACACAGAGGAAAAGCCCCCCGAGAAGCAGCAGACGGAGCATCTTCCGGATAGGGTGGATCTGTCAAGAGAAAGATGAAACTGGCTTCAGTGCCCCATCGTTACCATGTAACACAGCGGAAAGCTGGTCAGCATTTTATAATGTAACAGTTTGTAGTTACATTGTACAGCGAGAGGCAGTGCGGCAGCAGTGCGAAATGTATAACTCTCGGTGCCGATGCCTCTGTAGGTCATTGAGTCCGGAATTTTAGGTTTCCACCTCGTCCCCCTTATAACAGACTATAAATCATGTACTTGTCCTTTCCACAACCTCTCAGATGGACAATTAATGGGGACTGGTTGTGTCTGAACAAGATATAGTATATATATAGATATAGATATGATATAGAATAACAGCCAGATCTGTGCATTTACTAATGTTATATCTAACTTGTAGTCACAGAGTTCCCCTTAATGCTGGAGCCTCTAGTCCAGGAGCACGGGAGCATGGGAATATCCATGAGAGAGGTGAAGGTCCAGGGCCGGGGCTGGGGGGGGTGGATAGTTAGAAATGGGCACACTGGGTGAGGGGCTATAGATTCCCCAGGCAAAGATAAAAATGGCGACTTGTACCCCACCCAAAAAATCCTATTGGGCACTGGGAAAAGCAGGAGCTTTTTTTTGGCCCCACAGAACCTACAGCTCTGGCCCGCGGCACACTGCTTTACCCCTCCCCATTGTATTCTGTGCACAGAGGGGGGCAGGGCCCAAAATGTTACTGGCAATAAGGTCTGGTAACAAGGATGGATAGATAGGGATCGGGGGACAGGGATGAATAGGAGAGGAGCTGTAAGGAGGAGGGATGGATAGGCAGAACAGGAAGGGCAGGGAGGGATGGAGAGAGCTGGGAGAAGGGATGGATGGGCAGAACTAGGAGGGCAGAGCTGGAGGAGGGGGTAGATGGACAGAGGTGGAAGAAAGTGTCATGGATTAGCAAAGCTGGGAGGCTGGGGATTGTATGGGCAAAAATGCTCTGGATGGGGCAGAGCTGGGGGGACAGGGATGGATGGGCAAAACTAGGAGGACAGGAATGAATGGGGCATAGAGACTGGGCTGGATGGGGAAGAGTTGGAGGGACAGGGATGGATGGGCAAAACCTAGAGGACAGGAATGGATGGGGCAGAGAGACTGGGCTGGATAGCGCAGAGCTGAGGGGACAGGTATTGGATGGGCAAAACCATGAGGACAGGAAGGGATGGGACAGAGACTGGACTGGATGGGGCAGAGCTGAGGGGACAGGGATGGATGGGCAAAACTGAAAGGACAGAAATGCATGGGGCAGAGAAACTAGGCTGGATGGGGCAGAGCTGGCGGGACAGGGATGGAAGGGGAAGAGCTAAGGGGAAAAGATGGTGGGGCAAAGCTCCGAGCACAGGAATGGATGGGGCAGAGCTGACGGGACAGGGATGGATGGAGCAGAGCTGAGGGGACAGAGATGAAAGGGCAAAACTGGGAGGACAGGAATGGATGGGGCAGAGAGTCTGGGATGGATGGGGCAGAGCTGGGGGGACAGGAATTGATAGGGCAGAGCTGGGGCGGGGGGAAAGGATTGGATGGGGCAAAGAGGTTGAGAAACAGTTTATGTGCACCTTGCGATGCCACTTCCCGCCCCTGCAGTACTTCATATTGCAATGTTAGGTGCCAGGGAGCCATGACACTGGAAGGAAGACTAAGCACTACATCGCCAATCACAAGGGGGCAGCACTGAGCACAGCAACACAGAAGCAATGGCTGTCAGGGCAGGGGTCCGGAAATCTGCTGCCGAGCTCGGCATTCGGACCCCGATCCGCCAGTTGAGTATCGCTGCTCTAGTCTCTGCTGGGGACAGCGCAGGCCTGGAACTGACATCAAGACCTTCATAGAGAAAAATGACTTACCTTGTATCACAGAGACTTCTGGTATAATCGTCCTCAGGACACAGAGGCAGGAGACCAGTGAGGTGATGTGGGATGAAGAAGCTAGGTGTGTTCCTTTATAGCAGGTAAGGAGCCCCTGGCCACGCCCCTTTTTCCAGGTGTACCCACATGTGACAGATGGAAAACAAGAAAGGAAGAGGAAATACCCGTCACTGACAGAGGAGGAAGCTCACCGAGAATGAGGAAGAGATTTGCAGGAATGTTTCCTAACCTTTGTATCTGGGATAATCATGGGGCGTACATACCATAGAGGCAGGGGGGGAGCTGCTACCGGGCCCCTGGCAGAACAGGGCCCAGCGAATGCTGCTTACCTCCACCCTGCAGCACCCGTGGGCCCCCCGGAGGGGTCTGTGTTATATCTGGGCGCCATTGCAGTGTGTGGGGGAACAAGCTGATGGCATCTTTCTTCCATTGTGTGAGCCCAGCGGTGACGGCCTCCCGTATAGATGCAGCATATTGTCATGTGGGAGTCATCTCTCCATCGTAGCTGCACTGGGATTGGAAAGTGATTCACACGTCACAGAAAGCTGTAACTTAATAATAGCAGGTTTGTGTCTGATATACAATGTAACACGTGAGTCTCTTGTTACAATTGTAACATCAGCCACACACCTGGCAGTTACAGAGGAACATCGGAGGCCCTGGAGTCTAAAAACCTAGTTCCACTCCTTGGGACATCCTGAATTGGGCCCCCCGGAGGGGTCTGGTTATATCTGGGCAGCCATTGCAGTGTGCGGGGGAACAAGCTGATGGCATCTTACTTCCGTTGTGTGAACCCAGCGGTGACGGCCTCCCGTATAGATGCAGCATATTGTGATGTGGGGGTCATCTCTCCATTGTAGCTGCACTGGGATTGTGATTCACACATCACAGAAAGCTGTAACTTATTCATCAAGGGATAGTGCCAGGTAGCGCCAGGTAGCGGCAGGTGAACGCGGGCACTGTACGCAAAACCCCATTTATGGAGGTGATTCTGGTGAGCGGCTCTTACAGTGTCACATAGCATCCGATTCATCATCACAGACGGCTCAGCGTATACCGCTGGCGCTCTGGCTTCCAAAGTCTGGTATTACCTGCCGCTACCTGTCGCTCTTCCATACATTACAATGGACGTTACTTTTCCTCTCTTTAAACAGGGTTTTCTTTTAATATTTTTTTTTGTTTTGTATCAGATCATTTCCCCCCATCGTGGTGCCCCAGGGGCAAGAACTAAAAACCAGGATAGTCAAAATCCTGGTTTTTGGTCCACTTTAAACAAAGCAGAGAGCAGCCCGGGGTAACAAAGGGATCCTGTCCTGCTTGTTACAGTGGCAGCAGCAGAGTTTTAAAGCTCCCGGGATGAGTTTCATTACTCTCATTGTTGCTGCCTCTGCACTGGGGCAACAACCTCGGAATATAATGGCCTCACTGCAGACGACCTGCCCCCACAGCAGGCTGCAGTGTCAGTAAATACAGCCTATGGCCTTGGGGGCAGTGTAAGAAGGTTCCAGAGGAATAAAATGTTTATGATCTTAATTATTAATGAATTATTATTAAATCACTAATATTACTGATAAATAGGTAATTTGGATGAATGGAATCTGTGGATGTTTATCTGCCATTTGTTATGATTCTGATCCAGGGCTGGTTGATACAAGGAAAACCATACACATATAATATAACATAAGGTTTATTTGGTGAATTGCATCAATATTCATTATATATATATATATATATATATATATATATATATATATATATATATATACATATAGACTCAAGTAATGTTTGGGTCAGTTTTCTCTTAGCAATTACTTTAACTTCAGCTTTTTAAGTGAAAGCATATGTTTCCTAGACTGAGATATAGTGTTACATGTCTGCCCCCCCCCCCTTGGGGGAGGAGAGATCTAGGTGAACCAGAAGGATAACATTTTAAGGACAAAGGACGGAGTCTTTCAGGGTCCCTTTGCTTTGGCTCTGTGAACGGACAACATGTAGGAGATTTCCATACTGGCAGTATAGCGGGGGTTGGGTGGGGAAGACCCTAGTTTGAATTAGCCTGAGAGAGAAAGATTGCTGTATTTTTCTATGGACACTGTTTACATTTCTGTTATGTAACTGGCTCTATCTCAATTAAATCCATTTATGGATTTTTGGTTTCAGCCAATATTCCTTGAAGCACCGTAGCTGAGATCATTTTTGGTTGGCCCAGTCCTTGATAAAAGTTACAAGGAAAAAAGAACATTATCACAAATGGCGATATTACAGGCAGTCATGACCTAGAGGTGGGGGAACAGGCTTGTGACCTGAAGGTGGCAGGTTCGATTCCCAACCTTGAGCAAGGCACCTAACCCCCCAATTGCTCCCCGCCGCTGAGTTTAGGGCAGCCCACCGCTCGGGGCAGGGCAGGCGTCAACACTGGGCGTACTCGGGCAGGTGCCGGGGCCCCTGAACCTTGGGAGGGCCCCACCACATTCCCTCTACCTTGGGGCAGCGGGACACCAGACTGTGCAGTAACCAGGACTAAGGAAGGTCAGACAGGAGCAGATAGGCCATTGGGACAGACTTTCTTTCTTTCTGTCCTTCTATTCTTTATTTCGTTCTTTCCATTTATTCTTTGTTTCATATGTTCTATCTGCCATTTCTTGTTTTTTGTTTCTTTCCATCTGTTCTTTGTGTTTCTTTCCTCTGTTAGTTCTGCCATTCATTTCCTTTCCTTCATTCTTTTTTTTCTGTCAGTACTTGTATTCTTTTTATCAATCTCTTTTGTTTTTCTATCCCTTTCCTGTTTTTTATGTCCTTCCTTTTATTCCTTCTTTGTTTCTGTTATTCATTCATTTATTATTTTTTGTTTCTGTCATTTATTTTATGCTTTGGTTCTTTTGTTTCTTTCCATTTATTTTTTATTTCTTTCCATCAATTTTTTTGTCATTCCTTTTCTCTCTTTTTTTCTGTCATTCCTTCTATTCTTTCGTTTTTTTAATTCACTTTCTGTTTTGTCTTTCCTTCTATGCTTTGTTATTCCTTCTATTATATCTTTCTATTCTTTGGCAATATTCACCATACAATGTTGAGAAGGATCTGGGGTTCTGGTAGATCACAGGCTAAATAACAGCATGCAATGCCAAGCAGCTGCTTCCAAGGCCACCAAGATATTATCATGTATTAATAGAGGCCTGGAATCACGGGATAGGTGAGTAATTTTGCCTCTTTACAAGTCACTGGTGCTCCCTCACCTGGAATATTCCGTCCAGTTCTGGGCTCCCATTCATAGAAAGGACGCTCTGACTATGGAAAGGGAGCAGAGGAGCCACCAAACTAATAAGAGGAATGAAGGAGCTTAGTTATGAGGAAAGATTACGGGAATTAAATCTGTTTAGTCTTGAGAGGAGACGACTGAGGGGGAACATTAGAGATGAGCGAACTTTTGAAAAATTCGATTCGACTGATTCGCCGAATTTTCCGACAAAAATCGTTTCGACCCGAATAAATTCGCGACGAATCGCTATTAAAAACGGCTATTTCTGAGCCTCCTAGAGCCTCAATAGGGTTGTAAACCATTCTGCCTTGCTGTAACACGCACAGGATGCGTGCTGGGTTAGTTAAATAATACTTTGAAGAAATATCACATGCAGATCAGAGGCATCGCTAATAGAATCGCAGAGCGGCACAATTGCAGAGAGTTAAAGTGGCATCACTATGAGGGGCAGAAGGAGCCCAAACATTGGATGAATCACACCCTGGAGTTGGCAGCAGCAGCAGGAGCCCAAATATTACTTTAAAGAGACCCTGGGGTTGGCTTCAGGAGCCCAAAAATTGGATGAATCACACCCTGGAGTTGGCAGCAGCAGGAGCCCAAATATTACTTTAAAGAGACCCTGGGGTTGGCTTCAGGAGCCCAAAAATTGGATGAATCACACCCTGGAGTTGGCAGCAGCAGCAGGAGCCCAAATATTACTTTAAAGAGACCCTGGGGTTGGCTTCAGGAGCCCAAAAATTGGATGAATCACACCCTGGAGTTGGCAGGAGTTGACAGCAGCAGCAGCAGGAGCCCAAATATTACATTAAAGAGACCCTGGGGTTGGCCTCAGGAGCCCAAAAATTGGATGAATCACACCCTGGAGTTGGCAGCAGCAGGAGCCCAAATATACACTGGAGTTGGCTTCAGGAGCCCAAAAATTGGATGAATCACACCCTGGAGTTGGCAGAAGTTGGCAGCAGCAGCAGCAGGAGCCCAAATATACACTGGAGTTGGCTTCAGGAGCCCAAAAATTGGATGAATCTCACCCTGGAGTTGGCAGAAGTTGGCAGCAGCAGCAGCAGGAGCCCAAATATACACTGGAGTTGGCTTCAGGAGCCCAAAAATTGGATGAATCACACCCTGGAGTTGGCAGAAGTTGGCAGCAGCAGCAGCAGGAGCCCAAAAATTGGATGAATCACACCCTGGAGTTGGCAGAAGTTGGCAGCAGCAGCAGCAGGAGCCCAAATATACACTGGAGTTGGCTTCAGGAGCCCAAAAATTGGATGAATCACACCCTGGAGTTGGCAGAAGTTGGCAGCAGCAGCAGCAGGAGCCCAAATATACACTGGAGTTGGCTCCAGGAGCCCAAAAATTGGATGAATCACACCCTGGAGTTGGCAGGAGTTGACAGCAGCAGCAGGAGCCCAAATATTACTTTAAAGAGACACTGGGGTTGGCTTCAGGAGCCCAAAAATTGCATGATTCACACCCTGGAGTTGGCAGCAGCAGCAGCAGGAGCCCAAATATAGACTGGGGTTGGCTTCAGGAGCCCAAAAATTGGATGAATCACACCCTGGAGTTGGCAGGAGTTGACAGCAGCAGCAGGAGCCCAAATATTACTTTAAAGAGACACTGGGGTTGGCTTCAGGAGCCCAAAAATTGCATGATTCACACCCTGGAGTTGGCAGCAGCAGCAGCAGGAGCCCAAATATAGACTGGGGTTGGCTTCAGGAGCCCAAAAATTGGATGAATCACACCCTGGAGTTGGCAGGAGCAGGAGCCCAAATATTACTTTAAAGAGACACTGGGGTTGGCTTCAGGAGCCCAAAAATTGGATGAATCACACCCTGGAGTTGGCAGCAGCAGGAGCCCAAATATTACTTTAAAGAGACCCTGGGGTTGGCTTCAGGAGCCCAAAAATTGGATGATTCACACCCTGGAGTTGGCAGAAGTTGGCAGCAGCAACAGCAGGAGCCCAAATATTACTTCAAAGAGACCCTGGGGTTGGCTTCAGGAGCCCAAAAATTGGATGAATCACACCCTGGAGTTGGCAGCAGCAGGAGCCCAAATATTACTTTAAAGAGACACTGGGGTTGGCTTCAGGAGCCCAAAAATTGGATGAATCACACCCTGGAGTTGGCAGCAGCAGGAGCCCAAATATTACTTTAAAGAGACACTGGGGCTGGCTTCAGGAGCCCAAAAATTGGATGATTCACACCCTGGAGTTGGCAGAAGTTGGCAGCAGCAACAGCAGGAGCCCAAATATTACTTCAAAGAGACCCTGGGGTTGGCTTCAGGAGCCCAAAAATTGGATGAATCACACCCTGGAGTTGGCAGCAGCAGGAGCCCAAATATTACTTCAAAGAGACCCTGGGGTTGGCTTCAGGAGCCCAAAAATTGGATGAATCACACCCTGGAGTTGGCAGCAGCAGGAGCCCAAATATACACTGGAGTTGGCTTCAGGAGCCCAAAAATTGGATGAATCACACCCTGGAGTTGGCAGCAGCAGGAGCCCAAATATTACTTTAAAGAGACACTGGGGCTGGCTTCAGGAGCCCAAAAATTGGATGATTCACACCCTGGAGTTGGCAGAAGTTGGCAGCGGCAGCAGCAGGAGCCCAAATATTACTTTAAAGAGACACTGGGGTTGGCTTCAGGAGCCCAAAAATTGCATGATTCACACCCTGGAGTTGGCAGCAGCAGCAGCAGCAGCCCAAATATAGACTGGGGTTGGCTTCAGGAGCCCAAAAATTGGATGAATCACACCCTGGAGTTGGCAGGAGCAGGAGCCCAAATATTACTTTAAAGAGACACTGGGGTTGGCTTCAGGAGCCCAAAAATTGGATGAATCACACCCTGGAGTTGGCAGCAGCAGGAGCCCAAATATTACTTTAAAGAGACCCTGGGGTTGGCTTCAGGAGCCCAAAAATTGGATGATTCACACCCTGGAGTTGGCAGAAGTTGGCAGCAGCAACAGCAGGAGCCCAAATATTACTTCAAAGAGACCCTGGGGTTGGCTTCAGGAGCCCAAAAATTGGATGAATCACACCCTGGAGTTGGCAGCAGCAGGAGCCCAAATATACACTGGAGTTGGCTTCAGGAGCCCAAAAATTGGATGAATCACACCCTGGAGTTGGCAGCAGCAGGAGCCCAAATATTACTTTAAAGAGACACTGGGGCTGGCTTCAGGAGCCCAAAAATTGGATGATTCACACCCTGGAGTTGGCAGAAGTTGGCAGCGGCAGCAGCAGGAGCCCAAATATTACTTTAAAGAGACACTGGGGTTGGCTTCAGGAGCCCAAAAATTGCATGATTCACACCCTGGAGTTGGCAGCAGCAGGAGCCCAAATATAGACTGGGGTTGGCTTCAGGAGCCCAAAAAATTGGATGAATCACACCCTGGAGTTGGCGGCAGCAGCAGGAGCCCAAATATACACTGGAGTTGGCTTCAGGAGCCCAAAAATTGGATGAATCACACCCTGTGGAGAGTCATGTGGAGAAAAAGTAGCTTAGTTAGTAATATCTACATAAAATTATGAGTAAACAAATGCAAAAGTATTGCCAAAGTGAAGTTTTGTTTGAGGGTGTGTTTCCACCTTTTAATTAAATCAGAAACAAGAAGGTATCATTGCCTCTGACTAATTAGCCCTCAAAAATTCTTGGAATTTTTAATCTGGAATCATGTCTGATCCGTCTTATCCGAAGAATATTAATAAAAAGTAAGCGTAACGTAAAGGATTTTTTATTAATACTTACTTGTGGTCCGATGCGGAGGAATGTCTGTAACTGGAGAGCAGCGCCTTAAATCTGTTTTGCATGATCCATCTTTCATTAGTGTAGGTCTGGCCCCGTCATCAATCTACTGGAATACATCAGGCATTGTTGGGAGGAAAGCTTGGATGATCCATGCGCCATTCATTTCCACGCAGGGCAGTCTCTGGAAAAAAAAAAAATCTGTATAAACCAGGGTCTTTTTCATATAAAAACAAATGGTTATTCTTGCTTTTCAACCATATGTTCCACAGCTTTACCAGTCATTGTGTCAGCCAATGAAGCAACTTTGTCTCGAAGTGCTGCAAAAGCAGTCCACTGCATCACAAGTGGCATCTGACACCCCCAGTCAACTGTCTGTCTGTTATGCTTTGGGTTCAGCTCCACTATCCATTGATGAAGATCTGATAATCATAAAATTCAGCAGCTACTGCCCAGCCAAGAAGTGGAGGAGACACTCGCCTCTTCTTCCACTAGCCGGCAATTAGTGATGAGGAGAGTGTCGTGGGAGGAGGTGTTGCAAGCCGAGGTAGTGGAAGAGGGTCCCTGGAGTCTGCGGCGCTGGCGGCGGCAGCAGCAGCAGCAGTGAGTTATTGCGGACTGTTGTTAGGAAAAATCAGCTACTCAGCGATGTGGCAGTGTTTCATGCAGCATCCTGTGGAGAAAAAGTAGGTTAGTTAGTGTATATACATAAAATTATGAATAGACAAATGCAATGGTATTGCCAAAGTGAAGTTTTGTTTGAGGGTGTGTTTCCACCTTGTAATTAAATCAGAAACAACTAGCTATCATTTGCCTCTGAATAATTAGCCCTCAAAAATTCTTGGAATTTTTAATCTTGATGTCTGAGGGATTTCTCCTCTCAGACAGCGTCACCATAAGTCCAGCCTGCTGCATTACACTTGGAAGAACATCTTGTTTGCGCTGCGACAAGGAAGCCAGAGTCATGCGTCCTGACATGGCACACGTGTTCAGTCTAGTTGTCAAGCGTTTTCTGAAGTCTTGCCCCCATCTGAAAGAACAACAGGAAAGAAAGTTAGCATGCACTTCTGGCACTCCTACACCACCAAGCACAACCCTATTGAGCCTCAGCGTCACAACGGTGTACCCCACCATAGTCTGATTTGCGATGTTTCCACCCGTTGGAATTCCACCCTCCATATGCAGGATCCACTATAGCAGTGGTCCCCAACCCTGTCCTCAAGGCCCACCAACAGGCCAGGTTTTGCAGATCTCCACAAAGATGCACAGGTGGAGTAATTAGTGCAGCTGCAGAGCAATAGAGCTGGCTATTTGGAGATCCAAAAAACATGACATGTTGGTGGGCCTTGAGGACAGGGTTGAGGACCACTGCACTATAGGAACAGTGAAAAGCCATCACGGATTTCTGGATGATCCAAACGGATAGGGGGACACCCCTGTGTAAATTCAATGTAAACCATTGGCAGCTCATACGTGACACCGACCGTTTGCTCAGGCCCTTTGAGGAAGCTACGTTATTAGTCAGTTGCCAGGACTATGAGATGAACGATGAGATTCCACTGCTTCATGTACTACAACACATGTTGGAAACCATGGCTGGTCAGGGCACTGGAGACATGGCACATACATTTCACAGCCACATGAAGCCTGTGGGGGCTGAAGTGGAGGAGGGGGTGGGGCACAGCAAACCACAGTTTAGGTTTCACAAAATGACCATTTTATCTAGTCATCTGACAGGAGAGGAGGAGCAGGAGCAGCCACAGGAGCTAGAGGGTTGTGAGTAAGGCGAGACAGAGGACCCAGACACACCATGGCAGTTTACAGTGGAGATGGAGACAGGTAGTCCCTCCGAGTCACTTGCACAAATGGCACGATGCATGCTCACATGCATGCGTACTAGTGAGCGCAGAATTGTCTCCATTTGTCAGCGGGAAGACTTCTGGCTCTCCAACTTATTGGACCCTCGCTTCCGGCACAAAATGGGGGCATTTTTTACGCCCACTGAGAGGGAGGACAAACTGACCTACTACAGAGACATCCCACGTAGTCAGTTGGGCGATGTCTATCTGCGCCATGGCCCATACTCCCGCAGGTCTGACTCGGGGGGAAGTCTGCGATCACCTTCCACTGCCATGGCTGCTGGGGGGGTGGAAGGAGCAGCAGCAGCAGCTCCATCAGCAGCAGCCTCAGTCTTCAGTCGCTAGTGAGTAGCTTTCTACACCCGCATAGTGAGTCTACTCATGAGCAGCAGGAAGACCTGGAGCTGGACCTCAAACAGCAGGTCATGTCATACCTTGACATGACCATGCCAACACACCTTCAAGATCCACTGGATTTGCTGGGAAGCCAAACTTGACTTGTGCCCGCAACTAGCAGAGTTTGCCCTGGAAAAGCTGTACTGGCCGGACAGTAGTTGATTTAGATGGCAACTGGGCTGCTCTATATAACGAAGCAAAATGGCAAATTTACCTCACTATATAAGCTATTGCCCCTCAGATTTACACAGGGGCTGCTCTATATTATGCTGCAAAATGGCAAATTAACCTCACAATATAAGCTATTGCAGCTCTATATAAATAAAAATAAATAAATAAAAAAAGGGCCTGTAGAAGCTTATTTAGTATAACAGATAGGGTGACATGTGCTGGTTTGGGATGCCCATATGGGCTAGTGTTTTGGCAGCAGTACAAAAACCAATGCAAAATGCAATAGCTTAATAAAGCTGATGCTGATCAACGCTTATTTAGTATAACAGATGGGGTGCAACATGCAGGTTTGGGATGCCCTGCGGCCTGGTGTATTTAAAGCAGACCAAAACCAATTCAAAATGCAATAACTTAATAAAGCTGAGGCTGTAGATGCTTATTTAGTATAAACAGGTAGGGTGCAAGGTGCAGCTTTGGGGTGCCCTGCGGCCTGGTTAAATGAAAGCAGTCAAAAAGGAAGTGCAAACTGAAGTAGCTTAATGAAGCTGATGCTGAGCAACGCTTATGTTGTATACCAGATAGGGTGCAAGGTGCAGCTTTGGGGTGCCCTGCGGCCTGGTTTATTAAAAGCAGTCAAAAACAAGTGCAAACTGAAGTAGCTTAATAAAGCAGCTGATGCTGATCAACGCTTATGTTGTATAACAGATAGGGTTAAGATAGCATGTGCCTTGGGATGCCCGTGTGGCCTGTTATATTTCAAGCTGAACAAAAAGTAACAATAATCCAAGTATGAGACATAATTTTGACCTTCTTTACAGCGCCATACTTTGAAAAAAAAACCTTAATTTCATGCCGATCAATCCAAAGGTCAATGCCCCTAACAAAAATAGTGTTCGGCATAAGTTTTCCTTCTGGAAGGACGTAACCTTTAGTTTACATGGTTGGGGTAGGTTATCTTACAAATTGGGATACCCCAGGCAGCAGTGTCATTGAAAGAGACAGATTGTAATGCAGGCCATATGCAAGCAGAGAAACTCAGGCTGCAACAGGCCTATTTAGTTTACATGGTTGGGGTAGGTTATCTTACAAATTGGGATACCCCACTGTATATGAAACCGAATATAAATGCACACCCAAAAGTGGACAATCAGCCTCCAAGAGGCCTGCTTAGTTTAAATAAGAGAGCTGCTTAGCTTAAATAAGAGAGCTGCTTAGTATGGTAGGTAGGTTATGTTATGTTACAGAATGGGATGCCCTAAAGCTGACTTGAGATCAGTATATATGCACACAGCAGCAGTGTGTTAGCAGGCTCATACAGGCCAAATTTCTTTCAATAACTGTGCAGCTTACAGTAAATGCAGAGGCTAATGGTATGTTACAGAATGGGATGCCCCCAGCAGACTTGAGATCAGTATATATGCACACAGCAGCAGTGTGTTAGCAGGCTCATACAGGCCAAATTTCTTTAAATAACTGTGCAGCTTACAGTTAATGCAGAGGCTAATGGTATGTTACAGAATGGGATGCCCCCAGCAGACTTGAGATCAGTATATATGCACACAGCAGCAGTGTGTTAGCAGGCTCATACAGGTCAAATTTCTTTAAATAACTGTGCAGCTTACAGTTAATGCAGAGGCTAATGGTATGTTACAGAATGGGATGCCCCAAAGCTGACTTGAGATCAGTATATATGCACACAGCAGCAGTGTGTTAGCAGGCTCATACAGGCCAAATTTCTTTCAATAACTGTGCAGCTTACAGTAAATACAGAGGCCAATGGTATGTTACAGAATGGGATGCCCCAAAAACCAGAGAGCACCTGGCAGGCAGCAGTAAGACTATGCACAGCAAAAGTGTCTTTATCATGCCTAATTTCAATTAGAATAGGTGCAAATGGTTAGGTTCTTAAATAGAGGCTGGTGTAGTCACAGAATGGGATGCCCCCAAAAAAAGATCCAGTAGTACTATGCCCAGCAAAAGTGTCATTATCAGGCTAATTTCAAATATGATAAGAGCAAATGCTTATATGGTCTTAAACAGAGGCTGCTTTAGTCACAGAATGGGATGCCCCCAAAAAAAGATCCAGTAGTACTATGCCCAGCAAAAGTGTCTTTATCAGGCTAATTTCAAATATGATAAGAGCAAATGCTTATATGGTCTTAAACAGAGGCTGCTTTAGTCACAGAATGGGATGCCCCCAAAAAAAGATCCAGTAGTACTATGCCCAGCAAAAGTGTCTTTATCAGGCTAATTTCAAATATGATAAGAGCAAATGCTTATATGGTCTTAAACAGAGGCTGCTTTAGTCACAGAATGGGATGCCCCCAAAAAAAGATCCAGTAGTACTATGCCCAGCAAAAGTGTCTTTATCAGGCTAATTTCAAATATGATAAGAGCAAATGCTTATATGGTCTTAAACAGAGGCTGCTTTAGTCACAGAATGGGATGCCCCCAAAAAAAGATCCAGTAGTACTATGCCCAGCAAAAGTGTCTTTATCAGGCTAATTTCAAATATGATAAGAGCAAATGCTTATATGGTCTTAAACAGAGGCTGCTTTAGTCACAGAATGGGATGCCCCAACAGAAGTGGACCTGGCAGGGTCCAGTAGTGCTATGCCCAGCAAAAGTGTCTTTATCAGGCCTAATTTCAAATATGATAAGTGAAAATGTTTATACGGTCTTAAACAGAGGCTGCTGTAGTCACAGAATGGGATGCCCCAACAGAAGTGGACCTGGCAGGGTCCAGTAGTGCTTTGCCCAGCAAAAGTGTCTTTATCAGGCCTAATTTCAAATATGATAAGTGAAAATGGTTATACGGTCTTAAACAGAGGCTGCTGTAGTCACAGAATGGGATGCCCCAACAGAAGTGGACCTGGCAGGGTCCAGTAGTGCTATGCCCAGCAAAAGTGTCTTTATCAGGCCTAATTTCAAATATGATAAGAGCAAATGCTTATATGGTCTTAAACAGAGGCTGCTTTAGTCACAGAATGGGATGCCCCAACAGGAATGGACCTGGCAGGGTCCAGTAGTGCTTTGCCCAGCAAAAGTGTCTTTATCAGGCCTAATTTCAAATATGATAAGAGCAAATGGTTATATGGTCTTAAACAGAGGCTGCTTTAGTCACAGAATGGGATGCCCCAACAGAAGTGGACCTGGCAGGGTCCAGTAGTGCTATGCCCAGCAAAAGTGTCTTTATCAGGCCTAATTTCAAATATGATAAGAGCAAATGCTTATATGGTCTTAAACAGAGGCTGCTTTAGTCACAGAATGGGATGCCCCAACAGTAATGGACCTGGCAGGGTCCAGTAGTGCTTTGCCCAGCAAAAGTGTCTTTATCAGGCCTAATTTCAAATATGATAAGAGCAAATGGTTATATGGTCTTAAACAGAGGCTGCTTTAGTCACAGAATGGGATGCCCCAACAGAAGTGGACCTGGCAGGGTCCAGTAGTGCTATGCCCAGCAAAAGTGTCTTTATCAGGCCTAATTTCAAATATGATAAGAGCAAATGCTTATATGGTCTTAAACAGAGGCTGCTTTAGTCACAGAATGGGATGCCCCAACAGAAGTAGACCTGGCAGGGTCCAGTAGTGCTATGCCCAGCAAAAGTGTCTTTATCAGGCCTAATTTCAAATATGATAAGAGCAAATGCTTATATGGTCTTAAACAGAGGCTGCTTTAGTCACAGAATGGGATGCCCCAACAGGAATGGACCTGGCAGGGTCCAGTAGTGCTTTGCCCAGCAAAAGTGTCTTTATCAGGCCTAATTTCAAATATGATAAGTGAAAATGGTTATATGGTCTTAAACAGAGGCTGCTGTAGTCACAGAATGGGATGCCCCAACAGAAGTGGACCTGGCAGGGTCCAGTAGTGCTATTCCCAGCAAAAGTGTCTTTATCAGGCCTAATTTCAAATATGATAAGAGCAAATGCTTATATGGTCTTAAACAGAGGCTGCTTTAGTCACAGAATGGGATGCCCCAACAGAAGTGGACCTGGCAGGGTCCAGTAGTGCTATGCCCAGCAAAAGTGTCTTTATCAGGCCTAATTTCAAATATGATAAGAGCAAATGCTTATATGGTCTTAAACAGAGGCTGCTTTAGTCACAGAATGGGATGCCCCAACAGGAATGGACCTGGCAGGGTCCAGTAGTGCTTTGCCCAGCAAAAGTGTCTTTATCAGGCCTAATTTCAAATATGATAAGAGCAAATGGTTATATGGTCTTAAACAGAGGCTGCTTTAGTCACAGAATGGAATGCCCCAACAGAAGTGGACCTGTCAGGGTCCAGTAGTGCTATGCCCAGCAAAAGTGTCTTTATCAGGCCTAATTTCAAATATGATAAGAGCAAATGGTTATATGGTCTTAAACAGAGGCTGCTTTAGTCACAGAATGGGATGCCCCAACAGAAGTGGACCTGGCAGGGTCCAGTAGTGCTATGCCCAGCAAAAGTGTCTTTATCAGGCCTAATTTCAAATATGATAAGAGCAAATGCTTATATGGTCTTAAACAGAGGCTGCTTTAGTCACAGAATGGGATGCCCCAACAGGAATGGACCTGGCAGGGTCCAGTAGTGCTTTGCCCAGCAAAAGTGTCTTTATCAGGCCTAATTTCAAATATGATAAGTGAAAATGGTTATACGGTCTTAAACAGAGGCTGCTGTAGTCACAGAATGGGATGCCCCAAC
The DNA here is from genome assembly GCA_027917425.1 of Gastrophryne carolinensis. NCBI lineage: Eukaryota > Metazoa > Chordata > Amphibia > Anura > Microhylidae > Gastrophryne > Gastrophryne carolinensis. The sequence goes on along the minus strand of CM051234.1, from coordinate 654,181,617 downwards.
AGAAGTGGACCTGGCAGGGTCCAGTAGTGCTATGCCCAGCAAAAGTGTCTTTATCAGGCCTAATTTCAAATATGATAAGAGCAAATGGTTATATGGTCTTAAACAGAGGCTGCTTTAGTCACAGAATGGGATGCCCCAACAGGAATGGACCTGGCAGGGTCCAGTAGTGCTTTGCCCAGCAAAAGTGTCTTTATCAGGCCTAATTTCAAATATGATAAGTGAAAATGGTTATACGGTCTTAAACAGAGGCTGCTGTAGTCACAGAATGGGATGCCCCAACAGAAGTGGACCTGGCAGGGTCCAGTAGTGCTATGCCCAGCAAAAGTGTCTTTATCAGGCCTAATTTCAAATATGATAAGAGCAAATGGTTATATGGTCTTAAACAGAGGCTGCTTTAGTCACAGAATGGGATGCCCCAACAGAAGTGGACCTGGCAGGGTCCAGTAGTGCTATGCCCAGCAAAAGTGTCTTTATCAGGCCTAATTTCAAATATGATAAGAGCAAATGGTTATATGGTCTTAAACAGAGGCTGCTTTAGTCACAGAATGGGATGCCCCAACAGAAGTGGACCTGGCAGGGTCCAGTAGTGCTATGCCCAGCAAAAGTGTCTTTATCAGGCCTAATTTCAAATATGATAAGAGCAAATGCTTATATGGTCTTAAACAGAGGCTGCTTTAGTCACAGAATGGGATGCCCCAACAGGAATGGACCTGGCAGGGTCCAGTAGTGCTTTGCCCAGCAAAAGTGTCTTTATCAGGCCTAATTTCAAATATGATAAGAGCAAATGGTTATATGGTCTTAAACAGAGGCTGCTTTAGTCACAGAATGGGATGCCCCAACAGAAGTGGACCTGGCAGGGTCCAGTAGTGCTATGCCCAGCAAAAGTGTCTTTATCAGGCCTAATTTCAAATATGATAAGAGCAAATGGTTATATGGTCTTAAACAGAGGCTGCTTTAGTCACAGAATGGGATGCCCCAACAGAAGTGGACCTGGCAGGGTCCAGTAGTGCTATGCCCAGCAAAAGTGTCTTTATCAGGCCTAATTTCAAATATGATAAGAGCAAATGCTTATATGGTCTTAAACAGAGGCTGCTTTAGTCACAGAATGGGATGCCCCAACAGGAATGGACCTGGCAGGGTCCAGTAGTGCTTTGCCCAGCAAAAGTGTCTTTATCAGGCCTAATTTCAAATATGATAAGTGAAAATGGTTATACGGTCTTAAACAGAGGCTGCTGTAGTCACAGAATGGGATGCCCCAACAGAAGTGGACCTGGCAGGGTCCAGTAGTGCTATGCCCAGCAAAAGTGTCTTTATCAGGCCTAATTTCAAATATGATAAGAGCAAATGGTTATATGGTCTTAAACAGAGGCTGCTTTAGTCACAGAATGGGATGCCCCAACAGGAATGGACCTGGCAGGGTCCAGTAGTGCTTTGCCCAGCAAAAGTGTCTTTATCAGGCCTAATTTCAAATATGATAAGTGAAAATGGTTATACGGTCTTAAACAGAGGCTGCTGTAGTCACAGAATGGGATGCCCCAACAGAAGTGGACCTGGCAGGGTCCAGTAGTGCTATGCCCAGCAAAAGTGTCTTTATCAGGCCTAATTTCAAATATGATAAGAGCAAATGCTTATATGGTCTTAAACAGAGGCTGCTTTAGTCACAGAATGGGATGCCCCAACAGAAGTGGACCTGGCAGGGTCCAGTAGTGCTTTGACCAGCAAAAGTGTCTTTATCAGGCCTAATTTCAAATATGATAAGTGAAAATGGTTATACGGTCTTAAACAGAGGCTGCTGTAGTCACAGAATGGGATGCCCCAACAGAAGTGGACCTGGCAGGGTCCAGTAGTGCTATGCCCAGCAAAAGTGTCTTTATCAGGCCTAATTTCAAATATGATAAGAGCAAATGCTTATATTTTCTTAAACAGAGGCTGCTTTAGTCACAGAATGGGATGCCCCAACAGGAATGGACCTGGCAGGGTCCAGTAGTGCTTTGCCCAGCAAAAGTGTCTTTATCAGGCCTAATTTCAAATATGATAAGAGCAAATGGTTATATGGTCTTAAACAGAGGCTGCTTTAGTCACAGAATGGGATGCCCCAACAGAAGTGGACCTGGCAGGGTCCAGTAGTGCTATGCCCAGCAAAAGTGTCTTTATCAGGCCTAATTTCAAATATGATAAGAGCAAATGGTTATATGGTCTTAAACAGAGGCTGCTTTAGTCACAGAATGGGATGCCCCAACAGAAGTGGACCTGGCAGGGTCCAGTAGTGCTATGCCCAGCAAAAGTGTCTTTATCAGGCCTAATTTCAAATATGATAAGAGCAAATGGTTATATGGTCTTAAACAGAGGCTGCTTTAGTCACAGAATGGGATGCCCCAACAGAAGTGGACCTGGCAGGGTCCAGTAGTGCTATGCCCAGCAAAAGTGTCTTTATCAGGCCTAATTTCAAATATGATAAGAGCAAATGCTTATATGGTCTTAAACAGAGGCTGCTTTAGTCACAGAATGGGATGCCCCAACAGAAGTGGACCTGGCAGGGTCCAGTAGTGCTATGCCCAGCAAAAGTGTCTTTATCAGGCCTAATTTCAAATATGATAAGAGCAAATGCTTATATGGTCTTAAACAGAGGCTGCTTTAGTCACAGAATGGGATGCCCCAACAGGAATGGACCTGGCAGGGTCCAGTAGTGCTTTGCCCAGCAAAAGTGTCTTTATCAGGCCTAATTTCAAATATGATAAGTGAAAATGGTTATACGGTCTTAAACAGAGGCTGCTGTAGTCACAGAATGGGATGCCCCAACAGAAGTGGACCTGGCAGGGTCCAGTAGTGCTATGCCCAGCAAAAGTGTCTTTATCAGGCCTAATTTCAAATATGATAAGAGCAAATGCTTATATGGTCTTAAACAGAGGCTGCTTTAGTCACAGAATGGGATGCCCCAACAGGAATGGACCTGGCAGGGTCCAGTAGTGCTTTGCCCAGCAAAAGTGTCTTTATCAGGCCTAATTTCAAATATGATAAGAGCAAATGGTTATATGGTCTTAAACAGAGGCTGCTTTAGTCACAGAATGGGATGCCCCAACAGAAGTGGACCTGGCAGGGTCCAGTAGTGCTATGCCCAGCAAAAGTGTCTTTATCAGGCCTAATTTCAAATATGATAAGAGCAAATGCTTATATGGTCTTAAACAGAGGCTGCTTTAGTCACAGAATGGGATGCCCCAACAGGAATGGACCTGGCAGGGTCCAGTAGTGCTTTGCCCAGCAAAAGTGTCTTTATCAGGCCTAATTTCAAATATGATAAGTGAAAATGGTTATACGGTCTTAAACAGAGGCTGCTGTAGTCACAGAATGGGATGCCCCAACAGAAGTGGACCTGGCAGGGTCCAGTAGTGCTATGCCCAGCAAAAGTGTCTTTATCAGGCCTAATTTCAAATATGATAAGAGCAAATGGTTATATGGTCTTAAACAGAGGCTGCTTTAGTCACAGAATGGGATGCCCCAACAGGAATGGACCTGGCAGGGTCCAGTAGTGCTTTGCCCAGCAAAAGTGTCTTTATCAGGCCTAATTTCAAATATGATAAGTGAAAATGGTTATACGGTCTTAAACAGAGGCTGCTGTAGTCACAGAATGGGATGCCCCAACAGAAGTGGACCTGGCAGGGTCCAGTAGTGCTATGCCCAGCAAAAGTGTCTTTATCAGGCCTAATTTCAAATATGATAAGAGCAAATGCTTATATGGTCTTAAACAGAGGCTGCTTTAGTCACAGAATGGGATGCCCCAACAGAAGTGGACCTGGCAGGGTCCAGTAGTGCTATGCCCAGCAAAAGTGTCTTTATCAGGCCTAATTTCAAATATGATAAGAGCAAATGCTTATATGGTCTTAAACAGAGGCTGCTTTAGTCACAGAATGGGATGCCCCAACAGGAATGGACCTGGCAGGGTCCAGTAGTGCTTTGCCCAGCAAAAGTGTCTTTATCAGGCCTAATTTCAAATATGATAAGTGAAAATGGTTATACGGTCTTAAACAGAGGCTGCTGTAGTCACAGAATGGGATGCCCCAACAGAAGTGGACCTGGCAGGGTCCAGTAGTGCTATGCCCAGCAAAAGTGTCTTTATCAGGCCTAATTTCAAATATGATAAGAGCAAATGGTTATATGGTCTTAAACAGAGGCTGCTTTAGTCACAGAATGGGATGCCCCAACAGAAGTGGACCTGGCAGGGTCCAGTAGTGCTATGCCCAGCAAAAGTGTCTTTATCAGGCCTAATTTCAAATATGATAAGAGCAAATGCTTATATGGTCTTAAACAGAGGCTGCTTTAGTCACAGAATGGGATGCCTCACAGCAGACTTAAGATCAGTTCAGTATATATGCACAGTTAGTTACTATAAGCAGCCTGAAAACGCTAACAAAGCCTGTCAGCCAGCTAGTAACACTCAGGCTGGATGAAAATAAAAAAAATCTCCCTGTGACAGCCTCCGATTTTTCCTACCTTTCCCTGTTTTTCGCTGACTTTCTGTCTGTCTCCTGTCTGTCTCCTGCCTGTCTCCAGCCTGTCCCTGTCTGTCCCTGTCTGTCCCTGCCTGTCTAACTGCCTCAGCTACACAGCGTCCTGTCTCTCACGAATGCAATAGAGAAATGAGGAAAAGCAAGATGGCCGCCGTTAAATACCGCTGTGACGTCACCGGGCTTGCTGGCTGCTGATAGGCTGCATGTGACTGCCCCAGCTTGCACTGGCGCGGGATACATGTCCAGACATGTCCCGTCCGCCATCTTAGAATGCCTGTAAATGTAAATGAATGGATGTTAAAGGAAAACTTCGAGTGATCGAATCGCGGGGAAATTCGGATTCGATCCGAATCGAATTTTTCCTGAAATTCGGATCGAATCCGGGTTCGTCCGGATCGATTCGCTCATCCCTAGGGAACATGATTAACTTGTATAAATATATCAATGGCCCATTCAAAAAATATGGGGAAACACTATTTCAGGTAAAATCCTCTTTAAGGACAAGGGGGCGCTGCCTTCGACTGGAAAAAAAGAAATTTAGGCCCTTATTTATGAAGGAATAGCGACAGGTAGCGACTGGTGAGCGGCCGGTAATGACGGGCCCCGCCACGAGAACGCCGGCTCCCCACCACAATCACACATTTATCAAGCCGATCCTGCTTAGCGACTGAGATAGCGCCATATAGCGACTCATTCATCATTATTCCAGCCTCACCCCACAGCGCCAGCGTCCGACCTTGAACAGCGACAGGTATGACCTCTCGCTACCTGGCGCTCTCCAATGCATTTCAATGGAACAATCTTTAAATATTAATAATTAATTGTTATTTATGTTTTTTTTTTTTGTTTTTTTTTTTAATGTGATAAATTCTGTGACCACTTCTGCAATGTTAGATAATTTTTTTAAGGGAAAAAAAAATTGTACAGAATTGATATTACAGGTCTGATATTATTGTATTCATATTACAAAATTATATTAAAAACTTTTTTTTTTTTGGTTTCCAAAAATATGGTGGTTTGGGGGTTAAAAAACTACTTTTAACCCATCGCCGCCAGCGCTCTGGGGTTTAAACATGCATTTCACAGCGCAAGAATTTTTTGAGCCTGATTTTTTGATGAATATGGTGGGAGCCGGTCGCTCTGACCAGTCGCTATCATGCGCTCCCATACAGCGCGGAACCTGTCAAATAGCGACTCGTAACCTTGTATTCAACATTACTGCACACCGACTGAGTCGCTGTCAACAACCGAACAACGGCCAAGCACAGCGACTACTAGCGGGCGCTGTGAAAATACCGCTGCAGTCGCTCAACTGTCGATACATGTCGTTATTAATAAATCAGCCTCTTAGTGATGTATTGCTACTATTGTATTACTACTTTATACACTTTATAATAGTCTATGTGATGTATTGCTACTATTGTATTACTACTTTATACACTTTATAATAATAGTCTATGTGATGTGTTGCTACTATTGTATTACTACTTTATACACTTTATAATAGTCTATGTGATGTGTTGCTACTATTGTATTACTACTTTATACACTTTATAATAATAGTCTATGTGATGTGTTGCTACTATTGTATTACTACTTTATACACTTTATAATAATAGTCTATGTGATGTGTTGCTACTATTGTATTACTACTTTATACACTTTATAATAATAATCTATGTGATGTGTTGCTACTATTGTATTACTACTTTATACACTTTATAATAGTCTATGTGATGTATTGCTACTATTGTATTACTACTTTATACACTTTATAATAGTCTATGTGATGTATTGCTACTATTGTATTACTACTTTATACACTTTATAATAATAGTCTATGTGATGTGTTGCTACTATTGTATTACTACTTTATACACTTTATAATAGTCTATGTGATGTATTGCTACTATTGTATTACTACTTTATACACTTTATAATAATAGTCTATGTGATGTGTTGCTACTATTGTATTACTACTTTATACACTTTATAATAATAGTCTATGTGATGTGTTGCTACTATTGTATTACTACTTTATACACTTTATAATAATAGTCTATGATATGTATTGGTACTATTGTATTACTACTTGATATACTTTATAATAGTCTATGTGATGTATTTCTACTATTTTTTTGCTATTGCTATTTTATTGCTACTTTATACACTTTATTATAGTCTATGTGATGTGTTGCTACGATTGTATTACTACTTTATACACCACTACAGAGGAAGATGGCAATACATTAAAAAAAACTGCCATGGGGATGCTCCGCTGTGTACCCCCCCCCCCCCAGGTCACTAACCCTTCACCTGGTTCTACGGCGCATGTGCGGCTGCTTGTCCAATCAATGTGCTCGGATCTGCTTGAGCCCCTTCATCTAGGAGCTTGTCTAACCCCGCCCCCGCTTCCCTCTAATAGGGAGTGTGCCCACATCGGCCATTCACAAACGCCTGGCCCCGGTATGCGCCCTGCTGAAGGGGTAGCGGGGATGCGGGCGTTGGACTGGGAACAAAAGTGAGTTTTCAGGCGACCTGGGGGTTTTCACAGAGTGGCGCAGGATCGGGATGCCCCGGGGGGAGCGAGCATGCCTGTCCTGAAGTATCATAAACTGCAGGATGCGTTTTGGCCACTTTGAAACCCTAGTTTCAGGCTGATTCATTACTAGCGGCAGGTATCGGCGTCTGTATAGCGGCGCTAGCAGTCGCTGTGAGCGGCTATCGCTGTCACATAGCGTCTCAGTCGCTGTAGTAACCTGGCTGGCATTGATGATTGAGATGTATGTTGGGCGCTCTAACAGCAGTACAGCGCTACAGGGAGCGAAAAGGTAGCGCCAGCTCATTGCGACCGACTGTCAGCGGCTCACCATCATATTCATCAAAAATCCACCCTTTACAGAAGGCAGGCTCTCAAAATTGTGTCGCTGTAACATAGAGCGCCAGACGCTCTGTGATTAAAGCCTGTTTTTCGTACACATATCCACCAGTAGCAAAGCGAAAACACATGGAATGACATTGTTATAACTAGAGATGAGCGAACTCTTGAAAAATTTGATTCGACTGATTCGCCGAATTTTCCGACAAAATTCGTTTCGGTCTGAGTTTATTCGCGACGAATCGCTATTAAAAACGGCTATTTCTGAGCCTCCTAGAGCCTCATTAGGGTTGTAAACCATTCTGCCTTGCTGTAACACGCACAGGATGCGTGCTGGGTTAGTTAAATAATACTTTGAATAATTATGACATGCAGATCAGAGGCATCGCTAATAGAATCGCAGAGCGGCACAATTGCAGAGAGTTGAGGTGGCATCACTATGAGGGGCCCCTATAGCGCCTGAAAAACACACCCTGGAGTTGGCAGCAGCAGGAGCCCAAATATTGGCTGAAACACATCCTGGAGTTGGCAGCAACAGGAGCCCAAATATTGGCTGAAACACATCCTGGAGTTGGCAGCAGCAGGAGCCCAAATATTGGCTGAAACACATCCTGGAGTTGGCAGCAGCAGGAGCCCAAATATTGGCTGAAACACATCCTGGAGTTGGCAGCAGCAGGAGCCCAAATATTGGCTGAAACACATCCTGGAGTTGGCAGCAGCAGGAGCCCTAACAATTGGCCTAAAGACATAAATATGTTTTTCACCATTTGCAGTAAAAACGTGGCACCATGCCGAATCATGTAATATTTATAACTTTGCTCTGCATTACTGCGCTTTTTTGCACTAGCACTTTAGATTAGACACAGGATATCTATTGGTAGCAATAAAACTATTTGTTTATGTATTTATGGTGTGAACTTCGGAAATTGTTATGAGGGTTCCCTGCTGTGGCCGGGTTTGTGTATAAATGTTTTTTAAGATTGTGATTGTACTGAGTCTAAGGGCTTTATTTATCAAGGGATAGCGCCAGGTAGTGTCTCACTAGCGCCAGGTAGCGCCAGCTATCGGCGGCTACCGACTCCAGAACGCCAGGCGGTGGACACAATCACGCATTTATCACGCTAAATGAGGCGAGAGCGTCAGCTAGCGCGGGATTCATCATGTAGCCGACTGCAACGAACAGCGCCGCTGCTAATCCCATCACAGCGCCAGGTATGACCTGTCGCTCCCTGGCGCTCTCCAATGCATTTCAATGGAGCAATCTTTAAATCTTCATATTTAATTGTTATTAATGTTTTTTTTTTTTTTTAAATGTCAAAAATTCTGTGACCACTTCTGCAATGTTATTTATTTATTTTTTTTAAGGTAAAATAAAAAAAAGAAATATTTGTGCAGAATTGATATTACAGGTCTGATATTAATGTATTCATATTACAAAATGTTTCTAAAAACTTGTTTATTATTGTTTTCAAAAAATATGGTTGTTTGGGGGTTAAAAAACTACTTTTAACCCATCGCCGCCAGCACTCTGGGGTTTAAACAAGCATTTTACAGCGCGATTTTTTAATGAATATGGTGGGAGCCGGTCGCTAGGGCCAGTCGCTATGGCCATGCGCTTCCATACAGCGCGGAACCTGTCAAATAGCGACTCCTAACCCCGTATTCAACATTACCGCACACCGACTGAGTCGCTGTCGACAACCGAACAACGGCCAAGCACAGCGAATACTAGCCGGCGCTGTGAAAATCACGCTACTGTCGCTCATCTGTCGTTACCTGGCGCTATTAATAAATCGGCCTCTAAGTATATGTCTGTGAGTCTATGAGGCCGATTCAGTAATAGCGCCAGGTAGCGACAGATGAGCGACTGTAGCGTTATTTTCAAAGCGCCCGCTAGTAGTCGCTGTGCTTGGCCGTTGTTCGGTTGTTGACAGCGACTCAGTCGGTGTGCAGTAATGTTGAATATTGGGTGAGGAGTTGCTGTTTGACAGGTTCCGCGCTGTATGGGAGCGCATGATAGCGAATGGCCATAGCGACCGGCTCCCACCATATTCATTAACAAATCACGCTCAAAAAATTCTCGCGCTGTGAAATGCATGTTTAAACCCCAGAGCGCTGGCGGCGATGTGTTAAAAGTAGTTTTTTAACCCCCAAACAACCATATTTTTGGAACCAAAAAAAATATAATTATAAAGAATTTAGTAATATGAATACAATAATATCAGACCTGTAATATCAATTCTACACAATTTTTTTGTTTTTATTTTTTTTCCCCTTAAAAAATTATCTAACATTACAGAAGTGGTCACAGAATTTTTCACATTTAAAAAAAAAAAAAAAATTATTAACAATTAATTATGAATATTTAAAGATTGTTCCATTGAAATGCATTGGAGAGCGCCAGGTAGCGAGAGGTCATACCTGTCGCTGTTCAAGGTCGGACGCTGGCGCTGTGGGCTGAGGCTGGAATAATGATGAATGAGTCGCTATATGGCGCTATCTCAGTCGCTAAGCAGGATCGGCTTGATAAATGTGTGATCGTGGTGGGGAGCCGGCGTTCTCGTGGCGGTGACCGTCATTACCAGTCGCTCACCAGTCGCTACCTGGCGCTGTCCCTTGTTAAATAGGGGCCTATGTATATGTCTGTGAGTTTATATATATGTTTGTAGTCTTTTTTAACATACTAATGAATTAAAAATGGTTATATTGATGTGACTTTGGAGGATTGATTATTGAGGAACATTTGGTGCCTCCCGGGCGTCCCAATTAGCGGTTTACTGGGACCGGTGTTGTATATATTGATACGGCGCTCAAAATTGTGTCGCTGTAGCCCAGAGCGCCAGACGCTGTGTGATAAAAGTCTGTTTTATAACTTATATCCACCAGTAACAAAGCGAAAACACATGGAATGACATTGTTATAACACTGTGACATTAACACTTTAGTGCCAGACCTGTAATGACAATTCTATATAAAAAATCTAAAAAGTTTTCAAAAAAGACTCTTTCTAGGCCAAGAGAGGAGACAAAATGATTGGAGAGAAAAACTAAATATTAAAAGAAAACCCTGTTTAAACAAAATGTATGGGAGAGCGACAGGTGACGACAGGTAACCAGGTATCAGGCTCTGGAAGCAAAAGCGCCGGGATCCGCTGAGCCGCCTGTGATGATTAATCAGACGCTACATGGCGCTGTTAGAGTCGTTCACCAGATTCGCTTTCATAAATGTGGTATTGCGTACAGCGCCCGGTGTTCACCAGATGCTGCCTGCTGCTACGAGGCGCTACCTGGCGCTATCCCTTGATGAATAAACCCTTAAGTTACAGCTTTCTGTGTGAATCACTTCCCAATCCCAGTGCAGCTACGATGGAAAGATGACCCCCACATCACAATATGCTGCATCTATACGGGAGGCCGTCACCGCTGGGTTCACACAATGGAAGAAAGATGCCACCAGCTTGTTCCCCCGCACACTGCAATGGCAGCTCAGATATAACACAGACCCCTCCGGGGGGCCCAATTCAGGATGCCCCAAGGAGTGGAACTAGGTTTTTAGACTCCAGGGCCTCCGATGTTCCTCTGTAACAGCCAGGTGTGTGGCTGATGTTACAATTGTAGCAAGAGCCTCACGCGTTACATTGTATATCAGACACAAACCTTCTGTTACAAGTTACAGCTTTCTGTGACATGTGAATCACTTTCCAATCCCAGTGCAGCCACAATGGAGAGATGACTCCCACATAACAATATGCTGCATCTATACGGGAGGCCGTCACCGCTGGGCTCACACAATGGAAGAAAGATGCCACCAGCTTGTTCCCCCGCACACTGCAATGGCGCCCAGATATAACACAGATCCCTCCGGGGGGCCCACGGGTGCTGCAGGGTGGAGGTAAGCAGCATGAGCTGGGCCCTGTTCTGGCAGGTTCCAGGTAGCAGCTCCCTCCCCTGCCTCTATGGTATGTACGCCCCATGATTATCCCGGATACAAAGGTTAGGAAACATTCCTGTAAATCTCTTCCTCATTCTCGGTGAGCTTCCTCCTCTGTCAGTGACGGGTATTTCCTCTTCCTTTCTTGTTTTCCATATGTCACATGTGGGTACACCTGGAAAAAGGGGCGTGGCCAGGACTCCTTACCTGCTATAAAGGAACACACCTGGCTTCTTCCTAAACCACATCACCTCACTGGTCTCCTGCCTCTGTGTCCTGAGGACCATTATACCAGAAATCTCTGTGATACAAGGTAAGCCATTTTTCTCTATGAAGGTCTTGATGTCAGTCCCAGGCCTGCGCTGTCCCCAGCAGAGACTAGAGCAGCGATACTCAACTGGCGGATCGGGGTCCGAATGCCGAGCTTGGCAGCAGATTTCCGGACCCCTGCCCTGACAGCCATTGCTTCTGTGTTGCTGTGCTCAGTGCTGCCCCCTTGTGATCGGCGATGTAGTGCTTAGTCTTCCTTCCAGTGTCATGACTCCCTGGCACCTAACATTGCAATATGAAGTACTGCAGGGGCGGGAAGTGGCATCGCAAGGTGCACACAAACTGTTTCTCAACCTCTTTGCCCCATCCAATCCTTTCCCCCCACCCCAGCTCTGCCCAGTCCATTCCTTTCCCCACAGCTCTGCCCCATCCAGCACAGACTCTCTGCCCCATCCATACATGTCCTCCCAGTTTTGCCCTTTCATCTCTGTCCCCTCAGCTCTGCTCCATCCATCCCTTTCCCCTCAGCTTTGCCCCATCCAGTCTAGTCTCTCTGCCCCATCCATTCCTGACCTTCCAGTTTTGCCCATCCATCCCCGTCCCCTCACCTCTGCCCCATCCAGCCCAATCTATCTGCCCCATCCATTCCTGTCCTCATGGTTTTGCCCATCCAATACCTGTCCCCTCAGCTCTGCCCCATCTAGCCCTGTCTCTCTGCCCCCATCCATTCCTGTCCCCTCAGATCTGCCCCACCCATCCCTGTCCCCTCAGCTCTGCCCCATCCATCCCAGTCTCTATGCCCCATCCATTCCTGTCCTCCTAGTTTTGCCCATCCATCCCTGTCGCCCCAGCTCTGCCCCATCCAGAGCATTTTTGCCCATCCAATCCCCAGCCTCCCAGCTTTGCTAATCCATGACTCTTTCTTCCACCTCTGTCCATCTGTCCCCTCCTCCAGCTCTGCCCTCCTAGTTCTGCCCATCCATCCCTTCTCCCAGCTCTCTCCATCCCTCCCTGCCCTTCTTGTTCTGCCTATCCATCCCTCCTCCTTACAGCTCCTCTCCTATTCATCCCTGTCCCCCGATCCCTATCTATCCATCCTTGTTACCAGACCTTATTGCCAGTAACATTTTGGGCCCTGCCCCCCTCTGTGCACAGAATACAATGGGGAGGGGTAAAGCAGTGTGCCGCGGGCCAGAGCTGTAGGTTCTGTGGGGCCAAAAAAAAAGCTCCTGCTTTTCCCAGTGCCCAATAGGATTTTTTGGGGTGGGGTACAAGTCGCCATTTTTATCTTTGCCTGGGGAATCTATAGCCCCTCGCCCAGCGTGCCTATTTCTAATTATCCACCCCCCCCCCCCCCAGCCCCGGCCGGACCTTCACCTCTCTCATGGATATTCCCATGCTCCCGTGCTCCTGGACTAGAGGCTCCAGCATTAAGGGGAACTCTGTGACTACAAGTTAGATATAACATTAGTAAATGCACAGATCTGGCTGTTATTCTATATCATATCTATATCTATATATATACTATATCTTGTTCAGACACAACCAGTCCCCATTAATTGTCCATCTGAGAGGTTGTGGAAAGGACAAGTACATGATTTATAGTCTGTTATAAGGGGGACGAGGTGGAAACCTAAAATTCCGGACTCAATGACCTACAGAGGCATCGGCACCGAGAGTTATACATTTCGCACCGCTGCCGCACTGCCTCTCGCTGTACAATGTAACTACAAACTGTTACATTATAAAATGCTGACCAGCTTTCCGCTGTGTTACATTGTAACGATGGGGCACTGAAGCCAGTTTCGTCTTTCTCTTGACAGATCCACCCTATCCGGAAGATGCTCCGTCTGCTGCTTCTCGGGGGGCTTTTCCTCTGTGTGGCTGTAGCCGCACCCACAAAAGACATATTAAGTGAGCTGGAGAAGAGCGGCAATTCCATCATTGTGTTAGAAGGAGAAAATGACCAGCCAGGAAAAGATGGAGGGGATGGAACACATGGAGAGAAAGGTGCACACTCATATATATAAACCAAAGTGTATTTTATCAATGTACTTCAATTAAGAGCCTTACTTAAGAAACACAAGCAGCAGGTAGGGGCAGGTGTTTTTGTGAGCGCCACCAGCAAGTCATATTTATGATGCAAAAAAATGTTTAATGCCTCTCCTAGCACCATGTAGCGTTCCATGTATCAAGAGAGCTCTCCTAGCACCATGTAGCATTCCATGTATCAAGAGCGCTCTCCTAGCACCATGTAGTGTTCCATGTATCAAGAGCGCTCTCCTAGCACCATGCAGTGTTCCATGTATCAAGAGCGCTCTCCTAGCACCATGTAGCGTTCCATGTATCAAGAGCGCTCTCCTAGCACCATGTAGCGTTCCATGTATCAAGAGCGCTCTCCTAGCACCATGTAGTGTTCCATGTATCAAGAGCGCTCTCCTAGCACCATGTAGCGTTCTATGTATCAAGAGCGCTCTCCTAGCACCATGTAGTGTTCCATGTATCAAGAGCGCTCTCCTAGCACCATGTAGTGTTCCATGTATCAAGAGCGCTCTCCTAGCACCATGTAGCGTTCCATGTATCAAGAGCGCTCTCCTAGCACCATGTAGTGTTCCATGTATCAAGAGCGCTCTCCTAGCACCATGTAGCGTTCTATGTATCAAGAGCGCTCTCCTAGCACCATGTAGCATTGCATGTATCTAGAGCGCTCTCCTAGCACCATGTAGTGTTCCATGTATCAAGAGCGCTCTCCTAGCACCATGTAGTGTTCCATGTATCAAGAGCGCTCTCCTAGCACCATGTAGTGTTCCATGTATCAAGAGCGCTCTCCTAGCACCATGTAGTGTTCCATGTATCAAGAGCGCTCTCCTAGCACCATGTAGCGTTCCATGTATCAAGAGCGCTCTCCTAGCACCATGTAGTGTTCCATGTATCAAGAGCGCTCTCCTAGCACCATGTAGCGTTCCATGTATCAAGAGCGCTCTCCTAGCACCATGTAGTGTTCCATGTATCAAGAGCGTTCTCCTAGCACCATGTAGAGTTCTATGTATCAAGAGCGCTCTCCTAGCACCATGTAGAGTTCTATGTATCAAGAGCGCTCTCCTAGCACCATGTAGCGTTCCATGTATCAAGAGCGCTCTCCTAGCACCATGTAGTGTTCCATGTATCAAGAGCGTTCTCCTAGCACCATCGTGTTCCATTAATCAAGAGCGCTCTCCTAGCACCATGTAGCGTTCCATGTATCAAGAGTGCTCTCCTAGCGCCATGTAGCGTTCCATGTATCTAGAGTGCTCTCCTAGCATCATGTATCAATCCGTCTATCAAGAACGCTCTCCTAGCACCATGTAGCATTCCATGTATCAAGATCGCTATCTTAGCGCAATGTAGCGTGCCATGTATCAATAGAGCTCTCCTAGCGCCATGTAGCGTTCCATGTATCAAGAGCGCTCTCCTAGCACCATGTAGCGTTCCATGTATCAGGAGCGCTCTCCTAGCACCATGTAGCGTTCCATGTATCAAGAGCGTCATGTAGGGTTCCATGTAATCTTTGTGCACATAACATAGATTTATTTTTCTGTGTGTGAATACTTGTTTGAGCATCTTTCAGTGATAGTATTTCATGTCAACCCAGGACCACAAGGTGTAGCTGTACCCCCTGGACCAAGAGGAGATCAGGGTGTACCCGGTGCAGAAAGACAAAAAGCAGTCACTTCTGGTAAGTATTCCATATAAGATGTTTTTTTTATCATTGCCAGAGCCACCTTCTGATTCCCAATAACCCACCTGCTTGAACCAGACCTGTTTTTACTTTAACGGGTGTTGGTGCCCTGTCTTTGCTTCACAATAACCTCGGGGAGGGGGGAGGCATCCAGAACGCTGGAGCCCCCTCACAGATAACCAAGCAAAACTCTCGTAAACCTCACCTTCATTATGAGCCAGGGCCTGGAAAGGAGTCCCCCAATTGGCTGCCGGCGCAGAAGGAGCAACTGCGGCCCACGTGACCGCCCGGTGGCCTCTCCCGGCGCTGACTTCTAATGAAGGTGAGTTTTACAAGCGTTTTCTGCGAGGGGTTCCAGCGTTCAGGATGCCCCCCCTCCTCCACCTCCTTGAGGTTATTGTGAAGCACAGACAACGGGACCAACACCCATAAAAACGGTTGTTTGTCCGGTTTAAGGAAAAAATCCTTCTTGCATAAGCCTCATGCTGCACACCACTTTTCCTGACAAAGAAACTGTCACATGATCTCTTGGCACAAAGAATGGTGGCAATGCTTGGGAAGAAGTCATACAGCACCCTGGGTTCTGGTGATGGGGCAAAGGGGGTTGACTGAAACTCTTTAGATCAGGGCTATCCAACCATCTTCATCATGAAAATGACACAAGAAAGTAGCGAGGCATGATGAATGGTAGACGAGCTATTGCTCCATCAGAATGTCAACAAGCTGTAGGAGTGGAGCATATTGGGATGACTCCATTGCTGGCAGAAGAACTTGGGCCAGTTTAGGACCTACTTGCTCCGGGGGAAGTCTGCATTAGCGACGGTGTGGTTGGTACTTGAGATAATTGCATAACAGGAAGTGCTACTCCAGAGTTACGTTCAACGTGAGTAGTTCATAGAAGCCGTATTAACGGAATTCCCTGAAAACGATTCCAATGTACAGGACAATAAAGTACTAGAAAGCACTAAACTAGACGATGCGTCATTCCCCCGCCTTATAAAATACTTACCCGCATCCCAAAGCCTCAAAGACGTGAATGGAGGAATCGAAACTCAGACACGTCTGAGAGGCGCTGGAAACTGCCGAGATGGCCGGTGCAGTTCTCCAACTCCCTGACTGCATTAACCCCATGTATGGTTCTGACAATGCCCGACCTGGGGCACCAAGTGACTCCACGGTGTGCTAGCTTATTCTGGTCCAGCAGATAACTAGTGAGATACACAATAGGGGCCCAAGAACTACTCCTTGGGGACCCCTGGTATAGGTTCAATTCAACTAACAATGCACTAACATGTAACGTGATCAGCATATATAGTGATAGTACTGGGAAGCTGTACCTCCCAGGGGCGTATCTAGGGGGGAACAGCCCCCCTGTTCCCCCCTAGATACACCCCTGGGAGGCACTTGCCCCGGGTGTGGCAGGTCAGGGGGGGCCAAGGGGGGGAACTGAGAACAAGTGGGGTCACCATTATGAAACTTTGCCCCAGGTGCCAGAAGCCTAGCTACTCCTCTGATACCCCCCCCCCCCCTCCTTTCCGGTGTCCAGGTATTTTTAACATTAACAGGGTAAAGCTGAAGTTGGATCCATTGACATCCGTAACCTTCATCTCGTCTCACTTTCTTTCTCTTCAGGACTTCAAGGGCAAACCTCGAACTTGAGCACACAGCTGCCCCAGCAAAAGAAAGGTGAGCGGATACATGATTTAGGGGGTGATTTAGCTTTAGTCTAATACTAGAGTAGCTACTAATACTCATAGTACAAGAGTAGTACTAATACTAGAGTGATAATACTAGAGTAGATATTAATACTAATACTACAAGAGTAGTACTAATACTAGAGTGATAATACTAGAGTAGCTACTAATACTGATACTACAAGAGTAGTACTAATACTAGAGTGATAATACTAGAGTAGATACTAATACTGATACTACAAGAGTAGTACTTATAGTAGAGTGATAATACTAGAGTAGATACTAATACTAATACTACAAGAGTAGTACTAATACTAGAGTGATACTACTAGAGTAGATACTAATGCTGATACTACAAGAGTAGTACTAATACTAGAGTGATAATACTAGAGTAGATACTAATACTACAAGAGTAGTACTTATAGTAGAGTGATAATACTAGAGTAGATACTAATACTGATAGTACAAGAGTAGTACTAATACTAGAGTGATAATTCTAGAGTAGATACTAATACTGATAGTACAAGAGTAGTACTAATACTAGAGTGATAATACTAGAGTAGACCAGGGCTCCACAACCTTTTTGTTATACAGGACGCATTATTCGTATTTAAGGGGCCACATTGACTTGTAGGCAGCCAACAACGCCAAACCATTTACCGGAGGCCAGCTTTAACCTTAAAGCACTGAATATGGTGAGACGGGAATAAGTGGGGTAAACAGAAGTGGAAGAAGTGAGGTGAGCAGAGCTGCTCTTCATAGGGTGGAGCAATTCAGGGGCATGCTCGTTAATAATGTGGGTTTTGGTTCCGCTTTAAGCTTGGCCATAGCATCCCCCGCCCGACTGGTGAGCACATTGTGCGGGAGGGTCATGGAGTATAATATGTGTTTTTGCGTTCTCCAACAAGACGCGGCATCCAAAATGGCAGTCATGGAATTTCCAGGCCCTTACTTATGAAGGGATAGCGTCAGGTAGTGACTTGTAAATGACAGGTAGCGGCAGGTGAACGCCGGACACGGCAGCAATTACACATTTATCAAGCAGAATCTGTTTAGCGACTGGGATTGCGCCACGTAGCGTCCGATTCATCATTATCTCAGCCTCAGCGTACAGCGCCGGTGTTCAGCCTTGCACAGCACCATGTATTACCTCTCGCTACCTGTTGCTCTCCCATACATTTCAATGGACGTTTTTTTATTTCTCTTTAAACAGGGTTTTTTTTTCTTTTTTTTATTCTCAAATAATGTTGTGACCTCTCCTGGCCTAGGAAAAGCCATTTTTTTATATTTTAAATAAATTGTATATATTTCTGCAGAATTGATATTACAGGTCTGGTATTAATGTGTTCATGTCACAATGTTATAACAATGTAATTCCATATGTTTTCGCTTTGTTACTGGTGGATACATGCTAAAAAAACAGCCTTAAATCACACAGCCTCCGGCGCTCTGGGCTTCAGAGAAGTATTTTTAAGCGCCGGTAGTGTGTGAGGCTGTTTTTTTGATGAATATGTTGTGAGTCGGTCGCACTGACCAGTCGCTAACATTCGCTCCCATACAGCGCTGTACTGGTCATATAGCGACTCCCCACAATGTATTCATCAATGCTGCACAGCGACTGAGTCGCTCTGAACTAGCGACCCGCGGCCGAGCACAGCGACTACTAGCGGGCGCTCTGAAATTCCTGCCACAGACGCTCATCTGTCGCTACCTGGCGCTAATGACGAATCAGCCTGCCCCTCTTGTCCAGTCCAGCGAGTGCCCTCTATCGCTATGTTTAGAGTCTGGCGTTGAACGGAGTCTATTCATGAGGGATATTTCTAGGTTGGGTCCGGACCAATCATCTTCTCCTGTTTTAATGTTAAAGAGGAAATCGGAATATTTTTTGTGTGAATGTTTTTGGAATCTTTTTTATTCCTGGTGATATGACTTCTAACCTATGGCTCATGTTATTTGTTGCAGCGAGCAGATTCAGCCTATTTCAGGGAGTGCAGCTTCTCTCTAATATCTTATCTGAAATTTCAAAAATGTAATAAAATGAATTATGAGAAAGTTAATCTTGTATCTTTCTGGAAACATTAATAAAGACGTTCAGCAACATCATTTATTATACGTTTTATTTTTGGGGTAAAAGTCGAATGTACAAGACACTCAATACACAAAGAAAGCGATTAGAGCCGAGCCTATCCTCTAATTCACAGGCTTATCATTGTTGGGGCCCCATGAAAACTTGTGTCTCGGGGCCTGAATCAAAGACATTTGTTATATAAGCAGCAGCTTCTAATGTGCATTCTGCAGAGCTGGCGGCCCCTGATAAGGCGGGGCCCCAAGCAATTGTATGGGTTGCATGGTGGTTAAACACCCCACTGTTCAGGGGTTCCCAGCAGCTGGTACTAATACAACCAGTGGTACTTGAGATG
The DNA here is from genome assembly GCA_027917425.1 of Gastrophryne carolinensis. Lineage (NCBI taxonomy): Eukaryota > Metazoa > Chordata > Amphibia > Anura > Microhylidae > Gastrophryne > Gastrophryne carolinensis. The sequence goes on along the minus strand of CM051234.1, from coordinate 654,162,202 downwards.
TTTTTAGGTGGCACATACAGCTGTTCTAATGTGCGTCCTGCAGAGCTGGGGTCCCCCTGATAACACGGGGCCCCAAGCAATTGCAGGGGTTGCATGGTGGTTAAGCACCCTACTGTTCAGGGGTTCCCAACAGGTGGTACTAGTTTTTTTTAGGTGGTACTTGAGATGTTTTTAGGTGGTACTTGACAAGGCTGTGGGCTGAACCAGGCCCCAACCTCATTTGCTTGATTTGCTGTTATCGGGGCCTGAATCAAAGACATTTTTTGTATAAGCAGTAAGATGGAGACGCTTCTAATGTGCGTCCTGCAGAGCTGGGGGCCCCCTGATAAGGTGGGGCCCCAAGCAATTGCATGGGTTGCATGGAGGTTAAACACCCCACTGTTCAAGGGTTCCCAACAGGTGGTACTAGTACAACCAGTTATACTTGAGATGTTTTTAGGTGGTACTTGACTGTGGGTTGACCCAGGCCCCAACCTGATTTGCTGTCATCTATATTTCACAAAACAGCCAATACGCGAAGAAAGCGCTCAGCTTATCTTCTAATTAATTCTAATTCAGGTGCAGGGACGGGCTTATCATTTTTGGGGCCCCATCAAAACTTCTGTCTTGGAACCCGAATCAAAGACATTTTTTATAAGATGCAGCAGCTTCTAATGTGCATTCTGCAGAGCTGGGGGCCCCCTGATAAGGTGGGGCCCCAAGCAATTGCAGGGGTTGCGTGTAGGTTAAGCACACCACTGTTCAGGGGTTCCCAACATGTGGTACTAGTACAACCAGTGGTACTTGAGATTTTTTAGGTGGTACTTGACAAGTCTTCTGGCTGACCTATGCCCCAACCTGATTTGCTGTCATCTATACCTCACCCAATGTCTGATTTGCATCATAAATATAAAGCTGCCTATTTCAGAAAATGGAAAGTGGCGCGTGAGTGAAAACGTTTGTGATCCCCTAAATAGACGACTCAGTGATAAGCAGTTACACAATATTACTTTTACATTAAAGGGGAGGTTTCTCTCTTCGACCTTGAGTGAAAGGGAAGGGAAACTTTTGTGCGAGAGTTTGTAGCTTGATGCCCTATAGGATTTGTGTACATAGCCATCCATTCAAGACATAAGACCATAATAGTCATATGATCACCAGTAGATTGCCAGCTTTAAACCACTAAATGTCAGCATAATCCAAAATTGTTGGCACGGCTATGAGAGCTCACCTAAATATAGCATAGTCCAGGAATGCAAAGTGAAGCCTTTTGTCATGAATAAGGGCGTGCTGGCCGAAACGCGTTGACGCAATACTGCATCTTTTCAGGCCTGTATGTAGCGCTGCCGGATTTTGGCCTTTTAATTCATACTTCAAATAAAGCTGGACTTTTTATGGGATTCCTTGATGTCGTCTGGCTTCACTTTGCATTCCATAATAGTCATATTGTTTCATATAATTAGGGAGTAAGACCCACCACATCTAGCCCACCCACTAATATTTAAGCCAGGCCTATAGAGCAAAGGGACCACAATAACCCCTCCCCTTCCCTTCCCCCCTACTTTTACATTACTCAGTCGTAATATAGATATCTATCACTTGTGACCCCGCCCCACCCCCATCCTTTATACTGTAAGCTTGCAAGGGCGGAGCTCTCTCTCCTATTGTCTCCTGTGCTCACATTTGGTTTATAACTTGTAGCATCTAGTTTGTATTGTCCCCTGTACTATATATTTTACCTTGTCTGTAATCATACCTTGTAAAGCTCTACAGGAGACGATGGCGCTATATAAATAAATATATATATATATATATATATATATATATATATATAAATATATATATATATATATATGACTTAGTGATACCATAGATTATTCAATAAAAGTCTTAACTGATAATACTTTAGTTTACTCATTTACTTATTTTTTCCATATTTGTTCCGGGGACCATTTACAGTAGTTGGTCTCTTCATCACGATGCTTCGCTTTTTTCCCATATTTGTACTAACCCAACTAGTCAGAGGCTTCTCCTCTATAGTATAAAAGCTTCTCTGGCCCAGCGGCCCCTGGCATTTGCTTGGTGGGGCACCATGGGAAGAGGAGGTCCCCACCTGTGTCCCCTTTCACCTGTGGCTGCAATAGCGGCTCATCGGCATCAGAACACCTGTTACACCAGGAGGGAGCCCCCCCCCAGCCTGGCGAACCTAAACGGAGGACGCCACCCGGAGGGCGAGGGGAGGAAAACGCGGCCGAGAGGTGAGTTCCTTTCTGTTTTCCTTAAAATGATTCAGTAGGCTTGAAACTAAACAAAAAGATACTTACCTTTTGTCCTATGCAGCTGATCGGTGCCACACCGGCGATCAGAAACTCACCTGGTAGCTGGAACCGATCCTGCACCACATCACGCGTCTGACTATGTGGATGAGAATAACGGTGGCTCGGGATCATGACTTACCATGAATCACAGGTACGCTACCCCACTCTCTCCATTAATTGCCATGGAGGTAGTGGGCTGAGGTCTAACACGCCCCCTCTCCTTTGTAGTGAATGAATAGGGGTGTGGCTATGTCCCCTTTGATGGACGGCACGGGGGCGTGGCCCAGCATGGAAGTGCAAGAGAATGGAGTTTGAGGCCCGGGATTGCAGGCTGCAGTTTGGGCTTTTATTTTTATTTTATTTTTAACAGTCTGTGAACTTGGAAGTTACCACCTTACCATTATTTTACCAATTTTTGGTAATTGCCGGTATTTTTGTTCATTTTAAAATGTCTAAACCCTTGTAGCCGAGCCCTGGAATCTAAAAGATTTCAGGCCCAGCCGCTAGCCTGCCCCCGGGGGCATACTACGCCGGAAGCCCCGCTGTGCGAAAATCTCCCAGGCCGAAGGTAATCTTAGCTGATCCCGGAGGGTCCCACAACATGATCTTGGCCGACCCACATCACTAAGCTACCAGTACTGACAGGTTAACATGGGATTCCACCACTTTCCACTAGTCTTCGGTTTTGGTAAAAATAAAATATTACTGTAAACAGTTAAAAAGGATCGAAACCCATATCGGATGGCCTTGGAGCCTTAAAGACTTGCTCTCCCTGGGGCATCTCGATTTGGGATGCCCCTCTGTGTTAATCACAGGCAATTGCAGGCTTAAGTCACCTAGATGCTGACCCCAGGGCACATGCCCTGCCCATGGCCTCAGCCCATTATATCTCTAAACCAGTTCATGGCTGCGAAGGGTGAAATGCTTAGCCTAACGGCCACCATGTTAGAAAGAAGTCTCCAATTTATATTCTATACTTTGATATTAAACTTATTATATAGATATACATGGTATATGTTAAGTTCTGGGCATAAAGCAAACAGACGTTTTAGTGTCTAGAAATGTCCTGCTCTCAGCAATTTATCAAGATGTAGGTCACGGGAATTCCTTGAACTCCTTTATTAGTAGACATATAGGAAACTTGCTCACGCAGGAACCATGAGATTTATTGCCGGCTTCTATGTGACGCAAAGCTGGGGGTTAAGTGATCTTTCTTGTGTGTGACATGCTGTATAAATACAAGACATGATTTCTAATGAAACCAGATCATGCTTTGAATTGTACTTTGCATACATTTCATGGTCCTATCCAAGTCTCCGGCAGCCGAAAAAAGACAATAAAGGTTGGATGAAAGAGGCCTGGTAGACCTAAATAGGGGATTGCTACCTTAACAGACCGTGAGGGCTGTTTTTAGGGGAGGGTGAGCTGCGTCATTGCCGTTGGTGACGCCTTTATCTCAGACATCCTTTTTTTCTGCTGGTCAGTCAGGGCCACTGTTATTGGTGCAGGCCAAAAATTCAGGCCCCTCATTTCAGTCATAGGCAGGGTGCACTGATTGTCGCTATGATACCTAGGGAACAAACTTCACAGAGTATAATTATTCACACACACAAATCAAACTGAGCTGTGAGCCATCTGCGAGATATTTACATTCCAATAGTAATCTCATGTCTCCTTTATAGTGTATAACAGCTGATTACAATAGGAACAATGACGATACATTAGCTGAGCTTTGGCTGTAACAATGTAACACGATGTAACCCACACTAGTGTGCTGCCAGGCAAATTGTGTTTGTTATAGTCTCATCAGGAGGGAGAGATAGCCCATCCCAATATTTTAACCTTCCATTCCAATATATGGCTCTCTAAGCTCTGTCACCTTGGTATAAGCACAGCATGGCACATACCTGTATGGGAACAGCAGAAGCACCATAGGATGGGCGAGGAAAGGGCAGATTTTTTTCCTATCCGCAATGAACGCTACTTTGCCTAGAAACTGCCCTGGTGGCCATGTCAGGTATTTAAGAATGACCGGCCCACTTGAGTATATTGATTTCCTGTGAAATCCCCCTACACGTCCCTCCCATCCAGTAACTTCATTAGTCACATGGGGTTTCCACAGGGTTATAAAAGCTACCTTTCCTGGCATCCCGGAATTAACTTGTTTGGACACCAAGAAAGGAGGAGAGGTGACCTGTGTCCCCCTTCACTACAGATGCCGGGGGGCGGGGGGCAGGGCAGAGCAATAGCTGCTCTCTGGCATCAGATGACCACCCACTGACATCCTGGAATTAGCACCAAGGAAGGAAGAGAGGAGACCAGTGTCCCCCTTCACTACAGATGTTGGCGTGGCAAAGCAATAGCTGCTCTCTGGCACCAGATGACCAGCACCCAGTACCTGGACCAGGAGGGAGCCCTTAAGGTGAGTTATTTTGTTTGTTTGTTATCTCCTCAAAGGTCTGTGAACTGGTTATGGGCCTAGGGGACACATTGTGGTGGCTGGAGCTACTATATCCAGCATTGGCGAGTACCAAACGCTGGAAACTGGGGATTATTTGGTCAGAGATATTGTATCCAGCATTGGCGAGTACCAAATGCCAGATACTGGGGACTATTTGGCCTGAGGGTTTCCTAACCAGATTCTCCCTGCTCCGGGTCATCACTAGTGGCAGGTTAGTTGGCGTGTGCTGCATGTGGTGGGAGATCCACCATGTAGAAATAACAATCGTGCTACAGATTCTCGAAGTTTTCCTCATCTCATTTATTCTTTTATTGTTTTTTCTACTCGTATCTGTATCCAAACTCTGTAGAACTTTGCAGAAGTTCTCTATTGCGGAGATGAGGACAGAATGGCACCATGAAGTCCAGAGGGTGATGTCCCGGGAGATCATTCTCTGGATACATCTCCGGATTGCCCCCATTGCTGGTTATCCATTCCTCCACCAGGCTGCAGAACAAAACAAGACAAAGACTTTATAAGGACATTCCCGTCAGCTCCCCTCCCGACATTCACTCTGCAATCCATAAGCAATTGTTCATCTAAAATATTTGTGAATAATACCACGCTATTCTTATACAACAATTTGATTCGAGTGAAAAATAATTAGTGAAAATCTCCATGTGCAGAACTTAAACCTCATCTAGCTAAAGTCGCGGGAGGCGACGAAACGCGTTGGGAGCCGCTGGCATTGACCAGCTTCCCCTCTCTCATCACGGGTGAGCAGCGTGAGTTGGCTAAAGGCCTAATTCAAATGGGAGATTTTTATTGTTTCAATGTGAGTGTTATATTGGCACATTTAATAAAGATGGCATCAGTTTTTAGAAATGTTACACTATGGGTCTATTTTTTCTTTTACATGTTATAATACATGGAAGCATTTGACCATTTATGTTTTAAAGCTTACTATCCATATTAGGATCGGGAAGTGATCTCATGATCTCTTATAACATTCTCCGGTAAGAGCATATGATTGGTGGTGAGCATACACTATGATTGGATGGACTTTCATGCTCACGATTGGTCTAAAGATTGATTGATTGAACTTTAATGAGGATCTGAATTGAATATATTACAGCTCTGTGCTTTTTTCTATATCATTTGTTCATCTATCATGGCTTATGTATTTAGGGAACGTTCTAAAAGTGGACCCAAACCCAGGATTTTGCCTCTCAGGTGTTGTCTGACTATTCATAGCCCCCCACAGATAACAACGCCGAGCGCGTTCGTAGTGTCTCCTGCACTACTTCAAGGGCGAGTGAAGTAGTGCAGGAGACACTACGAACGCGTGGTTATCTGTGGGGGGTCCACGCCTGGTTGGTCTGTATGCACTTTTGTTCATTTCTTTCTCTTTCACTTCCATCACCACGGCGTGTTTTCCCTGCTCAATGGTATGTTATTCTGCTTTATTTTTGTACACTCATGTGGACCTGAATTGATTAATAGGTGGGTTTAGCACATTTTTTGTTGTATTTTTGCACTTTTGCATCTGAGAGCATACTAGTTATAGTATATAGGATTTGATACATACTTTTAATGGAGAGTATTTTACTTTTTGCACTGAGACAGACCTCAAGCGCTCCCTTGTGGTTTTAAATGTTTATGTCATGTAGTTGTTATTGTATAGTCTTAATGTTCATTGTGATTGTAAATATATGTAATTAGTCAATAAATTTGAATATTTTTTAGACCCTTAAAGTGGTGCAACTGTTTCATCCTTGACACTTTTTAGAGGGTACTGTGGGTGTCCCTCTTTTCTTGCACCCTTTTACAGGGAGCGTGCCCTCGTGGGCCATTCACAAATGCCTGGCACAGGCACGTGTCCTGCTAGAGAGATAGTGGGGATGCGGCCGCTGATAATTCATGCACCGTTGGACCGGGAACAAAGGTGAGTTTTGGGGCGACCTGGGAACTAAGGTGACTTTTCGGGCGACCCGGGGGGTTTGACACAGCGGGGCATCCCGAATCTGGATGCCCCGAGGGGAGCAAGCATGCCTGTCCTGGAGTCTCATAGACTCCATGGTGGATTTTTGGTCCACTTTAAGGTCACCCAAAAAAAATGGTCAGGGTACTCTATTATCCCAAAAAGTGCCAATATTCCTGCACCACCAAATGATCACAAATTACGTCCCCAGCTTCCAATAGTGTGGCAAACAACCTCTGCTATTCAAATGATCCCTCACCGTGTCAGAGGGACCCAATATCAGTGCCAAGTGACTCATTTGCCAACCAGGTGATTACTCCCCCACATGCCCCCCACAGCCAAAACACTCAACTTCCCCTCATAACATTTCCAAATACTATAACCCAAATGGTAACTCCATTAACGCTCAGACAGATCTGAGAATCGGTTGTGTGGAGATCCAGAAAACATGACCTGATGGTGGCTCTCGATGAGAGGGTTGGGGAACACTGTTGCAGACACTAATCACTATCGGCAACTACTCTACAATACTGACCACTGTCCTCAGCACTTAATAAAAGTGGCAATTAACGACAGCACCAATAATTATTTCGCTGATCAGTGATATGTGTCTGTCAAATCACTGGTTACCCAAAATCCTTTGTGGTCATTGTAAATGCCAACTGATGATCTAAAACCAAAACAGCTGCACATTCCAGCCCAATAAAAGGATAGCTTTAATTGAAATAGTGACCACTGATCAAGTCCTCAGCACTTAATAAAAGTGGCAATTAACGACAGCACCAATAATTATTTAGCTGATCAGTGATATGTGTCCGTCAACTCACAGATTACCCAAAATCCTCTGTGCTCATTGTAAATGCCAACTGATGATCTAAAACCAAAACAGCTGCACATCCCAGTCCAATAGAATGATAGCTTTAATTGAAACCAATGACTTACCAGTCCACATAGCTATGGTGCAGGAGGAACATGGGGTCACTGGCTGATACAGAAGAGTCCACCATTGTTTTCCTCATGTAAGTACGGACTTGGTTGTGCAAATCACCATCATCTTTTATGGACCAAAGATCCCTGGAGTATTTGACCAGGGGTCGAGGGGGGGGGGGCTGGCTACACCTACGCATACATATGAGTAGCATCGAATGCTGTGGATATTTATTCCTAAAAAGCCTGTAAATAAGCCATGCCCACAAACTAGATTAATCTGTTCCACTGTTGGTGGCTCCCGAGGAGAGGGTTGGGGAACACAGACACAGACCTTCATCGCTATTAGCAACTACTCTACAATAATGATCATTGATCAAGTCCTTACTTAATAAAAGTGGCAATTAACAACAGTACCAATAATTATTTAGCTGATCAGTGGCAATTAACAACAGCACCAATAATTATTTAGCTGATCAGTGATATGTGTCTGTCAACTCACCGGTTACCCAAAATCCTCTGTGTTCATTGCCAATGCAAACTGATGATCTAAAACCAAAACAGCTGTACATTCCAGTCCAATAGAAGGATAGTTATAATTGAAACCAATGACTTACCAGTCCACATAGCAATGGTGCAGGAGGAACATGGGGTCACTGGCTGATACAGAAGAACGCACCATTGTTTTCCCCATGTAAGTATGGACTTGGTTGTGCAAATGGTTTCCAGGGGCTTCTCCATCTTTTGGGTTCACATTACCTGTGGGAATGATGGCAATGAATATAATGAATAAACCTGTCATGAGTGTCATAACATATTCCTTAGCTGTCCAGTTGGTGCTCATGTTCTTCCCTTTGTCTTTGTTGTAGTTATAAGTACTGAGGTGTCGGAACAAGGACTATCTGGTTTGGAAGCCCTCTGGTTGGGTAGCTCCCAGAATACAACAGCTCCAATCACCACCATCCTGTCAACTGATATAGGGGTCTCAGATCCAAGGCCCTCACTAGTTACCAGTCCCTATCTGTGACATCAACCAACCTGCTAAGAATGGAGGGCATCCCTTGGGCAGAAAACAATTTGTACACAAAAAAACAGCAGAGTGAGTTAGTAGTGAATTTCAGGAAGGGTCAATATGTTTAGGAAGTGAAGCGTAGAGAAGACCAGAATTCTTAGGGAGGGATTTTTCAGGTGCCAAAGCCCAAGATGAGAAAACCTGAAAATACATTGAAGACAATCTTCACAGTACGCGAGAGCACTCCACAAGGAAACCAGGGATGCAGCTGCTACCGATTTATATACCAACAAACCATATTGACCAACAAGTCAAAACACCGGCCTAAAGCTCTGATTGGACGCAGTGAGCCCGGAAATGGCTGAAAGGTGAGTGGAGTAGGACATCTGGGGGGTTTCACACAACTAGGCATCCCAAATCGGCCAAAAACTAAATCGAGGATAGGCAAAATCCTGGTCTCCAGCGGAAATTAAGAACTGACCTGTTCAGCTCTTTATTTCCGGATAGCCCCTATCCACGCACATCCGCGCGCGCCCCGCGCGTTATCCCCTATGGCGAGCAGCTCTGTCTGCCCCTTCAGGAATGATCAGGACGCACTTGGCGCCATCTCTTTCTCAGCTGGAGACCTGTGTGCACACTATAAATGACCATCTCTCCCCACTATGGATACCGCATCCTCTTGAGAAAGGTCTTTGACAGACCGAAACGTTGAGGTGTTCTAGCGACCTGCGGTCAGCCTGTAAGCTTTACAACTTGATTGTCTTGTTACCTGGGTTATGCGTTTGATCTTTCATGCTTGAAGGGGAATACAACTTGGAATATGATTTACTTCGATTTACTGTGACTTACTTTGATCAACTTGTTAATCATTTGTGTTATCTCTACTGTTGTATGACCCCCCTTTAAGTGCTATATATGTATACCTTCTGTTTTGGGCTATAATAGTTTGTTATAGAACCACAAAAAATACAGAAATGAGGGTGGTTGGGCCCCCTCTGAAATTAATAGAGAGCTCAACAAAACCCAGCCTCGCCTACAAATACCTTAACTTCAACCACAACATAAAGACCACAATGTTTTATTAATTACATTAAAAACATTCTATACAAAGGTGTATTAGCACACGTTATAACACCAATTCTTACATTCATGTGTATTACATTGCAAATATAAATAAAATTAATCATTAATAAACATTATGCGATTTTGCATTGGTTTGCAGATGTGATCATTAAAGCATGGGGCGGACGCGTTTCGCCATTCGATTGGCTTTCTCAGCGCCCTGATAGACATTCTGATATGGTGAAGTAATGACCATAACCTGGATGAGCCAAAATTAGCAAATATTGCATATTAGATGATTTTAGAAGATACCAAAGGGCCATTCATAATAGTCTTGAGGGATATTTAGGTTAGTGAGAGTCCAGAAAGGTGCGAGAGAGACATGGAGCCTGTAGTATGTGCGCTCCGTAGTGCAGCGTGAAGGGGGAGGAAGGGAGAAATCCCCCAATAGACGTCTGTCCCTCATTGGCGCCAGTAGGATGCTGACTTTTTTTTTTGCTTTTTTTTTTTCCTTCCTTATACTAAGAGGCCGATTCATTAATAGCGCCAGGTAGCGACAGATGAGCGACTGTAGCGTGATTTTTTTCAGCTCCAGCCAGTATTCGCTGTGCTTGGCCGGCATTAGCTTGATGACAGCGACTCAGTCGGTGTGCGGTAATGTTGAATACGGGCTGGGGGGTCGCTGTTTCACAGGTCCAGCGTTGTATGTGAGCGCCTGACAACGAATGGCCAGAGCGAACGGCTAGCTTCATATTCATCAACAAATCACGCTCCGAATGTGCTGGCGCTGTCCATTCCTTGTTTAAACCCCAGAGCGCTGGCAGCGATGTGTATTAACTAGTTTTTAACCCCTAAACAACCATATTTTTTGAATGTAACATTATACATGTTTTTAGAATCATTTTGTAATATGAATACATTAATCTCAGACCTGTTAGATCAATTCTGCACATATTTGTTTTACATTTTTTTTTTACTTAAAAATAAATCCTAACATTGCAGAAGTGGTCTCCGAATTTTTGACATTAAAAAATAAGAAAAAAAAATAATACCAATTAATTATGATTAATTATAGATTGCTCCATTGAAATGCATTGGACATCGCCAGGGAGCGACAGCTCATACCTGGCGCTGTGAGGGAATTTGCAGCGGCGCTGTTTGGTCCAGGCGGCTTCATGGTGAATGCCGCGCTAGCCGTCGCTCTCGCCGGCGCTAGCCTCATTTTGCTTGATAAATGCGTCATTGTGACCGCCGCCGGGCGTACTTGAGTCGGTAGTCGCCGTTAGCTGCCGCTACCTGGCGCTCGTCAGACACTACCTGGCGCTATCGCTTGATGAATAAGGGCATAAGCATCCGCATGGTAGGGTCGTGTACATTGGGGTTTCTTAGAACCCTCTCCTTTGAGCATTGTTATAGAACCTATTGACTGCGCTGTAAATAACCTGCACCTTTGTACATCACTATATTTATGAGCATTAAGAAACATGAATTTCTTTGCATAACCTTTTGCTGGTGTTCATTGTTATATTGTATATTTTAGTACCAGATCAGCAGAGGCATTTTGGAGTTTTTTTTTGAACCCTAATGACCTTCTCCTTGTTCTATATGATGTTATTAACCTATCAGTGTGCTACAACCAATCCTATTAACCTGGCTCCCCTTTTGTTGAGTAATGTTGAGCAGGGCCGGCTCCAGGTTTATACAGGTCCTCGGGCAACAGAGAAAAAAGAGCGAGCTGGAAAGAGAAAAAGAATAGATAAAAGAAAGAGAATGAAAGATAGAAAGAATAGAAGGCAAGAAGAAAGAAAAGGAATGGCATAACAGATGGGAAAAAAAACAGGCTGATTCATCATTAGCGCCAGGTAGCGACAGATGAGCGTCTGTAGCGGCACTTTCAGAGCGCCCGCTAGTAGTCACTGTGCTCGGCCGTGGGTCGCTAGTTTATAAAGACTCAGGCCCTTATTTAACAAGGGATAGCGCCAGGTAGCGACTGGTGAGCGGCCGGTAATGACAGTCACCGCCACGAGAACGCCGGCTCCCCTCCGCAATCACACATTTATCAAGCCGATCCTGCTTAGCGACTGACAGAGCGCCAGATAGCGAATCATTCATCATTATTCCAGCCTCACCCCACAGCGCCAGCGAGCGACCTTGAACAGCGACAGGTATGACCTCTCGCTACCTGGCGCTCTCCAATGCATTTCAATGGAACAATCGTTAAATATTCTTAATTAATTGTTATTAATGTTTTTTTTTTTTTTTTTTTTAATGTCAAAAATTCTGTGACCACTTCTGCAATGTTAGATATTTTTTTTAAGGTAAAAAAAAAAAAAAAGAAAAAATGTTTGCAGAATTGATATTACAGGTCTGATATTAATGTATTCATATTACCAAAGGTTTTGAAAAACATGTTTTTGTTTTTTTTTGTAAAAATATGGTTGTTTGGGGGTTAAAAAACTACTTTTAACACATCGCCGCCAGCGCTCTGGGGTTTAAACAAGCATTTCACAGCACGAGAATTTTTTGAGTGTGATTTTTTAATGAATATGCTGGGAGCCGTTCGCTATGGCCATTCGCTGTCATGCGCTCCCATACAGCGCGGAACCTGTCAAACAGCGACTCCTCACCCAATTACATTACGGCAAACCGACTGAGTCGCTATCAACTACAGAACAACGGCCAAGCACAGCGACTACAAGCGGGTGCTTTGAAAATGTCGCTACAGTCGCTCATCTGTCGCTACCTGGCGCTATTAATGAATCGGCCTCCCCGTCGCTGTGCAGCAATGATGAATACATTGTGAGGAGTCGCTATTTGACCAGTACAGCGCTGTATGGGAGCGCATGTTAGCGACTGCTCATAGCGACCGACTCACACCATATTCAGCAAAAAAACAGCCTCACAAATCTCTGGTGCTGAAAAATGCTTCTCTGATGCCCAGAGCGCAGGAGGCTGTGTGATTAAAGTCTGTTTTTCAGCATCTATCCACCAGTAACAAAGCGAAAACATATGGAATTACATTGTAACAACATTGTAACATGACACTTTAATGGCAGAGCTGTGATGTCATTTCTGAGGAAATATATAAAAAATGAAAAAATTGTCAAAAAACTGCTTATTTAATGTCAGGAGAGGTCACAGAATTATTTGAGATTTTTTGGGAAAAAAAAACAAACAAGCAAAAACCCGGTTTAAAGAGAAGAAAAGGTTCGTCCATTGAAATGTATGGGAGAGCGACAGGTAGCGAGAGGTCATAACTGGCGCTGTGCAAGGCTGAACGCCGGCGCTGTTCGCTGAGGCTGTGAAAATGATGAATCAGACGCTACATGGCGCTATCCGAGTCGCTAAACAGATTCTGCTTGATAAATGTGTAATTGCTGCCATGTCCGGCGTTCACCTGTCGCTACCTGTCATTTACAAGCCGCTACCTGACGCTATCCCTTCTTAAATAAGGACGTTAGGCGCTCTGAAACAACGAACCATGGCCAAGCACAGTGATTACTAGCGTTCGCTCTAAAATCATCACTACAGACGCTCATCTGTCGCTACCTGTCATTAACCAGGCGCTACCTGACGCTGTCCCTTCTTAAATAAGGGCCAAAGAATAGATGGAAGAAAAACTCGAAGGCAAGAATAGAATAGAATGAAGAAAGAAAGAGAATGCAATTACTGACAGAAATAATAGAAGTAAAGATGAAAGAAATGAAATGGCAGAAACAACAGATGAAACAGATGAAAGAAACAAAGAATAAACGACAAAAGAAAAGAAACAAAGGCGGGCCCTCCGAATGTGCAGCGGCCCCGCCCAGTGCTGGTGCTTGCCCTGACGTAGCGGTCTGCCCATATAAGAAATAAACGTGCATAGGGAGGAGAGTAGAGAGGAGCGTGCATTTTATTATATATTACTGGCCTCCCAGAGCCCAGGACGCAGGAGTCACATGGCCACAGCAGTAAAGGGGATGAAGCCGCAGACTGTCTTTAAGCCATTGTGCCTTTCCCCCTATACACAAACAATGTGGCTCGGGAGGAATCAACGCACCAACATTTTTTTTTATTTTTTTTTTACTATAGCAGTAATGTCTGCACCCCCCCCCCCCTCCTTGCAGGTGACCGCCCTAGGCACAGGCCTAGGTTTGCCTAATGGTAAATACAGCCCTGTCCGTATTATTAAACGTACACGAGTTCTATACAATTTGCACCGCATGCATCAATGCAATGATATAAACACCTTCATTCCATGAGTAAGACCAAAGAATCAAAATATATGTATCTCTACAATTTAGGATTGGTGTGCCGATATGGGATACCCCCGAACCAAAACAATTTGTAAGACCAAAAAATGTGTGTGTGTGTGTGTGAGTGGCCCCAGCAGCCCAAGCCGGCACCGCCAGCCTAAGAAAGCGCTAATCTACTATTTGCATAACAATCATAAATTCATTTTGATTAAAAAGAGCGAACAACAAACATTTAAAAACAAAGCTCTGGCACCTTGAAAAAGTGGGTCTATCCCACGGAACGCGTGGGTAAAGGGGGCGCCAGAAATCAGCCAAATATATATGCTGATATAATGACATGTTTAATTGATCTGAGCACTTTAAAGTGGACCAACACCCAGGATTTTCACTATGCTGGGCGTTGGACACCCCGATCACCCCGATGCCCCAAAAAACCTACCTTACCGCCGACGGATAAGCGACTGGACAAGCTGGGGCCGCCGACGCCACCTCTCGCGCGTCCCTCTTACAGGGAGCGCGACCCATTCACAGGCGGCCGGCGCGGGTGCGTGACGCGTGAGAGGCGGCGGCGGTGGAGAAGGTAAGGTTTGTGGGCGTCCGGGGGAGGGGTTTCACACAGCGATTTCGGACGCCCCGCAGGGAGGGAGCTGATCAGCGGTGGGTGTTGGTCCACTTTAAGGAGGTTTTCTCTTTTTTGCATTTCCATGCGCTTTTTTTTGTAAGGCACTTTAGATATGCATCGGCACTTTCTTTGGATTGAGGATTAGTGGTATATAAGTACGTTTGCACATTGTATACACCGTATATACTCGAGTATAGGCCGACCCGAATATAAGCCGAGGCGCCTAATTTTAACACATAAAACTGGAAAAGTTATTGACTCGAGTAGAAGCCGAGGCGGCTTTTTTCAATTGGAATTGGAGTTGATTTGAGGAATCAACGGGCTGATGCAGAATTCGGTCTGCTTTACCGTGTGCGTTTGCTTGCAGTCATGAACGCGCTTCGTCAACCATTAGGGCACAGAACTCTACCCTTATGCTTCTGAGCCAATGATGCTTAGCCGTAATAGACGCCACAGACTCATACCTCCCAACTTTTGGAAACAGTAAAGAGGGACATTTTTTGTCATTAAACCACGCCCAAAGTGTCTGGAAAGACCCATCTTTAGAGGCCGATTCATTAATAGCGCCAGGTAGCGACAGATGAGCGCCGGTAGCGTGATTTTCACAGCGCCAGCTAGTAGTCGCTGTGCTTGGCCGGGGTTTGCTTGTTGACAGCGACTCAGTCGGTGTGCGGTAATGTTGAATACGGGGTTAGGGGTCGATGTTTCACAGGTTCCGCGCTGTATGGGTGCGCCTGACAGCGACTGGCCAGAGCGAACGGCTTGCTGCAGATTCATTAAAAAATCACGCTGAAAAATTTCTCGCGCTGTGAATTCCTTGTTTAAACCCCAGAGCGCTGGCGGCGATGTGTGTAAAGTAGTTTTTAACCCCCAAACAACCTTTTTTTTTATATGTAAAAATTATACAAGTTTTTCTAAACATTTTGTAATATGAATACATGAATATCAGACCTGTAATATCAATTCTGCACATTTTTTTTTTTTTTTTTTTTTTACTTTAAAAAAAATCCTAACATTGCAGAACTGGTCACAGAATTTTTGACATTAAAAAAAAAAAAAAAAAAACATTAATAGCAATTAATTATGATTAATTAAAGATTGCTCCATTGAAATGCATTGGACCACGCCAGGGAGCGCCAGGTCATACCTGTCGCTGTGATGGGATTAGCAGCGGCGCTGTTCGTTGCAGTCGGCTACATGATGAATCCCGCGCTAGCTGTCGCTCTCGCCGGCGCTAGCCTCATTTAGCGTGATAAATGCGTCATTGTGACCGCCGCTGGGCGTACTTGATTCGGTAGCCGCCGATAGCTGGCGATACCTGGCGCTCGTCAGACACTACCTGGCGCTAGCCCTTGATAAATAGGTGCCCGATTTCCCTATGTCTAAACGAAGGAAGAGCTGGGTGTCAGCGGGGAGCACCCAGAGTGTCAAGATTCGCCACTACTTCCCCCCTGAGGGACCTTCTAGTGCTGGAGGGAGAGGCAGCAACATGGCGCCTGTAAAGCAGAAGCCGGCGACACGTGCGGCAGCGGAGAGAGGAGGCGGAGAGAAGCAGAGCCGCCGGAGAGTTACCTGCCGCAGGAGGAGGTAAGCGGTGAGCCGACAGCCCCGGCCTCCGATGTGGCAACCTGTCGAGGAGTAGAGGGGCAGGAGCCCGAAGTAGCGGTGCAGCCGACGGAGGTGGCAGGAGCGGCGATCCGCTGCTCTGCAGTTATACCGGCAATGACAGCGGCTCACGTGGCGGGGCAGGAGAGGGGGGAGAGGCGCCCTGTGAGTAGGCGATCCATCGCGGAGTACACGCCTGCACTTTCCCAGGCAGCAGGCGCCAGCAGAAGCCCCGGGAAGTGACAGAGGGTGAGTGCGGGAGCCGGCACGGGGGCGGGAAATGAATGGGCATGTCTCCTCCGTTTCACTGACTCGAGTATAAGCCGAGGCGGCTTTTTTCAGCCCAAAAAGTGGGCTGAAAAACTCGGCTTATACTCGAGTATATACGGTATGTTTTTGGGTATTTTATTATTGGATGGACTTTTGGCCTGTGAGTCTCCTGTGGAGATGAATGATTTGAAATGTATGATTGTTATGCAAATAATAGATGTAGCGATAACCCTTATCGCCGGAGGGCTTCACCGCCCGAGACGTCCTTTTCCCAATCATAAGAGGTGCTGCTGGAATTCCAGAGTCGTCCGTGAGGAAACAGGAACAGCCCTTACAAGGGCTAGTGAATTGTAATATAGCGTTTCCCCCAATAAGAGACAGAACTTCAGTATTGAGGGTGAAGGTGAAGACTTTTTATTAGTGCCACTCTAGGCCTTATATACACAAGTCTCCATACAATGACAACCACACTGACCAATAGCAGCAGGGCACACAATCCCTCAACTCTGCCGGTAACGCAATCAGTAGAACAATAGCAGGCTGTAATACAATCAATCAGGACAATGCCATTGACTGTGACTTAATCAACAATACAATGGCAGTCAGAACAATGAATAACGTAATCAATCAACACAAACAATGGCAGTCTGTAACATGCTTAAGAAAAGGAAAGTAATGAACCTGTGTAAAGTCCAAAGGGCAGAGAGTCTGTCACAATGCCCCCTTTTTGTGGAACACCCGGCAGACCCGGATTGACCCTGTTCAGGTTAACGTGGGGCTGTCCGGACTCTTGTTATGGGCAGAGTTCTGTGTAAGGACAAGTCTGCACATAGTGAGTAACCGGACTAAACATTGACGTGGGCTGTACATAGGAATCGGTCATGGGTGGGGTCCAAACTTTGGGATATTGTGGCGTTGGTGAGTTCAGCACCAAAGTCCTTGGTTGGATGTGTGCACAGGTGCTTTGCTTTCTTATAGCTGGTCCAAGTTTCAATCTCTTTCCATGGAAGCTGATCGGAGAATCCACAATCTTCTGCACATCTATATCATCGTAAAAGGAGACAAAACCATAACCCTTAGAAACGCCAGAGGCATCCCTAATAATTTTGACATTCTTTACAGCGCCATACTTTGAAAAAACATCCTTAATTTCAGGCTGATTAATCCGACGGCCAATGCCCCCAACAAAAATAGTGTTTGGCATAAGTTTCCCTTCTGGAAGGACGTAACCTGATGGCTGATCCTCTTCTTGGCTTCTTGTAACAGACATGACGTGATGCAGACGAAACCCCTGGGTCTCCCCGACCAGTGGGCTGGAGTCGGCAGCTCGGGCTGGAGCCCGGGTTGTAACAGGGTTGACGCTGGCTGGTCCAGAGGTAGCGTAGGCAGAAGTCATTGGTCCTAGATCATTTCCCAATAGTACTTCTGCGGGTAAGTTGTCCATAAGTCCCACATGTACCCTGCTGGATCCAGCTCCCCAGTCAAGATGTACTCGGGCGGTGGGGAGTCGAAACACAGCTCCTCCCGCCACCCTTACTGCAACGGTGTGTCCAGTGCGGTCTTTGTTCTTGACCAAATGAGGTTGGAGCAAGGTAAGTGTGGCTCCGGTGTCGCGTAATCCTTGCGCGGTGCGTCCATTGACTCGTACCTCCTGGCGATGGTGCTGTCGGTTGTCTTGGATGGCCGCTTGTACGGGATCAGCTTCATACAGCACCCTCAGATACTCTTCCGAACTGCTCTCAGCTTCCAAACAGTGTGCCGCAGGAGTACGGGAGGTGGAAGGTTGTTTTTGCCTCCACGTGTTTCGGGGAGGCTCTAGGGCGCAATCCCTGCGATAATGTCCCCATTGTTTGCAACGATGGCACTGAACTGTGGAGAGGTTCGGTTGCTGCGCTGGCCTATGTGGCCCAGAGTCACGAGTTGGCGCTGAAGCCACAGGTGCTTGAAATTTGATGGGAGGTGGTGGTTTTGGAGCAGACTGTTCTGTCCGGCGCGCATCGGTGTACTCGTCGGCTAGATGAGCAGCCTCAGGTAGCGTTAGAGGCCTCCGGTCACGTACCCACTCTCTTAGCTCTGGTTGCAGGGCATTGAGAAAATGTTCTAGTAAAAATAACTGTAGTACATCCTCAGCGGTCATGGCTTTGCATCCAGTGACCCAGTGTGATGCTGTACGATGGAGGCGACATGCCCACTCCGTGTAAGAATCCCCTCCCTTCTTTTGGGATTCCCGAAATCGTCGCCTGTAGGCTTCCGGGGTGACAGCGTACTGGGCTAACAAAGCCTCCTTTACCAGATGGTAGTGTGGTAAGTCCGCATCAGAGATGGCCCGGAAAGCATCGGAAGCTTTCCCAGATAGTTTCCCTGATAATATGGTGACCCATTCCTCCGTGGGTACCCGGTGTAAAGCGCACTGCCGTTCAAAATCGGCCAAAAATCCGTCAATCTCGTCGTCACTTTCCTGGAAGGACTTAAATGCTGCAAATGGAATCTTTCTCCCCCCAGTGTAACTGAGGCTGAGAGGCTGCTGGGTTGAAAGTCGCCGATCTTCCCTTCGCTTACTGGCCTCTGCCTCCGCTGCGGCGAAGACTCGGTCGATCAGTTCCTGTGATGGATTCGGGCCATAGACCGACAATCTGTTCCGAACCGCTTGAACGAGAGCAGCGTCTTCATTGATCTCTATATTGGTTTCAGTCCTCACTGCTGCATGATCCATTTCGATCAGCTCGGCTATCAGTTCCCGACGTGGGCGGTTGCTAGCTGACCTTCCCCGGCTCTCGAGTAGATCCTTCAGGGTCAGCCTTTTCAACTTGTCATACTGACTCTCCATCAGGGTAGCACTCTCTCTGGGTAGAAAGGACCATCCGACCGCTTGCCACCAATTGTAGCGATAACCCTTATCGCCGGAGGGCTTCACCGCCCGAGACGTCCTTTTCCCAATCGTAAGAGGTGCTGCTGGAATTCCAGAGTCGTCCGTGAGGAAACAGGAACAGCCCTTACAAGAGCTAGTGAATTGTAATATAGCATTTCCCCCAATAAGAGACAGAACTCAGTATTGAGGGTGAAGATGAAGTGTTTTTATTAGTGGCACTCTAGGCCTTATATACACAAGTCTCCATGCAATGACAACCACACTGACCAATAGCAGCAGGGCACACAATCCCTCAACTCTGCCGGTAACACAATCAGTAGAACAATAGCAGGCTGTAATACAATCAATCAGGACAATGCCATTGACTGTGACGTAATCAACTATACACAATGGCAGTCAGAACAATGAATAACGTAATCAATCAATACACTGGCAGTCTGTAACATGCTTAAGAAAAGGAAAGTAATGAACCTGTGTAAAGTCCAAAGGGCAGAGAGTCTGTCACAATAGATTAGCGCTTTCTTAGGCTGGCGCTTTCTTAGGCTGGCGGTGGCGGCTTGGGCTGCTGGGGCCACGCACACACATTTTTTGGTCTTACAAATTGTTTTGGTTCGGGGGTATCCCATATCGGCACACCAATCCTAAATTGTAAAGATACATATATATTGATTCTTTTTGCTTCAGGGGCTTTTTATATATTGACCTTCGTTCCATTATTTACCTTCCATCGCATTTCGGAAGCTGTGTTCAGCAGATGCGTCGTAGGGCGGCGTGTCGTAGTCCTTCCATTTTAGAGCATTTTGTACATCTTCCCTAGTGGGTAATGTGGTGGTGTGCTCCAATCCCGGGCTCCTCAGGAGGTTCTCAGTGTAGATCCCGGTGTTCCCAAATCGGCAATACTGATTCACTTTGCTGCTGTTGCTGCAAAAGACCTAAGAAAACACAACAAAAAAAAAAAAAAAAACGCAACAGTTGCAGGTAGGATGATTTTTAATGTGGGCAATCTGTATGTACGGGGGGAGGCAAAACATACAAGATAGGCTCTTATTCAGGGTGAGGGTCCGGATTAATGTGGGCAATCTGTATGTACGGGGGGGGGGCAAAACATACAAGATAGGCTCTTATTCAGGGTGAGGGTCCGGATTAATGTGGGCAATCTGTATGTACGGGGGGAACATACAAGATAGACTCTTATTCAGGGTGAAGGTCCAGATTAATGTGGGCAATCCAGATTAATGTGGGCAATCTGTATGTACAGGGTGGGAGAAACATACAAGATAGGCTCTTATTCAGGTTGAAGGTCCGGATTAATGTGGGCAATCTGTATGTACAGCGGGAAACATACAAGATAAGCTCTTATTCGGTTTGAAAGTCCGGATTAATGTGGGCAATCTGTATGTACACGGTGGGAGAAACATACAAGATAGGCTCTTACTCGGGTTGAAGGTCCGGATTAATGTGAGCAATCTGTATGTACACGGTGGGAGAAACATACAAGATAGGCTCTTACTCGGGTTGAAGGTCCGGATTAATGTGAGCAATCTGTATGTACAGGGGGAAACATACAGGATAGATTCTTATTCGGGTTGAAGGTCCGGATTAATGTGGGCAATCTGCATGTACAGGGGTGGGGGGACATACAAGATAGACTCTTATTCAGGGTGAAGGTTCGGATTAATATGGACAATCTGTATGTACAGGGGGGAAACATATAAGATAGGCTCTTCTTCAGGGTGAGGGTCCGGATTAATGTCAGCAATCTGTATGTACAGCAGGGAAACATACAATATAGTCTCTAATTCAGGGTAAGAGTTTGGGCTATTCATTAATTCATGCTCAATGTCCGGTTTATTGAAAAGCAGTGCAGAAGCTGTGGGTTTACACACTGTGGTGGAGCCAATGGAGTGAAGGGACACCGGAGGGTGTGGCCTAGGTACATATAGAGGATTCAAGGGTTTTTCAAGATTGGCCTACATATGCCCCTATGGAGTAATGACTCTTCCTCTAAGTCTCTTCAACATGAAAAAAAAACGTGAACAGTTTTTTTTTTTTTTCTAGAGGAGGGGTGGCAGCCGCTCAGACCATTTTATAACTAACCTGGGAGGGGCACGTTAGCAGGGCAATTAGGATACAAAAGTCTTAAAGGAGCCACAGCACTCAACCCTGTTATCTTGCAGACCAACCTAAAATCAGTCTCTAAACTTTAGGACCTGGTCACACACATCTGCAGAAGTATCCTATCTTCGACCCTTCCACCCCATGGCTTGCACTTGAGGTTAAGGGCAACCTCAGGTAAGCCTGCTCCCAATTTATCTACTGCATTGTATGTCCCAAATGGGGCTCTCGGAGATTAGAGTTAGGATGCACCTCACCTTGGCGCTTGGTGGTGCAGCTTCAGCTACTTCTGCAGATGTGTGTGGACCGAGTCCTCTGCTTTTAACCAAGTTTAGAGACTTTTCTTGGGGGTGGAGAGGGAGGGGTAGGGGGGGTCTAAATTCTGGGTTTGGACAAGTATGTCTAGGAAGTAGATATTGGTGTTGTCGGGTGACAGGCGCTCCTCCCTAGTGCAAATTGGGGTTGGTTCTCCCCCTGGGCGCGCCTGTTTGTTTCACCCTTAGTTACAATGAGCTAATTACCTTATACATTTGATTAGTGCTTTTTATTCATGCGAGTGTCTTTTACAAATATTTACAAGTATTCACATATCTTTTCCATACAAGTTTTTTTCACATTTCTTACAATAGTTTCTTTTGAGTCTGTGTTCAGTCTTGTGACTGGTATAAGGCTAATAGTCCATTGATATGTTTAGTGATTATGGGTTGGAAAAGGGGGGGGGCGCTGCGTGCCTCTCCACTTTCCTAAAGTCCTTTTTCCAATGCACTGAAGAAGCTACGCCAAGCGAAACGCGTATGCACTTGCTACAAACAGGAGGTACTAAACCCAACACCGGACACCTTTGCTACAAACGGGGTCCCCCAACACTGTATGGGAAAAAGGACTTAAGGAAAGTGGAGAGGCACGCAGCGCCCCCCCTTTTCCAATCCATAATCACTAAACATATCAATGGACTATTAGCCTTATACCAGTCACAAGACTGAACACAGACTCAAAAGAAACTATTGTAAGAAATGTGAAAAAAACTTGTATGGAAAAGATATGTGAATACTTGTAAATATTTGTAAAAGACACTCGCATGAATAAAAAGCACTAATCAAATGTATATAGTAATAAGCTCATTGTAACTAAGGGTGAAAAAAACAAGCGCGCCCAGGGGGAGAACCAACCCCAATTTGCACTAGGGAGGAGCGCCTGTCACCCGACAACACCAATATCTACTTCCTAGATATACTTGTTCAAACCCAGACCTTAGACCCCCCCTACCCCTCCCTCTCCACCCCCAAGAAAAGTCTCTAAACTTGGTTAAAAACAGAGGACTCGGTCCACACACATCTGCAGAAGTAGCTGAAGCTGCACCACCAAGCGCCAAGGTGAGGTGCATCCTAACTCTAATCTCCGAGAGCCCCATTTGGGACATACAATGCAATAGATAAAATGGGAGCAGGCTTACCTGAGGTTGCCCTAAACCTCAAGTGCAAGCCATGGGGTGGAAGGGTCGAAGATAGGATACTTCTGCAGATGTGTGTGACCAGGTCCTCAACTTTAGAGACTGATTTTAGGTTGGTCTGCAAGATAACAGGGTTGAATGCTGTGGCTCCTTTAAGTCTCTTGGAGACTCCAGCACGAAGCCGCACTTACCCCCCAGGAGCCAAATAATGAACTATTGGATATGTTCCCTTCATCGTCATTGCTGCCCAGGTATTCATCGGTGCATAGGCTGCAGCCGATTTCACCGGTCCAATTATAGTACGGTATTGATAAAGATTCATCCCCGGTAAGGCGCTGTAATTGTCTCTCCATGAAAAGGATCAGGTGCCGGTGCCAGACGGGAAAAGCCGGGCCCTGGTGAGCAAAGTTCTTTTTAGAATCAGAACAGTTGACCAGGATGTGCTTGGCGGCATAGTGGTGAATCCACGCAAACACATCGTAGACCGAGGCGTCGGCAAAACGGTAAGTGTCGCGGTCGTAACGATTGTCCGTAACCAGAACGACGAAATCCCTGCTGGTCGTAGTTTTTGCCAAAGTCAAGTATCGTAAGAACTTTTCTCTCTCCTTCGGGTTTAGCTCCCTGATCTCTCTCCTGCTCAGAATTTCCTTTCGGTCGCATTTGTCTCCATATAAGCCGTACTTGCATTCGCCGCAGCTGTAGCCGCTGAAGTTCCCGTAGCACTCGCAGCAGTGTTTAAAATAACCCCGAGGCCAGTTCATGCGGTCATCCTCGCACTCGGGATCGAAGGAATTCTGCGGGGCCGTAACGTCGGCTGAATCGGGATCGACCGGGCATTTCCCGCGTCCGGCGTGCTCCCCGCACGGGCTTCCGTTCCACAGCGGGCAACATATCTTTGTCTTCAGAGCTCGTTCTGTGACGCATTCCCTGTAAAACTGGCTGCAACCCTGATGCAGGTGAAACAGCAAAATCAAGAGGAGGACGGATGTCATCATAGGGACCATGTTCAGGAAGATCGCTCCACAGATATCACCCTCCTGAAAGTGAGAGAGAAAAGCTACATATAATTATTGTACAGTATTATTATATTATTACAGTCGTCTTGCACCACCAATTGCAACAATATGGTGAGAGATGAAAGAAGATCAATATGTTCATCGAGCTTTATGACATTATCCATATATTGGTCATCTACCATGATTTACAACTGCTCCTACTGCTGATTGCCCTCCAGTCCTTATTGCCTTCCCTATAGCCACCAATCACCCTCCAGTCCTTATTGCCTTCCCTATAGCCACCAATCACCTTCCAGTCCTTATTGCCTTCCCTATAGCCACCAATCATCCTCCAGTCCTTATTGCCTTCCCTATAGCCACCAATCATCCTCCAGTCCTTATTGCCTTCCCTATAGCCACCAATCACCCTCCAGTCCTTATTGCCTTCCCTATAGCCACCAATCACCCTCCAGTCCTTATTGCCTTCCCTATAGCCACCAATCGCCCTCCAGTCCTTATTGCCTTCCCTATAGCCACCAATCACCCTCCAGTCCTTACTGCCTTCCCTATAGCCACCAATCACCCTGCAGTCCTTATTGCCTTCCCTATAGCCACCAATCACCCTCCAGTCCTTATTGCCTTCCCTATAGCCACCAATCATCCTCCAGTCCTTATTGCCTTCCCTATAGCCACCAATCACCTTCCAGTCCTTATTGCCTTCCCTATAGCCACCAATCATCCTCCAGTCCTTATTGCCTTCCCTATAGCCACCAATCATCCTCCAGTCCTTATTGCCTTCCCTATAGCCACCAATCACCCTCCAGTCCTTATTGCCTTCCCTATAGCCACCAATCACCCTCCAGTCCTTATTGCCTTCCCTATAGCCACCAATCGCCCTCCAGTCCTTATTGCCTTCCCTATAGCCACCAATCACCCTCCAGTCCTTACTGCCTTCCCTATAGCCACCAATCACCCTCCAGTCCTTATTGCCTTCCCTATAGCCACCAATCACCCTCCAGTCCTTATTGCCTTCCCTATAGCCACCAATCATCCTCCAGTCCTTATTGCCTTACCTATAGCCACCAATCACCCTCCAGTCCTTATTGCCTTTCCTATAGCCACCAATCACCCTCCAGTCCTTACTGCCTTCCCTATAGCCACCAATCATCCTCCAGTCCTTATTGCCTTCCCTATAGCCACCAATCACCCTCCAGTCCTTATTGCCTTCCCTATAGCCACCAATCACCCTCCAGTCCTTATTGCCTTCCCTATAGCCACCAATCGTCCTCTAGTCCTTATTGCCTTCCCTATAGCCACCAATCATCCTCCAGTCCTTATTGCCTTCCCTATAACCACCAATCACCCTCCAGTCCTTATTGCCTTCCCTATAGCCACCAATCACCCTCCAGTCCTTATTGCCTTCCCTATAGCCACCAATCACTCTCCAGTCCTTATTGCCTTCCCTATAGCCACCAATCACCCTCCAGTCCTTATTGCCTTCCCTATAGCCACCAATCACCCTCCAGTCCTTATTGCCTTCCCTATAGCCACCAATCACTCTCCAGTCCTTATTGCCTTCCCTATAGCCACCAATCACCCTCCAGTCCTTATTGCCTTCCCTATAGCCACCAATCACCCGCCAGTCCTTATTGCCTTCCCTATAGCCACCAATCACCCTCCAGTCCTTATTGCCTTCCCTATAGCCACCAATCACCCGCCAGTCCTTATTGCCTTCCCTATAGCCACCAATCACCCTCCAGTCCTTATTGCTTACTGCTTGCTCTGCTGCCACTGAAGACTCCATCATTGCTGTCTCACCACCTTCTGAGCTTCCATCAGTTGCCCTCCATTCCATGTCACCTTCTCCATTGTTGCTGACCATCCCTTGTTGCTGAGGTCGGCCATGAGCAGGTCTGCACACAACACCCGGCATTCAGTGGTGTCAAATATTACCATGGCCAAGTGTGAGCCTGAGTGGGACCCTGAAGATGCCGGGGGCCTTGGCAACTGCCCAGGTTTGTCCTGTGCTGGCGCCGGCCCTGCTGATATCACTTATTAAGGGAGAAATATCGACCTAGAACTGACGCTGAAGAGATCAGCCACAGAAGGCCACCAAATGTTTAGAAACTGGGTTGATACGCTTTATCAGCTGCTGTCCAGACTTGGCTTTTAGGGGAGGTCATGTCAACCCCGACCCAGGATCTGGGCCTGCAACGCCTCACCCGACAAAAGTAACAACTGACAATAGTCAGGACTCACATCCACGAAGTATAGAAGCAGAAGCCTACAAGCCAACAATCTAAGGCTTCCAAAGGTGAGACAAGACCAGTGGTAGTGTCACGCTCAGGTAACTCCAGCCCTCCAGGTAAGCCCTCAACCCCCGATCTCCGCAGCCAGCTTCACCTGTAGGAGCCCCCGCTTGCCGGGACGCAGAATACGCCTGCCCGGGATTGGTTGCTCCCAGGACTTCAATGGCTCAAAGGATGGGAGCTTACTGTTTGGAGGTCTGAAGAACCAGTAGCTGGGAGCGGAACCAGAGCGAGTCCAATAGCTAGAGCGAGTAGCGGAAGTCCAGACAGGCTAGAGGTCGGCACCAGGTGTTCAGAGATAGCAGCGGTACAGAGGGATGAGGCAGCTCGAGGTCAGGGTACAAGGCAGAGGTCGGCAACAAGGATCAGACGGAGAGTGGTCGGTTCAGGCAGGGGTCGGCAATGGAGATCAGACAGAGAATGGTCGGTTCAGGCAGGGGTCGGCAACGGGGTCAGACAGAGAATGGTCGGTTCAGGCAGGGGTCGGCAACGGGGTCAGACAGAGAATGGTCGGTTCAGGCAGGGGTCGGCAATGGAGATCAGACAGAGAATGGCCGGTTCAGGCAGGGGTCGGCAACGGGGATCAGACAGAGAATGATCGGTTCAGGCAGGGGTCGGCAACGGGGATCAGACAGAGAATGGTCGGTTCAGGCAGGGGTCGGCAACGGGGATCAGACAGAGAATGGTCGGTTCAGGCAGGGGTCGGCAACGGAGATCAGACAGAGAATGGTCGGTTCAGGCAGGGGTCGGCAACGGAGATCAGACAGAGAATGGTCGGTTCAGGCAGGGGTCGGCAACGGAGATCAGACAGAGAATGGTCGGTTCAGGCAGGGGTCGGCAACGGAGATCAGACAGAGAATGGCCGGTTCAGGCAGGGGTCGGCAACAGAGATCAAACAGATAATGGTCAGTTCAGGGAGGGGGCGGCAACGGGGATCAGACAGAGAATGGTCGGTTCAGGCAGGGGTCGGCAACGGAGATCAGACAGAGAATGGTCGGTTCAGGCAGGGGTCGGCAACGGGGATCAGACAGAGAATGGTCAGTTCAGGCAGGGGTCGGCAACGGGGATCAGACAGAGAATGGTCAGTTCAGGCAGGGGTCGGCAACGGAGATCAGACAGAGAGTGGTCGGTTCAGGCAGGGGTCGGCAATGGAGATCAGACAGAGAATGGCCGGTTCAGGCAGGGGTCGGCAACAGAGATCAAACAGATAATGGTCAGTTCAGGGAGGGGTCGGCAACGGGGATCAGACAGAGAATGGTCGGTTCAGGCAGGGGTCGGCAACGGGGATCAGACAGAGAATGGTCGGTTCAGGAAGGGGTCGGCAACGGAGATCAGACAGAGAATGGTTGGTTCAGGCAGGGGTCGGCAACGGGATCAGACAGAGAATGGTCGGTTCAGGCAGGGGTCGGAACGGGGATCAGACAGAGAATGGCCGGTTCAGGCAGGGGTCGGCAACGGGGATCAGACAGAGAATGATCGGTTCAGGCAGGAGTCGGCAACGGGGATCAGACAGAGAATGGTCAGTTCAGGCAGGGGTCGGCAACGGGATCAGACAGAGAATGGTCGGTTCAGGCAGGGGTCGGCAACAGAGATAAGACAGAGAGTGGTCGGTTCAGGCAGGGGTCTGCAACGGAGATCAGACAGAGAATGGTCGGTTCAGGCAGGGGTCTGCAACGGGGATCAGACAGAGAATGGTCGGTTCAGGCAGGGGTCGGCAACGGAGATCAGACAGAGAGTGGTCGGTTCAGGCAGGGGTTGGCAACGGGGATCAGACAGAGAATGGTCGGTTCAGGCAGGGGTCGGCAACGGGGATCAGACAGAGAATGGTCGGTTCAGGCAGGGGTCGGCAACGGGGATCAGACAGAGAATGGTCGGTTCAGGCAGGGGTCGGCAACGAAGATCAGGCAGAGAATGGTCGGTTCAGGCAGGGGTCGGCAACGGGGATCAGACAGAGAATGGTCGGTTCAGGCAGGGGTCGGCAACGGGGATCAGACAGAGAATGGTCGGTTCAGGCAGGGGTCAGACAAGATTGGGGAAAAGGGAGAGAGCGTTTGATTGGTGCAACTTTAAACTAGCGCACGGATAGGCCAAAACCAGAAGGGCGTATAGCCCAAAATACCCCTATCCGGGCTCATTGGCCCTTACCTGTAAAGGGGGCGTTTCCCCACAGATGAGCCTCAGGCTCTAATTCTTCCTCCGGCGGCTGCGCTGAGAGCAGCGCCACTGGACGGCATAGAAGGGCTGCGCTCGCGCGCGTGCGCGAGCACGTGTGCTGATGCCGGGGACGCCGGCAGAAGAAGAGGAGGAGGGCGCGCTGGCGGAGGGGCGAGCAGCCGCCCGGCACAGAAGACTAAAATGATGTCTGGTATAATGTAGACGAATAAGAGGTGTTCAGAAATATACAGAGACCGTAGTCTTCAGTAAACTTTAGCCGCAGGGTTCCACTTTAACTTTTATTCTTTTATCATTACTCTAACTTACAGGACAGCTCTGGCATAGCAACGAGTCACAAGACTGTCAGGCTGATTCATCGCTAGCGCCAGGTAGCGACGGACGAGCGTCTGTAGCGAGGCATTGAGAGCGCCCGCTAGTAGTCGCTGTGCTCGGCCGTGGATCATTATATTATTATTATATTATTGAATATGATGTGTGAGTCGCTATACTACGCTGTATGTGAGCGAACCGTAACGCCAGCTCAGTCCGAACGACTAACACCACATTCATCAAAAAAAAAACAGCCACAAACATCGCCGGCGCTCAAAATCATGTCGTTGTGGCCCATAGCGCCAGAGGCTGTGTGATTAAAGGCTGTTTATGAACATGTATCCACTAGTAACAAAGTGAGAACACATGGAATGACATTGTTATAACACTTTAATACCAGACGTGTCAGGACAATTCTACATAAAAACATTATTAATACAAAAAGTTTCCAAAAATGCCTTTTTTATGCCAAGGAAACATGTCAGATGGTTTGGGGTTTTTTTTTAGGGAAAACAAAAAAAAAAAATTGGGATGAGGAAAGGGATTTAAGGATTGTCCATAGAAATGTATGGGAGACGCCAGGTAGCGACAGGTAAGACGTTGCGCTCTGCAAGGATGAACGCCGGCGCTGTACGCTGAGGCTGGGATAATGATGAATCGGACGCCACATGGCGCTGTTCCAGTGCTCACTAGATTCGGCTTCATAAATGTGTAATTGCTGCCATCTCCGGCATTCACCTGCCGCTACCTGCCGCTGTACAGGCGCTACCTGGCGCTATACCTTCATGAATAAGGTCCTCAGTCACCAATGTCTCTGGGTAACCTGGGGCAGAAGGTCGACATTCCTTGAGGAAGAGGACGCAATCCCCGAAATGTGGGAGGACCGCCCCCTATTAAAGTGGACCTTCACCCTGAATAAGAGCCTATCTTATATGTTTCCCCCCTGTACATACAGATTGCTCACATTAATCCGGACCTTCACCCTGAATAAGAGCCTATCTTATATGTTTCCCCCCTGTACATACAGATTGCTCACATTAATCCGGACCTTCACCCTGAATAAGAGCCTATCTTATATGTTTCCCCCCTGTACATACAGATTGCTCACATTAATCCGGACCTTCACCCTGAATAAGAGCCTATCTTATATGTTTCCCACACCCTGTACATACAGATTGCTCACATTAATCCGGACCTTCACCCTGAATAAGAGTCTATCTTATATGTCTCCCACACCCTGTACATACAGATTGCTCACATTAATCCGGACCTTCACCCTGAATAAGAGTCTATCTTATATGTCTCCCACACCCTGTACATACAGATTGCTCATATTAAAAATCATCCTACCTGCATCTACTGCACATTATGACCCTTTAAACATCCAAGATGGCGGCTTATGAAACATCAGGCAGCCTGCAAACAGGAAGTGCCTTCTGACCGTGCCGCTCTGCATTCTGGGATTGCTGACCTTTTCCTGACCCCAGCTCTGCTCTGTCTGAGCAAAGCACAGCTATAACCCCGCCCCCTGCACTTTATCCAGCTCTCCTCTCCTCAGTAAGTGTGATGCTTCTGAGTCAAGATGGCGGCGCCCGTATCCTAAAGTCCAGAACAGAGTTGCAGCCCAGTGGGGGAAAAGAATAATAAGTAAGTGACTAAAAACGTAAAATATATTAATTTTAGATGCTGGGGAATAGTTTTTTAAGGGTTTGGGCTTTTCAATAAATCCTGGGGGAGGTCCAGGTTAATACTTTTAAATGTTCTGTATTGGGATAAGAAGAAATATCCTTTAGAGCAGCATAAGAATGAATCCTTGGAGCCTATGTAAATATAAAGGGGGGAGGAGCTGGAAGAGGATTGTTAATAAAGTTGCTTATATAAAATACAAAACAAAGCATTGAGTATAAAGTAACACATTCTAAGCAAAGCCGCAGGAGGAAGAGGAGACATTCATAGCAGAGTATAAAGTAACACATTCTAAACAAAGCCGCAGGAGGAAGAGGAGACATTCATAGCAGAGTATAAAGTAACACATTCTAAAGAAAACAGCAGGAGGAAGAGGAGACATTCATAGCAGAGTATAAAGTAACACATTCTAAACAAAGCCGCAGGAGGAAGAGGAGACATTCATAGCAGAGTATAAAGTAACACATTCTAAAGAAAACAGCAGGAGGAAGAGGAGACATTCATAGCAGAGTATAAAGTAACACATTCTAAACAAAGCCGCAGGAGGAAGAGGAGACATTCATAGCAGAGTATAAAGTAAAACATTCTAAACAAAGCCGCAGGAGGAAGAGGAGACATTCATAGCAGAGTATAAAGTAACACATTCTAAACAAAGCCGCAGGAGGAAGAGGAGACATTCATAGCAGAGTATAAAGTAACACATTCTAATCAAAGCCGCAGGAGGAAGAGGAGACATTCATAGCAGAGTATAAAGTAACACATTCTAAAGAAAGCAGCAGGAGGAAGAGGAGACATTCATAGCAGAGTATAAAGTAACACATTCTAATCAAAGCCGCAGGAGGAAGAGGAGACATTCATAGCAGAGTATAAAGTAATATATTCTAAAGAAAGCCGCAGGAGGAAGAGGAGACATTCATAGCAGAGTATAAAGTAACACATTCTAAAGAAAGCAGCAGGAGGAAGAGGAGACATTCATAGCAGAGTATAAAGTAACACATTCTAAAGAAAGCAGCAGGAGGAAGAGGAGACATTCATAGCAGAGTATAAAGTAACACATTCTAATCAAAGCCGCAGCAGGAAGAGGAGACATTCATAGCAGAGTATAAAGTAATACATTCTAATCAAAGCCGCAGCAGGAAGAGGAGACATTCATAGCAGAGTATAAAGTAACACATTCTAAAGAAAGCCGCAGGAGGAAGAGGAGACATTCATAGCAGAGTATAAAGTAACACATTCTAAAGAAAGCCGCAGGAGGAAGAGGAGACATTCATAGCAGAGTATAAAGTAACACATTCTAATCAAAGCCGCAGGAGGAAGAGGAGACATTCATAGCAGAGTATAAAGTAATATATTCTAATCAAAGCCGCAGGAGGAAGAGGAGACATTCATAGCAGAGTATAAAGTAACACATTCTAATCAAAGCCGCAGGAGGAAGAGGAGACATTCATAGCAGAGTATAAAGTAACACATTCTAATCAAAGCCGCAGGAGGAAGAGGAGACATTCATAGCAGAGTATAAAGTAACACATTCTAAAGAAAGCAGCAGGAGGAAGAGGAGACATTCATAGCAGAGTATAAAGTAACACATTCTAATCAAAGCCGCAGGAGGAAGAGGAGACATTCATAGCAGAGTATAAAGTAATACATTCTAATCAAAGCCGCAGGAGGAAGAGGAGACATTCATAGCAGAGTATAAAGTAATACATTCTAATCAAAGCCGCAGGAGGAAGAGGAGACATTCATAGCAGAGTATAAAGTAACACATTCTAATCAAAGCCGCAGGAGGAAGAGGAGACATTCATAGCAGAGTATAAAGTAACACATTCTAATCAAAGCCGCAGGAGGAAGAGGAGACATTCATAGCAGAGTATAAAGTAATACATTCTAATCAAAGCAGCAGGAGGAAGAGGAGACATTCATAGCAGAGTATAAAGTAACACATTCTAATCAAAGCCGCAGGAGGAAGAGGAGACATTCATAGCAGAGTATAAAGTAACACATTCTAATCAAAGCCGCAGGAGGAAGAGGAGACATTCATAGCAGAGTATAAAGTAATACATTCTAATCAAAGCCGCAGGAGGAAGAGGAGACATTCATAGCAGAGTATAAAGTAACACATTCTAAAGAAAGCCGCAGGAGGAAGAGGAGACATTCATAGCAGAGTATAAAGTAACACATTCTAAAGAAAGCAGCAGGAGGAAGAGGAGACATTCATAGCAGAGTATAAAGTAACACATTCTAATCAAAGCCGCAGGAGGAAGAGGAGACATTCATAGCAGAGTATAAAGTAACACATTCTAATCAAAGCCGCAGGAGGAAGAGGAGACATTCATAGCAGAGTATAAAGTAACACATTCTAATCAAAGCCGCAGGAGGAAGAGGAGACATTCATAGCAGAGTATAAAGTAATACATTCTAATCAAAGCCGCAGGAGGAAGAGGAGACATTCATAGCAGAGTATAAAGTAATACATTCTAATCAAAGCCGCAGGAGGAAGAGGAGACATTCATAGCAGAGTATAAAGTAATACATTCTAAACAAAGCCGCAGGAGGAAGAGGAGACATTCATAGCAGAATATAAAGTAACACATTCTAATCAAAGCCGCAGGAGGAAGAGGAGACATTCATAGCAGAGTATAAAGTAATACATTCTAATCAAAGCCGCAGGAGGAAGAGGAGACATTCATAGCAGAGTATAAAGTAACACATTCTACAGAAAGCCGCAGGAGGAAGAGGAGACATTCATAGCAGAGTATGAAGTAATACATTCTAAAGAAAGCCGCAGGAGGAAGAGGAGACATTCATAGCAGAGTATGAAGTAATACATTCTAAAGAAAGCCGCAGGAGGAAGAGGAGACATTCATAGCAGAGTATAAAGTAACACATTCTAATCAAAGCCGCAGGAGGAAGAGGAGACATTCATAGCAGAGTATAAAGTAACACATTCTAATCAAAGCCGCAGGAGGAAGAGCAGACATTCATAGCAGAGTATAAAGTAACACATTCTAAAGAAAGCCGCAGGAGGAAGAGGAGACATTCATAGCAGAGTATAAAGTAACACATTCTAATCAAAGCCGCAGGAGGAAGAGGAGACATTCATAGCAGAGTATAAAGTAACACATTCTAATCAAAGCCGCAGGAGGAAGAGGAGACATTCATAGCAGAGTATGAAGTAATACATTCTAAAGAAAGCCGCAGGAGGAAGAGGAGACATTCATAGCAGAGTATAAAGTAACACATTCTAATCAAAGCCGCAGGAGGAAGAGGAGACATTCATAGCAGAGTATAAAGTAACACATTCTAATCAAAGCCGCAGGAGGAAGAGGACACATTCATAGCAGAGTATAAAGTAACACATTCTAATCAAAGCCGCAGGAGGAAGAGGAGACATTCATAGCAGAGTATAAAGTAACACATTCTAATCAAAGCCGCAGGAGGAAGAGGAGACATTCATAGCAGAGTATAAAGTAATACATTCTAATCAAAGCCGCAGGAGGAAGAGGAGACATTCATAGCAGAGTATAAAGTAACACATTCTAATCAAAGCCGCAGGAGGAAGAGGAGACATTCATAGCAGAGTATAAAGTAACACATTCTAATCAAAGCCGCAGGAGGAAGAGGAGACATTCATAGCAGAGTATAAAGTAATACATTCTAAAGAAAGCAGCAGGAGGAAGAGGAGACATTCATAGCAGAGTATAAAGTAATACATTCTAATCAAAGCCGCAGGAGGAAGAGGAGACATTCATAGCAGAGTATAAAGTAATACATTCTAAAGAAAGCCGCAGGAGGAAGAGGAGACATTCATAGCAGAGTATAAAGTAACACATTCTAATCAAAGCCGCAGGAGGAAGAGGAGACATTCATAGCAGAGTATAAAGTAACACATTCTAATCAAAGCCGCAGGAGGAAGAGGAGACATTCATAGCAGAGTATAAAGTAACACATTCTAATCAAAGCCGCAGGAGGAAGAGGAGACATTCATAGCAGAGTATAAAGTAATACATTCTAATCAAAGCCGCAGGAGGAAGAGGAGACATTCATAGCAGAGTATAAAGTAATACATTCTAAAGAAAGCCGCAGGAGGAAGAGGAGACATTCATAGCAGAGTATAAAGTAACACATTCTAATCAAAGCCGCAGGAGGAAGAGGAGACATTCATAGCAGAGTATAAAGTAATACATTCTAATCAAAGCAGCAGGAGGAAGAGGAGACATTCATAGCAGAGTATAAAGTAACACATTCTAAAGAAAGCCGCAGGAGGAAGAGGAGACATTCATAGCAGAGTATAAAGTAATACATTCTAAAGAAAGCCGCAGGAGGAAGAGGAGACATTCATAGCAGAGTATAAAGTAACACATTCTAATCAAAGCCGCAGGAGGAAGAGGAGACATTCATAGCAGAGTATAAAGTAATACATTCTAAAGAAAGCCGCAGGAGGAAGAGGAGACATTCATAGCAGAGTATAAAGTAACACATTCTAATCAAAGCCGCAGGAGGAAGAGGAGACATTCATAGCAGAGTATAAAGTAACACATTCTAAAGAAGGCCGCAGGAGGAAGAGGAGACATTCATAGCAGAGTATAAAGTAACACATTCTAATCAAAGCCGCAGGAGGAAGAGGAGACATTCATAGCAGAGTATAAAGTAACACATTCTAATCAAAGCCGCAGGAGGAAGAGGAGACATTCATAGCAGAGTATAAAGTAATACATTCTAAAGAAAGCCGCAGGAGGAAGAGGAGACATTCATAGCAGAGTATAAAGTAACACATTCTAATCAAAGCCGCAGGAGGAAGAGGAGACATTCATAGCAGAGTATAAAGTAATACATTCTAAAGAAAGCAGCAGGAGGAAGAGGAGACATTCATAGCAGAGTATAAAGTAACACATTCTAATCAAAGCCGCAGGAGGAAGAGGAGACATTCATAGCAGAGTATAAAGTAACACATTCTAATCAAAGCCGCAGGAGGAAGAGGAGACATTCATAGCAGAGTATAAAGTAACACATTCTAATCAAAGCCGCAGGAGGAAGAGGAGACATTCATAGCAGAGTATAAAGTAATACATTCTAAAGAAAGCAGCAGGAGGAAGAGGAGACATTCATAGCAGAGTATAAAGTAACACATTCTAATCAAAGCCGCAGGAGGAAGAGGAGACATTCATAGCAGAGTATAAAGTAACACATTCTAATCAAAGCCGCAGGAGGAAGAGGAGACATTCATAGCAGAGTATAAAGTAATACATTCTAATCAAAGCCGCAGGAGGAAGAGGAGACATTCATAGCAGAGTATAAAGTAATACATTCTAATCAAAGCCGCAGGAGGAAGAGAAGACATTCATAGCAGAGTATAAAGTAACACATTCTAATCAAAGCCGCAGGAGGAAGAGGAGACATTCATAGCAGAGTATAAAGTAATACATTCTAAAGAAAGCCGCAGGAGGAAGAGGAGACATTCATAGCAGAGTATAAAGTAATACATTCTAATCAAAGCCGCAGGAGGAAGAGGAGACATTCATAGCAGAGTATAAAGTAACACATTCTAAACAAAGCCGCAGGAGGAAGAGGAGACATTCATAGCAGAGTATAAAGTAACACATTCTAAACAAAGCCGCAGGAGGAAGAGGAGACATTCATAGCAGAGTATAAAGTAACACATTCTAATCAAAGCCGCAGGAGGAAGAGGAGACATTCATAGCAGAGTATAAAGTAATACATTCTAATCAAAGCCGCAGGAGGAAGAGAAGACATTCATAGCAGAGTATAAAGTAACACATTCTAATCAAAGCCGCAGGAGGAAGAGGAGACATTCATAGCAGAGTATAAAGTAACACATTCTAATCAAAGCCGCAGGAGGAAGAGGAGACATTCATAGCAGAGTATAAAGTAACACATTCTAATCAAAGCCGCAGGAGGAAGAGGAGACATTCATAGCAGAGTATAAAGTAATACATTCTAAAGAAAGCCGCAGGAGGAAGAGGAGACATTCATAGCAGAGTATAAAGTAACACATTCTAATCAAAGCCGCAGGAGGAAGAGGAGACATTCATAGCAGAGTATAAAGTAATACATTCTAAAGAAAGCAGCAGGAGGAAGAGGAGACATTCATAGCAGAGTATAAAGTAACACATTCTAATCAAAGCCGCAGGAGGAAGAGGAGACATTCATAGCAGAGTATAAAGTAACACATTCTAATCAAAGCCGCAGGAGGAAGAGGAGACATTCATAGCAGAGTATAAAGTAACACATTCTAATCAAAGCCGCAGGAGGAAGAGGAGACATTCATAGCAGAGTATAAAGTAATACATTCTAAAGAAAGCAGCAGGAGGAAGAGGAGACATTCATAGCAGAGTATAAAGTAACACATTCTAATCAAAGCCGCAGGAGGAAGAGGAGACATTCATAGCAGAGTATAAAGTAACACATTCTAAACAAAGCCGCAGGAGGAAGAGGAGACATTCATAGCAGAGTATAAAGTAACACATTCTAAACAAAGCCGCAGGAGGAAGAGGAGACATTCATAGCAGAGTATAAAGTAACACATTCTAAACAAAGCCGCAGGAGGAAGAGGAGACATTCATAGCAGAGTATAAAGTAACACATTCTAATCAAAGCCGCAGGAGGAAGAGGAGACATTCATAGCAGAGTATAAAGTAATACATTCTAATCAAAGCCGCAGGAGGAAGAGGAGACATTCATAGCAGAGTATAAAGTAACACATTCTAAAGAAAGTCGCAGGAGGAAGAGAAGACATTCATAGCAGAGTATAAAGTAACACATTCTAATCAAAGCCGCAGGAGGAAGAGGAGACATTCATAGCAGAGTATAAAGTAACACATTCTAATCAAAGCCGCAGGAGGAAGAGGAGACATTCATAGCAGAGTATAAAGTAACACATTCTATTCAAAGCCGCAGGAGGAAGAGGAGACATTCATAGCAGAGTATAAAGTAACACATTCTAATCAAAGCCGCAGGAGGAAGAGGAGACATTCATAGCAGAGTATAAAGTAATACATTCTAATCAAAGCCGCAGGAGGAAGAGGAGACATTCATAGCAGAGTATAAAGTAACACATTCTAATCAAAGCCGCAGGAGGAAGAGGAGACATTCATAGCAGAGTATAAAGTAACACATTCTAATCAAAGCCGCAGGAGGAAGAGGAGACATTCATAGCAGAGTATAAAGTAACACATTCTAATCAAAGCCGCAGGAGGAAGAGGAGACATTCATAGCAGAGTATAAAGTAATACATTCTAAAGAAAGCAGCAGGAGGAAGAGGAGACATTCATAGCAGAGTATAAAGTAACACATTCTATTCAAAGCCGCAGGAGGAAGAGGAGACATTCATAGCAGAGTATAAAGTAATACATTCTAAACAAAGCCGCAGGAGGAAGAGGAGACATTCATAGCAGAGTATAAAGTAATACATTCTAATCAAAGCCGCAGGAGGAAGAGGAGACATTCATAGCAGAGTATAAAGTAATACATTCTAATCAAAGCCGCAGGAGGAAGAGGAGACATTCATAGCAGAGTATAAAGTAATACATTCTAATCAAAGCCGCAGGAGGAAGAGGAGACATTCATAGCAGAGTATAAAGTAACACATTCTAAACAAAGCCGCAGGAGGAAGAGGAGATAATGAAGCCACATTAGGAGAAGAGTAAAACCTGCAACTAGGGTCATAAAAGATCAAAGAAATACCAGAGATGAAAGCCACCTTTGAGTATAATTGGGGGGATCCTTAGATGAGACGGGGGGGGGGCAGAAGGAAGGAAGGTGAGAAGAAGGATACGGCTAGGACACAAGAGAGAAGAGCAGAGCCCGACAGGACGGCGAGAGGCAGGAGAAAGGCATGAAGGCTCCCAGCTGAGAAGGTCTGCTTGTGGGGGCCCATTTCAGCAGCTGGGTCTTGCTCCACTTCGGTGGGGCACCCCCGATCGGGGTGCCCCGCTGTGTGAAACCCCCCCAAACCCCCCGAACAACTCACCTCTCCCCGCGCCGATGGACAAGCCGCGGACAAGCGGCTCCTCCGCCGCCGCCTCCCGCGCGTCCCTCTTGACGCGCGCGTGCCCGCGCCGGCCGGCGCGGGCACGCGCGCGTCTAGAGGGGCGCGAGGGAGGCGGCGGCGGCCGGTAAGATAAGGTAAGGAGTTTGGGGTTTTGGGGGGGGTTTCACCTCGCGAGACATCCGAGATCGGATGTCCCGCGGGGAGGGAGGTGATCGGACCGGGAATCTTATAGATTCCCGGGCCGATCACCCGTGGGTGTTGGTCCACTTTAATGTTGCTTTAATCCCTGTATATGTATGCCAGTCTCAGAAATGTATTGTATTGTGTTGAAAGATTTGATTGCATTATTGTGTTATTCTGTCAACAATATATCTCTTGTCTCAGTGTCCTCTGCATATACCGGAAGTCGAAAGAACCTACAGTCTTATGCGTGTATCCATTGTGTTATCATTGGCCAGATATTGATAATATTTGTATATGTGTTTGCCTATTTTAGTCCAGCCGGGCAGGATATATATATATATATATATATATATATATATAATATTATTAATATTTTGGTTAATATATATAAATTGCACAAACTATTCAGGAGATTAATTATAATTACACCTAGAGTATAATACTAAGGCCCTTATTTAACAAGGAATAGCGCCAGGTAGCGAATGGTGAGCGAACGGTAATGACACTCACCGC
This sequence comes from Gastrophryne carolinensis, assembly GCA_027917425.1. Lineage (NCBI taxonomy): Eukaryota > Metazoa > Chordata > Amphibia > Anura > Microhylidae > Gastrophryne > Gastrophryne carolinensis. The sequence continues at coordinate 654,123,139 of CM051234.1, read as the reverse complement.
CACGAGAACGCCGGCTCCCCTCCGCAATCACACATTTATGAAGCCGATCCAGCTTAGCGACTGAGATAGCGCCAGATAGCGACTCATTCATCATTATTCCAGCTTCACCCCACAGCGCCAGCGAGCGACCTTGAACAGCGACAGGTATGACCTCTCGCTACCTGGCGCTCTCCAATGCATTTCAATGGAACAATCTTTAAATATTAATAATTAATTGCTATTAATGTTTTTTTTTTTTTTTTTTTTTTTTTTAATGTCAAAAATTCTGTGACCACTTCTGCAATGTTAGATATTTTTTTAAGGTAAAAAAAAAAAAAAAAAAAAAATGTGTGCAGAATTGATATTACAGGTCTGATATTAATGTTTTCATATTACTAAATGTTTTAAAAAACTTGTTTATTATTTTTTTCCAAAAATATGGTTGTTTGGGGGTTAAAAAACTACTTTTAACCCATCGCCGCCAGCGCTTTGGGGTTTAAACAAACATTTCACAGCGCCAGAATTTTTTGAGCGTGATTTGTTAATGAATAAGCTGGGAGCCGTTCACTATGGCCGTTCGCTGTCATGCGCTCCCATACAGCGCGGAACCTGTCACCCAATATTCAACATTACCGCACACCGACTGAGTCGCTGTCAACAACCGAACAACGGCCAAGCACAGCGACTACTAGCGGGCGCTGTGAAAATACCGCTACAGTCGCTCAACTGTCGCTACCTGGCGCTATTAATGAATCGGCTTCATAGCAAAATGTATAAGGGCACAGAAAAGATATAGCAAATGAATGTTATATCACCATCTCGTCCTGGTATCCCCAAACAAACACAAACAGCAATTGTTTATTAATCTTGTTTATAGAGCAATGTAACACTATCTGTATCTGCCCGGCTCTGGCCAATCAGCGCCATCCTGTGGCCACTAGCAGCCAATACAGGCAAATCATGTGTATCTCTTTGTACTGACAAAAACATACAATAATATAAATATACTAAACCGTATCATCTAGTTCATTCTAGTGTATATGAAATATATGTATCTGAACCTATTTTTGGTTCAATGCACTTGATTCAATTTTCATGCAATTTATTGCTGGGAAATGCAAATTGTGATGCTCAAGGTGGAACAAAAGAACAGGAAAGTGACGGTAAAGGGGTTTGTATACTCGAAAGTGGGGCCAGCAGACCAGCCCCTCCAAACCCTGCAAACAAGTGCAACATAAAGTCACCCTTTATTAATTATGGGTATTCAAGATTAGTATCAATTCACACCAAGGACACACAAATTCTATATATTTAATAATTTATATAAACATTGCGTGTATTCTTTCACTTTGAACTTTCCACATTTTTAAACATTACAGCCACAAACTTAAAGTGGACCAAAACCCAAGACTCCCGGATCTGCCGCGCCGCATAAAACGCCCCAGGACGCCGAGACCAGCTCACCTCTTCCCGATCCCCCGCCACAGCTGCCGCATCCTCCGCTTCCCTCTAACATTAGCGTTGATTCTGAGCATCTGATTCAGCAAAGACTTTTTTTCTGCGAGAACTTTAGTGTGAAATGTTTTCATTTTTGCATGATTCTTCGTTTTGTAGCAAGACAACGAAACAATGATGAGAAAGAGGCTCGGAATCCAGCCTTAAAGTGGACCAACACCCAGGATTTTGACTATCCTGGGTTTTGGTCCACTTCGGTGGGGCACCCCCGATCGGGGTGCCCCGCTGTATGAAACCCCCCCGAACCCCCCGAACTCACCTCTGTCCGCGGCGACGGACAAGCCGCGGACAAGCGGCTCCTCCGCCGCCGCCTCCCGCGCGTCCCTGTTGACGCGCGCGTGCCCGCGCCGGCCATTCACAGACGGCCGGCGCGGGCGCGCGCACGACTAGAGGGGCGCGAGGGAGGCGGCGGCGGCCGGCCGCCGCCGAAACTAAGGTAAGGAGTTTGGGGGGTTTGGGGGGGTTTCACCCCGCGGGACATCCCGATCTCTGATGTCCCGCGGGGAGGGAGGTGATCGGCCCGGGAATCTTATAGATTCCCGGGCCGATCATCCGTGGGTGTTGGTCCACTTTAAGCGTGCGCACAGCGGCCATTCACAAATGCCTGGAGGGGGCGCACGCACTGCTGGAGGGATGGCGGGATGCTGCCGCTGACCTTAGACGCGCCATGGTACCGGGAAACGAGGTAAGTGAATGGGGCGACCTGGGGGGGGGGGGTGTCACACATCGGGGGAATCGATCGGCCCGGGGGTCTTATAGATTCCTGGGATGATCGGCGTGGGGTTTTTAGCCACTGCAGACAGTAAAAAAAAAATGCTCTACCCACCATTAACCCTCTATTCACCAATCAGGTAGATGGGCAGGCTGATTCATCACTAACGCCAGGTAGCGACAGATGAGTGTCTGTAGCGGCATTTTCAGAGCGCCCGCTAGTAGTCGCAGTGCTCAGTCGTGGGTCACTAGTTCACAGCGACTCAGTTGCTGTTCAGTAATGTTGAATACATTGTGAGGAGTCGCTATCTGACCAGTACAGCGCTGTATGGGAGCGCATGTTAGCAACTGCTCATAGCGACCGACTCACACCATATTCAGCAAAAAAACAGCCTCACAAATCTCTGGCGCTGAAAAATGCTTCTCTGAAGCCCAGAGCGCAGGAGGCTGTGTGATTAAAGTCTGTTTTCCTGCATCTATCCACCAGTAACAAAGCGACAACATATGGAATTACATTGTAACAACATTGTAACATGACACTTTAATGGCAGAGCTGTGATGTCATTTCTGAGGAAATATATAAAACATGAAAACATGTGAAAAAAAAAACTGCTTATTCAATGTCAGGAGAGGTCACAGAATTATTAGTGATTTTTGGGGAAAAAAAAAACGTTTAAAGAGAAGGAAAGGATCGTCCACTGAAATGTATGGGAGAGCAACAGGTAGCGAGAGGTCATACCTGGCGCTGTGCAAGGCTGAACGCTGGCGCTGTTCGCTGAGGCTGGGATAATGATGAATCAGACGCTACATGGCGCTATCCCAGTCGCTAAACAGATTCTGCATGATAAATGTGTAATTGCTGCTGTGTGCGGCGTTCACCAGTCGCTACCTGGCGCTATCCCTTCTTAAATAACCCCCTCTATGTGCTCGCCTCTCCTGCAGGTAACTGTCAAGCACATAGAACCGAGCAGGCTGATTCATTACTAGCGCCAGGTAGCGACAGATGAGCGTCTGTAGCGAGGCTAGTAGTCACTGTGCTCGGCCGTGGGTCGCTGTTTCAGAGCGTCTCAGTCGCTGGCCGCCATTGATGAATATATTGTGTGAGTCACTCTAACACCAGTACAATGCTGTATGGAGGCAAATGGTAGCGCCAGCTCAGTGCGACCGAGTAAAGCCATATTCATCAGCGCCAGCAACAGTGCTTAAAATCGGGTCGTTGTAGCCCAAAGCGCCAGACGCTGTGTGATTAAAGTCTGTATTTGATCACATATCCACCAGTAACAAAGCGAAAACACAGGGAATGACATTAGGGTCGATTCAAAGAAACATGTAACAGCTTGGATTTGGGTGCCGATCATCCTATTTTTCCCGTGCGCTCGTGCGTTCGTATGAACTTGCGAGTGATTCTATAAGCAAATACGTTTCTATCCTAAAATATACGTCCGTTCGTATGGCAGTTCGCGAATCAGACCTATGTCAGTTTCCATCCTGAATTTTCCGTTTCATTTCTCAGGTTGCAACATTGGTTTTGCCCTTTTTCCTTTTTGGTCTGGACGTAAATCCTTCTGATCTTGCGGCTGCGCACTACAAACTTACCTCATTAAAGTGCATTCTAAATATTTGGTCTTTTATTTTTCTTTATTTCATTCATTTTGTAGTAACCAACCATTAATGAATGCATTTGCATAAGTAAATCTTACTTTGTTTAATTTTTAGTTAACTTGCATTTTTTACTTGTGGATTTAATTTAAATATTTTGGCTTCAAATGGTACAACTTTAAATTTTTAGTGTGGTTACCCACACCCTCTCCATACAGATTGCTCTCAAATATAAAAAAACACCCAGCAACTTCTGCATGTTATGAGTCTAGAAACAGCCAAGATGGCGGGTCAGGTATTATCAGGCAGCCTGCAAACAGAAAGGGCCTTGTGACTGTGTTGCTCTGGATTCTTTGATTTCTGACCTTTCCGTGCCCCCAGCTCTGCTGTGTCTGTGCAAAATACAGCAGTAACCCACATCCTGCACTTTATCCCGCTCTCCTCTCCTCAGTAAGTGTGATGCATCTGACCAAAGATGTGCTTAAATAATTAAACAAAGCAAAGGTAAACAACTACACCAATAAATGCAATCTAAAAATATTATTCTAGTACATCAATTTAAAAATAAATAACAAAGGACATAAGTTTCTTTAATTAACGCAAATATATTACAAAATAAAGGTTTCCATGCAAAGGACTAATTAAGGTCCACATTAAAATGCTTTTATAAGGCATACATGAATCAGGTATGCATTGCCATACAATTTATGGCCTCGGCCATGCTGATACATGCAGTTCATTGCAGCTCAAGACGCGCAGACTCCTCCACATAGCCAAAAAACCTGTTCAAGAACAGCAATCCGACTGCTAAAAGGTGTCGCCAGTGGCTTTCTTTTAAAACGCGTTTAGAGGTTGGAAAACTGTTCTCTGAATCACACCGAAACACATCCGAGTATCCTAAGTTTTAGGTTTTGATCCTAAGTTTTACGTTTTGATCCTAAGTTTTAGGATTTGATCCTAAGTTTTACGTTTTGATCCTAAGTTTTAGGATTTGATCCTAAGTTTTACGTTTTGATCCTAAGTTTTAGGTTTTGATCCTAAGTTTTACGTTTTGATCCTAAGTTTTAGGATTTGATCCTAAGTTTTACGTTTTGATCCTAAGTTTTAGGATTTGATCCTAAGTTTTACGTTTTGATCCTAAGTTTTAGGTTTTGATCCTAAGTTTTACGTTTTGATCCTAAGTTTTAGGATTTGATCCTAAGTTTTACGTTTTGATCCTAAGTTTTAGGATTTGATCCTAAGTTTTACGTTTTGATCCTAAGTTTTAGGTTTTGATCCTAAGTTTTACGTTTTGATCCTAAGTTTTAGGATTTGATCCTAAGTTTTACGTTTTGATCCTAAGTTTTAGGATTTGATCCTAAGTTTTACGTTTTGATCCTAAGTTTTAGGTTTTGATCCTAAGTTTTACGTTTTGATCCTAAGTTTTAGGATTTGATCCTAAGTTTTACGTTTTGATCCTAAGTTTTAGGTTTTGATCCTAAGTTTTACGTTTTGATCCTAAGTTTTAGGATTTGATCCTAAGTTTTACGTTTTGATCCTAAGTTTTACGTTTTGATCCTAAGTTTTACGTTTTGATCCTAAGTTTTAGGATTTGATCCTAAGTTTTACGTTTTGATCCTAAGTTTTACGTTTTGATCCTAAGTTTTAGGTTTTGATCCTAAGTTTTAGGTTTTGATCCTAAGTTTTACGTTTTGATCCTAAGTTTTACGTTTTGATCCTAAGTTTTAGGATTTGATCCTAAGTTTTAGGTTTTGATCCTAAGTTTTACGTTTTGATCCTAAGTTTTAGGTTTTGATCCTAAGTTTTAGGATTTGATCCTAAGTTTTACGTTTTGATCCTAAGTTTTACGTTTTGATCCTAAGTTTTAGGATTTGATCCTAAGTTTTACGTTTTGATCCTAAGTTTTAGGTTTTGATCCTAAGTTTTACGTTTTGATCCTAAGTTTTAGGATTTGATCCTAAGTTTTAGGATTTGATCCTAAGTTTTACGTTTTGATCCTAAGTTTTAGGATTTGATCCTAAGTTTTAGGATTTGATCCTAAGTTTTAGGTTTTGATCCTAAGTTTTACGTTTTGATCCTAAGTTTTACGTTTTGATCCTAAGTTTTAGGATTTGATCCTAAGTTTTACGTTTTGATCCTAAGTTTTACGTTTTGATCCTAAGTTTTAGGTTTTGATCCTAAGTTTTACGTTTTGATCCTAAGTTTTAGGATTTGATCCTAAGTTTTACGTTTTGATCCTAAGTTTTACGTTTTGATCCTAAGTTTTAGGATTTGATCCTAAGTTTTACGTTTTGATCCTAAGTTTTAGGATTTGATCCTAAGTTTTAGGATTTGATCCTAAGTTTTACGTTTTGATCCTAAGTTTTAGGATTTGATCCTAAGTTTTAGGATTTGATCCTAAGTTTTACGTTTTGATCCTAAGTTTTAGGATTTGATCCTAAGTTTTAGGATTTGATCCTAAGTTTTACGTTTTGATCCTAAGTTTTAGGATTTGATCCTAAGTTTTAGGATTTGATCCTAAGTTTTACGATTTGATCCTAAGTTTTAGGTTTTGATCCTAAGTTTTAGGATTTGATCCTAAGTTTTACGTTTTGATCCTAAGTTTTACGTTTTGATCCTAAGTTTTAGGATTTGATCCTAAGTTTTAGATTTTGATCCTAAGTTTTACGTTTTGATCCTAAGTTTTACGTTTTGATCCTAAGTTTTAGGATTTGATCCTAAGTTTTACGTTTTGATCCTAAGTTTTACGTTTTGATCCTAAGTTTTACGTTTTGATCCTAAGTTTTACGTTTTGATCCTAAGTTTTAGGATTTGATCCTAAGTTTTAGGTTTTGATCCTAAGTTTTACGTTTTGATCCTAAGTTTTAGGATTTGATCCTAAGTTTTACGTTTTGATCCTAAGTTTTAGTATTTGATCCTAAGTTTTACGTTTTGATCCTAAGTTTTACGTTTTGATCCTAAGTTTTAGGATTTGATCCTAAGTTTTACGTTTTGATCCTAAGTTTTAGGATTTGATCCTAAGTTTTACGTTTTGATCCTAAGTTTTACGTTTTGATCCTAAGTTTTAGGATTTGATCCTAAGTTTTACGTTTTGATCCTAAGTTTTAGGATTTGATCCTAAGTTTTACGTTTTGATCCTAAGTTTTACGTTTTGATCCTAAGTTTTAGGATTTGATCCTAAGTTTTACGTTTTGATCCTAAGTTTTAGGATTTGATCCTAAGTTTTACGTTTTGATCCTAAGTTTTAGGATTTGATCCTAAGTTTTACGTTTTGATCCTAAGTTTTAGGATTTGATCCTAAGTTTTACGTTTTGATCCTAAGTTTTACGTTTTGATCCTAAGTTTTAGGTTTTGATCCTAAGTTTTACGTTTTGATCCTAAGTTTTACGTTTTGATCCTAAGTTTTACGTTTTGATCCTAAGTTTTAGGATTTGATCCTAAGTTTTAGGTTTTGATCCTAAGTTTTACGTTTTGATCCTAAGTTTTAGGATTTGATCCTAAGTTTTAGGTTTTGATCCTAAGTTTTACGTTTTGATCCTAAGTTTTACGTTTTGATCCTAAGTTTTACGTTTTGATCCTAAGTTTTACGTTTTGATCCTAAGTTTTAGGATTTGATCCTAAGTTTTACGTTTTGATCCTAAGTTTTACGTTTTGATCCTAAGTTTTACGTTTTGATCCTAAGTTTTACGTTTTGATCCTAAGTTTTACGTTTTGATCCTAAGTTTTAGGATTTGATCCTAAGTTTTACGTTTTGATCCTAAGTTTTAGGATTTGATCCTAAGTTTTAGGTTTTGATCCTAAGTTTTACGTTTTGATCCTAAGTTTTAGGATTTGATCCTAAGTTTTACGTTTTGATCCTAAGTTTTAGGATTTGATCCTAAGTTTTAGGTTTTGATCCTAAGTTTTACGTTTTGATCCTAAGTTTTAGGATTTGATCCTAAGTTTTACGTTTTGATCCTAAGTTTTAGGATTTGATCCTAAGTTTTACGTTTTGATCCTAAGTTTTAGGTTTTGATCCTAAGTTTTAGGTTTTGATCCTAAGTTTTAGGTTTTGATCCTAAGTTTTAGGATTTGATCCTAAGTTTTACGTTTTGATCCTAAGTTTTAGGATTTGATCCTAAGTTTTAGGTTTTGATCCTAAGTTTTACGTTTTGATCCTAAGTTTTAGGATTTGATCCTAAGTTTTACGTTTTGATCCTAAGTTTTAGGATTTGATCCTAAGTTTTACGTTTTGATCCTAAGTTTTACGTTTTGATCCTAAGTTTTACGTTTTGATCCTAAGTTTTAGGATTTGATCCTAAGTTTTACGTTTTGATCCTAAGTTTTACGTTTTGATCCTAAGTTTTAGGATTTGATCCTAAGTTTTACGTTTTGATCCTAAGTTTTACGTTTTGATCCTAAGTTTTAGGATTTGATCCTAAGTTTTACGTTTTGATCCTAAGTTTTACGTTTTGATCCTAAGTTTTACGTTTTGATCCTAAGTTTTAGGATTTGATCCTAAGTTTTACGTTTTGATCCTAAGTTTTAGGATTTGATCCTAAGTTTTACGTTTTGATCCTAAGTTTTACGTTTTGATCCTAAGTTTTACGTTTTGATCCTAAGTTTTAGGTTTTGATCCTAAGTTTTACGTTTTGATCCTAAGTTTTACGTTTTGATCCTAAGTTTTACGTTTTGATCCTAAGTTTTAGGATTTGATCCTAAGTTTTACGTTTTGATCCTAAGTTTTACGTTTTGATCCTAAGTTTTAGGATTTGATCCTAAGTTTTACGTTTTGATCCTAAGTTTTAGGTTTTGATCCTAAGTTTTACGTTTTGATCCTAAGTTTTAGGTTTTGATCCTAAGTTTTACGTTTTGATCCTAAGTTTTACGTTTTGATCCTAAGTTTTACGTTTTGATCCTAAGTTTTAGGATTTGATCCTAAGTTTTACGTTTTGATCCTAAGTTTTACGTTTTGATCCTAAGTTTTAGGTTTTGATCCTAAGTTTTACGTTTTGATCCTAAGTTTTACGTTTTGATCCTAAGTTTTAGGATTTGATCCTAAGTTTTACGTTTTGATCCTAAGTTTTACGTTTTGATCCTAAGTTTTAGGATTTGATCCTAAGTTTTACGTTTTGATCCTAAGTTTTAGGATTTGATCCTAAGTTTTACGTTTTGATCCTAAGTTTTAGGATTTGATCCTAAGTTTTACGTTTTGATCCTAAGTTTTAGGATTTGATCCTAAGTTTTAGGTTTTGATCCTAAGTTTTACGTTTTGATCCTAAGTTTTAGGATTTGATCCTAAGTTTTACGTTTTGATCCTAAGTTTTACGTTTTGATCCTAAGTTTTAGGATTTGATCCTAAGTTTTAGGATTTGATCCTAAGTTTTAGGATTTGATCCTAAGTTTTACGTTTTGATCCTAAGTTTTAGGTTTTGATCCTAAGTTTTAGGATTTGATCCTAAGTTTTACGTTTTGATCCTAAGTTTTAGGATTTGATCCTAAGTTTTAGGTTTTGATCCTAAGTTTTACGTTTTGATCCTAAGTTTTAGGATTTGATCCTAAGTTTTACGTTTTGATCCTAAGTTTTAGGATTTGATCCTAAGTTTTACGTTTTGATCCTAAGTTTTACGTTTTGATCCTAAGTTTTACGTTTTGATCCTAAGTTTTAGGATTTGATCCTAAGTTTTACGTTTTGATCCTAAGTTTTACGTTTTGATCCTAAGTTTTAGGATTTGATCCTAAGTTTTAGGATTTGATCCTAAGTTTTACGTTTTGATCCTAAGTTTTAGGATTTGATCCTAAGTTTTACGTTTTGATCCTAAGTTTTAGGATTTGATCCTAAGTTTTAGGTTTTGATCCTAAGTTTTACGTTTTGATCCTAAGTTTTAGGATTTGATCCTAAGTTTTACGTTTTGATCCTAAGTTTTACGTTTTGATCCTAAGTTTTAGGATTTGATCCTAAGTTTTAGGATTTGATCCTAAGTTTTAGGATTTGATCCTAAGTTTTACGTTTTGATCCTAAGTTTTAGGTTTTGATCCTAAGTTTTAGGATTTGATCCTAAGTTTTACGTTTTGATCCTAAGTTTTAGGATTTGATCCTAAGTTTTAGGTTTTGATCCTAAGTTTTACGTTTTGATCCTAAGTTTTAGGATTTGATCCTAAGTTTTACGTTTTGATCCTAAGTTTTAGGATTTGATCCTAAGTTTTACGTTTTGATCCTAAGTTTTACGTTTTGATCCTAAGTTTTACGTTTTGATCCTAAGTTTTAGGATTTGATCCTAAGTTTTACGTTTTGATCCTAAGTTTTACGTTTTGATCCTAAGTTTTAGGATTTGATCCTAAGTTTTACGTTTTGATCCTAAGTTTTACGTTTTGATCCTAAGTTTTACGTTTTGATCCTAAGTTTTAGGATTTGATCCTAAGTTTTAGGTTTTGATCCTAAGTTTTACGTTTTGATCCTAAGTTTTAGGTTTTGATCCTAAGTTTTAGGATTTGATCCTAAGTTTTACGTTTTGATCCTAAGTTTTACGTTTTGATCCTAAGTTTTACGTTTTGATCCTAAGTTTTACGTTTTGATCCTAAGTTTTAGGTTTTGATCCTAAGTTTTACGTTTTGATCCTAAGTTTTACGTTTTGATCCTAAGTTTTAGGATTTGATCCTAAGTTTTACGTTTTGATCCTAAGTTTTAGGATTTGATCCTAAGTTTTACGTTTTGATCCTAAGTTTTAGGATTTGATCCTAAGTTTTACGTTTTGATCCTAAGTTTTAGGATTTGATCCTAAGTTTTAGGTTTTGATCCTAAGTTTTACGTTTTGATCCTAAGTTTTAGGATTTGATCCTAAGTTTTACGTTTTGATCCTAAGTTTTACGTTTTGATCCTAAGTTTTAGGATTTGATCCTAAGTTTTAGGATTTGATCCTAAGTTTTAGGATTTGATCCTAAGTTTTACGTTTTGATCCTAAGTTTTAGGATTTGATCCTAAGTTTTACGTTTTGATCCTAAGTTTTACGTTTTGATCCTAAGTTTTAGGATTTGATCCTAAGTTTTAGGTTTTGATCCTAAGTTTTACGTTTTGATCCTAAGTTTTACGTTTTGATCCTAAGTTTTAGGTTTTGATCCTAAGTTTTACGTTTTGATCCTAAGTTTTAGGATTTGATCCTAAGTTTTACGTTTTGATCCTAAGTTTTACGTTTTGATCCTAAGTTTTACGTTTTGATCCTAAGTTTTAGGATTTGATCCTAAGTTTTACGTTTTGATCCTAAGTTTTACGTTTTGATCCTAAGTTTTAGGTTTTGATCCTAAGTTTTAGGTTTTGATCCTAAGTTTTACGTTTTGATCCTAAGTTTTACGTTTTGATCCTAAGTTTTAGGTTTTGATCCTAAGTTTTACGTTTTGATCCTAAGTTTTAGGTTTTGATCCTAAGTTTTAGGATTTGATCCTAAGTTTTACGTTTTGATCCTAAGTTTTACGTTTTGATCCTAAGTTTTAGGATTTGATCCTAAGTTTTACGTTTTGATCCTAAGTTTTAGGTTTTGATCCTAAGTTTTACGTTTTGATCCTAAGTTTTAGGATTTGATCCTAAGTTTTAGGATTTGATCCTAAGTTTTACGTTTTGATCCTAAGTTTTAGGATTTGATCCTAAGTTTTAGGATTTGATCCTAAGTTTTAGGTTTTGATCCTAAGTTTTACGTTTTGATCCTAAGTTTTACGTTTTGATCCTAAGTTTTAGGATTTGATCCTAAGTTTTACGTTTTGATCCTAAGTTTTACGTTTTGATCCTAAGTTTTAGGTTTTGATCCTAAGTTTTACGTTTTGATCCTAAGTTTTAGGATTTGATCCTAAGTTTTACGTTTTGATCCTAAGTTTTAGGATTTGATCCTAAGTTTTACGTTTTGATCCTAAGTTTTAGGTTTTGATCCTAAGTTTTACGTTTTGATCCTAAGTTTTACGTTTTGATCCTAAGTTTTACGTTTTGATCCTAAGTTTTAGGATTTGATCCTAAGTTTTAGGTTTTGATCCTAAGTTTTACGTTTTGATCCTAAGTTTTACGTTTTGATCCTAAGTTTTAGGATTTGATCCTAAGTTTTACGTTTTGATCCTAAGTTTTACGTTTTGATCCTAAGTTTTACGTTTTGATCCTAAGTTTTACGTTTTGATCCTAAGTTTTACGTTTTGATCCTAAGTTTTAGGATTTGATCCTAAGTTTTAGGTTTTGATCCTAAGTTTTACGTTTTGATCCTAAGTTTTAGGATTTGATCCTAAGTTTTACGTTTTGATCCTAAGTTTTAGTATTTGATCCTAAGTTTTACGTTTTGATCCTAAGTTTTACGTTTTGATCCTAAGTTTTAGGATTTGATCCTAAGTTTTACGTTTTGATCCTAAGTTTTAGTATTTGATCCTAAGTTTTACGTTTTGATCCTAAGTTTTACGTTTTGATCCTAAGTTTTAGGATTTGATCCTAAGTTTTACGTTTTGATCCTAAGTTTTAGGATTTGATCCTAAGTTTTACGTTTTGATCCTAAGTTTTACGTTTTGATCCTAAGTTTTAGGATTTGATCCTAAGTTTTACGTTTTGATCCTAAGTTTTAGGATTTGATCCTAAGTTTTACGTTTTGATCCTAAGTTTTAGGATTTGATCCTAAGTTTTACGTTTTGATCCTAAGTTTTACGTTTTGATCCTAAGTTTTAGGATTTGATCCTAAGTTTTACGTTTTGATCCTAAGTTTTAGGATTTGATCCTAAGTTTTACGTTTTGATCCTAAGTTTTAGGATTTGATCCTAAGTTTTACGTTTTGATCCTAAGTTTTAGGATTTGATCCTAAGTTTTACGTTTTGATCCTAAGTTTTACGTTTTGATCCTAAGTTTTAGGTTTTGATCCTAAGTTTTACGTTTTGATCCTAAGTTTTACGTTTTGATCCTAAGTTTTACGTTTTGATCCTAAGTTTTACGTTTTGATCCTAAGTTTTAGGATTTGATCCTAAGTTTTAGGTTTTGATCCTAAGTTTTACGTTTTGATCCTAAGTTTTAGGATTTGATCCTAAGTTTTAGGTTTTGATCCTAAGTTTTACGTTTTGATCCTAAGTTTTACGTTTTGATCCTAAGTTTTAGGATTTGATCCTAAGTTTTACGTTTTGATCCTAAGTTTTACGTTTTGATCCTAAGTTTTAGGATTTGATCCTAAGTTTTACGTTTTGATCCTAAGTTTTACGTTTTGATCCTAAGTTTTAGGATTTGATCCTAAGTTTTACGTTTTGATCCTAAGTTTTACGTTTTGATCCTAAGTTTTACGTTTTGATCCTAAGTTTTAGGATTTGATCCTAAGTTTTACGTTTTGATCCTAAGTTTTACGTTTTGATCCTAAGTTTTAGGATTTGATCCTAAGTTTTACGTTTTGATCCTAAGTTTTACGTTTTGATCCTAAGTTTTACGTTTTGATCCTAAGTTTTAGGATTTGATCCTAAGTTTTAGGTTTTGATCCTAAGTTTTACGTTTTGATCCTAAGTTTTAGGTTTTGATCCTAAGTTTTAGGATTTGATCCTAAGTTTTACGTTTTGATCCTAAGTTTTACGTTTTGATCCTAAGTTTTACGTTTTGATCCTAAGTTTTACGTTTTGATCCTAAGTTTTAGGATTTGATCCTAAGTTTTACGTTTTGATCCTAAGTTTTACGTTTTGATCCTAAGTTTTACGTTTTGATCCTAAGTTTTAGGATTTGATCCTAAGTTTTACGTTTTGATCCTAAGTTTTAGGATTTGATCCTAAGTTTTACGTTTTGATCCTAAGTTTTAGGATTTGATCCTAAGTTTTACGTTTTGATCCTAAGTTTTACGTTTTGATCCTAAGTTTTACGTTTTGATCCTAAGTTTTACGTTTTGATCCTAAGTTTTAGGTTTTGATCCTAAGTTTTACGTTTTGATCCTAAGTTTTACGTTTTGATCCTAAGTTTTACGTTTTGATCCTAAGTTTTAGGATTTGATCCTAAGTTTTACGTTTTGATCCTAAGTTTTAGGATTTGATCCTAAGTTTTACGTTTTGATCCTAAGTTTTAGGATTTGATCCTAAGTTTTAGGTTTTGATCCTAAGTTTTACGTTTTGATCCTAAGTTTTAGGATTTGATCCTAAGTTTTACGTTTTGATCCTAAGTTTTACGTTTTGATCCTAAGTTTTAGGATTTGATCCTAAGTTTTAGGATTTGATCCTAAGTTTTAGGATTTGATCCTAAGTTTTACGTTTTGATCCTAAGTTTTAGGATTTGATCCTAAGTTTTACGTTTTGATCCTAAGTTTTACGTTTTGATCCTAAGTTTTAGGATTTGATCCTAAGTTTTAGGTTTTGATCCTAAGTTTTACGTTTTGATCCTAAGTTTTACGTTTTGATCCTAAGTTTTAGGTTTTGATCCTAAGTTTTACGTTTTGATCCTAAGTTTTAGGATTTGATCCTAAGTTTTACGTTTTGATCCTAAGTTTTACGTTTTGATCCTAAGTTTTACGTTTTGATCCTAAGTTTTAGGATTTGATCCTAAGTTTTACGTTTTGATCCTAAGTTTTACGTTTTGATCCTAAGTTTTAGGTTTTGATCCTAAGTTTTAGGTTTTGATCCTAAGTTTTACGTTTTGATCCTAAGTTTTACGTTTTGATCCTAAGTTTTAGGATTTGATCCTAAGTTTTACGTTTTGATCCTAAGTTTTAGGTTTTGATCCTAAGTTTTACGTTTTGATCCTAAGTTTTAGGATTTGATCCTAAGTTTTAGGATTTGATCCTAAGTTTTACGTTTTGATCCTAAGTTTTAGGATTTGATCCTAAGTTTTAGGATTTGATCCTAAGTTTTAGGTTTTGATCCTAAGTTTTACGTTTTGATCCTAAGTTTTACGTTTTGATCCTAAGTTTTAGGATTTGATCCTAAGTTTTACGTTTTGATCCTAAGTTTTACGTTTTGATCCTAAGTTTTAGGTTTTGATCCTAAGTTTTACGTTTTGATCCTAAGTTTTAGGATTTGATCCTAAGTTTTACGTTTTGATCCTAAGTTTTAGGATTTGATCCTAAGTTTTACGTTTTGATCCTAAGTTTTAGGTTTTGATCCTAAGTTTTACGTTTTGATCCTAAGTTTTACGTTTTGATCCTAAGTTTTACGTTTTGATCCTAAGTTTTAGGATTTGATCCTAAGTTTTAGGTTTTGATCCTAAGTTTTACGTTTTGATCCTAAGTTTTACGTTTTGATCCTAAGTTTTAGGATTTGATCCTAAGTTTTACGTTTTGATCCTAAGTTTTACGTTTTGATCCTAAGTTTTACGTTTTGATCCTAAGTTTTACGTTTTGATCCTAAGTTTTAGGATTTGATCCTAAGTTTTACGTTTTGATCCTAAGTTTTAGGATTTGATCCTAAGTTTTAGGTTTTGATCCTAAGTTTTAGGATTTGATCCTAAGTTTTACGTTTTGATCCTAAGTTTTAGGATTTGATCCTAAGTTTTACGTTTTGATCCTAAGTTTTAGTATTTGATCCTAAGTTTTACGTTTTGATCCTAAGTTTTACGTTTTGATCCTAAGTTTTAGGATTTGATCCTAAGTTTTACGTTTTGATCCTAAGTTTTAGGATTTGATCCTAAGTTTTACGTTTTGATCCTAAGTTTTACGTTTTGATCCTAAGTTTTAGGATTTGATCCTAAGTTTTACGTTTTGATCCTAAGTTTTAGGATTTGATCCTAAGTTTTACGTTTTGATCCTAAGTTTTAGGATTTGATCCTAAGTTTTACGTTTTGATCCTAAGTTTTACGTTTTGATCCTAAGTTTTAGGATTTGATCCTAAGTTTTACGTTTTGATCCTAAGTTTTAGGATTTGATCCTAAGTTTTACGTTTTGATCCTAAGTTTTAGGATTTGATCCTAAGTTTTACGTTTTGATCCTAAGTTTTAGGATTTGATCCTAAGTTTTACGTTTTGATCCTAAGTTTTACGTTTTGATCCTAAGTTTTAGGTTTTGATCCTAAGTTTTACGTTTTGATCCTAAGTTTTACGTTTTGATCCTAAGTTTTACGTTTTGATCCTAAGTTTTACGTTTTGATCCTAAGTTTTAGGATTTGATCCTAAGTTTTAGGTTTTGATCCTAAGTTTTACGTTTTGATCCTAAGTTTTAGGATTTGATCCTAAGTTTTAGGTTTTGATCCTAAGTTTTACGTTTTGATCCTAAGTTTTACGTTTTGATCCTAAGTTTTAGGATTTGATCCTAAGTTTTACGTTTTGATCCTAAGTTTTACGTTTTGATCCTAAGTTTTACGTTTTGATCCTAAGTTTTACGTTTTGATCCTAAGTTTTACGTTTTGATCCTAAGTTTTAGGATTTGATCCTAAGTTTTAGGTTTTGATCCTAAGTTTTACGTTTTGATCCTAAGTTTTAGGATTTGATCCTAAGTTTTAGGTTTTGATCCTAAGTTTTACGTTTTGATCCTAAGTTTTAGGATTTGATCCTAAGTTTTAGGTTTTGATCCTAAGTTTTAGGATTTGATCCTAAGTTTTACGTTTTGATCCTAAGTTTTAGGATTTGATCCTAAGTTTTACGTTTTGATCCTAAGTTTTAGGATTTGATCCTAAGTTTTACGTTTTGATCCTAAGTTTTACGGTTTTGATCCTAAGTTTTAGGTTTTGATCCTAAGTTTTAGGTTTTGATCCTAAGTTTTAGGATTTGATCCTAAGTTTTACGTTTTGATCCTAAGTTTTAGGATTTGATCCTAAGTTTTAGGTTTTGATCCTAAGTTTTACGTTTTGATCCTAAGTTTTAGGATTTGATCCTAAGTTTTACGTTTTGATCCTAAGTTTTAGGATTTGATCCTAAGTTTTACGTTTTGATCCTAAGTTTTACGTTTTGATCCTAAGTTTTACGTTTTGATCCTAAGTTTTAGGATTTGATCCTAAGTTTTACGTTTTGATCCTAAGTTTTACGTTTTGATCCTAAGTTTTAGGATTTGATCCTAAGTTTTACGTTTTGATCCTAAGTTTTACGTTTTGATCCTAAGTTTTAGGATTTGATCCTAAGTTTTACGTTTTGATCCTAAGTTTTACGTTTTGATCCTAAGTTTTACGTTTTGATCCTAAGTTTTAGGATTTGATCCTAAGTTTTACGTTTTGATCCTAAGTTTTACGTTTTGATCCTAAGTTTTAGGATTTGATCCTAAGTTTTACGTTTTGATCCTAAGTTTTACGTTTTGATCCTAAGTTTTACGTTTTGATCCTAAGTTTTAGGATTTGATCCTAAGTTTTAGGTTTTGATCCTAAGTTTTACGTTTTGATCCTAAGTTTTAGGTTTTGATCCTAAGTTTTAGGATTTGATCCTAAGTTTTACGTTTTGATCCTAAGTTTTACGTTTTGATCCTAAGTTTTACGTTTTGATCCTAAGTTTTACGTTTTGATCCTAAGTTTTAGGATTTGATCCTAAGTTTTACGTTTTGATCCTAAGTTTTACGTTTTGATCCTAAGTTTTACGTTTTGATCCTAAGTTTTAGGATTTGATCCTAAGTTTTACGTTTTGATCCTAAGTTTTAGGATTTGATCCTAAGTTTTACGTTTTGATCCTAAGTTTTAGGATTTGATCCTAAGTTTTACGTTTTGATCCTAAGTTTTACGTTTTGATCCTAAGTTTTACGTTTTGATCCTAAGTTTTACGTTTTGATCCTAAGTTTTAGGTTTTGATCCTAAGTTTTACGTTTTGATCCTAAGTTTTACGTTTTGATCCTAAGTTTTACGTTTTGATCCTAAGTTTTAGGATTTGATCCTAAGTTTTACGTTTTGATCCTAAGTTTTAGGATTTGATCCTAAGTTTTACGTTTTGATCCTAAGTTTTAGGATTTGATCCTAAGTTTTAGGTTTTGATCCTAAGTTTTACGTTTTGATCCTAAGTTTTAGGATTTGATCCTAAGTTTTACGTTTTGATCCTAAGTTTTACGTTTTGATCCTAAGTTTTAGGATTTGATCCTAAGTTTTAGGATTTGATCCTAAGTTTTAGGATTTGATCCTAAGTTTTACGTTTTGATCCTAAGTTTTAGGATTTGATCCTAAGTTTTAGGATTTGATCCTAAGTTTTACGTTTTGATCCTAAGTTTTACGTTTTGATCCTAAGTTTTAGGATTTGATCCTAAGTTTTAGGTTTTGATCCTAAGTTTTACGTTTTGATCCTAAGTTTTACGTTTTGATCCTAAGTTTTACGTTTTGATCCTAAGTTTTAGGATTTGATCCTAAGTTTTACGTTTTGATCCTAAGTTTTAGGATTTGATCCTAAGTTTTACGTTTTGATCCTAAGTTTTAGGATTTGATCCTAAGTTTTACGTTTTGATCCTAAGTTTTAGGATTTGATCCTAAGTTTTACGTTTTGATCCTAAGTTTTAGGATTTGATCCTAAGTTTTACGTTTTGATCCTAAGTTTTAGGATTTGATCCTAAGTTTTACGTTTTGATCCTAAGTTTTACGTTTTGATCCTAAGTTTTACGTTTTGATCCTAAGTTTTACGTTTTGATCCTAAGTTTTAGGTTTTGATCCTAAGTTTTACGTTTTGATCCTAAGTTTTACGTTTTGATCCTAAGTTTTACGTTTTGATCCTAAGTTTTAGGATTTGATCCTAAGTTTTACGTTTTGATCCTAAGTTTTAGGATTTGATCCTAAGTTTTACGTTTTGATCCTAAGTTTTAGGATTTGATCCTAAGTTTTAGGTTTTGATCCTAAGTTTTACGTTTTGATCCTAAGTTTTAGGATTTGATCCTAAGTTTTACGTTTTGATCCTAAGTTTTACGTTTTGATCCTAAGTTTTAGGATTTGATCCTAAGTTTTAGGATTTGATCCTAAGTTTTAGGATTTGATCCTAAGTTTTACGTTTTGATCCTAAGTTTTAGGATTTGATCCTAAGTTTTAGGATTTGATCCTAAGTTTTACGTTTTGATCCTAAGTTTTACGTTTTGATCCTAAGTTTTAGGATTTGATCCTAAGTTTTAGGTTTTGATCCTAAGTTTTACGTTTTGATCCTAAGTTTTACGTTTTGATCCTAAGTTTTACGTTTTGATCCTAAGTTTTAGGATTTGATCCTAAGTTTTACGTTTTGATCCTAAGTTTTAGGATTTGATCCTAAGTTTTACGTTTTGATCCTAAGTTTTAGGATTTGATCCTAAGTTTTACGTTTTGATCCTAAGTTTTAGGATTTGATCCTAAGTTTTAGGTTTTGATCCTAAGTTTTACGTTTTGATCCTAAGTTTTAGGATTTGATCCTAAGTTTTACGTTTTGATCCTAAGTTTTACGTTTTGATCCTAAGTTTTACGTTTTGATCCTAAGTTTTACGTTTTGATCCTAAGTTTTAGGATTTGATCCTAAGTTTTACGTTTTGATCCTAAGTTTTAGGATTTGATCCTAAGTTTTACGTTTTGATCCTAAGTTTTAGTATTTGATCCTAAGTTTTACGTTTTGATCCTAAGTTTTACGTTTTGATCCTAAGTTTTAGGATTTGATCCTAAGTTTTAGGATTTGATCCTAAGTTTTACGTTTTGATCCTAAGTTTTAGGATTTGATCCTAAGTTTTACGTTTTGATCCTAAGTTTTACGTTTTGATCCTAAGTTTTAGGATTTGATCCTAAGTTTTACGTTTTGATCCTAAGTTTTAGGATTTGATCCTAAGTTTTACGTTTTGATCCTAAGTTTTAGGATTTGATCCTAAGTTTTACGTTTTGATCCTAAGTTTTACGTTTTGATCCTAAGTTTTACGTTTTGATCCTAAGTTTTACGTTTTGATCCTAAGTTTTAGGTTTTGATCCTAAGTTTTAGGATTTGATCCTAAGTTTTACGTTTTGATCCTAAGTTTTAGGATTTGATCCTAAGTTTTACGTTTTGATCCTAAGTTTTAGGATTTGATCCTAAGTTTTACGTTTTGATCCTAAGTTTTAGGATTTGATCCTAAGTTTTACGTTTTGATCCTAAGTTTTAGGATTTGATCCTAAGTTTTAGGTTTTGATCCTAAGTTTTACGTTTTGATCCTAAGTTTTACGTTTTGATCCTAAGTTTTAGGATTTGATCCTAAGTTTTACGTTTTGATCCTAAGTTTTACGTTTTGATCCTAAGTTTTACGTTTTGATCCTAAGTTTTAGGATTTGATCCTAAGTTTTACGTTTTGATCCTAAGTTTTAGGATTTGATCCTAAGTTTTAGGTTTTGATCCTAAGTTTTACGTTTTGATCCTAAGTTTTAGGATTTGATCCTAAGTTTTAGGTTTTGATCCTAAGTTTTACGTTTTGATCCTAAGTTTTAGGATTTGATCCTAAGTTTTAGGTTTTGATCCTAAGTTTTACGTTTTGATCCTAAGTTTTAGGTTTTGATCCTAAGTTTTACGTTTTGATCCTAAGTTTTAGGATTTGATCCTAAGTTTTACGTTTTGATCCTAAGTTTTAGGATTTGATCCTAAGTTTTACGTTTTGATCCTAAGTTTTAGGTTTTGATCCTAAGTTTTACGTTTTGATCCTAAGTTTTACGTTTTGATCCTAAGTTTTACGTTTTGATCCTAAGTTTTAGGTTTTGATCCTAAGTTTTAGGATTTGATCCTAAGTTTTACGTTTTGATCCTAAGTTTTAGGATTTGATCCTAAGTTTTAGGATTTGATCCTAAGTTTTACGTTTTGATCCTAAGTTTTAGGATTTGATCCTAAGTTTTACGTTTTGATCCTAAGTTTTAGGATTTGATCCTAAGTTTTAGGTTTTGATCCTAAGTTTTACGTTTTGATCCTAAGTTTTACGTTTTGATCCTAAGTTTTAGGATTTGATCCTAAGTTTTACGTTTTGATCCTAAGTTTTACGTTTTGATCCTAAGTTTTACGTTTTGATCCTAAGTTTTACGTTTTGATCCTAAGTTTTAGGATTTGATCCTAAGTTTTACGTTTTGATCCTAAGTTTTAGGATTTGATCCTAAGTTTTAGGTTTTGATCCTAAGTTTTACGTTTTGATCCTAAGTTTTAGGATTTGATCCTAAGTTTTACGTTTTGATCCTAAGTTTTAGGATTTGATCCTAAGTTTTAGGATTTGATCCTAAGTTTTACGTTTTGATCCTAAGTTTTAGGATTTGATCCTAAGTTTTAGGTTTTGATCCTAAGTTTTACGTTTTGATCCTAAGTTTTACGTTTTGATCCTAAGTTTTAGTATTTGATCCTAAGTTTTACGTTTTGATCCTAAGTTTTACGTTTTGATCCTAAGTTTTAGGATTTGATCCTAAGTTTTACGTTTTGATCCTAAGTTTTAGGATTTGATCCTAAGTTTTACGTTTTGATCCTAAGTTTTACGTTTTGATCCTAAGTTTTAGGATTTGATCCTAAGTTTTACGTTTTGATCCTAAGTTTTAGGATTTGATCCTAAGTTTTACGTTTTGATCCTAAGTTTTAGGATTTGATCCTAAGTTTTACGTTTTGATCCTAAGTTTTACGTTTTGATCCTAAGTTTTAGGATTTGATCCTAAGTTTTACGTTTTGATCCTAAGTTTTAGGATTTGATCCTAAGTTTTACGTTTTGATCCTAAGTTTTAGGATTTGATCCTAAGTTTTACGTTTTGATCCTAAGTTTTACGTTTTGATCCTAAGTTTTACGTTTTGATCCTAAGTTTTACGTTTTGATCCTAAGTTTTAGGTTTTGATCCTAAGTTTTAGGATTTGATCCTAAGTTTTACGTTTTGATCCTAAGTTTTAGTATTTGATCCTAAGTTTTACGTTTTGATCCTAAGTTTTACGTTTTGATCCTAAGTTTTAGGATTTGATCCTAAGTTTTACGTTTTGATCCTAAGTTTTAGGATTTGATCCTAAGTTTTACGTTTTGATCCTAAGTTTTAGGATTTGATCCTAAGTTTTACGTTTTGATCCTAAGTTTTAGGATTTGATCCTAAGTTTTAGGATTTGATCCTAAGTTTTACGTTTTGATCCTAAGTTTTAGGATTTGATCCTAAGTTTTAGGTTTTGATCCTAAGTTTTACGTTTTGATCCTAAGTTTTACGTTTTGATCCTAAGTTTTAGGATTTGATCCTAAGTTTTACGTTTTGATCCTAAGTTTTACGTTTTGATCCTAAGTTTTACGTTTTGATCCTAAGTTTTAGGATTTGATCCTAAGTTTTACGTTTTGATCCTAAGTTTTAGGATTTGATCCTAAGTTTTAGGTTTTGATCCTAAGTTTTACGTTTTGATCCTAAGTTTTACGTTTTGATCCTAAGTTTTAGGATTTGATCCTAAGTTTTAGGTTTTGATCCTAAGTTTTAGGTTTTGATCCTAAGTTTTAGGTTTTGATCCTAAGTTTTACGTTTTGATCCTAAGTTTTACGTTTTGATCCTAAGTTTTACGTTTTGATCCTAAGTTTTACGTTTTGATCCTAAGTTTTAGGATTTGATCCTAAGTTTTACGTTTTGATCCTAAGTTTTAGGATTTGATCCTAAGTTTTACGTTTTGATCCTAAGTTTTAGGTTTTGATCCTAAGTTTTACGTTTTGATCCTAAGTTTTACGTTTTGATCCTAAGTTTTAGGTTTTGATCCTAAGTTTTACGTTTTGATCCTAAGTTTTACGTTTTGATCCTAAGTTTTACGTTTTGATCCTAAGTTTTAGGTTTTGATCCTAAGTTTTACGTTTTGATCCTAAGTTTTAGGATTTGATCCTAAGTTTTACGTTTTGATCCTAAGTTTTAGGATTTGATCCTAAGTTTTAGGATTTGATCCTAAGTTTTACGTTTTGATCCTAAGTTTTAGGATTTGATCCTAAGTTTTAGGATTTGATCCTAAGTTTTACGTTTTGATCCTAAGTTTTAGGATTTGATCCTAAGTTTTAGGTTTTGATCCTAAGTTTTACGTTTTGATCCTAAGTTTTACGTTTTGATCCTAAGTTTTAGGATTTGATCCTAAGTTTTACGTTTTGATCCTAAGTTTTACGTTTTGATCCTAAGTTTTACGTTTTGATCCTAAGTTTTACGTTTTGATCCTAAGTTTTAGGATTTGATCCTAAGTTTTACGTTTTGATCCTAAGTTTTAGGATTTGATCCTAAGTTTTACGTTTTGATCCTAAGTTTTAGGATTTGATCCTAAGTTTTAGGATTTGATCCTAAGTTTTACGTTTTGATCCTAAGTTTTAGGATTTGATCCTAAGTTTTAGGTTTTGATCCTAAGTTTTACGTTTTGATCCTAAGTTTTACGTTTTGATCCTAAGTTTTAGTATTTGATCCTAAGTTTTACGTTTTGATCCTAAGTTTTACGTTTTGATCCTAAGTTTTAGGATTTGATCCTAAGTTTTACGTTTTGATCCTAAGTTTTAGGATTTGATCCTAAGTTTTAGGTTTTGATCCTAAGTTTTACGTTTTGATCCTAAGTTTTACGTTTTGATCCTAAGTTTTAGTATTTGATCCTAAGTTTTACGTTTTGATCCTAAGTTTTACGTTTTGATCCTAAGTTTTAGGATTTGATCCTAAGTTTTACGTTTTGATCCTAAGTTTTAGGATTTGATCCTAAGTTTTAGGTTTTGATCCTAAGTTTTACGTTTTGATCCTAAGTTTTACGTTTTGATCCTAAGTTTTACGTTTTGATCCTAAGTTTTAGGATTTGATCCTAAGTTTTACGTTTTGATCCTAAGTTTTAGGATTTGATCCTAAGTTTTACGTTTTGATCCTAAGTTTTAGGATTTGATCCTAAGTTTTACGTTTTGATCCTAAGTTTTAGGATTTGATCCTAAGTTTTACGTTTTGATCCTAAGTTTTAGGATTTGATCCTAAGTTTTACGTTTTGATCCTAAGTTTTAGGATTTGATCCTAAGTTTTACGTTTTGATCCTAAGTTTTAGGATTTGATCCTAAGTTTTAGGATTTGATCCTAAGTTTTAGGATTTGATCCTAAGTTTTACGTTTTGATCCTAAGTTTTAGGATTTGATCCTAAGTTTTACGTTTTGATCCTAAGTTTTAGGATTTGATCCTAAGTTTTACGTTTTGATCCTAAGTTTTAGGATTTGATCCTAAGTTTTACGTTTTGATCCTAAGTTTTAGGATTTGATCCTAAGTTTTAGGATTTGATCCTAAGTTTTACGTTTTGATCCTAAGTTTTAGGATTTGATCCTAAGTTTTAGGATTTGATCCTAAGTTTTACGTTTTGATCCTAAGTTTTAGGATTTGATCCTAAGTTTTAGGTTTTGATCCTAAGTTTTACGTTTTGATCCTAAGTTTTACGTTTTGATCCTAAGTTTTAGGATTTGATCCTAAGTTTTACGTTTTGATCCTAAGTTTTACGTTTTGATCCTAAGTTTTACGTTTTGATCCTAAGTTTTACGTTTTGATCCTAAGTTTTAGGATTTGATCCTAAGTTTTACGTTTTGATCCTAAGTTTTAGGATTTGATCCTAAGTTTTAGGTTTTGATCCTAAGTTTTACGTTTTGATCCTAAGTTTTAGGATTTGATCCTAAGTTTTACGTTTTGATCCTAAGTTTTAGTATTTGATCCTAAGTTTTACGTTTTGATCCTAAGTTTTACGTTTTGATCCTAAGTTTTAGGATTTGATCCTAAGTTTTACGTTTTGATCCTAAGTTTTAGGATTTGATCCTAAGTTTTACGTTTTGATCCTAAGTTTTACGTTTTGATCCTAAGTTTTAGGATTTGATCCTAAGTTTTACGTTTTGATCCTAAGTTTTAGGATTTGATCCTAAGTTTTACGTTTTGATCCTAAGTTTTAGGATTTGATCCTAAGTTTTACGTTTTGATCCTAAGTTTTAGGATTTGATCCTAAGTTTTACGTTTTGATCCTAAGTTTTAGGATTTGATCCTAAGTTTTACGTTTTGATCCTAAGTTTTAGGATTTGATCCTAAGTTTTACGTTTTGATCCTAAGTTTTAGGATTTGATCCTAAGTTTTACGTTTTGATCCTAAGTTTTAGGATTTGATCCTAAGTTTTAGGATTTGATCCTAAGTTTTAGGTTTTGATCCTAAGTTTTACGTTTTGATCCTAAGTTTTAGGATTTGATCCTAAGTTTTACGTTTTGATCCTAAGTTTTAGGATTTGATCCTAAGTTTTAGGATTTGATCCTAAGTTTTACGTTTTGATCCTAAGTTTTAGGATTTGATCCTAAGTTTTAGGTTTTGATCCTAAGTTTTACGTTTTGATCCTAAGTTTTACGTTTTGATCCTAAGTTTTAGTATTTGATCCTAAGTTTTACGTTTTGATCCTAAGTTTTACGTTTTGATCCTAAGTTTTAGGATTTGATCCTAAGTTTTACGTTTTGATCCTAAGTTTTACGTTTTGATCCTAAGTTTTAGGATTTGATCCTAAGTTTTACGTTTTGATCCTAAGTTTTAGGATTTGATCCTAAGTTTTACGTTTTGATCCTAAGTTTTAGGATTTGATCCTAAGTTTTACGTTTTGATCCTAAGTTTTAGGATTTGATCCTAAGTTTTACGTTTTGATCCTAAGTTTTAGGATTTGATCCTAAGTTTTACGTTTTGATCCTAAGTTTTAGGATTTGATCCTAAGTTTTACGTTTTGATCCTAAGTTTTAGGATTTGATCCTAAGTTTTAGGATTTGATCCTAAGTTTTAGGATTTGATCCTAAGTTTTACGTTTTGATCCTAAGTTTTAGGATTTGATCCTAAGTTTTACGTTTTGATCCTAAGTTTTAGGATTTGATCCTAAGTTTTACGTTTTGATCCTAAGTTTTAGGATTTGATCCTAAGTTTTACGTTTTGATCCTAAGTTTTAGGATTTGATCCTAAGTTTTAGGATTTGATCCTAAGTTTTACGTTTTGATCCTAAGTTTTAGGATTTGATCCTAAGTTTTAGGATTTGATCCTAAGTTTTACGTTTTGATCCTAAGTTTTAGGATTTGATCCTAAGTTTTAGGTTTTGATCCTAAGTTTTACGTTTTGATCCTAAGTTTTACGTTTTGATCCTAAGTTTTAGGATTTGATCCTAAGTTTTACGTTTTGATCCTAAGTTTTACGTTTTGATCCTAAGTTTTACGTTTTGATCCTAAGTTTTACGTTTTGATCCTAAGTTTTAGGATTTGATCCTAAGTTTTACGTTTTGATCCTAAGTTTTAGGATTTGATCCTAAGTTTTAGGTTTTGATCCTAAGTTTTACGTTTTGATCCTAAGTTTTAGGATTTGATCCTAAGTTTTACGTTTTGATCCTAAGTTTTAGTATTTGATCCTAAGTTTTACGTTTTGATCCTAAGTTTTACGTTTTGATCCTAAGTTTTAGGATTTGATCCTAAGTTTTACGTTTTGATCCTAAGTTTTAGGATTTGATCCTAAGTTTTACGTTTTGATCCTAAGTTTTACGTTTTGATCCTAAGTTTTAGGATTTGATCCTAAGTTTTACGTTTTGATCCTAAGTTTTAGGATTTGATCCTAAGTTTTACGTTTTGATCCTAAGTTTTAGGATTTGATCCTAAGTTTTACGTTTTGATCCTAAGTTTTAGGATTTGATCCTAAGTTTTACGTTTTGATCCTAAGTTTTAGGATTTGATCCTAAGTTTTACGTTTTGATCCTAAGTTTTAGGATTTGATCCTAAGTTTTACGTTTTGATCCTAAGTTTTAGGATTTGATCCTAAGTTTTACGTTTTGATCCTAAGTTTTAGGATTTGATCCTAAGTTTTACGTTTTGATCCTAAGTTTTAGGATTTGATCCTAAGTTTTACGTTTTGATCCTAAGTTTTAGGATTTGATCCTAAGTTTTACGTTTTGATCCTAAGTTTTAGGATTTGATCCTAAGTTTTACGTTTTGATCCTAAGTTTTACGTTTTGATCCTAAGTTTTACGTTTTGATCCTAAGTTTTACGTTTTGATCCTAAGTTTTACGTTTTGATCCTAAGTTTTACGTTTTGATCCTAAGTTTTAGGTTTTGATCCTAAGTTTTAGGTTTTGATCCTAAGTTTTAGGTTTTGATCCTAAGTTTTAGGTTTTGATCCTAAGTTTTAGGTTTTGATCCTAAGTTTTAGGTTTTGATCCTAAGTTTTAGGTTTTGATCCTAAGTTTTAGGTTTTGATCCTAAGTTTTAGGTTTTGATCCTAAGTTTTAGGTTTTGATCCTAAGTTTTACGTTTTGATCCTAAGTTTTAGGTTTTGATCCTAAGTTTTAGGTTTTGATCCTAAGTTTTACGTTTTGATCCTAAAACTTAGGAACGAACTTGCGATGATCGTAAGAGCATATACGCATTCGTACGTAGGCTCGTGCGAGTCGGAAATGGCCAAAAAAACAGGAAAAAATGACAAACACCCACCCAAACTTACCATTCTCGATCCGAAATCAATTAACTTTTGCTCTTTGAATCGAGGGGTAAGTTTTAGGATTTGATCCTAAGTTTTAGGTTTTGATTCTAAGTTTTAGGTTTTGATCCTAAGTTTTAGGTTTTGATCCTAAGTTTTACGTTTTGATCCTAAGTTTTACGTTTTGATCCTAAGTTTTACGTTTTGATCCTAAGTTTTAGGTTTTGATCCTAAGTTTTAGGTTTTGATCCTAAGTTTTAGGTTTTGATCCTAAGTTTTAGGTTTTGATCCTAAGTTTTACGTTTTGATCCTAAGTTTTAGGTTTTGATCCTAAGTTTTAGGTTTTGATCCTAAGTTTTAGGTTTTGATCCTAAGTTTTACGTTTTGATCCTAAGTTTTACGTTTTGATCCTACGTAGGCTCGTGCGAGTCGGAAATGGCCAAAAAAACAGGAAAAAATGACTAACACCCACCCAAACTTACCATTCTCCATCCGAAATCAATTAACTTTTGCTCTTTGAATCGAGGGGATTGTTATTACATTGTGACGTTATTATGTTAATACCAGACCTGAGAATCAGAAGCCAGAGAGATCGGCAGAAGATGAACGCGGGGACTGAGGACTCTGATCACTTCCGTCTATCAGTGACAAAGCGATGAGCGGGATGGGGGCGCTGTGCCACCACTGTCTCCCCCTCCTCTGTGCCCTGTAGAGGGATGGGGACGGCTGGCCCACCGGGGATTCTCCTGGGTCTTCCTATGGCCAGTCCGCCCCTGGAAATGATTCATAGACATTTATACGAGGTGAAGGATCTGACATTCGCCGGCAGTCATTGTCGCTGATCCGCGCCCGCCCATGGAGAACGTCCACCTGGCCACCATGCTGATCCTCCAGCTTCACCGCCCAATAAAACTAAAGCAATGCGTACAGAAGAGCCTCAAAGCAAATCAGTATAGCAAAGCATTACACCGCAGGGCGGCGCTACAGCACAGCGCGGGCAATATCAGGGGTCGGGACAGTCACACGCAGGCGATTATATAAAATGATATAAAAAGATGAAAGTTGCAGCAAACAGCCGCCGTACCTGATCGTCCCGCACTGCGCCCATCACAGGTAACGCACAATGACGGCCGCTACCCGCTACTGTCACAGGCAAGGCATGCTGGGAATCCTCTAGTTAAATATCCTCACCTGCCAAGTTCCCGGGTTCCTTCCCGAAGCCTGCGCCAAAATCTCTGCAAGTGCTTATTATTAATATTACTATTTAACATTTGTATAGCGCCGACATTGCCCGGAGCGATGTACAGAGGCCACTGAGCCATTCACATCAGCATCCGGACCAGAGGAGCTCGCACTCTAATGCGCCCTGTACCCATACTTGGTACTATTATTATCATCATATTATTATTATTATCATTATTATTATTATTAATAATAATAATAATAATAATAATAATAATAATAATAATAATAACATTGATCTCTGAAATCTGGTAGCACAACATTAAAGCACTCCATTTCCCTCTACACACACCAATTATTATTATTATTAATATTATCATTATCATAATACTACGTTTGTATAGTGCCAATATAGATCCAGCAATGTACAAAGGCCAAATAATAATAATAATAATAATAATAATATTGATCTCTGAAATCTGCTAGCACAACATTAAAGCCCCCCCTTTCCCTCTACACACACAGACACTATTATTAGCCTGCGCCAAAATCTCTGCAAGTGCTTATTATTAATATTACAATTTAACATTTGTATAGCGCCAACATTGTCCGGAGCGATGTACAGAGCCATTCACATCAGCATCCAGACCAGAGGAGCTCACACTCTAAAGCACCCTGTACCCACACTCAGTACTATTATTATCATCATATTATTATTATTATCATTATTATTATTACTATAATAATAATAATAATAACATTGATCTCTGAAATCTGCTAGCACAACATTAAAGTGGACCAACACCCACCCCTGATCGGCCCGGGAATCTATAAGATCCGTCCCTGCGGGGCACCCTAAAATCTTACCTTTTAGACGACGGATAAGCCGCCGCCGCCGC
This sequence comes from Gastrophryne carolinensis, assembly GCA_027917425.1. NCBI lineage: Eukaryota > Metazoa > Chordata > Amphibia > Anura > Microhylidae > Gastrophryne > Gastrophryne carolinensis. The sequence goes on along the minus strand of CM051234.1, from coordinate 654,094,058 downwards.
CGCAGCCTCCCGTGCGTCCCTCTAGCAGGGTGCGCTCCCGCGCCGGCCATTCACAAACGCGCGCACCCTGTAAGAGGCGGGGGTGGTGGCTTATCCGTCGCTTATCCGTCACCTAAAAGGTAAGATTTTAGGGGCTTTCTGGGGGTTTCACACAGCCGGGCATCCCGATTTTGGATTCCCTGCGGAAGTGGACCAACACCCAGGATAGTGAAAATCCTGGTTGTTGGTCCACTTTAAAGCACTCAATTTCCCTCTACACACACACACATTATTATTATTATTATTATTATTATTATCATCATCATCATCATAATACTACATTTGTATAGTGCCAATATAGATCCAGCAATGTACAAAGGCCAAATAATAATAATACTAATAACAACACTACTAATAAAATAATACATATTGCTCTAGCTTAGACATCTGTCAGCACAATGCTGAGCCCCCCCCAGTCAGGCTCTGCACCAAAGGAGCTTACACTTCAATGCTCCCTCCAGCCAGTCTGCCCCGGCTAAACGTATATCGGGGCCATGACTCACACATGCAGAGCCAGCCAGACGAGCTAGAGCGCCCATTACATGAAGTTTGACGCAGCGGAGCATCCCAGCTCCTGGGGGAATCGGTCCTGGGCGTCTTTAATTTCCTCTTTAAAAAATAGTAAAAACTAATGTGCGTGTCTAAAAGGAGCATTAGAGGCCGATTCATCAATAGCGCCAGGTAGTGACAGATGAGCGACTGTAGCGTGATTTTTTCAGCGCCAGCCAGTATTCGCTGTGCTTGGCCGGCGTTAGCTTGATGACAGCGACTCAGTCGGTGTGCGGTAATGTTGAATACGGGCTGGGGGGTCGCTGTTTCACAGGTCCAGCGTTGTATGTGAGCGCCTGACAACGAATGGTGAGAGCGAACGGCTAGCTTCATATTCATCAACAAATCACGCTCCGAATGTGCTGTCGCTGTCCATTCCTTGTTTAAACCCCAGAGCGCTGGCGGCGATGTGTATTAACTAGTTTTTAACCCCTAAACAACCATATTTTTTGAATGTAACATTATACATGTTTTTAGAATCATCCCGTTATATGAATACATTAATCTCAGACCTGTTAGATCAATTCTGCACATATTTTTTTTTTTTTGACTTAAAAATAAATCCTAACATTGCAGAAGTGTTCTCCGATTTTTTGACATTAAAAAAAATTTAAAATAAAATAATACCAATTAATCATGAATTATTATAGATTGCTCCATTGAAATGCATTGGACATCGCCAGGGAGCGACAGCTCATACCTGGCGCTGTGAGGGAATTTGCAGCGGCGCTGTTCGGTCCAGGCGGCTTCATGATGAATCCCGCGCTAGCCGTCGCCCTCGCTGGCGCTAGCCTCATTTTGCTTGATAAATGCGTCATTGTGACCGCCGCCGGGCGTACTTGAGTCGGTAGTCGCCGTTAGCTGCCGCTACCTGGCGCTCGTCAGACACTACCTGGCGCTATCGCTTGATGAATAAGGGCCTTAGAGTGTCAGATCCTGTGGTGCTGAGGCTGATGGGAGTGACGGCGTGTTCTTGGTGCAACACTCCAGCACAAGATATGTTTACATGTTTTTTATTAATAATATTAATAATTATTATTAAGTATATATTAAAAATATCAATAATTTTAATATATATATATATATATATATATATATATATATATATATATATATATATAATTATTATTATTATTATTATAAATAATAATGATAATAATACTAAACATTTATACATCTCTGGTGGCAGGGCAGGCATCAGCGCCAGGCATACCGGGGCAGGTGGCAGGGTCCCTGCACCATAGGAGGGCCTTCTACTCGATGCCCCTATACAGGGCCGGGCAGCAACCAGGACACAGGACTGTCAGCCATTGGGAGAGACTATTCTCTGGCCCTTATTTAAGAAGAGATAGCGCCAGGTAGCGGCTGGTTAATGACAGGTAGCGACAGGTAGCAACTGGTGAACGCCGGACACGGCAGCAATTACACATTTATCAAGCAGAATCTATTTAGTGACTGGGATAGCGCCATGTAGCGTCCAATTCATCATTATCACAGCCTCAGCGAACAGCGCCGGCGTTCAGCCTTGCACAGCGCCAGGTATGACCTCTCGCTACCTGTCGCTCTCCCATACATTTCAATGGACGATCCTTTTCTTCTCTATAAACAGGTTTTTTTGTTTTTTTTTTCAAAAAATCACAAATAATTCTGTGACCTCTCCTGACATTGAATAAGCAGTTTTTAAATTTTTTTTAAATTTTTTATATATTTCTTCAGAAATGACATCACAGCTCTGCCATTAAAGTGTCATGTTACAATGTTGTTACAATGTCATTCCATATGTTTTCGCTTTGTTACTGGTGGATAGATGCTGAAAAACAGACTTTAATCACACAGCCTCCTGCGCTCTGGGCTTCAGAGAAGCATGTTTCAGCGCCAGAGATTTGTGAGGCTGTTTGTTTTGCTGAATATGGTGTGAGTCGGTCGCTATGAGCAGTCGCTAACATGCGCTCCCATACAGCGCTGTACTGGTCAAATAACGACTCCTCACAATGTATTCAACATTACTGAACAGCGACTGAGTCGCTATAAAGTAGCGACCCACGGCTGAGCACAGCGACTACTAGCGGGCGCTCTGAAAATGCCGCTACAGACACTCATCTGTCGCTACCTGGCGTTAGTGATGAATCAGCCTGCCCGTTTCTTTCCCCTTATTAATTTATTTTTTTCTGTCCATTTATTTTTCTATTCTTTGCTCAACATTCCTCAGAACATCTGTGCGTGGACAGGGAGCTTTTTAACAGAGCGATCCCAAGTAGTTAGGCTGGGTCCAGTACGGTCCAGTGTCAGGCACACTAACACCGGTGCCCCTCAAGGCTGCGTTCTGTCACCTCTCCTGTTCTCGATTTACACCAATGACTGCACCTCCTTGGACAACTCTGTGAAGATTGTGAAGTTTGCCGATGACACAACCATCATAGGTTTGATCAAGAATGGCAAAGAGGAAATCTACCGAAGATCAGTGGAGGAACTTGTCAGTTGGTGCACTATACATAACCTGGTCATAAACCCTTCCAAAACCCAAGAGATGGTAGTGGACTTCAGAAAGAACCCGGCACCCCTGTCACCCCTGACCATCAAGGGGGTGGAAATCAAGAGAGAAAGGGAGACGAAATACTTAGGTGTGACAATCTCCGACAACCTCTGCTGGGAAAGGAACACCACGGCTCTACTGAAGAAAGCACATCAGAGACTTTTCTTCCTGAGGCAACTTAAGAAGGCAGGCCTGTCGAAAAGGTTGCTAGTGCTCTTCTTCAATGCCGTCATTGGTTCTGTTCTGTGTTTTTCTTTCTCTGTCTGGTTCGAAGGAGCTACAAGCAGGGACAAGGGTAGACTCCAAAGAACAATAAAGACGGCAGAAAGAATAATCGGAGCCCCCTTACCATCCCTACAGGAACTGCACAATCAGAGAATCAAGACGCTAGCTGGAAAGATACTCCGGGATCCGTCCCACCCTGGACACACCCTATTCCACTACTTACCATCCGGGCGACGTCTTGCGGTCCCAGCCTGCAGGACTTCTAGGTCCAGGAAGGGGTTATTTCCTTTGGCCGTCTGCATCCTTAACAATATCCAGGCATCATAGGCTCAGGATCAAGCTGGAATCGATGGGTCCTCATACTCTGACTTTATAAGAGATTATCTGCTTCCGTATCTCTGTCTTCCATGTTCCCCTTCCTTTGTAACTTTAACTGCAGTTATCTGTACTGTTTTCTTTTTGCACTGTGTATATGCCGAAAAGAATTCCTTGTTCATCTCACGATTTACTTGGCGAACAATAAGTTGAATTGAATTGAATTGAATTTAGCAGTATTCACCATACAGGCAAATTTATCTCCATATATGGAGCATCATACCACACTGCAAGGGGCCCACGGGCAGGCTAATTCATCACTAACGCCAGGTAGCGACAGATGAGCGTCTGTAGCGGCATTTTCAGAGCGCCCGCTAGTAGTCGCTGTGCTCGGCCATGGGTCGCTAGTTTATAGCGACGGGCAGGCTGATTCATCACTAACGCCAGGTAGCAACAGATGAGCGTCTGTAGCGGCATTTTCAGAGCGCCCGCTAGTAGTCGCTGTGCTCGGCCGTGGGTCGCTAGTTTATAGCGACAGGCAGGCTGATTCATCACTAACGCCAGGTAGCAACAGATGAGCGTCTGTAGCGGCATTTTCAAAGCGTCCGCTAGTAGTCGCTGTGCTCGGCCGTGGGTCGCTAGTTTATAGCGACGGGCAGGCTGATTCATCACTAACGCCAGGTAGCGACAGATGAGCGTCTGTAGCGGCATTTTCAAAGCGTCCGCTAGTAGTCGCTGTGCTCGGCCGTGGGTCGCTGGTTCATAGCGACTCAGTCGCTGTGCAGTAATGATGAATACATTGTGAGGAGTCGCTATTTGACCAGTACAGCGCTGTACGGGAGCGCATGTTAGCGACTGCTCATAGCGACTGACTCACACCATATTCAGCAAAAAAAAACAGCCTCACAAATCTCTGGCGCTGAAAAATGCTTCTCTGAAGCCCAGAGCGCAGGAGGCTGTGTGATTAAAGTCTGTTTTTCAGCATCTATCCACCAGTAACAAAGCGAAAACATATGGAATTACATTGTGACAACATTGTAACATGACACTTTAATGGCAGAGCTGTGATGTCATTTCTGAAGAAATATATAAAACATGAAAAATATTTGGAAAAATGGCTTTTTCTCGGCCAGAACAGGTCACAGAATTATTAGAGATTTTGAAAAAAATCAAAAATAACAAAAACCCAGTTTAAAGAGAAATAAAAGAATGTCCATTGAAATGTATGGGAGAGCGACAGGTAGCGAGAGGTCATACCTGGCGCTGTGCAAGGCTGAACGCCGGCGCTGTTCGCTGAGGCTGGGATAATGATGAATCGGACGCTACATGGCGCTATCCCAGTCGCTCACCAGATTCTGCTTGATAAATGTGTAATTGCTGCCGTGTCCGGCGTTCACCTGCCGCTACCTGTCATTTACAAGGCGCTACATGACGCTATCCCTCCATGAATAAGGCCCTCAGACTCTATTGCCCAAGGTCCTGCTTAAACCTGGCGCCGCCCTGTCTGGCAGTACAGGAATCACCCCCTTTCCAGCTATTTGCACCAGAGGAGCTCGCACTCTAATGCTTGGTTTATATGCCGGCATTATTATTACTTAACATTTCTATTGCCCTGACATATAAAAACTGAGCAATTCCCATCAGTCACTGCACCACAGGAGCTTACGCTCTAATCCTTCTTCCTCTGTATCCATCGTAGGTTTCTCTTTAATCCCTGAAATCTTATAAAAGGGGCACTAAACCCTTTGCTGCCCTGTGACCCCGCGCAAGGGCGTGGCTGGGCGGGGGGGCGGGGCCTGAGCGCAGGTGTTGGGCGCCATTTCGAATATTTGCTCCGAGTGCCAGAAAACCCAGCTCCGCCTCTGCCCCCCCCCCCCCAACCTCCGATCCTGGAACCTTTAAAGTGGACCAACACTCAGGATTTTGACTATCCTGGTTTTGGCGCTTGCCTGCGATCGGGGACGCCCCCCAGGTCGCCCGAACAAACCCACCTCTTCCCGGTCCTATCAGCAAGCTCTGGCGGCTGCCCCCCCGCTTCCCTTTAACAGGGTTACACTTATGTGGTGCACCACTAATAATAATCAATACCGGCGTGCTCACCAACAAACCAAACGGGCAGGCCGATTCATTAATAGCGCCAGGTAGCGACAGTAGCGTTATTTTCACAGCGCCGGCTAGTATTCGCTGTGCTTGGCCGTTGTTCGGCTGTTGACAGCGACTCAGTCGGTGTGCGGTAATGTGGAATACGGGGTGAGGAGTCGCTGTTTGACAGGTTCTGCGCTGTATGGGAGCGCATGATAGCGACTGGCCATAGCGACCGGCTCCCAGCATATTCATTAACAAATCACGCTCAAAAAATTCTCGCGCTGTGAAATGCTTGTTTACACCCCAGAGCGCTGGCGGCGATGGGTTAAAAGTCGTTTTTTAACACCCAAACAACCATATTTGTGTTAAAAAAAAAAACAAGTTTTTCTAAACATTTTGTAATATGAAAATACATTAATATCAGACCTGTAATATCAATTCTGCACAATTTTTTTTTTTTTTTACCTTAAAAAAAATATCTAACATTGCAGAAGTGGTCACAGAATTTTTGACATTTAAAAAAAAAAAAACAAACATTAATAACAATTAATTATGAATATTTAAAGATTGCTCCATTGAAATGCATTGGAGAGCGCCAGGTAGCGAGAGGTCATACCTGTCGCTGTTCAAGGTCGGACGCTGGCGCTGTGGGCTGAGGCTGGAATAATGATGAATGAGTCACTATATGGCGCTATCTCAGTCGCTAAGCAGGATCGGCTTGATAAATGTGTGATTGCGGAGGAGAGCCGGCGTTCTCGTGGCGGTGAGCGTCATTACCGTTCGCTCACCATTCGCTACCTGGCGCTATCCCTTGTTAAATAAGGGCCTGAATAATTGAATGAAACCTCGGGAATACTGTTTCCCCAGGGATCCAAAAAAGGGAGCAAAACCAACAGAAAAAATGCACAAATATTTATTCAAACATTAGATACAACAAACATTTAAAACCAACATATAAGACGCATTAAAAACCGCCGCGCTGAGCCTAATGTTCTCCTTTCCTCAAATCACCCAAATAATTTAATGCTGCGACAAAAATACATTATGAATCAATCATTGCTCTCTATTCAGACTTACAACTCCAAAAAATATTGCCCTTATTCATCAAGCGATAGCGCCAGGTAGTGTCTGACGAGCGCCAGGTAGCGGCAGCTAACGGCGACTACCGACTCAAGTACGCCCGGCGGCGGTCACAATGACGCATTTATCAAGCAAAATGAGGCTAGCGCCGGCGAGAGCGACGGCTAGCGCGGCATTCATCATGAAGCCGCCTGGACCGAACAGCGCCGCTGCAAATTCCCTCACAGCGCCAGGTATGACCTGTCGCTCCCTGGCGATGTCCAATGCATTTCAATGGAGCAATCTATAATTAATCATAATTAATTGGTAATAATTTTTTTTTTTTTTTTTTTTTAATGTCAAAAAATCGGAGAACACTTCTGCAATGTTAGGATTTATTTTTAAGTAAAAAAAAAAAAAAAAAAATATGTGCAGAATTGATCTAACAGGTCTGAGATTAATGTATTCATATAACAAAATGATTCTAAAAACATGTATAATGTTACATTCAAAAAATATGGTTGTTTAGGGGTTAAAAACTAGTTAATACACATCGCCGCCAGCGCTCTGGGGTTTAAACAAGGAATGGACAGCGACAGCACATTCGGAGCGTGATTTTTTGATGAATATGAAGCTAGCCGTTCGCTCTGGCCATTCGTTGTCAGGCGCTCACATACAACGCTGGACCTGTGAAACAGCGACCCCCCAGCCCGTATTCAACATTACCGCACACCGACTGAGTCGCTGTCATCAAGCAAACGCCGGCCAAGCACAGCGAATACTGGCTGGCGCTGAAAAAATCACGCTACAGTCGCTCATCTGTCGCTACCTGGCGCTATTAATGAATCGGCCTCCAAGTCTGAAAAAATATTTATATATAGTCACAATAAATATCCCTAAGAAAAAACGTGATCAATGGTAATTAATATATATACAATGAAAAAATCAATAGACTCCCTGAAATGGAAGCCGTGATCAATAATCAAACAGTATATACAATATTTACAGCAAAAAATCAATAATATGGATAATTAATAATAATATAAAAAATAGATCTAAAACATATATACCTTAAATATTTTTGTGCCGGCACAAAAGAAAACCTTAATTTATTTATATATATATATATATATATATCCCTACAACCTATCACATTAAATGCAGTATGTGAATAATATAACACTCTATATAACACAAGCGATTAGTGTCCACTGTGCAGAATTTTATCCCAAAAGCACAAATAGATAAAACATGTCTCAATATTTAGACATATTTAGATAATAAATGAAACCAATTACTAACAGGTGATATAAATGAACAAAAAAAGATACAATATTGAAAAAATGTAACAGGGAGCGCTGCCAGCATCGGCCAATCACAAATGCCACGCGCCCTGCTGGAGGGATAGCGGGGGTGCGGCCACGGCTTGCGCATGCGCCATCAGACCGGGAAGCAAGGTAAGTGAACAGGGCGACCTGAGGGGGGGGGGGTGTCACACAGTGGGGTATCCCGATTTTGGATGCCCCGGGGGGAGGGAATCGATCGGCCTGGGAATCTTATAGATTACGCTGCGTTTTGGTCAACTTTGAAAAAACCCAGTTTAAAGAGAAATAAAAGAATGTCCATTGAAATGTATGGGAGAGCGGCGCCAAGTAGCGACAGGTAAGATGTGGCGCTCTGGAAGGCTGAACGCCGGCGCTGTTCGCTGAGGCTGGGATAATGATGAATCGGACGCTACATGGCGCTATCCCAGTCGCTCACCAGATTCTGCTTGATAAATGTGTAATTGCTGCCGTGTCCGGCGTTCACCTGTCGCTACCTGTCATTTACAAGGCGCAACCTGACGCTATCCCTTCTTGAATAAGGCCCAAGGGCCTGCTTAAGGAAACACCCCCTTTCCAGCTATTTGCACCAGAGGAGCTCGCACTCTAATGCTTGGTTTATATGCCGGCATTATTATTACTTAACATTTCTATTGCCCTGACATATAAAAACTGAGCAATTCCCATCAGTCACTGCACCACAGGAGCTTACGCTCTAATCCTTCTTCCTCTGTATCCATCGTAGGTTTCTCTTTAATCCCTGAAATCTTATAAAAGGGGCACTAAACCCTTTGGTGTGGCCAAATCCGCCAGGAGCTGTTGAAATCACTGATTGGCTGGATCTTAAAGTGGACCAACATCCGGGGGGGATCAGCCGATCAGATCCCTCCCCACAGGGCATCCGAAATCGGGATGTACCGCGGGGTGAAACTCCGCAGGACGCCCAGAATCCTTACCTTATCCCCATTCCAACGGCACATGCGCGGGCCGCGGCTGCATCTCGCGCTTCTCTCTAGCAGGGCGTGCACCCGCACCTCCAGCGTGCTCAGAGCCGCTGTGGTTGTCCGTCGCTTGTCCGTACACACCACAGCGGCTCTAAACGCTCTGATTGGACGAGCGCTCGAGTAGGAGCGGGGTGAGCTGAGTTATTTAGGGCGATCGGGGTGCCCCGCGGAAGTGGACCAAAAGCCAGGGTAGTGAAAATCCTGGGTGTTGGTCCACTTTAAGAGTGCTTAACCAGTGACATGACCAGCACACTGGCCACCCCAGCCCGTCTGAATCAGCCATAGGGAAGCTGGGGGTGTGGCCGTAGAAGCCATGAGTTTTCCAGGCGACTTATGCATGTTAGGAATAGATGACTGCAGTGCATGCACTGAAGCCACGCCCCTTCAATGGGGGAGGGATGAAACCACGCCCCCTCAATGGGGCTGGTGAAGCCACACCCCCTTAATGGGGGATAGATAAAGCCACACCCCTCATTGAAGGATGGATGAAGCCATGCCCCTCAATGAGGGATGATGAAGCCACGTCCCTCAATGGGGGATTAATGAAGCCACGCCCCCTCAATGAGGGATGGACGAAGCCACGCCCCCTCAATGAGGGATGGATGAAGCCACGCCCCCTCAATGATGGATGGATGAAGCCACGCCCCTCATTGAGGGATGGATGAAGCCACGCCCCCTCAATGAGGGATGGATGAAGCCACGCCCCCTCATTGAGGGATGGATGAAGCCATGCCCCTCAATGAGGGATGATGAAGCCACGCCCCCTCAATGAGGGATAGATGAAGCCACGCCCCCTCAATGACGGATGGGTGAAGCCGCGCCCCCTCAATGGGGGATAGATGAAGCCACGCCCCCTCAATGAGGGATGGATGAAGCCACGCCCCCTCATTGAGGGATGGATAGGAGATGTAACAGTTACAACAATAGAAACACTTTGTATAGGAGAATGAACCATTTATTGCTGCACATCTGCATGTTACACCTCAAAGAGGGACAAATGGGAACAACAAAGGACAGAGGGACATGGACTCAAAGGAGGGACGCTTGGGAGGTATGTGCACTGTGTGTGTCTCCTTCTGGTAGGTAAGAGGCTTCTGGCAATTACCGGAAAATTAGCTAAACAAATATTGCGTTAGCAGGAAACTCTGTTCTGTTATAAAACTCCGAGCATCATCATCATCATCATCATCCAAGAGGAACCTGAAAATCCACCTGTACGAGGAAGGAAGGGAAAAGGGCGACGTGCTATACAAACATACAAACACCCCGTATACACCGTATACAGCTTCTACTCACTACACGGCATCACATACCTCACACCAAACTTTATGTTGTTACTGGCAAATAGATGTAGAGAAGGTCAGTGCAGCTTTAATGTGGACCTAAAGACTGCTGTCAGGATAACCAAACTGGGGCATCTGTGGAGCACATGTGTGTACCCCCCTCCCATTCCCCATATAGGCATTGTGGCATCCCCCCTCCCATTCCCCATATAGACAGTGTGGCATCCCCCCTCCCATTCCCCATATAGGCAGTGTGGCATCCCCCCTCCCATTCCCCATATAGGCATTGTGGCATCCCCCCTCCCGTTCCCCATATAGACAGTGTGGCATCCCCCCTCCCATTCCCCATATAGACAGTGTGGCATCCCCCCTCCCATTCCCCATATAGACAGTGTGGCATCCCCCCTCCCATTCCCCATATAGGCAGTGTGGCATTCCCCCTCCCATTCCCCATATAGACAGTGTGGCATCCCCCCTCCCATTCCCCATATAGACAGTGTGGCATCCCCCCTCCCATTCCCCATATAGACAGTGTGGCATCCCCCCTCCCATTCCCCATATAGGCAGTGTGGCATCCCCCCTCCCATTCCCCATATAGGCATTGTGGCATTCCCCCTCCCGTTCCCCATATAGACAGTGTGGCATCCCCCCTCCCATTCCCCATATAGACAGTGTGGCATCCCCCCTCCCATTCCCCATATAGACAGTGTGGCATCCCCCCTCCCATTCCCCATATAGGCAGTGTGGCATTCCCCCTCCCATTCCCCATATAGGCAGTGTGGCATTTCCCTCTCCCATTCCCCATATAGGCAGTGTGGCATTCCCCCCTCCCATTCCCCATATAGACAGTGTGGCATCCCCCCTCCCATTCCCCATATAGACAGTGTGGCATCCCCCCTCCCATTCCCCATATAGGCAGTGTGGCATTCCCCCTCCCATTCCCCATATAGGCAGTGTGGCATCCCCCCTCCCATTCCCCATATAGGCAGTGTGGCATCCCCCCTCCCATTCCCCATATAGGCATTGTGGCATTCCCCCTCCCGTTCCCCATATAGACAGTGTGGCATCCCCCCTCCCATTCCCCATATAGGCAGTGTGGCATCCCCCTCCCATTCCCCATATAGGCAGTGTGGCATTCCCCCTCCCGTTCCCCATATAGACAGTGTGGCATCCCCCCTCCCATTCCCCATATAGGCAGTGTGGCATCCCCCTCCCATTCCCCATATAGACAGTGTGGCATCCCCCCTCCCATTCCCCATATAGGCAGTGTGGCATTCCCCCTCCCATTCCCCATATAGACAGTGTGGCATCCCCCCTCCCATTCCCCATATAGGCAGTGTGGCATCCCCCTCCCATTCCCCATATAGACAGTGTGGCATCCCCCCTCCCATTCCCCATATAGGCAGTGTGGCATCCCCCTCCCATTCCCCATATAGACAGTGTGGCATCCCCCCTCCCATTCCCCATATAGACAGTGTGGCATTCCCCCTCCCATTCCCCATATAGGCAGTGTGGCATCCCCCCTCCCATTCCCCATATAGGCAGTGTGGCATTTCCCCCTCCCATTCCCCATATAGACAGTGTGGCATCCCCCCTCCCATTCCCCATATAGACAGTGTGGCATTCCCCCTCCCATTCCCCATATAGGCAGTGTGGCATCCCCCTCCCATTCCCCATATAGACAGTGTGGCATCCCCCCTCCCATTCCCCATATAGACAGTGTGGCATTCCCCCTCCCATTCCCCATATAGGCAGTGTGGCATCCCCCCTCCCATTCCCCATATAGGCAGTGTGGCATTTCCCCCTCCCATTCCCCATATAGACAGTGTGGCATCCCCCCTCCCATTCCCCATATAGACAGTGTGGCATTCCCCCTCCCATTCCCCATATAGGCAGTGTGGCATCCCCCTCCCATTCCCCATATAGGCAGTGTGGCATTCCCCCTCCCATTCCCCATATAGACAGTGTGGCATCCCCCCTCCCATTCCCCATATAGACAGTGTGGCATCCCCCCTCCCATTCCCCATATAGGCAGTGTGGCATTTCCCCCTCCCATTCCCCATATAGGCAGTGTGACATTCCCCCCTCCCATTCCCCATATAGGCAGTGTGGCATCCCCCCTCCCATTCCCCATATAGACAGTGTGGCATCCCCCTCCCATTCCCCATATAGACAGTGTGGCATCCCCCTCCCATTCCCATATAGACAGTGTGGCATCCCCCCTCCCATTCCCCATATAGGCAGTGTGGCATTCCCCCCTCCCATTCCCCATATAGGCAGTGTGGCATCCCCCCTCCCATTCCCCATATAGGCAGTGTGGCATCCCCCCTCCCATTCCCCATATAGGCAGTGTGGCATCCCCCTCCCATTCCCCATATAGACAGTGTGGCATCCCCCTCCCATTCCCCATATAGACAGTGTGGCATCCCCCTCCCATTCCCCATATAGACAGTGTGGCATCCCCCCTCCCATTCCCCATATAGACAGTGTGGCATCCCCCCTCCCATTCCCCATATAGGCAGTGTGGCATTCCCCCCTCCCATTCCCCATATAGGCAGTGTGAGATTCCCCTCCCATTCCCCATATAGGCAGTGTGACATCCCCCCTCCCATTCCCCATATACGCAGCGTGGTATTCCCCCTCCCATTCCCCATATAGGCAGTGTGGCATCCCCCCTCCCATTCCCCATATAGGCAATGTGGCATCCCCCCTCCCATTCCCCATATAGGCAGTGTGGCATCCCCCTCCCATTCCCCATATAGACAGTGTGGCATCCCCCTCCCATTCCCCATATAGACAGTGTGGCATCCCCCCTCCCATTCCCCATATAGGCAGTGTGTCATCCCCCTCCCATTCCCCATATAGGCAGTGTGACATCCCCCCTCCCATTCCCCATATACGCAGTGTGGCATCCCCCCTCCCATTCCCCATATAGACAGTGTGGCATCCCCCCTCCCATTCCCCATATAGGCAGTGTGGCATCCCCCTCCCATTCCCCATATAGACAGTGTGGCATCCCCCTCCCATTTCCCATATAGACAGTGTGGCATCCCCCCTCCCATTCCCCATATAGGCAGTGTGTCATCCCCCTCCCATTCCCCATATAGGCAGTGTGACATCCCCCCTCCCATTCCCCATATACGCAGTGTGGCATTCCCCCTCCCCTTCCCCATAAAGACAGTGTGGCATCCCCCCTCCCATTCCCCATATAGACAGTGTGGCATCCCCCTCCCATTCCCCATATAGACAGTGTGGCATCCCCCTCCCATTCCCCATATAGACAGTGTGGCATCCCCCTCCCATTCCCCATATAGACAGTGTGGCATCCCCCTCCCATTCCCCATATAGACAGTGTGGCATCCCCCCTCCCATTCCCCATATAGGCAGTGTGGCATCCCCCTCCCATTCCCCATATAGGCAGTGTGACATCCCCCCTCCCATTCCCCATATACGCAGTGTGGCATTCCCCCTCCCATTCCCCATATAGACAGTGTGGCATCCCCCTCCCATTCCCCATATACGCAGTGTGGCATTCCCCCTCCCATTCCCCATATAGGCAGTGTGGCATCCCCCTCCCATTCCCCATATAGGCAGTGTGACATCCCCCCTCCCATTCCCCATATACGCAGTGTGGCATCCCCCCTCCCATTCCCCATATACGCAGTGTGGCATTCCCCCTCCCCTTCCCCATATAGACAGTGTGGCATCCCCCCTCCCATTCCCCATATAGACAGTGTGGCATCCCCCTCCCATTCCCCATATAGACAGTGTGGCATCCCCCTCCCATTCCCCATATAGACAGTGTGGCATCCCCCTCCCATTCCCCATATAGACAGTGTGGCATCCCCCTCCCATTCCCCATATAGACAGTGTGGCATCCCCCCTCCCATTCCCCATATAGACAGTGTGGCATCCCCCTCCCATTCCCCATATAGACAGTGTGGCATCCCCCCTCCCATTCCCCATATAGGCAGTGTGGCATCCCCCTCCCATTCCCCATATAGGCAGTGTGACATCCCCCCTCCCATTCCCCATATACGCAGTGTGGCATTCCCCCTCCCATTCCCCATATAAGCAGTGTGGCATTCCCCCTCCCATTCCCCATATAGGCCGTGTGACATTCCCCCTCCCATTCCCCATATAGACAGTGTGGCATCCCCCTCCCATTCCCCATATAGACAGTGTGGCATCCCCCTCCCATTCCCCATATAGACAGTGTGGCATCCCCCTCCCATTCCCCATATAGACAGTGTGGCATCCCCCCTCCCATTCCCCATATAGGCAGTGTGGCATCCCCCCTCCCATTCCCCATATAGGCAGTGTGGCATCCCCCCTCCCATTCCCCATATAGACAGTGTGGCATCCCCCTCCCATTCCCCATATAGACAGTGTGGCATCCCCCTCCCATTCCCCATATAGACAGTGTGGCATCCCCCCTCCCATTCCCCATATAGACAGTGTGGCATCCCCCTCCCATTCCCCATATAGACAGTGTGGCATCCCCCTCCCATTCCCCATATAGACAGTGTGGCATCCCCCCTCCCATTCCCCATATAGGCAGTGTGGCATCCCCCCTCCCATTCCCCATATAGGCAGTGTGGCATCCCCCCTCCCATTCCCCATATAGGCAGTGTGGCATTCCCCCCTCCCATTCCCCATATAGGCAGTGTGGCATCCCCCCTCCCATTCCCCATATAGGCAGTGTGGCATCCCCCCTCCCATTCCCCATATAGGCAGTGTGGCTGAATTCCCTCCCCCGACTAGAGATAAGAAAAAAAAGATATACTTACAGCCTCCCACTGCAGCCACTGGGAGGCCAGCTGATGGAAGGGGGGGGGGGGCAGGCAAGACAGGGTAACTGAACCCGCCCTCTGTCCCCATTCTGGCCACTGTCTGCACTGCCGCTACTTCTCAGGCCGGCCGTGCAGTCCATGCAGCTGGGGCGTGTACGAAGGCCACGTCTACGGGCTGGCGAGCGCCCACACCGGCAGGTTTGATTCCCACGCCACCACGGTCCTGGAATCTTCTAGATTCTGCTAGATTCCCTCCGCTGGGGCATCCAGAATCAGCATGCCCCGCTGTGTGAAACCCCCAGGTCGCCCGGAAACGTATATTCTTTCCTGGTCCTACGGCGCATGCAGCAGCCGATCACGGCTATCCCTTTAGCAGGCGCATGCCCTCGCCAGGCATTTGCTTGGATCCGCTCACCTTGGACAAAGGGGCAGGAGCGAATCCAAGCGCACTGATTTGATGAGAGGCCACGCATGCACCATAGCATTGGGGAAAGGTGAGTTAGTTTGGGTGACCTGTGGGGGTTTCACGCAGTGAGGCATCCTAATTCTGAATGCCCCGGGGGGAGGGGAAATCGATCGGCCCGGGAAACTCGCGCTGGGTTTTGGTCCACTTAAAAAAAGGAGTTGACTAATATTAAAATGAATCCTCAAGTGACAGTCAGACAGGTCCGTTGGGCATCAATAGACTACGAGCACAGATTGGCAAGCACCAGTGCTGGGCGCACAAACACTGGCCAAAAAAAAGTCCCCGACCCACCACGCCCATCACCCTATAATTTCATCAGTTTAATCTAAGTGTCCCATTTTAGGGCACCAAAACCAATGGTCAATATATAGAGGGATGGCACACCCGAACAGAGCTGTCTGTAGGTAGGTACACACTGTGTCTATCTGTAGGGACCCATTTGTATAATACATCCCTCTTGTAATGTAAGAAAAAGCTCTCAATCCAGACCTTCACCCTGAATTAGAGCCTATCTTGTATGTTTCCCCCCTGTACATACAAATTGTCCACATTAATCCGGACCTTCACCCTGAATAAGAGCCTATCTTATATGTTTCCCCCTCTGTACATACAGATTTCCCACATTAATCCGGACCTTCACCCTGAATAAGAGCCTATCTTGTATGTTTCCTCCCTGTACATACAGATTACCCACATTAATCCTGACCTTCACCCTGAATGAGAGCCTATCTTGTATGTTTTCCGCACCCTGTACATACAGATTGCTCACATTAATCCAGACCTTCAGCCTGAATAAGAGCCTATCTTTTATGTCCCCCCCGTACATACAGATTGCCCACATTAATCCGGACCTTGACCCTGAATGAGAGCCTATCTTGTATGTTTCCCTCACCCTATACATACAGATTGCCCACATTAATTCGGACCCTCATACTGAATATCTTGTATGTTTCCCCCCTGTACATACAGATTGCTCACATTAATCTGGACCTTCACCCTGAATAAGAGCCTATCTTGTATGTTTCCCCCACCCTGTACATACAGATTGCCCACAATAATCCGGACCCTTACCCTGAATAAGACCCTATCTTATATGTTTCCCACACCCTGTACATACAGATTGCTCACATTAATCCGGACCTTCACTCTGAATAAGAGTCTATCTTATATGTTTCCCACACCCTGTACATACAGATTGCTCACATTAATCCGGACCTTCACTCTGAATAAGAGTCTATCTTATATGTTTCCCACAACCTGTACATACAGATTGCTCACATTAATCCGGACCCTTACCCTGAATAAGAGCCTAGCTTATATGTTTACCACACCCTGTACATACAGATTGCTCACAAAAATAATCATCCTCCCTGCATCTACTGCATTTTATGAGCCTTTAAACATCAAAGATGGAGGCTCAAGGAGCATCAGGCAGTGTCTTCTGACTGTGCCGCTCTGCAGTCTGGGATTGCTGTCCTTTTCCTGACCCCAGCTCTTCTCTGTATGTGCAAAGCACAGCTATAACTAGACGCCCTGCATTCCCACCCTCTCCTCTGCTCAGTATGTGATGCTTTTGAGGCAAGATGGCAGCACCCGTATCCTGGAGTCCTGAACAGCGCCTAAAAACTTAAAATATATAAATTTTAGATGCTGGGGAATAGTTTTTTAAGGGTTTAGGCATTTCATTGAATGGTGATGAAGGTCCTGTTTAACTCATATACATTGTGCCCTGTGACTCGTTGTTATTTCCATATTTGTAAAAGAATAGACAAATAGTAGGATGAACGCACTCCACACTACTTAGGTTATTTGCAAAAAGTGAGTCATAAAAAGTCACACACAACATATTAGTACAATGTTAATCAAAGAAACGAGACAGTACTTGAGTTTGATCACAGAGATGCGCTCAGTCACTGCGACAGTCATATACCTCAATGAAAAATGATAGACGATAGAGAATGATAGAGACTAGAGATAGGGTAAAACATTAGCATCTGGTGCTAGGAGGTTAATTTTTGACCATTCTGTAACCTGCAGTTGTGACCGCTGACCAGTGAGTTAAAGTAGACCAAAACCCAGCATTTTGATAATCCTGGATTTTGGTCCTTTCCCCCGGGGCCCCGCTGTGTGAAACTCCCCAGATTGGCGATGCCAACTCACCTCTTCCCGGTCCTACAGCGCATGCATGGCCACTCATCCAATCAGCATGCTCGGAGCCGTTGACGCCCACATCCAGGTGATACCGAACGGTAAGGCCACAAACTGGTAGTGCTGATCCTCCAGAGCGAACCTCAGAAATCTCTGATGACCTGGGAATATTGGTACGTGAAGATAAGCATCCTTGATGTCCACAGTGGTCATGAAGTTTCCCGGCCGGAGGGTACTGACAGCAGTAGCGTCTCCATGCGAAAAATGCTTGAACCGGACAAACCTGTTGAGAGCCTTCAAATCCAGGAAGGGCCTCAGAGAACCGTCCTTTTTGGGCACTGTGAAAAGATTGTAGTAGTACCCCTGACACTGTTCCTGGTAAGGTACCTGGCAGATGACTGGCATGAACAGGCGTTGAACTTCTAGGCGCGAACCCTGAGCTGACAGAGGATTTTGAGACATCCGGGATCTGAGGAATCTTGGGGGCGGCCAGGCTGCAAACTCTATCTTGTAACCGGAGGACACCACCTCCTGAATCCACCAGTCAGAGACGAGAAGCCTCCAGACATGAGCAAAGAGATGAAGCCGTCCCCCCACCCACACGGGTGAGGGCGCCTCCTCATGCCTGAGGGGTCTTGGGAGGGGGTTTGGTCTTGGAACCCCAGGAGAGACCGTGACGACCACGGGATCAGCCACGGCCCCAAGAATCTCTGCGGCTACCCGAGAAGAGGGAGCCACGACCTCCTCTGGAAGCACAAAAGGAAGGGAAGGAGGCGGAGGGCCCCCAAAAGGGCCGAGTCTGCTTCCTACGCTTAGGTAACCTACCATCCTTGGTCAGAACATCCAGATGCTCACCAAAGAGACGAAGCCCCGCGAAGGGGAGCCCGATGAGAAACTTCTTCGCAGCAGTGTCAGCTGCCCACTGGCGCAACAAACAGATCGGCGCATAGCCACCAAGGGGTCCGAAGCCCGACCGCCCAGCCGGACGGCATCATCCATGGCAGAGAGCACAAATGCACCAAAATCAGAGCAAAGCAGGAGGCCCCTATAATCCTCCCTCCTCCTACCAGCCACGGCGCCATCCGCGAGACGCTTGATCTTCTTCTGAAGGGCAATAGCCATAATGGCTGCGTCACAAACAGGACGCAGGCCTGCCCCTACAAAGGTGAATGCATGACAGGCCAGCTTATCCATACGTCGGTCCGCGGCATCACGCAGTGTAGAAGTGTAAGGGGACGGCATGACCGAAGTGTTAGCCAGCCCTAGAACAGGAGCGTCCACCTCAGGGGGACACGACCAGCGCCTAACCAGGTCAGCAGCAAAAGGATACTTTCTGCCCAATCCCATGGGCACCGTGGGCACTCCTTGAGCACCATATTAGAGAAATTACCCTGCTCCGGGAAATCCAAGCGTTGCTTGTCAGGGCGAAAGAGCTCACCCTGCTTTCTCTTCGCCACCTTGGGGGGGGGGGGGGGGGATGTGAAAAGTCTCAAAAATGTCCAACAACAGTCTATCCGTGTCAACAGGGAGCCCGGTATCCTCATCAGAGACGGACCCCGGGTCACTGTCGCACCCTTCCTGATGGTCCCCAGATGAGACTGAATCAGGGAAAAGCTCCCCCTCCTCTAGGGAGTCACGTCCGCCAAACACATGAAGGCCCTCATTCTCCTCGGCAAAGAGGGAAGGCGCGGTGTCAAAATGCCGCTTCTTGCCAGAGGCCTTGCCCAACACAGGTCGGGCCAGCTGCCTTTCAATGCTGGCCACTTGTAGTGCCAGATCAGATTGGGACCCCCTGCTAGTATTCCCTTCACTGAGGGCTAAATGCAGGCGCGGGGGAGTAGGAGATGCCTGGGGGAGCGCAGAACTGGGAAGAGAAGCGCTCATCCCAGCCTGGTCCGCAATAATACTTTGGGCGCACGGCACACAGACCGCGCGACCACAACTCAAAGGGGATGCCCCGCACATGACACACAGCCGAGCACGCTATCCCCAGAAGCCTCCATATGGTGATTAACACAGGCACAATAGGCCAGAATAGGGTAATGGCCGATAAAAGCCCACCTGGGATGCCCCCCAAGGGATGCCCCAGAGAGGGCCGGGAGGGAAGAGGTGGGAGGGGAGGAGCAGGACCGGGAGAAACCACAATACACAGTTATGAAAGGCATAAGCAAAAATACACATGAGCATCCCGCAGCACATGCCCCAAAAGGAATAAGCAACCCCCAAAGGGGACTCACGGACCAAGGAGACAGAACATGCAGCACACACAGTTGTTCGCTGCACCGCCGGGCCACACGGATGGTAGATAAGTCTAACAGGTCACCGCCGCAGCCCACGCTGGAAGATGGGCCCCGGACACACAGCAGCCGCAAAATGTCGCCGAAGCGAGAACCTCGAGGGGCGGGCCGCGGGGGCATGACACGTATACCGCCCCCCCGAAGAAAACACGCTCATGTGACCTGCGCCAGCGCCATGACAGACTAAACCGCAACACAGCAGGAGCGCCGGCTGCCACGGAGCGTTCCAGAAACGCGGCGGCGGCGGCGAAGCAACAGCAGCGGACCACCACCAAATAACCAGACGGGCCCGGATGGTAGGGAGGGGGGGGGGGGGCAGGGGACCAAGGGGAAGGGAGAGGCAAAGGGAGACAAACAGACACAAAAAGGGGGAGATAGCCAGCAACACCAGTCAACAAACACAACCCACCCCCTACACATAGCAAAGGCAGGATTTTCACAAGGGAAAAGGGGGTTCCGTGGTGGGGTTTCACTCAGGGTCCTTTTGGGTCCTCTGAGTGAAACCCCACCACGGAAACCCCCCCCCCCCCCTTTTCCCTTGCACTATTGTGGCCAACAAAAAGGCCCAATAAACCTCACCACTCTGATCTAATAAACTAGCAGAACACCCACTCTAAACCCCTATTCCTCCTCCCACTCCCCAAGGATTTTCACAACCCTCAGCAGGCTCACCATAAAGCCTATGGCCGGCCACCCTTTGTGTTACAGGGTCTGCGGCTTGGAGCAGCGCTCCCCGAGCACCTGACCCTAGTGCTCCTCTACCCTCACCCGATCCGTCAGCCAAGGCTGGGAGGCACAGAGGGTCCAGAAGCATGTGGAAATAGACTTGCAGGGCCGCAGGCTTGGTTGCCCCGCTCACCTGCGCAAAATAGAGAGCCATCTTCTATCTTCTCAGTATCACTGCAGAGGAAACACTGGAGGTCTATGGGTGATTCCGATTTTTATATGGGGCCAGGGGAAACCACAATTCTTCTGCAGTACACTGCGCCACCTTGTGGCGGAATACCCAGACCTAAGGACTACATGAAACAGGCCGTGCTGTGCACTAGGAAAAATAATATTATGGCTGCTTTCTCAAATCTGCGAGAAAGGCGCTGGAAGCTCCGAAACACAGGGCTACCTTTCTGTGATCACTTCTGTGGGTATCAGTTGTAGTTGAGTAATTGTATGATGCATTGATCTACGAGTAACTTCTGATCGGATGGTTTTTTGCCATATTATTATGTATTGTGTATGACTTTTTGCAAATTACTTTATTTGTGTGCAGTGCTTTCATCCTACCATTTGTCTATTGCATTTGTTTGATAAGGAACAAGGAGAGAGGTGCACACTTTCACCAGCAAATACCTTGGGTGCAGTACCTGGGTCCTCAAGTCCCAACGATCCAGTGCATGAAGATAGAAGAAGGGGAGGTCCGCACTCCTAAAATGTCACTTTTATTTCCATCCAATAAAATGATCAAAAATGGTACAGCAGCGATAAAATCATAGGCAACATTCCTAGTCTTTCTAACGCGTTTCGGGCTAGGTGCCCTTAGTCATAGATATTACTTACAATGGACAATGCTCTCTATATAGTGATAGATAAATAATGAGTACTTACCTCCCCGCCCGATGTCGACGCGGGTTGACGCCACCGCTGACGCCGCAGCGTGATCCGCACTGAGATTTTAGGAGTGCAGACCTCCCCTTCTTCTATTGCATTTGTTTGGGGTGCTTGGTGGAAAGGTACCTCAGGTTGAAACCACACCCTCTTATCATCTAACCTTTAGTTATCATAGGTGTGCCAACACCTAAATTCTTACACCAGATCTGTAAAGGAAATATCTTTTCCAAATCAGTTCTGTATGTCAGATGTTCCTGTCGGCTGGAGATATTGACGCAGCTCGTTACAGGGAAGTGTTCCTCATTCTTGAAACATCCTGGTTGGGTTCCCTCCACTCTCTGGTTAGACATGTGACACTACATGGCCGAGGTCATATTCCAATGGGAGGCTCTTACCTGTTTTTCTTAGCTACATCCAGGTGGTGGCTTCTGTTTTGGCCACACAGTCTATATAAACCTCCTGATGCAGATTTCATATTTTATGGTCCTCACATGGGATTCCAGCCCCAGTAAATTTGCATAAATGTCACAATTTTTTCAATGAAAGGTCCATTGAGTCTAATGAGGGTCCGATTTGGTGCCACATGCTCTGAAGCCTCAGTCAGTTGTATAGTATTCACAGAAATGAGGGCCAACGGCATGATGGCCCCTTTGTAAAAAACACAAAGGGGGTTATTTAAGAAGGGATAGCGCCAGGTAGCGCCTCATAGCGTCAGGCAGCATCTGGTCAACGCTGTACGGGAGCCACATTAATGAAAGCGAATCTGAGCGCCTCTAACAGCGCCATGTAGCGTCACATGTATTATTACAGGCAGGTCAGTGTATAGCGCCTCTAACAGCGCCATGTAGTGTCACATGTATTATTACAGGCAGGTCAGTGTATAGCGCCTCTAACAGCGTCATGTAGTGTCACATGTATTATTACAGGCAGGTCAGTGTATAGCGCCTCTAACAGCGTCATGTAGCGTCACATGTATTATTACAGGCAGGTCAGTGTATAGCGCCTCTAACAGCGTTATGTAGCGTCGTTATGTCGACGGCGAGCGGTTTACAGATTACAAGAGGATACACTTGCGATAGCCAACCCGACCCCTTAAAGAGCAACACCAACGGCCGTGGTGATGAGGAACAGGGTGAGAGCCTCGCCTATTTTAAACACAAGCGATCTGTGAATTATTTTAAAGGTGAGTGCGCACTTTTTAAGGTTGTACTTCATACTTTTATAATTAAAAAAGCGGGATTACACTAGATTCTTTCCCCTTTTCTTTAATTATATACCTCTACTATATTGGGGAGCTGAAATCCATTGCAACCAGCACTTACAGCTTCTAATTGGACATCCATATAAAGGAGAGATCCCAGAGGAATTAAAACAAAAGCCTCATATTATCTACCAGCTGGTAAGAGTACCCAGTATTGGTGACGGGCACAAGTCTATGCTTATTGAAGACACTGCACTATGTCATAGCTGTGATAGCAGAACAAGAAAGTGCCACTTTGAATGGAAGTGGAAGAATTGTAGTCCTACTACCATAAACAAGGACGATTTAAAGGGCCAATGTCACCCGACAAAAGAACTGATAACCATATCTCTTTTGCTCTGTGTTTAAATATTTGGATAGTTATTAGATCACCCCTCAGGTGTCTCTTTTCCAAACTAAATAAACTTGGCACATCTTTGCCTTGGCAGCTGCTGCCTGACCTTGATCACTGCAGTTTAGCTCATTGTGAAACCTGACCAACACCCGTTTTAACTTTGATGGATGCTGGTTTCTCAGACAGAGAATAAGAACAAGCTCGGGGGCATCCAGAATACTGGAACCCCCCAGAACATAGCTTGGAGAATGTGACAGACTCTCTGTCTTTTGGATGTCATCACTATTCAGTTGCCCACCGGGTCATTCACTGGCCTTTTCTTAATTAGGTCATTGTATTTTGATACTGTTACAGGCAATGTCATTGTAGTTTGGATTGTATTATAAACTGCCATTGTGTTAATTGATTACGTCACAGGCAATGGTATTGTTCTGATTGAGTGTATTACAGACGCCTATTGTTTTGCTGATTGCGTCACCGGCAGAGTTGAGGGATTGTGTGCCCTGCTCCCATTGGTCTGTGTATTTGTCATGAGGTCCACGGGGGAGGTCCCATTGCATGGAGACTTGTGTATATAAGGCCTAGAGTGGCACTAATAAAGTACACTTCACCTTCACCCTCAATACTGAAGTTCTGTCTCTTATTGGGGGAAACGCTATATTACAGTTCACTAGCCCTTGTAAGGGCTGTTCCTGTTTCGTCACGGACAACTCTGGAATTCCAGCAGCACCTCTTACGATTGGGAAAAGGACGTCTCGGGCGGTGAAGCCCTCCAGCGATAAGGGTTATCGCTACAGAGAACAAGAACAGCTTTGTGTGGTGCCATAATACTGCTCACACTGATACCATACGCTGGTGCTTGGATGAAAAAAAATAAAAAAAAAAACACACACACTCCAATATTTGGTTGGGACATGTTTAACTTTTCTTCCAGCCCTCGTTGGTTGTGGCACGGTTGCAAATTTCACAGCAGTTATTTCTGTCCATTTCTGTATTGATGATGGGAGATTTGGAAACGTCTTCTCCAGCACATTCCAGATCCTTCATTGTGTGCCCCCGGGTTCTAGCAAGTGCAAATTTAGCAGTGGGCTCTGTGTATGAAACCTCTGACCAGGACTTGAAACGCATCCCTGGCAGTGAACCATCTCTCGAAAAAAAGGTGCTCAAACCGGACCTTCATCATCATTTAATGAAACCCTTAAAAAACTATACCCCAGCATCTAAAATTAATAGATTTTAAGTTTAGTCACTTCTTATTCTTTCCCCCACTGGGCTGCAACTCTGTTCAGGACTCTAGGATACGAGCGCTGCCAAATTGCATCTGAAGCATCACATACTGATAAGAGGAGAATGGGGAAAAGTGCAGGGGGTGGGGTTATAACTGTGCTTTGCACAGATAGATCAGAGCTGGTGTCAGGGAAAGGACAGCATCCCAGAATGCAGAACAGCACAGTCAAAAGACACTTCCTGCACAGAATGCAGAGACTCCATCTGCCGCCATTTTGGATGTTTAAAGGCTCATAAGATGTAGTAGATACAGGTAGGATGTCAGTGGGAGCACTATGGACTGAGACTACGTGACAGGTAAGCTATGGACTGAGACCACATGGCAGGCCGCCTCATGCATATTGCCACAGCTGATCTAAGACCTTTTAGAAGAGTCCACAAATGTGGACTTACTTGAGGCAGCTTTTTCAGGTGATGGTTCAGTCAGCTGTGCTTCAGTAAGCAGTGGGCCTAGTCTGTGTGCTTGTGTGGCCTACAGCTTTGTGGTTGAGCCCAACCAAAAACCTAGTATGGAAATGAACAGATTCCTTCTCATCTCCCCTCCTTCAAAACATTCCATTTCCAAACCGTTCCCATCAGAGCAGTTGTGCCAATAGGCATGAGGGGGCTTCCGTAAGGGTTGGCCTTAAGTTTGTGTGGCCTACAGCTTCGTGGTTGAGCCAGAATGAGAGACTAGGGCAGAAATGAACAGATTTCTTCTCATTTCCCCTCCATCCAAACATTCCGCTCGTGCCATTTGCCTCAAACATATAAAGCTTTGTTTCCAGACCCTTCCCAAAACACATCAAAGCAGTTGTACCAATAAGCAGGAGGGGGCTTCAGTGGCCTTGAGTTTGTGTGGCCTACAGCTTTGTGGTTGAGCCAGAACGGGAGACTAGGGCAGAAATGAACAGATTTGTTCTCATCGCGCCTCCATCTAAACATTCCGCTCGTGCCCTTTGCCTCAAACATCTAAAGCCTGGTTTCCAGACCGTTTCCAAAATACATCAGAGCTGTTGTGCCAGTCAGAGTGAAGTCAGTGGGAGCACTACGGACTGAGACCACGTGGCAGGCCGCCTCATGCATATTGGCACAGCTGATCTCTGAGGTCTTTTAGAAGAGTCCATAAAGGTGGACTAATTTGAGGCAGCTTTTCGGGTGATGGTTCAGTCAGCTGTGCTTCAGTAAGCAGTGGGCCTATTTTGCAAGCTTGTGTGGCCCATGGCTTTGTGGTTGGACCAAGAGCCTAGGACGAAAATGAACAGATTAGTTCTCATCTCCCCTCCATCTTCTGCTCGTGCCATTTGCCTCAAACATCTAAAGCCTGGTTTCCAGACCGTTCCCATCACAGCAGTTGTGCCAATAGGCACGAGGGGGCTTCAGTAAGTGGTGATCTGTACTTTGTGTGGCCTACAGCTTTGTGGTTGAGCCAGAACAAGAGACTAGGGTAGAAATGAACAGAGTTGTTCTCCTCGCCCCTCCATCCAAAAATCGGGCCATTTGCTTCGAACATCTAAAGCCTGGTATCTAGATTGTTCCTAAAATACATCAGAGCAGTTGTGCCAATAGGTACGAGGGGCTTCAGTAAGCGGTGACCTACAGCTTCGTGGTTGAGCCAGAAAGAGACTTGGGCAGAAATGAACAGATTCGTTCTCATCTCCCCTCCATCCAAACGTTCCTTTTGGGGAGAACGCAGCCACCAGCACCCGAGTAACCCCTCTTAT
Organism: Gastrophryne carolinensis; assembly: GCA_027917425.1. Classification (NCBI taxonomy): domain Eukaryota; kingdom Metazoa; phylum Chordata; class Amphibia; order Anura; family Microhylidae; genus Gastrophryne; species Gastrophryne carolinensis. Next base: position 654,067,750 of record CM051234.1, on the reverse strand, counting down.
ACGCAAAGCCTCTAGCGACGCACAACGAGAGCACGGCTTCTCCCCGGCGTGGGTTCTCCTGTGCCTAACGAGAGACTAGGGCAGTAATGAACAGATTCATTCTCATCTCCCCTCCATCCAAACATTCCGCTCGTGCCATTTGTCTCAAACCTCTAAAGCCTGGTCTCCAGACCGTTCCCATCAGAGCGGTTGGACCAATAGGCACGAGGGGGCAGTGGCCTTGACTTTGTGTGGCCTACAGCTTTGTGGTTGAGCCAAAACAAGAGGCTAGGGCAGACAAACATCTAAAGCCTGGTTTCCAGACCATTCCCAAAATACATCAGAGCAGTTGGGCCAATAGACACGAGGGGGCTTCAGTAAGCAGTGGGCCTATTCTGTGAGCTTGTGTGGCCTATGACTTGGTGGTTGGGCCCAAACAAGAGCCTAGGAAGAGCGTACAAAAATTGACTTTTATTTTAAGCACCTTTTTTCGGGTGAAGGTTCACAGTCAACAGCTGAGCTTCAGTAAATGTTGAGCCTATTCTGTGAGCTAAAGCCTGGTTTCCAGATGGTTCCCATCACAGCAGTTGGGCCAATAGGCACGAGGGGGCTACAGTAAGTGGTGGTCTTGAGTTTGTGTGGCCTACAGCTTTGTGGTTGAGCCAGAACGAGAGACTAAATCAGAAATGAACAGATTCATTCTCATCTCCCCTCCATCCAAACGTTCCTGCTGGTATCAATCTCCTTTGACATCTGCGCCAGGTTTACGAGCTCCTCCGGCATTTTGGGGAGAACGTGACTACCAGAACCCGAGTAACCCCCCTTATACGCAGTCAAAGCCTCTCGTCTAGCGACACACACCACACACCGAGAGCACGAGCACGGCTTCTCTCCGGCGTGGGTCCTCTTGTGCCTAACCAGGTCCATATTCCTAGAAAAACATTTGCCGCACTCGGAGCAGGAGAAGGGCTTCGCCCCCGCGTGAGTCTGCAGGTGCGAGAGGAGATTGGTGGTCTTGGTGAAGCATTTGCCGCACTCGGAGCAGGAGTAGGGCTTCTCCCCGCGGTGAGCTCTCTGATGCAGGAGCAGGTTGAATTTGGAGGAGAAGCTTTTCCCGCACTCGGGGCAGAGGTAGGGCTTCTCCCCGCGGTGAGTCCTCTCGTGGGTGATCAGGTTGGACTTGTAGGAGAAGCATTTGCCGCACTCGGGGCAGGAGTACGGCTTCTCCCCCGTGTGGGAGCGCAGGTGCAGGACGAGGTGCTCCCGCCGGGTGAAGCTGCCCTCGCACTGGGGGCAGGAGAAGGGCTTCTCCTTGGAATGGGTGGTCTGGTGCCTGGTCAGCTCGCCCTTGCTGAAGAAGCCCTTCCAGCAGACGGGGCACAGGTAGGGCTTCTCCCCCGTGTGGCGCCGCCGGTGACGCGTCAGGTCGTGCTTCACCACGAAGCACTTGCCGCATTCGGGGCACGAGTGCGGCTTCTCCTCCGTGTGGCGCCTCAGGTGTTTGGTCATCACGCTTTTTAGGGTGAAGCGTTTGCCGCATTCGGGGCACGCGAACGGTCTGTGCTGCGTCTGAGGATCTACGTCGCTTCCTGCGCGATAGGCGGCGGGGGGCTCGGGAAACCACCCTCTATGCAGAGACTCATGGGAAGGCTCGGGGTGGAGGTTTGGGGTGACGGGATAGTGTCCATAGGGACCATCTTCAGGCTTGTGGTCATCGTGGAGGCTTGTGGTTGTTGAGTCGTCTAGTGAAGAGTTGGACGTCACATGATCATTATTGGCATCACAGTCACCAGAGATAATGATCCGCAGCTCCGAGGGGTCCTCACCGTGACCGTCATCTGGGGAAAACACCACGAAATAGAGGAAATTAGTTTAAAGTGGACCAAAATCCAGGATTTTGACTAGACTATCCTGGTCTTTGTGCCCCTCCCTCGCAGTTCAGGGTGCCCCCCCCCCCCCGAACGGGGATGCCCCGCTGTTTGAAACTCCCCAGGTCGCCCGAACAAATGCAAACTCACCTCTTCCTGATCCTACGATACATTCGTGGCTGCTTGTCCAATCAGCGTGCTCTTCTAATGTCAGCTGATCCGGGCGCGCTGGCGGCCGCATCCCCGCTACCCTCTAACAGGGAGCGTGCCCGCGCCGGCCATTCACAAATGCCTGGCATGGGCACGCACCCTGCTAAAGGCATAGCGGGGATGCGGCCACGGCTCGCGCATGTGCCGTTGGACCAGGAGCGAAGATGAGTTTTCGGGCAACCCGGGGCCCTTGATGGCCTCCCACCGAGCCGTGGGGTTTTTGTTCACTTTAAGATGCTGCGGAATTAACGCAAGGGCATTCTCTCCTTAAAGTGGACCAAAACTCACACCCCCAACCGGGGCATCCAAAATCAGGATGCCCAGCTGTGTGATCCCCCCCCCCCCCCAGGTCACCCATAAACTCACCTTCTTTTCCAGTCTAATGGAACATGTGCAAGCTGCGGCCGCATCCCCGCTATCCCTCTAGCAGGGCGCGTGCCCGCACCAGGCATTTGTGAATGGCCGACCCTGTTAGAGGGCAGCAGGGATGGGGCCACCAGCGCGCTTGGATCTGCCTGCCTTAGACGAAGAGTGGGAGTGGTTCCGAGCATGTGCGCTGTAGGACCGGTAAGGGTGAGCGAGTTTGGGTGACTTGGGGGGGGGGGGTCACACAGCGGGGCATCCCTGATCGAGGTGCCCCCGGGAGCGAGGACCAAAACCCGGGATAGTCAGAATCCTGGCTTTTGGTCCACTAAATGGGGCCTATTGTGAACTCTGTTATAATAGTCTTTGTACTGTATGTTCTACCCGGTCTGGAGTCACTACTGTGTACAGCGCTACAGTGGATGATGGCGCTATATAAAGCCCTTAGCACTTTAATACAGGGGGTAAGTGGCCATAGTTCCTTCTCAGCGAGGGCGTGTACTGTGTGTAGTATAGTGTGAGTAAGTACAGCAGCAGATGCTTGAGGGAGAACCAATCACCTTTCAGCATCTTACCCGGTGATGGGGGAGGGTCCTTGCTCTCCTCCGTGCACGCCCACTCCTCCGTCCAGGCCGCCTCCTCCTTCATCTCTTCTTTCACTGTCACCAGACATTGCTCCGGGACCTCAAGCTGCTGATAGGACAGGAAACCAGTGTTACAATGCCCCGCCCCTCTACAGATATACCCCGCCCATACACAGATTTGCCCCGCACTCCTCCCCAGATAAGCCCCGCCTCTTCAACAACGATATGTACACCCCCCCTCCATCAGATATACAGCCATGTCTTCTCTTCCGGCTCATTTCCCTATCTTAAAGGGGAGGCATCTTTCATTTTTTTGATAAGCCCCACCCCTGCACTCCTCCACATGTATGCCCCGCCTCTTCTACAAATATTATGCACACCCCACCCAATCAGATCTACAGCCACACCTTCTCTTCTGGCTCATTCCCTTAATTAGAGGGACCCTGCGGCATCTTTCATTCATTTTTTGATAAGCCCCAGTGAACTCTCTGCTGGGCGTCCTAATGCACGCGATGAGTCACCAACCGCGCTGCCACGTGACTGTAAAGGTCCCAGAGAAGTGTCATTCAATGAGGGGACTTACCTACGATGCCGCGCCCCCCGACAGCCAGTATGGGGAGAGCGGAACTAATGTAACCCTTTGTGTCTGGACTGTGCCTTTAAAGCAGTGGTGGGCGTGGTCAGCGGAGTGCTGAGCTTTAATAAGATGTAAGCAACCGCCTGCCCAGGCTCCGCCCCCCTCCCAGGTGTAGTTCTGCTTTAATACCCTGAAAACCAGTGGTGGGCATGGCCAGCCGAGTGCTGAGCTTTAATATGAATAGAAGCAACCGCCTGCCCAGGCTCCGCCCCCCTCCTAAGTTTAGTCCTGCTTTAATACCCAGGAAACCAGTGGTGGGCGTGGTCAGCCGAGTGCTGAGCTTCAATAAGATGGAAGCAACCGCCTGCCTAGGCACCGCCCCCCTCCCAGCTTTAATACCCTGGAAACCATTGGGTAGATTCCAGTGGTGGGCGTGGTTTAGATGGAAGTTAACCCCGCCCCCTTTTGCTTGATAATATCCCATAATTCCCGGGAAACCTCTCACCTCTGCACTCAGCAGCTCTATGATCTTGTGGGCGACCTCCAGGATCTTCTCGTAGCGGAGAGGCGGAGCTTGTTTGATGGGCGGAGACGCGTTCCGAGGATTCTGGGAGATAAACGCCTTCGATATCCTGCCGGAGATATAATCCTGCGGAGAAATGGACGGCGCGAGATTATAACGCCATCCAATCCCGACCCAGAATCCCCCTCACCTCTCCAGTCCCTGCTCTGTATTCCCAGAATCCCCCTCACCTCTCCAGTCCCTGCTCTGTATTCCCAGAATCCCCCTCACCTCTCCAGTCCCTGCTCTGTATGCCCAGAATGCCCCTCACCTCTCCAGTCCCTGCTCTGTATTCCCAGAATCCCCCTCACCTCTCCAGTCCCTGCGCTGAATTCCCAGAATCCCCCTCACCTCTCCAGTCACTGCTCTGTATTCCCAGAATCCCCCTCACCTCTCCAGTCCCTGCTCTGAATTCCCAGAATCCCCCTCACCTCTCCAGTCCCTGCTCCGTATTCCCAGAAACCCCTCACCTCTCCAGCCCCTGCTCCGTATTCCCAGAATCCCCCTCAGCTCTCCAGTCACTGCTCTGTATTCCCAGAATCCCCCTCACCTCTCCAGTCACTGCTCTGTATTCCCAGAATCCCCCTCACCTCTCCAGTCCCTGCTCCATATTCCCAGAATCCCCCTCACCTCTCCAGTACCTGCTCCGTATTCCCAGAATCCCCCTCACCTCTCCAGTCCCTGCTCCGTATTCCCAGAATCCCCCTCAGCTCTCCAGTCACTGCTCTGTATTCCCAGAATCCCCCTCAGCTCTCCAGTCACTGCTCTGTATTCCCAGAATCCCCCTCACCTCTCCAGTCACTGCTCTGTATTCCCAGAATCCCCCTCACCTCTCCAGTCCCTGCTCCATATTCCCAGAATCCCCCTCACCTCTCCAGTACCTGCTCCGTATTCCCAGAATCCCCCTCACCTCTCCAGTCCCTGCTCTGTATTCCCAGAATCCCCCTCACCTCTCCAGTCCCTGCTCTGTATTCCCAGAATCCCCCTCACCTCTCCAGTCACTGCTCTGTATTCCCAGAATCCCCCTCACCTCTCCAGTCCCTGCTCCATATTCCCAGAATCCCCCTCACCTCTCCAGTCCCTGCTCCATATTCCCAGAATCCCCCTCACCTCTCCAGTACCTGCTCCGTATTCCCAGAATCCCCCTCACCTCTCCAGTCCCTGCTCTGTATTCCCAGAATCCCCCTCACCTCTCCAGCCCCTGCTCTGTATTCCCAGAATCCCCCTCACCTCTCCAGTCACTGCTCTGTATTCCCAGAATCCCCCTCACCTCTCCAGTCCCTGCTCCATATTCCCAGAATCCCCCTCACCTCTCCAGTACCTGCTCCGTATTCCCAGAATCCCCCTCACCTCTCCAGCCCCTGCTCTGTATTCCCAGAATCCCCCTCACCTCTCCAGTTCCTGCTCTGTATTCCCAGAATCCCCCTCACCTCTCCAGTCCCTGCTCTGTATTCCCAGAATCTCCCTCACCTCTCCAGTCCCTGCTCCGTATTCCCCCTCACCTCTCCAGTCCCTGCTCCGTATTCCCAGAATCCCCCTCACCTCTCCGGTCTCTGCTCCGTATTCCCAGAATCCCCCTCACCTCTCCAGTCACTGCTCTGTATTCCCAGAATCCCCCTCACCTCTCCAGTCACTGCTCTGTATTCCCCGCCCCCCTCCCAGGTGTAGTTCTGCTTTAATACCCTGAAAACCAGTGGTGGGCATGGCCAGCCGAGTGCTGAGCTTTAATATGAATAGAAGCAACCGCCTGCCCAGGCTCCGCCCCCCTCCTAAGTTTAGTCCTGCTTTAATACCCAGGAAACCAGTGGTGGGCGTGGTCAGCCGAGTGCTGAGCTTCAATAAGATGGAAGCAACCGCCTGCCTAGGCTCCGCCCCCCTCCCAGCTTTAATACCCTGGAAACCATTGGGTAGATTCCAGTGGTGGGCGTGGTTTAGATGGAAGTTAACCCCGCCCCCTTTTGCTTGATAATATCCCATATATCCCACCTCTCCAGTCACTGCTCTGTATTCCCAGAATCCCCCTCACCTCTCCAGTCCCTGCTCCATATTCCCAGAATCCCCCTCACCTCTCCAGTACCTGCTCTGTATTCCCAGAATCCCCCTCACCTCTCCAGTCCCTGCTCCGTATTCCCAGAATCCCCCTCACCTCTCCAGTCCCTGCTCCGTATTCCCAGAATCCCCCTCACCTCTCCAGCCCCTGCTCTGTATTCCCAGAATCCCCCTCACCTCTCCAGTTCCTGCTCTGTATTCCCAGAATCCCCCTCACCTCTCCAGTCCCTGCTCTGTATTCCCAGAATCCCCCTCACCTCTCCAGTCCCTGCTCCGTATTCCCAGAATCCCCCTCAGCTCTCCAGTCCCTGCTCAGTATTCCCAGAATCCCCCTCACCTCTCCAGTCCCTGCTCTGTATTCTCAGAATCCCCCTCACCTCTCCAGTCCCTGCTCTGTATTCCCAGAATCCCCCTCACCTCTCCAGTCACTGCTCTGTATTCCAAGAATCCCCCTCACCTCTCCAGTCACTGCTCTGTATTCCCAGAATCCCCCTCACCTCTCCAGTCCCTGCTCTGTATTCCCAGAACCCCCACTCACCTCTCCAGTCCCTGCTCTGTATTCCCAGAATCCCCCTCAGCTCTCCAGTCCCTGCTCAGTATTCCCAGAATCCCCCTCACCTCTCCAGTCCCTGCTCTGTATTCTCAGAATCCCCCTCACCTCTCCAGTCCCTGCTCTGTATTCCCAGAATCCCCCTCACCTCTCCAGTCACTGCTCTGTATTCCAAGAATCCCCCTCACCTCTCCAGTCACTGCTCTGTATTCCCAGAATCCCCCTCACCTCTCCAGTCCCTGCTCCGTATTCCCAGAATCCCCCTCACCTCTCCGGTCTCTGCTCCGTATTCCCAGAATCCCCCTCAGCTCTCCAGTCCCTGCTCAGTATTCCCAGAATCCCCCTCACCTCTCCAGTCCCTGCTATGTATTCCCAGAACCCCCACTCACCTCTCCAGTCCCTGCTCTGTATTCCCAGAATCCCCCTCAGCTCTCCAGTCCCTGCTCAGTATTCCCAGAATCCCCCTCACCTCTCCAGTCCCTGCTATGTATTCTCAGAATCCCCCTCACCTCTCCAGTCCCTGCTCTGTATTCCCAGAATCCCCCTCACCTCTCCAGTCACTGCTCCGTATTCACAGAATCCCCCTCACTTCTCCAGTCATTGCTCTGTATTCCCAGAATCCCCCTCACCTCTCCAGTCCCTGCTCCGTATTCCCAGAATCCCCCCCACCTCTCCGGTCTCTGCTCCATATTCCCAGAATCCCCCTCACCTCTCCAGTCCCTGCTCCGTATTGCCAGAAACCCTCTCACCTCTCCAGTCACTGCTCCGTATTCACAGAATCCCCCTCACTTCTCCAGTCATTGCTCTGTATTCCCAGAATCCCCCTCACCTCTCCAGTCCATGCTCCGTATTCCCAGAATCCCTCTCACCTCTCCAGTCCCTGCTCTGTATTCCCAGAATCCCCCTCACCTCTCCAGTCCCTGCTCTGTATTCCCAGAATCCCCCTCACCTCTCCAGTCCCTGCTCTGTATTCCCAGAATCCCCCTCACCTCTCCAGTCACTGCTCTGTATTCCCAGAATCCCCCTCACCTCTCCAATCCCTGCTCTGTATTCCCAGAATCCCCCTCACCTCTCCAGTCCCTGCTCCGTATTCCCAGAATCCCCCTCACCTCTCCAGTCCCTGCTCCGTATTCCCAGAATTCCCCTCACCTCTCCAGTCACTGCTCTGTATTCCCAGAATCCCCCTCACCTCTCCAGTCCCTGCTCCGTATTCCCAGAATCCCCCTCACCTCTCCAGTCCCTGCTCTGTATTCCCAGAATCCCCCTCACCTCTCCAGTCCCTGCTCCGTATTCCCAGAATCCCCCTCACCTCTCCAGTCACTGCTCTGTATTCCCAGAATCCCCCTCACCTCTCCAGTCCCTGCTCTGTATTCCCAGAATCCCCCTCACCTCTCCAGTCCCTGCTCTGTATTCCCAGAATCCCCCTCACCTCTCCAGTCCCTGCTCTGTATTCCCAGAATCCCCCTCACCTCTCCAGTCCCTGCTCTGTATTCCCAGAATCCCTCTTACCTCTCCAGTCCCTGCTCTGTATTCCCAGAATCCCCCTCACCTCTCCAGTCCCTGCTCTGTATTCCCAGAATCCCCCTCACCTCTCCAGTCCCTGCTCCGTATTCCCAGAATCCCCCTCACCTCTCCATCCAGCAGCTGGATGATCTCCAGGGTGAGGCCGAGGATCCTCTCAGCCATCGTCTGTGTGTCGGCCATGATGGGGGTGGAGCTATGACTCTTTCAGGCCTCGGTAGTGGTGGCAGGGGGAGTGGCTCTGATCTGCAAGACAGCACAGCCAATCAGTGACTGACCTTTCACCAACAAGATAAGAGACACTGAGCAGCAGTTTCTCTATTGGGTGCAGAGGCATCACATGACCTGGAAACGGAGGCTGGTGAAGGTAAGTCTCAGTGAGTGGGCAGTACATAGAGGGCCGGCGCCAATGGGCGGCGTACCTGGGCAGGTGTTGGGTCCCAGGCCCACAGAAAGCTGACTAGCAGAAGGTGGCCGTGTAGCCAGTCTTATCACCTGCCTGCAATGGACATTTTACATGGCTGCCATTTCCCCCCCGTTAAAGAGGAACAAAACCTCCCCCAAACCTCAGCTTTGCTGCCCCTCCCCCTCCGGTTTTACCTTTGGGCAGTTTGTACTCACCTTGCCGGTAAAGGCAAAGGGATCTGCACAATACCCTCTAATCATTAAACCCGACCAGGGGTGCACCGCGTATTTGGATAAGCTTGTGCTGCACTGTACCTAAAAAGCCATAACACAACAACACTACAAGCCTCCTCCCCCTGATGACAGGAGCACCAATAATCAAGGCAACAAATGTGATACACAATAATACAACATTTTATTGGAGTAACCCAAACAACAAACACTTGACAAGACCAACAAATTAAAAACACTGCCCCTCCCCTAATGCCTCCAGTGCTGCCAACAATAAAGCAGACATTAAAGTGGACCAACACCCACCCCTAATCGGCCCGGGAATCTATAAGATTCCCAGGCCGATCAGCTCCCTCCCGAAATCGGGATGCCCCGCTTTGTGAAACCCCCCAGAAAGCCCCTAAAATCTTACCTTATCGGCGACGGACAGGCGACGGATAAGCCGCGAGAGGCGGCGGCTTATCCGTCGCTTGTCCGTCGACGATAAGGTAAGATTTTAGGGGCTTTCTGGGGGGTTTCATACAGCGGGGCATCCCGATTCACAATTCTGTGAAATACTCACCTGTAGAATTGGTATTATTTGTATACAGTACGTCCTGCTCCAGATATAATACTTACACTTGGGTTATCCTCCGCCAGATGGTGCTGCACTGCAGAGACATGCAAAAACAGGCTCCTCCCGGCCACTCAAATACCCGGGAACCTACCACAAATCCCCAGCATTGAAAAGCAGTGAACAAGAAGCCGGGAGAATTTAACCACCCAAAACTAGTAATGATAACAATCACCATACAGGGGATCCAGAAAAAAAGCAAAAACCACGGTGGGGTGGAGCAGGACGTATTGTATACAAATAATACCAATTCTACAGATGAGTATTTCACAGAATTGTATTACTCTTAGTATACAGTACGTCCTGCTCCAGATAGAATACTTACACTTGGGACATCCAATAGCAGTGTCCATAAAGTAGGGTGGGATCCCCCAACAAAAAAGGTAACAGCAGACAGTTTAAACCACTGCCGCCTGCTGAACCTTGCGGCCCAAAAAACAGCATCAGCTGAGGCCCTAACATCAACCTTGTAAAACTTAAAAAGGTATGAACAGAAGACCAAGTAGTGACTCCCAACAGGTTCCTTGAGTCCATCCACTACAAGAGGGACCTCCTTACCAGAGGGGAAGACACACAGACCCGGTCAGGGATGCTGTGTCCTTGTCCCATACAACCAGTAGGAGACGCCACAGAAGTCCCAAGTGGGACAGGGCATAAGGGGCCGCATCGAAGCACGCCCCCATCAGGCCCCCCAGCTGCATCCTCTGCCTGGTGGAGGGACGGAGACCGCTATGAGGGACTGGGCCCGTGCAACCAGATTGTCCACCTTTGTCTGAGGAAGGAATATCCTTGCCTGAACTATATCCAGATTCATTCCCAGGAATGAAGGTACCAAGAAAGGGGACAGTGAGGACTTGGGGTGATTGATCACCCACCCAAATGACTCCCGAATGGACACCACCAGCTGAGTATCCAACTCAGCCTGATGTTGAGACTAGGAAGTGATGAGGACATCCAGGTAGGGCAGCACCCGGACGCCCCCTGGTCCCATCAGGGACATCACCCCCGTCAGCACCTTGGTGAGCACTCTGGGAGCTGAAGAGAGGCCAGATGGCAAGGCCACCAATTGGCAGTATTGGTCTTCCAACGCAAATCTGAGGAACCTTGGTGTCCTGAAAACACAGGGATGTGAAAATAAGCATCTTTGATCTCCACAGACGGTATGAAGCCCCGGGGCACAAGGAGCTGATGGCCGAGCCCAGAGTTTCCAAGCAGAAAACACCTGTACAGAACAATATGCTGAAGATCTGTAAATCAAGAATGGGCCAGACTGACCCATCCTTCTGGGGAACTGTGGAAAGGTTGGTGTAGAGTCCCTTGCCCCTGTCAGTAAGGGGAATTTTGCAAATGACCCCCAGACCCCGCAGGCCTTGCACGGCCTGCGCTAACACCAGATCAGAGGCAGGGACCAGGAGTACCCGGGACCTGATAATCTTGGGGGAGGCCGCACAACCAACTATCTTGTAGCCGGAGGACACTACCTCCTGAATCCACTGGTTTGAGGCGTAATGCCTCCAGACATGAGCAAGGTACCGCAGCCGTCCCCTCACCCATACGGGTGAGGGCGCCCCATCATGCTTGAGGGGACTTAGAGGAAGTTTTGAGCTTAGCCCCCCCAGAGGAGCCTGGGTGGCAACTGCTGCTACTGGGGCAGTAATCTGCGCGAGCCCCCATGAAGGACACCCCTGGTTTATGTTTAACACCATGGTAGGGGGTAGTAGGGGGGCCCTGGCCCCGAAGGGGCCGAGACAGCCACCTGCGCTGGGGTGACTTACCTTTTTTACCAAACAGGTCTAGACGGGCCCCAAACAGACGTCGCCCCTTAAAAGGAAGCCCAATAAGGGCCTTCTTCGCAACATTGTTAGCACCCCACTGTCGCAGCCAGACCAAACGACGTATAGCCACCACAAGGGCAGAAGTTCTTGCACACATTCTGATGGTGTCATCCAATGCCAATAAAATACATTTTACAAACACATCACAAGTGGAGAGTGCATTAAACACCTCCCAATGGAGATCATTAGGGGCACGATCAAGCATTTTGTGAATGAGGGTTCTAACAGCCACAGCAGTAATGGCAGAGGCACAGACTGGGCGCAGCGCCGTCCCTGCATATGCAAAGGCGTGGGAGGCCAGCAGGTCCATGCGCCGGTCCTCAGCATCCCAAAGGGTAGCATAGTCAGGAGTCTGCAAGACAGGGGTGTTAGCCCTATGATAGGGGCATCCACCTCGGGGGGGGGGGATGACCAACAGCTAAACACCTCAGGGGGAAAAGGATACTTCCTATCCCAATCCCTTGGAACCCCGGGAAGTTTACCGGTGCACTCCCATTCCTTGAGCACAAGGTTATGGAAATGTGCCTGTTCTAGAAATTCCAAACGTGATGTTGCTGTATGGAAACGCTCCCCTCTATGCCTGGGAGCCTCACCAGGGAGAGAGATAGACAGAACCTCAAAAATCTGGGTCAATAAATTGTCAGTGTCAATCTGGGCCCAGTATTCAGAGTCATGATTCCTCGGTCTCCCATCAGATGAGCCTGAGTCAGAGAAGAGCTCTCCTTCATCAGACGGGGTATAGCCACACAGATTCATAAACTCCTCAGTTCCCATAGGGAAAATAGTAACATTAGGTGTCAAGTGCCGCTTCTTACCAGGGGCCTTACGCGCTAAAGACCTTGCAATAATCTGTTCAGCCGTAGGCAGTCTAGGAGACAAATCAGGCTGAGAATCCCCACTTGTATGCGACTCAGCAGGAGTGAGATTTAAGCTTGGGGGGAGTAGGTGAAGTGAAACGAGGTGTAGCCACTGGTAGGCCTGATTGCAGGGCCAGCGCTTGCTCAGCACAGGGTACGCAGACCCGTGCCTTGTCAGCGTCAGCATGAGGCTGCCCACACGCCATACACCGCCGGTCTTGTCCCAAGGGGACCCCGGTCACATAATCCTGAGATGCCTCCATATGGTGATTATAAGGCACAATATGCCAGTAGGGATTAACGCAATAAAGCAACCCTGGATGCCCCAATGACCCGCTAGGGAAGTGGGAGAATTTTACAAGGCCCGACTATCAATTACACCAGGCCGGGAGAAGCCAATGGATTAACTCGTCTGAAAGACACAATGAGAAGAGAAGGGTGTCAGAATGAAAAACTCTACAATGAGTATAAGGCCGCCTGCGAGGGCACTTACAGACCACAGTAAGCAAGAGCATCACACGCGCGCGCGAAGAGACAATATGGCACGAGTACCTCGAAGGGTATGCCAGAGCGAGCTGTGACGCGGAGCGCGCCAAGCCAGACCCCGCCCCCCCAAAGTCCACAAGCAGCCAATGAGGACGCAAAAGCGTCTGAAGGTAATGCCACCGCCCGGGGCGGAACATCCAAAAGCAGGAAAAAAGGCGCGCGCGGTGGCAGCATTTGCCAAGTAAAAATACAAGTCAGCGCGGCGGTTGACATCACAATTAAAGTCCAAAGACATTACAAAAGGCGTATGCCCGTAATCACGATACACCACACCCACGCACCCCCCCCCTTTCTTTTCCCCCGAAGGCTACCGGGAGAATGAGGGAGGATGGCGGCCCTTTGTACAGGACCCACCGCTACAACGGGGCATGTGGTAATAATGCGGGAGGGGCATCCCATAAGGCTCACCATCAGCCTATACCGCCTACCCTTTGGTGGGGGACTGCGGTGGAGCATGGCTCCGTAAGCACATGCGGTGCTGCCTACCATCACCCGACCAGCGCAGCCCAGGCTGGGAGGCACATCACACGAAAGGACGGGTGGGAATAGTCCAACAGGGCCGCAGGCTGTAATAGCCCCGCTCACCTGCGAGAGAGTGATACTTCATGTCTTCACAGTCAGCACTGCAGAGAAATCTGGGGATTTGTGGGAGGTCCCCGGGTATATGAGGGGCCGGGAGGAGCCTGTTTTGCATGTCTCTGCAGTCATCTGGCGGAGGATAACCCAAGTGTAAGTACTATATCTGGAGCAGGACGTACTGTATACTAAGAATATCGCTAACTTGAACTACAATATCAAACAATGAATAAGAGTATATAAGAAGTATAAAAACCAAAGGCCTGGCCACGAGGTCCACAACACGTGATATGGAGCAGGGGACTAGCAGGTGGGACACCTACGTACGTGGCCATATTAGCGATTTTGCACTCACAGGTGTTCATGACCAATTGGTTCTAAGTATGTCTTAATATATGTTATTATATTACTGTGCACATTATGTACCTTTATTAATTGTATTTTTTTTTTTATCAATTGAATAATTTTTATTTTTACCAATATAGATGTATATTTAATCCTTGATTTTTCAAGCACTTTTGGATGAATTGTGACATTTTGTTAGTATGGTTAGATAGTTCTCTAATAGTAGGTTGTGATTCTTTGTGCCGGCACAAAAAAAAAAAAAAAAAAAAACATTCTAGAGTTATTGCTGTCCCCACACGTCTAATATCAGGGAGTTCCCCAGCTATTAATGTCTGCTTTATTGTTGTCAGCACTGGAGGCATTAGGGGAGGGGCAGTGTTTTTCATTTGTAGGTCTTGTCAAGTGTTTGTTGTTTGGGTTACTCCAATAAAATGTTGTATTATTGTGTATCACATTTGTTGCCTTGATTATTGGTGCTCCTGTCATCAGGGGGAGGAGGGATTGGTTGTCCCCGAGCCCTGTAGTGTTGTTCTATAATCATTAAAGATGCCACTCCCAAAGCTATATAAAGCTCACCTTAGGAACACAGAGAATCATAGAGGGAGGCACTCAATAAATGTATCAAAAAAGATTTTATTCCATATCACTAAATTAATCACTGTACATAACCACTACACTACAATTAAAATCCCCTAAATACACATAATGAGACAATACATATAAGACAAACCAACATGAAGGTGTGTAGGTGATGGGGTTGGTATTTAATGTTTGATTGATACTAGCATCTACATTGCTGAGGTATCTTTTATATTTCTTATGGGGTATTTAGTTATTGGGCAATCGTGTAGGTTCTGTTTGTGATTATACGTTGTATTTGTATCTATAGATTGGTTGCACTTTATAGTTATATGATATAGGATCCGGATCATAGGCAGGATTTGCACATTGTTATTTGTATCTATTGATTGGTTGCACTTTATAGTTATATGATATAGGATCCGGATCATAGGCAGGATTTGCACATTGTTATTTGTATCTATTGATTGGTCGCACTTTATAGTTATATGATATAGGATCCGGATCATAGGCAGGATTTGCACATTGTTATTTGTATCTATTGATTGGTTGCACTTTATAGTTATTTGATGTAGGATCCGGATCATAGGCAGGATTTGCACATTGTTATTTGTATCTATTGATTGGTTGCACTTTATAGTTATTTGATGTAGGATCCGGATCATAGGCAGGATTTGCACATTGTTATTTGTATCTATTGATTGGTTGCACTTTATAGTTATTTGATGTAGGATCCGGATCATAGGCAGGATTTGCACATTGTTATTTGTATCTATTGATTGGTTGCACTTTGCACTTTATAGTTATTTGATATAGGATCCGGATCATAGGCAGGATTTGCACATTGTTATTTGTATCTATTGATTGGTTGCACTTTATAGTTATTTGATGTAGGATCCGGATCATAGGCAGGATTTGCACATTGTTATTTGTATCTATTGATTGGTTGCACTTTGCACTTTATAGTTATTTGATATAGGATCCGGATCATAGGCAGGATTTGCACATTGTTATTTGTATCTATTGATTGGTTGCACTTTATAGTTATTTGATGTAGGATCCGGATCATAGGCAGGATTTGCACATTGTTATTTGTATCTATTGATTGGTTGCACTTTATAGTTATTTGATGTAGGATCCGGATCATAGGCAGGATTTGCACATTGTTATTTGTATCTATTGATTGGTTGCACTTTGCACTTTATAGTTATTTGATATAGGATCCGGATCATAGGCAGGATTTGCACATTGTTATTTGTATCTATTGATTGGTTGCACTTTATAGTTATTTGATGTAGGATCCGGATCATAGGCAGGATTTGCACATTGTTATTTGTATCTATTGATTGGTTGCACTTTGCACTTTATAGTTATTTGATATAGGATCCGGATCATAGGCAGGATTTGCACATTGTTATTTGTATCTATTGATTGGTTGCACTTTATAGTTATTTGATGTAGGATCCGGATCATAGGCAGGATTTGCACATTGTTATTTGTATCTATTGATTGGTTGCACTTTATAGTTATTTGATGTAGGATCCGGATCATAGGCAGGATTTGCACATTGTTATTTGTATCTATTGATTGGTTGCACTTTATAGTTATTTGATATAGGATCCGGATCATAGGCAGGATTTGCACATTGTTATTTGTATCTATTGATTGGTTGCACTTTATAGTTATATGATATAAGATCCGGATCATAGGCAGGATTTGCACATTGTTATTTGTATCTATTGATTGGTTGCACTTTATAGTTATTTGATATAGGATCCGGATCATAGGCAGGATTTGCACATTGTTATTTGTATCTATTGATTGGCTGCACTTTATAGTTATTTGATATAGGATCCGGATCATAGGCAGGATTTGCACATTGTTATTTGTATCTATTGATTGGCTGCACTTTATAGTTATTTGATATAGGATCCGGATCATAGGCAGGATTTGCACATTGTTATTTGTATCTATTGATTGGTTGCACTTTGCACTTTATAGTTATTTGATATAGGATCCGAATCATAGGCAGGATTTGCACATTGTTATTTGTATCTATTGATTGGTCGCACTTTGCACTTTATAGTTATTTGATATAGGATCCGGATCATAGGCAGGATTTGCACATTGTTATTTGTATCTATTGATTGGTTGCACTTTGCACTTTATAGTTATTTGATATAGGATCCGAATCATAGGCAGGATTTGCACATTGTTATTTGTATCTATTGATTGGTCGCACTTTGCACTTTATAGTTATTTGATATAGGATCCGGATCATAGGCAGGATTTGCACATTGTTATTTGTATCTATTGATTGGTCGCACTTTATAGTTATTTGATATAGGATCCGGATCATAGGCAGGATTTGCACATTGTTATTTGTATCTATTGATTGGTCGCACTTTATAGTTATTTGATATAGGATCCGGATCATAGGCAGGATTTGCACATTGTTATTTGTATCTATTGATTGGTTGCACTTTATAGTTATTTGATATAGGATCCGGGTCATAGGCAGGATTTGCACATTGTTATTTGTATCTATTGATTGGTTGCACTTTATAGTTATTTGATATAGGATCCGGATCATAGGCAGGATTTGCACATTGTTATTTGCACTGATTAGATCACTTGTGTTTATGTGTTTTTTTATATATAGATGCTGATTGATATTTATCTCTCCCCATCGCCTACACACCTTCATGTTGGTTTGTCTTATATGTATGGTCTCATTACCCCCGATCGGGGATGCCCCGCTGTGTGAAACCTCCAAGATCGCCTAAGGCAACTCACGTCTTCCCAGTCTTACGCCGCATGCACAGCCGCTCGTCCAATCAGCAAGCTCGGAGCCACTGACGTCACGTCATCTAAGGCCAGCTGGCCCTCTAACAGGGAGCGTGCCCGCGCCGGCCACTCACAAATGCCTGGCACGTACTCTGTTAGAGGCATAGCGGGGAGGAGGCCGCGGCTCGCGCATCCGGCGTTGGACCAGGAAACAAGGTAAGTGTTTGGGGCGACCTGGAGGGTATCACACAGCGGGGCATCCGGATTTTGGATTCCCCTGGGGGGGGGGGGGATCGATGGGAAGCGCTGGGAATCTTATAGCTTCCTGGGCCGATCACATTGGGTTTTGGTCCACTTTAGGAGAACCAAAATCAGTCCAGGTTCCTATGTCAGGGGTCTCCTAATACCCCGGGGGCGGGGCTCTGATCTTTAGGATGGGCTGAGAACATCCCCCTGTGCTTGGCTTGTGCTGTCCCACTGCAGGGAGGAGCTTTTTATACCGGCAAGTGAGCCAAAATCCTGCAGCAGGAGTGAGCGGAGGAGGCCGGGAGGACCTCCCATGATGCTTTGCTCTGCTCCTAGCTACTGCCAATAACCCATGGATGAAAGTAAGTGGGGGGCAGGAGGGGATATGAAAGGAGTTCTGCAAGTTTAAAATGGACCAACACCAAGCTAGATCGGCTCGGGAATCTATAAGATCCGATCCCTCCCCGCGGGGCATCCAAAATTGGGATGCCCCACTGTGCGACACCCCCCAGATCTCCCTAATCAACTCACCTCACCGCGGCCGCTCGTCCAATCAGTGCGCTCGGAGCTGCTGAGCTATGGGCGTCTAAGCTCTGCGGGTCCGAGCGCGTAGGTGGCCGCCTCTCATGCTTCCCTCTAACAGGGAGCTTGTCCCCTCCTTCCTCCCGCCCTTCCCTCCACCTCTTCTGGCCCCTCCTCTGACTCCGCCTCCTCCTCCAGATTTGCCACATCGCTGTCAGTGCAGGGAGCTGAATATTATGCAGCGTCACATATCAAAGTCACGCACATTTTTTTCAAATGATACATTATAAGCCAAATAAATGATAAGATAAAAGCCAAATAAATGATAAGATAAAAGACAAGTTATAAGATAAAAGACAAGTTATAAGATAAAAGCCAAATAAATGATAAGATAAAAGACAAGTTATAAGATAAAAGACAAGTTATAAGATAAAAGCCAAATAAATGATAAGATAAAAGCCAAATAAATGATAAGATAAAAGCCAAATAAATGATAAGATAAAAGACAAATAAATGATAAGATAAAAGACAAATAAATGATAAGATAAAAGACAAATAAATGATAAGATAAAAGACAAATAAATGATGAGATAAAAGACAAATAAATGATGAGATAAAAGACAAATAAATGATGAGATAAAAGACAAATAAATGATGAGATAAAAGACAAATAAATGATAAGATAAAAGACAAATAAATGATGAGATAAAAGACAAATAAATGATGAGATAAAAGACAAATAAATGATGAGATAAAAGACAAATAAATGATGAGATAAAAGACAAATAAATGATAAGATAAAAGACAAATAAATGATAAGATAAAAGACAAATAAATGATGAGATAAAAGACAAATAAATGATGAGATAAAAGACAAATAAATGATGAGATAAAAGACAAATAAATGATAAGATAAAAGACAAATTAAAAGATAAAAGACAAATAAATGATAAGATAAAAGACAAATAAATTATAAGATAAAAGACAAATTAAAAGATAAAAGACAAATTATAAGATAAAAGACAAATAATAAGATAAAAGACAAATAATAAGATAAAAGACAAATAAATTATAAGATAAAAGACAAATAAATTATAAGATAAAAGACAAGTTATAATATAAAAGACAAAATTATAAGATAAAAGACAAATTATAAGATAAAAGACAAATTATAAGATAAAAGACAAATTATAAGATAAAAGACAAATTATAAGATAAAAGACAAATTATAAGATAAAAGACAAATTATAAGATAAAAGACAAATAAATTATAAGATAAAAGACAAATAAATTATAAGATAAAAGACAAATAAATTATAAGATAAAAGACAAGTTAGAAGATAAAAGTTATAAGGTGAAACTGTAACCCTCGGTATCGGACATTTCTGCTTCAATTTAAAAACGGAAAACAGTTTACAGTTTAGAGCAGCAGGAAACTCTTAAAGTGGATTTTGACTATCCTGGGCTCTGGTCCAGTCCCCCGGGGGCACCCCATTCGGTGCTAGAGGGATAGCGGGGATGTGGGCGCGGGCTGAGCATGCGTCATTGGACAGGGGGTTGATGTAAGTGTAGCGGGGGGGGGGGGGGTTCACACAGCGGGGAATCCCGGGCCGATCCAGCTGGGTTTTTGGCTTTGACTTTAAATCCTTCCCCCGGGCATCCCATAATGCTGCAGCGTATCCCATCCTACCCGGGGCATCCCATAATGCTGCAGCGTATCCCATCCTAGCCGGGGCATCCCATAATGCTGCAGCGTATCCCATCCTAGCCGGGGCATCCCATAATGCTGCAGCGTATCCCATCCTACCCGGGGCATCCCATAATGCTGCAGCGTATCCCATCCTAGCCGGGGCATCCCATAATGCTGCAGCATATCCCATCCTACCCGGGGCATCCCATAATGCTGCAGCGTATCCCATCCTGGCCGGGGCATCCCATAATGCTGCAGCGTATCCCATCCTGGCCGGGGCATCCCATAATGCTGCAGCGTATCCCATCCTGGCCGGGGCATCCCATAATGCTGCAGCGTATCCCATCCTAGCCGGGGCATCCCATAATGCTGCAGCATATCCCATCCTAGCCGGGGCATCCCATAATGCTGCAGCGTATCCCATCCTAGCCGGGGCATCCCATAATGCTGCAGCGTATCCTAGCCGGGGCATCCCATAATGCTGCAGCGTATCCCATCCTAGCCGGGGCATCCCATAATGCTGCAGCGTATCCCATCCTAGCCGGGGCATCCCATAATGCTGCAGCATATCCCATCCTAGCCGGGGCATCCCATAATGCTGCAGCGTATCCCATCCTGGCCGGGGCATCCCATAATGCTGCAGCGTATCCCATCCAAGCCGGGGCATCCCATAATGCTGCAGCATATCCCATCCTAGCCGGGGCATCCCATAATGCTGCAGCGTATCCCATCCTACCCGGGGCATCCCATAATGCTGCAGCGTATCCCATCCTAGCCGGGGCATCCCATAATGCTGCAGCGTATCCCATCCTAGCCGGGGCATCCCATAATGCTGCAGCGTATCCCATCCTAGCCGGGGCATCCCATAATGCTGCAGCGTATCCTATCCTACCCGGGGCATCCCATAATGCTGCAGCGTATCCTACCCGGGGCATCCCATAATGCTGCAGTGTATCCCATCCTAGCCGGGGCATCCCATAATGCTGCAGCATATCCCATCCAAGGCGGGGCATCCCATAATGCTGCAGCATATCCCATCCTAGCCGGGGCATCCCATAATGCTGCAGCGTATCCCATCCTAGCCGGGGCATCCCATAATGCTGCAGCGTATCCCATCCTAGCCGGGGCATCCCATAATGCTGCAGCATATCCCATCCTACCCGGGGCATCCCATAATGCTGCAGCGTATCCCATCCTACCCGGGGCATCCCATAATGCTGCAGCATATCCCATCCTACCCGGGGCATCCCATAATGCTGCAGCGTATCCCATCCTACCCGGGGCATCCCATAATGCTGCAGCGTATCCCATCCTACCCGGGGCATCCCATAATGCTGCAGCGTATCCCATCCTAGCCGGGGCATCCCATAATGCTGCAGCGTATCCCATCCTAGCCGGGGCATCCCATAATGCTGCAGCGTATCCTATCCTGGCCGGGGCATCCCATAATGCTGCAGGGTATCCTATCCTAGCCGGGGCATCCCATAATGCTGCAGCGTATCCCATCCTACCCGGGGCATCCCATAATGCTGCAGCGTATCCCATCCTAGCCGGGGCATCCCATAATGCTGCAGCGTATCCCATCCTACCCGGGGCATCCCATAATGCTGCAGCGTATCCCATCCTACCCGGGGCATCCCATAATGCTGCAGCGTATCCTATCCTAGCCGGGGCATCCCATAATGCTGCAGCGTATCACATCCTAGCCGGGGCATCCCATAATGCTGCAGCGTATCCCATCCTACCCGGGGCATCCCATAATGCTGCAGCGTATCCCATCCTACCCGGGGCATCCCATAATGCTGCAGTGTATCCCATCCTACCCGGGGCATCCCATAATGCTGCAGCGTATCCCATCCTACCCGGGGCATCCCATAATGCTGCAGCGTATCCTATCCTGGCCGGGGCATCCCATAATGCTGCAGCGTATCCCATCCTACCCGGGGCATCCCATAATGCTGCAGCGTATCCTATCCTAGCCGGGGCATCCCATAATGCTGCAGCGTATCCCATCCAAGCCGGGGCATCCCATAATGCTGCAGCATATCCCATCCTAGCCGGGGCATCCCATAATGCTGCAGCATATCCCATCCTACCCGGGGCATCCCATAATGCTGCAGCGTATCCCATCCTACCCGGGGCATCCCATAATGCTGCAGCGTATCCTATCCTAGCCGGGGCATCCCATAATGCTGCAGCGTATCACATCCTAGCCGGGGCATCCCATAATGCTGCAGCGTATCCCATCCTAGCCGGGGCATCCCATAATGCTGCAGCGTATCCTATCCTGGCCGGGGCATCCCATAATGCTGCAGGGTATCCCATCCTACCCGGGGCATCCCATAATGCTGCAGCGTATCCTATCCTAGCCGGGGCATCCCATAATGCTGCAGCGTATCCCATCCAAGCCGGGGCATCCCATAATGCTGCAGCGTATCTCATCCTGGCCGGGGCATCCCATAATGCTGCAGCGTATCCCATCCTAGCCGGGGCATCCCATAATACTGCAGCGTATCCCATCCTACCCGGGGCATCCCATAATGCTGCAGCGTATCCTATCCTAGCCGGGGCATCCCATAATGCTGCAGCGTATCCCATCCTGGCCGGGGCATCCCATAATGCTGCAGCATATCCCATCCTAGCCGGGGCATCCCATAATGCTGCAGCATATCCCATCCTACCCGGGGCATCCCATAATGCTGCAGCGTATCCCATCCTACCCGGGGCATCCCATAATGCTGCAGCATATCCCATCCTACCCGGGGCATCCCATAATGCTGCAGCGTATCCCATCCTACCCGGGGCATCCCATAATGCTGCAGCGTATCCCATCCTACCCGGGGCATCCCATAATGCTGCAGCGTATCCCATCCTAGCCGGGGCATCCCATAATGCTGCAGCGTATCCCATCCTAGCCGGGGCATCCCATAATGCTGCAGCGTATCCTATCCTGGCCGGGGCATCCCATAATGCTGCAGGGTATCCTATCCTAGCCGGGGCATCCCATAATGCTGCAGCATATCCCATCCTAGCCGGGGCATCCCATAATGCTGCAGCGTATCCCATCCTAGCCGGGGCATCCCATAATGCTGCAGCGTATCCCATCCTAGCCGGGGCATCCCATAATGCTGCAGCGTATCCCATCCTACCCGGGGCATCCCATAATGCTGCAGCGTATCCCATCCTACCCGGGGCATCCCATAATGCTGCAGCGTATCCTATCCTAGCCGGGGCATCCCATAA
Source organism: Gastrophryne carolinensis (assembly GCA_027917425.1). NCBI lineage: Eukaryota > Metazoa > Chordata > Amphibia > Anura > Microhylidae > Gastrophryne > Gastrophryne carolinensis. Next base: position 654,045,012 of record CM051234.1, on the reverse strand, counting down.
TGCTGCAGCGTATCACATCCTAGCCGGGGCATCCCATAATGCTGCAGCGTATCCCATCCTACCCGGGGCATCCCATAATGCTGCAGCGTATCCCATCCTAGCCGGGGCATCCCATAATGCTGCAGCGTATCCCATCCTACCCGGGGCATCCCATAATGCTGCAGCGTATCCTATCCTAGCCGGGGCATCCCATAATGCTGCAGCGTATCCCATCCTAGCCGGGGCATCCCATAATGCTGCAGCGTATCCTATCCTGGCCGGGGCATCCCATAATGCTGCAGCGTATCCCATCCTACCCGGGGCATCCCATAATGCTGCAGCGTATCCTATCCTACCCGGGGCATCCCATAATGCTGCAGCGTATCCCATCCTAGCCGGGGCATCCCATAATGCTGCAGCGTATCCCATCCTAGCCGGGGCATCCCATAATGCTGCAGCGTATCCCATCCTACCCGGGGCATCCCATAATGCTGCAGCGTATCCCATCCTAGCCGGGGCATCCCATAATGCTGCAGCGTATCCTATCCTACCCGGGGCATCCCATAATGCTGCAGCGTATCCCATCCTAGCCGGGGCATCCCATAATGCTGCAGCGTATCCCATCCTACCCGGGGCATCCCATAATGCTGCAGCGTATCCCATCCTAGCCGGGGCATCCCATAATGCTGCAGCGTATCCCATCCTAGCCGGGGCATCCCATAATGCTGCAGCGTATCCCATCCTAGCCGGGGCATCCCATAATGCTGCAGCGTATCCCATCCTAGCCGGGGCATCCCATAATGCTGCAGCGTATCCCATCCTAGCCGGGGCATCCCATAATGCTGCAGCGTATCCCATCCTGGCCGGGGCATCCCATAATGCTGCAGCGTATCTCATCCTGGCCGGGGCATCCCATAATGCTGCAGCGTATCCCATCCTGGCCGGGGCATCCCATAATGCTGCAGCGTATCCCATCCTAGCCGGGGCATCCCATAATGCTGCAGCGTATCCCATCCTAGCCGGGGCATCCCATAATGCTGCAGCGTATCTCATCCTGGCCGGGGCATCCCATAATGCTGCAGCGTATCCCATCCTGGCCGGGGCATCCCATAATGCTGCAGCGTATCCCATCCTAGCCGGGGCATCCCATAATGCTGCAGCGTATCCCATCCTAGCCGGGGCATCCCATAATGCTGCAGCATATCCCATCCTAGCCGGGGCATCCCATAATGCTGCAGCGTATCCCATCCTGGCCGGGGCATCCCATAATGCTGCAGCGTATCCCATCCTACCCGGGGCATCCCATAATGCTGCAGCGTATCCCATCCTAGCCGGGGCATCCCATAATGCTGCAGCGTATCCTAGCCGGGGCATCCCATAATGCTGCAGCGTATCTCATCCTGGCCGGGGCATCCCATAATGCTGCAGCGTATCTCATCCTGGCCGGGGCATCCCATAATGCTGCAGCGTATCCCATCCTACCCGGGGCATCCCATAATGCTGCAGCGTATCCCATCCTAGCCGGGGCATCCCATAATGCTGCAGCGTATCCTACCCGGGGCATCCCATAATGCTGCAGCGTATCTCATCCTGGCCGGGGCATCCCATAATGCTGCAGCGTATCTCATCCTGGCCGGGGCATCCCATAATGCTGCAGCGTATCCCATCCTGGCCGGGGCATCCCATAATGCTGCAGCGTATCCCATCCTACCCGGGGCATCCCATAATGCTGCAGCGTATCCCATCCTAGCCGGGGCATCCCATAATGCTGCAGTGTATCCCATCCTAGCCGGGGCATCCCATAATACTGTTACATATCTATACAGTACGTTCCCTAGTGTGCATCCCAAACTCCAGAGACCCAATACAATGACCTGTGCAATATACCATGGTGGTGGTATGAAGTGTGCAGCAGTTTCCGGAGTCACTGTCACGTGACACACAGCGACCATTGACACATGCTTACCCACAAAAAGCTGACCCTAAGTGCAGCCGCTACACCAATCACATGCTAAACCCTGTCATGGCCGCCCAGAGACCCCCACACGTGACCCTCAATCTGGTCAGGTAAATACCTCCCAAGTGTCCCTGATTTGGAGGGATTGTCCCTCTTTTGAGTCATTGTCGCCCTACCTCTCGCTGTTCTTATTTGTCCCTCTTTGAGGTGTAACGTGCAGATCTGCAGCAATAAATGATTCATTTGCCTATTCAATTGTCTCTATTGTTTTAACTGTTACAATGTATCTCCTATCCATCCCTCAATGAGGGGGCGTGGCTTCATGCATTCTTCAATGGGGGGCGTGACTTCATTTAACAAATGTCCCTCTTTCCTATCCTGAAAAGTTAGGAGATATGCAGGTATATGAAAAAAAAAACAAAAAACCTCACCGGGTCCCCAGCCGGCGGGAGCCCAAGCAGCAGATTCGCTACAGACCCATGGAATCAGCCGATCGCAGCTCACACTGAGACACTTTCTCCCGCCGCACACACCGGGATGGGGGGACACACACACACACACACACACACACACACACACACACACACACACACACACACACACACACACACACACACACACACACACACACACACACACACACACACACACACACACACACACACACACACACACACACACACACACACACACACACACACACACACACACACACACACACACACACACACACACACACACACACACACACACACACACACACACACACACACACACACACACACACACACACACTGCCTTTCCCGGTGCAGCCTGTAAACCAGCCCTTCCGGGAAATACAACACACCTACAACACACCTACAATAGTTCCGTCTGTCGGAGGGCACAACGGAACCCCGCCACTGCTCACCTCAGATTTGATCCCTGTAACAATGGCCGCCGCTTCTGTCACACTACAATAACATGTCCTCACTTCCGGGCTCCGGTAGCCATGTTGTTGTAGCTTTAAAGAATCTGTCTCGCCACGCCCCCATCCCTCCACTACCACGCCCCATTATTATGCTCTCAGACAATCCTGTCCCTGTATTCTGACTGGCCACGCCCCCATCCCTTCCTCTGCCACGCCCCATTAATCTGCTCCCAGCCAATCCTGTCCCTGTATTCTGACTGGCCACGCTCCCATTACTTCCACTGGCACGATCCATTATTCTGCTTTCAGCCAATCCTGTCCCTGTATTCTGCCTGGCCACGCCCCCATCCCTGCACTGCCACGCCCCATTATTCTGCTCCATTGTTACATGTATTTTATAAATTGTCCTTTATGTATGCCACACTGCCTATATGGGGAATGGGAGGGGGGATACCACACTGCCTATATGGGGAATGGGAGGGGGAATGCCACACTTCCTATATGGGGAATGGGAGGGGGAATGCCACACTGCCTATATGGGGAATGGGAGGGGGAATGCCACACTGCCTATATGGGGAATGGGAGGGGGGATGCCACACTGCCTATATGGGGAATGGGAGGGGGGATGCCACACTGCCTATATGGGGAATGGGAGGGGGAATGTCACACTGCCTATATGGGGAATGGGAGGGGGGATGCCACACTGCCTATATGGGGAATGGGAGGGGGAATGCCACACTTCCTATATGGGGAATGGGAGGGGGAATGCCACACTGCCTATATGGGGAATGGGAGGGGGGATGCCACACTGCCTATATGGGGAATGGGAGGGGGGATGCCACACTGCCTATATGGGGAATGGGAGGGGGAATGTCACACTGCCTATATGGGGAATGGGAGGGGGGATGCCACACTGCCTATATGGGGAATGGGAGGGGGAATGCCACACTGCCTATATGGGGAATGGGAGGGGGAATGTCACACTGCCTATATGGGGAATGGGAGGGGGATGCCACACTGCCTATATGGGGAATGGGAGGGGGGGGATGCCACACTGCCTATATGGGGAATGGGAGGGGGGGATGCCACACTGCCTATATGGGGAATGGGAGGGGGGGATGCCACACTGCCTATATGGGGAATAGGAGGGGGGGAATGCCACACTGCCTATATGGGGAATGGGAGGGGGGAATGCCACACTGCCTATATGGGGAATGGGAGGGGGGATACCACACTGCCTATATGGGGAATGGGAGGGGGGAATGCCACACTGCCTATATGGGGAATAGGAGGGGGGGAATGCCACACTGCCTATATGGGGAATGGGAGGGGGGAATGCCACACTGCCTATATGGGGAATAGGAGGGGGGAATGACACACTGCCTATATGGGGAATGGGAGGGGGGAATGCCACACTGCCTATATGGGGAATGGGAGGGGGGATACCACACTGCCTATATGGGGAATGGGAGGGGGGGATGCCACACTGCCTATATGGGGAATAGGAGGGGGGGAATGCCACACTGCCTATATGGGGAATGGGAGGGGGGAATGCCACACTGCCAATATGGGGAATGGGAGGGGGGATACCACACTGCCTATATGGGGAATGGGAGGGGGGATACCACACTGCCTATATGGGGAATGGGAGGGGGGGATGCCACACTGCCAATATGGGGAATGGGATGGGGGGAATGCCACACTGCCTATATGGGGAATGGGAGGGGGGAATGCCACACTGCCAATATGGGGAATGGGAGGGGGGAATGTCACACTGCCTATATGGGGAATGGGAGGGGGGATACCACACTGCCTATATGGGGAATGGGAGGGGGGGATGTCACACTGCCTATATGGGGAATGGGAGGGGGGATACCACACTGCCTATATGGGGAATGGGAGGGGGGGATGCCACACTGCCAATATGGGGAAAGGGAGGGGGGAATGCCACACTGCCAATATGGGGAATGGGAGGGGGGATGCCACACTGCCTATATGGGGAATGGGAGGGGGGGATGCCACACTGCCAATATGGGGAAAGGGAGGGGGGGATGCCACACTGCCAATATGGGGAATGGGAGGGGGAATGCCACACTGCCTATATGGGGAATGGGAGGGGGAATGCCACACTGTCTATATGAGGAATGGGAGGGGGAATGCCACACTGCCTATATGGGGAATGGGAGGAGGAATGCCACACTGCCTATATGGGGAATGGGAGGGGGGAATGTCACACTGTCTATATGGGGAATGGGAGGGGGAATGCCACACTGTCTATATGGGGAATGGGAGGGGGGATACCACACTGCCTATATGGGGAATGGGAGGGGGGGATGCCACACTGCCAATATGGGGAATGGGAGGGGGGATGCCACACTGCCTATATGGGGAATGGGAGGGGGGGGGATGCCACACTGCCTATGGGGAATGGGAGGGGGAATGTCACACTGCCTATGGGGAATGGAAGGGGGAATGTCACACTGTCTATATGGGGAATGGGAGGGGGGATACCACACTGCCTATATGGGGAATGGGAGGGGGGGATGCCACACTGCCAATATGGGGAATGGGAGGGGGGATGCCACACTGCCTATATGGGGAATGGGAGGGGGGATGCCACACTGCCTATATGGGGAATGGGAGGGGGGATGCCACACTGCCAATATGGGGAATGGGAGGGGGGATGCCACACTGTCTATATGGGGAATGGGAGGGGGAATGTCACACTGCCTATATGGGGAATGGGAGGGGGGATGCCACACTGCCTATATGGGGAATGGGAGGGGGAATGCCACACTGCCTATATGGGGAATGGGAGGGAGGATACCACACTGCGTATATGGGGAATGGGAGGGGGGATGCCACACTGCCTATATGGGGAATGGGAGGGGGGATGCCACACTGCCAATATGGGGAATGGGAGGGGGGATGCCACACTGCCTATATGGGGAATGGGAGGGGGGGATGCCACACTGCCAATATGGGAAATGGGAGGGGGATGCCACACTGCCTATATGGGGAATGGGAGGGGGGGATGCCACACTGCCTATATGGGGAATGGGAGGGGGGAATGTCACACTGCCTATATGGGGAATGGGAGGGGGGAATGCCACACTGCCTATATGGGGAATGGGAGGGGGGATGCCACACTGCCTATATGGGGAATGGGAGGGGGGAATGCCACACTGCCTATATGGGGAATGGGAGGGGGGAATGCCACACTGCCTATATGGGGAATGGGAGGGGGGATGCCACACTTCCTATATGGGGAATGGGAGGGGGGGATGCCACACTGCCAATATGGGGAATGGGAGGGGGGATGCCACACTGCCTATATGGGGAATGGGAGGGGGGGGGATGCCACACTGCCTATGGGGAATGGAAGGGGGAATGTCACACTGTCTATATGGGGAATGGGAGGGGGGATACCACACTGCCTATATGGGGAATGGGAGGGGGGGATGCCACACTGCCAATATGGGGAATGGGAGGGGGGATACCACACTGCCTATATGGGGAATGGGAGGGGGGATGCCACACTGCCTATATGGGGAATGGGAGGGGGGATGCCACACTGCCTATATGGGGAATGGGAGGGGGAATGTCACACTGCCTATATGGGGAATGGGAGGGGGGGATGCCACACTGCTAATATGGGGAATGGGAGGGGGGATGCCACACTGCCTATATGGGGAATGGGAGGGGGGGATGCCACACTGCCTATATGGGGAATGGGAGGGGGATGCCACACTGCCTATATGGGGAATGGGAGGGGGGATGCCACACTGCCTATATGGGGAATGGGAGGGGGGGATGCCACACTGCCAATATGGGAAATGGGAGGGGGATGCCACACTGCCTATATGGGGAATGGGAGGGGGGGATGCCACACTGCCAATATGGGAAATGGGAGGGGGGATGCCACACTGCCTATATGGGGAATGGGAGGGGAGAATGCCACACTGCCTATATGGGGAATGAGAGGGGGGATGCCACTCTGCCTATATGGGGAATGGGAGGGGAGAATACCACACTGCCTATATGGGGAATGGGAGGGGGAATGCCACACTGCCTATATGGGGAATGGGAGGGGGGATACCACACTGCCTATATGGGGAATGGGAGGGGGGATGCCACACTGCCTATATGGGGAATGGAAGGGGGAATGTCACAATGCGTATATGGGGAATGAGAGGGGGGATGCCACTCTGCCTATATGGGGAATGGGAGGGGAGAATACCACACTGCCTATATGGGGAATGGGAGGGGGGATACCACACTGCCTATATGGGGAATTGGAGGGGGGATGCCACACTGCCTATATGGGGAATGGAAGGGGGAATGTCACAATGCGTATATGGGGAATGGGAGGGGGGATACCACACTGCCTATATGGGGAATGGGAGGGGGGATGCCACACTGCCTATATGGGGAATGGGAGGGGGGATGCCACACTGCCTATATGGGGAATGGGAGGGGGGATGCCACACTGCCAATATGGGGAATGGGAGGGGGGATGCCACACTGCCTATATGGGGAATGGGAGGGGGGGATGCCACACTGCCAATATGGGGAATGGGAGGGGGGATGCCACACTGCCTATATGGGGAATGGGAGGGGGGGATGCCACACTGCCAATATGGGAAATGGGAGGGGGATGCCACACTGCCTATATGGGGAATGGGAGGGGGGGATGCCACACTGCCAATATGGGAAATGGGAGGGGGGATGCCACACTGCCTATATGGGGAATGGGAGGGGGGGATGCCACACTGCCAATATGGTAAATGGGAGGGGGATGCCAAACTGCCTATATGGGGAATGGGAGGGGGGGATGCCACACTGCCAATATGGGAAATGGGAGGGGGGATGCCACACTGCCTATATGGGGAACGGAAGGGGGGGGGTGCCACACTGCCAATATGGGGAATGGGAGGGGGGATGCCACACTGCCTATATGGGGAACGGAAGGGGGGGGGGTGCCACACTGCCAATATGGGGAACGGGAGGGGGGATGCCACACTGCCTATATGGGGAACGGGAGGGGGGGATGCCACACTGCCTATATGGGGAATGGGAGGGGGGGATGCCACACTGCCAATATGGGGAATGGGAGGGGGGAATGCCACACTGCCTATATGGGGAATGGGAGGGGGAATGCCACACTGCCAATATGGGAAATGGGAGGGGGGAATGCCACACTGCCAATATGGGGAATGGGAGGGGGGAATGCCACACTGCCTATATGGGGAATGGGAGGGGGAATGCCACACTGCCTATATGGGAAATGGGAGGGGGAATGCCACACTGCCTATATGGGGAATGGGAGAGGGGATGCCACACTGCCTATATGGGGAATGGGAGGGGGATGCCACACTGCCTATATGGGGAATGGGAGGGGGGATGAATGCCACATTTCCTATATGGGGAATGGGAGGGGGGATGAATGCCACATTTCCTATATGGGGAATGGGAGGGGGGTATGCCACACTGCCTATATGGGGAATGGGAGGGGGGATACCACACTGCCTATATGGGGAATGGGAGGGGGAATGCCACACTGCCTATATGGGGAATGGGAGGGGGGGATGCCACACTGCCAATATGGGAAATGGGAGGGGGGGATGCCACACTGCCTATATGGGGAATGGGAGGGGGAATGCCACACTGCCTATATGGGGAATGGGAGGGGGAATGCCACACTGCCTATATGGGGAATGGGAGGGGGGTGCCACACTGCCTATATGGGGAATGGGAGGGGGATGCCACACTGCCTATATGGGGAATGGGAGGGGGGATGCCACACTGCCTATATGGGGAATGGGAGGGGGGTGCCACACTGCCTATATGGGGAATGGGAGGGGGATGCCACACTGCCTATATGGGGAATGGGAGGGGGGATGCCACACTGCCTATATGGGGAATGGGAGGGGGGATGAATGCCACATTTCCTATATGGGGAATGGGAGGGGGGTATGCCACACTGCCTATATGGGGAATGGGAGGGGGGATACCACACTGCCTATATGGGGAATGGGGGGGGGGAATGCCACACTGCCTATATGGGGAATGGGAGGGGGGGATGCCACACTGCCAATATGGGAAATGGGAGGGGGGGATGCCACACTGCCTATATGGGGAATGGGTCCCTGCTTCCCCCCCAAGAATGTTTAATGCCTCGGCTTATACTCGAGTCAATAGCTTGTTCCACTTTTTTGGGGTAAAATTAGGTGCCTCGGCTTATACACGGATCGGCCTATACTCGAGTATATACGGTAATTGAGATTATATAATATGTATAAGACATAGAGTGACCGGTAAATTCTTAGCTAAATACTTAGCTATTAAGCTGTAAGCTATTTGTCAATGACAGCCACTGTCCTGTCAATTCTGTGTCTTCATCTTCTATTATTGTAATCCCTAATAATAAAAATTATTCCATGTAAAGACATCTTTCTGATTTCATTGTTCAGACTCCTTATAAACCAAATTTGGGGAAAATGAACACCATAGAGAGTTATGCCATTAAAGTCATGTTTTTAATGCCCATAAATGTGAATATACAAGCAAGTGCATTATATTTACAAGCAAGTTTTGTTATATAGCCACAGCCGGTTATATATCGGTCACTCCGCGCGACATACAAGTTCAACACCAAAAGTGTTCTATTTCCATTGAGGTGTGTTTATCCCGCCACCTTATGAGTATAAATCACGTGCCAGATTTCTTTAGAAAAAACGGGTGCGGATTGTTCAGACTCCTCCCATAATATTCCTTATTGAATACATGTGGCTGACCGCTCATAAATGACAAGGATTATTTTTTCATTCGCACCCATCAATGACCTGTCCATATGTTATTATTTGTCACAAGCTCTATGAGAGTCGCTGTGGTGGAACCCGGCTACCTGCCTAAGTACCATCTGATATGATCACGAGAACCACCAATGGTACCAGTAGCTATGGCTACTAGACCACTGGAAGATCTATAGTGGCCGGGATGCCCTCCGTGCATGTAATAACATTACCAGCTATGGCTACTAGACCACTGGAAGGAGATCTATAGTGGCCGGGATGCCCTCTGTGCATGTAATAACATTACCAGCTATGGCTACTAGACCACTGGAAGGAGATCTATAGTGGCCGGGATGCCCTCCTTGCATGTAATAACATTACCAGCTATGGCTACTAGACCACTGGAAGATCTATAGTGGCCGGGATGCCCTCCGTGCATGTAATAACATTACCAGCTATGGCTACTAGACCACTGGAAGGAGATCTATAGTGGCCGGGATGCCCTCTGTGCATGTAATAACATTACCAGCTATGGCTACTAGACCACTGGAAGGAGATCTATAGTGGCCGGGATGCCCTCCTTGCATGTAATAACATTACCAGCTATGGCTACTAGACCACTGGAAGGAGATCTATAGTGGCCGGGATGCCCTCTGTGCATGTAATAACATTACCAGCTATGGCTACTAGACCACTGGAAGGAGATCTATAGTGGCCGGGATGCCCTCCTTGCATGTAATAACATTACCAGCTATGGCTACTAGACCACTGGAAGGAGATCTATAGTGGCCGGATGCCCTCCTTGCATGTAATAACATTACCAGCTATGGCTACTAGACCACTGGAAGATCTATAGTGGCGGGGATGCCCTCCGTGCATGTAATAACATTACCAGCTATGGCTACTAGACCACTGGAAGTAGATCTATAGTGGCCGGGATGCCCCCGTGCATGTAATAACATTACCAGCTATGGCTACTAGACCACTGGAAGGAGATCTATAGTGGCCGGGATGCCCTCCTTGCATGTAATAACATTACCAGCTATGGCTACTAGACCACTGGAAGGAGATCTATAGTGGCAGGGATGTTCTCCTTGCATGTAATAACATTACCAGCTATGGCTACTAGACCACTGGAAGGAGATCTATAGTGGCCGGGATGCCCTCTGTACGTGTAATAACATTACCAGCCATGGCTACTAGACCACTGGAATGAGATCTATAGTGGCCGGGATGCCCCCCGTGCATGTAATAACATTACCAGCTATGGCTACTAGACCACTGGAATGAGATCTATAGTGGCTGGGATGCCCCCCGTGCATGTAATAACATTATCAGTTATGGCTACTAGACCACTGGAAGGAGATCTATAGTGGCCGAGATGCACTCCTTGCATGTAATAACATTACCAGCTATGGCTACTAGACCACTGGAAGGAGATCTATAGTGGCCGGGATGCCCCCCGTGCATGTAATAACATTACCAGCTATGGCTACTAGACCACTGGAATGAGATCTATAGTGGCCGGGATGCCCCCCGTGCATGTAATAACATTACCAGCTATGGCTACTAGACCACTGGAAGGAGATCTATAGTGGCCGGGATGCCCTCCGTGCATGTAATAACATTACCAGCTATGGATACTAGACCACTGGAAGGAGATAAAGAGGCTAAACTGGATGAACTAAAGTTTTTATTTAGCCTTACATACTATGTTACTATGTTACATCCTCTGTCCACCATAAACAGTAGAGAGGTGAGGTGTTGACTATATAACAGATATGTGCCCAGCTAAGTATATAGAGGGTGTCCGGCAGCGGACCGTGTATGCGCCCTTGAATCATCGGCTAGCTGAGTTTACTCATCCTCCCAATTTGCCATTCTGCATTCCCATTGACAGACATTCCCATTGACAGCAGACAGAACAGTCGCCATCTTGGCGGCAATAAAAAGCAGCACTTTGGCTATAACAGTAAATATAATTAGCGGCTTTGGGTAATTGCTGAGCGCTATTCTTGGTCACTGGGCATCCCGCTCGCAGATCCAGGGCAGGTCCAAGTAGCAGTTCTCCAGGCTGAGCTGGGCTCCGAGCTGGGTCCCGAGCTTGGCGCAGCTTCCGGCTCCTCTGCTAAGGCTTCTGCATAGAGAGACAAGAGATGGGGGGGGGGGGGTAAGATGACATCAACTGAGACAGCGACCTACCTCCCGCTCCCATTATACACACCGCATTCACCCACCCTCTTTTTTTGGGTCTCTGTCGTTGGAGAACAATGTGAGCCCAAATATTAAAGGGGACCAAAACCCATCTTCTGTGGCCCTGGAATCTATAACTCCAGGACCCTTTGATTCCCTTACTGTGTGACCCCCCCCCCCCCCCCCGAGTCCCCAGTAAAACCTTAATTGATTTCCAATCCAGCAACTCATGTGCATGCCACGGCCGCACTGCGCTATACCTGTAGCCAGAAACGTGCCCGCACCAGACATTCGTAAAAGGCCAGCACGGGCATACCCCCTGTGGGGGGACAGCAGGGCTGCGGCCATTAACGCACATGGCTCCATTCGTCCCTTAAAGGACCAAAACTCAAGATTTTGACTATCCTGGGTTTTGGTTCTTGTCCCCAGGGCACCGATCCGGAAACCTCTTCAGCTTGTCTTGCGTGCTTTACTTCCGCCCCCTTTCCGCTCGCATGGTGGTCTCTTTTTGCCAGCTTTGTGCGTGGCGTGCCTGCGGCCAATGGGACGTGAAAACGTCATTTCTTTCACAGCAATAACCTGGCTACCTGGCTAGCGGGTGTAAGATATGACGTGTATTATGTGAGTCGTAAATCACGAACTGGAGAGGATACACGTGTAAGTCTTTCCTCATGTGATGATGTTTATATAGTTAATGCTGTTTGATGACTAATTATCCACTTATTATGTGTATATATATATGAGAGTTAATGTTTGGATTAATGTCATGATTAAGGGCATGATGCCCGAAACGCGTCGGCGCTTTTCATCTTTTTAACATGTCTGTTGTATCGTGTATGGATATGGATTTTTAATTGCACTTCAAATAAACGGGACGTTTTATTTCACAACCGGATGTCGGCTGGCTCCATTTGTTGCTATGAGACAGACCCAGTAAGAGGTGAGTGCTCTTGGCCGTGCGACCCCAGAGGTTGTGGGGAGATTGAGCAGTTCAGAGCTGGCAACTCTTTCTCTCCACCGATTGGGGGTACCCCGCTGTGTGAAACCCCCCCAGATCCCCGACTCACTCAACTCACCTCTTCCCGGTCCTACAGCGCATGCATGGCCGCTCGTCCAATCAGCGCGCTCGGATCCGCTTGAGCCCCTTGTCCAGGAGCTAGTCTAATGTGTGCGTATCTGAGCTCCTGGCGGCCGCATCCCCTGCTTCCCTCTAACAGGAAGTGTGCCCGCGCCTGCCATTCACAAATGCCTGGCGTGGGCATGCGCTCTGCTAGAGGGATAGCAAGGGTGCGGCCGCTGCTCGTGCATGCACCATTGTATCGGGAATGAAGGTGAGTTTTCGGCTCCCCGATCGGGGTGCCCCAGGGGGAGCAGGTATGCCTGCCCTGATATCTCGGAGACTCCAGGGTGTGTTTTTATCCTCTTTAACGGATTCTTAGCCGAAAGTGACAAATGGAGCTCAGCGCGCTGCTTTGCTGCATTGCCGCGCATGCTTTGTGGGACTGGGGAATGGTGAGTTTTTATGGGGGATAGCCGGGATGCGGCCACTGCTCACGCATGCTCTGCTGGACCTGGAAACAAGGTGAGTTTCTGGGCAGCCTGAGGGGTTTCACACAGCGGGGCATCCCAATTTTGGATTCCCCCCGGGGGAGGATCTATATCTATAAGATTCTTGGGCCAATCTCCATGGGTTTTGGTCCATTTTAAATTGTGAAAGCTTAACAAATCACTACCGTTAATCTTCTTTAGTGACATTGGTTGTCACGGATTAAGCATCACAGATTCGTACCTCTGGAAAAAAAATGGTCAGCTTACTTTAAATACATTGTTCTGCGGTGGTCAACTCCTTAGGGATACATGGTAACAGCTTCCCTCTCACACAGATTTCCTCCAGCAGCTGTTTATACAGTGAGTGTATGTGCGTCTGTGTAAAATGTCAGGCAAGCTTCTGAGGCATATATCTATGGTTTGGGCACAGCTCCTTGCTCATGCTCATGTGTAAGCAGCCCCCACGTAGCTCAGGAGCACAGAATCTGCATGCTAATTCATAATATCTGCATGGGGTTAAGCCCTCCCAAGCGGCTTACACTACTGATCATTGGTGGGAGTGGGGGGTTGGGTGAGCTTTTCAGGATGACTCATCTTGTTTGTTATAGTCACAGCAGGAGGTAGAGATAATGTATCCCAAGGTTTTATCATCACATCTCAATATATGTCTCTCTGAGCTTTTTCACCTCTGTAGTGCAGAAAATATAATCCATGATCTGAGCACGCCCCCCCCCCCCCGTCCCTCCCCCCCCCCCCCCCCCCCACCGTGATGAATGTCCTCATTGCTGGTCTGGGATGTGCTGGAGCTGGAGGAGGAGCGCGCCGGCAGTAACTTGTCACTAGAGATGAGCGAACTTTTGAAAAATTCGATTCGACTGATTCGCCGAATTTTCCGACAAAAATCGTTTCGACCCGAATAAATTCGCGACGAATCGCTATTAAAAACGGCTATTTCTGAGCCTCCTAGAGCCTCAATAGGGTTGTAAACCATTCTGCCTTGCTGTAACACACACAGGATGGGTGCTGGGTTAGTTAAATAATACTTTGAATAAATATCACATGCAGATCAGAGGCATCGCTAATAGAATCGCAGAGCGGCACAATTGCAGAGAGTTGAAGTGGCATCACTATGAGGGGCAGGAGCCCAAACATTGCTTTAAAGAGACACTGGAGTTGGCAGCAGCAGGAGCCCAAAAATTGGATGAATCACACCCTGGAGTTGGCAGCAGCAGCAGGAGCCCAAACATTACTTTAAAGAGACACTGGGGTTGGCTTCAGGAGCCCAAAAATTGGATGAATCACACCCTGGAGTTGCAAGCAGCAGCAGTAGCCCAAATATTACTTTAAAGAGACACTGGAGTTGGCTTCAGGAGCCCAAAAATTGGATGAATCACACCCTGGAGTTGGCAGCAGCAGCAGCAGGAGCCCAAATATTACTTTAAAGAGACACTGGGGTTGGCTTCAGGAGCCCAAAAATTGGATGATTCACACCCTGGAGTTGGCAGCAGCAGCAGGAGCCCAAATATACACTGGAGTTGGCTTCAGGAGCCCAAAAATTGGATGAATCACACCCTGGAGTTGGCAGCAGCAGCAGCAGGAGCCCAAATATTACTTTAAAGAGACACTGGGGTTGGCTTCAGGAGCCCAAAAATTGGATGAATCACGCCCTGGAGTTGGCAGCAGCAGGAGCCCAAATATTACTTTAAAGAGACACTGGGGTTGGCTTCAAGAGGCCAAAAATTGGATGAATCACACCCTGGAGTTGGCAGCAGCAGCAGGAGCAGCCCAAATATTACTTTAAAGAGACACTGGGGTTGGCTTCAGGAGGCCAAAAATTAGATGAATCACACCCTGGAGTTGGCAGCAGTAGGAGCCCAAACATTGGCTGAAAGAGACACTGGGGTTGGCTTCAGGAGCCCAAAAATTGGATGAATCACACCCTGGAGTTGCAAGCAGCAGCAGGAGCCCAAATATTACTTTAAAGAGACACTGGGGTTGGCTTCAGGAGCCCAAAAATTGGATGAATCACACCCTGGAGTTGGCAGAAGTTGGCAGCAGCAGCAGCAGGAGCCCAAACATTACTTTAAAGAGACCCTGGGGTTGGCTTCAGGAGCCCAAAAATTGGATGAATCACACCCTGGAGTTGGCAGCAGCAGCAGCAGGAGCCCAAATATACACTGGAGTTGGCTTCAGGAGCCCAAAAATTGGATGAATCACACCCTGGAGTTGGCAGAAGTTGGCAGCAGCAGGAGCCCAAACATTACTTCAAAGAGACCCTGGGGTTGGCTTCAGGAGCCCAAAAATTGGATGAATCACACCCTGGAGTTGGCAGAAGTTGGCAGCAGCAGCAGCAGGAGCCCAAACATTACTTTAAAGAGACCCTGGGGTTGGCTTCAGGAGCCCAAAAATTGGATGAATCACACCCTGGAGTTGGCAGAAGTTGGCAGCAGCAGGAGCCCAAACATTACTTTAAAGAGACCCTGGGGTTGGCTTCAGGAGCCCAAAAATTGGATGAATCACACCCTGGAGTTGGCAGAAGTTGGCAGCAGCAGCAGCAGGAGCCCAAACATTACTTTAAAGAGACACTGGGGTTGGCTTCAGGAGCCCAAAAATTGGATGAATCACACCCTGGAGTTGGCAGAAGTTTGCAGCAGCAGCAGCAGGAGCCCAAACATTACTTTAAAGAAACCCTGGGGTTGGCTTCAGGAGCCCAAAAATTGGATGAATCACACCCTGGAGTTGGCAGCAGCAGCAGCAGGAGCCCAAATATACACTGGAGTTGGCTTCAGGAGCCCAAAAATTGGATGAATCACACCCTGGAGTTGGCAGAAGTTGGCAGCAGCAGCAGGAGCCCAAACATTACTTCAAAGAGACCCTGGGGTTGGCTTCAGGAGCCCAAAAATTGGATGAATCACACCCTGGAGTTGGCAGAAGTTGGCAGCAGCAGCAGCAGGAGCCCAAACATTACTTTAAAGAGACACTGGGGTTGGCTTCAGGAGCCCAAAAATTGGATGAATCACACCCTGGAGTTGGCAGCAGCAGCAGCAGCAGGAGCCCAAACATTACTTTAAAGAGACCCTGGGGTTGGCTTCAGGAGCCCAAAAATTGGATGAATCACACCCTGGAGTTGGCAGAAGTTGGCAGCAGCAGCAGCAGGAGCCCAAACATTACTTCAAAGAGACCCTGGGGTTGGCTTCAGGAGCCCAAAAATTGGATGAATCACACCCTGGAGTTGGCAGCAGCAGCAGCAGCAGGAGCCCAAACATTACTTCAAAGAGACCCTGGGGTTGGCTTCAGGAGCCCAAATATTGGATGAATCACACCCTGGAGTTGGCAGGAGTTGACAGCGGCAGCAGCAGGAGCCCAAATATTACTTTAAAGAGACCCTGGGGTTGGCTTCAGGAGCCCAAAAATTGGATGAATCACACCCTGGAGTTGGCAGCAGCAGCAGCAGGAGCCAAAATATTACTTTAAAGAGACACTGGGGTTGGCTTCAGGAGCCCAAAAATTGGATGATTCACACCCTGGAGTTGCAAGCAGCAGCAGGAGCCCAAATATTACTTTAAAGAGACACTGGAGTTGGCTTCAGGAGCCCAGAAATTGGATGAATCACACCCTGGAGTTGGCAGCAGCAGCAGCAGGAGCCCAAATATACACTGGAGTTGGCTTCAGGAGCCCAAAAATTGGATGAATCACACCCTGGAGTTGGCAGCAGCAGGAGCCCAAATATTACTTTAAAGAGACACTGGAGTTGGCTTCAGGAGCCCAAAAATTGGATGATTCACACCCTGGAGTTGGTAGCAGCAGCAGCAGCAGCAGCAGCAGGAGCCCAAATATTACTTTAAAGAGACACTGGGGTTGGCTTCAGGAGGCCAAAAATTGGATGAATCACACCCTGGAGTTGGCAGCAGCAGCAGGAGGCCAAATATTACTTGAAAGAGACAATGGAGTTGGCTTCAGGAGCCCAAAAATTGGATGATTCACACCCTGGAGTTGGCAGCAGCAGCAGCAGCAGGAGCCCAAATATTACTTTAAAGAGACACTGGGGTTGGCTTCAGGAGCCCAAAAATTGGATGATTCACACCCTGGCAGCAGCAGCAGCAGCAGGAGCCCAAAAATTGGCCTAAAGACATAAATATGTTTTGCACCATTTTGAAAGTGTAAAACGTGGCACCATGCTGAATCTAGTCGCATGCATCAGGCATTGGTGGGTGGAAATCCTGGCTGATCCATCCCTGATTCATTTTGACAAAGGTGAGTCTCTCCACATTTTTAGTTGACAGACGAGTTCTCCTCACCGTAACTATGGCCCCCGCCGCACTAAACACCCGCTCAGATGGCACGCTACTTGCCGGGCAGGACAGCTTTTCCAGGGCAAACTCTGCTAGTTGCGGCCACAAATCAAGTTTGGCTGCCCAGAAGTCCAGCGGATCCTTAAGGTGTGTTGGCATGGTCATGTCAAAGTATGACATGACCTGCTGGTTGAGGTCCTGCTCCAGGTCTTCCTGCTGCTCATGAGTAGCCTCACTATGCGGGTGTAGAAAGCTACTCATTAGCGACTGAAGACTGAGGCTGCTGCTGCTGATGGAGCTGCTGCTGCTGCTCCTGCCAACCCCCCCAGCGGCCATGGCAGTGGAAGGTGAGCGCAGAGGTCCCCTCGAGTCAGACCTGCGAGAGTATGGACCATGGCGCAGATAGGCATCGGCCAACTGCCTACGTAGAATGTCTTTGTAGTAGTTGAGTTTGTCCTCCCTCTCGGTGGGTTTAAAAAATGCCCCCATTTTGTGCCGGAAGCGAGGGTCCAATAAGGTGGACAGCCAGAAGTCATCCCGCCGACAGATGGAAACAATTCTGGGGTCACTACGCAAGCACGTGAGCATGCTTCGTGCCATTTGCGCAAGTGACTCGGATGGACTACCTGTCTCCATCTCCACTGCATACTGCCACGGTGTGCCCGGGTCCTCTGGCTCGCCTTCCTCAAAAACCTCTAGCTCCTCTGGCTGCTCCTGCTCCTCCTCTCCTGTCCGCTGACTAGATAAACCAGCCATTTCGCCAAGCCTAAACTGTGTTTCGCTGGGCAACTCCTCCTCCTCCTCTTCCTCCTCCTCCTCCAGTTCAGCTCCAACAGGTTCATGTGGCCGTAAGATGTAAACGCCATGTCTCCAGTGCCCTGACCAGCCATGGTTTCCAACATGTGCTGTAGTACATGAAGCAGTGGAATCACGTCGTTCATCCCGTAATCCTGCCGACTGACAAATAAAGTGGCTTCCTCAAAGGGCCTGAGCAAACGGCAGGTGTCACGTATGAGCTGCCACTGGTTGACATTGAAGTTACACAGGGGAGTCCCCCTATCTGCTTGGATCATCAGGAAATCCGTGAGGGCTTTTCTCTGTTCATATAATCGGTCCAACATGTGAAGGGTGGAATTCCAACGGGTGGAAACATCGCAAATCAGACTATGTTGGGGGATACCATTCTGACGCTGTAGCTCAAGAAGGGTGTGTTTGGCGGTGTAGGAGTGGCTGAAGTGCATGCAAAGTTTCCTTGAAGTTGTTAGGATGTCTTGCAGATGGGGGGAACACTTCAGAAACCGCTTGACAACCAGATTGAAGACGTGAGCCATGCAGGGGGCATGGGTCAGGCTTCCTTGGCGCAGCGCAGACAAAATGTTCTTCCCATTGTCGGTAACCATGATTCCCATTTTAAGTTTTCTTGGAGTAAGCCATGTTTGGATTTCCTGATGAATACATTTAAGCAGTCCCTCCCCTGTGTGACTCCGTTCGCCAAGACAAACCATGTGAAGCACTGCGTGACACCTCCGTGCCCTGCACACATGGTAGACTGGAGGGGCACTGAGACTTGAGCCTACAGTGGAGGGTGAGGAGATGGCGGAGGATGAGGAGGCCGAGTCGCACGGTGTCACAGGCCCAACGGGCAGGGAGCGCGGAGGCTGAAGCGGCGTGACCTGTCCAAGTTGCTGCTGCTGCTGCTGCAAAGGGACCGCATTCACCCAGTGGGCCGTAAACGATATGTACTGTCCCTGCCTGTAGTTACAGCTCCAGATGTCGGCGCTGCCATGCACTTTGCTACACACCGACAGGCTCAATTACTGGCCCACCTTCTGTTCAACAAAAGTGTGCAGCGCTGGTACTGCCTTCTTGGCAAAGAAATGACGGCTTGGGACTCTCCATCTCGGCTCGGCACAAGCCATCAGTTCTCTGAAAGGTGCAGATTCCACCACCTGAAAAGGGAGCGACTGCAGCACCAGCAACTTGGACAGGAGCACATTCAGCTTCTGTGCCGTAGGATGAGTGGGCGCATACTGCTGTCTCTTGGACATGGCTTCGCTGATG
The DNA here is from genome assembly GCA_027917425.1 of Gastrophryne carolinensis. Lineage (NCBI taxonomy): Eukaryota > Metazoa > Chordata > Amphibia > Anura > Microhylidae > Gastrophryne > Gastrophryne carolinensis. The sequence continues at coordinate 654,025,278 of CM051234.1, read as the reverse complement.
GATTGCTGGTGGGATGCATGACTTGGAGGAGGAGGAGCAGGAGCGACAGAGGATGGGTATGACGCACAGCTGCCTTCGGCTGAGGTGCTGGAGTCTTGGCTGGCAGAAATTGGGAGCTCACTTGGTGAGGAAGCAGACTGGACCACCCCTTCGGAGCCTCGGTTCTCCCAGGTCGCTTTATGGTGACGCATCATATGTTGACGCAGGGCCGTGGTGCCAACATTTGGACCCTGGCCACGCTTCACCTTCTGCCTACATATATTGCATGTGGCCATGTTACCCTCCTGCGGATGCTTCAGGAAAAACTGCCACACTGCCGAGTAGCTACTTTTCCCACCCCCTGGCCTCACTGATTCACTGCTGCTGTTGCCAACTCCAGGAACCCCTGCTCCACTACCTCCCGATAAGGTAGACTGCCGCACAGCAGGTGCTCTACCCCGGCCCCGGCCCCGGCCGGCTCCAGCCTTTGGAATTGTGCCCCCATGCTGACTGCTACCACCTTGCTGCCTCAGCTGCTGACTCCGGGGCAACCTGCGCCCCTCTTCTCCTGATGATGACGATGAAGCCCCTTCATCACCCGGCTCCCAAGTGCGATCGGCTTCATCGTCATCATCATCATCAGCGAGTTGTGGCTGTACGTCACTGATGTTCGTGGATTCGTCAACAGTGTCTGGCGCAGGAGCTGGAATGCTCACAGCACCCACGACACTGTCCACATCACTATTTGTCTGCCTAGCTAGAGAAGCCACCTCCATTTCTTGGCTGGGCAGTAGCTGCTGACTGTCCTCTATCTGATGGTCCTCCTCACTAAAGAGTGGAGCTGAACCCAAAGCATAGGATACGTCGCTGGGGGGAGGGAACGGCGTAGGCCAGAGGCAATGGGAGGACAGGGACTGCTCTCGGGGCATGCCAACTCAGGGTTGTGTCAGAGGAACCTACCGACCCTAGACTGGGGGTCTCAGACGTAAGTTGTGATGATGTTGTTGATGAGCGCGTCAACCAATCTACCACGGCAGATGCGTTACTGGTGGAGACCCGACCGCTAGCAGATACTGGCAGATTAGGTCTCTCAGCGTGACTCCTGCTGCTACTGGCCCCCAGTCTGATGCGAGCTCTGCCTGCGGAATCTTGGCCTCTGCCACTCCTCTTTTCACTTCCAGGCACTTGTCTGCCCGACATAGTCTAACTGGCGTGGTAGTAGGTGATATTTTAAGAACCCCCGGGCAGCGGTGGGTCTATATGAAACAGAATATAATGCACACCAAAAGTGAGCAGTAACACTCAGCATCCAACAGGCCTGCTTAGTGTAAATAAGAGAGCTGCTTAGTGTAAATAAAGAGGGGTATGGTATGTTACAGAATGGGATGCCCCAACAGAAGTGCACCTGGCAGGCAGCAGTAAGTCTATGCCCAGCAAAAGTGTCTTTATCAGGCCTAATTTCAATTATAATAAGTGCAAATGGTTATATGGTCTTAAATAGAGGCTGCTGTAGTCACAGAATGGGATGCCCCAAAAAAGAAGTGCACCTGGCAGGGTCCAGTAGGGCTATGCACAGCAAAAGTGTCTTTATCAGGCCTAATTTCAATTAGAATAAGTGCAAATGGTTATATGGTCTTAAATAGAGGCTGGTGTAGTCACAGAATGGGATGCCCCAAAAAGGAGTGCACCTGGCAGGGTCCAGTAGTGCTATGCACAGCAAAAGTGTCTTTATCAGGCCTAATTTCAATTACAAAAAGTGCAAATGGTTATATGGTCTTAAATAGAGGCTGGTGTAGTCACAGAATGGGATGCCCCAAAAAGGAGTGCACCAGGCAGGGACCAGTAGTGCTATGCACAGCAAAAGTGTCTTTATCAGGCCTAATTTCAATTATAATAGGTGCAAATGGTTATATGGTCTTAAATAGAGGCTGGTGTAGTCACAGAATGGGATGCCCCAAAAAGGAGTGCACCAGGCAGGGACCAGTAGTGCTATGCACAGCAAAAGTGTCTTTATCAGGCCTAATTTCAATTAAAATAAGTGCAAATGGTTATATGGTCTTAAACAGAGGCTGGTGTAGTCACAGAATGGGATGCCCCAAAAAAGAAGTGCACCTGGCAGGCAGCAGTAAGAATATGCACAGCAAAAGTGTCTTTATCAGGCCTAATTTCAATTAGAATAAGTGCAAATGGTTATATGGTCTTAAATAGAGGCTGCTGTAGTCACAGAATGGGATGCCCCAAAAAGGAGTGCACCTGGCAGGGTCCAGTAGTGCTATGCACAGCAAAAGTGTCTTTATCAGGCCTAATTTCAAGTAGAATAAGTGCAAATGGTTATATGGTCTTAAATAGAGGCTGGTGTAGTCACAGAATGGGATGCCCCAAAAAGGAGTGCACCTGGCAGGGTCCAGTAGTGCTATGCACAGCAAAAGTGTCTTTATCAGGCCTAATTTCAATTACAAAAAGTGCAAATGGTTATATGGTCTTAAATAGAGGCTGGTGTAGTCACAGAATGGGATGCCCCAAAAAAGAAGTGCACCTGGCAGGGTCCAGTAGTGCTATGCACAGCAAAAGTGTCTTTATCAGGCCTAATTTCAATTACAAAAAGTGCAAATGGTTATATGGTCTTAAATAGAGGCTGGTGTAGTCACAGAATGGGATGCCCCAAAAAAGAAGTGCACCTGGCAGGGTCCAGTAGTGCTATGCACAGCAAAAGTGTCTTTATCAGGCCTAATTTCAATTAGAATAAGTGCAAATGGTTATATGGTCTTAAATAGAGGCTGCTGTAGTCACAGAATGGGATGCCCCAAAAAAGAAGTGCACCTGGCAGGGTCCAGTAGTGCTATGCACAGCAAAAATGTCTTTATCAGGCCTAATTTCAATTAGAATAAGTGCAAATGGTTATATGGTCTTAAATAGAGGCTGCTGTAGTCACAGAATGGGATGCCACAACAGGAGTGCACCTGGCAGGGACCAGTAGTGCTATGCACAGCAAAAGTGTCTTTATCAGGCCTAATTTCAATTACAAAAAGTGCAAATGGTTATATGGTCTTAAATAGAGGCTGGTGTAGTCACAGAATGGGATGCCCCAAAAAGGAGTGCACCTGGCAGGGTCCAGTACTGCTATGCACAGCAAAGGTGTCTTTATCAGGCCTAATTTCAATTACAAAAAGTGCAAATGGTTATATGGTCTTAAATAGAGGCTGGTGTAGTCACAGAATGGGATGCCCCAAAAAAGAAGTGCACCTGGCAGGGTCCAGTAGTGCTATGCACAGCAAAAGTGTCTTTATCAGGCCTAATTTCAATTAGAATAAGTGCAAATGGTTATATGGTCTTAAATAGAGGCTGGTGTAGTCACAGAATGGGATGCCCCAAAAAAGAAGTGCACCTGGCAGGGTCCAGTAGTGCTATGCACAGCAAAAGTGTCTTTATCAGGCCTAATTTCAATTACAAAAAGTGCAAATGGTTATATGGTCTTAAACAGAGGCTGGTGTAGTCACAGAATGGGATGCCCCAAAAAAGAAGTGCACCTGGCAGGGTCCAGTAGTGCTATGCACAGCAAAAGTGTCTTTATCAGGCCTAATTTCAATTAGAATAAGTGCAAATGGTTATATGGTCTTAAATAGAGGCTGGTGTAGTCACAGAATGGGATGCCTCACAGCAGACTTAAGATCAGTTCAGTATATATGCACAGTTAGTTAGTATAAGCAGCCTGAAAACGCTAACAAAGCCTGTCAGCCAGCCAGTAACAAACACTCAGGCTGGATGAAAAAAAAAAAAATCTCCCTGTGACTGCCTCCGATTTTTCCTAACTTTCCCTGTTTTCGCTGACTTTCTGTCTGTCTCCTGTCTGTCTCCTGCCTGTCTCCAGCCTGTCCCTGTCTGTCCCTGCCTGTCTAACTGCCTCTCTCCCTCAGCTACACAGCGTTCTGTCTCTCACGAATGCAATAGAGAAATGAGGAAGGAAAAGCAAGATGGCCGACTTAAATAGCGCTGTGACGTCACCGGGCTTGCTGGCTGCTGATAGGCTGCATGTGACTGCCCCAGCTTGCACTGGCGCGGGATAGATGTCCAGACATGTCCCGTCCGCCATCTTAGAATGACTGTATGTAAATGAATGGATGTTAAAGGAAAACTTTGAGCGATCGAATCGCGGGGAAATTCGGATTCGATCCGAATCGAATTTTTCATGAAATTCGGATCGAATCCGGGTCCGTCCGGATCGATTCGCTCATCCCTACTTGTCACAGGTCCATACTGATCGCCATCTAAATGACATGATGGTGCTGGTGGCTTCTAATTTTGCTGTGCTACACTTTTTACATTACACTGTTACACTAGGGGGGTTATTCATAAAGCTCTAGTGCCAGATAGCGCCTCGTAGCAGCAGGCAGCGTCTGGTGAACGCTGGGCGCTGTACGGGAAACCACATTTATAAAAGCGAATCTGGTGAGCGACTCTAACAGCGCCATGTACCGTCACATGTATTATTACAGGCGGCTCAATGTATAGCGCCGGCGCTCTAGGCTCAGCAGCGCCATCTAGTACCTGTCGCTCAGTGTCACTCTCTGAGTTACTGATCTTAATTTTTTTTTTTTTTTTTTTTTTTTTTTTTACTCTTAAATCATTGTGTGACGTCTCCTGGGCTGCAAAAACTTATTTTTGAAAACTTTTTGTGATTTTTTATATTTTTATGCAAAATTGTCATTACAGGTCTGGCACTACCTGCACAGAATTGTGCCTTAGTTCAGCACCACCAAAATAAAATATACAACAGGTAGTGTGCCAAAATTGTATGTCCCAACTGTAAATCCTACAAAAAAAACCTTTACCTTGTGGCCCAGTAAACCACAAGGTACCAGACAAAGTGGCACCACTCCTGTTTAATTAATAAGCCAAACCAATTACCAATTGATATTCATAGTTTAATTCATTAAAGATCCTACATTAAAAATACACAATACAACATTACAAACATCTAAAATAAGGACAATACATTACACAGCCCAACCCAGCAGCAGAGACCCAAATAACCCTATAAAAACCTCTATGTGATCAATTCTTGATAAAAAAACACTAAATCCATCCATATGATCTAAAGTGCTCCTGTGCAATACCAAAATGTAAGTATGTGATGTGCAAAAAACTGCAAAATGGTAACAAAAGAATATAAATAATCACCTCAGTGAAAACAATGAATCCAGTCTCCTGCTGAGTGGGGCAATTATCCACCCACGCGTTCCGTGACGATATGTCACTTTTTCAAGGTCTGGCACTAAAGTGTTAATGTCCCGGTGTTATAACGTTAATCTATATGTGTGGTGCACCACTAATATTCATCAATAATGGTGTGCTCACCAATATACTCAACCAGATAAATGAAATTAAACCTGGGGTACTGTGTATCCCCACGAATCAAAAGGACGGGAGCACAACCAATCAAGAAGTCTACAAAATATTTATTCAAGGAAAATTTCTTTGTGTACAAAACATTTAAAACCAACACATCACACACATTAAGGACACATAAAGAAAAAAAACCCCATGCTGGCCCTGATCACCTTCTTTCCTCAAAATAACCCACACAATATAAGGCTGTAGCCAATATCAAAACACATTATAGTTCTATCCTCATTGTCAGTGCACAAAAATAAGCCCAAAATAGTGTCCAAAGAAAATACAAACAATGTCCCAAAAATCAGTGTAGCGATAACCCTTATCGCCGGAGGGCTTCACCGCCCGAAACGTCCTTTTCCCAATCGTAAGAGGTGCTGCTGGAATTCCAGAGTCATCCGTGAGGAAACAGGAACAGCCCTTACAAGGGCTAGTGAATTGTAATATAGCGTTTCCCCCAATAAGAGACAGAACTCAGTATTGAGGGTGAAGATGAACTCTCTTTATTAGTGCCACTCTAGGCCTTATATACACAAGTCTCCATGCAATGACAACCACACTGACCAATAGCAGCAGGGCACACAATCCCTCAACTCTGCCGGTGACGCAATCAGTAGAACAATAGCAGGCTGTAATACAATCAATCAGGACAATGCCATTGTCTGTGACGTAATCAATCCAAACTACAATGACATTGCCTGTAACAGTATCAAAATACAATGACATTGCCTGTAACAGTATCAAAATACAATGACACTGTCTGGAACCTAATTAAGAAAAGGCCAGTGAATGACCCGGTGGGCAATGGAATAGTGATGACACCCAAAAGACAGAGCCTCTGTCACAATCAGTGATCAAACCATATTCAATGAATCAAAAAAATCTATGCATAAATATTCTTTGTGCCGGCACAAAAAAACCAAAGAAAGAAAGGGGAACACACAGTGCCCTAACCTCACGTATTCCTAAGTAAAAAAAAAATATATAGCGTATTCTTCGCCCTATAAGACGCACTTATTTTTCCCCAAAAGTGGGGGAAAAATGTCCGTGCGCCTTATCGGGCGAATGTAAAAAAAAAAAAAACTCACCGTTCCCGGCGCTCCCGCGTTGTCTGCCACACTGCGAGAGGCCAGAGGAGCGGCAGGGGTTCTGTCCCGGTCCCGCCGCTGCGATCGCTGTCTTTTCAGGCAGCGATGACAGCGGCGGGGCCAGAGACAGAGCCCCGTGCCGCTCCTCCATCTGCTGCCTCTTCCAGGCTCAGAGCACACGCAAGCACAAAGGTCCGGGCAGTGGGTGGGCATGGCCTGTACCGGTGCAGGCCATGCCCACCCGCTGCCCGGACCTTCGTGCTCGCATGTGCCCAGGAACAGCAGATGGAGGAGCGGCAGGGGCTCTGTCTCTGGTCCCGCCGCTGTCATTGCTGCCTGAAAAGACAGCGATCGCAGCGGCGGGGCCGGGACAGAGCCAGCTCGTGAATGGGGTGGGCGTGGCCTGCGCCGACGCTGCGGCGCAGGTCACGCCCACCCCATTCACGGAGCCGGCCGCTCAGCGCAGCGGTGTCAGCGGACAGGTGAGTTTAACTTTTTTTTTGTTATATACATGGCGCCTGCCTATACTAATGGGGGGAGGGGTGGGAATGGGGGGAGAGGGGCCACACAGCCTATTCTAATGGGGGGAGAGGGGCCACACAGCCTATTCTAATGGGGGGAGAGGGGCCACACAGCCTATACTAATGGGGGGAGGGTGATGCCACACAGCATAAACTAATGGGGGGAGGGGGGTGCCACACAGCCTATGGGAATGGGGAGAGAGGGATGCCACACAGCCTATACTAATGGGGGGAGGGGGATGCCACACAGCCTATGGGAATGGGGGGAGGGGGATGCCACACAGCCTATGGGAATGGGGGGAGGGGGATGCCACACAGCCTATGGGAATGGGGGGAGGGGGATGCCACACAGCCTATGGGAATGGGGAGAGGGGGATGCCACACAGCCTATACTAATGGGGGGGAGGGGGATGCCACACAGCCTATGCTAATGGGGGGAGAGGGATGCCACACAGCCTAAACTAATGGGGGGAGAGGGATGTCACACAGCCTATGGGAATGGGGGATGCCACACAGCCTATGGGAAATGGGGAGAGAGGGATGCCACACAGCCTATGGGAATGGGGGGAGGGGGATGCCACACAGCCTAAACTAATGGGGGGAGAGGGATGCCACACAGCCTATGGGAATGGGGGGAGGGGGATGCCACACAGCCTATGGGAATGGGGAGAGGGGGATGCCACACAGCCTATACTAATGGGGGGGAGGGGGATGCCACACAGCCTATGCTAATGGGGGGAGAGGGATGCCACACAGCCTATGGGAATGGGGGATGCCACACAGCCTATGGGAATGGGGGGAGGGGTATGCCACACAGCCTATGGGAAATGGGGAGAGAGGGATGCCACACAGCCTATGGGAATGGGGGGAGGGGGATGCCACACAGCCTAAACTAATGGGGGGAGAGGGATGCCACACAGCCTATGGGAAATGGGGAGAGAGGGATGCCACACAGCCTATGCTAATGGGGGGAGGGGGATGCCACACAGCCTATGGGAATGGGGGGAGGGGGATGCCACACAGCCTATGGGAATGGGGAGAGAGGGATGCCACACAGCCTATACTAATGGGGGGGAGGGGGATGCCACACAGCCTATGGGAATGGGGGGAGGGGGATGCCACACAGCCTAAACTAATGGGGGGAGAGGGATGCCACACAGCCTATGGGAATGGGGAGAGGGGGATGCCACACAGCCTATACTAATGGGGGGGAGGGGGATGCCACACAGCCTATGCTAATGGGGGGAGAGGGATGCCACACAGCCTAAACTAATGGGGAGAGAGGGATGCCACACAGCCTATGGGAATGGGGGGAGGGGGATGCCACACAGCCTATGCTAATGGGGGGAGAGGGATGCCACACAGCCTAAACTAATGGGGGGAGAGGGATGCCACACAGCCTATGGGAAATGGGGAGAGAGGGATGCCACACAGCCTATGGGAATGGGGGGAGGGGGATGCCACACAGCCTATGGGAATGGGGGGAGGGGGATGCCACACAGCCTATGGGAATGGGGAGAGGGGGATGCCACACAGCCTATACTAATGGGGGGGAGGGGGATGCCACACAGCCTATACTAATGGGGGGGAGGGGGATGCCACACAGCCTATGGGAATGGGGGGAGGGGGATGCCACACAGCCTATGGGAATGGGGAGAGGGGGATGCCACACAGCCTATACTAATGGGGGAGAGGGGGATGCCACACAGCCTATGGGAATGGGGGGAGGGGGATGCCACACAGCCTATACTAATGGGGGGAGGGGGATGCCACACTGCCTATGGGAATGGGGAGAGAGGGATGCCACACAGCCTATACTAATGGGGGGAGGGGGAATGCCACACAGCCAATGGGAATGGGGGGAGAGGGGGATGCCACACAGACAATGGGTATATGGGGAATGGGAGGGGGGGATGCCACACTGTCTATGGAATGGGGGCATCCCACATGGCCTATGTGAATGGGATGGGGGAATGCCACACTGTCTGTAATGGTGTGTTTTTGGTTTAAAATAATTTTTTTCTTATTTTCTTCCCCCAAATCCTAGGTGCGTCTTATGGGCAGGTGCGTCTTATAGGGCGAAAAATACGGTGTGTGTATATATATAGATAATACAAAACCCCTATATAATTGATACAAAATATGTAATCCATAAAAGTGAAAAAAATATATATATAATAATAATAATAATAATAATATTATGTAACATCTAAATAATTAATCATTATCTAAAGTGCATAGTGCTGAAGAATAAAAACAAATAGTAGCAGGTGACTCATGGACATAAAACAATAAACAAAGATACTGCTACAATGAGGAGATACTCAGCTGGCAAATGACGAAGTAATAACAGCCAGGGGGGGAAAGCCAGGGACAGCTGGAGAAACACCTGCGCTTCGCAGTACAGAGCCTGCTTCTTGATTGGTTGTGCTCCCGTCCTTTTGATTTGTGGGGATACAGAGTACCCCAGGTTTCATTTCATTTATCCCAGTGTTATAACAATGTCATTTCATGGGTTTTTGCTTTGTTACTGGTATATGTGTTCAAATAATAGACTTTAATCACACAGCGTCTGGAGCTCTATGCTACAGCGCCCAGATCCAGAGCGCCAACGCTGTGTGTGTCTGTTTTTTCGTTGAATATAGTGTGAGTCGCTGAGAGTTGGTCGCACTGAGCTGGCGCTACCTCTCGCTCGCTGCAGCGCTGTACTGTTGTTACAGCGCCCAATGTACATCTCATTCATCATTGCTGGCCAGGTTACTACAGCCACTGAGGCGCTCTCTTACAGCGCCCGATACCCTCGTTTACAGTGTCTAGTAGTGGTCGCTCTAAGCGCCGCTGTACAGACGCTCATTTGCCGATACCTGGCGCTAGTAGTGTATCAGCCTGCCCGTCTATGTCTAAATCATCACTTACTCCGTGCGCCCGTCAGGCCATCTTCCGGTCCACTCCCCTCCCTGGGTGATATAATAAATCAGTCCGATCCAGAAATCCTGTCCGGTTGTTCTCACCAGCGTCTGTAGTGGAAAACATTCAACAATCATTAGTCACAGTGATTCCTGGGGGTTAGTTCCCCAGATTCTTCCCATGATCCACCCTCAGCATTTGCCCCACTTTTGTTCCACCTCCTCACACTAGTTCCATCTAATGTTATGGAGGAGCAGCCAAACAGTCCTGGGAAATAGTGATAGTGGGGGACTAGTGATAGTGATAATGGGAGACTGGTGATAGTGATAATGGGAGACTGGTGATAGTGACAGTGGGGGACTGGTGATAGTGATAGTGTGGGACTGGTGATAGTGATAATGGGGGACTGGTGATAGTGATAGTGAGGGACTGGTGATAGTGATAGTGAGGGACTGGTGATAGTGATAATGGGGGACTGATGATAGTGATAGTGGGAGACTGGTGATAGTGATAGTGTGGGACTGGTGATAGTGATAGTGGGGGACTGGTGATAGTGATAGTGGGGGACTGGTGATAGTGATAGTGGGGGACTAGTGATAGTGATAGTGGGGGACTGGTGATAGTGATAGTGGGAGACTGGTGATAGTGATAGTGGGGGACTGGTGATAGTGATAGTGGGGGACTGGTGATAGTGATAGTGGGGGACTGGTGATAGTGATAGTGGGGGACTGGTGATAGTGATAGTGGGGAACTGGTGGGGGACTGGTAATAGTGATAGTGGGGGACTGGTGATAGTGATAGTGAGGGACTGGTGATAGTGATAGTGAGGGACTGGTGATAGTGATAATGGGGGACTGATGATAGTGATAGTGGGAGACTGGTGATAGTGATAGTGTGGGACTGGTGATAGTGATAGTGGGGGACTGGTGATAGTGATAGTGGGGGACTGGTGATAGTGATAGTGGGGGACTAGTGATAGTGATAGTGGGGGACTGGTGATAGTGATAGTGGGAGACTGGTGATAGTGATAGTGGGGGACTGGTGATAGTGATAGTGGGGGACTGGTGATAGTGATAGTGGGGGACTGGTGATAGTGATAGTGGGGGACTGGTGATAGTGATAGTGGGGAACTGGTGGGGGACTGGTAATAGTGATAGTGGGGGACTGGTGGGGGACTGGTGATAGTGATAGTGGGGAACTGGTGGGGGACTGGTAATAGTGATAGTGGGGGACTGGTGGGGGACTGGTGATAGTGATAGTGAGGGACTGGTGATAGTGATAGTGGGGAACTGGTGGGGGACTGGTGATAGTGATAGTGGGGAACTGGTGGGGGACTGGTGATAGTGATAGTGGGGAACTGGTGGGGGACTGGTGATAGTGATAGTGAGGGACTGGTGATAGTGATAGTGGGGGACTGGTGGGGGACTGGTGATAGTGATAATGGGGGACTGGTGATAGTGATAGTGAGAGACTGGTGATAGTGGGGGACTGGTGATAGTGATAGTGGGGGACTAGTGATAGTGATAGTGGGGGACTGGTGATAGTGATAGTGGGAGACTGGTGATAGTGATAGTGGGGGACTGGTGATAGTGATAGTGGGGGACTGGTGATAGTGATAGTGGGGGACTGGTGATAGTGATAGTGGGGGACTGGTGATAGTGATAGTGGGGAACTGGTGGGGGACTGGTAATAGTGATAGTGGGGGACTGGTGATAGTGATAGTGAGGGACTGGTGATAGTGATAGTGAGGGACTGGTGATAGTGATAATGGGGGACTGATGATAGTGATAGTGGGAGACTGGTGATAGTGATAGTGTGGGACTGGTGATAGTGATAGTGGGGGACTGGTGATAGTGATAGTGGGGGACTGGTGATAGTGATAGTGGGGGACTAGTGATAGTGATAGTGGGGGACTGGTGATAGTGATAGTGGGAGACTGGTGATAGTGATAGTGGGGGACTGGTGATAGTGATAGTGGGGGACTGGTGATAGTGATAGTGGGGGACTGGTGATAGTGGGGGACTGGTGATAGTGATAGTGGGGAACTGGTGGGGGACTGGTAATAGTGATAGTGGGGGACTGGTGGGGGACTGGTGATAGTGATAGTGGGGAACTGGTGGGGGACTGGTAATAGTGATAGTGGGGGACTGGTGGGGGACTGGTGATAGTGATAGTGGGGAACTGGTGGGGGACTGGTGATAGTGATAGTGGGGAACTGGTGGGGGACTGGTGATAGTGATAGTGAGGGACTGGTGATAGTGATAGTGGGGGACTGGTGGGGGACTGGTGATAGTGATAATGGGGGACTGGTGATAGTGATAGTGAGAGACTGGTGATAGTGGGGGACTGGTGATAGTGATAGTGGGAGACTGGTGATAGTGATAGTGGGGGACTGGTGATAGTGATAGTGGGAGACTGGTGATAGTGGGGGACTGGTGATAGTGATAGTGGGAGACTGGTGATAGTGATAGTGAGGGGGTGGTGATAGTGATAGTGGGAGACTGGTGATAGTGATAGTGGGGGACTAGTGATAGTGATAGTGGGGGACTAGTGATAGTGATAGTGGGGGACTGGTGATAGTGATAGTGGGGGACTAGTGATAGTGATAGTGGGAGACTGGTGATAGTGATAGTGGGGGACTGGTGATAGTGACAGTGGGGGACTGGTGATAGTGATAGTGGGGGACTGGTGATAGTGACAGTGGGGGACTGGTGGGGGACTGGTAATAGTGATAGTGGGGGACTGGTGGGGGACTGGTAATAGTGATAGTGGGGGACTGGTGGGGGACTGGTGATAGTGATAGTGAGGAACTGGTGGGGGACTGGTAATAGTGATAGTGGGGGACTGGTGGGGGACTGGTGATAGTGATAGTGAGGGACTGGTGATAGTGATAGTGGGGAACTGGTGGGGGACTGGTGATAGTGATAGTGGGGAACTGGTGGGGGACTGGTGATAGTGATAGTGGGGGACTAGTGATAGTGATAGTGGGGGACTGGTGATAGTGATAGTGGGAGACTGGTGATAGTGATAGTGGGGGACTGGTGATAGTGATAGTGGGGGACTGGTGATAGTGATAGTGGGGGACTGGTGATAGTGATAGTGGGGGACTGGTGATAGTGATAGTGGGGAACTGGTGGGGGACTGGTAATAGTGATAGTGGGGGACTGGTGATAGTGATAGTGAGGGACTGGTGATAGTGATAGTGAGGGACTGGTGATAGTGATAATGGGGGACTGATGATAGTGATAGTGGGAGACTGGTGATAGTGATAGTGTGGGACTGGTGATAGTGATAGTGGGGGACTGGTGATAGTGATAGTGGGGGACTGGTGATAGTGATAGTGGGGGACTAGTGATAGTGATAGTGGGGGACTGGTGATAGTGATAGTGGGAGACTGGTGATAGTGATAGTGGGGGACTGGTGATAGTGATAGTGGGGGACTGGTGATAGTGATAGTGGGGGACTGGTGATAGTGGGGGACTGGTGATAGTGATAGTGGGGAACTGGTGGGGGACTGGTAATAGTGATAGTGGGGGACTGGTGGGGGACTGGTAATAGTGATAGTGGGGGACTGGTGGGGGACTGGTGATAGTGATAGTGGGGAACTGGTGGGGGACTGGTGATAGTGATAGTGGGGAACTGGTGGGGGACTGGTGATAGTGATAGTGGGGAACTGGTGGGGGACTGGTAATAGTGATAGTGGGGGACTGGTGGGGGACTGGTGATAGTGATAGTGAGGGACTGGTGATAGTGATAGTGGGGAACTGGTGGGGGACTGGTGATAGTGATAGTGGGGAACTGGTGGGGGACTGGTGATAGTGATAGTGGGGAACTGGTGGGGGACTGGTGATAGTGATAGTGAGGGACTGGTGATAGTGATAGTGGGGGACTGGTGGGGGACTGGTGATAGTGATAATGGGGGACTGGTGATAGTGATAGTGGGAGACTGGTGATAGTGGGGGACTGGTGATAGTGATAGTGGGAGACTGGTGATAGTGATAGTGGGGGACTGGTGATAGTGATAGTGGGAGACTGGTGATAGTGGGGGACTGGTGATAGTGATAGTGGGAGACTGGTGATAGTGATAGTGGGGGACTAGTGATAGTGATAGTGGGAGACTGGTGATAGTGATAGTGAGGGGGTGGTGATAGTGATAGTGGGAGACTGGTGATAGTGATAGTGGGGGACTGGTGATAGTGACAGTGGGGGACTGGTGATAGTGATAGTGGGGGACTGGTGATAGTGACAGTGGGGGACTGGTGATAGTGACAATGGGGGACTGGTGATAGTGACAGTGGGGGACTGGTGATATTGACAGTGGGGGACTGGTGATAGTGACAGTGGGAGACTGGTGATAGTGATAGTGGGGGACTGGTGATAGTGACAGTGGGGGACTGGTGATAGTGACAGTGGGGGACTGGTGATAGTGACAGTGGGGGACTGGTGATAGTGACAGTGGGGGACTGGTGATAGTGATAGTGGGGGACTGGTGATAGTGACAGTGGGGGACTGGTGATAGTGACAGTGGGGGACTGGTGATAGTGACAGTGGGGGACTGGTGATAGTGACAGTGGGGGACTGGTGATAGTTATAGGGGGGGACTGGTGATAGTGACAGTGGGGGACTGGTGATAGTGATAGTGAGGGGGTGGTGATATTGATAGTGGGGGACTAGTGATAGTGATAGTGGGGGACTAGTGATAGTGATAGTGGGGGACTACCGGAAACACGTAATCGTTGTCCAGGCAGCGGTGTGCAGCGTGTAGACCATCACCATCTGGCTGAGCTGGAATTCCTATGTAACCAGCCTTTGTTATTAAGTGACTGGATTATCCATACAGAGGAAGGATCTCAGAGGAGTTAAAATAAAACGCGGCATAATATCTGCTAGCTGGTAAGAGTACCTAGCACAGGTGAAGGGCACTGTGGTGACGGTATAAGCTGGTGAAACTTGAAGAACTTTTGCCACATTATAACCCTGTCAGCAGGACTAGTAATATCACCCTGCATGGATGTAAAGGAGCAGTTCTAACCATCCAATATTTGTTAAGTTGACAGATGTAAAAAAAAAAAAAAAATTTTGAAGCGCAGGTTTTTACCATAGATAGTGGGGGACTGGTGATAGTGATAGTGGGAGACTGGTGATAGTGATAGTGAGGGGGTGGTGATAGTGATAGTGGGGGACTGGTGATAGTGATAGTGGGGGACTGGTGATAGTGATAGTGGGGGACTGGTGATAGTGATAGTGGGGGACTGGTGATAGTGATAGTGGGGGACTGGTGATAGTGATAGTGGGGGACTGGTGATATTGATAGTGGGGGACTGGTGATAGTGATAGTGGGGAACTGGTGATAGTGGGGGACTGGTGATAGTGATAGTGGGAGACTTGTGATATTGATAGTGGGGGACTGGTGATAGTGATAGTGGGGGACTGGTGATAGTGGGGGACTGGTGATAGTGATAGTGGGAGACTGGTGATATTGATAGTGGGGGACTGGTGATAGTGATAGTGGGGGACTGGTGATAGTGATAGTGGGAGACTGGTGATAGTGATAGTGAGGGGGTGGTGATAGTGATAGTGGGGGACTGGTGTTAGTGATAGTGGGAGACTGGTGATAGTGATAGTGGGAGACTGGTGATAGTGATAGTGGGGGACTGGTGATAGCGATAGTGGGGGGACTGGTGATATTGATAGTGGGGGGACTGGTGGTAGTGATAGTGAGGGACTGGTGTTAGTGATAGTGGGGGACTGGTGGTAGTGATAGTGAGGGACTGGTGATAGTGATAGTGGGGGACCGAAACCAACAGCGATCGGCCCAGGGATCTATAGGATTCCTGGGCTGATGGATTCCCTCCCCCCGGGGCATTCAAGATCGGGATGCCCCGCTGTGTGAAACCTCCCCAGGTCGCCCCATAAACTTACATAGTCTCCCTGTCCACCAAGCTGCGGCCGCATCCCTCGCTTCCCTCTAGCAGGACGCGTGCCATTTGTGAATGCCCGGTGTGGGCACGCTCCCTGTTAGAGGGAAGCGAGGGATGCGGCTGCCAGTGCGCTCGGAGCCCCTGGCCTTAGACGACGTGACGTCAGCGGCTCCAAGCGTGCTGATTGGTCAAGTGTCTGCCCGTGTGCCGTAGGCCCGGGAAGAGGTGAGTTGGCTTTGGCCACCTGGGGGGTTTCACACAGCGGGGAACCACCAGTTGGGGTGCCCCGGCGGCAAAGACCAAAAGCAAGGATAGTCAAAATTCTGTGGTTTGGTCCACTTTAAAAAGGAACAATAGACCTAAAACTATCTATGGCCAATCCCCTCCCACATCTGGCCCTGCTTGCCTTTTGGATGTCTCTGCCAGCTGATGCTGCAACATCCGGGTGATCCAGGGCCCAATACTCTGACCCCCCTGTGGGCTCAGATGGCTGCTAAAGGACAGCAGGGGTTTTAGCCTTGCTCATCATCTTCTGATGCTCTGCCAGCAGCTCTTCGCTCACGGCTTTTCCAATGGCTCCCTCTGCTGTCCTTTCATCGGTACTGCGCAGGCTGGAGATCTGGGGATGCTGTACCCTTTATTCATGAGGAGTGCGCAAGGAGCATGAGCTACGGGGCCTCCACCACTTGCCCTGCAAAGGGGGCCTCCACCAACCTTTGGGTTATGTTCTGGTCCAGGAACCTTTTCATCCTCTGGTCTGATTGGCCGCTGGGCTGACAACAAAGCTATCAGCACCACACCTAGGCAAGCCACCACATGGCAGGACGGAGAGTCTAAGGCAGTAAAGCTGCCATCAGCAATGCTACAGCACATAAGCCACCAAGCACAGCCGCTGAGGTCCCCCCAACCATGATGTCGGGGCTATAGCATTGGGGGCTGGGGTTCCTTGGCATGTGGGTACAGTGGGGCTGGGTACAGGGGGCTGGGGTTCCTTGGCATGTGGGTACAGTGGGGCTGGGTACAGGGGGCTGGGGTTCCTTGGCATGTGAGTACAGTGGGGCTGGGTACAGGGGGCTGGGGTTCCTTGGCATGTGGGTACAGTGGGGCTGGGTACAGGGGGCTGGGGTTCCTTGGCATGTGGGTACAGTGGGGCTGGGTACAGGGGGCTGGGGTTCCTTGGCATGTGGGTACAGTGGGGCTGTGTACAGGGGGCCGAGAGGGAGACTAAGGAGGCAGGGATTGAATGTGGGTGTTAAAAGCAGCAGCCCAACTGGCCCCAAGGCAGTCCAGCCCATAGGGCATTGTCCCGGATGTCCCTATGGCCAGTATGTCCCTGCTGCTGGATATCCAGGACCGGTTGAAACCGATCACTACAATCCATGTATGTATTTGAGAGCAACAATGTTTGTTGTTCAAGCACATTGCAAAAGTGTTGGGGGGGTCAACTGGAAGAAAACTTAATCTTTGGCAGCATCAATGAAGAGCGAAAGAAAAAAGTTTGGGGTGGGCTGCATTGGACTTTGGGGGCTTTTGGGGCATTGATGGCTATTGTATGCTTGCACACACAAAGGAATTTTTCCTGTGCATTTAACCAGCCGGCTTTAGGTTTGTGGGGGCCCTTGGGCAACAGAAGGTGTATTAGTGGACCCCAAAGCAGTGTGTCACATGATGTCACCTTTCAGCTCCGCTTCCTCAAATGCAGGGGCATAGCTTGTGGGAGCAGAATTAGGGTACTCGTCCCGGGTGCAGCAGGTCGGGGAGGCGCCAAAGGGGGGCCTGAGCACAGGTGGGGGGCGCCATTTTGAATCTTTGCCCTGGGTGGCAGAAAGCCCAGCTACACCTCTGTCAAATAGGTCGTCCTCCAGTCCTTATAGCCTTCCCTATTCTCTAGTCCTTGTTGCATTCTCTACTGCCACCAAGCACCGTTCAGCCCTTGCTGCTTGCTCCGGTGCCACTAAAGACTTTATTACTGTCAGTCATCACCTGGTTCTCACCACCTTCTGAGATTCCATCAACTGCCCTCCATTCCAGGCCACCTGCTCCAATGTTGCTGATCATCTCCTGTTTCTGAAGCCAGCCATGAGCAGGTCTGCACACAACACCCGGGATTTGGTGGTTCAGTTCCACTGTAAAATGGCCAAGTGTGAGTCTGAGTGGGCCCCTGGAGACACCAGGGGCCCTGGTATTTGCCCAGGTTTGCCCTGTGCTGGCTCCAGCCCCGCCACTAACACCCAACCTTTTGTACAGGCTCAGCAACCCAACCCGTGTTGGTTACCCCAGTACTGACCAGTATGGCTTCTTCCTTCATGGTGGCCAGGGAGGCGTTGCGGTCTGCACAGTCTTGCTCGCTGTCTTTGCTGGTCTTCTTGGTTTCAGAGAAGAAATAACATTTACCGTTGATGCCGAACCAGAGAGGCGGACACCTGGGACACCTTGGATCTGTAACATATTAATGAGGCAGCCAGATATGGGGAGGATGTCCAGGAATGGCAGATGCTGCGGCAACATGAAGACATAGACAACCAATAACCATAGACAGTCATAGACAAGACTGACATCTATAATTGTATCGCTAATCTGTAAAATTACATTAGGTTTAGAGTCAAATGTGGGGATCCTACCTTGGCTCACAGATTGACTATAATGTTTGTTCCTGGAACTCTACTATGGTGCAGTCACTGGCTATGTGGGTATTAGTCTGTGACAGAAAGGTAATGAACTATTTTTTTTTTCAGCTGTTTTTCCGATTAAGCTTTGACCTAAGGGGAGCTCCACAGGTAAGGTTTGACCTTTTTGCTTTTGCTGCCTAAACCAACCTTGTGCCATGAGAATAACTATTTCCGCCCCATAAGACGCCCCTAGAATTTGGTAATAGTAGGTAATAGTGACACCGTTGGGTTTGTTACCTTGGCTCAAAGTTGAGTTGATTTGTTGGCTTTCATTTCCTTGCAAAGCAGTTTCTTCCATTGTTCCTAGCACATGGGAGCCATTAATGGCATCTGGTTGCTCTGTAACATACATTGATTTTAAGGTTTTAAAGAGCAACTCCTGACATCGATTAAGGCTAAATAACGGGATAATACTATTCAGGAACTGCTCTTTCTGTAACTAATTGCTGTGTGTATCAGCTGTTTGTATGCAGAGCAGAGAACTCTGTACAGGGGAATCGGGGTATTTGGAGATAGAATATACAAAAACAATAACTGGGTTGAAAACTGGACAGAGAGTTGTGGTTAAAGTGGACCAAAACCCAGGATTTTGGCTATCATGGGTTTTGGTCCTTTCCCCCGGGCATCCCGATCGGAGGTGCCCTGCTGCGTGAAACCCCCCAGATCGCCGAAGGCAACTCACCTCTTTCCAGCCCAATGGCACATGCTGACATCCCATCGTCTAAGGCTTCATCTAAGAGCAGAGGCTCTAACAGGGAGCGTGCCCATGCCGGCCATTCACAAATGCCTGGTGCGGGCATGCGCCCTGCTAAAGAGATAGCAGGGATGGGGCGACCTGGGTGGGGGGGGGGGGGTGTCACACAGCAGGGCATCCCAATTTTGGATGCCGGGGGGGAATTGATCAGCCGATTGGCATGGGTTTTGATCTACTTTAATCATACCTACTCTGAATGGTCTCAGGAGGTGTACCACAGGGTTCATTCAACTTGTTTATTAATGACATAGAAGATGGAATTAGAAGCACAGTCTGTATTGTTGCAGATGACACAAAGATGTGTAGCACAGTGCAGTCTATTGAAGATGTTCACAAGCTTCAGGAGCACAGTGCCTATGTGTCTATTGAAGATGGTCACAAGCTTCAGGAGCACAGTGCCTATGTGTCTATTGAAGATGGTCACAAGCTTCAGGAGCACAGTGCCTATGTGTCTATTGAAGATGTTCACAAGCTTCAGGAGCACAGTGCCTATGTGTCTATTGAAGATGTTCACAAGCTTCAGGAGCACAGTGCCTATGTGTCTATTGAAGATGTTCACAAGCTTCAGGAGCACAGGGCCTATGTGTCTATTGAAGATGGTCACAAGCTTCAGGAGCACAGTGCCTATGTGTCTATTGAAGATGGTCACAAGCTTCAGGAGCACAGTGCCTATGTGTCTATTGAAGATGTTCACAAGCTTCAGGAGCACAGTGCCTATGTGTCTATAGAAGATGGTCACAAGCTTCAGGAGCACAGTGCCTATGTGTCTATTGAAGATGGTCACAAGCTTCAGGAGCACAGCGCCTATGTGTCTATTGAAGATGGTCACAAGCTTCAGGAGCACAGTGCCTATGTGTCTATTGAAGATGGTCACAAGCTTCAAGAGCACAGTGCCTATGTGTCTATTGAAGATGGTCACAAGCTTCAGGAGCACAGTGCCTATGTGTCTATTGAAGATGGTCACGAGCTTCAGGAGCACAGTGCCTATGTGTCTATTGAAGATGGTCACGAGCTTCAGGAGCACAGTGCCTATGTGTCTATTGAAGATGGTCACAAGCTTCAGGAGCACAGTGCCTATGTGTGTATTGAAGATGGTCACAAGCTTCAGGAGCACAGCGCCTATGTGTCTATTGAAGATGGTCACGAGCTTCAGGAGCACAGTGCCTATGTGTCTATTGAAGATGGTCACAAGCTTCAGGCTGACATGGACACTTTGAGTGTTGGGCTCCACTTGGCAAATTAAGTTCAATGTGGAGAAATGTAAAGTGATGCACTTGGGGTCTAACAACCTGAAGGCCACATATGTCCTCGGGGGAATAAAACTGGGAGAGTCACTCACTGAGAATGGGGTACTGGTAGATCACAGGCTAAATAACAGCATGCAATGCCAGGCAGCAGCTGCTTCCAAGGCCACCAGGATATTATCATGCATTAATAGAGACCTGGAATCATGGGGTAGGTGAGTAATTTTGCCTCTTTACAAGGCACTGGTGAGCCCTCACCTGGAATATTCCGTCCAGTTCTGGGCACCCATTCATAGAAAGGACGCTCTGACTATGGAAAGGGAGCAGAGGAGCCACCAAACTAATAAAGGGAATGAAAGATCTTAGTTATGAGGAAAGATTACGAGAATTAAATCTGTTTAGTCTTGAGAGGAGACGTCTAAAGGTGGACACAATTAACTTGTATAAATATATAAATGGCCATTACAACAAATATGGGGAAACACTGTTTTAGGTAAAATCCTTTCTAAGTACAAGGGGCCCTCCCTCCATCTGGAAAAAAAAGGTTCAATCTCCAAAGAGGAATTTCCTTTTTTTACCATAAGAACTATAAATCGGTGGAATAGCCTCCTACAGAAGCTTGTTACAGCACCAAAAGCTTCAAAAAAGGATTAGATGCTTTTTACGTAGAATTAACAGTTACTATTAGCTGTTATCAGTAAATAATTAAAAATCACTTTATCCAACCCCAACCCTTGGTTGAACTTGATGGACGTATGTCTTTTTTTCAACCGTTCTAACTAAAGACTTTAATGGGCCAGATGTACAGTAATAGGCTGAAACCTACAGATCCTCTAATAGATCCCAAGATATTGGCTGCTATTTCTTAGTAAGTCGAACCATAATGAAGGGATAGTAAGGAGGGATGGAAAGAAGGCAGAATTGTAATGGTCAATTTCAGATAAAATCCCCTCTAAAGACAAGGGGGCACTGGCTTCAATTGGAAAAAAAGAAATTTAGTCTCCGAAGGCGTTTTTTACCATAAGAACTATAAATCTATGGAATAGCCTCCCACAGAAGCTTGTTACAGCACCAACTGCTGACAGCTTCAAAAAAGGATTAGATGCTTATTTAGAGGAAAATAACATTAACAGTTTCTATTAGCTGTTATCAGTAAAACAATAAAATAAAAAATAACTTCCCCGACCCCAACACCCTTGGTTGAACTTGATGGACATATGTCTTATTTCAACCGCATTGACTATGTAACTATGTAACTATGTCAATCTAGGGCTACCTCCACTTTCCCTTGACAACCTGCTACACTCATTAGGTACAACTCTCTCTCCCACTCCAGATTCTTCCTTTTACTCTCCTCCTCTCATACTCACCACCTGTGACTTCCCTCACTCCCCTGCATGACCCGATCCAAGAGGTGACTATAGGTGACCCAACCATCAGTAAATCAGTAGGTTATAGGGACACAGTGTTGTTACCTTGCATAAAACAGGGTCTGAATTGTTGGATTCCGTTTCTTGTTGTCGGTGTTTTTGCAATTGGTCCGGCCACACGAGAGTCATTACTGGTCCCTGATCGGTCTGTAACATATTGAATTACCATCTTAAACATCTTAAATATCAACTGTTAGTAACTGCTTAAAAAAAAAATTATAACATTACTCAGTGAGTTGCCAGAATAGAACAGATCAGCTGTGGGGTAGAAAATACGAATAATACTAATAATAATTCTGTGGGTGCGAAGGGTTTCAGCTCCTTTGCTGAAGATTGAATGCGCACATTTGCGAAGAACTGAAAAGGAGCATCGGACCTAAAACACAAAGGGCCCGATTCCCCCTCCATTGGCCCCTACTTACCTTTTGGAAGTTTGCCGCTGCCTGCTGCAGCGACATCCAGCTGCTTCAGGGCCCAAACCCTGCTCCCCCCCCACCATTGGCTTAGCCATCTGAAAGTCCTGCGCTGCTCAGCAAAATCTCGTGGGATTTCAGGTGGCTCCTTTGCATCCCATTCATGGGCACAAGATCGCGGGCCGTGTGCAGTGCCTGATGGGATGTAAGGCAGTGCCGCCCGTCGGAATGGTCGTCTGGAATTTGAGGAACCTAGAAGATGTATCCCTCGGCAAGGTGAGTAAATATTGCCCAAGGGTAAAACCGGAGGGGGTGCAGATTGGTGAGGTTTGGGGGGTTTTAACCTCCCCCGACGTTCCTCTTCAAAGTGGACCAACACCCAGGGGGGAAACCAACCAAGGTACTGGGCCCTAGACTGGCCCACACAGTCCCAATGCGATTAAACTGCACACCACCATAATGTAAAAAATATATACAAATTTATTGTTATTAAATCTTCCTTAGAACAAACAAAGACACAACAAGACTTAATTAAAAAACATATAGACAAAAGTTGGGGGAATGGGAGGTCCTCTTTAAGAGCTAATGATGCTCAATTACATGGATAATAAGTTAATATCTATAATGACCTTAAAATGGTTAAATGTTGGCGTATGAAAATGAAAAGTAGAAGTGTGCCAGAATATATAAAGTGAGTTAAAAGTGTCAGAGTGCTAAGTGCCTAAGTGAAGTAAAAAAGTGAGAAAAAACTATCCAAAATTAATAAGTGCTGAAATCAGTGGTGCACAGAAAGTAAGTGAGTGAAACAACTTTACCTAATGCAGATAGTATAGTGCATACGCCAACAAAAATAGCCACAAGGTCTTAAGCAACAATTATAAAGTAATACACATCACCAATCCTCGAGCTCCGGACCCCCTGATGCCGCAACTAAACACCGATGCGTTGCGTGGCTTGATGCCACTTCGCCAGGGGGGATCAGCTCGGGAATCTATAAGATTCGGTAATCTATAAATCGGGATGCCCCGCTGTGTGAAACCCCGCAGGACGCCCAGAAACCTTACCTTATCCCCGTTCCAACGGCGCATGCGCGAACCGCGGCCACATCTCCTGCTTCTCTCTAGCAGGGCAGCCGTTTGTGAATAGAGGGAAGCGCGAGATGCGGCCTCCAGCGCGCTCAGAGCCGCTGTGGTTGTCCGTCGCTTGTCCGTACATACCACAGCGGCTCTGAGCGCTCTGATTGGACAAGCACTCGCGTAGGAGTGGTGTGAAGTGAATTTCTTTAGGGCGATCTGGGAGGTTTCACGCAGCGGGGTTCCCCCGCGGAAGTGGACCAAAACCCAGGATAGTGAAAATCCTGGGTGTTGGTCCACTTTAAGGTCCATTTAACTATAAGAATACTTATGACTGGAATACACTGCAAAACAACAGGAATAAAATTCACCCATGTGGGTTTCTACAATCACAACCCCTAAATATTGTCGGTATTCTCTTCCTGGACGCACATTTATTCCTGAATTGCAAGATATTCGTGCTGCAATGGAGGAGCTACCTCACGGTGGCGCTGGAGTCCTTGAACCTGGATTTCTGTGCCTGGATCTGGTCTCTGCCTCTCCTGTTCATAGCTGCCTCTAAGATATTACCCCCCTTCATCTAAAGCAGAACTCTGAGAGGTGCGCTTTAATCTGACAGATATATTCAATATGACAGTAAGCCCCACCCCCGAGGATCCTCTTACCTGAGACTTTGAGAAATATCAGCGCTAACTGTAGAATGACACTGATCAGTAATATCACCAGGAGCAGTGTAGGGGCCAGATAATCCCAGAAGAAGGACCCAGGAGCCACATGATTATATCTGGAGGATGCAGCAGCCAGTCGATCTCTGGACGATGCAGGGGCCAAGGAAGACGAGGAAAACTTCATGCACATGGCGTCTGATAAACCTCTTTCCACTTTTTCATATATACGAGTCTCCTGAGCCTCTTCCTGATAATCAGACGCTGCTGTGTACATCTGCTTAAAGCCGATGGATGTGGGGCCCCCGAGATCAGACTTGGGCTCTAAAAACAAACACAGAGAATACAACTTGGCTGAATCCTGATAATTACCAATGCTTCGGTCTTGTCCTGGTGCAGGTTGGCGGAATGATTTTAATATACATTTCATTATTATAATTATAAATAAATTTAATATGATTTTATCATTTTAATATTCTGTTTGTTACCAAACCAAATAAGCAACAGAGGGCCTTATTCATGAAGGGATAGAGCCAGGTAGTGCCTGTACAGTGCCAGGTAGCGTCAGGTGAATGCTGGACATGGCATGCAATAACACATTTATGAAGCCGAATCTGGTGAGCGACTGGAACAACGCCATGTAGCGTCCGATTCATCATTATCCCAGGCTCAGCGTACAGCGGCGGCGTTCAGACCTGCAGAGCGCTAGGTATTACCTGTCACTACCTGGTGTCTCCCATACATTTCTATGGACGATCCTTAAATCCCTTTGCTGATCCCAATTTTTTTTTTTCCCCAAAAAAAACACAAACCTTCTGACGTGTCTCCTGGGCAAGACATGTCTGTGACAGACTCTCTGCCCCTTTGGACTTTACACAGGTTCATTACTTTCCTTTTCTTAAGCATGTTACAGACTGCCAGTGTATTGATTGATTACGTTATTCATTGTTCTGACTGCCATTGTATTGATTGATTACGTTATTCATTGTTCTGACTGCCATTGTATTGATTGATTACGTCACAGACAATCCCCTCGGTTCAAAGAGCAAAAGTTAATTGATTTCGTATCGAGAATCGTAAGTTTGGGTGGGTGTTAGTCATTTTTTCCTGTTTTTTTGGCCATTTACGACTCGCACGAGCCTACGTTCGAATGCGTATATGCTCTTACGATCATCGCAAGTTCGTTCCTAAATTTTAGGATGAAAACGTAAAACTTAGGATAATTGGATGTGTTTCCGTGTGATTCAGAGAACAGTTTTAAAACCTCTAAATACGTTTTAAAAGAAAGCCACTGGCGACACCTTTTAGCAGTCGGATTGCTGTTCTTGAACAGGTTTTTTGGCTATGTGGAGGAGTCTGCGCGTCTTGAGCTGCAATGAACTGCATGTATCAGCATGGCCGAGGCCATAAATTGTATGGCAATGCATACCTGATTCATGTATGCCTTATAAAAGCATTTTAATGTGGACCTTAATTAGTCCTTTGCATGTAAACCTTTATTTGGCAATATATTAGCGTTAATTAAAGAAACTTATGTCCTTTGTTATTTATTTTTAAATTGATGTACTAGAATAATATTTTTAGATTGCATTTATTGGTGTAGTTGTTTACCTTTGCTTTGTTTAATTATTTAAGCACATCTTTGGTCAGATGCATCACACTTACTGAGGAGAGGAGAGCGGGATAAAGTGCAGGATGTGGGTTACTGCTGTATTTTGCACAGACACAGCAGAGCTGGGGGCACGGAAAGGTCAGAAATCAAAGAATCCAGAGCAACACAGTCACAAGGCCCTTTCTGTTTGCAGGCTGCCCGATAATACCTGAGCCGCCATCTTGGCTGTTTCTAGGCTCATAACATGCAGAAGTTGCTGGGTGTTTTTTTATATTTGAGAGCAATCTGTATGTAGAGGGTGTGGGTAACCACACACAAAATTTTAAGTTGTACCATTTGAAGCCAAAATATTAAAATTAAATCCACAAGTAAAAAATGCAAGTTAACTAAAAATTAAACAAAGTAAGATTTACTTATGCAAATGCATTCATTAATGGTTGGTTACTACAAAATGATGGAAATAAAGAAAAATAAAAGACCAAATATTTAGAATGCACTTTAATGAGGTAAGTTTGTAGTGCACAGCCGCAAGATCAGAAGGATTTACGTCCAGACAAAAAAGGAAAATGGGCAAAACCAATGTTGCAACCTGAGAAATGAAACGGAAAATTCAGGATGGAAACTGACATAGGTCTGATTCCCGAACTGCCATACGAACGGACGTATATTTTAGGATAGAAACGTATTTGCTTATAGAATCACTCGCAAGTTCATACAAACGCACGAGCGTACGGGAAAAATAGGATGATCGGCACCCAAATCCAAGCTGTTACATGTTTCTTTGAATCGACCCTAAAGGCATTGTTCTGATTGAGTGTATTACAGACGTCTATTGTATTGCTGATTGCGTCACCGGCAGAGTTGAGGGATTGTGTGCCCTGCTGCTATTGGTCGGTGTGTGTGTCATGCAATGGAGACTTGTGTATATAAGGCCTAGTGTGGCACTAATAAAGTCTACTTCACCTTCACCCTCAATACTGAGTTCTGTCTCTTATTGGGGGAAACGCTATATTACAATTCACTAGCCCTTGTAAGGGCTGTTCCTGTTTCCTCACGGACGACTCTGGAATTCCAGCAGCACCTCTCACCATTGGGAAAAGGACGTCTCGGGCGGTGAAGCCCTCCGGCGATAAGGGTTATCGCTACAATGTCTGGTATTAAAGTGTTTATGTTACAATGTTATAACTGTCATTCCACGTGTTTGTTACTAGTGGATGCACGTTCATAAACAGACTTTAATCACACAGCGTCTGGCAATGTGGGCTACAACTACATGATTTTGAGCGCCGGGGATGTTTGTGGCTGTTTTTTTGATGAATGTGGTGTGAGTTAGTCGCACTAAGCTGGCGTTACCGTGCTCTCACATACAGCGTAGTATAGCGAATCACATAAGGTATTCATCAATGCCGGGCAGCGGCTGAGGCGCTCTGAAACAACGAATCATGGCCGAGCACAGCGGCCTACTGTACACCTACTGTATAACGAGAGACAATGTTACACCCACTGTATAACGGGATACAATGTTACACCCACTGTATAACGGGATACAATGTTACACCTACTGTATAACGGGATACAATGTTACACCTACTGTATAACGGGATACAATGTTACACCCACTGTATAACGGGATACAATGTTACACCTACTGTATAACGGGATACAATGTTACACCCACTGTATAACGGGATACAATGTTACACCCACTGTATAACGGGATACAATGTTACACCCACTGTATAACGGGATACAATGTTACACCTACTGTATAACGGGATACAATGTTACACCTACTGTATAACGGGATACAATGTTACACCTACTGTATAACGGGATACAATGTTACACCCACTGTATAACGGGATACAATGTTACACCCACTGTATAACGGGATACAATGTTACACCTACTGTATAACGGAATACAATGTTACACCCACTGTATAACGGGATACAATGTTACACCTACTGTATAACGGGATACAATGTTACACCCACTGTATAACGGGATACAATGTTACACCTACTGTATAACGGGATACAATGTTACACCCACTGTATAACGGGATACAATGTTACACCTACTGTATAACGGGATACAATGTTACACCTACTGTATAACGGGATACAATGTTACACCTACTGTATAACGGGATACAATGTTACACCCACTGTATAACGGGATACAATGTTACACCCACTGTATAACGGGATACAATGTTACACCTACTGTATAACGGAATACAATGTTACACCCACTGTATAACGGGATACAATGTTACACCCACTGTATAACTGGATATAATGTTACACCCACTGTATAACGGGATACAGTGTCACACCTACTGTATAACAGGATACAATGTTACACCCACTGTATAACAGGATACAATGTTACACCCACTGTATAACGAGATACAATGTTACACCCACTGTATAACGGGATACAATGCTATACCTACTGTATAATGAGATACAATGTTACACCCAATGTTTAACGGGATACAATGTTACACCCACTGTATAACGAGATACAATGTTACACCTACTGTATAATGAGCTACAATGTTACACCTACTGTATAACGGGATACAATGTTACACCCACTGTATAACGGGATACAATGTTACACCTACTGTATAACGAGATACAATGTTACACCTACTGTATAACGAGATACAATGTTACACCTACTGTATAAAGGGAGACAATGTTACACCCACTGTATAACGGTATACAATGTTACACCTACTGTATAAAGGGAGACAATGTTACACCCACTGTATAACGGTATACAATGTTACACCCACTGTATAACGGGATACAATGTTACACCCACTGTATAACGGGATACAATGTTACACCTACTGTATAACGGGATACAATGTTACACCCACTGTATAAAGGGATACAATGTTACACCCACTGTATAACGGGATACAATGTTACACCTACTGTATAACGGAATACAATGTTACACCCACTGTATAACGGGATACAATGTTACACCCACTGTATAACGGAATACAATGTTACACCCACTGTATAACGGGATACAATGTTACACCCACTGTATAACGGGATACAATGTTACACCCACTGTATAACGGGATACAATGTTACACCTACTGTATAACGGGATACAATGTTACACCTACTGTATAATGAGATACAATGTTACACCCACTGTATAACGGGATACAATGTTACACCTACTGTATAACAGGATACAATGTTACACCCACTGTATAACGGGATACAGTGTCACACCTACTGTATAACAGGATACAATGTTACACCCACTGTATAACAGGATACAATGTTACACCCACTGTATAACGAGATACAATGTTACACCCACTGTATAACGGGATACAATGCTATACCTACTGTATAATGAGATACAATGTTACACCCAATGTTTAACGGGATACAATGTTACACCTACTGTATAACGGGATACAATGTTACACCCACTGTATAACGGGATACAATGTTACACCTACTGTATAACGAGATACAATGTTACACCTACTGTATAACGAGATACAATGTTACACCTACTGTATAAAGGGAGACAATGTTACACCCACTGTATAACGAGATACAATGTTACACCTACTGTATAACGATATACAATTTTAAACCTACCGTATAACAAGATACAACGTTACACCTACTGTATAACGGGATACAATGTTACACCTACTGTATAACGGGATACAATGTTACACCTACTGTATAACAGGATACAATGTTACCCCTACTGTATAACGGGATACAATGTTACACCTACTGTATAACGGTATACAGTGTTACACCTACTGTATAACGGGATACAATGTTACACCTACTGTATAACGAGATACAATGTTACACCTACTGTATAACGAGATACAATGAATGGTATACAATGTTACACCTATTGTATAAAAAGATACAATGTTACGCCTACTGTATAACGAGATACAATGTTACACCTACTGTATAATGAGATACAAATTTACACCTACTGTGTAACGGGATAAAATGTTACACCTACTGTATAACGGGATACATTGTTACACCTACTGTATAACGAGATATAACGTTACACCTACTGTTCAACAAGATACAATGTTACACCTACTGTATAACGGGATAAATTGTTACACCTACTGTATAACGAGATACATTGTTACACCTACTGTATAACGAGATACAATGTTACACCTACTGTATAACAAGATACAATGTTACACCTACTGTATAACGGGATACAATGTTAGGCCTACTGTATAACGAGATACAATATTACACCTACTGTATAATGAGATACAATGTTACACCTCCTGTATAACGGGATAAAATGTTACACCTACTGTATAACGGGATACATTGTTACACCTACTGTATAACGGGATATAATGTTACACCTACTGTATAACGGGATATAACGTTACACCTACTGTACAACGGTATACAATGTTACACCTACTGTATAACGAGATACAATGTTACACCTACTGTATAACGGTATACAATGTTACACCCACTGTATAACGGGATACAATGTTACACCTACTGTATAACGAGATACAATGTTACACCTACTGTATAACGGGATACAATGTTACACCTACTGTATAACGAGATACAATGTTACACCTACTGTATAGCGGGATACAATGTTACACCTACTGTATAACGAGATACAATGTTACACCTACTGTATAACGGGATACAATGTTACACCTACTGTATAACGAGATACAATGTTACACCTACTGTATAACGGGATACAATGTTACACCTACTGTATAAAGGGAGACAATTGGGTTGATTCAAAGAAACATGTAACAGCTTGGATTTGGCTCACGATCATCCTATTTTTCACGTCCGCTCGTGCGTTCGTATGAACTTGCGAGTGATTCAATAAGCAAATACGTTTCTATCCTAAAATATACGTCCGTTCGTATGATATCTCCCGAACTTGCCTCAGTCAGTTGTCAATCGTAAAAATCACGTTCATGTGCTCACCTGTTGCGGCGGCAGCCTGTTTTTTGGCCTGCTTCCATCGTCCACCTCTTCCAATTACTTGCGTTTGCCTCTGGTTTTCATTGGTTCATTGGCGTTCGTATGCTTATAAGATCTTGCGCATGCGCACCCTCAACCAGAAACTTACCTAAACCCCTTAGCGCTTGCATCCTTCTTCATTTCTCGGTCCCTCAAACTTACCTAAACCCCTTAGCGCCTGCATCCAACTTCATTTCTCGGTCCCTCAAACTTACCTAAACCCCTTAGCGCCTGCATCCAACTTCATTTCTCGGTCCCTCAAACTTACCTAAACCCCTTAGCGCCTGCATCCAACTTCATTTCTCGGTCCCTCAAACTTACCTAAACCCCTTAGCGCTTGCATCCTTCTTCATTTCTCGGTCCCTAAAACTTACCTAAACCCCTTAGCGCCTGCATCCAACTTCATTTCTCGGTCCCTCAAACTTACCTAAACCACTTTGCGCCTGCATCCAACTTCATTTCTCGGTCCCTAAAACTTACCTAAACCTCTTAGCGCCTGCATCCAACTTCATTTCTCGGTCCCTAAAACTTACCTAAACCCCTTAGCGCTTGCATCCTTCTTCATTTCTAGGTCCCTAAAACTTACCTAAACCCCTTAGCGCCTGCATCCAACTTCATTTCTCGGTCCCTCAAACTTACCTAAACTGCTTAGCGCCTGCATCCAACTTCATTTCTCGGTCCCTCAAACTTACCTAAACCCCTTAGCGCTTGCATCCTTCTTCATTTCTCGGTCCCTAAAACTTACCTAAACCCCTTAGCGCCTGCATCCAACTTCATTTCTCGGTCCCTCAAACTTACCTAAACCACTTTGCGCCTGCATCCAACTTCATTTCTCGGTCCCTCAAACTTACCTAAACCCCTTGGCGCTTGCATCCTTCTTCATGTTGACGACCCTAAAACGTACCCAAACCACATAATGTACATATGTCTATATGTTTCTAACCGTGTTTTTTCTTGTTTGTGTAATTGTTTGTGTTTGCGCATATTAGAAAAGACACATTTATGAAGTATTAAAAGATAATTTATTTTAAAATTTTTGGGTGATTTGGGATATTTTTTTTTGCAAATTTTTTGTTTTTATTGGGGTGTTTGGTTTCAAACCCCTTTTTTTAATTTTTTTTATTTTTGTAAATACAAACATATTAAAATTTTTGGTGGATTGCCTTAAAAACAGATTAAAATTTTTTTTTTTTTTAGAAAAAGGCAAAACTTTAAAAAATTTAAAACACTAACAAAGTTTGTAAAACTTTTAACCAAAGTAGCCAGGACCAAGGGCACTAATCCTCCTCGTCTTCTTCATCTGTTGGCCCCAACGTCGCCTGTATGGCCAGCAGCTCGGCCACCAACTCCTTCATTCTTTTTTTTTTGTCCGCCAATGTTTTGGGGATCATCCCTGTAAGCAATAGAGAAATAAACATAAATAGGAGTCCCAGACCGGTTTGTATGCTGGAAATAGATTTGGGGTTAATCAAATACATGTAAATGCATGACATATGTCATTCTTCCAAGGGATACAGTTAATGCATTTCCCACAGGTAAGTCTTTAAACTCCTTAAACCGGACCTTCAACATTATTTAATGAAAACCACTAACTATTCCCAAATGATTCTGCACCAGATCAAAGTAAATTTGGGTTTTTTTTTTATTACAGCGCCGCCATCTGGACTCTGAAGCATAACACTTAATGAGGAGTGGAGAGTTGGATAAAGTACAGGGGAGTAGCTTACAGTGGTGCGTTGGGAATCCAGAGCATAGCTGGGTTGAGGGAAAGGTCATCACTCACACAATGCATGGCAGCACCTTCCTTTTTTCAATCTGTATCCCATGCTGCCTGTAAATATTGCGCATTCCATATTCCGCAATATTGGTTTGGTTCAGTCTAATAACATGCATTAGATGGCTGAAGGCTGTTTTTCCATGTTTCTAATCTGTATGTACAGTGTGTTGGCTAATTCTTAGGTTCTTAATACAAGTTACGGTCCTCTTTAAGCTAACAAAGTGCCCACATGAAAGTGTGAACTACACATTGGCTACGCCTTTAGTTATGTGTGTGTTATTAGCTAACCAAACATTAATATGAATAATGGCATGGAGACTTACGGAGTTGGTGGCCGACAGATGGCTGGTTGGGGCCAACAGGCTGCCCTTGGTCCTGGCTCTGCTGTGAAGAAGTCCCTGGAGAAACATGTGACATTTGGTTAGTACTTGTATAGAGTCACTATTCCCAACATATCTGGCTCCCAGTCTGGCTGACATCACTCACCTTCGCCAGGATCGACTTCCAGCATCTCTGCTGCCTCCTCCTCCACTATCTCACCCGCACCAGAAGCTTCTACAAATACATAATAAAGGATAACTTCGTTTTTGGCCTGCCATGTATATCTTTGTGCCTATACATGAAGAGTGACATACCAGAGCCTTCCCCATGCCTGGCCAGGTATGACTCCACGCCCACGCGGTTGTGCCCCTCCTCTGTGGTAAGGTCCAGGGGCTGGTCTGAGGAGGCCACAGAGGAGGGGTAGGTCCGTCGCCCGGGAGATCCACCACCTTCACTCACAGATGCAGACTCATGCAGCACTGGTCGGCCTGTACGCCTCCGGGTGCGGCGAATTCTGAAATCCATTTCCAACACTACCAAAGAAAAGTCATTATAAATAAAGGCATAACTTATACATTTTGAACATATACCATGCAATTGCTTGGTACTTACTTGGGAAATGGATTCCAAAAAACCTCCGCACCCGGGGCATGTGCAGACGCTTCAGGTCCGACCAATGCTGCATTATCTGGGTGTGAGTGAAGGTGGTGCTGGTGACACGGTGTATCTCGGCGATGATCTCCCGGGCGATGTCCCTTTTCTCGCACACATTGGGCGCGAAGTCATACCGGCGCTGAAGCATGATCTGAAAAACATAATGGACACAGAGATTTTACTTTTACACACACACCCATATGTGTTGCATCACAAGTTGAGAATTTCATGTCATTAACACACACATTTAGAGTGGCAGCCATTTTTGGGGAGTGCCTTAAAGAGGACGTTGACTGTGAATGAGAGTCTGGTCTTATGTTATATGTATCACACACCATGTACATACAGATAATAGCCAACATCAAGAATCAGGCCACCTGCATCTATGGCATGTTAGGATGGTTTAAACATCCAAGATGTAGGCTAATGCTTAGGCTTTTGGACCACGTGTGTGGCTTCCCGTTTTGTTTTTATGGCTTAGGAAAACAGTGTTCCTCAAACATCCGCATCAAGGTCCGAGACAGGCCAGGTTTGCCAGCTAGCCCCGCTACTCCACAGGTTAATTAACTGTTGCTAAGCCGGAGCAATTGGCCGAATTAGGACATCAGCATAGACAGGTGAAAACGTGGCCAGGCTCGGCCCTTGAGGATGAAGTGTGAGGAGCCAGTGATTAAAAATTAAGAGACCCCAAACTAGTTCCAAACGCATCATTTACATTTAGGCCATCATTGACTATTAGATTAAAATGCACAGGCAGCCACTTACCAGCATGAGGATCTCTTCCTGTTGACGGGTGAAGATAGTGGGCGCCATCTTTATGCTTCTTCAAGGCAGCAGATAAGTGAAACCCCAGCGGTTTCCTGGTTCCGCTCGAACGTACGTTCGTACGAGCGCGTAGTCGTGCGCATAGGCGTCACACGCTGGGCTCATTATTTAAAGGTCCCTGCACCCAAAGCTCATTCTCTTTGAGCATTTGTGGAAGATGGCACCTAAAAAGCCAATGACCAAGCGACCCCAGCAAAGCCAGACCGCGGAGGGCCCAACAACCAGGTCCCAGCAAGGTAGGAGAAAGCTGAGAGGCAAGACTACTACCTCTGCCCCACCAAGGGACACTGGACCCTCAGGAACCCAAAAAAGGGGTCCCAAGCCACGTGCCCCTGCAGCCAAAAAGCAGCCAACTGCAGCACCCACCACCTCTGCCCCCAGAAGAGGCCGCACAAGGGAGCCCACACCGGCCATGGGTTCAAGTAGGGCAGTTCGGCAACCCAGGCCCCGCAGCAGGGCCCGAACCCCATCCAGGGCCAGAAGCCCATCCAGGGCCCGCAGAACCCCATCCAGGGCCAGAAGCCCAGCCAGAGGCCGCCGAACCCCATCCAGGGCCAGAAGCCCAGCCAGGGCCCGCCGAACCCCATCCAGGGCCAGAAGCCCAGCCAGAGGCCGCCGAACCCCATCCAGGGCCAGAAGCCCAGCCAGAGGCCGCCGAACCCCATCCAGGGCCAGAAGCCCAGCCAGAGGCCGCCGAACCCCATCCAGGGCCAGAAGCCCAGCCAGAGGCCGCCGAACCCCATCCAGGGCCAGAAGCCCAGCCAGAGGCCGCCGAACCCCATCCAGGGCCAGAAGCCCAGCCAGAGGCCGCCGAACCCCATCCAGGGCCAGAAGCCCAGCCAGAGGCCGCCGAACCCCATCCAGGGCCAGAAGCCCAGCCAGAGGCCGCCGAACCCCATCCAGGGCCAGAAGCCCAGCCAGGGCCCGCCGAACACCATCCAGGGCCAGAAGCCCAGCCAGGGCCCGCCGAACCCCATCCAGGGCCAGAAGCCCCTACAGGGCCCGAAGAACCCCATCCAGGGCCAGAAGCCCCTACAGGGCCCGAAGAACCCCATCCAGGGCCAGAAGCCCCCGACCTGGCACCAGCCGGGAACAGAGCCCCCGACCTGGCACCAGCCGGGAACCTAGCCCCCCAAGAGGGCCCAGAATTTCAACCATGACCACATCTACACCTGGAAGTTCGGTGGCCAGCCACGCAAGAACACCCAGTCCCTTGGCCAGTCCAGTCCAGTCATTGGGAAGCCACCAATCCGGCCATTCCCCTACCCAGCCCCAGGCCATAATGTCACCACATGTGTCTGCACACATGGAGGAGCAGCCAAGCCAACCATCTGGCCGCACATTGCGCCGCGGCCAGTTGAGTGGGAGATTCTCCCATGACCAAAATATGGCATTGGCTAGTGGCCTTACATTATACTATGACGAGCTCTATGGGAGCAAATCAAAACACACCACAAAGCAGCGCAAGATGGAATTGTTTGAAACCATCCTACGACAAGTAAATGCAGCGGGGGAAGAGAGGAAAGATGTGTCACAAATTCAGAAGAAAATCTCTGATCTGAAGTATGCTGTACGGCAAAAAGAAATTAAAAGGCATAATTACAGGTAAATAAATGTTTTCTCCAAATATAATGTTTAGGATGTACTGTATGCACCTTTTCTGAGTACCAAACGATTTTCTCTTTTCAGCCTGAAAACTGGAGGTGGCTTTCCTTCTAAATTGGAGTTTACCCCTGCTGAGGAGATTGTGCTGGGACTTCTCCATCCGGTCGCGGTCGGTGGACATGCTGGTCTAAGGGACACAGACTCACCGACCCGTACCCACGGTGAGTACTCTTAAATCTGCATGTTTGCCTGTTTGCTAAATAATCTAAAGTTCACTAGTAACAAGATAACGGGATGCCCCTATGGTTTGCCTTGCTTGGCCTCGCACTACTGTGCCTGTTTGTGTCCTCTTTTGGTCCCTGTGAATCACACATTTAGGACCACATCCATTATGGCAAAGATCAAATTTCCAATTGTATTGGTAAAGTCATGAAGTTTCTCCTGAAAAGTGATATATTTTGAATCAATCACAAAACACACATCATTATGGATGGGTTGCCTATTTGTTGTGTGAGTTGTGTTTGAGTTAACAATTTAATTAGCCACCCCCAAACATATCTGACCTAGAGCAGCGAGACTCAACTGGC
Source organism: Gastrophryne carolinensis (assembly GCA_027917425.1). Lineage (NCBI taxonomy): Eukaryota > Metazoa > Chordata > Amphibia > Anura > Microhylidae > Gastrophryne > Gastrophryne carolinensis. The sequence goes on along the minus strand of CM051234.1, from coordinate 653,988,788 downwards.
GGGCCGGGGTACCAATGCGGACCTTGGCACCAGATTCCAGGACCCCTGCCCAGACAGCCCTGCACTCAGTTACTTCTGTGTTGACGTGCTCAGAGCTGCCCCCTTGATCGGCGATGTAGTGGTTGTTCTCCTGCCCAATGTCATGGCTCCCTGAAACATAGCATTGCAATATGAAGTACTGCACAGGAAGTGGCATTGCAAGGTACACAGTAACTTGGTAAATCTTTCTCTTGGCACAATCGTGTCCCGCTGCCCCTGCTCTGCCCCATCTGCCACAGTCCCCCCATGCCCCCCCCCCCCACATAAGCCCCATACATTTGTAACAGATTTGCTCCATCCATCCCATCACCATCAATACGTTAACTCCCCCCTTTAGCCATCCAATCCCTGTCCCCTCAGCTCTGCCCCATCCAGCCCAGCAAGGGCAAGCAGCCTTTATTAGTTTGCACTTTGAAATCTCAAGCCCCTCCACCAGTGTGTTTATTTCTAACTAGACACCCCCTGCGTCAGCCCCATGGCCAGACATTCACCTCTCACCACATACCTTTAAATGGACCTTTACAACAATTGTTTGAATACCCCGGACCTAGCGAATGGTAGGCTAAATCCAAAAATGTGCGTTGCAAGTTGTATGCTGACTGGGTACACTTCCTGACTTAGAACTGAGGTCAGTTAGCAGTTTTCGCGAGCCATTGCACCTATCTAAACTTGCGTGTCTTTTAACAAATGTCCCCATTGCTCTAGAGTTGCTTAATATTACAAATAGAGGTTTATTTGATTACCTATCCCAAAAATGGTTATGTGTGTGTTTACGTGGTTTGTTTTTCTCTTCTTCAGCCCAGCATGATCCCTCAGCAAGGGTAAACTCACCCCCCAGTTTGGTTATGCCTACCAGGTCCGTACAGCATAGGAGCCCAGATCCGAGATTTCCGGTAAGTTAATTTAGTACCATAAATACTACCAAGTGCTTAAGAATGTGTTAAACTGTGGGAATCCCAAATTTGGACGCCAACTTACACTTTTTTTTTTATATGTCCCTACAGACCCGCACACTCATGGAAGAGATCCAGGAAATGGAGGAAGATGATGATGTCTCCATGCAGGGCACGTCGGATGACCTCCCCCTGGGTCCCAATTTGGAACTGCTCCATAATGTTTCTCTGGCCAATCCTCAGCAGCAGAGTGAATCTCCATCCATTGTGCATGCACATGGGGAGACTGACACTACAGTCCCCAGTGTTCACTCTGCTGCTGAGGATTTGCAAAGCAGGCCTGTTGCTGTTGAGGGGACGACACCACGCGGCAGGGCACGCCCAAGAGCCAGGGTAATTGTGCGGCGGACTCCATTACGCCGCCCCACAATTTCCCAGGGGAGGCAGAGTGCCCTGCTTCAATTATGGACCCAAGAAAGGGACTCTTATGAGGCACAGCTCGTTACAGAGCGTGAGGAAAGGCATGCCGACATGGTCACCATCAATACCAGTCTACAGGGCATCCTCGCGGAGTTGCGTACCCTCAACAGCAACGTGGTCACTGCAAGTAATGGCATCCAGTCAGCCATGGCTGAGATGACCAATATGCAGAGAAACATTGTGGAGCAGTTTCAAATTCACAATGCTGCCATGGCCCAGGCTAGGTCCCATTCACATGGACCTCCACCTGGACCTCCACCTGGGTATTATGGGCAGCCACCCTATTAAGCCATGGGTGTGTGGGACATCTTTTCTCTTAACCCCCACTGTATTTACTTGTCCTTTGAGGTTTCAAACAATCCATTTTGTGTTGCTCATGCAGGTTGTGTTTTGTATTTGCTCCCATATAGCTCCTTAGAGTAATGCTTAAGGCCACTAGCCAATGCCATAGGTCTATGTGGAGTGTATCTGGCCACTTATGGCTTTAAATATGTATTTGGTTGGTGCTCCTCCTGTTTGCAGACATGTTTGTGTGACATTATGGCCATGCCCAAATATCCCTGGGCACAGGCAATATTAATGACTGGACTAGGCTGGCCTTTGGACTGGGTGTCCTTGTTTGGTTGTGCCACTCACTTCCAGGTGTAGATGTGCTCGATGTTTTTTTTGTAATGTTATCCATTTGTAACCACAGATGTATGTGGAATGTTTTCTGTTAAGCACTATAATTTTTACTTTTCGAAGTAAAAAAAAATTCTCACTTACAATACTTGTGGCGTTTTTAGTGGGAACACATTTTAAACAGCTTGGGCTAAACCAGATAATTTTGGTTTGAAGAGGTGTAACAATGCAAATCTAAAGCTAAGGAAACTACATGAAATACATTAGGCAACAATTAAGGTAAAAATGTTTTACTTTGAGGTAATGCCACATTACGGCAAAACTACATATTTAACAAAAAGGATAACACAGACACACAGAATGTTGAGACACGAAATAAAATTAACTAAAATGCTGCAAGATCAAGTTGGCTCTAACTGATTGGCCAGACTCACTGGGTGGCCCCACAAAATTCTCTCCATCATCCTCTAGGGCTGTAGAGGGCAGGCTATCCACATAACGTGAGACACGTTCCAGGATGGCAAAATTGTGCAAAACAGCACATGCCATGATTATGTCGATCACTTTCTTTGGATCATATTGCAGGGCGCCCCCAGTATGGTCCAGGCAACGAAAACGTGTCTTCAACAGCCCAAAGGCCCTCTCCACAACAGCCCGGGTCTTGCGGTGCGCACGGTTGTACGCTTCCTGAGAGGCATCCTGGGGCCGCAGCACAGGCGTCATGAGCCAGGGTAGAAGTGGGTACCCGGAATCACCTTAAACAGACAATTAAATGTAATCAAAATTAAAAAGGCAACACAACAAACACAAATAATTTTACATATATCATAATGATGTAAGGTAAAGGGCAAAAAAAAACACCCAGGGCACATTAGCAAAATAAATATTGCCACTAATGTAGTACATAATTAAAAATGGCACTTCAATATACCAATTAATTAACAAACATCTGCACGGCCAAGGGTATTTGGAATTTAAATATATTTTTAGTTTTCAGACATGTTACAATTAGGATGCTGCTGAGGGGCTATCCACATTTAGATGAAAACTACAATGTATGCAGTTTAAGTCCACTTTGACATTTAAAGACCCATAGTACAAAAGGAGCCAAAGCTCAAAGATCCTTGGGTATAAACTCCAAACCAATATATTTAGGGACATGGAACTTACAGACATCCTAACTAAAGGGAAAACATTCTGAAGGACAAAGCGAGGCAAGCATTTTTTTTGGAAGTTCATAATATATGACCCAAGAAAAAGGCAGTTTCTGGCTTATGTAAAGAATTCAAATACTAACATATCAACAAATACAAGATTAATCCCACATTTAATAGCACACAAATAGGACACACTTACCAAGCAGCCATGCCCCCGAAAATTCACCTGCCTCAAATCTCCGAAACAACCCAGATCGCCTGAGGATATATGAGTCGTGGGACGATCCTGGGTAGCCGGCAAGGACACTCATAAAACGCATGTCCGGACCAACCACGGCCTGGACATTAAGGGAGTGTCCCATTTTTCGATTCCTTAAGGCAAAAACATACAAAAAGGGTAATTGATATTTGACCCAAAATAAAAAATAAACAAAAAAAACATGTCTGCACTCTATTGGGAAATACTAATGAAAAGCCTAGATAAAGCAGCTACACAAATGAGGGATAAACAAATATGCTGCCGCAAAGGAAAACAGGTTACATTACACGTTGGCCAACATAATAACCAATCTCAATACCTATATATATACTCGTCGGCAGCCCTAGGTACGAGTGCCACATGTGTGCAGTCAATAGCACCAATAACGTTGGGCATGTCGGCCACATTATAAAACCCAAGCTTAATGGCGTTTCTGGCTGCCATATCATCCGGAAAATAAATATATTTTGGAGTTATGGCAGCCATGCCTTCCAAAAATTTAGATAGTGCGCGGCTCAGCGTAGGCTGTGACATCCCCACGGAGAGGGCACCCAGCCTCTGGAACGAGCCGTTCGCCAAAAATTGCAGGCAGCCAAGCATCTTGGTCATACCTGAAATTGCATGCCCCTTCCTTGTGGTGCGGGCTAACCATGGCCGCAGCTCACTATATAATTTATGGAGGGAAGCGCGATTAAGCCTGGTCAGCTCGAACAGCTCAACATCATTCATGCTATCGATGTTCATGCGACGACGCAGGGGCAATCTGCTCTCAGACATCTCGATCAACTCAATGCCAAAAAGCATAAGCCCTTGATGTGCCACAAACTCGCTCCGCTCCATCCTACTCCCGAGGCCAAATAGCTGCCGGCAAACATTTCGTAAAGCAGCTCTTTAATGGGCTTCAAAACAATTAGCAATCACCTCTCTGAATTGGTCGCAAGCCCATGTGAAGGACGTAAAAAATAGGATCGGACGCAAATAATACGATTTGGACGGGAAAAACACACGAACTAACGCAAATTATACGATTCTCGTACGAAATGCGTATGTTCATATACGTCTATGCGCGAACGATCGTGCGAATACGAAATGGGCAAAAAAACAAGAAAAAATGACAAACACCCACCCAAACTTACGATTCTCGATACGAAATCAATTAACTTTGGCTCTTTGAATCGAGGGGAATGTTACACCTACTGTATAACGGGATACAATGTTACACCCACTGTATAACGGGATACAATGTTACACCTACTGTATAACGAGATACAATTTTAAACCTACCGTATAACAAGATACAATGTTACACCTACTGTATAATGAGATACAAATTTACACCTACTGTATAACGGGATAAAATGTTACACCTACTGTATAACGGGATACATTGTTACACCTACTGTATAACGGGATATAACGTTACACCTACTGTACAACAAGATACAATGTTACACCTACTGCATAACGGGATACATTGTTACACCTACTGTATAACGAGATACATTGTTACACCTACTGTATAACGAGATACATTGTTACACCTACTGTATAACGAGATACAATGTTACACCTACTGTATAACAAGATACAATGTTACACCTACTGTATAACGGGATACAATGTTACACCTACTGTATAACGAGATACAATATTACACCTACTGTATAATGAGATGCAATGTTACACCTCCTGTATAACGGGATAAAATGTTACACCTACTGTATAACGGGATACATTGTTACACCTACTGTATAACGGGATATAATGTTACACCTACTGTACAACAAGATACAATGTTACACCTACTGTATAACGAGATACATTGTTACACCTACTGTATAACGAGATACAATGTTACACCTACTGTATAACAAGATACAATGTTACACCTACTGTATAACGAGATACAATGTTACACCTACTGTATAACAAGATACAATGTTACACCTACTGTATAACAAGATACAATGTTAAACCTACTGTATAACGAGATACAATGTTACACCTACTGTATAACGAGATACAATGTTACACCTACTGTATAACGAGATACAATGTTACGCCTACTGTATAACGAGATACAATGTTACACCTACTGTATAACAAGATACAATGTTACACCTACTGTATAACGAGATACAATGTTACACCTACTGTATAACGAGATACAATGTTACACCTACTGTATAACGAGATACAATGTTAAACCTACTGTATAACGAGATACAATGTTACACCTACTGTATAACGAGATACAATGTTACACCTACTGTATAACGAGATACAATGTTACGCCTACTGTATAACGAGATACAATGTTACACCTACTGTATAACGAGATACAATTTTACACCTACTGTATAACAAGATACAATGTTACTTTTACTGTATAACGGGATACAAAGTTACACCTACTGTAAAACAGGATATAATGTTACACCTACTGTATATCGAGATACAACGTTACACCTACTGTATAACAAGATACAATGTTACACCTACTGTATAACGGGATAAAATGTTACACCTACTGTATAACGAGATACATTGTTACACCTACTGTATAACGGGATACAATGTTACACCTACTGTATAACAAGATACAATGTTACACCTACTGTATAACGAGATACATTGTTACACCTACTGTATAACGGGATACAATGTTACACCTACTGTATAACAAGATACAATGTTACACCTACTGTATAACAAGATACAATGTTAAACCTACTGTATAACGAGATACAATGTTACACCTACTGTATAACGAGATACAATGTTACACCTACTGTATAACGAGATACAATGTTACGCCTACTGTATAACGAGATACAATGTTACACCTACTGTATAACGAGATACAATGTTACACCTACTGTATAACAAGATACAATGTTACACCTACTGTATAACAAGATACAATGTTACACCTACTGTATAACAAGATACAATGTTAAACCTACTGTATAACGAGATACAATGTTACACCTACTGTATAACGAGATACAATGTTACACCTACTGTATAACGAGATACAATGTTACACCTACTGTATAACGGGATACAATGTTACACCTACTGTATAACGGGATACAATGTTACACCTACTGTATAACGAGATACAATGTTACACCTACTGTATAACAAGATACAATGTTACTTTTACTGTATAACGGGATACAATGTTACACCTACTGTAAAACAGGATATAATGTTACACCTACTGTATATCGAGATACAACGTTACACCTACTGTATAACAAGATACAATGTTACACCTACTGTATAACGGGATAAAATGTTATACCTACTGTATAACGAGATACATTGTTACACCTACTGTATAACGGGATACAATGTTACACCTACTGTATAACAGGATACAATTGTTACACCTATTGTGTAACAAGATACTTTGTTACACCTACTGTGTAATGGGATATAATGTTAGACCTACTGTTTAACGGGATACAATGTTTCACCTACTGTATAACGAGATACAATGTTACACCTACTGTATAACAAGATACAACGTTACACCTACTGTATAACAAGATACATCGTTACACCTAATGTATACCGAGATACAATGTTACATCTACTGTATAATGAGATACAATGTTACACCTACTGTACAACAAAATACAATGTTACACCTACTGTATAACAAGATACAATGTTACACATACTGTATAACAAGCTACAATGTTACATTTACTGTATAATGGGATACAATGTTACACCTACTGTATATCGAGATACAACGTTACACCTTCTGTTTAACGAGATACAATGTTACACCTACTGTATAACGATATACATTGTTACACCTACTGTATAACGGGATACAATGTTACACCTACTGTACAACAAGATACAATGTCACACCTACTGTATAACGGGATACAATGTTACACCTACTGTACAACAAGATACAATGTTACACCTACTGTATAACGGGATAAATTGAATGGGATACAATGTTACACCTACTGTATAACAGGATACAATTGTTACACCTATTGTATAACAAGATACTTTGTTACACCTACTGTGTAACGGGAAATAATGTTAGACCTATTGTATAGCAAGATACAATGTTACACCTACTGTTTAATGGGATACAATGTTACACCTACTGTATAACAAGATACAATGTTACACCTACTGTATAACGGGATAAAATGAATGGGATACAATGTTACACCTATTGTATAAAAAGATACAATTTTACGCCTACTGTATAACGAGATACAATGTTACAACTACTGTATAACGGGATACAATGTTACACCTATTGTATAACAAGATACTTTGTTACACCTACTGTATAAAGGGATACGATTTTACACCTACTGTATAACAGGATACATTGTTACACCTACTGTATAACGGGATACAATTTTACACCTACTGTATAACAGGATACATTGTTACACCTACTGTGTAACGGGATAAAATGAATGGGATACAATGTTACACCTACTATATAACGAGATACAATGTTACACCTACTGTATAATGGGATACAATGTTACACCTACTGTATATCGGGATACGATGTTATACCTACTGTATAACAGGATACAATTAATGGGATACAATGTTACACCTAGTGTATAACAAGATAAAATGCTACACCTACTGCATAACGAGATACAATTAGAGATGAGCGAACTTTTGAAAAGTTCGATTCGGCCGATTCGCCGAATTTCACAAAGAAATTCGGGTTCGGCCGAATCGAACTTTTACGAAGTTCCCCATCATAAATGCCGGCATTTAAAAAACAAAAACAAAAAAAAAAAAAGCATTTTTGCCGGCATGGTGGGAGCGGGCCGGCCCGCTCCGCTGTCAGCGGAACCGGCCGGCCCGCTCCCACCATGCCGGCATTTCAAAAAAAAGCAAACACTTACCTGCAGGTCCGGAGCGTGGAGGCCGGCGCCGCTCTCAGCTGTCATCTGAGGGCACGTCATCAGAGGGCGCACTGATGACGCGCCCTCAGATGACAGCTGAGAGCGGCGCCGGCCTCCACGCTCCGGACCTGCAGGTAAGTGTTTGCTTTTTTTTGAAATGCCGGCATGGTGGGAGCGGGCCGGCCGGTTCCGCTGACAGCGGAGCCGGCCTGCCCACTCCCACCATGCCGGCAAAAATGCTTTTTTTTTTTTTTTTTTTGTTTTTTAAATGCCGGCATGGTGGGAGCGGGCCGGCCGGCTTTACCGGCCCGCCGGCCGGCTCCGCTGTCAGCCGGCTGGCCCGCTCCCACCATGCCGGCATTTTTTTTTTTTAATTTCAGGAAAAATTCGATCGGCACGAACCACAAAATATTCGGGTTCGTGCCGAATCGAATATTTCCTGAAATTCGGAGCGAATTCCGGTTCGTCCGAACCGGTTCGCTCATCTCTAGATACAATGTTACACCTACTGTATAATGAGATACAATGCTACATCTACTGTGTAACGGGATACAATGTTACACCTACTGTATAATGGGATAGAATGTTACATCTACTGTATAATGGGATACAATGTTACACCTACTGTATAATGAGATACAATGCTACATCTACTGTGTAACGGGATACAATGTTACACCTATGGTATAACGGGATACAATGTTACATCTACTGTATAAAGGGATACAATGTTACACCCACTGTTCTAGGGGATACAATGTTACTCCTACTGTATAACAAGATACAATGGTATACCCACTGTATAACGGGATACAATGTTACACCTACTGTATAACGGGATACAATGTTACACCTACTGTATAACGGGATACAGTGTTACATCTACTGTATAACGGGATACAGTGTTACATCTACTGTATAACGGGATACAATGTTACACCTAATGTATAACGAGATACAATGTTACACCTACTTTATACCAGGATACAATTAATGGGATACAATGTTACACCTACTGCATAACGGGATACAATGTTACACCTATTGTATAATGGGATACATTGTTACAACTACTGTATAACAGGATACAATGTTATACCTACTGTATAACAGGATACAATTGTTACACCTCATGTATAATGGGATACAATGTTACACCTGTTGTATAACAAGATACAATGTTACACCTACTGTATAATGGGATAAACTGTTACACCTACTGTATAATGTGAATGTACAATGTACAATCTTTCTCTGATAATAAGATACAGGGTTACTGGCAAAACCTCTAGCAAGGGGATGAGAAAATCAACAGGACTAGAATTTTATCATCAACATCCATCTATCCTACTATAAAGAGAATATACAAACATAAGATGGAGCATGTGCTCTCCTTTTGCCATCAACACATAACTATAGGGAATGCGACCACACCGGGGCCCAGAAGGTCAGCGGAGCCTCATTACTGTTGCTCTTCCATGTTATTTATCATATATGTGCTCACTTGGCATAATTTAGAGAAAGGAAACTCCATTCCTCGCTGTTTTTCAGGCTTTGCATCCAATTGAGGTAAAAGACTAAAGAAAAAATTACTGTATGAGCCTTGACAGGGCCCCATTTAATGTTCGCAACAGGGCCCCCGTCTCTGACCATCAACCTACTTTTTTAGAATTAGACCTGGAGGAAGTCGAACCAAAGGCAAATCTATTTTCTTTAAATTTGGAGGTGACTGCAGATTCCCTTGTTGTCTATCCCCCTTTATGGGGACCTAAAATGCTTTTAAGTTATAATGACAAAAAGAAAAGTTAACCCAGTAAAAATCTATGTGAGTTATCGCAGGGTGAAGGGGTGTCAGGATTTCAATACGGTGCTGGTCATCTTTTTAGTCATGATTAGTGTTGGGCAGGGGCAGGCTGACCATAGGTAGACCTGAGACAATGCCCGATAGGCCGCACTGCTTTGGGGCCAGTTGGGTTGCTGCTTTTAATACCCACAATCCCTGCCCCTTAGTCTTCCTCTCAGCACCCTGTACCCACAAGCTAGGGAACCCACAAGCTAGGGAACCCCAGCCCCCAATGCTATAGCCCCAGCATCATGGTTGGGGGCATCAGCAGGGATGTCTCAGGCCGACGAAGGGCATGTAAAATCCAGGGCTGACTTTTGCCCACAGTCCGACACTGGTGTTGGGGGCAGGGTGTCTCTAGGTGTGTAGAGGTGGTGTCTAGGTGTGTAGAGGTGGTGTCTAGATGTGTAGAGGTGGTGTCTAGGTGTGTAGAGGTGGTGTCTAGATGTGTAGAGGTGGTGTCTAGGTGTGTAGAGGTGGTGTCTAGGTGTGTAGAGGTGGTGTCTAGGTGTGTAGAGGTGGTGTCTAGGTGTGTAGAGGTGGTGTCTAGGTGTGTAGAGGTGGTGTCTAGGTGTGTAGAGGTGGTGTCTAGGTGTGTAGAGGTGGTGTCTAGGTGTGTAGAGGTGGTGTCTAGGTGTGTAGAGGTGGTGTCTAGGTGTGTAGAGGTGGTGTCTAGGTGTGTAGAGGTGGTGTCTATGTGTGTGGAGGCGGTGTCTAGGTGTGGAGTTGGTTTCTAGGTGTGTGGAGGTGGCCTCTAGGTGTGTGGAGGTGGTCTCTAGGTGTGTGGAGGTGGTGTCTAGGTGTAGAGGTGGTGTCTAGGTGTAGAGGTGGTGTCTAGGTGTAGAGGTGGTGTCTAGGTGTAGAGGTGGTCTCTAGGTGTGGAGGTGGTGTCTACGTGTGTGGAGGTGGTGTCTACGTGTGTGGAGGTGGTGTCTACGTGTGTGGAGGTGGTGTCTACGTGTGTGGAGGTGGTGTCTACGTGTGTGGAGGTGGTGTCTACGTGTGTGGAGGTGGTGTCTAGGTTTGGAGGTGGTGTCTAGGTTTGAAGATGGTCTCTAGGTGTGTGGAGGTGTCTCTAGGTGTGGAGATGGTCCCTAGGTGTGTGGAGGTGGTCTCTAGGTGTGGAGGTGGTCTCTAGGTGAGGAGGTGGTCTCTAGGTGTGTGGAGGTGGTCTCTAGGTGTGTGGGGGTGTCTCTAGGTGTAGAGGTGGTGTCTAGGTGTGTGGAGGTGGCCTCTAGGTGTGGAGGTGGTCTCTAGGTGTGGAGGTGGTCTCTAGGTGTGGAGGTGGTCTCTAGGTGTGGAGGTGGTCTCTAGGTGTGTGGAGGTGTCTCTAGGTGTGTGGAGGTGGTCTCTAGGTGTGTGGAGGTGGTCTCTAGGTGTGTGGAGGTGGTCTCTAGGTGTGGAGGTGGTCTCTAGGTGTGGAGGTGGTCTCTAGGTGTGGAGGTGGTCTCTAGGTGTGTGGAGGTGGTCTCTAGGTGTGTGGAGGTGGTGTCTAGGTGTGGAGGTGGTCTCTAGGTGTGTGGTTGGCGGTGTCTAGGTGTGGAGGTTGTCTCAAGGTGTGGAGGTGTCTCTAGGTGGGGAGGTGGTCTCTAGGTGTGTGAGGGTGTCTCTAGGTGTAGAGGTGGTGTCTAGGTGTGTGGAGGTGGCCTCTAGGTGTGGAGGTGGTCTCTAGGTGTGGAGGTGGTCTCTAGGTGTGGAGGTGGTCTCTAGGTGTGGAGGTGGTCTCTAGGTGTGGAGGTGGTCTCTAGGTGTGGAGGTGGTCCCTAGGTGTGTGGAGGTGTCTCTAGGTGTGTGGAGGTGTCTCTAGGTGTGTGGAGGTGGTCTCTAGGTGTGTGGAGGTGGTCTCTAGGTGTGTGGAGGTGGTCTCTAGGTGTGGAGGTGGTCTCTAGGTGTGGAGGAGGTCTCTAGGTGTGGAGGTGGTCTCTAGGTGTGGAGGTGGTCTCTAGGTGTGTGGAGGTGGTGTCTAGGTTTGGAGGTGGTGTCTAGGTGTGGAGGGGGTCTCTAGGTGTGGGGAGATGGTCTTTGGGTGTGGAGATGGTGTCTAGGTATGTGGAGATGGTCTCTAGATGTGGAGGTGGTTTCTAAGTGTGGAGATGGTCTCTAGGTGTGGAGGTGGTGTCTAGGTGTGGAGGTGGTGTCTAGGTGTGTGGAGGTGGTGTCTAGGTGTGTGGAGGTGGTGTCTAGGTTTGGAGGTGGTGTCTAGGTGTGTGGAGGTGGTGTCTAGGTGTGTGGAGGTGGTGTCTAGGTGTGTGGAGGTGGTCTCTAGGTTTGTGGTTGGTGGTGTCTAGGTGTGGAGGTTGTCTCTAGGTGTGGAGGTTGTCTCTAGGTGTGTGGAGGTGGTCTCTAGGTGTGTGGAGGTGGTCTCTAGGTGTGTGGAGGTGGTCTCTAGGTGTGTGGAGGTGGTCTCTAGGTGTGTGGAGGTGGTCTCTAGGTGTGTGGAGGTGGTCTCTAGGTGTATGGAGGTGGTCTCTAGGTGTATGGAGGTGGTCTCTAGGTGTGGAGGTGGTGTCTACGTGTGTGGAGGTGGTGTCTACGTGTGTGGAGGTGGTGTCTACGTGTGTGGAGGTGGTGTCTACGTGTGTGGAGGTAGTGTCTACATGTGTGGAGGTGGTGTCTACATGTGTGGAGGTGGTGTCTACATGTGTGGAGGTGGTGTCTAGGTTTAGAGGTGGTGTCTAGGTTTGGAGGTGGTGTCTAGGTTTGGAGGTGGTCTCTAGGTTTGGAGGTGGTCTCTAGGTTTGGAGGTGGTCTCTAGGTTTGGAGGTGGTCTCTAGGTTTGGAGGTGGTCTCTAGGTTTGGAGGTGTCTCTAGGTTTGGAGGTGTCTCTAGGTTTGGAGGTGTCTCTAGGTTTGGAGGTGGTCTCTAGGTTTGGAGGTGGTCTCTAGGTTTGGAGGTGGTCTCTAGGTTTGAAGAGGTGTCTCTAGGTGTGAAGAGGTGTCTCTAGGTGTGAAGAGGTGTCTCTAGGTGTGAAGAGGTGTCTCTAGGTGTGGAGATGGTCCCTAGGTGTGTGGAGGTGGTCTCTAGGCGTGGAGGTGGTCTCTAGGTGTGGAGGTGGTCTCTAGGTGTGGAGGTGGTCTCTAGGTGAGGAGGTGGTCTCTAGGTGAGGAGGTGGTCTCTAGGCGTGGAGGTGGTCTCTAGGTGTGGAGGTGGTCTCTAGGTGTGGAGGTGGTCTCTAGGTGTGGAGGTGGTCTCTAGGTGTGTGGAGGTGGTCTCTAGGTGGAGGTGTCTCTAGGTGTGTGGAGGTTGTCTCTAGGTGTGTGGAGGTTGTCTCTAGGTGTGTGGAGGTGTCTCTAGGTGTGTGGAGGTGATCTCTAGGTGTGTGGAGGTGATCTCTAGGTGTGTGGAGGTGATCTCTAGGTGTGTGGAGGTGGCCTTTCTAGGTGTGTGGAGGTGGCCTCTCTAGGTGTGTGGAGGTGGCCCCTCTAGGTGTGTGGAGGTGGCCTCTCTAGGTGTGGGGAGATGGTCTCTGGGTGTGGGGAGATGGTCTCTGGGTGTGGAGATGGTGTCTAGGTGTGTGGAGGTGTCTCTAGGTGTGGGGAGGTTTCTCTAGGTGTGGGGAGATGGTGTCTAGGTGTGTGGAGGTGTCTTTAGGTGTGGAGGTGTCTCTAGGTGTGTGGAGGTGATCTCTAGGTGTGTGGAGGTGGCCTCTAGGTGTGTGGAGGTGGCCTCTAGGTGTGTGGAGGTGGCCTCTAGGTGTGTGGAGGTGGCCTCTAGGTGTGTGGAGGTGGCCTCTAGGTGTGTGGAGGTGGCCTCTAGGTGTGTGGAGGTGGCCTCTAGGTGTGTGGAGGTGGTCTCTAGGTGTGTGGAGGTGGTCCCTAGGTGTGTGGAGGTGTCTCTAGGTGTGTGGAGGTGATCTCTAGGTGTGGAGGTGGCCTCTCTAGGTGTGTGTCAGGCCGAGGGACACCCGCCTTCAGAGTAAGCCCACAACCCCCAATCTCCGCTGCTAGCTTCACCTTTAGACAAGCCCCCGTTTGCCGGGACGCTTTATACGCCTCGCCGGACACGGTTGCCCCCAGGACTTAATAGCACAAAGGATGTGAGCTTACAGGGGTTGAAGGCAGATGAACCAGAGGCCAGACTGGGCAATGTCGGGTAAGTACAGGAAACAGTTCGGGTGCTTCGGGAACAGGTAATACTGGAAGCAATTCGGGTGCTCAGGAGAATTCAAACGAAGTCAGACGTCAAGCCAGGGGTCACAACGGGAGGTCAGAGAGCTGCGCAGTACAAAGGATGAGACGAAGACGTGGTCGAGATTCAAGCAGATGGTCAATAACGATATAAACAGGCAATCACAGCAACAATAGCAAGCCAGCTAAACGCTATCACAGGCACTGACACACTGAAGAGGTAATCCCTTTATAGGACTGAACCCGGCTGGATTGGACAGGGAGGCAGTGACTGTGATTGGTGCACTTTGGATCTGTGTGCTGACTGGTGCACTTCGGATCTGTGGTTTGATTGGTGCACTTGGAGAGCTCTGGGCTGATTGCCCCAGCTGAACTCCAAAGGCATACTGCCCAGAACTGCACCTCCTAGGTTTAGCTCTTTTAAACAGCCTCCAGTGGCCACTGGATAGCCCCACCTGAGGACATAAGCTGACTGTACTCGCGCGCAAGCACGAGTAGAATGATAGTGGACGAGGGCGCGCTCCGCGACACGCGCGCCGCTGGAGCTGGCATCTGAGGCAGAAGCGGCTGCTGGGCAGGAGAAACCCTGGCCAGTTGCCTAGGGACACCACAGGCACGGACTGAAGGCAAGTCATTCATGACAGTGTGGGGAGATGGTCTCTGGGTGTGGAGATGGTGTCTAGGTGTGTGGAGATGGTCTCTAGGTGAGGAGGTGTCTCTAGATGTGGAGGTGGTCTCTAAGTGTGGAGATGGTCTCTAGGTGTGGAGATGGTCTCTAGGTGTGGAGATGGTCTCTAGGTGTGGAGGTGGTGTCTAGGTGTGTGGAGGTGGTGTCTAGGTTTGGAGGTGGTGTCTAGGTGTGTGGAGGTGGTTTCTAGGTGTGGAGGTGGTCTTTAGGTGTGTGGAGGTGGTGTCTAGGTGTGGAGGTGGTCTCTAGGTGTGTGGAGGTGGTGTTTAGGTGTGGAGGTTGTCTCTAGGTGTGGAGGTTGTCTCTAGGTGTGTGGAGGTGTCTTTAGGTGTGTGGAGGTGGTCTCTAGGTGTGTGGAGGTGTATCTAGGTGTGTGGAGGTGGTCTCTAGGTGTGTGGGGGTGGTCTCTAGGTGTGTGGAGGTGGTTTCTAGGTGTATGGAGGTGGTCTCTAGGTGTGGAGGTGGTTTCTAGGTGTATGGAGGTGGTCTCTAGGTGTGTGGAGGTGGTCTCTAGGTGTGTGGAGGTAGTCTCTAGGTGTGTAGAGGTGGTCTCTAGGTGTGGAGATGGTGTCCAGGCGTGGAGGTGGTCTCTAGGTGTGTGGAGGTGGTATCTAGGTGTGTGGAGGTGGTTTCTAGGTGTATGGATGTGGTCTCTAGGTGTGTGGAGGTGGTCTCTAGGTATGTGGAGGTAGTCTCTAGGTGTGTAGAGGTGGTCTATAGGTGTGGAGATGGTGTTCAGGTGTGGAGGTGGTCTCTAGGTGTGTGGAGGTGGTCTCTAGGTGTGTGGAGGTGTCTCTAGGTGTGGAGGTGGTGTCTAGGTGTGGAGGTGGTCTCTAGATGCGTGGAGGTGGTGTCTAGGTTTGGAGGTAGTCTCTAGGTGTGTGGAAGTGGTCTCTAGATGTGTGGAGGTGGTGTCCAGGTGTGGAGGTGGTCTATATGTGTGTGGAGGTGGTATCTAGGTTTGGAGGTGGTCTCTAGATGTGGAGGTGGTGTCTAAGGTTTGGAAGTGGTCTCTAGATGTGTGGAGGTGGTGTCTAGGTTTGGAGGTGGTCTCTAGGTGTGTGGAGGTGGTCTCTAGGTGTGTGGAGGTGGTCTCTAGGTGTGTGGAGGTGGTCTCTAGGTGTGTGAAGGTGGTCTCTAGGTGTGTGAAGGTGGTCTCTAGGTGTGTGGAGGTGGTCTCTAGGTGTGTGAAGGTGGTCTCTAGGTGTGTGAAGGTGGTCTCTAGGTGTGTGGAGGTGGTCTCTAGGTGTGTGGAGGTGGTCTCTAGGTGTGGAGGTGGTCTCTAGGTGAGGAGGTGGTGTCTAGGTGTATGGAGGTGGTCTCTAGGTGTGTGGAGGTGGTCTCTAGGTGTGTGGAGGTGGTCTCTAGGTGTGTGAAGGTGGTCTCTAGGTGTGTGAAGGTGGTCTCTAGGTGTGTGGAGGTGGTCTCTAGGTGTGGAGGTGGTCTCTAGGTGTGTGGAGGTGGTCTCTAGGTGTGTGGAGGTGGTCTCTAGGTGTGGATCGGTGGCTCCGTGGTGAGGATAGGGAAACACTGTAATCAGGACTGGACTAAGTGTGGTGGAGGCCCCTGGGCACAAATCTGGTTGAGGCCCCAGATACTGGCTGTGCTTGGTGGCTTATGTGCAGTGAGCGGCCACCGACTGACAGCTCTGCACCCAGCCATCCCTGTAGCGTTGCTGTTGCTGGCCCTGCGCCCCATCACACCAAAGACTGAAAATCCTCCTGGACCAGACCCATAACCCAAAGGTTTGTGGAGGCCCACTTTGCAGCGCAAGCGGTTGAGGCGTTCCCCTCATAACCCGTCCCTGACTGTAATAGAAAGATGCCTTGTACACACGCTGCTCTTCTATATACATTTCAGATTACCTGCTCTCCTCGGGCCGGCCTCGGTGTCCTCCTCCTCCATGCTGTCGGTTCACTCAGCTCTTGTATGAGGCGAGGAAGTTGTACCAGAAGAAAAGAGGTAGTGAGACTCGAGAGTTCCGTTCCCTCTATAATTGGTGATCAGACATGTCAGTGTGAAACATGAAACAAGATGTGGTTTAGAGCAGTGTTCCCCAACCCGCTCCTCCTCCTCCACCACCTACAGCTCATGCAGATAACTGGATCTACATATCCTCATTAGACAGGGACGGCTCCAGGTTTGTGTGGGCCCTTGGGCAACAGAGTCTTAGTGGGCCCCAAAATAGTGAGTTGTAGCGATTACCCTTATCGCCAGAGGGCTTCACCGCCCGAGACGTCCTTTTCCCAATCGTAAGAGGTGCTGTTGGATTTCCAGAGTCGTCCGTGAGGAAACAGGAACAGCCCTTACAAGGGCTAGTGAATTGTAATATAGTGTTTCCCCCAATAAGAGACAGAACTCAGTATTGAGGGTGAAGGTGAAGTGTCTTTTTTAGTGCCACTCTAGGCCTTATATACACAAGTCTCCATTGCATGACACACACCGACCAATAGCAGGGCACACAATCCCTCAACTCTGCCGGTGACGTAATCAATCAATACAATGGCAGTCAGAACAATGAATAACGTAATCAATCAATACAATGGCAGTCAGAACAATGAATAACGTAATCAATCAATACAATGGCAGTCAGAACAATGAATAACGTAATCAATCAATACACTGGCAGTCTGTAACATGCTTAAGAAAAGGAAAGTAATGAACCTGTGTAAAGTCCAAAGGGGCAGAGCGTCTGTCACATGAGTCATATGATGTCATCTTTCAGCTCCACTGCCACAAATGAGTCTCCTGCTGCTGATCACCGTCCAGTCCTTATTGCCTTCCCTATAACCACCAATCACCCTCCAGTCCTTATTGCCTTCCCCATATCCACCAATCACTCTCCAGTCCTTATTGCCTTCCCTATAAGCACCAATCACCCTCCAGTCCTTATTGCCTTCCCTATAACCACCAATCACCCTCCAGTCCTTATTGCCTTCCCTATAGCCACCAATCACCCTCCAGTCCTTATTGCCTTCCCTATAACCACCAATCATCCTCCAGTCCTTATTGCCTTCCCATATCCACCAATCTCCCTCCAGTCCTTATTGCCTTCCCTATAGCCACCAATCACCCTCCAGTCCTTATTGCCTTCCCTATAACCACCAATCACCCTCCAGTCCTTATTGCCTTCCCTATAGCCACCAATTACCCTCCAGTCCTTATTGCCTTCCCTATAACCACCAATTACCCTCCAGTCCTTATTGCCTTCCCTGTAACCACCAATCACCCTCCAGTCCTTATTGCCTTCCCTATAGCCACCAATCACCCTCCAGTCCTTATTGCCTTCCTTATAGCCACCAATCACCCTCCAGTCCTTATTGCCTTCCCTATAGCCACCAATCATCTTATTGCCTTCCACTGGGTCATTCACTGGCCTTTTCTTAATTAGGTTCAAGACAATGTCATTGTATTTTGATACTGTTACAGGCAATGTCATTGTAGTTTGGATTGTATTACAGACTGCCATTGTGTTGATTGATTACGTCACAGACAATGGCATTGTTCTGATTGATTGTGTTACAGATGTCTATTGTGTTGCTGATTGCGTCACCGGCAGAGTTGAGGGATTGTGTGCCCTGCTGCTATTGGTCGGTGTGTGTGTCATGCAGTTCTCCATCAGGTCCACCTTGCATGGAGACTTGTGTATATAAGGCCTAGAGTGGCACTAATAAAGACTTCACCTTCACCTTCAATACTGAGTTCTGTCTCTTATTGGGGGAAACGCTATATTACAATTCCCTAGCCCTTGTAAGGGCTGTTCCTGTTTCCTCACGGACGACTCTGGGATTCCTGCAGCACCTCTTACGATTGGGAAAAGGACGTCTCGGGCGGTGAAGCCCTCTGGCGATAAGGGTTATCGCTACAATTGGTGGCAAGCGGTCGGATGGTCCTTTCTACCCAGAGAGAGTGCTACCCTGATGGAGAGTCAGTATGACAAGTTGAAAAGGCTGACCCTGAAGGATCTACTCGAGAGCCGGGGAAGGTCAGCTAGCAACCGCCTACGTCGGGAACTGATAGCCGAGCTGATCGAAATGGATCATGCAGCAGTGAGGACCGAAACCAATATAGAGATCGATGAAGACGCTGCTCTCGTTCAAGCGGTTCGGAACAGATTGTCGGTCTATGGCCCGAATCCATCACAGGAACTGATCGACCGAGTCTTCGCCGCAGCGGAGGCAGAGGCCAGTAAGCGAAGGGAAGATCGGCGACTTTTAACCCAGCAGCCTCTCAGCCTCAGTTACACTGGGGGGAGAAAGATTCCATTTGCAGCATTTAAGTCCTTCCAGGAAAGTGACGACGAGATTGACGGATTTTTGGCCGATTTTGAACGGCAGTGCGCTTTACACCGGGTACCAACGGAGGAATGGGTCACCATATTATCAGGGAAACTATCTGGGAAAGCTTCCGATGCTTTCCGGGCCATCCCTGATGTGGACTTACCACACTACCATCTGGTAAAGGAGGCTTTGTTAGCCCAGTACGCTGTCACCCCGAAGGCCTACAGGCGACGATTTCGGGAATTCCAAAAGAAGGGAGGGGATTCTTACACGGAGTGGGCATGTCGCCTCCATCGTGCAGCATCACACTGGGTCACGGGATGCAAAGCCACGACCGCTGAGGATGTACTACAGTTGTTTTTACTAGAACATTTTCTCAATGCCCTGCAACCAGAGCTAAGAGAGTGGGTAAGTGACCGGAGGCCTCTAACGCTACCTGAGGCTGCTCGTCTAGCCGACGAGTACACCGATGCGCGTCAGACAGAACAGTCCGCTCCAAAACCACAACCTCCCATTAAGTTTCAAGCACCTGTGGCTTCAGCGCCAACTCGTGACTCTGGGCCACATAGGCCAGCGCAGAAACCGAACCTCTCCACAGTTCGGTGCCATCGTTGCAAACAATGGGGACATTATCGCAGTGATTGCGCCCTAGAGCGTCCCCGAAACACGTGGGGGCAAAAGCAACCTCCCACCTCCCGTACTCCTGCGGCACACTGTTTGGAAGCTGAGAGCAGTTCGGAAGAGTACCTGGAGGTACTGTATGAAGCTGATCCCGTACAAGCGGCCATCCAAGACAACCGACAGCACCATTGCCGGGAGGTACGAGTCAATGGGCACACCGTGTAAGGATTACGCGACACCGGAGCCACACTTACCTTGCTCCAACCTCATTTGGTCAAGAACAAAGTCCGCACTGGACACACCGTTGCAGTAAGGGTGGCGGGGGGAGCTGTGTTTCGACTCCCCACCGCCTGAGTACATCTTGACTGGGGCGCTGGATCCGGCAGGGTACAGGTGGGACTTATGGACAACTTACCCGCAGAAGTTCTATTGGGAAATGATCTAGGACCAATGACTTCTGCCTACGCTACCTCTGGGCCAGCCAGCGTCAACCCTGTTACAACCCGGCCTCCAGCCCGAGCTGCCGACTCCAGCCCACTGGTCGGGGAGAGCCAGGGGTTTCGCCTGCATCACGTCATGTCTGTTACACGAAGTCAAGAAGAGGATCAGCCATCAGGTTACGTCCTTCCAGAAGGGAAACTTATGCCAAACACTATTTTTGTTGGGGGCATTGGCCGTCGCATTAATCAGCCTGAAATTAAGGATGTTTTTTCAAAGTATGGCGCTGTAAAGAATGTCAAAATTATTAGGGATGCCTCTGGCGTTTCTAAGGGTTATGGTTTTGTCTACTTTTACGATGATGTAGATGTGCAGAAGATTGTGGATTCTCCGATCAGCTTCCATGGAAAGAGATTGAAACTTGGGCCAGCTATAAGAAAGCAAAGCACCTGTGCACACATCCAACCAAGGACTTTGGTGCTGAACTCACCAACGCCACAATATCCCAAAGTTTGGACCCCACCCATGACCGATTCCCATGTACAGCCCACGTCAATGTTTAGTCCGGTTACTCACTATTTGCAGACTTGTCCTTACACAGAACTCTGCCCATAACAAGAGTCCGGACAGCCCCACGTTAACCCGAACAGGGTCAATCCGGGTCTGCCGGGTGTTCCACAAAAAGGGGGCATTGTGACAGACACTCTGCCTTTTGGATGTCATCACTATTCAATTGCCCACCGGGTCATTAACTGGCCTTTTCTTAATTAGGTTCCAGACAATGTCATTGTATTTTGATACTGTTACAGGCAATGTCATTGTATTTTGATACTGTTACAGGCAATGTCATTGTAGTTTGGATTGTATTACAGACTGCCATTGTGTTGATTGATTACGTCACAGACAATGGCATTGTTCTGATTGATTGTGTTACAGATGTCTATTGTGTTGCTGATTGCGTCACCGGCAGAGTTGAGGGATTGTGTGCCCTGCTGCTATTGGTCGGTGTGTGTGTCATGCAGTTCTCCATCAGGTCCACCTTGCATGGAGACTTGTGTATATAAGGCCTAGAGTGGCACTAATAAAGACACTTCACCTTCACCCTCAATACTGAGTTCTGCCTCTTATTGGGGGAAACGCTATATTACAATTCACTAGCCCTTGTAAGGGCTGTTTCTAGTTCCTCACAGACGATTCTGGGATTCCTGCAGCACCTCTTACGATTGGGAAAAGGACGTCTCGGGCGGTGAAGCCCTCCGGCGATAAGGGTTATCGCTACACTTCCTTATAGCCACCAATCACCCTCCAGTCCTTATTGCCTTCCCTATAGCCACCAATCACCCTCCAGTCCTTATTGCCTTCCCTATAGCCACCAATCACCCTCCAGTCCTTATTGCCTTCCCTATAGCCACCAATCACCCTCCAGTCCTTATTGCCTTTCCTATAGCCACCAATCACCCTCCAGTCCTTATTACCTTCCCTATAGCCACCAATCACCCTCCAGTCCTTATTGCCTTCCCTATAGCCACCAATCACCCTCCAGTCCTTATTGCCTTCCCTATAGCCACCAATCACCCTCCAGTCCTTATTGCATTCCCCATATCCACCAATCAACCAGTCCTTATTGCCTTCCCTATAGCCACCAATCACCCTCCAGTCCTTAAATCCTTCCCTATAGCCATCAATCACCCTCCAGTCCTTATTGTCTTCCTTATAGCCACCAATCACCCTCCAGTACTTATTGTCTTCCTTATAGCCACCAATCACCCTCCAGTCCCTATTGCCTTCCCTTCATCCTTGTTGCATTCTCTACTGCCACCAAGCATCCTTCAGCCATTACTGCTTGCTTCGCTGTGACTACAGACTCCATCATTGCTGTCAGTTGTCACCTGGTTCTGGCCACCTTCTGAGCTTCCATCAGTTGCCCTCCGTTCCAGGCCACCTTCTCCATTGTTGCTGACCTGCACACAACACCCAGCATTTGGTGGGTCAGATCCACTGTAAATTAATACCATGGCCAAGTGTGAGCCTGAGTGGGCCCCTGAAGATGCCAAGGGCCCTGGCAACTGCCCAGGTTTGCCCTGTGCTGGCGCCGGCCCTGTCATTAGAGATGTGCGTGTAGTAACTTATAGCAGGTGCAAAGGACTTCTTTAGACAATGAACATGTGCAGGGTTTTATCAAGCACGCATTGTCTTTAGAAATAACTTTAGGAAGGAACAATCCAGCCAGCACGGCCTATTTTCTAAGCCCCCCCCCGCCCCCCGCCCTGCCACCCTTCCCTAGAGCTGAGGCAGGGCAGGGTGGTTATAAAAATTAAGCACTAACCTCCACCAGAATCCAGAGGTGGGGTTTGGCCAAGCCCAGCACCACCAAAGCTCGTGTCGCCTTTCATCACATTCTCCACTTAAATAGGTGAGCATGAGCGTACTCAGTGTAGAGAATACGCTCTACCGCGGCATCAGGAAGGTTCAGGAAAGATGGCGGCATCCTCCACTGAAGTTGGCTGATCCTCACTGCTGGATTGTGGTAAAAGTAAGTGCTTTTTTAATGTAACCTCCCGGCCTGTCTTAGCATGAGCAAGAGCACACTCAGTGTAGAGAACGTGCTCTACAGCAGCATCAGGAGGGTGCAGGAAAGATGGCGGCATCCGGCGCTGCAGTTGGAAGATCCTCGCTGCTGGATTGTGGTAAAAGTAAGTGCTTTTTTATGTAACCCCCCCGGCCTGTCTTAGCATGAGCAAGAGCGTACTCATTGTAGAGAACGTGCTCTACGTCGGCATCAGGAGGGTGCAGGAAAGATGGCGGCATCCGCCACTGGAGTTGGCAAATACTCCCTGCTGGATTGTGGTAAAAGGTAAGTGCTTTTTTTATGTACCCCCCCCGGCCTGTCTTAGCATGAGCAAGAGCGCACTCAGTGTAGAGAACCCGCTCTACGACGGCATAAGGGGGGTGCAGAAAAGATGGCGTCAACCGGCACCGGAGTTAGCAGATACTCCCTGCTGGATTGCGGTGAAGGTAAGTGCTTTTTTATGTAACCCCCGGCCTGTCTTAGCATGAGCAAGCTCAGTGTAGAGAACACATCCTAGGGCGGGATCAGGAGGGTGCAGGAAAGATGGCGGCATCCGCCACCGGAGTTGGCAGATCCTCACTGCTGGATTGCGGTGGAGGTAAGTGCTTTTTTATTTATAGAGAACGCGCTCTACAGTGGCATTAGGAGGGTGCAGGAAAGATGGCGGCATCCAGCACCGGAGTTGGCAAATACTCCCTGCTGGATTGTGGTAAAGGTAAGTGCTTTCTTTATGTACCCCCCCCCGGCCTGTCTTAACATGAGCAAGAGCGAACTCAGTGTAAAGAACATGCTCTATGTCGGCATCAGGAGGGTGCAGGAAAGATGGCGGCATCCGCCACTGGAGTTGGCAAATACTCCCTGCTGGATTGTGGTAAAAGGTACGTGCTTTTTTTATGTACCCCCCCGACCGGTCTTAGCATGATCAAGAGCGCACTCAGTGTAGAGAACGCGCTCTATGACGGCATAAGGAGGGTGCAGGAAAGATGGCGGCAACCGGCACCGGAGTTAGCAGATACTCCCTGCTGGATTGCGGTGAAGGTAAGTGCTTTTTTATGTAACCCCCGGCCTGTCTTAGCATGAGCAAGAGCACACTCAGTGTAGAGAACACATCCTAGGGCGGCATCAGGAGGGTGCAGGAAAGATGGCGGCATCTGGCACCGGAGTTGGCAGATCCTCACTGCTGGATTGCGGTGGAGGTAAGTGCTTTTTTATGTACCCCCCGGCCTGTCTTAGCATGAGCAAGAGCGCACTCAGTGTAGAAAACGTGTTCTACGCCGGCATCAGGAGGGTGCAGGTACAGTGGCGTCATACGCCACTGTAGTTGGAAGATCCTCCCTGCTGGATTGTGGCCGAGGTAAGTGCTTTTTTATGTACCCCCCCCCAGCCTGTCTTAGAATGAGCAAGAGCACAGTGTAGAGAACACGGTCCACGGCGGCATCAGGTGGGTGCAGGAAAGATGGCGGCATCCAGCACTGGAGTTGGCAGATCTTCCCTACTGGATTGCGGTGACGGTAAGTGTTTTTTAATGTAACCCCCGGCCTGTCTTAGCATGAGCAAGAGCGCACTCAGTGTACAGAACGCGCTCTACGGCGGCATCAGGGGGTGCAGGAAAGATTGCGGCATCCGCCACTGGAGTTGGCAGATTCTAGGTGCTAGATTGTGGTAAAAGTAAGTGCTTTTTTTATGTACCCCCCGGCCTGTCTTAGCATGAGCAAGAGCGCACTCAGTGTAGAGAACACACCCTAGGGCGGCATCAGGAGGGTGCAGGAAAGATGGCGGCATCCGCCACTGGAGTTGGCAGATCCTCGCTGATGTATTGCGGCACAGGTAAGTGCTTTTTATGTAACACCCCGCTCCGTCCCATCTTAGGGAAGGATGGCATGGCCGAGGGATTGGGAAAATGGGCCATGCTGGCTGGAGGGGCTCTTTAAGATCCACAAAACAGTTGAGCGTCCAACAGAATCAATGGAATCTATAACTCACATAGGGGGAGGCACACAAAGTAGCCAATGCCTGTGTTTTTGAAGCAGGATTTCAGGCAGACCCCGCCTATTATGCTAATTATTATGCAGCGCCAAAAAGCCAAGAGCCACGTCCACTTGCTTTAGAGGAGAAATCATAAGGTGAACCCGTAAACCTCAAAATCTCAGGCATTTCTTCTTCAATTGAAATACGGAAAACAGTTTAGGACAGCGCCAAGCGTAGCCGGCACAATGGCGTAACAATTACATTTGCCTTTAATATCAAGAGGAACAACACACCCGGTTTTCAGTTTTAGGGCTGTTGGCCCTCTCAGTGGGGGCATCCCGCATTGGGGCGCTCTGGGTTACATCAACCCGATTTTGAGACATGGAACTGTTTGAGGCTATTTTTTTGATGAATGTTGTGACAGACTCTCTGCCCTTTGGACTTTACACAGGTTCATTACTTTCCTTTTCTTAAGCATGTTACAGACATTCCCCTCGATTCAAAGAGCAAAAGTTAATTGATTTTGGATCGAGAATCGTAAGTTTGGGTGAGTGTTAGTCATTTTTTCCAGTTTTTTTGGCCATTTCCGACTCGCAGGAGCCTACGTTCGAATGCGTATATGCTCTTACGATCATCGCAAGTTCGTTCCTAAATTTTAGGATCAAAACGTAAAACTTAGGATAATCGGATGTGTTTCCGTGTGATTCAGAGAACAGTTTTCCAACCTCTAAATACGTTTTAAAAGAAAGCCACTGCCGACACCTTTTAGCAGTCGGATTGCTGTTCTTGAACAGGTTTTTTGGCTATGTGGAGGAGTCTGCGCGTCTTGAGCTCCAATGAACTGCATGTATCAGCATGGCCGAGGCCATAAATTGTATGGCAATGCATACCTGATTCATGTATGCCTTCTAAAAGCATTTTAATGTGGACCTTAATTAGTCCTTTGCATGTAAACCTTTATTTTGCAATATATTTGCGTTAATTAAAGAAATTTATGTCCTTTGGTATTTATTTTTAAATTGATGTACTAGAATAATATTTTTAGATTGCATTTATTGGTGTAGTTGTTTACCTTTGCTTTGTTTAATTATTTAAGCACATCTTTGGTCAGATGCATCACACTTACTGAGGAGAGGAGAGCGGGATAAAGTGCAGGATGTGGGTTACTGCTGTATTTTGCACAGACACAGCAGAGCTGGGGGCACGGAAAGGTCAGAAATCAAAGAATCCAGAGCAACACAGTCACAAGGCCCTTTCTGTTTGCAGGCTGCCCGATAATACCTGAGCCGCCATCTTGGCTGTTTCTAGGCTCATAACATGCAGAAGTTGCTGGGTGTTTTTTATATTTGAGAGCAATCTGTATGTAGAGGGTGTGGGTAACCACACACAAAATTTAAAGTTGTACCATTTGAAGCCAAAATATTAAAATAAAATAAAAAATGCAAGTTAACTAAAAATTAAACAAAGTAAGATTTACTTATGCAAATGCATTCATTAATGGTTGGTTACTACAAAATGAATGAAATAAAGAAAAATAAAAGACCAAATATTTAGAATGCACTTTAATGAGGTAAGTTTGTAGTGCGCAGCCGCAAGATCAGAAGGATTTACGTCCAGACAAAAAAGGAAAAAGGGCAAAACCAATGTTGCAACCTGAGAAATGAAACGGAAAATTCAGGATGGAAACTGACATAGGTCTGATTCCCGAACTGCCATACGAACGGACGGACATTTTAGGATAGAAACGTATTTGCTTATAGAATCACTCGCAAGTTCATACGAACGCACGAGCGGACGGGAAAAATAGGATGATCGGCACCAAAATCAAAGCTGTTACATGTTTCTTTGAATCGACCCTATTGTGTTGATTGATTACGTCACAGACAATGGCATTGTTCTGATTGAGTGTATTACAGACGTCTATTGTGTTGCTGATTGCGTCGCCGGCAGAGTTGAGGGATTGTGTGCCCTGCTCCCATTGGTCCGTGTGGTCCACGGGGAAGGTCCCCTTGCATGGAGCCTTGCATATAAGGCCCAGTGTGGCACTAATAAAGTCTACTTCACCTTCACCCTCAATACTGAGTTCTGCCTCTTATTGGGGGAAACGCTATATTACAATTCCCTAGCCCTTGTAAGGGCTGTTCCTGTTTCCTCACGGACGACTCTGGAATTCCAGCAGCACCTCTTACGATTGGGAAAAGGACGTCTCGGGCGGTGAAGCCCTCCGGCGATAAAGGTTATCGCTACAAATGTGTTGTGAGTCAGTCGCACTGAGCTGGCGCTAGCGTTCGCTCCCATACAGCGTATTACTGCGACTCACACAACATATTCATCAATGCCGGCCAGTGACTGCGGCGCCCTGAAAGAAAGATCCATGGCCGAGCACATCGGCTACTAGCGATCGCTCTTAAATCCGCTCTACAGACGCTCATCTGTCGCTAACTGGCGTTAGTAATGAATCAGCCTGCCCGCTGCCTGGACGGCTAAGCAGGTGAGCGGCGCCAAAGGGAGCCTAGTGCGCCACCGGCCGCATCCCTCGCTTATCTCCCGGTGCTGGTGCGCTAAAGCTGAGCTGGGAGATGCAACAAGGACTCCGGGACAAGATGAGTGAAATGGGGCTTTGGGGGAGGGGCGGTTTATACAGCGGGGCATTCCAATTCAGGATGCCCCAAGGACTGGAACTCAGATGGCCCTGGAATCTTTTAGACTCCGGGGCCTCTGATGTTCCTCTTTCAAGTACTTTTTTTGCAGTGGAATTGCCCTGTTATTACCCTCATTTTGCTGCTCTCTACCCTTTACTATCCCCCTTTTACATCCATTAATGGCTTACCATGTTCGGGTTCCTCATTAATTTTAATGAGGTTTGGATCAAGTTCGGGTAACCGTACCTAACTTTAGTTTTAAGTTCGGACAAACTTGCCAAACCCGAACTTCTTCTTTCTGGTTTGTGCAATGTTACCTACTATAAAAAGAAAAAAAAATAATCAAAAACATTCTGCTATGAAAATAATCCTACTATAAAAATAAATGGAAAGAATTCCTACTATATAAAAAATATACAATATACTATCATTATTATTATTATTATTATTATTATTATTATTATTATTATTATTATAAATATGCTATTATATATTATATACTTTATTTAACAAAATTATACTATAAAAAGTAAAAGAAAGAATTCCTACTATTTAAAAAATATACTATATACTATTATTATTATGTTATAAATATACAATATATTATTATATATTATATACTATATATAAAAAAAATTCTACTATAAAATAAATAGAAAGAATTCCTACTATATAAAAAAATATACTATATACTATTATTATTATTATATTATAAATATACTATATACTATTATATATTATATACTATATATAAAAAAAAATCTACTAGAAAGATAAATAGAATTTCTACTATATAAAAATATACTATTACTATTATTTATTATTATATTATAAATATACTATTATATATTATATACTATATATATATATTAAAAAAAAAATTCTACTATAAAAATAAATAGAAATAATTCCTACTATATAAAAAATATACTATATTATTATTATTATTATTATTATTATTATACTATATACTATTATATACTATATATAAAAAAAAAAATTCGACTAGAAAGATAAATAGAAAGAATTCCTACTATATAAAAAATATACTATATACTATTATTATTATATTATAAATATACTGTTATATATTATATACTACATATACAAAAAATCTACTATAAGAATAAATAGAAAGAAATCCTACTATATACAAATATTGTGTCAAACGTTTTTGACTTGAACTTGGCTTGGCACAAAGGGGCCTCTGGTTACTGGGGTCCACTGCAGGGATTCTCTGGTAACCCCGTGGGCCAGTCGGAGCCTGTACACTGCCTCGGAACTGTCAAAAACTGGCACACTTAGGAGCAGGGGCAGACTGGCCATAGGGAGACCTGAGACAAAGCCCGGTGGGCCGCATGGCTTGGGGTCTGGTTAGGCTGCTATTTTTAACACCAACATTCAATCTCTACCCCCTTAGTCTCCCTCTCAGCCCCACTGTACCCACAAGCCAATGAACCCCAGCACCCTGTACCCAGCCCCACTGTACCCACAAGCCAAGGAACTCCATCTCCCTGTACCCAGCCCCACTGTACCCACGAGCCAAGGAACCCCAGCCCCTTATACCCAGCCCCACTGTACCCACAAGCCAATGAACCCCAGCCCCACTGTACCCAGCCCCACTGTACCCACAGGCCAAGGAACCCCATCTCCCTGTACCCAGCCCCACTGTACCCACAAGCCAAGAAACCCAGCCCCCTGTACCCAGCCCCACTGTACCCACGAGCCAAGGAACCCCAGCCCCTTATACCCAGCCCCACTGTACCCACAAGCCAAGGAACCCCAGCCCCACTGTACCCAGCCCCACTGTACCCACAGGCCAAGGAACCCCATCTCCCTGTACCCAGCCCCACTGTACCCACAAGCCAAGAAACCCAGCCCCCTGTACCCAGCCCCACTGTACCCACGAGCCAAGGAACCCCAGCCCCTTATACCCAGCCCCACTGTACCCACAAGCCAAGGAACCCCAGCCCCACTGTACCCAGCCCCACTGTACCCACAGGCCAAGAAACCCCATCTCCCTGTACCCAGCCCCACTGTACCCACAAGCCAAGAAACCCCATCTCCCTGTACCCAGCCCCACTG
Source organism: Gastrophryne carolinensis (assembly GCA_027917425.1). NCBI lineage: Eukaryota > Metazoa > Chordata > Amphibia > Anura > Microhylidae > Gastrophryne > Gastrophryne carolinensis. The sequence continues at coordinate 653,959,162 of CM051234.1, read as the reverse complement.
TACCCACGAGCCAAGGAACCCCAGCCCCTTATACCCAGCCCCACTGTACCCACAAGCCAAGGAACCCCAGCACCCTGTACCCAGCCCCTCTGTACCCACAAGCCAAGAAACCCCATCTCCCTGTACCCAGCCCCACTGTACCCACGAGCCAAGGAACCCCAGCCCCTTATACCCAGCCCCACTGTACCCACAAGCCAAGGAACCCCATCTCCCTGTACCCAGCCCCACTGTACCCACGAGCCAAGGAACCCCAGCCCCTTATACCCAGCCCCACTGTACCCACAAGCCAAGGAACCCCAGTCCTCTGTACCCAGCCCCACTGTACCCACGAGCCAAGGAACCCCAGCCCCTTATACCCAGCCCCACTGTACCCACAAGCCAAGGAACCCCAGTCCTCTGTACCCGGCCCCACTGTACCCACAAGCCAAGGAACCCCAGCCCACTGTACCCACAAGCCAAGGAACCCCAGCACCCTGTACCCAGCCCCACTGTACCCACAAGCCAAGGAACCCCAGCCCCTAATTCTATAGCCCCAGCATCATGGTTGGGAGGGTCTCAGCACAGAAATCTCAGGCCACCCAGGGCTGATTTTTGGCCCCAGTACGCCGCTGCTTGGGAGTACTGATGTTTCCCACAATCCCCTTGTAGTGACTGGTTGCTACTGCTTCAGGGTGAACATTCCCTGCCGGCACAAACTAGTCTGCTGATGGTGGACCTCTCCCACATTGATGGCTGCCACCATGCTGGGTCCCCACTGCCACCCTTGTCCTCTGATGATGATGCAGCGCCATGAGCCGGGAGGTAAGGACCGGAGAGTGGCAGGTTTGACTCCCGGCCATGGGACTGCACTGCTTTGGGGCCAGTTGGGCTGCTGCTTTTAACACCCACATTCAGACCCTGCCCCGTAAGTCTCCTTCTCAGCCCCCTGTACCCAGCCCCACTGCACCCACAAGCCAAGGAACCCCAGCCCCCAATGCTATAGCCCCAGCATCATGGCTGGGGGGGACCTCAGCAGGAATGCTGCGGGCCGTCCAGGGGCTGATAAAACCCAGGGCTGATTTTTGACCCCAGCCCACCACTGCTCATAGCTCTGCTTTAACGAAACTAAACCCCCTTTAGTCTTTACATGAAGGTTACTATGCTTTTTGAGCAATCTTTTCATACCTCCCAAGTGTCCCTGATTTGGAGGTACTGTCCCTATTTTGAGTCCATGTCCCGCTGTCCCTCGTTGTTCTCAATTGTCCCTCTTTGAGGTGTAACATGCAGATCTGCAGCAATAAATGATTCATTCTCCTATACAAAGTGTTTCTATTGTTGTCACTGTTACATCCTATCTCCTATCCATCCCTCAATGAGGGGGCGTGGCTTCATGCAACCCTCAATGAGGGGGCGTGGCTTCATCCATTTCTCAATGTAGTAGGCGTGGCTTCATGCATCCCTCAATGAGGGGATGGGGCCTAATTTACATAGCATCCCTCTTTGAGGTGTAACATGCAGATCTGCAGCAATAAATGATCCATTTGCCTATTCAAAGTGTTTCTATTGCTGTAACTGTTACATCCTATCTCCTATCCATCCCTCAATGAGAGGGCGTGGCTTCATGAAACCCTCAATGAGGGGGCGTGGCCTCATCCATTCCTCAATGTAGGAGGCGTGGCTTCATCCATCCCTCAATGAGGGGGTGTGGCTTGATACATCCCCAATGAGGGGCATGGCTTCATTTAACAATTGTCTCTTTAACACCCTAAAAAGTTGGAGGGTATGTCTTTTGTTAGAGAACAGTGGCAAACTGGGGTAAAAAATCAGCATAATCAAGCTTACATTAGATCATGTTGATCTACCCAGTTCATACACCAGACTTTTATTTGTGGATTTATTGTCCGCCTTCAACACCATTGATCCCCAAATTCTCCATGGGAAAAATGTTTTCACTGGGCATCTCACTAGGTTTATCTGGCTGGATTACCAACTTTCTCACGAACACGACCCAGAGAGTCAAACTGGGCCCCTTTATTTCCTCATCCAGATCAACAAATATAGGTGCACCACAGGGATGTGTTCTATCTCCCCTTCTCTTTTCCATATACACAAATGACTTCAAATCCTCAGATCCGTCTATCAAAATAATCAAGTATGCAGATGATACCACCTTGGTAGGCCTCATCAACGATGAGTCTCCCTACCGAACGCAAGTAAAAAACCTGGAATCCTGGTGCGAAGAGAACAACCTTATCTTGAACATCCGGAAAACGGTTGAACTCGTAGTTGACTTCAGACATTCCCACCTAACGCATCATCCTATTTCCATTGGTGATGGAGAAGTCAACATCGCTACCAGAACAAAATTTCTCGGCACTGTGATCACGCAGGACTTGAAGTGGAGCAGGCAAGCCACCGTCATCTTGAAGAAGGCCCAACAGAGACTATACTTCTTGAAACAACTAGCAAGATACGGTATGTCTAAAAAGATCCAAAAAACCTTTTACAATGGTGCCATAGTATCGATACTGACCTCCTCCTTCCCTGTCTGGTATTGCGGGATCACAGCCAAAGACAAGAACAGGCTGAAGAGGATCACTAGGACTGCCGAGCGGATCATTGGATGCCCCTTACCATCCCTGGAGGAACAATTCATGGGAAGAATCTGCTCAAAGGCAAAAAAAATAGCTGAGGACCCAACACACACAGGTCATTCTTTTTTCAAACTCTTGCCCTTCTCTTTTTCATCTACATAAATGACTTCAAATCCTCAGATCCGTCTATCAAAATAATCAAGTATGCAGATGATACCACCTTGTTAGGCCTCATCAACGACAGCGATGAGTCTCCCTACCGAACACAAGTAAAAAACCTGGAATCCTGGTACGAAGAGAACAACCTTATCTTGAACATCCAGAAAACGGTTGAACTCATAATTGACTTCAGATGTTCCCACCTAACGCACTATCCTATTTCCATCGCTGATGGAGAAGTCAACATCGCTACCAGCACAAAATTTCTCGCCACTGTGATCACACAGGACTTGAAGTGGAGCAGGCAAGCAACCGTCATCTTAAAGAAGGCCCAACAGAGACTATACTTCTTGAGACAACTAGCAAGATACATTGTGTCTAAAAGGATCCTAAAGACCTTTTACAATGGTGCCATAGGATCGATACTGACCTTCTCCATCACTGTCTGGTACAGCGGGGCTACAGTCAAAGATAAAAGCAGGCTGAAGAGGATTACTAGGACTGCCGAGCGGATCATTGGATGCCCCTTACCGGAGGATAACCAGGACTGCCGAGCAGATCATTGGATCCCCCTTACCGGAGGATTACCAGGACTGCTGAGCGGATCATTGGATCCCCCTTACCGGAGGATTACTAGGACTGCCGAGCGGATCATTGGATCTCCCTTACCGGAGGATTACCAGGACTGCCGAGCAGATCATTGGATCCCCCTTACCGGAGGATTACCAGGACTGCTGAGCGGATCATTGGATCCCCATTACCGGAGGATTACCAGGACTGCCGAGCGGATCATTAGATCCCCCTTACTGGAGGATTACTAGGACTGCCGAGCGGATCATTGGATACCCCTTACCGGAGGATTACCAGGACTGCTGAGCGGATCATTGGATCCCCCTTACCGGAGGATTACCAGGACTGCCGAGCGGATCATTAGATCCCCCTTACCGGAGGATTACTAGGACTGCTGAGCGGATCATTGGATACCCCTTACCGGAGGATTACTAGGACTGCCAAGCAGATCATTGGATGCCCCTTACCGGAGGATTACTAGGACTGCCGAGCAGGTCATTGGATCCCCCTTACCGGAGGATTACCAGGACTGCCGAGCGGATCATTGGATCCCCCTTACCGGAGGATTACCAGAACTGCCGAGCGGATCATTGGATCCCCCTTACTGGAGGATTACCAGAACTGCCGAGCGGATCATTGGATCCCCCTTACCGGAGGATAACCAGGACTGCCGAGCGGATCATTGGATGCCCCTTACCAGAGGATTACTAGGACTGCCAAGCAGATTATTGGATGCCCCTTACCAGAGGATTACTAGGACTGCCAAGCAGATTATTGGATGCCCCTTACCGGAGGATTACCAGGACTGCTAAGCGGATCATTGGATGCCCCTTACCAGAAGATTACTAGGACTGCCGAACGGATCATTGGATCCCCTTACCGGAAGATTAGTAGGACTGCCGAGTGGATCATTGGATGCCCCTTACCGGAGGATTACTAGGACTGCCGAGCGGATCATTGGATGCCCCTTACCATCCCTGGAGGAACAATTCATGGGAAGAATCTGCTCAAAGGCAAAAAAAATAGCTGAGGACCCAACACACACAGGTCATTCTTTTTTCAAACTCTGGCCGGAGGTACCGGGCGCTTTTGACTAAAACCTCCAGGTACAAATTTTTTTTTTCCCTCTAGCCGTTAAGGCGCTGAACAATCATCACTGATTAATCTGCCGCAAACTTCCTGTCTCCACCAGTACCACCAGTATCATATGTAAATATGTTTAAAGGGTGGGAACCCAAAAGGGTAAAGGAGGTGACACCAACTAATCCAATAACCGCGGTGCACAACTTTGGAAATTCCAACAATATATGTACAAGAAGTGGGGATGCCCCAAGACCCCTATAGGAAGTACTACCAAAGATTTACTATTGCACACACCCAAATATAAAAATATAACTATTTTTATTATTACAAAATACTTATACCATTACAACAAAAAAACACACAGTTTAAAAAACATATAAGACAAAAAGTTTCATAGTCTGCCACCAGGGGGCGCTGTTGTACCTTGCCGAGAAACACCCAGTTACATAAGTATATATAAGAGCAAAACAAATGGGGGAACCCACACTATACCATATAATAGTGTGCACACTAACCCCAACAACAGAAAAGTCAAACACGAGCAAAACAAATGGGGGAACCCACACTACCCCAAAGAAAGTTGCCTGGGGTACAGAAGTGGACCACTCTCAAGAATATAAAAATATCTCAATTTATTATTTACAATTACATGTAGAAAACATAATAACACTTATACAAATAAACAACATACATACATAAAAACACCAGGGGGCGCCGGTGGTCTAATAAAAATCATAGTAAAAATGTGATACTTAGTTCAGATAACAATATATAAACTCCCAATTGCGGATTTTGCACAATTTGATTAATTTATTGGGAGTTTTATGTATGTATGTTGTTTATTTGTATTAAGTGTTATTATGTTTTCTATATGTATTTGCAAATAATAAATTGAGATATTTTTATATTCTTGAGAGTGGTGCCACTTCTGTACCCCAGGCAACTTTCTTTGGGGTTGTGACAGACGCTCTGCCTTTTGGATGTCATCACTATTCAATTGCCCACCGGGTCATTCACTGGCCTTTTCTTAATTAGGTTACAGGCAATGTCATTGTATTTTGGATTGTATTACAGACTGCCATTGTTCTGATTGATTGTGTTACAGACGTCTATTGTGTTGCTGATTGCGTCACCGGCAGAGTTGAGAGATTGTGTGGCCTGCTCCCATTGGTCTGTGTGTTTGTCATGCAGTCCTCCATCAGGTCCACAGGGGAGGTCCCCTTGCATGGAGACTTGCATATAAGGCACAGGGTGGCACTAATAAAGTCAAGTACATCTTCACCCTCAATACTGAGTTCTGTCTCTTATTGGGGGAAACGCTATATTACAATTCACTAGCCCTTGTAAGGGCTGTTCCTGTTCCCTCACCGATGACTCTGGGATTCCTGCAGCACCTCTCACCATTGGGAAAAGGACGTCTCTGGCGGGGAAGCCCTCCGGCGATAAAGGTTATCGCTACAGGGGTAGTGTGGGTTCCCCCATTTGTTTTGCTCGTGTTTGACTTTTCTGTTGTTGGGGTTAGTGTGCACACTATTATATGGTCTGACTATTCTCGATTATTGTACGTGGCTGAAAGGCTAGTGCTGCCCCTTTAGCTTGTCTAAATTTGATGTATAAGTATATATAAGTAATATTAAAATCCCCAAATATATTCCAACATAAACATTTTCTTATATATATAACTATATAGTTATTATATAACTATATAAATAATATAATATTATTTACAGTAAGTGCTAAGTGCATTGTGCCAACTTAAGCAAAGTGCATCAATCCCAAATAGACATCTATGCACATAGAAAACCCTTATTAAATCTGAGCCACCAGGAGACATAAATCAAAGTAAAAAATAGTGCTACTTATCTTGAGACTGGGTGACAACAGCAAAAGCGCAACCCCCCCCCCCCCCCCCACAGAGCCTCGGTGTCCTTCACACTCTGCCTTGAGGAAGAGACATCGAGGCTCTGTGGGATTGATGCACTTTGCTTAAGTTGGCACAATGCACTTTAACTGCACTGTAAATAATATTATATTATTTATATAGTTATATAATAACTATATAGTTATATATATAAGAAAATGTTTATGTTGGAATATATTTGGGGATTTTAATATTACTTATATATACTTATGTAACTGGGTGTTTCTCAGCACGGTACAACAGCGCCCCCTGGTGGCAGATTATGAAATTGTTTGTCTTATATGTTTTTTAAACTGTGTGCTTTTTTTGTTGTAATGGTATAATGATTTTGTAATAATAAAAATAGTTATATTTTTATAATTGGGTGTGTGCAATAGTAAATCTTTGGTAGTACTTCCTATAGGGGTCTTGGGGCATCCCCACTTCTTGTATAAATATGTTTAAATGTATATAAAATGTAATATGTTTATATTTAATGGTTATAGCTCTATCAGGGTACCTCCCTTCCAAAAGCATTCCTTGTATGTATCCTGTACTTACTTGGCGGTCAATAAAGTATTCGTATTCGAATAATAATGGAGGACTTCCAGCCAATGACCGGCCCTCTGAGCCCCACATGATGTTCTTCCTGTCCGGTCAATGAGAGCGCTCTGACAGAAGCTTGTCCCGAATCTTAGAGGTTAATTTAAGACTAGCGCCACGTGTCGCCATGTGAGCGTATATGTAGCGGCGCTTAGAATGACCGCAAGTGGTCGCTGCAAGCGGGTATCGGGCGATATAACCTAGCTTAGCGGCTGGACAAGTGACGCTGTACTATCCTGTTCAGCATAAATGTGATGTCTGTAGGGGGCGCTGTAGAGGCCTCTCCCTGATTAACTGCAGAGCCAATGGAGAACGCTATGTGATGTCCCGAGGTCAAACTGCCAAGACGACGCTACATCTAACAACAGGAAAACGCTGCAGCGAGTGATAGGTAGCGCCAGGTAAGTGCGTCCGGCACTCGGAGCTGAAGCCCATATTTAAGAAAAAACTACATACACAGCATCGGCTCTAAAACTGGGCTCTAGCGCCGAGCGCCAGACGCCGTGTGATGAAAGTCTGTTTCTCATCACATATCCACCAGCACCAGAGCGGAAACACATGGAATGACATTGTGTAACACTGTGACACTGACACTGCAATGGCCGACCACAACATACAATTCTGCATAAAAAAACAAAAAGCACAATAAAAGTGTTTAATTGCCGGGCAGGAGACACACAATGATTTTGAACATTACTTTAGGAAAACGCTATTTATACACAACCAGATAAAACCCCATTGAAATGTATGGGAGACGGATACTGAGCGTCAGGTGCTACATGGCTCTGCTGAGCCTAGAGCGCCGGCGCTATACACTGAGCCACTGCTAGTGATACATGTGACGCTACATGGCGCTGCTGAGCCTAGAGCGCCGGCGCTATACACTGAGCCACCGCTAGTGATACATGTGACGCTACATGGCGCTGCCGTGCCTAGAGCGCCGGTGCTATACACTGAGCCACCGCTAGTGATACATGTGCCGCTACATGACGCTATTAGAGGCGCTCACCAGATTGACTTTCATATGTACAGCTTTCACATTATGCGCCCGGCGTTAACCCAGCGCTACATGGCGCTACCTGGCGTTTTTTTTTAAATAACACCCTTAATTTAACATTTGCCGCGTCTGCTAACACTATCGCTGTTTCTTACTATGTGCTTGCACTGCCACCTAGTGGTTTAAGTGGTGGCATGGCCCAAAGTGAGTCCATGTGCTGTTTCCATACAGCCACCTAGTGGCATAACCTGTGTACACTACTACTTTTCTATTCACATGTTATTTTTTCTACAATCCAATCACATGTGCAGTGTGAATGTGGGTGTGCGAGGTTACATTCTGTATCTATGATTTCTAGCAGCTCATGGAGGTCTGACCTCAATGGTCTTATCACAATCTCTGCCTTGGGTATACTTTATTATTAGTGCTGGGCAAACTGCAAAGTTCGGGTTCGTACCAAACTTTGCAATAGTAATAGTGACCATTGGGTGCTAATACACACATGGAATTTCCCTATCCGTGCACAACACATTCCATGAACACACCGGTGAATAAACACAATTCATTAATAGCGCTAGGTAGCGACAGATGAGCGACAGTAGCGTTATTTTCACAGCGCCCGCTAGTATTCGCTGTGCTTGGCCGTTGTTCGGCTGTTGACAGCGACTCAGTCGGTGTGCAGTAATGTTGAATACGGGGTTAGGAGTCGCTGTTTGAAAGGTTCCGCGCTGTATGGGAGCGCATGACAGCGAACGGCCATAGCGAACGGCTCCCACCATATTCATTAACAAATCACGCTCAAAAAATTCTCGTGCTGTGAAATGCTTGTTTAAACCCCAGAGCGCTGGCGGCGATGGGTTAAAAGTAGTTTTTTAACCCCCAAACAACCATATTTTTAGAAAAAAAAAATGTTTTTCAAAACATTTTGTATTATGAATACATTAATATCAGACCTGTAATATCAATTCTGCACAAATTTTTTTTTTAACCTTAAAAAAAATATCTAACATAGCAGAAGTGGTCACAGAATTTTTGACATTTAAAAAAAAAAAAAACAAAAAACATTAATAGCAATTAATTATGAATATTTAAAGATTGTTCCATTGAAATGCATTGGAGAGCACCAGGTAGCGAGAGGTCATACCTGTCGCTGTTCAAGGTCGGACGCTGGCGCTGTGGGGTGAGGCTGGAATAATGATGAATGAGTGGCTATCTGGCGCTCTGTCAGTCGCTAAGCAGGATCGGCTTGATAAATGTGTGATTGCGGAGGGGAACCGGCGTTCTCGTGGCGGTGAGCGTCATTACCGTTCGCTCACCATTCGCTACCTGGCGCTATCCCTTCTTAAATCAGGGCCTATATTAGTGATTACACACAGGTGAATATCACACTAAGGGACAGTGAAGTACACGTATGAAATCTTACTCCATGCACAAATTTATGAGCAAAGGCACAAAAAAAAGTGTCTTAGGAATCAGGAAGAAGGGGAAAAACAGAAACAAACCATTTTTTCGCATGAAAAGTGTGCATAAATACAGTACTTTGGCGCACAACCATGAATTGACCCAATTGTAAGAGGCTATATTTAGCCAGAGCCGGCACCAGCAGGCGGCAAACCCGGTCACCTGCCAGGTCCCTGGGGCCAGTGGGGGCGGCCTCAGTTGGTGATTGAAGGCTCATGGAACCAGCTTTTTTTTTACTTTTTTAAATTCAGTTGGCACAGCACTTCCTACCCTATTGGTGGATCAGCGGGCACGATCACACACCTCATCTCCTTCCCCCGGCGCCGCTCCCTCCCACCTATCAGCAGTCGCCGCCTGTCTCTTTCCTATGATAGGAGGATCAGCAGCGGCTTAGCAGTGGGAGAAGGGGGGGCGTGGCCCCATTCGCTGATTGACTGACATACTGAAGCTTTGTGAAAGAAATCTTCTGACTGGGATATGTTCCTAGTATTTAGGAAACTCAGAGAAAAATAACATTTGCATAATAGGTTGCATAAATGGTCTCGCAGAGAGCCATTAAAGAACCTCATCATGAATATTTAAGTAATTAAAAAAAAAACACAACACAGAACCAACTAAAAATCTTACAGGCCCCAAAGCACACTTTGGACTGGTGCCCCCTGCCCCCTCCGATTTTGGGATGTGTGAGGGCCGCCATCCAACCAACAGCTCATGCTCCATTCATTCCTTGTTTAACCGATCTGATGTAAGATCGGCTGGGAAATAAAATATAGAGTACGTACTGCTGGCCGCTCCCCCACATGGCCCTGCTGGCCAGAGATTCACAGATGCCTGGTGTGGGGGTACTCATCTTAGCTAGAGGATAGCAGAGATGTGGCCCGAGCATACACCATGGAATCACCAGAATATTCATCTTTACAGCAGTTCCCAGGGCTTTCACACATCGGGCATCCCAACTCGAGATGTCCTGGGGATGAGGAAATCAGCTTTGCAAAGAGTCTCACAATACAGCTGCTAATGAGGATGGTTAGATGAGAGGTCCAGGTCAGCCGCTGGGCTGGGGAGGGAGAAGAAGAGGGGTACAAGTCATTGGCTGTGGGCAAAATGAGGGGTTCAAGTCATTGGCTATAGGGATGGTGAAAGGTTCAGGCCAGTGGCTGAGCATAGATGTGAGGGGTTTAGACGAGTAGCTGAGTGGGGAAGTGAGTGGTTCAGGTTAGTGGCTGTGGGGAGGTGAGGGGTTCAGGTCAGTGGATGAGCGCAGATGCGAGGGGTTTAGACCAGTAGCTGAGTAGGGAGGTGAGGAGTTCAGGTCAGTGGCTGTGGCGAGGTGAGGGGTTCAGTTCATGGGTTGAGGTGTTGCAGGAAAGGAGTTGGGTCAGCAGCTGGGAAGAGGGGAGGTGAGGTCACAGGAAGGGGGTTAGCTAAGGGAAACGGCTGGGGTGGGGGATTAGGTGGGGAGTTTGAACCAGCAGCTGGGGATTTGGTGAGGCATGTGTCAGTGGTCGGGTCAGAGGGAGGTGAGGTTGTGGGCAGCAGCTGGGGAGGGGGATTAAGTGGGGGGGTTTGTTACAGCAGCTGGGGATTTGGTTTTAGTGGTTTAGTGTCAGTGACTGGTTTGGAGGGAGGTGAGGTTGTGGGCAGCAGCTGCGGAAGGGAGGTGAAGGTGAGGTTGTGGGCAGCAGCTGGGGAGGGGGATTAGGTGGGGGGGGGGTTTGTTACAGCAGCTGGGAATTTAGTTTTAGTAGTTTAGTGTCAGTGGCTGGTTTGGAGGGAGGTGAGGTTGTGGGCAGCAGCTGGGGAAAGGAGGTGAAGGTGAGGTTGTGGGCAGCAGCTGGGGAGGGGGATTAGGTGGGGGGGGGGGGTTTGGCCAGTAGCCTGGGATTTGGTGAGGCATTTATGTCAGTGGCTGGGTCAAAATCAAAAGCAATGGCCAAAATTCAGCAAATACTTTGCATGACCTCGAAGGTTAGTGGTATTGGCCCACTTAGATTCCATTATGCTGGTGTGCTGGGGATTCATAGGCAGCAGTGACTGTGAATCGTGAAGCATGTGGGCATGGCCTGAGCTCTGTGATGCAGCATAATAATTAGCATAATAATCAGAATACTCTAAGAACCCGAAATCTTGCTTCAGACACAAGCATTCTCATGGTTTAGCTGGGCTAGAATGGCAGCTCTGAGAGCATCATTCAAGCCATCAATACAGCATAGTACTGGACTAACTTCTTGAGCCAATATTGGTGGCCGACATCGAGTGTAGTTTGGTAGGGGGCCATCAAGTGTAGTGTGGACTAACTCTTTGAGCTAGTATTGGTGGCCACGTCGAGCGTAGTTCGGTAGCTGGCCATCAAACGTAATTTGGACTAACTCCTTGAGCATGTATTGGTGGCCCACATCAAGCGTAGTTTGGTAGGTGGCCATCAATCATAGTTTGGACCAACTCCTGGAGCATGTATTGGTGGCCCACATCAAGTGTAGTTTGGTAGGTGGCCATCAATCATAGTTTGATCTAACTCCAGGGAGCATGTATTGGGGGCCCACATTGAGCGTAGTTTGGTAGGTGGCCATCAATCGTACTTTGGACTAACTCCTGGAGCATGTATTGGTGGCCCACATTGAGCGTAGTTTGGTAGGTGGCCATCAGTCGTAGTTTGGACTAACTCCTGGAGCTAATATTAGTGGCCCACATCAAGCGTAGTTTGGTAGGTGGCCATCAATTGTAGTTTGGACTAACTCCTGGAGCTAGTATTGGTGGCTCACATCGAGTGTAGTTTGGGAGGTGGCCATCAATCATAGTTTGGACTAACTCCTGGAGCAAGTATTGGTTTGGGAGGTGGTGTGGCGAGCGTTCCAGCTCCTGCAGCAGACGCTGTTGAGAAAACCAAGGAGGACATCAGTGACGTGCAGACACAACTCGATGATGATGATGATGATGAAGCCGATCACACTTGGAAGCCCAGTGCAGAGGGGGCTTCATCATCATCAGGAGAAGAGGGTCCCAGGTTGCCCATGAGTCAGCAGCTGAGGCAGCAAGGTGGTAGTATGGTTGGCAGTCATCATGGTGGCAGAATTGGGATGTCTGGAACCAAACATGGCCGGGGGCAGGGTAGACCACCTGCTGCACAGCAGGCTGCCTTCCCGGGAGGTAGTGAAGCAAGGGTTCCTGGAGTTGGCGGCAGTAGCAGTTAATTAGTGCGGGCTGTTGGTGGAAAAATTAGCTACTCGGCGGTGTGGCAGTTTTTCATCAAGCATCCACAGGAGGGTAAGCTGGCCACATGCAAGATGTGTAGACAGAAGGTGAAGCGTGGCCAGGGCCCTAATGTTGTTACCACGGCCCTGCGGCAACATATGCAGCATCACCATAAAGCGGCCTGGGAGAACCGAAGCTCCAGCCTGCTGCGTCAACCAGTGTCACGCCGCTCCCAATTTCAGCCAGCCAAGGCTCCAGCACCTCAGGTAGCTGTGCGTCATACCCATCCTCTGTCGCTCCAGATGCTCCTGCTACTCCTACTACAAGTCAGTCATCCCGCCAGCAATCCATCAGCGAAGCCATGTCCAACAGTATGCGCCCACTGATCCTACAGCGCAGAAGCTAAATGTGCTCCTGTCCAAGTTGCTGGTGCTGCAGTCCCTCCCTTTTCAGGTGGTGGAATCTGCACCTTTCAGAGAACTGATGGCTTGTGCCGAGCCGAGGTGTAGAGTCCCAAGCTGTCATTTCTTTGCAAAGAAGGCAGTACCAGCGCTGCACAAATTTGTTGAACAGAAGGTGGGCCAGTCCTTGAGCCTGTCAGTGTGTACCAAAGTGCAAAGCAGCACCGACATCTGGAGCTGTAACTATGGTCAGGGACAATACATGTCCTTTACTGACCACTGGCTGAATGTGGTTCCTGCACAGCCGCAACAGCAACTTGGACAGGTCGCGCCGCTTCGGCCTACACGCTCCCAGGTCGTTGTGCCTGTGACAGTGTGCGACTCTGCCTCCTCATCCTCCGCCGTCTCCTCAGCCTCCACTGTTCGTCAAGTCTCGTTGCCCCTCCAGCCTACCATGTGTGCAGGGCACGGCGGTGTCACGCTGTGCCTCACATGGTTTGCCTTGGTGAACAAAGTCACACAGGGGAGGAGCTGCTAAAATTCATTCATCAAGAAATCAAAACATGGCTTACTCCACGAAAACTGCAAATGGGAACCATGGTGACAGACAATGGGAAGAACATCTTGTCTGCGCTGCCACAAGGAAGCCTGAGCCATGCGCCCTGCATGGCTCACGTCTTCAATCTGGTTGTCAAGCATTTTCTGATTCTTTCCCCCATCTGCAAGACATCCTAACAACGGGAAGGGAACTTTGCATGCACTTCAGCCACTCCTGTACCGCCAAGCACACCCTTCTTGAGCTACAGCATCAGAACGGTATCACCCAACATAGTCTGATTTGCGATGTTTACACCAGTTGGAATTCCACCCTCCATATGTTGGATCGACTATACGAACAGAAAAAGCCATCAATGATTTCTTGATGTTCCAAGCAGATAGGGGGACTCCCCTGTGTAACTTTAATGTAAACCAGTGGCAGCTCATACGTGACACCTGCCGTTTGCTCAAGCCCTTTGAGGAAGCCACTTTATTTGTCAGTCACCAGAATTTCAGGATGAAGGACGTGATTCCACTGCTTAATGCACTACAACACATGTTAGAAACCATGGCTGGTCAGGGCACTGAAGACACGGTGCCTACGTTTCACAGCCACATGAAGGAGGAGGAGGTGGGGCACAGAGAAGCACAGTTTAGTTTTGGTGAAATGGGCGGTTTATCTAGTCATCTGACAGGAGAGGAGGAGCAGGAGCAGCCAGAGTAGCTAGAGGGTTGTGAGGAAGGCGAGACAGAGGACCCAGACACACCGTGGCAGTATGCAGTGGAGATGGAGACAGGTAGTCCCTCCAGTCACTTGCACAAATGGCACGATGCATGCTCATGTGCTTGCGTAGTGACTGCAGAATTGTCTCCATTTGTCAGCGGGATGACTTCTGGCTCTCCACCTTATTGGACCCTCGCAACCGGCACAAAATGGGGGCATTTTTTACACCCACTGAGAGGGAGGACAAACTGATCTACTACAGAGACATTCTACGTAGTCAGTTGGCCGATGCCTATCTGCGCCATCGCCCATACTCTCGCAGATCTGACTCGGGGGGACCTCTGCGCTCACTGCCTTCCACTGCCATGGCTGCTGGGGGGGGGGGGGGGCAAGAGCAGCAGCAGCAGCTCCATCAGCAGCAGCCTGAGTCTACAGTCGTGAATAAGTAGCTTTCTTCACCCGCATAGTGAGGCTACTCATAAGCAGCAGGAAGACCTGGAGCAGGACCTGAACCAGCAGGTCGTGTCATACCTTGACATGTTCATGCCAATGCACCTTGAGGATCCGCTGGACTTCTGGGCAGCCAAACTTGACTTGTGGCCGCAACTGGCAGAGTTTGCCCTGGGTAAGCTGTCCTACCCGGCCAGTAGTGTGCCATCTGAGCGGGTGTTTAGTGCGGCAGGGACCATAGTAACGCAAAGGAGTACTAATCTGTCCATGAAAAATGTGAAGAGACTCACCTTTGTGAAGATGAATCAGGCATGGATCATCCAGGATTTCCACCCACCAATGGCTGATGCATGGTAGCTCCTTATACTGCTGCCAACTCCTGGGTGTGTTTTTCAGGCAATATATGGGCTCCTAATGCTACTGCAATATATGGGATCATCATGCTGATGCCAACTCCAGGGTTTCTTTAAGGCAATATATTCACACAATATATGGGCTCCCCATGCTGCTGCAAACTCCAGGGTGTGTATTTTAGGCAATATATGGGCTCCCCATGCTGCTGCCAAGTCCAGGGTGTGTCTCTCAGGCAATATATGGGCTCCTCATGCTGATGCCAACTCCAGGGTGTCTTTCAGGCAATATATGGGCTCCCTATGCTGCTGCCAACTCCAATGTGTCTTTCAGGCAATATATGGGTTTTTTATTCTGCTGTCAACTCCAGGATGTGTCCTTCTGGCAATATATGGGTTTTTATTCTGCTGCCAACTCCAGGGTGTGTTTTTCAGGCAATATATGAATTCCTTATGCTGCTGCCATCTCCAGTGTGTCTTTCAGTCAATATATGGGCTCATTATGCTGTTGCCAACTCCAGGGTGGTTTTCAGGCAATATATGGGCTCCTTATGCTGCTGCTAACTCCAGGGTGTGTTCTTTCTGGCAATATATGGGCTCCTTATGCTGCTGCCAACTCCAATGTGTGTTTCAGGCAAAATATGGTCTCCTTATGCTGCTGCCAACTCCAGGGTGTGTCCTTCTGGCAATATATGGGCTCCTTATGCTGCTCCCAACTCCAGTGCGTTTTTCATGCAATATATGGGGTCCTTATGCTGCAGCCAACTTCAGTGTGTCTTTCAGGCAATATATGGACTCCTTATGTTGCTGCCAACTCCAGCGTGTGTTTTTCAGGCAATATATGGGCTCCTCATGCTGCTGCCAACTCCAGGGTGTGTTCTTTCAGGCAATGTTTGGGTTCCTTATGCTGCTGCCAACTCCAGTGTGTCTTTCAGGCAATATATGGGCTCCTTATTCTGCTGCCAACTCCAGGGTGTGTCCCTCTGGCAACATATGGGCTCCTCATGCTGCTGCCAACTCCAGGGTGTGTTTTCAGGCAATATATGGGCTCCTTATGCTGCTGCCAACTCCAGGGTGTCTTTCAGTCAATATATGGGCCCATTATGCTGCTGCCAACTCCAGGGTGTGTTTTTCAGGCAATATATGGGCTCCTTATGTTGCTGCCAACTCCAGGGTGTGTGTTTCAGGCAATATATGGGCTCCTCATGCTGATTCCAACTCCAGTGTGTATTTAAGGCAATATATGGGCTCCCCATGCTGCTTCCAACTCCAGGGTGTCTTTCAGGCAATATATGGGCTCCTTATTCTGCTGTCAATTCCAGGGTGAGTCCTTCTGGCAAAATATGGGCTCCTTATGCTTCTGCCAACTCCAGGGCGTGTTTTTCAGGCAATATATGGGTTCCTTAAGCTGCTGACAACTCCAGTGTGTCTTTCAGGCATTATATGGGCTCCTTATACTGCTGCCAACTCTGGTGTGTCTATCAGGCAAAATATGGGCTCCTTATGCTGCTGTCAACTCCAGGGTGTGTTTTTAGGCTCCTTATGGTGCTGCCAACTCCAGTGCGTCTTTCAGGCAATATATGGGCTCCTTATGCTACTGCCAACTCAAGGGTGTGTTTTTCAGGCAATATATGGGCTCCTTATGCTGCTGCTAACTTCAAGGTGTGTCTTTCAGGCAATATATGGGATCATCATGCTGATGCCAACTCCAGGGTTTCTTTAAGGCAATATATTCACACAATATATGGGCTCCCCATGCTGCTGCAAACTCCAGGGTGTGAATTTTAGGCAATATATGGGATCTCCATGCTGCTGCCAAGTCCAGGGTGTGTCTCTCAGGCAATATATGGGCTCCTCATGCTGATGCCAACTCCACTGTGTGTCCTTCTGGCAATATATGGGCTCCTCATGCTGATGCCAACTCCAGGGTGTCTTTCAGGCAATATATGGGCTCCCTATGCTGCTGCCAACTCCAATGTGTCTTTCAGGCAATATATGGGTTTTTTATTCTGCTGCCAACTCCAGGGTGTGTTTTTCAGGCAATATATGAATTCCTTATGCTGCTGCCATCTCCAGTGTGTCTTTCAGTCAATATATGGGCTCATTATGCTGTTGCCAACTCCAGGGTGGTTTTCTGGCAATATATGGGCTCCTTATGCTGCTGCCAACTCCGATGTGTGTTTCAGGCAATATATGGTCTCCTTATGCTGCTGCCAACTCCAGGGTGTGTCCTTCTGGCAATATATGGACTCCTCATGCTGCTGCCAACTCCAGGGTGTGTTTTTTCAGGCAATATTTGGGTTCCTTATGCTGCTAACTTCAGGGTGTGTCTTTCAGGAAAATATATGGGCTCCTCATGCTGATGCCAACTCCAGAGTGTCTTTACGGCAATATATGGGCTCACCATGCTGCTGCCAACTCCAATGTGACTTTCAGGCAATATATGGGATCCTTATTCTGCTGCCAACTCTAAGGTGTGTCCTTCTGGCATTATATGGGCTCCTTACTCCAGGGCATGTTTTTTTCAGGCAGTCTATGAGCTCCTTATGCTGCTGCCAACTCCAGGGTGTGTGTTTTAGGCAATATATGAGCTCCCCATGCTGCTGCCAACTCCTATGTGTCTTTCAGGCAATATATGGGCTCCTTATGCTGCTGCCAACTCCAGGGTGTGTCTTTCAGGAAATATATGGTCTCATTATGCTGATGCCAACTCCAGGGTGTCTTTAAGGCAATATATGGGCTCCCCATGCTGCTGTCATCTCCAATGTGTCTTTCAGTCAGTATATTGTCTCCTTATTCTGCTGTCAACTCCAGGATGTGTCCTTCTGGCAATATATGGGCTCCTCATGCTGCTGACAACTCCAGGGTGTGTTTTTTCAGGCAATATATGGGTTCCTTATGCTGCTGCCAACTCTAGTGTGTCTTTCTGGCAATATATGGGCTCCTTATGCTGCTGCCAACTCCAGGGTGTGTTTTTCAGGCACTATATGGGCTCCTTATGCTGCTGCCAACTACAATGTGTCTTTCAGGCAATATATGGGCTCCTTATGCTGCTGCCAACTCCAGGGTTTGTCTTTTAGGCAATATATAAGATCCTTAAGCTTATGCCAACTCCAGGGTGTCTTTAAGGCAATATATAGGCTCCCCATGCTGCTGCCAACTCCAATGTGCCTTTCAGGCAATATATGGGCTCCTTCTGCTTCTGACCACTCCAGGGTGTGTCCTTCTGGCAATATATGGGCTCCTCATGCTGCTGCCAACTCCAGTGTGTCTTTCAGTCAATATATGGGCTCCTTCTGCTTCTCACCACTCCAGGGTGTGTCCTTCTGGCAATATATGGGCTCCTTGTGCTGCTGCCAACTCCAGTGTGTCTTTCAGTAAATATATGGGCTCCTTATTCTGCTGCCAACTCCAGGGTGTGTTTTTCAGGCAATATATGGGCTCCCCATGCTGCTGCTAACTCCAGGGTGTGTTTTTCGGGCAATATATGGGCTCCCTATGCTGCTGCCAACTCTATGGTGTGTTTTTCAGGCAATATATGGGCTCTTTATGCTGCTGCTAACTGCAGGGTGTGTCTCTCAGGCAATGTGTGGGCTCCTCATGCTGATGCCACCTCAAGGCTCTGTAATTGTGCCGCTCTGCAACAGCGTTCTAATAGCGATGCCTCTGATCTGCATGTCATACTTCTTTACAGTGTTATTTCACTAACCCTGCATGCATCCTATGCATGTTACAGCAAGGCAAAATGTTCTACAACCCTATTGAGGCTCTCAGAAGGCCAGAAGCAGCCATTTTTAATAGCGATTAGCAGGAAACTGTTTTCTGCTGGACCAGCTGGGTGACTACATTACCCCACAGCCCAGAATGGCAAAGCAAAAGTTCAGGAACAACACGCACCTGCACAAGAGGGACACAAGGGTGGAACAAGGGACTTGATTCGACTTTCCAGTAAGTGGGCCAGTGCCAGACAACCACCAATCAGTTACTTGGCTGGACTATTATTTTGAAGGAAAAAAAATACTGTATCTTGGGCCTCCACCAGTTGTGTGCTCAGGGGCCTCCACCACACCTAATCCGGCCCTGCACTACACGTGCCACACTGTGTATCACTGTCATCTGGCATCTGAGTTCTTCTGACAAGTGTCATAGAACAACTGTTGGAACAACAGACTGGCAGTTGTTGTTTTCTGAACCCCAGATCTCTACATTCAAAGAAGGTTCTAGAGTTTAATAGACTCTCAATGTCACCGCATCTGCTGCCAAATATACCAAAGTCTTCATGAGATCTTTTACAATCTGAAGAAAAGCTGGTTCATCTGACAAAGAGACACCAGGCAGTGTTATTCCCAACACAAGATCTACAGAGAATCATCAGGAGAACGAACGCAAGCATGAGATCTATAAATGAAGTAGAACCAACACCAATATGCTTGTGTTGGTTCTCATGGTCTATAGATCTCATGCTTATGTTGGTTCTCCTTGATCTCTAGATCTCATGCTTCTATTGGTTCTCCTTGATCTATATATCTCATGCTTCTGTTGGTTCCCCTTTATCTATATATCTCATGCTTGTGTTGGTTCTACTTGATCTATAGATCTCATGCTTGTGTTGGTTCTCCTTGTTCTATAGATCTCATGCTTGTGTTGGTTCTCCTTGTTCTGTAGATCTCATGCTTGTGTTGGTTCTCCTTGTTCTGTAGATCTCATGCTTGTGTTGGTTCTCCTTGTTCTGTAGAACTCATGCTTGTGTTAGTTCTCCTTTTTCTTTAGATCTCATGCTTGTGTTGGTTCTCCTTGACCTATAGGTCTCATGCTTGTGTTGGTTCTCCTTGTTCTGTAGAACTCATGCTTGTGTTGATGCTCTTTGAATCAACACAAGGGGGGATATGTACTGGATATTGAAACTAACCTAAGGCACTGTGTTCCAGGCTGAGGTGGCTCCACTCCACTTGTGGTTGGTCTGACCAGTGACCAGAGCTGTCCGGGGCTGCCGCATCACAGTGAATGACCCCATAACAGGCAGTGTGCAGAACCCCCCAACTCTTCTTATAACTAGAAGTGCACAGAATCCCCCCAATTACCTTATAACATGCATTATGTAGAATGCCCCAATCACCCCATAACAGGCAGTGTGGATAATCCCCCTAATCACACCATAACAGGCAGTGTGCAGAATACCTCCCAAGAACCCCATGAAAGGCAGCATGCAGAATCACCGCAGCCACTCCATAACAGGCAGTGTGCAGAATCCTCCTTATCACCCCATAACAGGCATTGTGCAGAATCCTCCTTATCACCTCATAACGGGCAGTGTGCAGAATACTCCCTGTGCAGTAAAACCTCTACACCGCGCATATGTTTGTGTAGGGAGTGTGACAGACTCTATGCCTTTTGGATTTTAAAGGCACTGTTTTTGCATAAACTCATTACTTTCATATTCTTGAGCATGTCCCAGACAATGTCATTGTGCTGTTGATTACGTTACAAACAATGTCATTGTGTTGTTGATACTATTACAGACTGTCATCGTGTTGTTGATTGTGTTACAGACTGCAATGTTGTTGTGTTGTTGATTGTGTTACAGACTGCAATGTCATTGTGTTGTTGATTGTGTTACAGACTGCCATTGTGTTGTTGATTGAATTACAGACTGCTATTGTGTTGCTGATTGTGTTACCGGCAGAATTGAGGGATTGTGTGTCCTGCTCCCATTGGTCTGTGTGTTTGTCATGCAGTCCACGGGGGAGGTCCCCTTGCATGGAGACTTGCATATAAGGCACAGGGTGGCACTAATAAAGGAAGTTCATCTTCACCCTCAATACTGAGTTCCGTCTCTTATTGGGGGAAACACTATATTACAATTCACTAGCCCTTGTAAGGGCTGTTCCTGTTTCCCTCATGGATGACTCTAGAATTCCTGCAGCACCTCTCACCATTGGGAAAAGGACGTCTCTGGCGGGGAAGCCCTCCGGCGATAAAGGTTATCGCTACAATTGGTGGCAAGCGGTGGGACAGTCCTTTCTACCCAGAAAGAGTGCTACCCTGATGGAGAGTCAGTATGACAAGTTGAAAAGGCTGACCCTGAAGGATCTAATCGAGAGCTGGGGAAGGTCAGCTAGCAACCGCCCACGTCGGGAACTGATAGCCGAGCTGATCGAAATGGATCGTGCAGCAGTGAGGACCGAAACCAATATAGAGACCGATGAAGACGCTGCTCTCGTTCAAGCGGTTCGGAACAGATTGTCGGTCTATGGCCCGAATCCATCACAGGAACTGATCGACCAAGTCTTCGCCGCAGCGGAGGCAGAGGCCAGTAAGCGAAGGGAAGATCGGCGACTCTCAACCCAGCAGCCTCTCAGCGCCCCTGTGTCTCCGAGCCTCAGTTACACTGGGGGGAGAAAGATTCCATTTGCAGCATTTAAGTCCTTCCAGGAAAGTGAGGACGAGATTGACGGATTTTTGGCCGATTTTGAACGGCAGTGCGCTTTACACCGGGTACCCACGGAGGAATGGGTCACCATATTATCAGGGAAACTATCTGGGAAAGCTTCCGATGCTTTCCGGGCCATCTCTGATGCGGACTTACCACACTACCGTCTGGTAAAGGAGGCTTTGTTAGCCCGGTACGCTGTCACCCCGGAAGCCTACAGGCGACGATTTCGGAAATCCCAAAAGAAGGGAGGGGATTCTTACACGGAGTGGGCATGTCGCCTCCATCGTACAGCATCACACTGGGTCACTGGATGCCAAGCCACCACTGCTGAGGATGTGCTACAGTTGTTTTTACTAGAACATTTTCTCAATGCCCTGCAACCAGAGCGAAGAGAGTGGGTACGTGACCGGAGGCCTCTAACGCTACCTGAGGCTGCTCGTCTAGCCGACGAGTACACTGATGCTCGCCGGACAGAACAGTCCGCTCCAAAACCACCACCTCCCATCAAATTTCAAGCACCTGTGGCTTCAGCGCCAACTCGTTACTCTGGGCCACATAGGCCAGTGCAGCAACCGAACCTCTCCACAGTTCAGTGCCATCGTTGCAAACAATGGGGACATTATCGCAGGGATTGCGCCCTAGAGCCTCCCCGAAACACGTGGGGGCAAAAGCAACCTTCCACCTCCCGTATTCCTGCGGCACACTGTTTGGAAGCTGAGAGCAGTTCGGAAGAGTATCTGGGGGTACTGTATGAAGCTTATCCCGTACAAGCGGCCATCCAAGACAACCGACAGCACCATCGCCAGGAAGTACGAGTCAATTACGCGACACCGGAGCCACACTTACCTTGCTCCAACCTCATTTGGTCAAGAACAAAGACCGCACCGGACACACCGTTGCAGTAAGGGTGGCGGGAGGAGCTGTGTTTCGACTCCCCACCGCCCGAGTACATCTTGACTGGGGCGCTGGATCCGGCAGGGTACATGTGGGACTTATGGGCAACTTACCCGCAGAAGTACTATTGGGAAATGATCTAGGACCAATGACTTCTGCCTACGCTACCCCTGGGCCAGCCAGCATCAACCCTGTTACAACCCGGGCTCCAGCCAGAGCTGCCGACTCCAGCCCACTGGTCGGGGAGACCCAGGTGTTTTCGTCTGCATCACGTCATGTCTGTTACAAGAAGCCAAGAAGAGGATCAGCCATCAGGTTACGTCCTTCCAGAAGGGAAACTTATGCCAAACACTATTTTTGTTGGGGGCAGTGACCGTCGGATTGATCAACCTGAAATTAAGGATTTTTTTTCAAAGAATGGCGCTGTAAAGAAAGTCAAAATTATTAGGGATGCCTCTGGTGTTTCTAAGGGTTATGGTTTTGTCTCCTTTTATGATGATGTAGATGTGCAGAAGATTGTGGATTCTCCGATCAGCTTCCATGGAAAGAGATTGAAACTTGGACCAGCTATAAGAAAGCAAAGCACCTGTGCACACATCCAACCAAGGACTTTGGTGCTGAACTCATCAACGCCACAATATCCCAGTGTTTGGACCACACCCATGACCGATTCCTATGTACAGCCCACGTCAATGTTTAGTTCTGTTACTCACTATTTGCAGACTTGTCCTTACACAGAACTCTGCCCATAACAAGAGTCCGGACAGCCCCACGTTAACCTGAACAGGGTAAATCCGGGTTTGCCGGATGTTCCACAAAAAGGGGGCATTGTGACAGACTCTATGCCTTTTGGATTTTAAAGTCACTGTTTTTGCATAGACTCATTACTTTCATATTCTTGAGCATGTCCCAGACAATGTCATTGTGCTGTTGATTACGTTACAGACAATGTCATTGTGTTGTTGATACTATTACAGACTGTCATCGTGTTGTTGATTGTGTTACAGACTGCAATGTTGTTGTGTTGTTGATTGTGTTACAGACCGCAATGTCATTGTGTTGTTGATTGTGTTACAGACTGCTATTGTGTTGCTGATTGTGTTACCGGCAGAGTTGAGGGATTGTGTCTCCTGCTCCCATTGGTCTTTGTGTTTGTCATGCAGTCCATGGGGGAGGTCCCCTTGCATGGAGACTTGCATATAAGGCACAGGGTGGCACTAATAAAGGAAGTTAATCTTCACCCTCAATACTGAGTTCCGTCTCTTATTGGGGGAAACGCTATATTACAATTCACTAGCCCTTGTAAGGGCTGTTCCTGTTTCCCTCACGGATGACTCTGGAATTCCTGCAGCACCTCTCACCATTGGGAAAAGGACGTCTCTGGCTGGGAAGCCCTCCGGCGATAAAGGTTATCGCTACAGGGAGTACAGGACAAAAGAGGACCAGTGGGCAGATGGGTATATGGGTAGAGAGAAGTTACATTTGCAAACAGACCCTAAGAGAACAGGCCACACCCATCATGCCCACCTGTCTTATGGAGTGAAAAATACAGTACATATTAAACATATTTTTACAGTGGGTATAAAAAAAGTAATATTTCTCACAATGCTGCATCACCATAAGATCCCCCATACCCCCAGTAATACAAGGCAGAGGCATAATTATGCACTGGGGCCATGGTAAAAGATTGCCAATTCTAGCTGTGCCATGCTGATAGACTTCTACCCACACACACAGGATGCTGCCAAATATTCAAAGACTGATCCAGCAAAGCATTAGTGTAAGGGTGCGTGCTTTATTTTACCGCTTTGTTTTTATATTTTCAGTTGTTGTTGATGTTTTTCAATTAAATTGTACAGATTATGGGTGACATTAAAGATGGAGAGAGTACTGAAATGTTTCTCTTCGATCTGTTATTTTGCATGAGAAAAACTGCCATTGTAACAGCTTTTTTATCATGATCAAACATTTTGTAAGAAGGTTCCAACAAAATTATTATTAAATATTAACTTGGATGAATTTGGAAGCTGTGGATGTGTACCTACTGTTTATTATGATTGTTAGCCAGGGCTCACTGATTCTAAGGGAATTATACACATAAAATATATACATGTCCATATAATATAAAGGTTATTTCTCTTAATTGAATTCACTTTTAGACCTCATGGACACAGTTCATCATAGTCATATGTAAGACTTAAGGATAACAATGTCTGGGTTATCTCAGTTCCCTCTTAGGAATTACTTGATGTATGTTCTTTCAAACCACTTAACTTGAACCATCTGTTGTGTGTAGGCATAGTGTTTCATGACGGCTTCTTTGTAACAGAAAGACTGAGGGGCAGTTGGAAGGAGGAATTTGGGTTGACAAGAGGAATAATATTTAAGCAGGGAATTCAGGAGAAGGAGCTCTCTTCTTTCTCTCACAGCATACAGGAGGGATGAGCTGCCATGCAGTCAGTATAGCCAAACACCTGCGGGGGCTGGGCGGATGACAAAGGCCCTGTTTGAATTTGTTCTTTGTATGGGAAGCTATGTTTACAATTCTGGACATTGTAAAACTTTTTAAAATGCCATTGAATGTGGATTTAAACTTTAAGCTGCAAAGTCAGCATCTGAGACAGGAGCTAGATGAAGTGGTGGAAAAGGATGAGGAGGAGCTCAATGTTCAGACTCTGTTCACACCATTGGTTGGCTTATCTGCCAGAGAGAAGCATCAGGAGCTGGAGGATGAGGAGGTGGATGAGAAAGACTCCAGCCGCTCTAGCAGTATTCAATAGAGATTAGGGAGGACGCATGCTCAGATTCCTTCCCACAAATGGCTACATTTGCTATGTTTGCATAGCAACATCCGTATTAAAGCAGAAATCCAGGCAAAAGCCTACAACCTGCCATTTTACCCTACAGTGTCTCTGAGGCAAGATGAGGGGTTATAAAGAGAAAAAACGCTTACCTGTTCCTCGGGCCCAATAGAAGAATCATCTATGGGGGGCCCAAACTACAGGTAGATGCAAATATGATCTGTTTATTTTGGGCCAATGCACACAGACATTAGGTCAAGCTAGTTTATAAACATATGATATGCTGTAACCTGCTGCTGCTTCTGACAAACAGATAGATAAACTATTAGAATTGGGGGTAACTGAGAAATTCCAAAGTGAGTGGGTAGGCCCAGTTGTCTTAGTCCACAAAAACCCTGGAACTTGAAGCTTTTGCAGTGACTTCAGATATTTGAATGATGTTTCAAACTTTAATGTTTAGGATGCATGCAGAAAACTGCCTTTCAGTCCCAGTTGGCTTGTTTCATTATCTAGTTATGCCATTTAGACTGCATGGTGCCCCTGCCACCTTTCAGAGGCTAATGGATCAAATCTTGTGACCACATCATTGCTATGTTGTTGCTTACTTGGATGATCTGGTCATTTTCAGTTCAAATTCAGATTTCACCTCTTTAGGTACGGGTGGTACTTGATTCCATGAGTGGTGCAGGCTTTACAATCAATCCAAAGAATCTGTCCTAAGACAGGCCAGATACCTGGAGTACATCTTTGGCAGAGGGTTGGTTAAATCTAGGGATGAGCGAATCGATCCGGACGAACCCGGATTCGATCCGAATTTCAGGAAAAATTCGATTCGGATCGAATCCGAATTTCCCCGCGATTCGATCACTCGAAGTTTTCCTTTAACATCCATTCATTTACATTACAGGCATTCTAAGATGGCGGGCGGGACATGTCTGGACATGTATCCCGCGCCAGTGCAAGCTGGGGCAGTCACATGCAGCCTATCAGCAGCCAGCAAGCCCGGTGACGTCACACAGCGGTATTTAACGGCGGCCATCTTGCTTTTCCTCATTTCTCTATTGCATTCGTGACAGACAGACAGAACGCTGTGTAGCTGAGGCAGTTAGACAGGCTGGAGACAGGCTGGAGACAGGGACAGACAGGGACAGGCTGGAGACAGGCAGGAGACAGGCAGGAGACAGACAGGAGACAGACAGAAAGCCAGGGAAAGGTAGGAAAAACGGAGCTGGCTGACAGGGAGATTTTTTTTTTTTCATCCAGCCTTTGTTAGCGTTTTCAGGCTGCTTATAGTAACTAACTGTGCATATATACTGAACTGATCTTAAGTCTGCTGTGAGGCATCCCATTCTGTGACTAAAGCAGCCTCTATTTAATAGCATAATAAACATTTGCACTTATTCTCATAGAAATCAGGCCTGATAAAGACACTTTTGCTGTGCATGCTCTCTGGTTTTTGTGGCACTGGCATCCCATTCTGTGACTAAAGCAGCCTCTATTTAATAGCATAATAAACATTTGCACTTATTCTCATAGAAATCAGGCCTGATAAAGACACTTTTGCTGTGCATGCTCTCTGGTTTTTGTGGCACTGGCATCCCATTCTGTGACTAAAGCAGCCTCTATTTAATAGCATAATAAACATTTGCACTTATTCTCATAGAAATCAGGCCTGATAAAGACACTTTTGCTGTGCATGCTCTCTGGTTTTTGTGGCACTGGCATCCCATTCTGTGACTAAAGCAGCCTCTATTTAATAGCATAATAAACATTTGCACTTATTCTCATAGAAATCAGGCCTGATAAAGACACTTTTGCTGTGCATGCTCTCTGGTTTTTGTGGCACTGGCATCCCATTCTGTGACTAAAGCAGCCTCTATTTAATAGCATAATAAACATTTGCACTTATTCTCATAGAAATCAGGCCTGATAAAGACACTTTTGCTGTGCATGCTCTCTGGTTTTTGTGGCACTGGCATCCCATTCTGTGACTAAAGCAGCCTCTATTTAATAGCACAATAAACATTTGCACTTATTCTCATAGAAATCAGGCCTGATAAAGACACTTTTGCTGTGCATGCTCTCTGGTTTTTGTGGCACTGGCATCCCATTCTGTGACTAAAGCAGCCTCTATTTAATAGCACAATAAACATTTGCACTTATTCTCATAGAAATCAGGCCTGATAAAGACACTTTTGCTGTGCATGCTCTCTGGTTTTTGTGGCACTGGCATCCCATTCTGTGACTAAAGCAGCCTCTATTTAATAGCACAATAAACATTTGCACTTATTCTCATAGAAATCAGGCCTGATAAAGACACTTTTGCTGTGCATGCTCTCTGGTTTTTGTGGCACTGGCATCCCATTCTGTGACTAAAGCAGCCTCTATTTAATAGCATAATAAACATTTGCACTTATTCTCATAGAAATCAGGCCTGATAAAGACACTTTTGCTGTGCATGCTCTCTGGTTTTTGTGGCACTGGCATCCCATTCTGTGACTAAAGCAGCCTCTATTTAATAGCACAATAAACATTTGCACTTATTCTCATAGAAATCAGGCCTGATAAAGACACTTTTGCTGTGCATGCTCTCTGGTTTTTGTGGCACTGGCATCCCATTCTGTGACTAAAGCAGCCTCTATTTAATAGCATAATAAACATTTGCACTTATTCTCATAGAAATCAGGCCTGATAAAGACACTTTTGCTGTGCATGCTCTCTGGTTTTTGTGGCACTGGCATCCCATTCTGTGACTAAAGCAGCCTCTATTTAATAGCATAATAAACATTTGCACTTATTCTCATAGAAATCAGGCCTGATAAAGACACTTTTGCTGTGCATGCTCTCTGGTTTTTGTGGCACTGGCATCCCATTCTGTGACTAAAGCAGCCTCTATTTAATAGCATAATAAACATTTGCACTTATTCTCATAGAAATCAGGCCTGATAAAGACACTTTTGCTGTGCATGCTCTCTGGTTTTTGTGGCACTGGCATCCCATTCTGTGACTAAAGCAGCCTCTATTTAATAGCATAATAAACATTTGCACTTATTCTCATAGAAATCAGGCCTGATAAAGACACTTTTGCTGTGCATGCTCTCTGGTTTTTGTGGCACTGG
Organism: Gastrophryne carolinensis; assembly: GCA_027917425.1. Lineage (NCBI taxonomy): Eukaryota > Metazoa > Chordata > Amphibia > Anura > Microhylidae > Gastrophryne > Gastrophryne carolinensis. Next base: position 653,930,915 of record CM051234.1, on the reverse strand, counting down.
CATCCCATTCTGTGACTAAAGCAGCCTCTATTTAATAGCACAATAAACATTTGCACTTATTCTCATAGAAATCAGGCCTGATAAAGACACTTTTGCTGTGCATGCTCTCTGGTTTTTGTGGCACTGGCATCCCATTCTGTGACTAAAGCAGCCTCTATTTAATAGCACAATAAACATTTGCACTTATTCTCATAGAAATCAGGCCTGATAAAGACACTTTTGCTGTGCATGCTCTCTGGTTTTTGTGGCACTGGCATCCCATTCTGTGACTAAAGCAGCCTCTATTTAATAGCATAATAAACATTTGCACTTATTCTCATAGAAATCAGGCCTGATAAAGACACTTTTGCTGTGCATGCTCTATGGTTTTTGTGGCACTGGCATCCCATTCTGTGACTAAAGCAGCCTCTATTTAATAGCATAATAAACATTTGCACTTATTCTCATAGAAATCAGGCCTGATAAAGACACTTTTGCTGTGCATGCTCTCTGGTTTTTGTGGCACTGGCATCCCATTCTGTGACTAAAGCAGCCTCTATTTAATAGCATAATAAACATTTGCACTTATTCTCATAGAAATCAGGCCTGATAAAGACACTTTTGCTGTGCATGCTCTCTGGTTTTTGTGGCACTGGCATCCCATTCTGTGACTAAAGCAGCCTCTATTTAATAGCATAATAAACATTTGCACTTATTCTCATAGAAATCAGGCCTGATAAAGACACTTTTGCTGTGCATGCTCTCTGGTTTTTGTGGCACTGGCATCCCATTCTGTGACTAAAGCAGCCTCTATTTAATAGCATAATAAACATTTGCACTTATTCTCATAGAAATCAGGCCTGATAAAGACACTTTTGCTGTGCATGCTCTCTGGTTTTTGTGGCACTGGCATCCCATTCTGTGACTAAAGCAGCCTCTATTTAATAGCACAATAAACATTTGCACTTATTCTCATAGAAATCAGGCCTGATAAAGACACTTTTGCTGTGCATGCTCTCTGGTTTTTGTGGCACTGGCATCCCATTCTGTGACTAAAGCAGCCTCTATTTAATAGCACAATAAACATTTGCACTTATTCTCATAGAAATCAGGCCTGATAAAGACACTTTTGCTGTGCATGCTCTCTGGTTTTTGTGGCACTGGCATCCCATTCTGTGACTAAAGCAGCCTCTATTTAATAGCATAATAAACATTTGCACTTATTCTCATAGAAATCAGGCCTGATAAAGACACTTTTGCTGTGCATGCTCTCTGGTTTTTGTGGCACTGGCATCCCATTCTGTGACTAAAGCAGCCTCTATTTAATAGCATAATAAACATTTGCACTTATTCTCATAGAAATCAGGCCTGATAAAGACACTTTTGCTGTGCATGCTCTCTGGTTTTTGTGGCACTGGCATCCCATTCTGTGACTAAAGCAGCCTCTATTTAATAGCACAATAAACATTTGCACTTATTCTCATAGAAATCAGGCCTGATAAAGACACTTTTGCTGTGCATGCTCTCTGGTTTTTGTGGCACTGGCATCCCATTCTGTGACTAAAGCAGCCTCTATTTAATAGCATAATAAACATTTGCACTTATTCTCATAGAAATCAGGCCTGATAAAGACACTTTTGCTGTGCATGCTCTCTGGTTTTTGTGGCACTGGCATCCCATTCTGTGACTAAAGCAGCCTCTATTTAATAGCATAATAAACATTTGCACTTATTCTCATAGAAATCAGGCCTGATAAAGACACTTTTGCTGTGCATGCTCTCTGGTTTTTGTGGCACTGGCATCCCATTCTGTGACTAAAGCAGCCTCTATTTAATAGCATAATAAACATTTGCACTTATTCTCATAGAAATCAGGCCTGATAAAGACACTTTTGCTGTGCATGCTCTCTGGTTTTTGTGGCACTGGCATCCCATTCTGTGACTAAAGCAGCCTCTATTTAATAGCATAATAAACATTTGCACTTATTCTCATAGAAATCAGGCCTGATAAAGACACTTTTGCTGTGCATGCTCTCTGGTTTTTGTGGCACTGGCATCCCATTCTGTGACTAAAGCAGCCTCTATTTAATAGCATAATAAACATTTGCACTTATTCTCATAGAAATCAGGCCTGATAAAGACACTTTTGCTGTGCATGCTCTCTGGTTTTTGTGGCACTGGCATCCCATTCTGTGACTAAAGCAGCCTCTATTTAATAGCATAATAAACATTTGCACTTATTCTCATAGAAATCAGGCCTGATAAAGACACTTTTGCTGTGCATGCTCTCTGGTTTTTGTGGCACTGGCATCCCATTCTGTGACTAAAGCAGCCTCTATTTAATAGCATAATAAACATTTGCACTTATTCTCATAGAAATCAGGCCTGATAAAGACACTTTTGCTGTGCATGCTCTCTGGTTTTTGTGGCACTGGCATCCCATTCTGTGACTAAAGCAGCCTCTATTTAATAGCACAATAAACATTTGCACTTATTCTCATAGAAATCAGGCCTGATAAAGACACTTTTGCTGTGCATGCTCTCTGGTTTTTGTGGCACTGGCATCCCATTCTGTGACTAAAGCAGCCTCTATTTAATAGCACAATAAACATTTGCACTTATTCTCATAGAAATCAGGCCTGATAAAGACACTTTTGCTGTGCATGCTCTCTGGTTTTTGTGGCACTGGCATCCCATTCTGTGACTAAAGCAGCCTCTATTTAATAGCATAATAAACATTTGCACTTATTCTCATAGAAATCAGGCCTGATAAAGACACTTTTGCTGTGCATGCTCTCTGGTTTTTGTGGCACTGGCATCCCATTCTGTGACTAAAGCAGCCTCTATTTAATAGCATAATAAACATTTGCACTTATTCTCATAGAAATCAGGCCTGATAAAGACACTTTTGCTGTGCATGCTCTCTGGTTTTTGTGGCACTGGCATCCCATTCTGTGACTAAAGCAGCCTCTATTTAATAGCACAATAAACATTTGCACTTATTCTCATAGAAATCAGGCCTGATAAAGACACTTTTGCTGTGCATGCTCTCTGGTTTTTGTGGCACTGGCATCCCATTCTGTGACTAAAGCAGCCTCTATTTAATAGCATAATAAACATTTGCACTTATTCTCATAGAAATCAGGCCTGATAAAGACACTTTTGCTGTGCATGCTCTCTGGTTTTTGTGGCACTGGCATCCCATTCTGTGACTAAAGCAGCCTCTATTTAATAGCATAATAAACATTTGCACTTATTCTCATAGAAATCAGGCCTGATAAAGACACTTTTGCTGTGCATGCTCTCTGGTTTTTGTGGCACTGGCATCCCATTCTGTGACTAAAGCAGCCTCTATTTAATAGCACAATAAACATTTGCACTTATTCTCATAGAAATCAGGCCTGATAAAGACACTTTTGCTGTGCATGCTCTCTGGTTTTTGTGGCACTGGCATCCCATTCTGTGACTAAAGCAGCCTCTATTTAATAGCACAATAAACATTTGCACTTATTCTCATAGAAATCAGGCCTGATAAAGACACTTTTGCTGTGCATGCTCTCTGGTTTTTGTGGCACTGGCATCCCATTCTGTGACTAAAGCAGCCTCTATTTAATAGCATAATAAACATTTGCACTTATTCTCATAGAAATCAGGCCTGATAAAGACACTTTTGCTGTGCATGTTCTCTGGTTTTTGTGGCACTGGCATCCCATTCTGTGACTAAAGCAGCCTCTATTTAATAGCATAATAAACATTTGCACTTATTCTCATAGAAATCAGGCCTGATAAAGACACTTTTGCTGTGCATGCTCTCTGGTTTTTGTGGCACTGGCATCCCATTCTGTGACTAAAGCAGCCTCTATTTAATAGCATAATAAACATTTGCACTTATTCTCATAGAAATCAGGCCTGATAAAGACACTTTTGCTGTGCATGCTCTCTGGTTTTTGTGGCACTGGCATCCCATTCTGTGACTAAAGCAGCCTCTATTTAATAGCACAATAAACATTTGCACTTATTCTCATAGAAATCAGGCCTGATAAAGACACTTTTGCTGTGCATGCTCTCTGGTTTTTGTGGCACTGGCATCCCATTCTGTGACTAAAGCAGCCTCTATTTAATAGCATAATAAACATTTGCACTTATTCTCATAGAAATCAGGCCTGATAAAGACACTTTTGCTGGCCAAAGGCCTACTGGACCCTGCCAGCTCGATTCCTGCCCGGGGCATCCCATTCTGTGACTAAAGCAGCCTCTGTTTAAGACCATATAAGCATTTGCTCTTATCATATTTGAAATTAGGCCTGATAAAGACACTTTTGCTGGGCATAGCACAACTTGTCCCTGCCAGGTGTACTTACTGCTGGTTTTTAGGGCATCCCATTCTGTGACTACACCAGCCTCTATTTAAGAACCTAACCATTTGCACCTATTCTAATTGAAATTAGGCATGATAAAGACACTTTTGCTGTGCATAGTCTTACTGCTGCCTGCCAGGTGCTCTCTGGTTTTTGGGACATCCCATTCTGTAACATACCATTAGCCTCTGCATTAACTGTAAGCTGCACAGTTATTTAAAGAAATTTGGCCTGTATGAGCCTGCTAACACACTGCTGCTGTGTGCATATATACTGATCTCAAGTCTGCTTTGGGGCATCCCATTCTGTAACATACCATTAGCCTCTGCATTAACTGTAAGCTGCACATTTATTTAAAGAAATTTGGCCTGTATGAGCCTGCTAACACACTGCTGCTGTGTGCATATATACTGATCTCAAGTCTGCTTTGGGGCATCCCATTCTGTAACATACCATTAGCCTCTGCATTAACTGTAAGCTGCACAGTTATTTAAAGAAATTTGGCCTGTATGAGCCTGCTAACACACTGCTGCTGTGTGCATATATACTGATCTCAAGTCTGCTTGGGGCATCCCATTCTGTAACATACCATTAGCCTCTGCATTAACTGTAAGCTGCACAGTTATTTAAAGAAATTTGGCCTGTATGAGCCTGCTAACACACTGCTGCTGTGTGCATATATACTGATCTCAAGTCTGCTTTGGGGCATCCCATTCTGTAACATACCATTAGCCTCTGCATTAACTGTAAGCTGCACATTTATTTAAAGAAATTTGGCCTGTATGAGCCTGCTAACACACTGCTGCTGTGTGCATATATACTGATCTCAAGTCTGCTTTGGGGCATCCCATTCTGTAACATACCATTAGCCTCTGCATTAACTGTAAGCTGCACAGTTATTTAAAGAAATTTGGCCTGTATGAGCCTGCTAACACACTGCTGCTGTGTGCATATATACTGATCTCAAGTCTGCTTTGGGGCATCCCATTCTGTAACATACCATTAGCCTCTGCATTAACTGTAAGCTGCACAGTTATTTAAAGAAATTTGGCCTGTATGAGCCTGCTAACACACTGCTGCTGTGTGCATATATACTGATCTCAAGTCTGCTTGGGGCATCCCATTCTGTAACATACCATTAGCCTCTGCATTAACTGTAAGCTGCACAGTTATTTAAAGAAATTTGGCCTGTATGAGCCTGCTAACACACTGCAGCTGTGTGCATATATACTGATCTCAAGTCTGCTTGGGGCATCCCATTCTGTAACATACCATTAGCCTCTGCATTAACTGTAAGCTGCACAGTTATTTAAAGAAATTTGGCCTGTATGAGCCTGCTAACACACTGCTGCTGTGTGCATATATACTGATCTCAAGTCTGCTTTGGGGCATCCCATTCTGTAACATACCATTAGCCTCTGCATTTACTGTAAGCTGCACATTTATTTAAAGAAATTTGGCCTGTATGAGCCTGCTAACACACTGCTGCTGTGTGCATATATACTGATCTCAAGTCTGCTTTGGGGCATCCCATTCTGTAACATACCATTAGCCTCTGCATTTACTGTAAGCTGCACATTTATTTAAAGAAATTTGGCCTGTATGAGCCTGCTAACACACTGCTGCTGTGTGCATATATACTGATCTCAAGTCTGCTTTGGGGCATCCCATTCTGTAACATACCATTAGCCTCTGCATTTACTGTAAGCTGCACATTTATTTAAAGAAATTTGGCCTGTATGAGCCTGCTAACACACTGCTGCTGTGTGCATATATACTGATCTCAAGTCAGCTTGGGGCATCCCATTCTGTAACATACCATTAGCCTCTGCATTAACTGTAAGCTGCACAGTTATTTAAAGAAATTTGGCCTGTATGAGCCTGCTAACACACTGCTGCTGTGTGCATATATACTGATCTCAAGTCTGCTTGGGGCATCCCATTCTGTAACATAACATAACCTACCTACCATACTAAGCAGCTCTCTTATTTAAACTAAGCAGGCCTCTTGGAGGCTGAGTGTCCACTTTTGGGTGTGCATTTATATTCGGTTTCATATACAGTGGGGTATCCCAATTTGTAAGATAACCTACCCCAACCATGTAAACTAAATAGGCCTGTTGCAGCCTGAGTTTCTCTGCTTGCGTATGGCCTGCATTACAATCTGTCTCTTTCAATGACACTGCTGCCTGTGGTATCCCAATTTGTAAGATAACCTACCCCAACCATGTAAACTAAAGGTTACGTCCTTCCAGAAGGAAAACTTATGCCGAACACTATTTTTGTTAGGGGCATTGACCTTTGGATTGATCGGCATGAAATTAATTTTTTTTTTTCAAAGTATGGCGCTGTGAAGAAGGTCAAAATGATGTCTCATACTTGGATTATTGTTACTTTTTGTTCAGCTTGAAATATAACAGGCCACACGGGCATCCCAAGGCACATGCTATTTTAAACCTATCTGTTATACAACATAAGCGTTGATCAGGCTACTTCAGTTTGCACTTGTTTTTGACTGATTTTAATAAACCAGGCCGCAGGGCACCCCAAAGCTGCACCTTGCACCCTATCTGGTATACAACATAAGCGTTGATCAGCATCAGCTTCATTAAGCTACTTCAGTTTGCACTTCCTTTTTGACTGCTTTCATTTAACCAGGCCGCAGGGCACCCCAAAGCTGCACCTTGCACCCTACCTGTTTATACTAAATAAGCATCTACAGCCTCAGCTTTATTAAGTTATTGCATTTTGAATTGGTTTTGGTCTGCTTTAAATACACCAGGCCGCAGGGCATCCCAAACCTGCATGTTGCACCCCATCTGTTATACTAAATAAGCGTTGATCAGCATCAGCTTTATTAAGCTATTGCATTTTGCATTGGTTTTTGTACTGCTGCCAAAACACTAGCCCATATGGGCATCCCAAACCAGCACATGTCACCCTATCTGTTATACTAAATAAGCTTCTACAGGCCCTTTTTTTATTTATTTATTTTTATTTATATAGAGCTGCAATAGCTTATATTGTGAGGTTAATTTGCCATTTTGCAGCATAATATAGAGCAGCCCCTGTGTAAATCTGAGGGGCAATAGCTTATATAGTGAGGTAAATTTGCCATTTTGCTTCGTTATATAGAGCAGGCCCTGTGTAAATCTGAGGGGCAATAGCTTATATTGTGAGGTAAATTTGCCATTTTGCAGCATAATATAGAGCAGCCCCTGTGTAAATCTGAGGGGCAATAGCTTATATTGTGAGGTAAATTTGCCACTTTGCAGCATAATATAGAGCAGCCCCTGTGTAAATCTGAGGGGCAATAGCTCATATAGTGAGGTAAATTTGCCATTTTGCTTCGTTATATAGAGCAGCCCAGTTGCCATCTAAATCAACTACTGTCCGGCCAGTACAGCTTTTCCAGGGCAAACTCTGCTAGTTGCGGGCACAAGTCAAGTTTGGCTTCCCAGCAAATCCAGTGGATCTTGAAGGTGTGTTGGCATGGTCATGTCAAGGTATGACATGACCTGCTGTTTGAGGTCCAGCTCCAGGTCTTCCTGCTGCTCATGAGTAGACTCACTATGCGGGTGTAGAAAGCTACTCACTAGCGACTGAAGACTGAGGCTGCTGCTGATGGAGCTGCTGCTGCTGCTCCTTCCACCCCCCCAGCAGCCATGGCAGTGGAAGGTGATTGCAGAGGTCCCCCCGAGTCAGACCTGCGGGAGTATGGGCCATGGCGCAGATAGACATCGCCCAACTGACTACGTGGGATGTCTCTGTAGTAGGTCAGTTTGTCCTCCCTCTCAGTGGGCGTAAAAAATGCCCCCATTTTGTGCCGGAAGCGAGGGTCCAATAAGTTGGAGAGCCAGAAGTCTTCCCGCTGACAAATGGAGACAATTCTGCGCTCACTAGTACGCAAGCATGTGAGCATGCATCGTGCCATTTGTGCAAATGACTCGGAGGGACTACCTGTCTCCATCTCCACTGTAAACTGCCACGGTGTGTCTGGGTCCTCTGTCTCACCTTACTCACAACCCTCTAGCTCCTGTGGCTGCTCCTGCTCCTCCTCTTCTGTCAGATGACTAGATAAAATGGTCATTTTGTGAAACCTAAACTGTGGTTTGCTTTGCCCCACCCCCTCCTCCTCCTCCACTTCAGCCCCCACAGGCTTCATGTGGCTGTGAAATGTATGTGCCATGTCTCCAGTGCCCTGACCAGCCATGGTTTCCAACATGTGTTGTAGTACATGAAGCAGTGGAATCTCATCGTTCATCTCATAGTCCTGGCAACTGACTAATAACGTAGCTTCCTCAAAGGGCCTGAGCAAACGGTCGGTGTCACGTATGAGCTGCCAATGGTTTACATTGAATTTACACAGGTGTCCCCCTATCCGTTTGGATCATCCAGAAATCCGTGATGGCTTTTCTCTGTTCCTATAGTGCAGTGGTCCTCAACCCTGTCCTCAAGGCCCACCAACAAGTCATGTTTTTTGGATCTCCAAATAGCCAGCTCTATTGCTCTGCAGCTGCACTAATTACTCCACCTGTGCATCTTTGTGGAGATCTGCAAAACCTGGCCTGTTGGTGGGCCTTGAGGACAGGGTTGGGGACCACTGCTATAGTGGATCCTGCATATGGAGGGTGGAATTCCAACGGGTGGAAACATCGCAAATCAGACTATGGTGGGGTACACCGTTGTGACGCTGAGGCTCAATAGGGTTGTGCTTCGTGGTGTAGGAGTGCCAGAAGTGCATGCTAACTTTCTTTCCTGTTGTTCTTTCAGATGGGGGCAAGACTTAAAAACTAGACTGAACACGTGTGCCATGTGAGGACGCATGACTTTGGCTTCCTTGTCGCAGCGCAAACAAGATGTTCTTCCAAGTGTAATGCAGCAGGCTGGACTTATGGTGACGCTGTCTGAGAGGAGAAATCCCTCAGACATCAAGATTAAAAATTCCAAGAATTTTTGAGGGCTAATTATTCAGAGGCAAATGATAGCTAGTTGTTTCTGATTTAATTACAAGGTGGAAACACACCCTCAAACAAAACTTCACTTTGGCAATACTATTGCATTTGTCTATTCATAATTTTATGTATATACACTAACTAACCTACTTTTTCTCCCCAGGATGCTGCATGAAACACTGCCACATCGCTGAGTAGCTGATTTTTCCGAACAACAGTCCGCAATAATCTGCTGCTGCTGCCGCCGCCACCGCCGCAGACTCCAGGGACCCTCTTCCACTACCTCGGCTTGCAACACCTCCTCCCACGACACTCTCCTCATCACTAATTGCCGGCTACTGGAAGAAGAGGCGAGTGTCTCCTCCACTTCTTGGCTGGGCAGTAGCTGCTGAATTTTATGATTATCAGATCTTCATCAATGGATAGTGGAGCTGAACCCAAAGCATAACAGACAGACAGTTGACTGGGGGTGTCAGATGCCACTTGTGATGCAGTGGACTGCTTTTGCAGCACTTCGAGACAAAGTTGCTTCATTGGCTGACACAATGACTGGTAAAGCTGTGGAACATATGGTTTACAAGCAAGAATAACCATTTGTTTTTATATGAAAAAGACCCTGGTTTATACAGACTTTTTTTTTCCAGAGACTGCCCTGCGTGGAAATGAATGGCGCTTGGATCATCCAAGCTTTCCTCCCAACAATGCCTGATGTATTCCAGTAGATTGATGACGGGGCCAGACCTACACTAAAGAAAGATGGATCGTGCAAAACAGATTTAAGGCGCTGCTCTCCAGTTACAGACATTCCTCCGCATCGGACCACAAGTAAGTATTGATAAAAAATCCTTTCCGTTACTCTTACTTTTTATTAATATTCTTCGGATAAGACGGATCAGACATGATTCCAGATTAAAAATTCCAAGAATTTTTGAGGGCTAATTAGTCAGAGGCAATGATACCTTCTTGTTTCTGATTTAATTAAAAGGTGGAAACACACCCTCAAACAAAACTTCACTTTGGCAATACTTTTGCATTTGTTTATTCATAATTTTATGTAGATATTACTAACTAAGCTACTTTTTCTCCACATGACTCTCCACAGGGTGTGATTCATCCAATTTTTGGGCTCCTGAAGCCAACCCCAGTGTCTCTTTAAAGTAATATTTGGGCTCCTGCTGCTGCCAACTCCAGGGTGTGATTCATCAAATTTTTGGGCTCCTGAAGCCAACCCCAGTGTCTCTTTATAGTAATATTTGGGCTCCTGCTGCTGCTGCTGCCAACTTCTGCCAACTCCAGGGTGTGATTCATCCAATTTTTGGGCTCCTGAAGCCAACTCCAGTGTATATTTGGGCTCCTGCTGCTGCTGCTGCCAACTTCTGCCAACTCCAGGGTGTGATTCATCCAATTTTTGGGCTCCTGAAGCCAACTCCAGTGTATATTTGGGCTCCTGCTGCTGCTGCTGCCAACTTCTGCCAACTCCAGGGTGTGATTCATCCAATTTTTGGGCTCCTGAAGCCAACTCCAGTGTATATTTGGGCTCCTGCTGCTGCTGCTGCCAACTTCTGCCAACTCCAGGGTGTGATTCATCCAATTTTTGGGCTCCTGAGGCCAACTCCAGTGTATATTTGGGCTCCTGCTGCTGCTACTGTCAACTCCTGCCAACTCCAGGGTGTGATTCATCCAATTTTTGGGCTCCTGAAGCCAACTCCAGTGTATATTTGGGCTCCTGCTGCTGCTGCTGCTGCCAACTTCTGCCAACTCCAGGGTGTGATTCATCCAATTTTTGGGCTCCTGAAGCCAACTCCAGTGTATATTTGGGCTCCTGCTGCTGCTACTGTCAACTCCTGCCAACTCCAGGGTGTGATTCATCCAATTTTTGGGCTCCTGAGGCCAACTCCAGTGTATATTTGGGCTCCTGCTGCTGCTACTGTCAACTCCTGCCAACTCCAGGGTGTGATTCATCCAATTTTTGGGCTCCTGAAGCCAACTCCAGTGTATATTTGGGCTCCTGCTGCTGCTACTGCCAACTTCTGCCAACTCCAGGGTGTGATTCATCCAATTTTTGGGCTCCTGAAGCCAACTCCAGTGTATATTTGGGCTCCTGCTGCTACTACTGCCAACTTCTGCCAACTCCAGGGTGTGATTCATCCAATTTTTGGGCTCCTGAGGCCAACTCCAGTGTATATTTGGGCTCCTGCTGCTACTACTGCCAACTTCTGCCAACTCCAGGGTGTGATTCATCCAATTTTTGGGCTCCTGAGGCCAACTCCAGTGTATATTTGGGCTCCTGCTGCTGCTGCTGCCAACTTCTGCCAACTCCAGGGTGTGATTCATCCAATTTTTGGGCTCCTGAAGCCAACTCCAGTGTATATTTGGGCTCCTGCTGCTGCTGCTGCCAACTTCTGCCAACTCCAGGGTGTGATTCATCCAATTTTTGGGCTCCTGAGGCCAACTCCAGTGTATATTTGGGCTCCTGCTGCTGCTACTGTCAACTCCTGCCAACTCCAGGGTGTGATTCATCCAATTTTTGGGCTCCTGAAGCCAACTCCAGTGTATATTTGGGCTCCTGCTGCTGCTGCCAACTTCTGCCAACTCCAGGGTGTGATTCATCCAATTTTTGGGCTCCTGAAGCCAACTCCAGTGTATATTTGGGCTCCTGCTGCTGCTACTGTCAACTCCTGCCAACTCCAGGGTGTGATTCATCCAATTTTTGGGCTCCTGAGGCCAACTCCAGTGTATATTTGGGCTCCTGCTGCTGCTACTGTCAACTCCTGCCAACTCCAGGGTGTGATTCATCCAATTTTTGGGCTCCTGAAGCCAACTCCAGTGTATATTTGGGCTCCTGCTGCTGCTGCCAACTTCTGCCAACTCCAGGGTGTGATTCATCCAATTTTTGGGCTCCTGAAGCCAACTCCAGTGTATATTTGGGCTCCTGCTGCTACTACTGCCAACTTCTGCCAACTCCAGGGTGTGATTCATCCAATTTTTGGGCTCCTGAGGCCAACTCCAGTGTATATTTGGGCTCCTGCTGCTACTACTGCCAACTCCTGCCAACTCCAGGGTGTGATTCATCCAATTTTTGGGCTCCTGAGGCCAACTCCAGTGTATATTTGGGCTCCTGCTGCTGCTGCTGCCAACTTCTGCCAACTCCAGGGTGTGATTCATCCAATTTTTGGGCTCCTGAAGCCAACTCCAGTGTATATTTGGGCTCCTGCTGCTACTACTGTCAACTCCTGCCAACTCCAGGGTGTGATTCATCCAATTTTTGGGCTCCTGAAGCCAACTCCAGTGTATATTTGGGCTCCTGCTGCTGCTGCTGCCAACTTCTGCCAACTCCAGGGTGTGATTCATCCAATTTTTGGGCTCCTGAAGCCAACTCCAGTGTATATTTGGGCTCCTGCTGCTACTACTGTCAACTCCTGCCAACTCCAGGGTGTGATTCATCCAATTTTTGGGCTCCTGAGGCCAACTCCAGTGTATATTTGGGCTCCTGCTGCTGCTGCCAACTTCTGCCAACTCCAGGGTGTGATTCATCCAATTTTTGGGCTCCTGAGGCCAACTCCAGTGTATATTTGGGCTCCTGCTGCTGCTACTGTCAACTCCTGCCAACTCCAGGGTGTGATTCATCCAATTTTTGGGCTCCTGAAGCCAACTCCAGTGTATATTTGGGCTCCTGCTGCTGCTGCTGCTGCCAACTTCTGCCAACTCCAGGGTGTGATTCATCCAATTTTTGGGCTCCTGAAGCCAACTCCAGTGTATATTTGGGCTCCTGCTGCTGCTACTGTCAACTCCTGCCAACTCCAGGGTGTGATTCATCCAATTTTTGGGCTCCTGAGGCCAACTCCAGTGTATATTTGGGCTCCTGCTGCTGCTACTGTCAACTCCTGCCAACTCCAGGGTGTGATTCATCCAATTTTTGGGCTCCTGAAGCCAACTCCAGTGTATATTTGGGCTCCTGCTGCTGCTACTGCCAACTTCTGCCAACTCCAGGGTGTGATTCATCCAATTTTTGGGCTCCTGAAGCCAACTCCAGTGTATATTTGGGCTCCTGCTGCTACTACTGCCAACTTCTGCCAACTCCAGGGTGTGATTCATCCAATTTTTGGGCTCCTGAGGCCAACTCCAGTGTATATTTGGGCTCCTGCTGCTACTACTGCCAACTCCTGCCAACTCCAGGGTGTGATTCATCCAATTTTTGGGCTCCTGAGGCCAACTCCAGTGTATATTTGGGCTCCTGCTGCTGCTGCTGCCAACTTCTGCCAACTCCAGGGTGTGATTCATCCAATTTTTGGGCTCCTGAAGCCAACTCCAGTGTATATTTGGGCTCCTGCTGCTACTACTGTCAACTCCTGCCAACTCCAGGGTGTGATTCATCCAATTTTTGGGCTCCTGAAGCCAACTCCAGTGTATATTTGGGCTCCTGCTGCTGCTGCTGCCAACTTCTGCCAACTCCAGGGTGTGATTCATCCAATTTTTGGGCTCCTGAGGCCAACTCCAGTGTATATTTGGGCTCCTGCTGCTGCTGCTGCCAACTTCTGCCAACTCCAGGGTGTGATTCATCCAATTTTTGGGCTCCTGAGGCCAACTCCAGTGTATATTTGGGCTCCTGCTGCTACTACTGTCAACTCCTGCCAACTCCAGGGTGTGATTCATCCAATTTTTGGGCTCCTGAGGCCAACTCCAGTGTATATTTGGGCTCCTGCTGCTGCTGCTGCCAACTTCTGCCAACTCCAGGGTGTGATTCATCCAATTTTTGGGCTCCTTAGGCCAACTCCAGTGTATATTTGGGCTCCTGCTCCTGCTGCTGCCAACTTCTGCCAACTCCAGGGTGTGATTCATCCAATTTTTGGGCTCCTGAAGCCAACTCCAGTGTATATTTGGGCTCCTGCTGCTGCTGCCAACTTCTGCCAACTCCAGGGTGTGATTCATCCAATTTTTGGGCTCCTGAGGCCAACTCCAGTGTATATTTGGGCTCCTTCTGCCCCTCATAGTGATGCCACTTCAACTCTCTGCAATTGTGCCGCTCTGCGATTCTATTAGCGATGCCTCTGATCTGCATGTGATATTTCTTCAAAGTATTATTTAACAAACCCAGCACGCATCCTGTGCGTGTTACAGCAAGGCTGAATGGTTTACAACCCTATTGAGGCTGTAGGAGGCTCAGAAATAGCCGTTTTTAATAGCGATTCGTCGCGAATTTATTCGGGTCGAAACGATTTTTGTCGGAAAATTCGGCGAATCAGTCGAATCGAATTTTTCAAAAGTTCGCTCATCTCTAGTTAAATCCTAGGTGAACAAAGTTGAGCAAATACAAAACTAGGCCCCAGCCCAAGAAAGAGTTTAGAGCCAGGCTAAAGGTTAGGCTTGTGATTGGAATTTGTTAGAATCCGCTTTAGTCATTCTACTGGCTGGCGACTACGTTACGCCGCAAAATATGTCTGTTTTTTCATCTTCTAAGATGGATGCAAAAAATGGCATACTACTGCAAGCTACAATGTAGTCGCTTGGTTGGGCCCATCAGCATGATCCACCATAATTGTTATGACTGCTGGGGAGGGGGCAGAAGCAGCAGCTGTAGCCAAGCTAGCCCTTTAAGCCTGGATTGACAACATGGACCCCATAGTGTTCTGGGCAGGGACACAACTGGCAGGTATGTTAGCTATGTCTATGCTGTCATGTCCAGCCAATGTAATTTAGTGTGGCTTGGGCTATTGTGCCTCAATGCAGAACATATATGGCCATTGTATGCTTGCCTACACATAGAAAATTGCCTCCACATTTAACCCTTCCATTTAGCCAGACAAACACAAGCAGTGAGTGTACACATGTCCAGAGCAATGGGATGCCCTTATTATGGTGCCCAGGAAGCAGTTGGGGGGTTATTTGCCATGCTCAGATAACAGTAGCCTGTTGCTACTGAATAGAGTTTAGTTAGCCAGTGCCAAACACCACTATATAACAGTCCAATGATGATGCTAATGATGCTAATGCTGCTTCCATCTTCAAATGGGTCATTGGGGGCACAGAGAGACTGCTGCCGTTACCCTCCTTCAGTGGTTTTCATAGGCCAGTGAAGGAAGGAGGTGTAAAATAACTGATTATTTTAAACAATGTGTATTCACACTAAAAAGAACACAGCTAATTACACCCCAAAAAACTGGGGGTAAACAGAGTATTATTATATCTCAGTATTATTTAGACCTAAGGAGCAGTTAGATACAGGTGATAATCCAACAAATAGAACCAGGGGCAGTCATGGCATAGAGGCAGGGCACCAGCCTTGTAACTGGAGGCATGTAAGTTCGGTTCCTAGCCATGGGACATGACTCAAGTGCCCATGAGCAAGGCACCTAATCCCCCAACTGCTCCCACGGTGCTATAATAAGGGCAGTCCACCACTTTGGGCATGTGTTCGCACATGGATGCATACAATGGCCATCTATGCCCAAATGAAACCCAACACCTTAAAAATAAACAAGGAGTACATGGACTGTAAACAGGTGCTTCTCCCCTAGTCTCCTCCTTCCAGGCTGTACATGAACTCCCCGCACTACACAAGCCCTACTTCTGTACTCGATCAATTCCAGATAAAGGTTCCACTTTCCCTGTCTCTACCTAATGGCAGCCTCAGCCTCTGACTAGGAGACTCATAATGGCAGTACGTATAAATATCTAAATTTTATAGTGGCGGGGAATGTGTGAAATCACAGGGCTACGGTGAGTACGGGGAGACTAGAAGGGGATTAGCCAGCCACAATTGATCATGTTTCTCATGTGTGACCCCAGCTTCCTGTGCAGGTGTCCACTTCCTGGGGTTCTAATCCACATTTAGTAGCCAAATAAAATATGATTCTATTTAAACGAGCTCAAGTCGAACTGAAAGAGATTAACAGACTAACTAAAACAAATTTTTACTTTAACCTGAATCCAAAGAGCAAAATTTTTCTAAAGTTTTAATTCAAATTATTTTAATTATTATTGTTTATTTATATTATTATTGTTTATTTATATAGCGCCATCATCTTCCGTAGTGCTTTACAAAGTAGTAATTACAGACAGGGTAGAAACATATGGTATATACTATTTCAAATGCAGTTTTACAGATTTGATAGTGGATATTCTGAGTACATGATACAATAGGGGAGAGAGCCCTGCCCTTGCGAGCTTACAGTCTAAAGGAAGAGGGGTGAAGACGAGGGGGAAGGATCACAAACAGTCAGTATTGAGCTTTGTGGCATATGCTCTTTAGAAGATTGGTTAGGCCAGATTACATGCTTATTATTACAGATTATATTTTAATCTGTTTATTTAAATATATTGTAAATATTGGCCAAATCAGTTTGGAGCAATTGTATATAATGATCCTCCTATAAGATGCAACACTCATCAGTGTACAGTAATTAGCATTTCTTCTAATTATTCTCGTTACATTGCAGGAAAGATAATGAGCTCCTTGTTGAATTTCACTTTGTATATTTATTGAGGTGATCAGAAGAATAGATTCAGTTGCGCGTAAGCGCTGCTACAGTTTGTCCCCGTGGAACATGACGATTTTCTCTCCAATTCTCCTGTTATTTTAAAATTAAATATTGCTTTTCTTTCTAACAAATGTAATTTTGTCCACACAATATATATATATAGTCATGTAAAAAGGTAAGTAAAACCCATAGAAAATGTTAACATTTTCAGCATAGTTTTTTTAAGTATTTTTGTAAATAAAGGTGAAATAACTGAAAATACAATGCCACATAGACTTTGCATTCCTTTAATCAATAAAAAAGGAAGGCAAACGCTGGCAAAAAAAATACACCAGAACTCCTCAGTTTTAGAGAGTAATTCCTCAAACAGATCCCAGATCTCTCAACTAAACCACTACTGCTTATCCACAGATTGATTCCGGGACGTCTGTATTTGCAGGAACACTTCCCATTACATTGATGTCAAAGAACATTGATGTTCTTACTGCTGGACTTATAACTATCCCTCCCCTCCAACCTATCATAATCCCCTTCCCTCATTTTCCCTCCTTACTCGCCTCTTCTTTGCCCTTCTATTTCTCTACTCGTCCTGTTAAGCTATTGCCTTTTCTTCAACCTTATGCTAGAGAAGAGGGGGAGCGGGCGATGCTCACAATCGAGGTCATGCTAAAAATCTGGTGAAGCAAGTTAACCTGGCTGTAAAATGTGGTTCTAATCTTTCCCTAAGAATCATTTATCCCTGTGATGGGGCATTTTTATAGGTGAAGTCCATCATTTATCCAGTGGTGTTTTTTATGTTTGTAAAAAAACAGCCACATGTGAGCTATGCTTTAAAATCATTCTGAATCATTCCCGGTTTCACGCTTAAATGCATTTTTTGAATTTTTTAATCTACTTTTTAGCTATGCTTTATCTTGATCCACATATATCCCTGCTGTTCCTAATGCATAAATCAACTCACAGTTTTTGTCACTTACCAGAAAAAATGAATTAACAATTTGTGCCTGCTGGGCAAATCCAGTCTGTGTGTCTTCGGCAGTGTCTGTGGGCATGCCTGGAACTTCGGGCAAAAGTTGCGTTTCCTCAGGTTCTTCCATGCAATGGAATGCAGAGATTGTGTAGCACACAGCAAGTGAGTGTATTGCCCTGTGAGTCTCTCACCTTCTGTGAGCTGGCAACCCCCAATCTCCAGCCGCCACTTCTGCCTATAGACAAGCCCCCACTCACCGGGACACGGGAAATGCCTCGCCGGTCTTAAATGGCGCACAGAATGCCAGCTCACGGTGACGATGGAAGGAACACAAGGGTATCCCAAAGCCGAAGTCGTTCACAGATAATCAGTCAGAAGGTGCGTCTACTCACAAGGATAAGGCAAGAGAATGGTCAGAACTAGCCGAGGGTCAAGTCGAGGGGTCTGAGGTACACACAAATGGGCAAAGGGGTCAGGGCTGAACTTTATTTAAAAGTGTGACTGGCCAATAGGCATACAGAGGACTATGTGCAGTGATTGGTGCGACTGTGATACAACCTGTGATTGGAACTGATCCCAGGGGCTGGACTGCCCTGACCAGTCATGCTGTCCAGCCCCTGAGACCCACAGGTGTAGTATAACTTTAATTAGACAGAGCGGCATCGGCTGTGAGCCGCTGCGTCAACCAGCAGCGCGCACGCTCATACTACTGCAGGGGAGTGAGGGAGGGGGGCAGGGTGGTTCGCCTCGCTCTCCACCTTCCGGGAGTGATGAGCATGCCCTGCTTAAGACAGCTGAGGAACGCCACGCCGGCCGGCAGACACTCTAGGTGGGTCCGCCGGGATAGGTGAGTTCCTCACAATAAGTTATATTTTGGACACCTTCTCTGGGCCGATCAAACATAGGAAGCATGCTTTCAGCAGGTCGGTGTGCTGCATTGTAGCACACGACTGCTGTTGTATGGGGGTTGTGGACTAGGGTCACGAGCTACGTCTTCTAGCAGTATCCCTTATCACCTAAATACAAACAAATGGGTTACTGCTGTTTACACGAGAAATGTTGATCTAAACCTGGTTTGGTGAATTTTGGATTCAGCCCCCCCCCCCCCCCGTAGTTTTGCCGGTCAACTGTTTAAAGGCCATCCTTTGTGGCCACTGACTTACCTAGTAGCTATTCAGGCGGCTTTTCTTATTTTTAAAATTTCCAGGCCAGGGCATATTGTTGACACACATAAGAGTCATGGCAGGATCCCCGAAAACCCTGACCTGACAGCACACAGCCACATCTCATGATCGCACACAATCATGGATTGGAAGCTCTTACGGTTGCGGTAGTGCAGCTCTTGTGCTTGAGGGGGATGGAAGGGAATATGGGTCTTATCGATGCAAGTAAGCACATTCGGGATTCCTGCCATGCAATAGAATGCAAGCTTGATTTGTTGCACCTCTTAATACTCGGCCCGAAATCTGATGTAGGTGGGGATGAGGTCATATATGGCCAGGATGACCTCATGGAAAATGCGGCACATGGTAGGCAGGCTAATGCTGCAGTGGCCTAAAATGTGCCCTCGCCAGTATGTTCAAGGAGGCACACAGGCCCACTATGCCACGTACAACCCGGATGCAGCCAGTGGTGGGGTCAATTTTGTGGCGGATTTGGTCATACATTGACAACAGTGCAGCTTAATTGAGGCTGCTTATTTGTTCATCACTTAAATCCTCCACAGACAGCTGGGTGATAAAGACTCAGTCAGCCCAGAGTCACACCACTGTGCCCTTCACAGCATCCTTTTCCTCCTCAGCGGCAGCCACACAAGTCGACCACACCCCAAACATAACACTAAAATTTGACTCTGCACTGCACTGCATTGCACCTGCAACCACACATGCACAAATGCAATCACAAACACACACAAGCCCAAAGCACATCTCAAACTAGCCTGCAGCCACACACACTCTTACACATACAAGTGAAAATCATTGCATCTTCCCCAAAAACCATATGCATTGCTGAAACAACCATAACCCTGCTGAAAGCACGCTTCTTAAGTTTGGCTAGTCCAAAAGGGCACAGCAATCCTGTTGGGCACAAGTCCACTTTTGCAACTACTGAGCATTACTTTTATATTAATCTGATAGGAAGATTTAGGAGCGCAGTGCCACATGTTCGCCATCTTTACCCTCCACGCTAGCTGCACAGGGCAAATTGCTGATAGCTGCGGAAAAGTGGTCAGTGCCTGGTGCTCCGTGTTAGTGGGCATTTTCTGCTAATTAGCCATCTAGCTACTCCATGTTTGCTGACAATGTAAAACGCACATTTTTTTTTGAAAAAAACATTACATGCTTCTCCAGGCTAGTGTGCATTTCCCGCTGTTTACACACAGCTTCCTCCTCTCTGCTCTGTGATACTGATTAACACTTTTATTGCATGTTACACAATGTTGCTGTGCACTTTTGGTTGTTTGCTGTGTACACATCATGCAAACAACACCCTAGTGTTTTGATTGGTAGTGTGCCTGGCGATGCCCTGATTGGTAATACACTACCATAAATCAAGAGCTAACTGCTGTGGCTTGCTTCTGTGGCTTATATTGGGGGAACATCTACTTTTTGTTCTTGAGGAGAAATTTGGACAAAAACACCCACTAGGCATTCCAAACATGCACTTTGGCATGGCGTTACCATAGATTGCTTTGGGCTTCATAGGAATCCTGTGATAGGGAGGGTCCTGGTTTACATGGATTTTAAATTAATCTTATCTACCCACTCATGAGCCTTTAGAAAGTTTAGAGAGAGGGAAGTTTCCTTAGAAGAGCTCCTGTGCCCAACATACGGATGTTGCCCTATTTCGGGATTCCTAGGGCTCTTTTCCTTGAGGAGCGCCCTAGGCTGGAATGCCCTTGGGGATGATTGTTAAAAGGGTCATAAAATAAATTTTTCCTTTAACTCTGTCCTCTTTAACCCTAGTTACAAGCATTCAATTAAATGTTCTTATAAAGTAATATTGAGAAGGCAATAGCCATTAACTAATAGTATATGACATTGGTTGTCATAAAGCCTCCACATTATACTCGCAGTGCGGGACGTGTGACTTTAATTACATGGCCAAATCTCCACGCACCAATTACTTAACCAAGACATTGGAAAGGAAAGAGATCGACATTGTACTTATCAATGTTATGCAGATCAAAAACTAGATATGCGAGGCAATCAAACTATGGTGACAGAATTTTTTCTAGAAGGATTCCCTAGAATATGGCTGGTGGAGTTGTTCTTGTTTGTTGTTTTTCTGCTGACTTATATTGTGACTCTAGTTGGGAACTTGTTAGTGGTGGGTCTGATCTGCACGAGCGTTCATCTTCGCTCTCCTATGTATTTTTTTCTTTTTAATTATTCCGTTATGGAACTGGCCTTGTCCTTTGTGGTGACTCCTAAAGTCCTCAGCAACCTGCTATCAGCAAGAAAAAGCATTTCCTATGCCGGCTGCCTGACCCAGTCGTATTTTTTTTTCCTCGTGTCAACGGCTGATCTGATCCTGTTGGCGGTAATGTCTTATGACCGCTATATCGCCGTGTGCTACCCCTTGCATTATATAAACATTATGTCTCGAAAAAGGTGCATCATCTTAGTTGCTGGATCTTGGGTTGGCGGCATCCTCTCGGTCAATATAGCGGCAGTGCTTAAAGGTGATCTACCCTACTGCGGGCCAAACAAAATTAACCATTTCTTTTGTGATTCTGCTCCACTAATGCACCTGATTTGTATGGACACCCGGGTCATTCAAATGATTGATTTCTTGCTTTTTTCTGTAGTGATTCTGGGAACTCTGTTCTTTATCGCATATACTTACACTTACATACTGCTGGCCGTCTTTCGTATCCCGTCAGCAAATGGAAGAAAGAAAGTCTTCTCCACCTGCTCAGCACATTTCACCATTATGATAATTGTTTATGCCAGCAGTATTTTTATGTACGTTCTTCCAAGAGACAAAAATTCACTGGAAATCCACAAGGCCATAAGTGCTGTCAACATCTTGCTCATTCCCGTGACTACGCCATTTATATTTTCACTAAGAAATAAGCAAATGAAATCTGCAATGTCTAACTTGTTCAAGAGAATTAAAGCATGAACATGTGCCATCCTCAACCAACTCAAACTTTTCCCAGGGAATGCTACTTGTATGACAAGTGCCCAATTTATAAACCCCTCCTTCTATATTCACCAGTTTACATTAGCCCAAGCCATATTTAACAAATCAAAAACTGAATTAGACTTTAAGCTCGCAAGGGCGGGGCTCTCTCCTATCGTCTCCTGTGCTCACAAAAACCCGGTTTGAACCTCATGGCATCTAGTTTTGTATTGTTCCCTGTGCTATATGTTTTACCTTGCTTGTAATCATACCTTGTAAAGCACTACAGAAGATGATGGCGCTATATAAATAAACATTAAAAATAACATTAATAATAATTGCCGTGGTTCTTCTTCCTCAGACTGACATAATCTATCAGTAAATAGTAAAAACCATGCAGAGATTGTGAACTCCAAAAAGTTACTCTAGATTTTTTACAATGATCTTGTAAATGCATAATTTTATTTTCTTATTATAAAAAAAAATCTTTAGGCTAAAAAAGCAGGTCTTTTCAGAATTGACCATGATTAAAGCTTGTTGTAGTGCATTTAACTCTGACCAGGGGCATCCTATTTAAGACCATCTGACAGTGTGTTTGCATTTGTTTTTAGCTAGAGCACCTGCATATAGGGCTCTTGCTTTTCTACCAAAACTATGTTTTAAAGCTTTCTGTAGTGCATTTAGCTTGACCAAGGGCATCCCATTTAAGGCCATCTGATAGTGTGTTTGCATTGGTTTTTAGCTAGAGCACCTGCATATATTGCTCTTGCTTTTCTACCAAAACCACGCTTTAAAGCTTGCTGGAGGGCATTTAACTCTGACCAGGGACATCCCATTTAAGGCCATCTAACAGTGTGTTTGCATTTGGTTTTATGCCCAGGCCTTGCAAGCCTAACTGGTGTTATAGATCACACACATTTGCCTATATTGCTCTTGCTTTTCTACACACCTTCTGCTGTTCCAAAAAAACTTTTTTAAGTGTAGTGTAGCGTATTGTTTTCCCCTCATAAATGCAGTAAGTATGTCAGGCAAAGAAGTGCACAGAGAAGTGGAAGAGGCCGAGATTCATCAGGTAGAGGTCGCAGCAGACTAGGGGCGAGTAGCAGCAGGAGTCACAGTGAGAGGCCTGATCTCCCGGGATCAGCTAGCGGTCGTGTCCCGACCGGCAACGCATCGATTGGTTAACGCGGTCATCCACTTTATCACAAGCGACATCTGGCATGCCCAGTTAACAGTAGGTAGGTTCCTTGGACACAACTCTCAGTCGGCATGGCCCGGGAGCAGTCCCTGTCCTTCCATTGCCTCTGTCTTATGCCGTTCCCTCCCCCAGCGATGTATCTTATGCTGATTGTATCTTATGCTGAATGCATCTTATCCTGAATGTATCTTATGCATGTGGTTCCTGGAAAGCCACAGCTGCAACTTGGGCAGGTCACACCACTTCTGCCTCCACGCTCCCAAGCCGTTGTGACTGTTACAGTGTGTGACTCTGCCTCCTCATACTCCGCCGACTCCTCAGCCTCAACTGAATGGTCAAGTCTAAGTGCATCTCCAGCCTACCATGTGTGCAGGGCATGGTGGTGACACGCTGTTCTTCACATGGTTTGCCTTGGCAAATGGAGTCACACAGCGGAGGAACTGCAAAAATTCATTAATCAAGAAATCAAATCATAGCTTAATCCATGAAAACTGCAAATGGGAACCATGGTGACCGACAATGGGAAGAACATCTTGTCTGTGCTGCGACAAGGAAGCCTGAGCCATGCGCCCTGTATGGCACATGTGTTCAATCTAGTTGTCAAGCATTTCCTGAAGTTTTTCCCCCATCTGCAAGACATCCTAACAATGGGAAGCAAACTTTGCATGCACTTCAGCCACTCGTACAACGCAAATCACACCCTTCTTGAGCTACAACGTCAGAACGGTATCCCACAACATAGTCTGATTTGCAACGGTTCCATCCATTGGAATTCCACTCTCCATATGTTGGACTCGACTATGTGAACAGAGAAAAGCCATTACCGATTTCTTGATGATCCAGGCGGATAGGGGGACTCCCCTGCGTAACTTCAATGTAAACCAGTTGCAGCTCATACTTTACACCTGCCATTTGTTTAGGCCCTTTGAGGAAGCCACTTTATTAGTCAGGATTATGGGATGAACAACGTGATTCCACTGCTTCATGTACTACAAAACTATGGCTGGTCATGGCACTGGAGATGTGGCGCCTACATCTCACGGCCACATGTACCCTGTGTGGGCTGAACTAGAGGAGGAGAAAGTGGAGGAAGAGTGGCAGGGGCACAGTGGAGCATAGTTTAGGTATGGCAAAATGGGAAGTTTTTCTAGTCATCTGACAGGAGAAGAGGAGCAGGAGCAGCCAGAAGAGCTAGATGGTTGTGAGGAAGGCAAAGAACCCAGACACACTGTGGCAGTATGCAGTGGAGATGGAGGCAGGTAGTCCCTCCAAGTCACTTGTGCAAATGGCACTATGCATGCTCACGTGCTTGCATAGTGACCCTGAATTGTTCGGCAGCGGGATGACTTGTGGCGCTCCACCTTATTGGACCCTTGCTACCGCACACAATGAGGGCCTTTTTAACACCCACTGACAGGGAGGACAAACTGAGCTACTACAGAGACATTCTACATAGTCAGTTGGCCGATGCCTATCTGTGCCATCGTCCTTCCTCTCGCAGGTCTGGCTCTGGGGGCCCTCTGCACTCACTTCCCACTGCCATGGCTGCTGGGGAGGGGTGGGGTGGCAGGAGCAGTACCAGCTCCATCAGCAGCAGCCTGAGTCCACAATTGCTAATGATTAGCTTTCTTCCCCCGCATAGTGAGACAACTCATGAGCAGCAGGTAGACCTGGAGCAGGACCTGAACCAGCATGGTGGCATACCTTGACATGACCATATCAACACACTTTGAGGATCCGCTGGACTTCTGTGCAGCCAAACCTGATTTGGGGCCACAACAAGCAGAGTTTGGCCTGGGAAGCTATCCTGCCCTGCCAGTAGTGTGCCATCAGAGCAGATTTAGTGCAGCAGGGGATATATTAACCACAAGGAGAACTCGTCTGTCCGCAAAAAATGTGTCTGACCTTTCAGTAATTAGACCCTGAAGACTTTAACAGAAAAAGAATGGTGCAACTCTCAGATGTACGTATGTGGTGTGCACTGATAAGGGCAGTTCAATGCTCTCTAGTGGGCTTAAAAAAGTATTTTTAAACAACAGCGGCAGGTGTGTAACTATGTCTGACCTTTTACACTAACTAGCCCATCAGCACTTCAACATAAAACCAAATGCAAAAAATCTCAGATGCCCTTAAATGGGATGCCCTCGTTGAGGGTCAGTTAAATGCGTTACAGCAAGGTTTAAAGAGAGATTTTGGTAGAAAAGCAAGAGCACTGTATTTTTGTGAAAGGGAGTGGCCTGTAACACTAACTAGGCTTTTAAGACCTTGGCATAAAACCAAATGCAAAAACTTTCAGATGTCCTTAAATGGAATGCCCTTGGTGAGGGTCAATAAAATACATTACAGCAAGCTTTAAAACAAGGTTAATGTACCAAAGCAAGAGGTGGATATTTTTGGCCAGGTGTGTAACTAGGCTTTCAAGGCCTGGGCATAAAACCAAATGCAAAAACTACCAGATGCCCTTAAATGGGATGCCCCCGGTGAGAGCCAGTTGAATGCACTACAGCAAGCTGTAAAACAAGTTTTTTGTACAAAAGCAAGAGGAGAATATTTTTGGCCAGATGTGTGGCTTTGAACACTAACTTGGCTTTCAATACCTGGGCAAAAACCAATGCAAAAACTCTCACTGGATGACCTTAACCCTTCTAGTGCCAGCTACGTGAGTCTCACGTAGCAGCCTCTACTCCACTCCGACCCCCCCCAGGACTCACGGATCTTCAGGAGAGAGCCCGAGAGGCTCTCTCCCCTTTCCTCCTCGATGGCGGCCGCCATCTTGCTGCTAAGCCCCGCCCCCTTTTTTTTTTTAAATAAAATCATTTTGTGCCTGTCTTTTTTTTTCTATCAGACCCCTATACCAGCTCACAAGGCTCTGGGTCTGGCAAGTCACCTGCAGCTAGTGGGTGACTTGCCATTAACCCCCAGCCCCCCATTACCTGCCTCCCCAATGGCCAGGGGAGGGCTATGTGGGCTAGTAGCCTGCAGGGCCAGGGGCCACCAACGCTGGCCCCTGCGCCCTGTTCTAGTTCTAGTTGGCCCGGGTCGGTAATGCTGGGTAGGGGGGACCCTACGTCATTTTTTGGGGGGATTTTTAAGGGTTTTTAACCCTTAAAATTCAAAAAAAAAATGGGGTCCCCCCCCCTCCTGGGAGGGGGACCTTATGTCATTTTTTTTTAATTAACCCTTTTGTGTTCTGTCATCCAGCAGCTATAAAAGGCTTCTAGCAAGTGAGCAGAAGCCAGTGATCGCCGAGGGACAGAGTGCTCCAGTATGGATGGGAGGTAAGTATTAAAAAAAAATAATAATAATAATAAAATATTATTTCTCTGTGTGGTGTGTTTTTTTTACATTTCACCCCTTGTGAACTGGTAAGGGGTCCATGAGACCCCTATACCAGTTCTCAAGGCTGGGGGGATGGCAAGTCACCTGCGCTAGCCAGGGGGGGGGGGGCAGAAGAGCCCGGGCCCATGGGCTATGCGGGCTTGTAGCCTGCAGGGCCAGGGGCCACAAAAGCTGGCCCCTGCACCCTGTTCCTACAAGCCCTGCATAGCTGGTCCCGGGCTGGTTACTTTGGGTAAGGGGGGCCCCATGTCATTTTTTTAACCCTTAAAAATCCCTTAAAACCCTTAAAAATCCCCCCCCCCCAAAAAGGGCCCCCCCTCCCTGGGAGGGGGGACCCTATGTCATTTTTTCTCTCGATTTAACCCTTTGTAGTGTGGATGGTAGTTGTATTTTATTTGTAAATGTTAAAAATTACTTGTTTCAGTTAGGGGGGTCTCCTGGGCAGGAACAGGGGGCTACCGATAAATATGTGGTACTGTTCTAATCGGTAGAAATCGGGCTTTCACATGCAATATGGTTTTCCCTAATATTTAAAATAAAGGAGGCAATTTTCTAAAAACAATTTTATTTATTTATTTTTTTTACTTAATAATAAATAAAATTAATAATAAATACAATTTACAAACAAGACATTTCATGTTAAAGCCTAAACTCTGCTGCAAAAAATACATATATAATTTTCCTGAAAATTCCAGTAAAAATGTCACAAAACATGGCGCAAAATGGGGAAAAATGACCTGTCAACAGAGGGTGACAAAATCTCAAGTAGGCTGGAAATTAAAAGGGTTAATAGTACCTCTGCATGTTGGGTATTGTTCTGTTCGGGGGACCTTGCGCTTTCAGACTTAGCTTGTTTTTTCTTGTTTGCATATTTATATTTTAGGAAAAGGTGTTTTTTATTCAGCTTTTTTATACATTTTTTAGGGAAACCCTGCGCAACCAAAGAATTCTTTGAGGGATCAATTCCAGAAAGATGAGCCCACTACAACAAGCTGGGTACTCTTAGAAAGCTTAACATGTGTACTTTCAGGGAATATATGGTTTATTGGGGATATTCCAAATGTAAAGGGTTGTCTTGGTTGAAAAATCGCAAGGTGCGCACTTTGTCTGCAGAGCTGAAATTTTCAAGAAAAATTACCGTTATGCTCATGCTTTACTTTGGGGTGTTTGGCAACTCTTCCCTTGACAGTAACTATGCATGTTGGGTATCATTCTGTTCGGGGGATTATACTTGTTTTTTCTTGTTTGTATATAGTTTTTTTAGGAAAATGTGGCTTTGATTCTGCTTTTTTATCCTTTTTTAAGGGAAACTCTTTGCAACCAAAGAATACATTGAGGGATTACTTCCAGAAAACTGTGGCCACATCAACAAGCCTGGTACAAATAGAAAGCCTGAGGTGTGCATTTCCAGAGAATATATAGTTTGTTGGGGGTATTTCAAATGTAAAGGGTTGTTTTTCTGGAAAAACTGCAAGATGCGCATAGTGCATATCACAGTTGTATTTTTTCTGAAAATCCCCTAAAGCTCTGTTTCAGTTTGGGGGAGTCTCCTGGGCTGGAAAGGGTGTCTACCAATACATATGTGGTACCGCTGTAACCGGGAGAAATTGGGATTTCACACGCAATAAGATTTTATTGACAAACATTTTTTAATACAAAAAAACACTACAAATTGTAAAAAATAGATTTTTTTTTATTTTTTTGCACATATTTCGCCAAAATATATTGAGAATACACCTAAAAATGACAAACAAGACATTTCATGTTAAAGCTCAGACTCTGCTGAAAAAAACAAAATAATATATCATTTTCCTGGGAAATCCCTGGAAATCCCTTCAAAAATCACATTTGAACATGGGGAGTGCAAAATAGTGCAAAATGGTCTGGCAACAAAGGGTGACAAAAACTCCAGGTAGGCTGGCACTTAAAGGGTTAAATTAGATGGGTTAAATGAGATGCCCCCGGTGAAAGACAGTTAATTGCACTACAGCAAGCTTTAAAACATGATTTTGGTAGAAAACCAAGAGCACTATAGGCAGGTGTGTTATCTGTAACACTAACTAGGCTTGCAAGACCTGGACATAAAACCCAATGCACACACACTGTCAGATGCCCTTAAATGGGATGCCCCTGGTCAGGGTGAATTAAATGCACTACATCAAGCTTTAAAGCGTGGTTTTGGTAGAAAAGCAAGAGCATTATAGGCAGGCGTGTGACCTGTAACACTAACTAGGTTTGCAAGACCTGGCTCTATCTCTCCCTGACTTGTTCTCGCCACAATACACCTCTGAAAAGAGCGCCCGCAAGATGGACGCCGCTTATATATGGCTGTGACATAACCATGGTGCCTGGCTGCTGATAGACTCCATCCTTGAAATCCAAGGATTTACCATTCATAGAGCGGATCGGGATTTGTATGCAACTGGCAAATCTAGGAGAGGTGGAATCTGCTTCTATACCAACAATAGATGGGGTGTTCACCTGACCTAGAGTACCTGCCTCTTATCTGTAGACCTTTTTATGCACCACAGGAGTTCTCATGCATTATACTAATAGGGGTGTACATTCCCCTCTCAGGCCAATGTTGACACGGCCTTCAGCTCATTGTCAGAAACTATCTCTGGCTATGAAAAGAAGTTCACTCATTTGTCGTAATTCTGGGAGACTTTAACAAAGCATGTCTTAAATTAAGTTTACCCCTCATATCTTGTGTCCGACGAGAGGGAACAACATTCTTTACCAATGCTACACAACTGTCAAGGGTGCCTACAAAGTTGTTCGCACAGCAGCTCTGGGCTTCTCTGATCATTGTTTGCTGCATCTGCTGCCCCTATACAAGCAACGGCTGAAGTCAGTTACTCCCCATACCAGAACCACCAAGTTCTGGTCAAAGGAGGATATCGATCAGTTGCAAGCCTGTTTTGAGTGCACTGATTGGGATGTCTTCCACTCTCAGTCTATAGAGCAATGGACTGACTCTGTGCTCTCTTACATCACGTTCTGCGAGGATACAATTGTACCAACCAAAAAGTTCAGGAACTATGGCCAATTCAACAAGCCATGGTTCACCAACAGCATAAGGATGTTACGTAAACAGAAGGACCCTGCACACAGAGAGGGGAACATCCCTATGTTCAAAAAATTGTGGAATTCCTTGGCCAAGGAGATCAGAGCTGCAAAGAGAAGCTATGCAAGGAAACTGGAAAAGCAGTTCTCCTCCAGTAACCTGAGAGAGGCCTGGCAGGGGTTTAGGCATCTTACCAACTACAAATGTTCCACCCAGATACTGAAGCCTAGCAGGCAGCAAGTTGAGGGACTTAACAGCTTCTACTGCAGATTTGATTCTACTCGGTACATGTGAGAGCACCCCCCACTGTCCCTAAGCCAATTCCCCACAACATTAGACACACGGAAAGCACACTTTTGGTCTTGGAGAATAAAGTATCACTACTTCTTAAAAGCCTTAACATAAGGAAAGCGCCAGGACCAGGTGGGGTATCCATAATCTGCCTCAAATCATGTGCGGACCAGCTATATCCAGTGTTTTCCAGGATCTTCAATGCCTCCCTGGACATGGGCATAGTTCCACATTATCTTAAAAGGTCAATGATTGTCCCAGTGCCGAAGAAACCATCGGCTACTGAGATGAATTACTTCAGACCAGTAGCACTTACTTCCGTGGTCATGAAGTCTTTTGAGAGGATCATGCTGGAATATCTAAAAACAACCACTGGCAGCCTTATGGACCCCATGCAATTTGCTTACAAGACAAACAGGTCATCCGACGATGCTGTGAATATGGCCCTCCACTATATGTATGAGCATCTGGATATCCCAAACACTTACGTTAGAGTTCTCTTTGTGGATTTTAGGTTGGCATTTAACACCATAAGTCCGAAGCCGCTGGTAGAAAAAATGTCTAGGCTCAACATTCCCCAAAATATCTGAGCGTGGACAGAAAGCTTTCTTACAGATAGATCCCAAACAGTTAGACTTGGTCCATTGCGATCCAGTGTCAGGCAAACTAACACCGATGCCCCTCAAGGCTGTGTTCTGTCACCTTTCCTGTTCTCCATCTACACCAATGACTGCACCTCCTTGGCTAACTCTGTGAGAATTGTGAAGTTTGCCGATGACACAACCATCATAGGCCTGATCAAGAACGGCAAAGAAGAAATCTACCGAGGAGCAGTGGAGGAGCTTGTCAGTTGGTGCACTAGACACAATCTGGTTATAAACTCTTAAAAAACTTCAGAGATGGTAATGGACTTCAGGAGGAATCCGGCACCCATGTCACGACTGTACTTTAAGGGGGTGGAAATTAAAAGATCGAGTGCGACTACATTTCTTGGTGTGACCATCTCCAACAACCTCAGCTGGGAAAGGAACACCACGGCTCTACTGAGGAAAGCACAACAAAGTTTTTCCTGAGGCAACTGAAGAAGGCTGGTCTGTCAAAAAGGTTGCTAGTGCTCTTCTTCAAGGCTGTCATAGGTTCCGTACTATGTTTTTAGTTTTCTGTCTGGTTTGAGGGATCTATTAAAAGAGACAAGTGTAGACTCCAAAGAACAATAAAGACTGCAGAAAGAATAATTGGAGCCCCCTTGGCATCCCTGCAGGAACTGCACAAACGCAGAACAAAAACAAGGGCAGAAAAGATCCTTCGGGATCCCTCCCAACCTGGACACGCCCTATTCCAGTATTTACCATCAGAGTGGTACCAGCTTGCAGTACTTCTAGATCTAGGAATGGTCTCTTTCCTTTGGCTGTCTGCATCCTGAACAATAACCAAGCATCTTAGGCACAGATTTAAAACCGGTATCAACTGTGCTATGGAAGAGCATCTGTATTTCTATGTTCCCTTTTCTATGTAAACTGTAGTTAACTGTTAACCGTTGCACTATGTATATGCCAAAAAGAATTCCTTGTTCATCTCATAATGTACTTGGTGACCAATAAATTGAATTGAATTTGATTGTGACCTTCCCAGGATACCTTGCCCCATGGGACATGTCCTGACGTTTGGATCCACCATTTTAGATGGCCTGGACTGCACTAAATGGAGTTTAAGGAAGCAAATCATGTGATCGAATTGGGGCGATAAGAATCTAATTTTCCGGGGGGGGGGGGGGGGGGGGGCAGAAGAGCCGGTGGACATAGGCTATGCAGACTTGTAGCTTGCAGGACCAGGGGCCACCAAAGCCCTTTTTTAACCCTTAAAATTCCAAAATAATGGGTTCCCCCTCCCCAGGAGAGGGGGCCCTATGTCATTGTTTTTAATTAACCCCATGCTACCTGTTACCCAGCAGGTATGAAAAGCTTCCAGCAGCAGGAGAGCAGAAGCCAAATTGATCAGCATGGGACACAGTACTCTGGGATGGATTATGGAATTATAATAAAATATTTTTTCCCTGTGTCTGTGTGTTTTTCTTTACATTTAACCCCTTTTGAACTGGTAAGGGATCTACAAGACCCCTATACCAGTTCACAAGGCTCTGGATCTGGCAAGTCACTTGCGGCTAGCGACTTGTGACTTCCCATTAACCTTACTTGTCTCACCAATGCCGGGGGGGGGGGGGGGGGTGAGCCTGTGGCCATAGGCTATGTTTTTAACCCTTAAAATTCCAAAAAAGGAGGACCTCACACCAATTTCTTTTTTCTTGATTTAACCCTTTATAGTGTGGATAGTAGCTGTGTTTTATTTGTAAATGTTATAAAGTGCTCTTTTCAGTTTGAGGTATTCTGGACAGGAACGGGGGGGGGGCTACCGATACATATGTGCTATGTATCGGGCTTTCACATCCAATAGGGTTTTCATTAATAAAATAAATGGTTTATTTAAAACAAATGAGACAATTTGAAAAAATAATAATTTTTATTTTTTTTAAAAAAATATTTTAAAAAAGGTAGAAAAATTACAAACAAGACATTTCATGTTAAAGCCTAAACTCTGCTGCAAAAAATCTATATATAATTTCCCTGGTAATTCCTGCAAAAATCACATTTAAACATGGAACAAAATGGTGAAAAATTACCTGTCAACAGAGGGTGACAAAATCTCAAGAAGGGTGGCAATTAGGGTTAAAAAGGGTTAAAATTGGCTATGTATTTTGGGTATTGTTCTGTTCACTAATAGGTTTGCAAGACCTGGCTCTATCGCTCCCTGACCCGTTCTCGCTGCAATACACTGCTGAAATGAGTGCAAGATGGCTGCCGCTTATATAAGGCTGTGACATCACTGAGGTGCCTGGGTGCTGATAGGCTGCATGTGACCTTCCTAGTATACCTTGCCCCATGTGACATTTCATGACATGTGGAGCCACCATTTTAGATGGCCTGGACAGCACTAAGTGGAGATAAAGGAAGCGAATCATGCGATCGAATCACAACGATATTCGGATTTGATGAAAATCGATTTTTATGAAATTTCCAACGAATTCGGATTCGTTTGATTCGATTTGCTCATCCCTATAAGCATTCTGAGCGGACAGGTTGGACGCAGGAGGAAACTTTGAAGCGCGGGAAAGCCGCCGGTGAATGGAAACACAGTGGCCACATAATAACACATCCGCCGAAGCCGCCTGGACTTACCTGCCACCGCGACTACTCCGCACAGATAAGAGATTAAAACCAACAGGCAAGTTTTATTTAAATATTCCTCCATTATCATTAACACCTTTATCATTTACTTAAAAGGCACCCAGTAAATGTTCCCTCTCCTGCTCTCCCCATATATAGGGATGGTCTTAAGGAACAGGAGTCACCCTGAAAGGCCCGATAGAATAACATCCTCTTTCCTAAAGAGGAACATAACCAAACCAGGTATATGGGAATAAACTATTAATGTTATTGCCCTTAAACTATATAGAACAGATATTAATTGGGACAAGTTTTAACAACAGGAGAATGCACACCACCGGCTCACTTTGTGGAACATTGAATCTGTACATTAATTATTAATCGATATATGTGAAATCTTCAGAACCAGGTACTATTCTGTCTCCTTTTTATTCCTAACCATTTAATGTTGAAGTTATCAATATGTATATTAACCTACTAACCAGCTTATTAACATTATAAAATGTCTGTCTGTTTGCTACATAAATAGGGCATTGAGAAAGCCAAGATTGGCGAAACATGATACATGTCTGCCCGTCAAAAAGAGCCGATGTAATGTAGTATAATATATGTAACAAGCGAAGATGGATTTTATATTTTATATTTTGTAAAGCACTGAATGTGAAAAAGCTATTACAGCAATTGTTTTTATTGACAACAAATAAACTGACTTAGAAATTGTAACTACTAGTAGGTGTGGTTATAGCGCTGAGCCTAAAAAGTTTCCCAGGGTAACCTAGCCCGGGGCACGATTGTGCATCCCTATAAGTCACCAGGCAAAGCCACTGCCAGCTACACTACCCCCCACCCAGAAGGGCAAAGCAGGAGTTACCGAGCAGCATGCACAAGGGTGGCACAAGGGGCTCGATCTGATGTTCCAGTAAGTAGGCGGGTGCCAGACAACCACCAATCAGTTACTTGACTGGACTATTATTTTAAAGGAAAACAAATACTGTATCTCCACCAGATTGTGTGCCCAGGGGCCTCCACCCCACCTAATCCGGCCGTGCACTACGCTGTCTATCGCTGTCTGCTGCAGCAGCATCTGAGTGGCACAGAACAGAGAGATCTGTTCAGACTGGCAGCTGTTATTTTCTGAACCCCAGATCTCAACATTCAAAGAAGGTTCTAGAGTTTAATAGACTCCCAATGTCACTGCCTCTGCCACCGAATCTACCAGAGTACCAAGGAGAGCCAACACAGGCATGAGATCTATAGATCAAGGAGAACCAACACAAACATGATATCTATAGATCAAGGAGAACCAACACAAACATGATATCTATAGATCAAGGAGAACCAACACAAGCATGAGATCTATAGATCAAGAAGAACCAACACAAGCATGAGATCAATAGAACAAGGAGAACCAACACAGGCATGAGATCAATAGAACAAGGAGAACCAACACAAGCATGAGATCTACAGAACAAGGAGAATCAACACAAGCATGAGACCTATAGGTCAAGGAGAACCAACACAAGCATGAGATCTATAGATGAAGGAGAACCAACACAAGCATGAGATCTATAGATCAAGGAGAACCAACACAAACATGAGATTTATAGATGAAGGGGAACCAACACAAGCATGAGATCTATAGATCAAGAAGAACCAACACAAGCATGAGATCAATAGAACAAGGAGAACCAACACAAGCATGAGATCAATAGAACAAGGAGAACCAACACAAGCATGAGATCAATAGAACAAGGAGAATCAACACAAGCATGAGATCTACAGGAACAAGGAGAACCAACACAAGCATGAGACCTATAGGTCAAGGAGAATCAACACAAGCATGAGACCTATAGGTCAAGGAGAACCAACACAAGCATGAGATCAATAGAACAAGGATAACCAACACAAGCACGAGATCAAATGAACAAGGAGAACCAACACAAGCATGAGATCTATAGATCAAGGAGAACCAACACAAGCATGAGATCTATAGATCAAGGAGAACCAACACAAGCATGAGATCTATAGATCAAGGAGAACCAACACAAGCATGAGATCTATAGATCAAGGAGAACCAACACAAGCATGAGATCTATAGATCAAGGAGAACCAACACAAGCATGAGATCTACAGAACTAGGAGAACCAACACAAGCATGAGATCTATAGATCAAGGAGAACCAACACAAGCATGAGATCTATAGAACAAGGAGAACCAACACAAGCATGAGATCTATAGATCAAAATGAACCAACACAAGCATGAGATCTATAGATCAAAACAAACCAACACAAGCATGAGATATATAAAACAAGGAGAACCAACACAAGCATGAGATCTATAGATCAAGCTCTAGCTCTGTACACAATCGATATCAGTTAAAGCTCCACTTTCCCTATCTCTACCTAATGGCAGCTTAAACCTCTGACTAGGACACTGATAATGGCAGTACATATAAATATCCAAATTTTATAGTGGCAGGGAGTGTGTGAAACCACAGGGCTAATGGTTGACTAGTGAATTAGCCGGCCACAACGGATCATGTGTGACCCCAGCTTCCTGTGCAGGCGTCCACTTCCTGGCGCTCAAGCTCAAGTCGAACTGAATTTTCCTCAGAGACCAGTTTGAACAGTTCGATTTGCTAATCCTTAATTATAATACAGGAAAAAGAATAAACAATTACCCAAATCAATAAATCCTTTTAAATATATTCCAACCTACTCAAAAGTACAAAAATAAAGCAAAATTAAAAAGGAGACTAACAAGTAAACAAAATCTAATTTTAACTTTAACCTGAATCCAAAGAACAACATTTTTCTAAAGTTTTAAATCAAATTATTTGAATCTGTTTATTTAAATATATTGTAAATATTGGCGAAATTTTATTTTGGAGCAATTGTATATAATGATCCTCCTACAAGACGCAACACTCACCAGTGTACAGTAATTCGCATTTCTTCTAATTAATCTCGTTACATTGCAGGAAAGATAATGAGCTTCTTGTTGCATTTCACTTTGTATATTTATTGAGGCAATCTGAAGAATAGATTCAGTTGCGCGTAAGCGCAGCCATAGTTTGTCCCCGTGGAACATGTAGATTTTCTCTCCAATTCTTCTTTTATTTTTAAATTAAATATTGCTTTTCTTCCTACCAAATGTCATTTTGTCCACACTGTGTCATTGTATATATATATATTAATGTGAAAGGTACGTAAACTGCAATAGAAAATTACTTTTGACATTTTCAGCATAGATTTTTTTTTATTTGTATTTTTGGAAATAAAAGTGAAACAACTGAAAACACAATGACACATAGACTTTGCATTGATTAAATCAATAAAAAAGAAAAATACAACCAGAACTCCAAGTGCTCCTCAGTTTTAGAGAGTAATCCTTCAAACAGATCCCTTATCTCTCCCCTAAACCACTACTGCTTATCCACAGATTGATTCCTGGAATTTCTGTATTTGCTGGAACACTTCCCATTACATTGATGTCAAAGGGCATTGATGTTCTTACCGCTGGACTTATAACTATCCCTCCCCTCCAACCTATCATAATCCTCCGCCTTCATTTTCCCTCCTTGCACCTCTTCTTTGCCCTTCTATTTCTCTAATTGTTCTATTAAGATAATGCCTTTTCTTTAACCTTATGCTAGAGAAGAGGCTGAGCGGGTGCTGCACACAATTGAGGTCATGCTAAAGACCTGGTGAAGCAAGTTAAACTTTGGCTGTAAAAATGTGGTTCTATTTCTTTCCCTAAGAATCATTTATCCCTGTTATAGTTGAGGTCCATCATTTTTCCAGTGGGGTAAGTGGCGTTGCTGCCTGTGGCCTATGCTAAAGAATTTTCCAAATCATTCTAGGGTGCCCAACTTAAAAAAAGGGAGTTGCTTCATCTCTAATTCTAAATCTCTATTTATCCAAAATTCTTCAGGGCCTGGGAACCAATTTACAGCCTGTTTAACCCTCTCATCACTATATAATATTCAGCAAACAGGCATATGAATCCTGTAAGGAAACTAGGGACCTTAGTTTGCATACAATTGCAATTGCATGTATTAAACCCTCATGCCACATAAAGGCAGTGGGGTCCCTACTCCTATTTTTGAGTGCCTAAAGACATGCAATGTAATCAATTATTTCAGAGCTGCTCACCTGGGAAGCTTCCAGCCTTAGCACACTTAGAACACAGGGAGAGATCAATAATGGCTGAATCTCTCTCTCTGTGTTCTCATGGCAATTCAAATGTAAAGGGGGTGGAAGTTGCTCCATCACTAATATTATTAGGCAAAATTATTCAGGGCAAACTAAAGCCCCTAGTTTCTGTATAGGATTCATATGCCTTTTTGCTGAATATTATATAGTGATAAGAGGGTTAAACTGGGCTTTACATTGGTTCCCAGGCCCTGAATAATTTTGTAAATATAAGTGATGGAGCAACTCCCACCCCCTTTACTCAACTATCAGCCTAATTTATCACTAGCGCCACTGAGCACCACTTTGAAAGCTAACGAAATGCGCTGACAGCATTCCAGTCGGAACGCTGCAAACCGATAAATGATGCTGTTATTGGTCAGCGCTGCAGCCCAAGTGGCTTTGTGTTTGGTTTGGCTACTTTGGTAAATGTAATGTCCTATTGGCGCTCAGAAAGCTGGATCCCTGTGTACCACTGATCCTCTGATTTGAAATGCTGCTTGTTGTTTCTATGCAATGAACAGCAGCGTTCTGTAGCCCAACTCCAGACAATACAGCTCAAACCATCAAGTTACATTTGTTTTTTTTTAAATATTTATACAAAAATCACAAGCAAATATTAGTCATTAAAAAGCAATACACACAAGATTTGGAAAAGGGTGGTTTTTGGATATCTTTACGGTGCCTATAAGGGAAACCAAAAAAAAAAAAATGTTCGTTTGTTGTAACTGTTTCATTTTCCCTCCCTTTCCATTTCTGTGGGGTGGATTCAGAGCGTGAGTAGAAAGCGAACTTCTTTTTTTGTACAGCAAACCGACATTCCCTTTTATTACTGGCTGTTCACCTGGCTCTGAATCAGCCCGATGGTAGACAATGTAAATCAATAGTCTCTCCTAAAAAAGCAGTGATTTTGCTCACCAGGCTTTGATTTGACCCCCATGGCTCACCTAACTTTCTTTTGGCTATTGTTTCCCACTTGAATGCATTTTTTTGAATTTCTTAAACTACTTTTTAGGTATGCTTTAACTGGGTCCACATATATCCCTGCTGTTTCTAATGCATGAATTAACCCACAGTTTTTGTCAGTTACCAGAAAAAAATGAATTAATAATATGTGACCGCTGGACAAATCCAATCTGTGTGTCTTCGGCAGTGTCGATGGCCATGTCTGGAACTTCGGGCAAAAGTTTCCTCGGGCTCCTCTATACAATGGAGTATGCA
Source organism: Gastrophryne carolinensis (assembly GCA_027917425.1). Lineage (NCBI taxonomy): Eukaryota > Metazoa > Chordata > Amphibia > Anura > Microhylidae > Gastrophryne > Gastrophryne carolinensis. The sequence continues at coordinate 653,892,516 of CM051234.1, read as the reverse complement.
GAGATTGTGTAGCACACAGCAAGTGAATATTATTTTAGACACCTAAAAAGAGCATCTCTCCTCCTGGGTGGGTCAAATATAGGAAGCGTGCTTTCAGCAGGCTGATGGTTTTTTCAACAATGCATTTGGTCTTTGGTGAGTAGCACACATCTGCTGCTGTATGGGGATTGTGCACTGGGGTCATGAGCTATGTCTTCTGGCAAACAAATGGGTTTTTGTTGTTTACGCAAGAACTGCAGACCCAATCCTGATTTGGTGCATTTTGGCTTCAGTTTCCCCTCCCCCCTAGTTCTGCCGGTCAACTTTTTGGCAGGATCCCGGAAACCCCGAGCTCACAGCACACAGCACACAGCCGCATCTCATGATAGCACACAACCATCACAATCATGGATTGGAAGCTCTTACGGTTGCAGTAGTGCAGCTCTTGAGGACGGAAGGGAATATGGGTCCCATCAATGCAGCCAAGCACATTCGGGATTCCTGCTATGCGATAGAAAGCAAGCTTGATGCGTTGCACCTCTTCATGGTTGGCCTGAAATCTGATGTAGGTGGGGATGTGGTCACATATGGAAGTTGTGGCACATGGTAGGCTGGTTAACGCCACTTAAGAGAGCCACAATGACCTGAAATATGCTCCTCATCTGTATGTTCAATGAGGCACACAGGCACACTATGCTATGTACGGCCTGGCTGCGGCCAGTGGTGAGGGCAATTTTGTGGCAGAATTGGTCATACAGTGACAACACTGCAGCTCGATTAAGGTGGAATCTGCTGTGTATTTGTTCATTATTTAAATCCACCACAGACAGCTGGTTGGTAAAGACTCGGTCTGCCCGGAGTTGCACCACTGTGCCCTCTTTAGCCTCCTTTTCCTCTTTAGCAGAAACCACACCCCAAACATAACACCAACATCTAGCTCTAAACTGCACTGCATTGCCACTGCAACCACAAATGCACAAACACAATCACAAGCACACACACATGCAAGCCCAAAGCACACCTCAAACCAAACTGCAACCACACACACTCTTACAAACCCAAGTGAAATTCAATGCAACTCCCCAAAAACCAGATGCATTGTTGAAACAACCATAACCCTGCTCAAAGCATTCTTCTTATGTTTGGCTAGTCCAAGATGCTAGACATACCAGAGAGGTTTCAAAGACAATCCTGCATTACAATGTGCTCCATAATCTCTGCTTACTCCAGCACATGTCAGAGCCCAATGAAACACAACTTGGTAGCAGACCCTGTACCCAGCACTCTGCCTGGGTCACAACGGGAGTCCTTACACACATACACACACACAACACCACAGCAAATGCTATTGTGCACAAGTCCATTTTTGCAACTACGCAGCATTTCTGCTTCACGTTAGTGGGCGTTTCCTGCTTGTTAGCCATCTGCCTACTCCATGCTTTCTGCCAATGCGAAACATAATTTTTTTATGGAAAAACTGTTACATGCTGCTCCGCGCTAGTGTGTGCTTCCTGCCATTTACACAGCTTCCTCCTCACTGCTCTGCATGCTGCAGTGCGCTGTTGGTTTTTTGCTGTGTACACATAATACAGACAACCCCCTAGCATGTGTATGGTGATGCCCTGCGCCTGATTGGTAATGCACTACCATAAATTAAGAGCTAAATCACCTCCAGCTTGCTGCTGTGGCTTATAGTGAGGGCACATCTGCTTTTTGTTCTTGAAGAGAATTTTGGATAAATGGCACCTTCTAGGCATGCAAGGCGTGCACTCTGGCATTCCCTTGTGGGATGCAGCCTCAGAGGTTCACCACATGGTTGTGGCATTGTTCCTACTTGTGCTGTGGGTCGAGGGCGTGGGGGGGTACAGTAGTCGGGGAGCCACCAGGGCTTTAATAGGTTAAATTGTTGGAGGGACTTAGCTCCATCCACTACAGGGCAACCAAGCGTTAGGGTCAGTCAGGTCCAGCACTCCATGGTTGCTGAGCAGGAGCCAAATCTTACAGCCACCACTGATGTTTCTGCTGGAGTGTTTGAGGGTCACAGGAAAATGTCGGACAAACATGAGTTCAGTCTGACGGATTACATTATGCTGGTGCACCTCACCCTTGAGAAATGGTCTTGTATGGCTCACAGAGTCATGGCCTAGGCAAGATTGAACAAGAGCTGGGCAGGGATTACTGAGACCCTCAACTGGAGTGCAGCACATCGGTGGAGCACTGCAGCAACCAAAAAGTGATTCAACACGCTGCACAGGGCCCTCAGTGAAAAAATGGAGATGGACTTGCGTATTGAGCGTGGGGAACAGGAAAGAACCCTGAATCATTACCGGGAATATGAGCTCATGCTAAAGCCCAAAATGCCTTTATTTAGACTTCAGAGTGAGAATGTACGTGATTACACAACAGCCTTGGCTGAAGGTAAGTGCTTTCTTTTATATCCCTAAGTTTCCCTGTTATTTTGTTATGTGTGTGCAAAGACTTTTTCCTTGTTGAGCTACCCAGCTGCAGATGCAGGGTCGGATTTGGAGGTGGACGATGGCCCAGAATCACAACCTGCCCCAGCCTACAGCTGGAAGTCAAGATGGGATTCAACACTAGTTAACAAGCCAACCCAGCTCTTCCTGCAGCCAACCAAACCCTGTTTGTAAGTGCACTATTCATTTGGTTTGTAAAATGTGTCTGTCCATGTTGCCCTGCCCCACACATTCTTTGGTTGCAATATTTCTACGTTTGTTGTTTGCTTTCCTCTTGTTTGTAGGCCACATTGTTCCATGTCCCACACCCACAACCAGCTCTTCCTGCAGCCAACCTGGCCCGGTCTGTAAATGCTCTCTTCCTTTTATTTGGGAAATGTGTATGTTCTTGTTGCCTTGGACAATGCATTCTTCTGTCAGCATGTTGAGGGCTATGTTTTTTAGCTATTTTTTGTAGGCCACATTCAGCCAAGCTCCACATCCGCAGCCAGTCTGTAAGTGTACCCTTTATTGGCTACTGATAATTTGTATGTTTGTTTGGCCAATTACAATGCCTGCTCAAGGCGGTATTATTTGCTATTGTTTGTTATGCTTTTCCATTTTGTTTTTAAGCCACATTCAGCCACACTCCCCACTGGCTGCCGGCTTGTCTTTCAGCCAGCCCGAGACTGTTTGTGAGTGCCTTCTTGTACCGACGTTTAGTTTGGTTGCATTTCTTGTGGGCGTGCCACTTGTATCTTCTAGGGATTTCTTTTGACCATGTTTTTGAATTTGTGTGTCCCTGTGTTAGTAGGCACCACTGAGCCCCGCAACCCCTCAGCCTGTTCACTGCCGTGAAGTGTTACTTTTGCATGTGTCTTGTCCTATGCAATTAATGCATGATGGTCAATGTCCATCTCCTCGGTCATGTAATCTGATCAGCAGTGTTTATTGTTTTCTTGGCCTCCCCTCTGGAATTCCAGAAAAGGAGCAGAGTATGGAGGAGATGGTCGGTATGTGAGTGCCCACACCTGTATTGCGCATATGCATGTGGATGAGAGATTTACATTGGTGATGATGCTTCTTCTATGGGGCATGGCCACCAAAATGCAGTCTGTTAGCCAGGGCTCGTGTTGCTCTTTGCTGCTGTTTCTTGAATGTTTCTATGATGTAGGCTGACTTGATGCTGTTGTTTTTGAAGTTACTAGGTCTTACAAAATCTTCTTTGTTGCCCCTCCTTCACCATTGTATGATTGACCACCCTTCCCTGAGAAAGACCAACAGTCCACCCTGCCACAGATGTCCCAAGCATCAGGAAATGAGTCAACAATCATCTGTGTGAATGAAAAGGTGAAAAACAAAACACACATTAGTTTTGACCACAGACAATATAGTAAGTGCAGAAGCAATACAGTATGTTTGTGGATGTCACATTTGCCTGGCAGTGGAGCGGACGAAAAGACCGAAAGGGCCAGGAAGGAGGTCACCTGACTATGATGTCCTGAAACAATAGGAAAGAGACAAAAAGTAACACACGAGCAAGACACTGTGCACTTCAATCCTGCCCAGAAACATGATAACACAGCAAGTCTAATCACCATGGCATAAGGTGCTGGCCTCAAACCAGGTAGGGCAGAGAGGGACAGAAGGTAGGTGAGCGCTCCTCCAATTTGGACATTCAAAGCCCAACTCCAAGGGGTCAGACTTCTCCAATAGCCTGCCAGCACCCTCATGGAGTGGTGGGGCGTCGATGACTCCCACCTCTGGACTTCCCACTTGAAACAGGCCCCACCGGTAGCCGGACTTTGCCGTATCCTCTTCAGAGGAGCTGATGACCATCACCTCCCCCACCTCGCGGGCTGACTCCTCTGGGTTGTCATACTCCTCGTTCCCTTCTGACCCTGGGTCCTCCACCTCTGCACGGTATAAAGTACCCTCTCCTGTTTAACTGTTGGGGTTCTGCACTTGGGTGTGGGGGAGAACCTCCTTGCCATGATTGCTGAGAAGTGCAGCTCAGCAGCAGAGGGGACTTCATACCATGCAGAGGTGGAGGACCCAGGGCCGGAAGGGGACGGGGAGGATGACCACCCAAAGGCGTTGGCCGCTGAGGTGGGGGGGAGGGGATGGTCATCAGCTCCTCTGAGGAGGAGTGGGGCCAGTCTCAGGTGGGGAGTTTGGAGGTGGAGGTTGTCAACTCCCCACCACTCCATGAGGATTCTGGCATGGAATTTGAAGAGGGTCTGCCCTTATCTGTGGAATCAAATAACAGTAACAGACATTAAGGAAATACCCTTGCTGTAGCTATAATAGTCCTCTGTTTCCTCTGATTGGTGCATTGATAGAACATGGTAACGATGATTGGTTTACAGATTAAAGTGATATACAGGGGTGAGGTTTGCTTCCTAGTGGCTGGGGGCCTACCACCAGACATAGCCCAAACCACTTTGAACCCTCTGAAGAAGCCCAAGCTGGCGAAACATGTCTGGGACTAGGGCTTTAAAAACACTCAGGTTACACCACCATGATCATTTTCATAATCATACGCCTCTTTTTGATTTGTCTACTACTAACACCTAATTTAGAAGCTGTCTGTTTATTTTACTAAATATTATTGAAAAGCTATTTTTTTTTGTATATATATATATATATATAATAATAATAATAATAATAATAATAATAATAATAATATATTTAAAATGATTTTTGGTGAAAATACTATGTGAAATTAACAAATTAGATGGCACAACAAATCGATCGCACCACACACCTTATTTCTTTTCCATCCTAAAGTGACACCAGGCCCAGTTTTGTCCCTCGAAATCCAAAAATGACGGACGTCACCTGTTAAAACGCCTGATCACAGGGATAGGTGATTAGAAAAGTGTTCAAGTAAAAACGTTCACTCAGATGTTTGCTTCAGTTCACACCTGAAGCCACAGCCAAAGGTAAACTTGCTTCACCAGAGACCATTCATGACCCTACCGATGGTCTTGCATCCTCCTTAAACCCACACTGGTACAATGATAGGGAACACATTCTTCACTGTGCACATCAGGTTCCTGCACAGCAACACTTTGGCTTCTACACAAAGAAATGGCCAACGTGCTGGAATTCCAAAAGATTAAAAAGTACATTTGTGCCCAGCTTTGTGGCAATGAAAAGCCTAAACCAATGCCCCCCCCCCCTCACACTTTCCTAACTCATCTGACAGCTATATCTTCTCTTCAAGGGGGTACCAGCTTCAAAAGGTCTTCTGCAGAGGATCATCCTGTACAGGCCATATGGGAGGATCACTGCATCAGCCGGCAGAAGCGCAGTTCCACACCCAGAACCTACATGGGGGCAGCCATCTTGCTACACAATTGAATGTCCTGCTTATACATGAGCAGTGCCAGCAGCAGCCCACACAAAACTGAGGGAGATATAGGCCCTAGAAACACAGGGCAGCTTGTCTATCATGTTCAATAGACAGCTGCTGAAGGAATTCTGTGTGAGGGGGAAGCTGTTACATATGTTCTTCTATTTGTGCGGCAGTCGCATTAATACAGTGTAATCAATTCCTCTAATATGTATCCAGGAACTCTCTGCTGTGATCAGAGCAACAGCAACAGCAACAGTAAGTCATTATAGCTGATGGTTTTCTACCACTGGCTAGCGATAAGGGATTTGGGTTTTTTAGAAGCGGGGCACAGGAGGAACGCTCCCATGCAGTTCAGCAGCGCAGAATCTGCTTACTATAACATCTGCACTTATTGAAACCCACTTAAATTGCTTATATCAGTAATTGCTAGAAGGGCTTTAGGTGGGCAATTTAGAGGTCCTTATTTAGAGGGGAAGAGTGTGTTTTTGACACATGGTATAAGATCTGCAAATAAAGCCAATGACACCCATGTATCAGTACGTGTTACATTGTATCATTAAGTGTTAGAAGTGTATTCAAGAAGATTAGAAGTATTTGATGGTTTAATAAGGTGACAGTTACTAAATGTCTCAGGAATAACCCAGGAAATGCAATGCAGGTGGCCAGAGGTCTGTATTGTATGAAATCCACAATAATGGTGACCAGATGTCAGAACTTCTGTTAAACACTCATTAAGCGCAATGCAGGTGGCCAAAGGTGAATACTTTTATTAAACATCACCCTCAGCAACCCTCCACTCTCTCAGCGATAATCGTAGAGCAGCGCCATCTTGGAAGCCCTTGGCTTCCTGACAGACACTGCGCTGTCCCTCAGATCTCATGCATGCCTCATGTCATTACATAGGCTGCAATGACACTGGACGCAAATGGACGTGAGATTTGAGTAGCAGCGCGCAGGATGTGAACAACGGCCGGCGAAGAGGTGAGTGTGCTCCATCACTCAGGGGCAGCTAAGGGGCGGCTAAGGTGGAAGTAGGCCAGGAATTCAGCAGGATGTCAGCGTTTAGGATAACGCTGACATCCAAAAGTGCAGTGCAGGAGGGGGAGGTATTATCTGAGAGGAATGTCAAAAAGGTCTGCTGTTCCTCTTTAAACCCACAGTAATCAAGATGGCCAGAAGTGAGTACTTGTATTAAACCCACAGTAAGAACAATGCAGATGTCCAGAGGTGAGTACTTATATCAAACACCCAGTAAGTTGAATGCAGGTGCCCACAGGTCAGTTGTATTAAATGCCTAGATTCTCGATTAAATCTGCCCCAACAGCTGCCCGTCCTTGAGGTGCAATGGGATCAACAGGCCGATGTGCTTCTTTGTCCCTCCCTAGCTGTCCCTCAGTGCCGCCGTCCACTCTCCCTATCTAGGTGCCCTCAAAAGGACAGTTTTAGATGCGGCCTCCTCCCCCTCCTATGTGTCCTGAAACTGGCAATAGTTTTTTTCTTTTTTTTAGCCAAAAGGCCCTAATCTGTCACTCGCTCAGCAGCAGCAACCTCTCCCTATTCTACTCAGTGCTGAAATGGCGCTGGGACGTGTGGCCCCACTTTTTATAAAGCAGGGTCACGTTTCCCATCTGGCCAATCAAAGCCATGCCCTATATGGCCATGGCTGTGGTTTTTAGATTGCTAATCAGCCAATCAACCAGCTTCCCGGGTTTCTGGGTTGAGCCATTAGCCCAACTTGGGAACAGACTTCTTGCTGATTCAAAGTTTGTTACGAGCCCTAACTTTTCAGCTCAGGATTGCTCAACACTACCATAGAGTTTACTTTAATCTTATCTACCCCCTCATGAGCCTTTTATTAGAGAGAATAGAGGAAGAGATTCCCTTAGAAGGACTCATGTGCCCAACAAATGTAGAAGCACGATTTTGGGATCTCTAGGGCTTGAGGAGCACCCTAGGCTGGAATGCCCTTGGGAATGATTGTTAACAGGGTCATAAAATCCTTTTTTCCTTAAACTCTGTCTTCTTTAACCCTAGTTACAAGCATCCAATTAAGTTATCTTCTAAGGTGAAATCAAGAAGGCGATAGTCATTAACTAACATTATATCACATCGGTCGTTATAAAGCCTCTGCATGATATCCGCAGAGCGGGAGGTGTGACTTCAATTACGTGGCCAAATCTCCACACACCAGTTACATAACCAAGAAATTGGAAAGGAAAGAGATCAGCATTGTATTTATCAGTGTTACGCAGATTAAAAACTAGATATGCGAGGCAATCAGACTATGGTGACAGAGTTTATTCTAGAAGGATACCCTAGAATATGGCCGGTGGAGGTTTTCTTGTTCGTCCTGTTTCTGTTGACTTACATTGTGACTCTAGTTGAGAACTTGTTTGTGCTGGGTCTGATCGGGACCACCATTCTTCTTTACTCTCCTATGTATTTTTTTCTTTTTAATTTTGCCCTTTTAGAACTGGCCTTGTCCTTTGTGGTGACTCCTAAAGTCCTCAGCAACCTGCTATCAGTGAGAAAAACCATTTCCTATGTCGGCTGCCTGGCCCAGTCTTATCTTTATTTCCTCTTGACAACGGCTGATCTGATCATCTTGGCGGTAATGTCTTATGACCGCTACGTCGCCGTGTGCTATCCCTTGCATTACATAACCATTATGTCTCGGAAAAGGTGCATCATCTTAGTTGTTGGATCTTGGGTTACCGGCTTCATGTTGGTCAATATAGCGGCAGTGCTTAAAGGCGATCAAAACTACTGCGGGCCAAACAAAATTAACCATTTCTTTTGTGATTCTGCTCCACTAACGGAGCTGATTTGTATGGACACCCGGGTCATTAAAATTATTGATTTTATACTATTTGCTGTAGTGATTCTGGGAACCGGGCTCATTATTGCATTTACTTACACTTGCATAGTATTGGCCGTCTTTCGTATCCCATCAGCAAATGAAAGAAAGAAAGTCTTCTCCACCTGCTCAACACATTTCATCCTTTTAATATATGTATATTCTAGCGCTATTTTTATGTACCTCCTTCCGAGAGACAAAAATTCAGTGGCAATCCACAAGGCCTTAAGTGCTATCAACCTCCATATCATTCCCGTGACTACGCCATTTATATATTCCCTAAGAAATAAACAGGTAAAATCTGTAATGCGTAACATGTTCAAGGGAGTAAAAGCATGAATATGTGCCGTCCTCAACCAAACGTTTCACACCTTCAATATTCACCAGTTTCCATATTTAACAAATCAAAAAGTGGAACGCCGGGCGCCTTCTTCCTCAGACTGGTATAATCTATCAATAAAGAGTAAAAACATTGTGAACTCCAGTAAGTTACTTTAGCTTTTTTTAGCACAGAGCATCGAAAACAATGGTGGCTTTGCCCCGTAAACCCTATTTGAAATCGAAACTCCAAATTTTTTAACATTTTATTAAGTGTAAAATAGTGAGAAGACAACATGACTTACAATGATTTTGTAAATATGTAATTGTATTTTTTTTATAATTAATTTAACATCTTTAGACTAGAAACAGGTCTTTTTAGATCATAAAAGACATGTCTCCTGATGATCATGTTAAAGTGGACCAACACCCAGGGGGGATCGGCCCGGGAATCTATAAGATTCCCGGACCGATCAGATCCCTCCCCGCGGGGCATCCGAAATTGGGATGTCCCGCGGGGAGGAACCCCCCAGGAGGCCCACAATCCTTACCTTACCGGCGATCCAACGGCGCATGCGCGAGACGCGGCCGCGTCTCTCGCTTCCCTCTAGCAGGGCGCGCTCCCGCGCCGGCCGTTTTGTGAATGGCCGGCGCAGGCGCGCTCCCTGTTAGAGGGAAGAGAGAGACGCAGCCAATGACAGCGCTCTGGTATGCGCGTCCAAGCTGCTTTGGACGCGCATACCAGAGCGGCTCTGAGCGCTGTCATTGGCCGGACGAGGTCACGTGGGAGCGGGGAGAGGTGAGTTTTTGCGGCGATCGGGGGGGTTTCACACAGCGGGGCACCCCCACCTAAGTGGACCAACACCCAGGATAGTCAAAATCCTGGGTGTTGGTCCACTTTAAATGAATTTATCTGTGTTATTGAAAATTAAGCTTCAAAATGTTTATCCAGTGCGCTATGCACGATTTTTAGTAAATGTTATAGTTTGTTGACAGCCCAAAGTGGCATTAAATGGGCAAATCATGTCATCCCGCTACCTGCATGGAGACATTAACATGTAATATCTCATTCGTCCAGTTATCACCCGTTATTGCTCGTGCTATGGCCACGTTACAGAAAACACTGGTAGTAAGTAGCCGATATTGTAAATCAGTCCCGGGGAGGCCGATTCAGTAATAGCGCCAGGTAGCGACAGATGAGCGACTGTAGCAGTATTTTCACACCGCCCACTAGTAGTCGCTGTGCTTGGCCGTTGTTCGGTTGTTGACAGCGACTCAGTCGGTTTGCCGTAATGTTGAATATTGGGTGAGGAGTCACTGTTTGACAGGTTCCGCGCTGTATGGGAGCGCATGATAGCGACTGGTCAGAGCGACCGGCTCCCACCATATTCATTAACAAATGACGCTCAAAAAATTCTGGCGCTGTGAAATGCTTGTTTAAACCCCAGAGCGCTGGCGGCGATGGGTTAAAAGTAGTTTTTTAACCCCCAAACAACCATATTTTTGGAAACCAAAAAAAACAAGTTTATAAAAACATTTTGTAATATGAATACATTAATATCAGACCTGTAATATCAATTCTGCACAATTTTTTTTTTTTCTACCTTAAAAAAAAATATCTAACATTGCAGAAGTGGTCACAGAATTTTTCACATAAAAAAAAAAAAAAAATTACCAATTAATTATGAATATTTTAAGATTGTTCCATTGAAATGCATTGGAGAGCGCCAGGTAGCGAGAGGTCATACCTGTCGCTGTTCAAGGTCGGACGCTGGCGCTGTGGGCTGAGGCTGGAATAATGATGAATGAGTCGCTATATGGCGCTATCTCAGTCGCTAAGCAGGATCGGCTTGATAAATGTGTGATTGTGGTGGGGAGCCGGCGTTCTCGTGGCGGGGCCCGTCATTACCGGTCGTTCACCAGTCGCTACCTGGCGCTAAATAAGGGCCTTAGTGTTTTTAGGAACTTTTGCAGAGTTTATTTTATGATTCAGTGGCTTGGAAAATAATGCTGTAATACAAAAAAAAAAAAAAAATTAAACTTGAAAAAAATAAAATTGTAGCAATAAAACATTTTTTTTAATTTTATTTATTATAATTATATAATTATTTATTCTTCAACTATGATATGTTAAATAAATTCAGGGCAATTATTGACCGATGAAAACTTCAACATAAAAAAACCGAATTTATACTTGTTTTATTTATTCCATTTACCTGGTTTTTGCGGCGGCCACATTCTCCAGGTTTACTAAAAACTGACACGTGCCAACACACATTTAGGCCCCTATTTATCAAGGGCTAGCGCCAGGTAGTGTCTGACTAGCGCCAGGTAGCGCCAGCTATCGGCGGCTACCGATTCCAGAACGCCAGGCGGCGGACACAATCACGCATTTATCACGCTAAATGAGGCTAGCGCCGGCGAGGGCGTCAGCTGGCGCGGGATTCATCATGTAGCCGACTGCAACGAACAGCGCCGCTGCTAATCCCATCACAGCGCCAGGTATGACCTCTCGCTACCTGGCGCTCTCCAATGCATTTCAATGGAGCAATCTTTAAATCTTCATAATTAATTGATTTTAATTTTTTTTTTTTTAACTGTCAAAAATTCTGTGACCACTTCTGCAATGTTAGATATTTTTTTAAGGGAAAAAAAAAAAATAATTTGTGCAGAATTGATATTACAGGTCTGATAATAATGTTCATATTAACTCATATTACAAAATGTTTAGAAAAACTTGTTAAATTTTTTAATCAAAAAAATATGGTGGTTTGGGGGTTAAAAACTACTTTTAACCCATCGCCGCCAGCGCTGTGGGGTTTAAACAAGCATTTCACAGCGCGAGAATTTTTTGAGCGTGATTTGTTAATGAATATGCTGGGAGCCGTTCGCTCTGGCCATTCGCTGTCAGGCGCACCCATACAGCGCGGAACCTGTGAAACAGCGACTCCTAACCCCGTATTCAACATTACCGCACACCGGCTGAGTCGCTGTCAACAAGCGAACAACGGCCAAGCACAGCGAATACTAGCGGGCGCTGTGAAAATCACGCTACTGGCGCTCATCTGTCGCTACCTGGCGCTATTAATGAATCGGCCTGAAAGGTTCTCTTTTGTTCTTCGCTAGTTTTTAGCCGATAGCTTTAAATAACAAAGAGCTACAGTTTTCCCCCCTAAGATTTTTAATAAAAATCATCACCAAAGTGTATGCGTCATCACCAGAGATGGGCTTCGGATCTCAGCCAATACTAGGTTGGCCTGCCTGTAATAATACATGTGACACTACATGGCGCTGTTAGAGGCGCTATACACTGACCTGCCTGTAATAATACATGTGACACTACATGGCGCTGTTAGAGGTGCTATACACTGACCTGCCTGTAATAATACATGTGACACTACATGACGCTGTTACAGGTGCTATACACTGAATTGCCTGTAATAATACATGTGACGCTACATGACGCTGTTAGAGGCGCTATACACTGAGCTGCCTGTAATAATACATGTGACACTACATGGCGCTGTTAGAGGCGCTATACACTGAGCTGCCTGTAATAATACATGTGACGCTACATGACGCTGTTAGAGGCGCTATACACTGAGCCGCCTGTAATAATACATGTGACGCTACATGGCGCTGTTACAGGTGCTATACACTGAATTGCCTGTAATAATACATGTGACGCTACATGACGCTGTTAGAGGTGCTATACACTGACCTGCCTGTAATAATACATGTGACGCTACATGACGCTGTTAGAGGTGCTATACACTGACCTGCCTGTAATAATACATGTGACGCTACATGGCACTGTTAGAGGTGCTATACACTGCCCTGCCTGTAATAATACATGTGACGCTACATGACGCTGTTAGAGGTGCTATACACTGACCTGCCTGTAATAATACATGTGACGCTACATGGCGCTGTTAGAGGTGCTATACACTGACCTGCCTGTAATAATACATGTGACACTACATGGCGCTGTTAGAGGTGCTATACACTGACCTGCCTGTAATAATACATGTGACGCTACATGGCGCTGTTAGAGGCGCTATACACTGAGCCGCCTGTAATAATACATGTGACGCTACATGGCGCTGTTACAGGTGCTATACACTGAATTGCCTGTAATAATACATGTGACGCTACATGACGCTGTTAGAGGTGCTATACACTGACCTGCCTGTAATAATACATGTGACGCTACATGACGCTGTTAGAGGTGCTATACACTGACCTGCCTGTAATAATACATGTGACACTACATGGCGCTGTTAGAGGTGCTATACACTGACCTGCCTGTAATAATACATGTGACGCTACATGACGCTGTTAGAGGCGCTATACACTGACCTGCCTGTAATAATACATGTGACACTACATGGCGCTGTTAGAGGCGCTATACACTGACCTGCCTGTAATAATACATGTGACACTACATGACGCTGTTAGAGGTGCTATACACTGAGCTGCCTGTAATAATACATGTGACGCTACATGACGCTGTTAGAGGCGCTATACACTGACCTGCCTGTAATAATACATGTGACACTACATGGCGCTGTTACAGGTGCTATACACTGAATTGCCTGTAATAATACATGTGACACTACATGACGCTGTTAGAGGCGCTATACACTGACCTGCCTGTAATAATACATGTGACGCTACATGACGCTGTTAGAGGTGCTATACACTGACCTGCCTGTAATAATACATGTGACGCTACATGGCGCTGTTAGAGGTGCTATACACTGACCTGCCTGTAATAATACATGTGACACTACATGACGCTGTTAGAGGTGCTATACACTGAGCTGCCTGTAATAATACATGTGACGCTACATGACGCTGTTAGAGGTGCTATACACTGACCTGCCTGTAATAATACATGTGACGCTACATGACGCTGTTAGAGGCGCTATACACTGACCTGCCTGTAATAATACATGTGACGCTACATGGCGCTGTTAGAGGCGCTATACACTGACCTGCCTGTAATAATACATGTGACACTACATGGCGCTGTTAGAGGCGCTATACACTGACCTGCCTGTAATAATACATGTGACGCTACATGACGCTGTTAGAGGCGCTATACACTGACCTGCCTGTAATAATACATGTGACGCTACATGACGCTGTTAGAGGCGCTATACACTGACCTGCCTGTAATAATACATGTGACGCTACATGGCGCTGTTAGAGGCGCTATACACTGACCTGCCTGTAATAATACATGTGACGCTACATGACGCTGTTAGAGGCGCTATACACTGACCTGCCTGTAATAATACATGTGACGCTACATGGCGCTGTTAGAGGCGCTATACACTGACCTGCCTGTAATAATACATGTGACGCTACATGACGCTGTTAGAGGTGCTATACACTGACCTGCCTGTAATAATACATGTGACGCTACATGACGCTGTTAGAGGTGCTATACACTGACCTGCCTGTAATAATACATGTGACGCTACATGGCGCTGTTAGAGGCGCTATACACTGACCTGCCTGTAATAATACATGTGACACTACATGGCGCTGTTAGAGGCGCTATACACTGACCTGCCTGTAATAATACATGTGACGCTACATGACGCTGTTAGAGGCGCTATACACTGACCTGCCTGTAATAATACATGTGACACTACATGACGCTGTTAGAGGCGCTATACACTGACCTGCCTGTAATAATACATGTGACGCTACATGACGCTGTTAGAGGCGCTATACACTGACCTGCCTGTAATAATACATTTGACGCTACATGACGCTGTTAGAGGTGCTATACACTGAGCTGCCTGTAATAATACATGTGACGCTACATGGCGCTGTTAGAGGTGCTATACACTGACCTGCCTGTAATAATACATTTGACGCTACATGACGCTGTTAGAGGCGCTATACACTGACCTGCCTGTAATAATACATGTGACGCTACATGGCGCTGTTAGAGGCGCTATACACTGACCTGCCTGTAATAATACATTTGACGCTACATGACGCTGTTAGAGGCGCTATACACTGACCTGCCTGTAATAATACATGTGACGCTACATGGCGCTGTTAGAGGCGCTATACACTGACCTGCCTGTAATAATACATGTGACGCTACATGACGCTGTTAGAGGTGCTATACACTGACCTGCCTGTAATAATACATGTGACACTACATAACGCTGTTAGAGGCGCTATACACTGACCTGCCTGTAATAATACATGTGACACTACATGACGCTGTTAGAGGCGCTATACACTGACCTGCCTGTAATAATACATGTGACGCTACATGGCGCTGTTAGAGGCGCTATACACTGACCTGCCTGTAATAATACATGTGACACTACATGACCCTGTTAGAGGCGCTATACACTGACCTGCCTGTAATAATACATGTGACGCTACATGGCGCTGTTAGAGGTGCTATACACTGACCTGCCTGTAATAATACATGTGACGCTACATGGCGCTGTTAGAGTCGCTATACACTGACCTGCCTGTAATAATACATGTGACGCTACATGACGCTGTTAGAGGCGCTATACACTGACCTGCCTGTAATAATACATGTGACGCTACATGGCGCTGTTAGAGGCGCTATACACTGACCTGCCTGTAATAATACATGTGACGCTACATGGCGCTGTTAGAGTCGCTATACACTGACCTGCCTGTAATAATACATGTGACACTACATGGTGCTGTTAGAGGCGCTATACACTGACCTGCCTGTAATAATACATGTGACGCTACATGGCGCTGTTAGAGGCGCTATACACTGACCTGCCTGTAATAATACATGTGACGCTACATGACGCTGTTAGAGGTGCTATACACTGACCTGCCTGTAATAATACATGTGACGCTACATGGCGCTGTTAGAGGTGCTATACACTGACCTGCCTGTAATAATACATGTGACACTACATGGCGCTGTTAGAGTCGCTATACACTGACCTGCCTGTAATAATACATGTGACACTACATGGTGCTGTTAGAGGCGCTATACACTGACCTGCCTGTAATAATACATGTGACGCTACATGGCGCTGTTAGAGTCGCTATACACTGACCTGCCTGTAATAATACATGTGACACTACATGGTGCTGTTAGAGGCGCTATACACTGACCTGCCTGTAATAATACATGTGACGCTACATGACGCTGTTACAGGCGCTATACACTGACCTGCCTGTAATAATACATGTGACGCTACATGACGCTGTTACAGGCGCTATACACTGACCTGCCTGTAATAATACATGTGACGCTACATGGCGCTGTTAGAGGCGCTATACACTGACCTGCCTGTAATAATACATGTGACGCTACATGACGCTGTTACAGGCGCTATACACTGACCTGCCTGTAATAATACATGTGACGCTACATGGCGCTGTTAGAGGCGCTATACACTGACCTGCCTGTAATAATACATGTGACACTACATGACGCTGTTACAGGCGCTATACACTGACCTGCCTGTAATAATACATGTGACGCTACATGACGCTGTTACAGGCGCTATACACTGACCTGCCTGTAATAATACATGTGACACTACATGACGCTGTTAGAGGCGCTATACACTGACCTGCCTGTAATAATACATGTGACGCTACATGGCGCTGTTAGAGGCGCTATACACTGACCTGCCTGTAATAATACATGTGACACTACATGACGCTGTTAGAGGCGCTATACACTGACCTGCCTGTAATAATACATGTGACGCTACATGACGCTGTTAGAGGCGCTATACACTGACCTGCCTGTAATAATACATGTGACACTACATGACGCTGTTAGAGGCGCTATACACTGACCTGCCTGTAATAATACATGTGACACTACATGACGCTGTTAGAGGCGCTATACACTGACCTGCCTGTAATAATACATGTGACACTACATGACGCTGTTAGAGATGCTATACACTGACCTGCCTGTAATAATACATGTGACGCTACATGACGCTGTTAGAGGCGCTATACACTGACCTGCCTGTAATAATACATGTGACACTACATGACGCTGTTAGAGGCGCTATACACTGACCTGCCTGTAATAATACATGTGACACTACATGACGCTGTTAGAGGCGCTATACACTGACCTGCCTGTAATAATACATGTGACACTACATGACGCTGTTAGAGGCGCTATACACTGACCTGCCTGTAATAATACATGTGACACTACATGGCGCTGTTAGAGGCGCTATACACTGACCTGCCTGTAATAATACATGTGACGCTACATGGTGCTGTTAGAGGTGCTATACACTGACCTGCCTGTAATAATACATGTGACACTACATGACGCTGTTAGAGGCGCTATACACTGACCTGCCTGTAATAATACATGTGACACTACATGGCGCTGTTAGAGGTGCTATACACTGACCTGCCTGTAATAATACATGTGACACTACATGGCGCTGTTAGAGGCGCTATACACTGACCTGCCTGTAATAATACATGTGACACTACATGGCGCTGTTAGAGGTGCTATACACTGACCTGCCTGTAATAATACATGTGACACTACATGACGCTGTTAGAGGCGCTATACACTGACCTGCCTGTAATAATACATTTGACGCTACATGACGCTGTTAGAGGCGCTATACACTGACCTGCCTGTAATAATATATGTGACGCTACATGGCGCTGTTAGAGGCGCTATACACTGACCTGCCTGTAATAATACATGTGACACTACATAACGCTGTTAGAGGTGCTATACACTGACCTGCCTGTAATAATACATGTGACGCTACATGGCGCTGTTAGAGGCGCTATACACTGACCTGCCTGTAATAATACATGTGACGCTACATGACGCTGTTAGAGTTGCTATACACTGACCTGCCTGTAATAATACATGTGACGCTACATGGCGCTGTTAGAGTCGCTATACACTGACCTGCCTGTAATAATACATGTGACGCTACATGGCGCTGTTAGAGGCGCTATACACTGACCTGCCTGTAATAATACATGTGACGCTACATGACGCTGTTAGAGGGCGCTATACACTGACCTGCCTGTAATAATACATGTGACGCTACATGACGCTGTTAGAGGCGTTATACACTGACCTGCCTGTAATAATATATGTGACACTACATGGCGCTGTTAGAGTCACTCACCAGGATCACTTATTTAAATGTGGTTTTGCGTACAGCGCCCGGCGTTCACCAGACGCTGCCTGCCGCTACGAGGCGCTACCTGGCGCTAACCCCCTTAGAAGACCCTTTTAGTAAACGTTGCAGTCTTGAACTCTTCAATGCTTTTCAGTGGCTTCTGTGTTCTGGGCCAGAGATATCGCTGCATCGGAGGAAGTCGGCTTCATCTTTATAGTTACTTGTCTGACAAGGAATCGAGAAGATTTGTCTTTTATATCAGTTTTATTTTTTACGGCTCTTTCTAATGTTTGACAATGTGGCTTCAAAGTCGGTGTTTGTGTGCTAACTTTTATGTTTAGTTTATCACTTTTCTTGATGAAATACTTGTTTTTTTTTTAAGGCGATCTTGTGGCTTCTTCATTATTATCACTAACAGATCTACATGTCATTAGAACTACAGCGTAGTCAGGGCTGATGTAATGCTTAGTGGGGTCCCCGGGGGGGGGGGGGGACTGTGTAATAGAGGAGCTAGTCAATGAGTGTCACCCAAGAGGCAACGTGTGTGCACAACAATGGCTTCGGTTAATATCTCCGAGCGGCTAATTAGATACAATGTATAACAGTCTGGCGCTGAAGTCTTGTTGCCAATAAAAGGGCTGCACCAGCCCCACTGCGGAATCGCTATCTGACCGAGGGAAGAAAAGTTGGTTTTGAAGAGAATTTACAGCAGAGTTGTCAAAAACATATCTTCCATGCAACAATAGGACGTGTATTGACAGCAGATTAAGGAAAGACATGCGCATACATGGTGATTAGAAGCCTTCCTGCGTTGTGTAAGTTTAAAGTGGACCATCACCCTCCGGTGATCGGCCCGGGAATCTATAAGATTCCTGGGCCGATCACCTCCCTCCCCGCGGGACATCCGAGATCGGGATGTCCCGCGGGGTGAAACCCCCCCAAACACCCCAAATCCCCTTACCCAAATCCTCTACCTTGCCGCCGCCACCTCCCTCGCGTCCCTCTAGACGTACGCGCGCCCGCGCCGGCCGTCTGTGAATGGGAGGCGGCGGCGGGGGAGCCGCTTGTCCGCGCCTGTCAAATCCCTTGTCCGTCGGCGCTGGGAGCGGGGAGAGGTGAGTTTTTCGGGTGATCGGGGGGGTTTCACACAGTGGAAGTGGAAGACGAAGTGGACCAAGACCCAGGATAGTCAAAATCCTGGGTGTTGGTCCACTTTAAAAAGTGGACCAAAACCCAGGATTTTGACTATGCTGGGTTTTGGTCCGTGCCCCCGATCGGGAATGCACCGCTGTGTGAAACCCTCCAGGACGCCTGGAAAAATTCACCTCTTCCCGGTCCTACAGCGCATGCGCTTATCCAATCAGCACTCTCAGATCCGAGATCGAGTCGCTTCCTCCATGGGGCTCGTCTAATGTGAGTGCGCAGGCAGCCACATCCCCTGCTGCCCTTTAGCACGGAGTATGCCCGCGCCAGCCATTCACAAATGTCTTAAGCAGGCACGCTCCCTGCTAAAAGGATAGTGAGGAAGCGGCTGTTGCTCGCGCATGTGGCGTTGGACCGGGAATGAAGGCGAGCTTTCGGGCGACCTGGGGGGTTTCACACAACAGGGCATCCTCGGGTGCCCCGGGGGAAGCGAGTATGCATGCCCTGGAGTCTCATAGACTCCAGGGTGGGTTTTGGTCCTATTTAAAGAGGAGCAACCATTACCCTAGAGTTTAGGGGAAGAGGTCTGCCTTATTATGGGCCGACCCAAATTTGGATGTCCTGCCATGTGAAATTCTTTCGAGCCCACAGCATATCTTTGGGACCCATCCACATCCCCTCTTAGCTGTGACAGACCTTTCTGAATGCAGGCAGTTGGGGGGGAAGGTGGCGGACACTAGCTTAGCAGTGCCTGAAGATGGTTTGTGCAGCCAGCGTTGTCCGCTCCCCCTTCTACTTTGCGGGTGCACACAGCACGACACAGCCTAGCCATCACTGTACAGTGGATAGCAAAGCAGGAGGGGAGTGGGGGAAGCTGACCCCACCGTGCAAGCTGGCTTCCAGCATTTGCTAAGCTAGTGCTCGTCAGCCGCCCCCAAATGCCCACTTTCTGCCAGGAGACTAGAGCTACAGGGGAGTCGGCATGCAAGTAAGAGCCTGCCACTCACCTGCACCCTAGGGATCCTTGGCACACTGCCTTGAAGCTGGGTGGAGGACACAGATCCTCGGCCCTGCCAGCTAGCTCAACCTCTAAAGCGAGCCTAGTGCAGGGGAAACGATCGGTGTCCTTAGCAATGTAGCAGCGGAAGGTGAGTTTTTTTCAAGAAATTCTGAAAATATTATTTGAATGAACTTGAATTATTAGTGTATGCTTGCCCACCCATAGGAATTTTTCCTTCGCATTTGCCACATCCAGTCAAACCCAGGCAGTGAGAGCACAAACAACACGGCCCAGAATGCAGTTAGAGATTAGATGCATTGCTCAAGAGCACCCTACTCACTGCAGGACCGATTCCTTACCACTAGACCATGATTGCCCCAAGACTGATTCCTTATCACTAGGCAACGACTGACACAAGATCAATTTTTTACACTAGGCCATGACTGCGCCAAGATCTATTCCTTATAACTAGGCCATGACTATGCCAAGATCAATTCCTTATAACTAGACCATGACTGAGCCAAGATCTATTCCTTATAACTAGGCCATGACTGAGCCAAGATCTATTCCTTATAACTAGGCCATGACTGAGCCAAGATCTATTCCTTATAACTAGGCCATGACTGAGCCAAGATCTATTCCTTATAACTAGGCCATGACTGTGCCAAGATCTATTCCTTATAACTAGGCCATGACTGAGCCAAGATCTATTCCTTATAACTAGGCCATGACTGAGCCAAGATCTATTCCTTATAACTAGGCCATGACTATGCCAAGATCAATTCCTTATAACTAGGCCATGACTGAGCCAAGATCTATTCCTTATAACTAGGCCATGACTGAGCCAAGATCTATTCCTTATAACTAGGCCATGACTGTGCCAAGATCTATTCCTTATAACTAGGCCATGGCTGCGCCAAGATCTATTCCTTATAACTAGGCCATGACTGAGCCAAGATCTATTCCTTATAACTAGGCCATGACTGAGCCAAGATCTATTCCTTATAACTAGGCCATGACTGAGCCAAATCCTATTCCTTATAACTAGGCCATGACTGCACCAAGATCTATTCCTTATAACTAGGCCATGACTGAGCCAAGATCTATTCCTTATAACTAGGCCATGACTGTGCCAAGATCTATTCCTTATAACTAGGTCATGACTGAGCCAAGATCTATTCCTTATAACTAGGCCGTGACTATGCCAAGATCTATTCCTTATAACTAGGCCATGACTGTGCCAAGATCTATTCCTTATAACTAGGTCATGACTGAGCCAAGATCTATTCCTTATAACTAGGCCATGACTGGCCAAGATCTATTCCTTATAACTAGGCCGTGACTATGCCAAGATCTATTCCTTATATCTAGGCCATGACTATGCCAAGATCTATTCCTTATAACTAGGTCATGACTGAGCCAAGATCTATTCCTTATAACTAGGCCATGACTGGCCAAGATCTATTCCTTATAACTAGGCCATGACTGTGCCAAGATCTATTCATTATAACTAGGCCATGACTGAGCCAAGATCTATTCCTTATAACTAGGCCATGACTGTGCCAAGATCTATTCCTTATAACTAGGCCATGACTGAGCCAATATCTATTCCTTATAACTAGGCCATGACTGAGCCAAGATCTATTCCTTATAACTAGGCCATGACTGAGCCAAGATCTATTCCTTATAACTAGGTCATGACTGAGCCAAGATCTATTCCTTATAACTAGGCCATGGCTGCGCCAAGATCTATTCCTTATAACTAGGCCATGACTGAGCCAAGATCTATTCCTTATAACTAGGTCATGACTGAGCCAAGATCTATTCCTTATAACTAGGCCATGACTGAGCCAAGATCTATTCCTTATAACTAGACCATGACTGAGCCAAGATCAATTCCTTATAACTAGGCCATGACTGAGCCAAGATCTATTCCTTATAACTAGGCCATGACTGAGCCAAGATCTATTCCTTATTACAAGGCCATGACTGCGCCAAGATCTATTCCTTATAACTAGGCCATGACTGTGCCAAGATCTATTCCTTATAACTAGGCCATGACTGAGCCAAGATCTATTCCTTATAACTAGACCATGACTGAGCCAAGATCAATTCCTTATAACTAGGCCATGACTGAGCCAAGATCTATTCCTTATAACTAGGCCATGACTGAGCCAAGATCTATTCCTTATTACTAGGCCATGACTGAGCCGAGATCTATTCCTTATAACTAGGCCATGACTGAGCCAAGATCTATTCCTTATAACTAGGCCATGACTGAGCCAAGATCTATTCCTTATAACTAGGCCATGACTGAGCCAAGATCTATTCCTTATAACTAGGCCATGAATGCGCCAAGATCTATTCCTTATAACTAGGCCATGACTGTGCCAAGATATATTCCTTATAACTAGGCCATGACTGAGCCAAGATCTATTCCTTATAACTAGGCCATGAATGCGCCAAGATCTATTCCTTATAACTAGGCCATGACTGAGCCAAGATCTATTCCTTATAACTAGGCCATGACTGTGCCAAGATCTATTCCTTATAACTAGGCCATGACTATGCCAAGATCAATTCCTTATAACTAGGCCATGACTGCGCCAAGATCTATTACTTATAACTAGGCCATGACTGAGCCAAGATCTATTCCTTATAACTAGGCCATGACTGTGCCAAGATCAATTCCTTATAACTAGGCCATGACTATGCCAAGATCTATTCCTTATAACTAGGCCATGACTATGCCAAGATCAATTCCTTATAACTAGGCCATGACTGCGCCAAGATCTATTCCTTATAACTAGGCCATGACTGAGCCGAGATCTATTCTTTATAACTAGGCCATGACTGAGCCAAGATCTATTCCTTATAACTAGGCCATGACTGCGCCAAGATCTATTCCTTATAACTAGGCCATGACTGCGCCAAGATCTATTCCTTATAACTAGACCATGACTGTGCCAAGATCTATTCCTTATAACTAGGCCATGACTGCGCCAAGATCTATTCCTTATAACTAGGCCATGACTGCGCCAAGATCTATTCCTTATAACTAGACCATGACTGAGCCAAGATCTATTCCTTATTACTAGGCCATGACTGAGCCAAGATCTATTCCTTATAACTAGGCCATGACTGAGCCAAGATCTATTCCTTATAACTAGGCCATGAATGCGCCAAGATCTATTCCTTATAACTAGGCCATGACTGCGCCAAGATCTATTCCTTATAACTAGTCCATGACTGTGCCAAGATCTATTCCTTATAACTAGGCCATGACTATGCCAAGATCTATTCCTTATAACTAGGCCATGACTGAACCAAGATCTATTCCTTATAACTAGGCCATGACTGCGCCAAGATCTATTCCTTATAACTAGTCCATGACTGTGCCAAGATCTATTCCTTATAACTAGGCCATGACTATGCCAAGATCTATTCCTTATAACTAGGCCATGACTGCGCCAAGATCTATTCCTTATAACTAGGCCATGACTGAGCCAGGATCTATTCCTTATAACTAGGCCATGACTATGCCAAGATCAATTCCTTATAACTAGGCCATGACTGAGCCAAGATCTATTCCTTATAACTAGGCCTTGACTGTGCCAAGATCTATTCCTTATAACTAGACCATGACTGAGCCAAGATCTATTCCTTATAACTAGGCCATGACTGAGCCAAGATCTATTCCTTATAACTAGGCCATGACTGAGCCAAGATCTATTCCTTATAACTAGGCCATGGCTGCGCCAAGATCTATTCCTTATAACTAGGCCATGACTGTGCCAAGATATATTCCTTATAACTAGGCCATGACTGAGCCAAGATCTATTCCTTATAACTAGGCCATGACTGAGCCAAGATCTATTCCTTATAACTAGGCCATGACTGCGCCAAGATCTATTCCTTATAACTAGGCCATGAATGCGCCAAGATCTATTCCTTATAACTAGTCCATGACTGTGCCAAGATCTATTCCTTATAACTAGGCCATGACTATGCCAAGATCTATTCCTTATAACTAGGCCATGACTGCACCAAGATCTATTCCTTATAACTAGGCCATGACTGCGCCAAGATCTATTCCTTATAACTAGGCCATGACTGAGCCAAGATCTATTCCTTATAACTAGGCCATGACTGAGCCAAGATCTATTCCTTATAACTAGGCCATGACTGAGCCAGGATCTATTCCTTATAACTAGGCCATGACTATGCCAAGATCTATTACTTATAACTAGGCCATGACTGAGCCAAGATTCATTCCTTATAACTAGGCCATGACTGAGCCAAGATCTATTACTTATAACTAGGCCATGACTGAGCCAAGATCTATTCCTTATAACTAGGCCATGACTGAGCCAAGATCTATTCCTTATAACTAGGCCATGACTGAGCCAAGATCAATTCCTTATAACTAGGCCATGACTGTGCCAAGATAGGCCATGACTGCACTATGGCAATGGGAGAAAGGTGAGTTTTTGGGCAATCCACCCGTATATACACAGTGGGGTATCCCAGAATAGGATGCCCCCACCAGGAGGAAAGAAACACAAGTGAAAGTCTTTGGTTTTGTTAGTCCTTAGCCCAGGAAATACCGAGCTATTGGGCTAC
This sequence comes from Gastrophryne carolinensis, assembly GCA_027917425.1. NCBI lineage: Eukaryota > Metazoa > Chordata > Amphibia > Anura > Microhylidae > Gastrophryne > Gastrophryne carolinensis. Next base: position 653,867,621 of record CM051234.1, on the reverse strand, counting down.
TTCATGCTTTACTGCAATAGTAAGGCCCTTTACAATGTATTTCGCTTGTGTTGCCTTGGAGTAGAAGTACTCTATCTTGACAGTAAGTAAACGGGCCTTCTTACATCACCGCTGTGCATTTGGTACCTATAGGCAGTGCAGATAAAAAACATGTATTGCACTTTACTTGGGCTGCATTGAGTAGTGCAGGGATTCCCCACCAAGAGTACCACTGGAAGTATTCAAGCCTCCCTCTAGTGGTACTTAAGCTTTTTTTTGGCAGTATTTAAGCTTCCCTCTGGTGATACTCAAGCTTCCCTCTGGTGATACTCAAGCTTTCCTCTGGTGGTACCCAAGCTTTCCTCTGGTGGTACCCAAGCTTTCCTCTGATGGTACCCAAGCATCCCTGTGGGGATACTCAAGCTTCCCTCTGGTAGTACTCAAGCGTCCCTCTGGTGGTACTCAAGTTTCCATCTGGTGGTACTCAAGCTTCCCTCTGGTGATACTCAAGCTTCCCTCTGGTGGTACTCAAGCGTCCCTCTGGTGGTACTCAAGATTCCATCTGGTGGTACTTAAACTTCCCTCTGGTGATACTCACGCTTTCCTCTGGTGGTACCCAGGCTTTCCTCTGGTGGTACCCAAGCTTTCCTCTGATGGTACTCAAGCATCCCTCTGGTGATACTCAAGATTCCCTCTGGTGATACTCAAGCTTCCCTCTGGTAGTACTCAAGCGTCCCTCTGGTGGTACTCAAGTTTCCATCTGGTGGTACTCAAGCTTCCCTCTGGTGTTAATCAAACTTCCCTCTGGTGATACTTAAGCTTCCCTCTGGGGATACTCAAGCTTCCCTCTGGTAGTACTCAAGCCTCCCTCTGGTGGTACTAAAGCGACCCTCTGTTGGTACTCAAGCGTCCCTCTGGTGGTACTCAAGCATCCATCTGGTGGTACTCAAGCATCCATCTGGTGGGACTCAAGCTTCCGTCTGGTGATACTCAAGCTTCCGTCTGGTGGTACCCATGCTTACCTCTGGTGATATTCAAACTTCCCTCTGGAGGTCCTTTAGCTTTCCTCTGGGGGTTTTCAAGCTTTCCTCTGTTCCAGGTATGTGGGCGGGGCAGATCCACACCGATTGCTAAGGATACGCCAACATGACACTTTTGAGATCACAAGAGTGCCGGGTGACCTGCTCCTGCTGGTTGGCTGCATTCCCGGCTCTTTTTTTAATTTGAGGGCTTGAGACCCCACCTGAAAGGCTGAGCTCAGGAACATTCTGTAGCTACAAGCATGCCAGGGATGCACTTTACTAGGTAAAGTGGACCAAAGCCCAGGATTTTGACTATCCTGGGTTTTGGTCCTTTCCCCCGGGGAACCCCGATCGGGGATGCCGCTCTATGTTAAACTACCCAAATCGCCAATGTCAACTCACCTCTGCCCGGCCGCACGTCTAAAAAGTGCGCTCAGAGCCACTGACATCACGTTGTCTAAGAACTCATCTAAGCCAGTGTCTCTGAGCACGCTGGTGGCCGCATCCTCTGCTTCCCTCTAAAAGGGAGCGCCCTGCTACAGGGATAGCTGGGATGAGGATCGCACATGCGCTGTTGGAACGGGAAACAAGGTAAGTGTATAGGGGGGCGACCTGGGGAGTTTCACACAGTCATATCAACTGACCAGAAGGGACTCCAGGCCCATAGCTAAGGGGCGCTCCTCAGCTACTCTGCACTTGCTACAAACTGCTACAAACTCTATCTTGACCACCAGTCATACCAACTGACCATAATGGACCCCAGGCCCATAGCTAAGGGGCACTCCCCAGGTACTCTGCACTTTATACAAACTGGAGGTCCCTATCTTGACCACCAGTCATACCGACTGACCATAAGGGTCACCAGGTCCATAGCTAAGGAGCACTCCCCAGGTACTCTGCACTTGATACAAACTGGAGGTCTCTATCTTGACCACCAGTCATACCGACTGACCATAAGGGACCCCAGGCCCATAGCTAAGGGGCGCCCCCCAGGTACTCTGCACTTGATACAAACTGGAGGTCTCTATCTTGACCACCAGTCATACTGACTGACCATAAGGGACCCCAGGCCCATAGCTAAGGGGCGCCCCCCAGGTACTCTGCACTTCATACAAACTGGAGGTCTCTTTCTTGACCACCAGTCATACCGACTGACCATAAGGGACCCCAGGCCCATAGCTAAAGGGCGCTCCTCAGGTACTCTGCACTTGATACAAACTGGAGGTCTCTTTCTTGACCACCAGTCATACCGACTGACCATAAGGGACCCCAGGCCCATAGCTAAAGGGCGCTCCCCAGGTACTCTGCACTTGATACAAACTGGAGGTCTCTATCTTGACCACCAGTCATACCGAATGACCATAAGGGACCCCAGGCCCATAGCTAAGGGGCACTCCTCAGCTACTCTGCACTTGCTACAAACCGGAGACAACCCTACAAATTAGGGAAGGTCAACTTTTCGCCAGCAGGATCACTTCTTCAGTCCAAAGGTTTGTGTTGCTATAAAGTAAAAAGGACCAAAAATGTTCCAAACATGTTACAAACCACACACAAAACAAGGCTGGGGCAAACGGATAATGAAAAACTGTTTTTTTTTTAACTCCCAATGCAATATAGAGCTGTGACATGTGTATAGTATGGGCACCACTCAGCCTTAGACCACACTACTTGCTGTCCCAGCACTCGGGTGTCCCCCCAGCATCAAAAACAGATCAAAACCTATTTTTTCACTCCCCTGCCCATAAATCTCCATCCAAATTGCTTGGGTTGTGATTAGGGATGAGCGAACCCCGGGTCCGGCAAGTTTGGCCGAACCTGGTCCTCATTGAAATTAATGCGATGTAGAGTTTCAGGTCAAGGGTCTAAAAACTGCATGGCCAAAACTAAAAACCATATTGCATGTGAAAGCTCCATTTTTCCCGATCACAACGGTACCACATATGTATCGGTAGCCCCTCCGTTCTTGCCCAGGAGACCCCCAAACTAAAAGAGCACTTTTTAACATTTACAAAAAAATACAACTACTATCCACACTATAAAGGGTTAAACCCCCCAAAAATTGGTGTGGGGTCCCCCTTCCCACGGGGCTCTGATGACAGCTGCTGGGTGATCGGTGGAGGGGGGGGGGCTGGGGGTGCAAGGGATCAAAGCCCCTCACCCCTCCAACACTCTCGCCTCTGATAGCCCGAAGCTACTGAATGTCTTGGGGTTGGTGTGAGATGATGTCATGGATAATGTCATAGATTACGTCATCTGGCCCGACCCACAAAAGGAGCGGCTAGCGGGCGGGTGACTGTGGAAGTGCTGGAGAGGGCCCATTCAGGGGGCATCCAGGAGGCGATCTGAAGAGGAGACCTGGCGGGAGGGATTGCGGCCGCAGGTGAGTAATTTTTTTTTTAACAGTTCGTTGACCAAAGCAGGGGGGGCACTATTCCGGGCACTCTCCAAAAGCGAGAACAGCCCCAGGGGAGGATTGGATTGCCTCTGGGTGAAGAGGAGACCCGGGCGGATCGAACGAGGGGTCAGATGAGTTTTTAACTTTTATACTTTTTGTTCTGTGGGGGTTTAAAGTCAGCTACACGAGTCTCAAGTACCTGGCACTAGAAGGGTTAACCACACTGTGCCAGCTGTCAGTGGGCCCCCCTGGGGGCGGTGGCCCTTGGCAGCTGACCAGGCTTGCCGGGTGCTGACGCCGGCCCTGTGCTCAGCAATCAGCCAGGTTGCATGCTTGAGGGAGCGGAAGGCCACACAAAAGAGTTCTGTTGACCCTGAGACAAGAAAGCAGCAGCTAAGAGTCCTTGGGTTGTGAAGCCACAGAGTGAGAGACTGGGCTAGGGAAAAGCTGGCTGGATGGAAGGAGGGGGGAGGGGAGGAGCCTGGCAGAGAGAGGGCAGCAGCAGCCTCGGGCGGAGGAGAGAGCTGTGTAAGGTTGCGTGCTGTGCTACGCATTCCCACGGGAAATGCATACCTCCCATCTTTTGAAAACTCGAAAGAGATAGCGGCATGCAAAGTAGCACGCGCAGGGACATCCCTCCATTACAGCCAGTGGGGGGCATCCCTCATTACAGCCAGTAAGCAGCAGCCCTCCATTACAGCCATGGCGGGGCATTCTTCCATTGCAACCAGTAAGGGGCGTCCAACCATTACAGCCAGTGAGGGGCATTCCTTCATCACAGCCAGTGAGGGGAATCCCTCCACAACAGCCAGTGAGGGGCATCCCTCCATTACAGCCAGTGAGGAGCATCCCTCCATTACAGCCAACGACAGGAATCCCTCCATTACAGCCAGCGAAGGGACTCCCTCATTACAGCCAGTAAGCGGCATCCCACCATTACAGCCAGTGAGGGGGATTCCTCCATTACTGTCAGCGAGGGGAATCCCTCCATTCCATCCAGCAAGGGATATCCCTCCATTCCAGCCAGTGAGGGGCATCCCTCCATTCCAGTCAGTGAGGGGCATCCCTCCATTCCAGCCAGTGAGGGGCATCCTTCTATTCCAGCCAGTGAGGGGCATCCCTCCATTCCAGCCAGTGAGGGGCATCCTTACATTACAGCCAGCGAGGGGAATCCCTCCATTACAGCCAGCGAGGAGACTCCCTCATTACAGCCAGTAAGCAGCATCCCTCCAATACAGTCATTGAGGGGCATCCTTCCATTAAAACCAGTGAGCGGCATCCCTCCATTACAGCCATTGAGGGGCATCCTTCCATTACAACCAGTGAGGAGCATTCCTGTATTGCAGCCGGTGAGGAGCATCCCTCATAACAGCCAGTGACAGTCAGGACACATGGATGGCAATGCGGGACAATAGGACATCGACACAATCCCGTGAAGGTCCCGCCCAAATCGGGGTGGTTGGGAGATATGGAAGAGACAGACAACGAGTACAAGAAATGGGGAAAATATGTGAAAAAAACTACTGGGACATCCTTCCATTACAGCCAGCGAGGGGAATCCCTCATTACAGCCAGTAAGCGGCATCCCTCCATTACAGCCATTGAGGGGCAACCTTCCATTACAACCAGTGAGGAGCATTCCTTTATTACAGCCGGTGAGGAGCATCCCTCATAACAGCCAGTGAGGAGCATCCCTCATAACAGCCAAAGACAGTCAGGACACATGGATCGCAGTGCGGGACAACAGGACATTGACGCAATCCCTTGAAGGTCCCCCCCATCATTCATTCATACACTTCATTCATACCTTGAAATCAGTGCTCATGCTTCATTCATACCTTGAATACTTCCATTCATACCTTCATTCGCTTCATTCATTCATTCATTAATAATCATTCATTCATTCATTCATAATCATTCATTCATTCATTCATTCAAACCTTGAAATCAGTGCTCTTGCTTCCTTCATACCTTGAATACCTTCATTCGCTTCATTCATTCATTCATCATTCATTCATACACTTCATTCATACCTTGAAATCAGTGCTCATGCTTCATTCATACCTTCATTCGCTTCATTCATTCATCATTCATTAATTCATTCATACACTTTATTCATACCTTGAAATCGGTGCTCATGCTTCATTCATGCCTTGAATACCTTCATTCATACCTTTATTCGCTTCAGTCATTCATCATTCATTCATACACTTCATTCATACCTTGAAATCAGTGCTCATGCTTCATTCATACCTTCAATAGCCAAATCAGCTAGGGCACATGAATGGATGCGCACCCGCACACAGCTATTCAGAAATGCATGGTGCATGGTCAGACAGGGGTAAGGCTGAGGATGCAGATGTGGGCTGTGCATGCACCTGCGCTGTGGAATACAACAGCACATACAGGGCCGTCAGCCAGCAAGTGGCTTGCGCTCAGCTAATGTCAGGGTCTGCACATGTGCCGTGGAATCAAGGTGAGCATACTGCCCGATTGTGTTGGTTTCGCACAGGGGGCATCCCAAATCAAGATGTTCCGGGAAAACCGACAGATGTTACTTCTACCACTACCTCCCCCATCACAGTGTCATACATAAGATACAGAGAACATACAGAGAACATACAGTATACACATAAGATACAGAGAACATACAGTATACACATAAGATACAGAGAACATACAGTATATACATAAGATAAAGAGAACATACAGTATACACATAAGATATAGAGAACATACAGTATACACATAAGATACAGAGAACATACAGTATACACATAAGATACAGAGAACGTACAGTATACACATAAGATACAGAGAACATACAGTATATACATAAGATACAGAGAACATACAGTATATACATAAGATACAGAGAACATACAGTATATACATAAGATACAGAGAACATACAGTATACACATAAGATACAGAGAACATACAGTATACACATAAGATACAGAGAACATACAGTATACACATAAGATACAGAGAACATACAGTATATACATATATACATAAGATAAAGAGAACATACAGTATATACATAAGATACAGAGAACATACAGTATATACATAAGATACAGAGACCATACAGTATACACATAAGATACAGAGAACATACAGTATACACATAAGATACAGAGAACATACAGTATATACATATATACATAAGATAAAGAGAACATACAGTATATACATAAGATACAGAGAACATACAGTATATACATAAGATAAAGAGAACATACAGTATACACATAAGATACAGAGAACATACAGCATACACATAAGATACAGAGAACATACAGTATACACATAAGATACAGAGAACATACAGTATATACTTAAGATACAGAGAACATACAGTATATACATAAGATACAGAGAACATACAATTACATAAGGGCAGAGACTAGGTGGACCATTTGGTCTCCTTCTGCTGTCACCCTTCTATGTTTCTATATAAGCGGCCAAGGAGCCGGGTGCAGTCCCAAGCCGCTGTCTTCCTTTGATGGGAGCGCTGAGGCAGCAGGGAGCACAGACGGGAAGTGTTGCCAGCCTCAGCCATCAAGCAGATAGAGACGCTGGCATGGCCGGAGGGGGATTAACCCCTGCTGAACCACACACACACACACACACACACACACACACAGGCACCAGTGCTAGGGTATGGGCAGAGCAAAGAGCACACAGCTGGGGAGGGAGGAGAAGAGAACTGTGTGTGCCCATCATCACCAGCACAAATGTGATTGGCCTCACCCGGCACAAATAATCCCCCCCTCCCCCGCTCAGAAGGTGGATGTTCGCCCTGCTTATGCCGGCAAGTTTCTGCCCCTGCCAAGGCATCTCTGGCACGGCAGCACGTGTGGGCGCACTGGGACATTTTTAAAGGTTCGGGGCAGCGGGACATTGCTCGCCAACCCGTGACAGTCCCGGGCAAATCAGGACAGCTGTGAGGTATGGAAATGGATGTCAGAATTTGCAGACAGGAGGTGAGTGAAAAGCGGGGTCACTAGAGGAACTCGTCTCTCTATACTGTAAATCAGGAAAGCTCCTTGATTTAGGGACAGCTGACCGGACGGCGATGTTCCTCTCCCCCAACCCTCGGACTGCGTGACCAGTTCTGCAAGGCTGCAGTGATCCTCAGCCACTGAAGATCATCAGATGGAAAAAGTCCCCTAAACAAAAATAATGTGGGGTGGCCTGATGCCCGATATCACTTGGGACAGGAATGTTCTAGCCTGAGCCCTAGAATTAACCTGACCTGACCGTGTGGGGGGGGAATAACTGATGCAGTTGGTGGTGTGGCCTAAGCCTGGAAAGGACGTGGGGTAGATATAGGCCACAATGCCTGTATATAGCATTCGGGGGTGGAATTCTGCCACACTGCCTGGTATGGGGTGATTGGGGGGATTCCACCACCCTGCCTATTATTGAGCTCTTAGGGAGGTGGTTCTGCACACTACCTGCTGCTATTGGTTCTGGGAGAGAGTATTTCAGCACAGCATTTGGTTCAGAATACTTCTTATTTCTTTTCCTATAAACCCTAAATGGGTCTTATGGCCATGTGCATCTTGTGGAGCGAAATATACAGTGCATTTCAATAGCATTCTCATGACTGCTTTACAATGCAACACCGCTGATTTCAATAGACACAATTATGATATATCAGCTGCACTTTGGCTATAACAATGTAGCACAATGTAATTCTCACCAGTGAGCTGAAAGGCTTTTCAAAATGTATCTTGTTTGTTTTGTATTGTCACGTGCGTCTTATGGAGCGAAATATACAGTGCATTTCAATAGCCGGCTCAGGACTGCTTTACAATGCAACACAGCTGATTACAATAGACACAATTATGATATATCAGCTGCACCTTGGCTATACCAATGTAACACAATGTAGCTCTCACCAGTGAGCTGAAAAGCTTTTCAGAATGATTCTTCTTTGTTTTGCATTGTCAAGTGCGTCTTATGGAGTAAAATATAACACTGCATTTCAACAGCAGGATTATGACTGCTTTACAATGCAACACAGCTGATTACAATAGACACAATTATGATATATCAACTGCACCTTGACTATAACAATGTAACACAATGTAACTCTCACAAGTGAGCTAAAAGGCTTTTCAGAATGATTCTTATTTGTTTTGTATTGTCAAGTGCGTCTTATGGAGTAACATATAACAGTGCATTTCAACAGCAGGCTCATTACTGCTTTACAATGCAACACGTCTGATTACAATATACACAATTATGATATATCAGCTGCACCTTGGCTATAACAATGTAACACAATGTAATTCTCACTCATGAGCTGAAAGGCTTTTCAGTATGATTCTTGTTTGTTTTGTATTGTCAAGTGCGTCTTATGGCGTAAAATATAACAGTGCATTTCAACAGCATGCTTATGACTGATTTACAATGCAACACATCTGATTACAATAGACACATTTATGATATACCAGCTGCACCTTAATTATTACAGGGTAACACAATGTAACTCTCACCAGTGACCTGAAGGGCTTTTCAGAATGAATCTTGTTTGTTTTGTATTTATAGCAAGAATTGTTGGAAGTTTGGTAAACACATAACTAAAGTAAGCTGCGACATCTACCTGAGCTGGATCTGCCAGAAGAATGCTCTCTTGCACTGAAAGAAGAGCAGACCCTCCCTTTAGCGGTGGACTTATGGGCAGACCCTTCAAAAGAAATGCTGTAGGTGACAATTTCCTTGCAGCTGGGTTAGCATATGCCATTGTAGATGAGGTCTTTGTTTCCAGACATGAGCAGGTCAGATATGGGATATAATATTTATTATTTATTTATTCCTCGCAACATCCAAAAGCATTCAGAAATTCCAACAACAGTACAGGCGCTCAAAAATAGAACAAAAAAGAAAAATAAAGTACACAGTTCCTAGTTCTAGCAGCATCCCTCATTAATACCTGGGGTCGGGCAACTCCACCATGCAACCCTTCTGTAGAGGGTGAGTGGAAATGGACTTGCTGGTCCCATCCCGATACCTGATCTCACCTGAGGTAGGATACGGACCAACCATTTTGACCCCAGGATCTTGTATTTGTGCCTCATATATTGCAAGACCTGGGCACAGGCTGGCTTGAAGACCTTAGAGCTTCTCCTAGGGTCTCTTTCTTGCAGTCTTTCCCCTTGGTCATAAACTCAAACAGTTTTCTCTCTGGGATATCTCATATCTCTATATCATATATCTTGTTCTCCCCTTTTTTTCTTGATACTAAAAGATGTGCTTTTACCTAATCGATTTTCTTCATAATCAGCTGCACATAGAAATTAGTTTACCTTTTTGTAACTCCTGCCGTGGTCGATTTTAGCCCCAAAATGGCATCCTATGGGGCTGCAGGTAGCCTGCAAAGAAGAAATGCTGCTGGATTTCCTGGCACTGTGCTTTGTGGGTTATGTCGGTTAAATCCAGGCAGCAGCACAGCTGGGAAGCTGCAGTAAGGATCCTTAGGGGTGCTTCAAGATGTCTGGGAAAATATCATTTCAGATTTGAGTTGATATTGGAGCAAATGTAATGGGTGACATTGATTCAGTTTCATGTATGGAGATGGAGCAAGTGAGTTTTGTTTTTCTTTAACTGTGCCAAGCTGTTGGGACAGTTTAATCACAACATTAACAGCAGCTTTCTTTCCGTCACCTTCTTGGTGCTGAGAAGTGCTCATCACCATCATCGCCATCCCAACCTCCACAATATACCACCATCCTCACCCCCACCATACACTGTCATTCCTACTATAAACCCCTATTCTGCCCTAACCATAAGACAAAACTATCCTCATCATTAACCACTACCATCCACATCATTCTCTTTCATACGCCACCATCCCCACCTTTACCATACACCATAATCCCCATGTGCACCATACACAGTTATCGTTAATCCACCATAAACCAATACCGCCACCGCCAGCACCATTTACTGCTATGTCCACCCTCACCCTAGCAAGAAGCGGCACAAGAAGCCACGTGTGCAGGTGCTTTTGTCTCCTGCTGCCCCCTGCTCTCCCTCCCCACTATTCTGGATGACATGTGTTGCTTTCGTTTGGATTGGTCATAATGTATCTGTGACCTGGATTTGCACTTTGATTTATTTCTTTCATTGTAACACTTGTATAGTCAATCACTGAGTCATGATTCATCCACTGCTTTACTTGCTTACACATTGGTTACAATGCTGACAGATATGTTGTGTAACAGCATTTTCACTGGATTAGGTTTTGAACGAATGTCATAAGTTCCTTTTTTTTGTTTGAATAGACTTTTAGCGACTGTATTGAAACACATTTGGGTCATTGCTCTGCAGGTGTGACTGCATATATTTTTAACATGTGCACTTATTGCTTTAGATATTTCAGATAGGCATATTCTTTTCATTTTTTATTAGCATAATTATCTTTTGTGCAGCCACAAAAAAAATAGATAGATTGATAGCTGTGTTTTACCAGCAATAACATTGCACATTTTACATGGGTCCTCCCCATTTGGGATACCCATTTCATTTTCTGTGGGTCACTATGAGGGGAGACAGGACTGGGGTAGTCAGTGGTTGGTTTTAAATGTCTTAAAGTGTATATGTGTTTTTAAAGTGTTTTTGTACTCAAAATGATTTTTTAAACTAGAATTTCTTCTTTGGTGGTGCTCCCTTATTTGTTGCTGTTGTGGCTGGTAGTCGCAACTGCTACTTTTTTCTACTGCTATGTCCACATATAACATTCCCCCCACAATATACCACACTATCCCCACTACACAACCCGCATTGCCATTTACACAGTTTACGACCATTTCCACATACATAAGTACAGGATACATACAAGGAATGCTTTTTGGCAAGGAGATACACCAGGAAGAGCTATTAACAAGTAAATACAATAACATATGTAGTAACAGATTATTAAGTTAATTTTGGTACAAGGCAATTAGAGTAGATAAGTCACCTACCAAACTATGCTCAATGTGGGCCACCAATATTAGCTCCAGGAGTTAGTCCAAACTACGACTGATGGCCAACTACCAAACAACGCTCAATGTGGGCCACCAATACTAGCTCCAGGAGTTAGTCCAAACTACGACTGATGGCCAACTACCAAACTACTCTCAATGTGGGCCACCAATACTAGCTCCAGGAGTTAGCCCAAACTACACTTGATGCCACCTCCCAAACGACACTCGATGTGGGCCACCAATACTAGCTCCAGGAGTTAGTCCAAACTACACTTGATGCCACCTCCCAAACGACGCTCGATGTGGGCCACCAATACTAGCTCCAGGAGTTAGTCCAAACTACACTTGATGGCCACCTCCCAAACGACGCTCAATGTGGGGCACCAATACTAGCTCCAGGAGTTAGTCCAAACTACACTTGATGGCCACCTCCCAAACAACGCTCAATGTGGGCCACCAATACTAGCTCCAGGAGTTAGTCCAAACTACACTTGATGGCCACCTCCCAAACGACGCTCAATGTGGGCACCAATACTAGCTCCAGGAGTTAGTCCAAACCACGACTGATGGCCAACTACCAAACTACGCTCAATGTGGGCCACCAATACTAGCTCCAGGAGTTAGTCCAAACTACGACTGATGGCCAACTACCAAACTACTCTCAATGTGGGCCACCAATACTAGCTCCAGGAGTTAGCCCAAACTACACTTGATGCCACCTCCCAAACGACACTCGATGTGGGCCACCAATACTAGCTCCAGGAGTTAGTCCAAACTACACTTGATGGCCAACTACCAAATGACGCTCGATGTGGGCCACCAATACTAGCTCCAGGAGTTAGTCCAAACTACACTTGATGGCCAACTACCAAATGACGCTCAATGTGGGGCACCAATACTAGCTCCAGGAGTTAGTCCAAACTACACTTGATGGCCACCTCTCAAACGACGCTCGATGTGGGCCACCAATACTAGCTCCAGGAGTTAGTCCAAACTACACTTGATGGCCACCTCCCAAACGACGCTCAATGTGGGCTACCAATACTAGCTCCAGGAGTTAGTCCAAACTACACTTGATGGCCACCTCCCAAACGACGCTCAATGTGGGGCACCAATACTAGCTCCAGGAGTTACTCCAAACTACGATTGATGGCAAACTACCAAACTACGCTTGATGTGGGCCACCAATATTAGCTCAGGAAGTTAGTACAATACTATGCTTTATTGATGGCTTGAATGGCGCTTCTAGAGCTGCCATTCTAACCCAGCTACAAACCTGAGAATGCCTATGCCTGAAGCAAGATTTTGGGCTCTCACAGCCCCCACCCAGTATTCTAATTATTATGCTGCATCGCAAAGCTCAGACCATGGCCACATGCCTCATGATACACAGTCACTGCTGCCTATGAATCCCTAACATACCAGCGTACTTGACCTCTGCAATATTGCTCTAACAAGTTTGAATTGAATCTAATTGGGTCAATACCATGATTTATTTTTTGCTGAATCTTGGCCATTGCTTTGATTTTGGGATTTGACAGCTGTAAAAGGAAATCCCAAAACCGTTTTTAGCATATTTGCTACCAAATGCTGCTTCTTTGTGGAAGGAAGTTTTAAAGTGTTACGGAGCATTTTTCATCTGTTTACTTTCTCGCTCCAGGTTTTATGGGATGGGATGCTAAGTGAGATAATAATGAATCTGATATTTAACATTCTTTTATACTTGATAAATCAAACATTTCTCAAGTATAAAGCAGATGGACAACTTAATAACTTCTTCTAAAAGACAGTTTTTTTTTTTTTTTTTTTAAAAGCCTTCAGGCTTGAGAGGATCTACCAACCATATGCTGCAGAAGCAAACGCAGAGTGCTAGTAGTCTCTCAATCATCATATACGGCTTAAAATATATATCTTTAATTTTTCCGTTTTGTAACAATTATATTACAACATACCATCATTACCATAACTTCAGGGATCTACTACTCTTAAGTTATGCCTAATAATTTATTCCACAAAGTCGGTTTCCACCTCGTTTCAACTAAATCTTTCCCGACCTTATGCACATCCAACAAAAGAACGTTGTGCATCTTAACAATAAACAATCTTATACAATCTCTTTCCCTGTAGTTTTACCATGTCTCACTTTTTCCTGCCTAATTTACCAAATACATTCCTTGATAATTACAGTAGATAACACACACCGGCCTCCTCCTCCAATTTGGTCCTTTCTGCTGTGTTATCCAGATTAGAGGGAAAGAAATAAAACCATGCCAACCCCCTTCAACAGTGTTCATATGCACACCTCTCTGGGGCAATTCAGATTGCCGAGAACAATTTTGAATGAATTGTTTATTATATACATATATATATATATATATATATATATATATATATATTCAAAAAAAGTGCAGTGAGTTTAATAACCATTCATGTGTTTTACAGCAATAGTAGTTGCATACAGTAAGTATAAAGTATATACAAAGGCAAGTAGTAATACAACATTTGACCCTTAGATGGTGCTGTTGAGAATGTCAGCAACCAAGATATAGGCACACCAAGAGGAGTAGCTAGACTTTCTGACACCCGGGGCAAAGATTCAAAACAGTGGCCCCCACCTGTTCTCAGGCGCTCCCCTGACCACCCCCAGCTATGCCCCTGGGCACACCTTTAAACCAAATATATGTGTAGTGTAGCAAAAGCAAGGCCACAGAGATCCAGCCCCCCACGCACATGCAAGCCCCCCACATACAGACAAGCCCCCCACACACACACATGCAGGCTCCCCGAACACATGCAGCCCCCCCACACACACAAGCAAGCCTCCCATACACCCACATGCAAGCCCACCACACACATGCAGCCTCCCACACACCCATGCAAGCCCCCCACACACACATGCAGCCCCCCACACACACAAGCAAGCCCCCCATACACCCACATGCAAGCCCGCCACCCACATGCAGCCTCCCACACACCCATGCAAGCCGCCCACACACACATGCAAGCCCACATACATATACATGCAAACCTCCCATACACATACATGCAAACCCTCCATACACACATACATGCAAGCCCTCCATGCACATACATGCAAGCCCTCCATACACACATACATGCACGCTCCCATACACCCACATGCAATACCCCATACATGCAAGCCCCTCACCCACACAAGCACACACACACACACACACGCTTTCTCTCATTTGTCATCTGACACAGACCTCCTCTGCTTCGCCATGGACCTTCTCCCCAGCGACACCATGCTGCTTGTTTAGCTCCGCCCCCCCCCACATGAGCCAGCTCCTTCCTGTGACAGGAGCGCCCCCAGCCATTAGCATAGCATCAGCTCCTGTAATATTACACAGTTTCTCAAAAGTGCTCCTTTAACTGCTGAGATTGATTCAAGCAAACCTGGATCCATCTTCCTGGAGCCAATGCTGCTAGTAGGGGGCCTGAGGTGTGGGTGAGTGGACACAACACACTGTCAATTTCCAAGCAAATTAATCTGTTTTGAAGTTGTAACATCAGTGCAGTCCGGCACGCTGACTTATGAGGACAGTGCAACAGCTTACAGCTAGTCTCTGTATGTGACCTGCATCTATAGTGCTAGGTTAAGGCAGTTTACATTTATGCAGATGGTGCCGTTACATATAACTATGTGTAGTCTCGGTTGTACATGCTCTGCTGCATGTTGTGTTTCCTGTACATTGAGGTGATCTCTATGACTCCTTTTTCCTGTCTATGTTATGCACCATGTTAGGTGACCTTCTCTTACTGCACTCATGTTCCAGTAAAGCCACAAATGTTTATCTGACTCTTGCACCCAGCACCAACATTCTGCAACACATTTGAACATAACAGTTCACCCGGTTGGTGAAATCATGATGATATGTTTATTTATTTGGACAAAATTATAAGAATATTTAATATTTAACAAGAATTTGTGTTTAATTATTATCAAAGAGAGAATGAGAACTGTGATCTATACATTTAAAGAGGAACATCGGATCTTAAATAAAAAGGGGCCGACCCCCCCATTGGCCCCTTACTTTTGGACATCCGGGTGCTTCAGGACCCGATCCTCTGCCCCCAAACCAGTTTAGCCGCCTGTAAGGGACAACAAGGCTTTAACCACTCGCCGTTCAGCAAAGTTTTAGGCGACTCCATTACATCCCATTCATGGGCACTGCACAAACGTGAGATCGGAGGCTGCACCCAGTGCCCGATGGGATGCAAGATGTCACTGCCCATCAGTAGGTCGTCCAGAATCTGAGGGACCCAGAAGATGGATGCCCTGGCGAGGTGAGTAAAAATTGCCCAAAGGTAAAACCGGAGGGGGGCAGCAGTTCGGTGAGGATTGGGGGAGGTTTTAACCTCCCACGATGTTCCTCTATCGGCCCAGAAATCTTATAGATTGATTCCCTCCACCCGGGGCATCGAGAAACCTGTGTGAAACCCCCCAGGTCACCCATAAACTCATCTTCTTTCCCGGTCCAACAGCGCCTCCGCGAGCAGCAGCCACATTGCCGCTATCCCTCTAGCAGGGCGCTTGCCTATGCCAGGCATTTGGGAATGGCTGGCACGCTCCCTGTTAGAGGGTAGCAGGGAATGTGGGCGTCAGTGCGCTTGGATCCACTCGTATTAGACAAGACCATGGACGAAGGGAGTAGAGCGTCTCCAATGTGCTGATTGGACGAGCGGCTGTGCATGCGTCATAGGACCGGGAAGAGGTGAGTTTGTTCGGGCGACCTGGGGGGGTTTCACACAGCGTGAATAGGGACAGTCAACATCCTGGGTTTTGGTCCACTTTAAAACTGACAGATGACCAGCCGCATCTCCTCACAGTTCTTATCATTCCATTTGCCAGTGTCGTACATCTCCACACAATCTTCAACCCCCTCGTCATCATTGGGTTCTCCTGGTTGCCAGTTGGAGTAGGCAATGGCCCGACCAGATGGGTCTCTAAATGTCCCTTCCGTCTGGAGGTCGTTTATGCTCAGGAACGCAGGAACCCCGAACTGGTTGCGGATGGAGAGGATGGCGTCGTTCTCGGCGGGATTCAGGGGCGTGGGCAGCGTGGCCCCGGCCTTGCTGCAGATTGCCACGGCTTCTCTATATTTGGCCTCAGCTCCATTTGAAACATAGATCTTCTCCCCGGCTTGGCTTCTACCTCTGACAAATAAAAAAGCTGAAAGAATGAAAATAACGTTATTCATCCGCCAGCTTGAATGTTTTTCATATAAAAACGCAAAGTACAAATGTCCTCCCGAAGTTTATGGAAAGCAAAATAAAAATAGTGGAGTAAATGCCCATAATGTCTCTTTTTCAACTAAATATTGACCTGTACTTTGTGTTTTCCTAGCTTTTTTGTGTGTTAAAGCTGAAGTCCAGTTTGGGGGGGGGGGGTGACCCTGTTGGACATATGATACTTTTGCAACAGCTTGTCTCTGAATGTGGTTAATGACTTTTATTACATTTATTGCAGTTTGCAGTTATTGCAGGTTATGATACTAGATGGCGCTGTGACCAATACACAACTGTAGAGTTTTCTATGTAATTTAATGCTGTGTTGTTATTTCCTGTATATCGAGCTGTAATCTCTATGGCTGCTAGTTTCTTATTCTGTCTGTGTTTTAGCCACCATGTAAGGTGACATTCTCTTACTGCATTCATGTTCCAGTAAATACAAGTTCCTGTTATACCACTAATGTCTATCTGGATTTGACTCCATTGTGCCCAGCACTGACACTCTGCAACTCTGCTGTGGCTTCTTTTCGATTTGTGTATTCTAATTGCCTCCGCTCACCTGCACCTCCTTTGTATCTCTTTAATGTCCAAGCACATGGGGTGGTGGGTCTTGGGCTGTATGGGGGAGGCTCTTGACCCTTCCTCCCTTTGGGCTGCACTTGAGGTTATAGGGCAACCTCAGGTAGGCTGCTCCCCATTTATCCATCGCATTGTATGTCCCAAGTGGGGCGCTGATATATTAGAGTTAGGACTGCATCTACACAGAGGCACCCTGAAGTTTGGTGGTGTATAGCATACTTCTGCAGATGTGTCTCAACCGAGTTCTCTGTTTTTAACCATATTTAGAGACTAAGCTAGCGAGCTAACAGGGTTGTTTGCTGTGGCCCCTTTAAGATTTAGGCTATTCAGATTGACTCATCTTGTTTGTTATAGTCACAGCAGAAGGGAGAGGTAATAAGCTCCCTGAGCTTTGTCGCCTCGCATGCCCAGAAAATGGAGATCATGAGTGTTCCTCATTTTTTTGCAAAATATACAAAGACACTCGCTCTCAAGCTGCAATGACAATATCCACCTGGGTCAGGTTTGTGGGGGCCCTTGGGCAAGAGAGTCTTGGTGGGCCCCAAAGTAGTGAGTCACATGTTGTCACCTTCCAGCTCCGTTGCCACAAACTGGTCATCCCCTGCTTCTGATCGCCCTCCAGTCCTTGTCAGTTGTCACCTGGTTTCATGCCACCTACTCCAATGTTGCTGATCAGGTCTGCACACAATACACTGCATTCGACTGTAAAATAAGTGTGAGCCTGAGTGGGCCCCTGAAGGTGCCAGGGGCCCTGGCAATTGTCTGGTCTGTCTGGTCTGTCCACAACCACCGTAAGCCATGAATATAGAGATGCTAAAGATGCTGGTCTGCACTCCCATGCAAATGCAGGGATAAAATCAAATACGTTCAAAAACGCGCTTGATTTTATGAATCAGCTGCTTTTAACTTTTTCTACAATAAACAGATGTTTTATGGGAGTGTAGACCGGCATCTTTATATTCTTTAATTGCAAAGACTTTGGTATGGATTCCGGGAAATAACGAGGGTGGTGGGGTTATGGGGAGGACATCTACATTCTGGTGTAATTTACCCCACGTCTCCATGAGAAACCAGTTGGGAAGTTGTATGTTGGACTCTTTTTCCTCACTACTAATTGATGGCCAAAAAAATAGCCAAAGCAATTCAATATTTGGCCCTTTGGGTTTCATTCAGAAATGTGCTCAGAAGTTGTCGAGCAGAAGTGTTTCCTCAATTTTTTTTATTATATAAAAGTTGGGTCTTTACAAAGACTTTGGTTTGGATTCAGGGAAATAACGATGGAGGCAGGGTGGGGAGGACATCTATATTCTGGTGTACTTTTCCCCACCTAACCATGAGAAGCCAGTTGGGAAGTTGTATGTTGAATGCTTTACCACCGCTACCAACTGATGGCCAAAAGAAAATATTCAAAGCAAATCAATATTTGGCCCTTTGATCTACTTAGGGTTTCATTCAGAAATGTACTGCTCAAAAGTTGTCGAGCAGCAATGCTTCCTCAAATTTTTTTTTTTTTTTTATCAAAGTTGGGTCTTTACAAAAACTTTGGATTGGATTCAGGGAAATTATGAGGGAGGGAGGGTGGGCATCTACATTCTGGTATAATTTTCCCCACCTAACCATGAGAAGCCAGTTGGGAAGTTGTATGTTGGACTATTTTCCCCCACTACCAACTGATGGTCAAAAAAATAGCCAAAGCAATTCAATATTTGACCCTTTGATCTACTCTGGGTTTCATTTAGAAATGTACTGCTCACAAGTTGTCGAGCAGAATTGTTTCCAGGGGACAGAGTTTGCGGGTGGACTCTCCATAAGCAGTAATGCTTCCCTGTGAACATTTCTAGTTGTGGCCATAAGACAACCTGGTAGACATGACAGGGGTGTAAATGGGGGGGGGGGGGGGGGCACGTGCCCCGGGTGCAGCAGGTCAGGTGGGGCGCCAAAGGGGGGCTAAGCACAGATGGGCGCCATTTCAAATCTTTGCCCCAGGTTCCAAAAAGCCTAACTACTCCTCTGAGACATGGCTAGTGAGTCACATTGGCTCGCCAGGTTGATCTGGTCTGAGGTCTTTTTAAGAAGCCTTCTTGGAAGCGCTCAGCTCACCTTTTTGCTGCCGCTCCAGGCTTGCTTGCAGAGCTCTCAGTTTTAAATTCACAGCAGACATTTCAGCTTGAAGAGTTGCGAGCCCTAAGGAGAGAAGACAGAAGAGCAGGTGACCCTCTACACCGCCATATTCAATTATTAATGTCAATGAACAATAAATCCTAAGGCAATAATAAAGCGGCAAGCAGCTAAACTGATGCCTGTCCCATGTGCCTCTCCACCATTTCCTACAGTGTATAGTAGAAGCCATAGCAGGGCTTCAAAATTGCCCCTCCTTTCAATTCCATTTCTCCAGGACCATGCTAAAAAAGTGGTGTAACAGCCACTCTGTCCTTTGTTGTTCTAAGCCTGAGTGAACACGATTAGCCACAGTGGTCCCACCGCAGCATTTCATACATAATGAAAGTGGATCAATAATGCATAAAGCAATCTCTGGTCCTGCCACTCGAATTCCCGGCAATCTGGGACGTTGGTGTATTATTCACTTGTAGATAGTTAACTCACATGGTGTTTATTTACTGGTGTGTTCACGGAGTTGTGTTGTTCACAGTGCACTGATGGGTAAATGTGGAGAAGGAATTCCATGTGAGCGTTGGCACACAGTGGCCACTATTATCACTATTATTATTATCACTATTATTATTAGCACTATTATTATTATCAATATTATTACGTTGGGGAAATTAGCCGATCTAATTGTGAAAAAATGGAGAAAAAACATCAATAAAGGTACTGGCCTGTGCTGTGTGGAAACCGAAGAAATAAGCTACAAAAAACGTAATCAAAAATATACAAAAAAAAGCGCAGGGTACAAACATCTGGAGCTTCAAGTATGACATAGGGGCTGACATAAGTAGGACATAGGGGATGAGACAGGTATGACACAGGAGATGACACAAGAATGACATAGGGGCTGACATAAGTAGGACATAGGGGATGAGACAGGTATGACACAGGAGATGACACAAGAATGACATAGGGGCTGACACAAGGATGACATAGGGGCTGACACAAGGATGACATATGGGCTGACACAAGTATGACATAGGGGCTGACACAAGTAGGACATAGGGGCTGACACAAGTATGACATAGGGGCTGACACAAGTATGACATAGGGGCTGACACAAGTATGACATAGGGGCTGACACAAGTATGACATAGGGGCTGACACAAGTATGACATAGGGGCTGACACAAGTATGACATAGGGGCTGACACAAGTATGACATAGGGGCTGACACAAGTAGGACATAGGGGCTGACACAAGTATGACATAGGGGCTGACACAAGTAGGACATAGGAGCTGACACAAGTATGACATAGGGGCTGACACAAGTATGACATAGGGGCTGACACAAGTATGACATAGGGGCTGACACAAGTATGACATAGGGGCTGACACAAGTATGATGTAGGGGCTGACACAAGAATGACATAGGGGCTGACACAAGTATGACATAGGAGGTGACACAAGTATGACATAGGGGCTGACACAAGTATGACATAGGAGGTGACACAAGTATGACATAGGGGCTGACACAAGGATGGCATAGGGGCTGACACAAGTATGACATAGGGGCTGACACAAGTATGACATAGGAGGTGACACAAGTATGACATAGGAGGTGACACAAGTATGACATAGGGGCTGACACAAGGATGGCATAGGGGCTGACACAAGTATGATGTAGGGGCTGACACAAGAATTACATAGGGGCTGACACAAGTATGACATAGGAGGTGACACAAGTATGGCATAGGGGCTGACACAAGTATGACATAGGGGCTGACACAAGGATGGCATAGGGGCTGACACAAGTATGATGTAGGGGCTGACACAAGAATGACATAGGGGGTGACACAAGTATGACATAGGGGCTGACACAAGTATGACATAGGAGGTGACACAAGTATGACATAGGGGCTGACACAAGTAGGACATAGGGGCTGACACAAGTAGGACATAGGGGCTGACACAAGTAGGACATAGGAGCTGACACATGTAAGACATAGGGGCTGACACAAGTAGGACATAGGGGCTGACACAAGTAGGACATAGGAGCTGACACAAGTAAGACATAGGGGCTGACACAAGTATGACATAGGGGCTGACACAAGTATGACATAGGGGCTGACACAAGTATGACATAGGGGCTGACACAAGTATGACATAGGGGCTGACACAAGTAGGACATAGGGGCTGACACAAGTAGGACATAGGAGCTGACACAAGTAGGACATAGGGGCTGACACAAGTATGACATAGGGGCTGACACAAGTAGGACATAGGGGCTGACACAAGTAGGACATAGGAGCTGACACAAGTATGACATAGGGGCTGACACAAGTATGACATAGGGGCTGACACAAGTATGACATAGGGGCTGACACAAGTATGACATAGGGGCTGACACAAGTATGATGTAGGGGCTGACACAAGAATGACATAGGGGCTGACACAAGTATGACATAGGAGGTGACACAAGTATGACATAGGGGCTGACACAAGTATGACATAGGAGGTGACACAAGTATGACATAGGGGCTGACACAAGGATGGCATAGGGGCTGACACAAGTATGACATAGGGGCTGACACAAGTATGACATAGGAGGTGACACAAGTATGGCATAGGGGCTGACACAAGTATGATGTAGGGGCTGACACAAGAATTACATAGGGGCTGACACAAGTATGACATAGGAGGTGACACAAGTATGGCATAGGGGCTGACACAAGTATGACATAGGGGCTGACACAAGGATGGCATAGGGGCTGACACAAGTATGATGTAGGGGCTGACACAAGAATGACATAGGGGGTGACACAAGTATGACATAGGGGCTGACACAAGTATGACATAGGGGCTGACACAAGTAGGACATAGGGGCTGACACAAGTAGGACATAGGGGCTGACACAAGTAGGACATATGAGCTGACACATGTAAGACATAGGGGCTGACACAAGTAGGACATAGGAGCTGACACAAGTAAGACATAGGGGCTGACACAAGTAAGACATAGGGGCTGACACAAGTAGGACATAGGGGCTGTCACAAAGATGGCATAGGGGCTGACACGAGTAAGACATAGGGACTGACACAAGTAGGACATAGGAGCTGACACAAAGATGGCATAGGGGCTGACACGAGTAAGACATAGGGACTGACACAAGTAAGACATAGGTACTGACACAGGTATGACATAGGGGCTGTCACAAGTAGGACATAGGGGCTGTCACAAGTAGGACATAGGGGCTGACACAAGTAGGACATAGGGGCTGACACAAGTAGGACATAGTGGTTGACACAAGTATGGCATAGGGGCTGACACAAGTAAGAAATAGGGGCTGACACAAGTAAGACATAGGGACTGACACAAGTAAGACATAGGGGCTGACACAAGTAAGACATAGGGGCTGACACAAGTAAGACATAGGGACTGACACAAGTAAGACATAGGGGCTGACACAAGTAAGACATAGGAGCTGACACAAGTAAGACATAGGAGGTGACACAAGTAAGACAAAGGGACTGGCACAAGTAAGACATAGGGGCTGACACAAGTAAGACATAGGAGCTGACACAAGTAAGACATAGGGACTGACACAAGTAAGACATAGGAGCTGACACAAGTAAGACATAGGGACTGACACAAGTAAGACATAGGGACTGACACAAGTAAGACATAGGAGCTGACACAAGTAAGACATAGGGACTGGCACAAGTAAGACATAGGGGCTGACACAAGTAGGACATAGGGGCTGACACAAGTAGGACATAGGGGCTGACACAAGTAGGACATAGGAGCTGACACAAGTAGGACATAGGGGCTGACACAAGTAAGACATAGGGGCTGACACAAGTAAGACATAGGAGCTGACACAAGTAAGACATAGGGACTGACATAAGTAAGACATAGGGACTGACACAAGTAAGACATAGGAGCTGACACAAGTAAGACATAGGGACTGGCACAAGTAAGACATAGGGGCTGACACAAGTAGGACATAGGGGCTGACACAAGTAGGACATAGGGGCTGACACAAGTAGGACATAGGGGCTGACACAAGTAGGACATAGGGGCTGACACAAGTAGGACATAGGGCCTGACACAAGTAGGACATAGGAGCTGACACAAGTAGGACATAGGGGCTGACACAAGTATGACATAGGGGCTGACACAAGTAGGACATAGGGGCTGACACAAGTAGGACATAGGGGCTGACACAAGTAGGACATAGGGGCTGACACAAGTAGGACATAGGGGCTGACACAAGTAGGACATAGGGGCTGACACAAGTAGGACATAGGGGCTGACACAAGTAGGACATAGGGGCTGACACGAGTAAGACATAGGGGCTGACACAAGTAGGACATAGGGGCTGACACAAGTAGGACATAGGAGCTGACACAAGTAAGACATAGGGGCTGACACAAGTAGGACATAGGGGCTGACACAAGTAGGACATAGGGGCTGACACAAGTAGGACATAGGGGCTGACACAAGTAGGACATAGGAGCTGACACAAGTAAGACATAGGGGCTGACACAAGTAGGACATAGGAGCTGACACAAGTAGGACATAGGGGCTGACACAAGTAGGACATAGTTGTTGACACAAGTATGGCATAGGGGCTGACACAAGTAAGAAATAGGGGCTGACACAAGTAAGACATAGGGACTGACACAAGTAGGACATAGGAGCTGACACAAGTAAGACATAGGGGCTGACACAAGTAGGACATAGGAGCTGACACAAGTAGGACATAGGGGCTGACACAAGTAGGACATAGTTGTTGACACAAGTATGGCATAGGGGCTGACACAAGTAAGAAATAGGGGCTGTCACAAGTAGGACATAGTCGTTGACACAAGTAAGACATAGGGGCTGACACAAGTAAGAAATAGGGGCTGACACAAGTAAGACATAGGGACTGACACAAGTAGGACATAGGGGCTGTCACAAGTAGGACATAGGGGCTGTCACAAGTAGGACATAGTTGTTGACACAAGTAAGACATAGGGACTGACACAAGTAAGACATAGGTACTGACACAGGTATGACATAGGGGCTGACACAAGTAGGACATAGGGGCTGACACAAGTAGGACATAGTTGTTGACACAAGTATGGCATAGGGGCTGACACAAGTAAGAAATAGGGGCTGACACAAGTAAGACATAGGGACTGACACAAGTAGGACATAGGGGCTGTCACAAGTAGGACATAGGGGCTGTCACAAGTAGGACATAGTGGTTGACACAAGTAAGACATAGGGGCTGA
This sequence comes from Gastrophryne carolinensis, assembly GCA_027917425.1. NCBI lineage: Eukaryota > Metazoa > Chordata > Amphibia > Anura > Microhylidae > Gastrophryne > Gastrophryne carolinensis. Next base: position 653,843,021 of record CM051234.1, on the reverse strand, counting down.
CACAAGTAAGAAATAGGGGCTGACACAAGTAAGACATAGGGGCTAACACAAGTAGGACATAGGAGCTGACACAAGTAGGACATAGGGGCTGACACAAGTAAGAAATAGGGGCTGACACAAGTAAGACATAGGGGCTAACACAAGTAGGACATAGGAGCTGACACAAGTAGGACATAGGGGCTGACACAAGTAAGACATAGGGGCTGACACAAGTAGGACATAGGAGCTGACACAAGTAGGACATAGGGGCTGACACAAGTAGGACATAGTTGTTGACACAAGTATGGCATAGGGGCTGACACAAGTAAGAAATAGGGGCTGACACAAGTAAGACATAGGGACTGACACAAGTAGGACATAGGGGCTGTCACAAGTAGGACATAGGGGCTGTCACAAGTAAGACATAGGGACTGACACAAGTAGGACATAGGGGCTGTCACAAGTAAGACATAGGGACTGACACAAGTAAGACATAGGGACTGACACAAGTAGGACATAGGGGCTGTCACAAGTAGGACATAGGGGCTGTCACAAGTAGGACATAGTTGTTGACACAAGTAAGACATAGGGGCTAACACAAGTAGGACATAGGAGCTGACACAAGTAGGACATAGGGGCTGACACAAGTAAGACATAGGGGCTGACACAAGTAGGACATAGGAGCTGACACAAGGATGGCATAGGGGCTGACACAAGTAAGACATAGGGACTGACACAGGTATGACATAGGGGCTGACACAAGTAGGACATAGGGGCTGACACAAGTAGGACATAGTTGTTGACACAAGTATGGCATAGGGGCTGACACAAGTAAGAAATAGGGGCTGACACAAGTAAGACATAGGGACTGACACAAGTAGGACATAGGGGCTGTCACAAGTAGGACATAGGGGCTGTCACAAGTAAGACATAGGGACTGACACAAGTAGGACATAGGGGCTGACACAAGTAAGAAATAGGGGCTGACACAAGTAAGACATAGGGACTGACACAAGTAGGACATAGGAGCTGACACAAGTAGGACATAGGGGCTGACACAAGTAAGACATAGGGGCTGACACAAGTAGGACATAGGGGCTGACACAAGTATGACATAGGGGCTGACACAAGTATGACATAGGGGCGGACACAGGTATGACATAGGGGCTGACACAAGTAGGACATAGGGGCTGACACAAGTAGGACATAGGAGCTGACACAAGTATGACATAGGGGCTGACACAAGTAAGACATAGGGACTGACACAAGTAGGACATAGGGGCTGTCACAAGTAGGACATAGGGGCTGTCACAAGTAGGACATAGTTGTTGACACAAGTAAGACATAGGGGCTGACACAAGTAAGAAATAGGGGCTGACACAAGTAAGACATAGGGACTGACACAAGTAGGACATAGGGGCTGTCACAAGTAGGACATAGGAGCTGACACAAGTATGACATAGGGGCTGACACAAGTATGACATAGGGGCTGACACAAGTAAGACATAGGGACTGACACAAGTAGGACATAGGGGCTGTCACAAGTAGGACATAGGGGCTGTCACAAGTAGGACATAGTTGTTGACACAAGTAAGACATAGGGGCTGACACAAGTAAGAAATAGGGGCTGACACAAGTAAGACATAGGGACTGACACAAGTAGGACATAGGAGCTGACACAAGTAGGACATAGGGGCTGACACAAGTAAGACATAGGGGCTGACACAAGTAAGACATAGGTACTGACACAGGTATGACATAGGGCCTGACACAAGTAAGACATAGGTACTGACACAGGTATGACATAGGGGCTGACACAAGTAAGACATAGGGACTGACACAGGTATGACATAGGGGCTGACACAAGTAAGACATAGGGACTGACACAAGTAGGACATAGAGGCTGACACAAGTAGGACATAGGGGCTGACAGAAGTAAGACATAGGGACTGACACAAGTAAGACATAGGGACTGACACAAGTAGGACATAGGGGCTGACACAAGTAGGACATAGGAGCTGACACAAGTAGGACATAGGGGTTGACAAAAGTAGGACATAGGGGCTGACACAAGTAGGACATAGGAGCTGACACAAGTAGGACATAGGGGCTGACACAAGTAGGACATAGGGGCTGACACAAGTAGGACATAGGAGCTGACACAAGTAGGACATAGGGGTTGACAAAAGTAGGACATAGGAGCTGACACAAGTAGGACATAGGGGCTGTCACAAGTAGCAATAAAGCAATATTGGATTTATGTAGCAATAAGCCAAAAATGTGTATACTGAGCCAACTGAATATGCCCATCACATTGCAAAAGCGCAGGGGTCAAATCATTTTAGCTATAGTTGCCAACACAGAATAATGCCAGAGGTCAATACAGCGTGTTATCAAATAAGTTTACATGGACTGAATCATGATACAGCATACATATACATAGAAAGCAGGCAGTTAATGTTTACCAGAGAGCAATAGTGGAGAGAGAATCGCTCACATACAGGGGACGTTTCGGGGCGGCAAAGCCCCTTCCTCAGCTGAATTGACCTCTGGCATTATTCTGTGTTGGCAACTATAGCTAAAATGATTTGACCCCTGCGCGTTTGCAATGTGATGGGCATATTCAGTTGGCTCAGTATACACATTTTTTTGCTCATTGCTACAAGTCCCACGATGTTGTTGCTTATTTCACAGCGCAACCAGTAGGCGGCAGCATCTGTTCACTTATGGATACCATTCAGTTAATATATGACTTTTGGTCAAACATGTGAAAATTGTGATCGATACAATTTGAGAGAGATGTTATTTGACTTGAGCTCCCTTCTCTTTAATGACTGTCATGTAAAATATGTATCTTTGTAAATTCTTTTTCGCTTATAAACATTTTTTGCATAATTTGACTTTCAGTCGTGGTGTGCGTTCCTGAGTGTAAATATATTGGATCATTCTTTCCCTAGGGTACAGGGATTCAGGTACTGCACCCAAATACCTTTCTCTTATTTTTCTTGAGGTAACAGATTTTAGGTGTGCTCCTTTCCAAATTGTTTTCTAAGTGAAGTGATTAACTGAAATATTACCAGCAGAATCGCAGTCTCCTTTTTCCCCAGGTGGTCCTGGTGGTCCTGGTGGTCCTGATAGACCCCGGTTTCCTTCTGGTCCTGATGGTCCTGCAGCACCCTGTGGTCCAGAAAGTCCGGGTGGTCCTGGGTAGACATTACAGAAAAAAATTACAGAACATATATCTAGGAAGCCCAGCATCAGTAATTCCACAAGTGCCAAATTCTAGGTTTGGTTACAAAAAACAAATGGAGAGCTGGCATCACTCATCTCCGCGCCGCGGCCGCATCCCCACTGTCCCTCTAGCAGGGCGCGTACCCACGCCAGGTGTTGGTGTATGGCCGGTGCAGGCATGCTCCCTGTTATAGGGAAGATGGGGAAGCAGCCGCCAGCACCCTCGGGGCTGCGGGCCTTAGACGCTGGCTCTGATGGCGTGACATCAGCAGCTCCGAGTGCGCTGATTGGATGAGCGCCGCACATGCGTTGTAGGACCAGGAAGAGGTGAGTTGCGCTCTGCGATCTGGGGGTTTCACACGGCGGGTCATCCCCAATCGGGGTGCCCCGGAATGAAGGACCAAACCCAGGACAGTCAAAATCCTGGGTTTTGGTCCTCTTAGGGTGTAGAACTAGAAATGGATATTTTCGCTCATTAAATTGTCCTGGAACACTGTATTTTTTTATTCCCTCTCTTTAAGATGGCAGGTGATCAGCCATTAAATTAGTGTAGCAATGACATCATTGCCACACACAACAATGACAATGAATGGAGGAGGCGGAGCTTTACAGCTAAAGCAGACACCATTATCTGGAATAAGGAGTATAAAAAATAAAAGTTACTATTTGTGGGGGGAGCAATTCAGGGGATGCTTGGATTTTTGGAAATTTGGATTTCGGTCTGCTTTAGGGCAAGTTTTCTGAATCAAACCCAGTGCCTTGGGAATAACTTGAAGTGAGCTGGACATTATCAAAACACACTACAATGAGTATTACCAGCTGCTCCGTTTTCTCCTTTTTGACCTGGAGGCCCAGCTGGTCCCTGGTCCCCTTTTGGACCTTGTGGTCCGGTAACACCTTGTTGTCCGGGAGGCCCAGCTATACCTGGTGGTCCGGGTGGTCCTGTGTAGAAAAGGAATATATTTATAGAAATAAGGGTCACTATTTAATATTGTTATTATTATTAATGTTTATTTATATAGCGCCATCATCAGGGCTGTCTCCAGGTTTATGTGGGCCCTTGGGCGGCATGGTCTCAGTGAGCGCCTTTGTTGGTGAAGAATCGCTTGGCATCAATGATCTGGATGCCCCCTAAGGATCAGGCTATTTGGACCAAAACTCTAGTTTTGGTCTACTTTGAAGTGCACCAAGCCCCTTTAAACCTAAATGAATCTAGATTCTCCTGATTTTGGAGGCCCCTGTGTGTGACCCCCCTCGCCCCCTTAATTACTTTTCTCGCACTGTGTCGCCAGTTTGAGTTAACGGCCAAACAAGGGAGCATCCCATACTGAGATGCCCCTGTAAAGTTGCACCGCCGCAACCGCCGCGATCCTGGAACGCTACTGGGCTTCAGTATTGAGGGTGGTAAGCAAAGTAGTGGGGTTCCAGGTGCGGGGCTCAGTGGCACTGTGTCTCCTGGGGGTGACGGAGCCACTCACAGCACTTGGATCATTGAGGGCATTACTGAGATTTTTATTATATTATGCTAGGAAGCGTATAGTGCTAAATTGGAAAGACCCGGCGACCCCATCCCTGTTGGCCTGGAAGAAGCTAATAAACCAGAAACTGGCCATGTATAAACTAACCTATGCTGCTCGCGGGATTCCCCGAAAGTTTGAAAGGGTTTGGGGGCCTTGGCTGCAGTGCACGGAGTCAGTGACAGATGATACTTGAAGGGTGTGAGTGATACTCAGTGGGGCCCTCTGCCAATCCAGGGTGGAAATAGCAGGTGGGTCTACAGATGATCGGGGTGGACTGAGCTTCACCTGGATTGGCGTGGTTGGCAGAAGATGAACCCTCCCATGTTTTTTTTTTTTTTTTTAGGAGTCATGGTTTATGGGGTCACGTAGTGGTGCAATCCCCCCCTCGGAATGTTCCTACCCACTGGCGGGTCTGTCCATACTGTAGGTGGTCTCTTTCCTCCTCCGGGTCTCGTTTATGAATGGTGTGTGAATGTCTGTCCTGAGTGGATAAGTTGTTGGGTGCAGAGGAGTCAAATCCAGATAGACATTAGTGGTATAACAGGAACTGGCTTTACTGGAACGTGAATGCAGTAAGAGAAGGTCACCTTACATGGTGGCTAAACACAGACAGGAAAATATATCATAGAGCAACTGGAAAGTCATGGAATCGTGGTTTATGGGGTCACGTAGTGGTGCCACCCCCCTCGGAATGTCCCTACATACTGGCAGCTGTTGGAGCGGGTCCGTCCATACTGCGGGGGGTCTCTTTCCTTCTCCGGGTCTTGTTTATGAATGGTGTGTGAATGTCTGTCCTGTGTGGATAAGATGTTGGGTGCAGAGGAGTCAAATCCAGATAGACAGGAACTGGCTTTACTGGAACGTGAATGCAGTAAGAGAAGGTCACCTTACATGGTGGCTAAACACAGACAGGAAAATATATCATAGAGCAACTGGAAGTCATGGAGTCGTGGTTTATTAGGTCACGTAGTGGTGACAACCCCCATCGGAATGTCCCTACATACTGGCAGCTGTTGGAGCGGGTCTGTCCATACTGTAGGTGGTCTATTTCCTTCTCCGGGTCTCGTTTATGAATGGTGTGTGAATGTCTGTCCTGTGTGGATAAGTTGTTCAAGCAAAAAGTTGCACCGCCACCTCGTTCATCACTGGCGCACAACGAGGAGATGTGGGCACCAGCTGTGGTGCCCTCCCAGTCAGCCACCAATCAAGCACCGGTGCACACACTAAAGGCCGGCCATGCCAGTGGGCCCCCCCCCAGAGGGCAGGACCCCCGGCAGCTGCCCCGCCTTGCCGGGTGCTGACATCGACCCTGCTTATATATGTAAAATATATTCTGCTGCCTGGGGTTTTATTTTTTTTTTGCCTTGCCTTTGACCAACCTGGTATTTGTTACAGAGTGTGAGTGTTGGGTGCAGAGAAGTCAAATCCAGATAGACAATAGTGGTGTTACAAGAACTGGCTTTACTGGAACATGAATGCAATGAGAGAATGTCTCCTTACATGGTGGCTAACACACAGACAGGAAAAGAAATCATAGAGCAACTGGATGCACAGTTAAGTCACAGCGCCATCTAGTGTTGTAACTCGTCAAAGCTGTCATAACTGCAGTAAATCTAAATTCACTGATCACATTTAAAGTGGACCAAAACCTACGCAATTTGGGACGGGAATCTATATGTTTCCCAGGCCGATCGCCCCCCCAGGGCATCCAAAATCGTGATGCCCCGCTGTGTGAAACCCCCCAGGTCGCCCCATACACTTACCTTGCTTCCATGTCCAATGGCGCATGCGCAAGACGCTATCCCTCTAGCAGGACATGTGCCCACACCAGGCATTAGTGAATGACCGGCGCGGGCACGCTCCCTGTTAGAGGGAAGCGGGGGATGCAGACATCGTCCGAGCCCAACTCACCTCTTCCCGTTCTACGGCACATACGTCCAATCAGCGCGCTCTAGACAAAGGCTTGGATGATGTGACGTCAGCGGCTCCGAGCGCGCTGATTGGACACATGTGCCGTAGCACGGGAAGAGGTGAGTTGGGCTCGGCGATCTGGGGGGGGGGTCACACAGCGGGGCATCCGCAATCGGGGCGCCCCAGGGGAAAGGACCAAAAGCCGGGATAGGCAAAATCCTGGGTTTTGGTCCACTTTAAAAGACAAGCAAAAGCTGTTGCAAAGTATTGTATCTCCAACAGTATTATAGTATTTACACCTACAAAACCAGTCGGACCTGGTTCTCCTTTTGGTCCTTGTGGCCCAGTTTTTCCCCTAAAAAAACTAGGTGACGCTAAAGGCACATTGAGGCAAAGTATCGCGAGAACCAGCAGCCGATGCATCTTCTAGATATGGCCGCACCTAGGAGAAGGGGGAAAAAAGCATCTTTTAGTAATAAGAGACTTGTGCGGAAAATTATCTGGAAAAGTTACAATTTTGCATAAAACACTTTTGATAACATCACAAAACAGAAGCACGTTTTATTTTAGGAAGTCCTATAGTGTGGAGGTGGCGGCCATGCGGCTCACGAGTAAGCGGCAGCCATGTCCTACAGGTAAAGACATTTTTTAATGTGACAATTTTTGTCATATTTAGATACCCATTAGGGGTAATTTCAGTATCTTGGCACCTTAGGCCCTTATTTATGAAGGAATAGCGACAGGTAGCGACTGGTGAGCGGCCGGTAATGACAGGCCCCGCCACGAGAACGCCGGCTCCCCACCACAATCACACATTTATCAAGCCGATCCTGCTTAGCGACTGAGATAGCGCCATATAGCGACTCATTCATCATTATTCCAGCCTCAGCCCACAGCGCCAGCGCCCGACCTTGAACAGCGACAGGTATGACCTCTCGCTACCTGGCGCGCTCCAATGCATTTCAAAGGAACAATCTTTAAATATTAATAATTAATTGTTATTAATGTTTTTTTTTTTTTAAATGTGACAAATTCTGTGACCACTTCTGCCATGTTAGATAATTTTTTTAAGGGAAAAAAAAAAGTGTGCAGAATTGATATTACAGGTCTGATATTAATGTATTCATATTACAAAATGTTTATAAAAACTTGTTTATTTATTTTTGCCAAAAATATGGTTGTTTGGTGGTTAAAAAACTACTTTTAACCCATCGCCGCCAGCGCTCTGGGGTTTAAACAAGCATTTCACAGCGCGAGAGCGTGAGCGTGATTTGTTAATGAATATGGTGGGAGCCGGTCGCTAGGGCCAGTCGCTATCATGCGCTCCCATACAGCGCGGAACCTGTGAAACAGCGACTCCTAACCCCGTATTACATTACCGCACACCGACTGAGTCGCTGTCAACAAGCGAACAACGGCCAAGCACAGCGAATACTAGCGGGCGCTGTGAAAATAACGCTACTGCCGCTCATCTGTCGCTATCTGGCGCTATTAATAAATCAGCCTCATAGACATACATCAAATATTTCAAATGTTAAGGCCGGCAGAGAGAGAATATACGACACAAAACCACAAAAATACTAATTACAAACAAGAAAATAATATCATGACCAATAAAAGTGCTTGTGCATAGTAAACATTGAATACCACATCCATATGTATGTAAAGTGACGGGCAGGCTGATTCATCACTAACGCCAGGTAGCGACAGATGAGCGTCTGTAGTGGCATTTTCAGAGCGCCCGCTAGTAGTCGCTGTGCTCGGCCGTGGGTCGCTACATCATAGCGACTCAGTCGCTGTTCAGTAATGTTGAATACATTGTGAGGAGTCGCTATTTGACCAGTACAGCGCTGTATGGGAGTGCATGTTAGCGACTGCTCAGAGCGACCGACTCACAACATATTCAACAAAAAAACAGCCTCACAAATCTCTGGCGCTGAAAAATGCTTCTCTGAAGCCCAGAGCGCAGGAGGCGGTGTGATTAAAGTCTGTTTTCCAGCATCTATCCACCAGTAACAAAGCGAAAACATATGGAATTACATTGTAACAACATTGTAACATGACACTATAATGGCAGAGCTGTGATGTCATTTCTGAAGAAATATATAAAAAATGAAAAAAATGTGAAAAAACAGCTTATTCAATGTCAGAAGAGGTCACAGAATTATTTGTGATTTTTGGAAAAAAAAACAAAAACCCAGTTTAAAGAGAAGAAAAGGATCGTCCATTGAAATGTACGGGAGAGCGACAGGTAGCGAGAGGTCATACCTGGCGCTGTGCAAGGCTGAACGCCGGCGCTGTTCGCTGAGGCTGTGATAATGATGAATCAGACGCTACATGGCGCTATCCCAGTCACTAAACAGATTCTGCTTGATAAATGTGTCATTGCTGCCGTGTCCGGCGTTCACCAGTCGCCACCTCTCATTAACCAGCCGCTACCTGACGCTATCCCTTCTTAAATAAGGGCCTTGGTATTGTATGTGTCTTTTTGCCCTTTTTTTGTGTGTCTCAATAAATGTGATATTTTTATGATATGTGGTTGTGGTGAGTGCAGACCTTATTTCTGTGCTTGTGTGGGGAATCCCCGGAGCCCCCAAAACTTGGATTCATTTGATGCTTAAATGAGCACAGGCTGGTTTGGCACCCGCATCATCTTTACTATTATGGGCTGCCCTTATCCTAAACTTGTGGTTTATTCTACTAACACCCTCCTGTTACACCCCACACTGGTTACCTTCATGCGCTTTGTCCTGATTCTGGATCCTCAGATCATTTGTAATCCCTCAACATCTGTTAGTTACGCACATCCGGCATTTTTGCAGTTTGCCTCTAAAGCCCCCGGTGCTCGGGGATTTCGACTATCATGGGTTTTGGTCCTTTCCCCCAGAACAACCCGATCAGGGATGCCCCGCTGTGTGAAACCCCCCCAGATGGCTGATGCCAACTCACCACTTCCTGGTCCTATGGCGCATGCGTGGTTGTTCACCCAATCAGCGCACTCAGAGCCGCTGACATCACGTCATCTAAGGCCCTTATTTAACTAGGGATAGCGCCAGGTAGCGAATGCTGAGCGAACGGTAATGACGCTCACCGCCACGAGAACGCCGGCTCCCCTCCGCAATCACACATTTATCAAGCCAATCCTGCTTAGCGACTGACAGAGCGCCAGATAGCGAATCATTCATCATTATTCCAGCCTCACCCCACAGCGCCAGCGAGCGACCTTGAACAGCGACAGGTGTGACCTCTCGCTACCTGGCGCTCTCCAATGCATTTCAATGGAGCAATCTTTAAATATTCTTAATTAATTGGTATTAATGTTTTTTTTTTTTTTAAATGTCAAAAATTCTGTGACCACTTCTGCAATGTTAGATAATTTTTATTAAGGTAAAAAAAAAATTGTGCACAATTGATATTACAGGTCTGATATTAATGTATTCATAATACAAAATGTTTTGAAAAACTTGGTTTTTTTTTCCAAAAATCTGGTTGTTTGGGGGTTAAAAAACTACTTTTAACCCATCGCCGCCAGCGCTCTGGGGTTTAAACAAGCATTTCACAGCGCGAGAATTTTTTGAGCGTGATTTGTTTAGTTGGGGAGGCCGATTCATTAATAGCGACAGGTAGCGACAGATGAGCGACTGTAGCGTGATTTTTTCAGCGCCAGCCAGTATTCGCTGTGCTTGGCCGGCGTTTGCTTGATGACAGCGACTCAGTCGGTGTGCGGTAATGTTGAATACGGGCTTAGGGGTCGCTGTTTCACAGGTTCAGCGTTATATGTGAGCGCCTGACAACGAATGGCCAGAGCGAACGGCTTGCTTCATATTCATTAAAAAATCACGCTCCGAATTTGCTGGCGCTGTCCATTGCTTGTTTAAACCCCAGAGCGCTGGCGCCGATGGGTGTTAACTAGTTTTTAACCCCTAAACAACCATATTTTTTGATTGTAACGTTATACATGTTTTTAGAATCATTTTGTAATATGAATATATTAATCTCAGACCTGTAAGATCAATTCTGCACAAATTTTTTTTTTTAATTTTTTTTACTTTAAAACAAAACCGAACATTGCAGAAGTGGTCTCAGAATTTTTGACATTAAAAAAAAAAAAAAATTAATACCAATTAATTATGATTAATTAAACATTGCTCCATTGAAATGCATTGGACAATGCCAGGAAGCGACAGCTCATACCTGGCGCTGTGAAGGAATTTGCAGCGGCGCTGTTCGTTCCAGGCGGCTTCATGATGAATCCCACGCTAGCCGTCGCTCTCGCCGGCGCTAGCCTCATTTAGCTTGATAAATGCGTCATTGTGACCGCCGCCGGGCGTACTTGAGTCGGTAGCCGCCGATAGCTGGCGCTACCTGGCGCTCGTCAGACACTACCTGGCGCTAGCCTGTGATAAATAAGGCCCTAAGTGTCTCCTGGGTGGGAACTGGTGTCTATTGATATATATAAATATATTTGGTACCGTTGTAATCGAGATGAATGGGGCTTTTACACACAACATAGTATTCTTGAAAAAATGTTTTACTTATTTCACCCCAAAATATTAAAGGAGCAGTATCGCGAATTTTTCTTGGTGACTTATATTTAAATGGTACTTGGAATGTAGGTAGGTGTTGGAGTAAGAATTACAAATTTAGAAAAAAATGATGTGTGTGTTGTGCAGCTGGAGACTAATAGCTCATGTTTATGTCTGCTGAGTGTCGGAGCCCGACACTCTGGCCTGTTCCATGCTGAGGAGAGGGGTGAAACAATGTATCAAAGTATCAGCTGTTCAGTGCTGGCAGCCGTCCAGCATAAGGTAACAACATTGCAACATTGCCTGGCCAGAACTTATATATCTAAAACAGAGAGAAAAGCTCTAGAAGTCATTTAGCTGATTTTGACAGTTTTCCCTTCATGTTGGCTCTGCTGCAGAATCTTTCAGTTTACCATTTTCTCTTTCATATTCTTATTTTTCATTTTTCCATATGATCTTTCTTTCAGCTTTGTGTGTTTTGAGCAAAGCCCAACCCAGGATTTTCACTATCTGGAGTTTTGTTTTGTGCCCTTAGGGGCATCCCAACTTGGAATGCCCTGATATGTGAAATCCCCAAATTCGCCTGTGAAAACGTACCTTTCCCTGTCCCACAGCGCATGCGCGGGCTCTCATCCAATCAGCTCTGTTTGCACACAGATGGGGAGCCTGAGCAGTAACCTTCCTGGCCGCCCGGCCTGTCTAAATGACTATCTGCGTGAGCGCGCCAGAAAAATGGGGGGATCTGTGGTTATCCAGGGGTCGTTTCACACAGTGGGGCATCCCGATTTCGAATGCCCTAGGTGGAAGGTCAATGGCCGGGTCTTATAGACTTCAGGGTCGGCAACTCAGGGTTTTATTCCACTTTAATACCTTTAGATTTTCCTGCACAGTTATTCAAAGAAGAATTTCAGTCATTTTCAGTTTAGTTTATTTTGTATAGATTTTACACATTTGAGTCACCTGGTCTCACCTCACACACACACAGCCGTTACCACTGATTACAGTGTCAGCCTCTGAGGTAAAGTGTTGCTAGGAGACCAGTGGGCTAAATGAAGCAGCTCACTAAATACAACCCAGCAGATCCCCCTATTCAGCAAATGGACTGAGCCATTGTCATTATACAATTTAAAAGAAAGGCAGATATTTTTTCCTTTTTCTATCGCCAGATTATTTATACACATGTTAGAAGCTATTGCGTGGCTATTTAATTATTTATCTTTTTTAATGCAAATTTCGCGATACTGCTCCTTTAAGGAAGCACTGAAAAAACTCATAACCCAAAGTCTGCGATAAAAAAAACAATATATAATTTTCCTAGAAGCCTCATGCAATCCCTGCAAAAATCACAGTTAAACATAGACAGTATAGGGCAAGTGACGATGGTTATAGGGAGTCACTTACCTCTTCCTGGTCCCTTGCTCCCGTCTATGCGCTCTGTAGCATGCTTGCCTTATTTATATATCAGTCCCTGTTGTCGTCACCCTACAGCCCTGTATGAGGAAACGGATAAGCATCTAAAGCCGGATTAGTGGGAATTTCACATCGGTAAATAAAGTCAGCTTGTCAAATTGTTTTGCGTTTATTAAGTCCACTCCTTTATTTGATAAGGGTTTTATTAGCCAAGTATGAGAATCGCTATTAGAAAAAAGTACATGGTGGAGAGTCCCGATTTGCATACGGCTCTATCCGCTGTGTAACAATTGCTTTGTTTGTATGTGTAAAATCCTGCTCTTAGGGAGAAGGTTAATGGGACCAAAAGTGGGCTACAAAAGAGGTTGAGGGGATTAAAGTTAAAGTGATTGCGCACCCAATAAAACAAAAACAAAAGGGTACTCACCTTTTGTCCCACGCAGCTGATTAAAGGAGCACTATCGCGAAAAAATGGGCCAATGATAAAAATCCATATAAATATGCTGAATGGAGGGTTGAGGGGTCACTTATACACCCGGTATTGAGAAATATCCAGCCAGGATGGAAGATGACATCTTGGGTGACAGACTCTGTCACCCCTCATAGACTAAACCTGTAACCCCAGGATTTTATTCCTATCAGGGGAAGAAAACCACAAGCTTGGCGGGAGTTTCATTCAGTTCGGGTGTAGAAGTAATCCCTCCCCTTATTAGACAAAGAGGCCGATTCATTAATAGCGGAAGGTAGCGACAGTTGAGCGACTGTAGCGGCATTTTCAGAGCGCCCGCTAGTAGTCGCTGTGCTTGGCCGTTGTTTGGTTGTTGACAGCGACTTGCCGTAATGTTGAACATTGGGTGAGGAGTCGCTATTTGACAGGTTCCGCGATGTATGGGTGCGCATGATAGCGACTGGCCCTAGAGACCGGCTCCCACCATATTCATCAAAAAATCACGCTCAAAAAATTCAAGCGCTGTGAAATGCATGTTTAAACCCCAGAGCGCTGGCGGCGATGGGTTAAAAGTAGTTTTTTAACCCCCAAACAACCATATTTTTGGAAACCAAAAAAAAAAGTTTTTCAAATAATTTTGTAATATGAATACATTAATATCAGACCTGTAATATCAATTCTGTACATTTTTTTTTTCCTTTTTTTCTAAAATGGCAGAAGTGGTCACAGAATTTTTCACATTTAAAAAAAAAAAAAAAAAAAAAAAAACATTAATAACAATTAATTATTAATATTTAAAGATTGTTCCATTGAAATGCATTGGAGAGCGCCAGGTAGCGAGAGGATATACCTGGCGCTGTTCAAGGTCGGACGCTGGCGCTGTGGGCTGAGGCTGGAGTAATGATGAATGAGTGGCTATCTGGCACTATCTCAGTCGCTAAGCAGGATCGGCTTGATAAATGTGTGATTGTGGTGGGGAGCCGGCGTTCTCGTGGCGGGGCCCGTCATTACTGGTCGCTTACCAGTCGCTACCTGGCGCTATCCCTTCATAAATAAGGGCCTTAATGTGATCCAACACTTATTTTATAGATTTTCCCTGGTGAGATAGATGGGCATACATACTGTAGAGGCAGTGCAGACATGTGTCCGCAGGCTGGGTTTGCCACCTGAACAGTGTTATTTTTTTTTTAATTTACTGTCCACTGGCCTGGCTGTATCAGTATTTGTTATTTACTGGTTAAAAAATAAATACCGGCACTCCCAGACCAGTGGCCAGTAAATAATTTTAAAAAAAGAACACCGACCAGGTGGCAACCCTGCCCTGGGTGGAACAAGGGGGTCTGTGGACTCCTTGCGCATCAGATGGTGCCGTGGCATACCCCCCAAGTGTCCCGGGACAATCCCACTTTGGGACCATTGCCCTGTTTTCCAGCGTCACTGTATGGTGTCCCAGGCCACTAGGCAGTGTGTATGGCACTTTAAGAAGACCTGCACCGCCAAGCTAGGAGGCACTGTTTTAAGGAGTCCCATGTGCGGCTTGTCTGTGTGTGCAGTGGGCCTGCCTGTGTGTGTGTGTGGGGGGGGGGGCGCTTGGCTGTGTGTGGGGGGCTTGCCTGTGTGTATGTGTTGGGGGCTTGCCTGTGTGTGTGTAGGGGGGCTTGGTTGTGTGTGTGTAGGGGGGCTTGCCTGTGTGTGTGGTGGGCCTGTCTGTGTGTGTGGGGTGGCGTTCCTGTGTGTGTGTGTGCAGGGGCCTGCCTGTGTGCGTGTGGGAGGCCGTCCTGTGTGTGTGCAGGGGCCTGCCTGTGTGTGTGTGTGTGTGTGTGTGTGTGGGGGGTTCTGTCTGTGTGTGTGGGGGGGCTTGGCTGTGTGTGTGCAGGGGAGCCTTGGATGTGTGTGTGTGAGGGGCTTGCATGTGGGTATGTGGGGGGGACTTGGATGTGTGTGTGTGGCTTGCATGTGGGTATGTGGGGGGGCTTGGCTGTGTGTGTGGGGGGCTTGCCTGTGTGTGTGGGGCGGCTTGGCTGTGTGTGTGGGGGGCATGCCTGTGTGTGTGCAGGGGGGCTTGAAAGCATGTGTGTGTGTGGGGGGCTTGCCTTTAGGTATGTGCGGGGGGCTTGCCTGTGTGTTTGGGGTGCTTGCCTGTGTTTGTGTGTGTGAGGGGACTTGGCTTTGTGCGGGGGGCTTGCCTATGTGGGGGCTTGGCTGTGTGTGTGTGTGGGGGGGGGGGCTTGGCTGTGTGTGTGCAGGGGGGCTTGCCTGTGTGAGTGGCCTTGCCTATGTGCGGAGGCACCCCTCTTTATGCGGCTGGCCGTAGGGTTGCCACCTTACCGGACATAAAATACCAGTCTTGTGGGGGCATGGTCTTGTGGGTGTGGTCTTCAATCAATGCAGGGGAGTGGAGGATGGAGCAAACAGATGCGGGAGGGAGGGCTTGGGGCGGGGCATGGCTGACATCACAAAGGAAGGAGGCGAAGAGGGGGAGCATAAAGGCACATACAGAACGCTTCCAAAGTGCTCTGCAATGACGGACTGCCCAGGACACCACCCCCCGGCCCCGGCTGCGCCCAGCGTCCCGCTCCAGATACCGGCCATTAATATGGCTGGTAAAAATACCAGTACCGGCCTGGTGCGAGAAATACCGGCCGTGCCGGTGAAATACCAGCTGGGTAGCATCCATAGCTGGCCGGCAGGGTGGGAGTGACACATGATCACTGCTGCGCATGGTGCATAGGATGCGGCTGTAGAGATGCACATAGAATCCCAGAATGAGCAGTGTATGTGGTGGGCCTGGGGGTATCACACTGCGGGGGTCCAAAATCTGAAGTAAAGTAAATGCTCATTGGTTTCCTCGTAGTTTACTATTTCATAAGGTCAGGGCTGGATTATGAGGGGCGCATGGGGCGCAAGCCCCGGGGCCTACACCACTTGCCCTTCAAAGGGGGCCTCTACCACTTGCCCTTCAAAGGGGGTCTCCACCAACCTTTGGGCTGTGGTCTGGTCCAGGAGGCTTTTCAGTCTTTGATCTGAAGGGCTGCAGGGCCGGCAACGAAGATATCAGTGGTAGTGGGGGCCCCCGTGCGTGGGCAAGCCTTTTTATGTTGCAAAATGCAGCCAAAGCCACCACAGGGCAGGATGGAGAGTGTAGAGCAGCAAAGCAATGCTACAGTGATGGGTGTAGAGCTGTCACTGCACAGAATCCCTCCCCCCCCCCAGACACTGGAAGAAAAGAAGTAACTTTCACAAACCTCACTCCTTCTTCGCTGCCATCGCGGGAGGTCAGCTGATGCAGAAGCAGGCAGGCAGGTAAAAGCCAGGTTAAATGAACCCTTCCCACTGTCCCTGCTCTGGCTAGAACCGCCGCTGCTTCGCGGGCTGGTGCGCACACTCCCAGGTCTGTGCAGTGGGTGCGAGACCCGAGAGCTTGTGTGAACGCACGCGTCAGCCAAAGAGGCAGCAGTGGTGGAGAAAGCGAGCAGAGTTCTTTTACCCTGCATGCCCACCCGCCGCTTCTCCGCCAACTGGCTTCCCATTTTTTTTTACTTTCTACCGATAAGCCACACTGACTCCCCCACCCCCTTCACTTTTGGGGGGAACGTGCGTCTTATAGAGTGAAAATACAATTAAGTACAGTACAAAAATAATGGCCCTCCATTGTAAAAATGCCCCATCACAGAGGTAGGTGATTGTTTGGAGGGAAATACTTTAGCAGGCGTATTTTATCGATTTTTTTGTGTGTATAAAGCTCCCTCAGATGTAAGCTTCAGGTCACACCCAAATGGAAACTTGCTTCACCACATCTTTCACGTGACCACTGTTGTGTTGCAATATCTGAAAACACGCGGCTTTAAGTGAAGACAGTTATTACTGTAAATTACTTAAAAAAAATGTGTAAGCTAATAAAGCTATGGGCCTTATTTATCAAGGGATAGCGCCAGGTAGTGTCTCACTAGCGCCAGCTATCGGCGGCTACCGACTCCAGAACGCCAGGCTGCGAACACAATCACGCATTTATCACGCTAAATGAGGCTAGCGCCGGCGAGAGCGTCGGCTAGCGCGGGATTCATCATGTTGCAGACTTCAGCGAACAGCGCCGCTGCTAATCCCATCACAGCGCCAGGTATGACCTCTCGCTACCTGGCGCTCTCCAATGCATTTCAATGGAGCAATCTTTAAATATTCATAATTAATTGATATTAATGTTTTTTTTTTTTTTTTTTTTTTTTTTTTTAATGTCAAAAATTCTGTGACCACTTCGGCAATGTTAGATATTTTTTTTAAGGTAAAGAAAAAAAAAAAATTGTGCAGAATTGATATTACAGGTCTGATATCTGATATTAATGTATTCATATTACAAAATGTTTATAAAAACTTGTTTATTATTTTATTCCAAAAATAAGGTTGTTTGGGGGTTAAAAAACTACTTTTAACCCTTTGAGTGCCGGCCTACCGAGATTTTTTGTCACAATCTGTTGCCAGACGACTTTTCGCGTTTTTGCGCTACACGTGTGCAACCTTGATTTTTGAAGGGATTTCCAGGGATTTCGATGAAAATTATATATTGTTTTTTTCAGCAGAGTCTGGGCTTCAACATGAAATGTCTTGTTTGGCCTTTTTTTAGTGTATTCTCAATACTTTTGGGGGAAATATGTGCAAAAAAATGAAAAAAACCAATTTTGTACAATTTGTAGTGTTTTTTTTGTAATAAAAAATGTAAGTTTGTTAATAAAATCTTATTGCGTGTGAAAGCCCTATATCTCCTGGTTACAATGGTACCACATATGTATAGGTATACCCCTTTTCCTGAAACAGCAGTTTAGGGGATTCCAGATAGGATACAACTATGCAATATGATTGCATAGTTGTAAGGGGTTAATAAAAAAAAAAAATGACATAGGGTTCCCCCTCCCAGGGGGGGGGGGGACCTCATTTCTTTTTTGGAATTCTAAGGGTTAAAAACCCTTAAAATCCCCCCAAAAAATGACATCCCCAGCATTACTGACCCGGACCACCTATGGGGGCTTGTAGAACAGGGCGCAGGGGCCAGCGTTGGTGGCCCCTGGCCCTGCAGGCTACTAGCCCACATAGCCACGTGGCCCGGGCCCTTCTGCCCCCCCCCTGGCCGTTGGGGAGGCAGGTAATGGGGGGCTGGGGGTTATGGCAAGTCACCCGCTTGCCGCAGGTGACCTGCCATACCCAGAGCCTTGTGAACTGGTATAAGGGGTCTCATGGACCCCTTACCAGTTCACAAAGGGTTAAGTTAAAAAAAAGACACCAGACAAGTTCTTTATTATTCTATTTTCACTTATACTTACCTCCCATCCAGTGTCCCACGCTGCTGCAGATGACAGTTGTCGGTAGTGATCAGAGCAGGGAGGGTGGCAGGCAGGTAGATCAGAGCCACCCTGCCTGCCACCCTCCCTGCTCCGATCGCTGCTGACAACTGACAGATCGGAGCTTTGGTGCCAGTAACCCGAGGAGCGGGATGACGTCATCAAGTGGGCGGAGTTAGGGGCGGGGCTAGGGGCGGGGCAGCGCCGGCCGAAGAGGATGGTGATGGCCCGTTTCTGGGCCCTCACAAGCAGCGTGGAAAGCCCAGGGGGGGGATCGGAGCCCCCCCTGGTGAAGAGAAGACCCGGGGAGAGCCATCGCGCTGCCAGGTGAGTAAATGTCATTTACTTTTTTTTTTCAGATGTCGGCGCCGGCCGGGGGGGCGGGCCTATTACGGGCCCCCTCCTGAAGATCAGAGGCCTGGGGGCAGAAATCTAACGGTTGGAGTAGCAGCTACGTGAGAGTCACGTAGCTGGCACTAGAAGGGTTAACCCATCGCCGCCAGCGCTCTGGGGTTTAAACATGCATTTTACAGCGCGAGAATTTTTTGAGCGTGATTTGTTAATGAATATGCTGGGAGCCGTTCGCTATGGCCGTTCGTTGTCATGCGCTCCCATACAGCGCGGAACCTGTCAAACAGCGACTCCTAACCCCATATTCAACATTACCGCACACCGACTGAGTCGCTGTCAACAACCGAACAACAGCCAAGCACAGCGAATACTAGCCGGCGCTGTGAAAATTACGCTACTGTTGCTCATCTGTCGCTACCTGGCGCTATTAATAAATCGCTATTAATAAATCGGCCTCCCCGACAAACATGGAACAATAGACCATCATTTTAGTTAATACTTTAGTTTCATTAGAATGCAGACAATATAACATCACTGAGATAAATAACATACAAATTGAAATGGGACAATATTTAGTCATGGAAACTAATGGAGCCACAAACAAACATGAAAAAATAGACAGTAGCAATAATTAACATGTAAACACAATCGGCCTGATTCAGAACCTCTCTCGCACGCATTCCCGTCAGCAGGAACGACATTGGCCACAAGAAAGGGGCATGTAAATGGAGGTATGACCAAATTGGTTGGCTGCTCTCAATTTTTAGCGAATGGCTCCTTCCAGAGGTGAGGGGCACCGTCAGTTGGCATGTCCCAGCTTTCGCTGAGCTGCACCCTCACTAAATTTCCTGCATACATCTCTTTTCCTGACATGCATGGCAACCTGGAATGCGGTGAGATTGGGTCTTTCTTGGAATAGCGAATATGCAATGTGTCATGGGTGCCGTCGATTGTACACATGTGGCCCTTGTTCCCTCACCGATTTGCAAGCCAGATTCAAACAAAGGAAAGGGCGGCTTTAGTGAGTTGCCCAAAGTTTCCTGCACAAGCAGCCCTCTCGTTGTTCACCACTTCTCTGTTCTCCTCAGCCTGTCTGTTGATAAGTTTTGGCTGAACCACCACCTTCAGGTCATCCCACTTTTTCTTGGCCTGGGCACCATCCTTGGGTTCTGGCTCTGCCTCATCACATTGCCGGAAATCTCCAACCATAACATCTCCTGCAACGTTTTGGGGGTCGAGTGGGACCAGGACCCAGCCAGTCGATAGTAATTTTGGCCAACACCTTCCAGCAGAACCTCCAGCTGGGCATCAATAAATCGGCCACTCAACCTGCCCCTTGTTAGTTTGTGCCCAGGGTGAGTCCTGTCATCTGCTGGGTGGTGTCTTGGTGGGAGGGGGAGTCAATATGCCCACTTCCAGGCCCAGAAAGGATGGATTCCATTCTACAGGCAGGGGAAAGAGCAGGCCTGACTGTGGCAATGCTGCTCAGCCTTTGGCTCCCCTGTTGGCTTTGCATGGGGCTCCACTATGGACTCCACAGTGGGACCCGCACTGAGGCCGGCCCTGAGGTCCACATAGTGATCCAGTGTCCTGACCATTGTTTGGTCTGTATAGGGCTGTGCCAGGAGCCCCGGGAGCCCTGGTTTTCTGTTTTCTGCTGCTGATGCCTTACACTGCTGTGGGTGACCCACTCGGAGTGCTAGTGTGGGTATCAGTGTCTGCAGGATGAACGGAAGGGCCTGGGGCTGCAGTTTCTGGCCCCGTCTCATCACATTGCAGGCAATCTCCAACCATAACTCCTCCCACAGGACTTTGGGGGTCGAGCAAGACCGGGACCCAGCTATTCTATCATCATTTTTGGCAACACCATCCAGCAGAACCTCCAGCTGGGCATCATTAAATCGGCCACTCAATTTGCCCCTTGTTAATTTGCACCCAGAGTGAGTGCTGTCATCTGCTGGGTGGTGTCTTGGTGGGAGGGGGAGTCACTATGCCCACTCCCAGGCCCAGAAAAGATGGATTCCATTCTACTGGCAGGGGAAAGAGCAGACCTGGCTATGGCAACGCTGCTCAGCCATTGGCCTCACTGTCGGCGCAACATGGGGCTCCGCTGTGGACTCCACAGTGGGGCCCACACTGGGGTCTGCTGTGGGGTCCGCATAGTGCTCCTGTGTCCTGATCATTGGTTGGTCTGTGGAGGGTTGTGCCAGGAGATCGGGGAACACTGGTTTTCTGACTTATGCTGCTAATACCTTACACTGCTGTGGGTGACCCGCTCAGAGTGGTTAGTGTGGGTATCAGCAGGGGAGTGCCTGTGGGACAAACGGCGGGGCCTGGGGCTGAGGTACCTGGGCCGGGTGCTGCCGGTTCCTTGGCCAGACCTGTGTTTCTGGCTCTGGGGGTTGTGGTGTTGCCTATGGTGTTGGCATAGTGAACTCCTAAGTCAGCAGTGGAAAAAAAAATCTGACCCTCAGCTGTGTTCTTTTATACCTAATGGAGTGGGAAATTGTGGTGGAAACAATTTGGTTTATTTAACAGGCCATCACAGGCGCCAGCAACCTATAGGCTACATGTGCTTATGGAGGCAAGCACACTCCATCTGGGTGCATTGGCGCTTGTGTGCCTCATACAGACGATATGCAAAGATCCAACATGACACCCACCATGTAAATATAATAAAGCCCAGCGCAAAAGGAATTTTAGCACAGAGTTCTTTCACTAGGGTGTCGTATTTATCCCAAGGCGCATGCACAGCCAATGGGAAAACAATTTTCAAACAAGGAATCCTTTTCAGAAGGTCAATCCAAATGTCCCAAGGTGCATGCACAATCCAGCAATCCACACATGATCACCGCCACTCATATGTGAGCTTACCGGAAATAAATTATGGCCATCACCTTCGTAGTTGAGTATTTCAATATGTACTTCTTTTCAAAGCATAATAATTATATGCAAACTTCCCAGGAATCCTTGGAATATCTCGATGCGTTGTCATCATGTAACCATAAAGAGAGAGCACAAATACATCGAGTGCACCCCCTTCGATGTAATATAACAACTTTAATAGTAATAAAACGCACTTACAAAAAATCCAGGCTTTAAAAGCAAAAGATAAAACGTCAGACGCAGTCCTATTTCCCCTCCTCCACCACGTTCCTTGGTAGATATGAGTGAGTGTGCGGGCTGGGATATATCATATAGCTTCCTTTCCCCTCTTTGTAGTTGCCACTGCCCGCCTAACGCGTTTCACTGTATCACAGCTTTTTTAAAGGCACCCGCCGTGTTCACCTGTGAGCAGCAGGAGGACATTATGATTGTGAGACACACACTTAATGTCATTTGTCTATTCATGTGTTTCCGCATTACACCCCTGCCAAGGAGCAAACAGGTGACAGTGGCTGCGAAATCTGAGCGAAAGCACATGGCGCCGCAGTAATGGCGGAGAACTGGTCTTCCAACGTTACTGGCCCGCAGTACTTTGCTGCCACTGTCACTCGGACCCCTCTGGCATGTTTATATGCGATACAGGGGCGTCTAAGTGATTTATGTTTGACATTTCGAAGCAATCCGCTATTATTATGGCATGGGAGAGCTGGCTGCACCTTGTTGCTGGCAGTGGTCAGTGAGCCCTATCTGATAGTGGTAGTGCAGTGGAGAGGTAGGTGCGCTTTTGGCCTAAGTGTGTCTGCACTTGGCTGCCACTGTCACTCGGACCCCTCTGGCATGTTTGTATGCGATACAGGGGCGTCTAAGAGGCCGATTCATTAATAGCGCCAGGTAGCGACAGATGAGCGCCAGTAGCGTTATTTTCACAGCGCCCGCTAGTATTCGCTGTGCTTGGCCGTTGTTCGGTTGTTGACAGCGATTCAGTCGGTGTGCGGTAATGTTGAATACGGGGTTAGGAGTCGCTGTTTGACAGGTTCCGCGCTGTATGGGAGCGCATGACAGCGAACGGCCATAGCGAACGGCTCCCAGCATATTCATTAACAAATCACGCTCAAAAATTCTCGCGCTGTGAAATGCTTGTTTAAACCCCAGAGCGCTGGCGGCGATGTGTTAAAAGTAGTTTTTTAACCCCCAAACCACCATATTTTTAGAAAAAAAAAACATGTTTTTCAAAACAGGAATACATTAATGTCAGACCTGTAATATCAATTCTGCACAAATTTTATTTTTTTTTTAACTTAAAAAAAATATCTAACATTGCAGAAGTGGTCACAGAATTTTTGACATTTAAAAAAAAAAAAAAATAAATAATAGCAATTAATTATTAATATTTAAAGATTGTTCTATTGAAATGCATTGGAGCACGCCAGGTAGCGAGAGGTCATACCAGTCGTTGTTCAAGGTCGGACGCTGGCGCTCTGGGGTGAGCCTGGAATAATGATGAATGAGTGGCTATATGGCGCTATCTCAGTCGCTAAGCAGGATTGGCTTGATAAATGTGTGATTGTGGTGGGGAGCCGGCGTTCTCGTGGCGGGGCCCGTCATTACCGGCCGCTCACCAGTCGCTACCTGGCGCTATCCCTTCATAAATAAGGGCCTAAGCATTGGCATACAGTAGAGTATAGGAGGCTTGCGTGCTTTACTTAAAGGGGCAGGGGCATGCATGTGGAGCTAAAGGAGACCCAATCTAAGGTAGGGTGGCACCAACAAAAAATCCAAATAATGTGACAGGTGTGCACTGCCAAGACCGGTCTCCCCACCAATAAATTTAGATAGAAAAGATTGATGGACATTTTTTTGGATTGATTATAACAAGCAATTTATTAGGAAGAATTGTTGATATCGGATGCACTTTTTTAGATGCACATGCACTTTATGTATTAGGTATGGGTTGGTTTACATGGTTATACATTTAAGTAGTAATAGATAAGCTATAATAGGTTCATTAAGAGCAGAAGCTCCAGCACCCCCTTGTGGCTGATTATGCTCAGGGAATGTTAAATAATAAGAGTCTATCCTGAATAAGAGCCTATCTTATATGTTTCCCCCCCCCCCTGTACATACAGATTGCTCATATTAATCCGGACCTTCACCCTGAATAAGAGCCTATCTTATATGTTTCCCCCACCCTGTACATACAGATTGCTCACATTAATCCGGACCTTCACCCTGAATAAGAGTCTATCTTATATGTTTCCCTCACCCTGTACATACAGATTGCTCACATTAAAAATCATCCTACCTGCATCTACTGCATGTTATGAACCTTTAAACATCCAAGATGGTGGCCCATGGAGGTGCAGGCAGCGTGCAAACAGGAAGTGCCTTCTGACTGTGCCGCTCTCCATTCTGGGAGTGCTGTCCTTTCCCTGACACCAGCTCTGCTTTCTCTGTGCAAAGCACAGCTATAACCCGCCCCCCTGTACCTTATCCCACTCTCTTCTCCTCAGTATGTGTGACGCTTCTGAGTCAAGATGGCGGCGCCCGTATCCTAGAGTCCTGAACAGAGTTGCAGCCCAGTGGGGGAAAGAATAATAAGTAAGTGACTGAAAACGTAAAATATATTAATTTTAGATGCTGGGAAATGGTTTTTTAAGGGTTTGGGCTTTTCATTAAATCATGGTGAAGGTCCGGATTAAGTAACATTTTAAAATGTAGAGTCTGTTTGTTTTGCCTAATAAAAACATATATTTTTAAATGAAGGTGCAATTGTTAGTCCTTGGCTGGAGTACACTCCCTGTTTCTGGGTGGTTCTCTGTTTGGGGCACCTCCCTTCATCTTTTCTATCTAAATTGGACATAAGTTAACAATGCCCAACTCTTTGTTTAATCAACAAAGAGAAATGGACGGCACCAAATAATAAACGTTATAATACCCAGGTGCCCTGCTCTGGTATAGCCCAAAGAGGGTACTACAAATAGAAAAAAGGGGGGGATGCCCCAAATCCCCTAAAAAAGGGGTAAAACCAGAGACTAACACTGGCACTCTGCACTCTGTTATATATAAATCATGTTAAGTTTATTTGATAATCTAAATCACATACTAAGACACATTAAAAAAGGTTTACTTTTAAAAAAACATATAACACTTATATACATACTGCCAAAGTTGTCTCTTAATATATACCAGTGGGGGACTCTATAAACTATAAAATAAATAATATATGCTCTATAAATATACAAATACAAAAAAGTGTCAAGTGCTTTTAAAGTGCATCAAGATCAAGTACAACTGGGTTAAGCCGTGTAAATAACACTAATAGTATGAGGTAAGTACAAATCACAAAATAAATACACCACTAGATAACTTGCTTATCCATAAAGTGCTCAGTGCTTGCTACTACTGGAACCCCCACAAAAGGCCCTGCAACGCGTTTCGTGACGTCACCGTCACTTCCTCAGGCAGAGTGTGCAGCCCATCTCTTTGTTGTTTGCAGGCATTTATAAAACAACGTTGCAACTTCAAGCCCAACACACATGAAAAGAGGACGTTAGCAGAGGAAGTGGCAGCACACGTAAGTGGCGTCGCCTTACACCTTCACTAAATAACGCAGCACAGGTCGGACCTTAAACGGTGAAAGTGATCCAGGGTACGGAGGTTCTACAGCCAGAAATTCCCAGGTAAGTGGATGTACAATAGAGTAGGTGAGCAATCAGGGTAATGAGTAACATGTTTTACAAATTTATATTTTTCTTTTGTAGTTGGGGAGTTCTGGCTGCAGATCAAGACCACGCAGAGACGAGGGGTCCGACTAGTGGGGCCCAGAAGACAGGGTGTGGGTCTAAGGTGGTGGCCCCAAACCCTTCCAACCTTCTCTTCCTCCTCTCAAGTCTCCCCAAAACCACCAGCCATAGAGGCCGCTGAAGGAGGGTGTGTTGGGCTTGGAGTCACCCAAAGCTCCTGCACACTCCCGTGGGCCAATACCCCAAAACACACAGGTTGTGCTACATAAAATGTCTAATTACATGTTTGCTTGTGTGTTGTGCTTCTCTGTCCCACCAGAATCATCAGAGGGTGAGTACGGGGCGATGGGGCCACCCAGGAAGGAAGCGGTGCAAGGTGGGTGTGAAGCCTGTGAAGCATTACCCAACAACACCTGCAAATATATTCTAACTCAGGTTCTTTCCCTTACAGACCCTGAAGAAGGGACGGCGTCGTGGAGGAGGGTGGCCCCCAAAAAGTATGTGTCAACCAGTTTGGGTAAGTTTGTAAAAATGTGCGTGCATGTACAAGTAAACATGTAAACAAACAAGTTGTGCCATGCTGATCCCAACTACATAAAGAAGATGCAAACTAAACAAACAGCGGTGTAAAACAGAAGGTGGCCAAAGTATGAGGTGAGTAACAGTGGGTAGAAGCAGATGACATGGCAACCAAGGTACAAAGGTAAGTATGTGCAAGAACATTCACACTACATGGGATTACCTAGGTGCCAGCAGGGGGAGAAGGTAAGTATGTTCAGGGACATGCAGACTACATGGGATGCCCTAGATCAGGGGTACCCGCGGTAACCATTTCTTGTAAAGGTCCATTTAAAGGCATCTGGTGAGAGGTGTAGGTCCGGGCAGAGGGCTGTCATGGGGTGGATAGTTAAAAATCAGCACACTGGGGGAGGGGCTATAGATTCCCCAGGGCAAAACTAAAAAAGGTTGCTTGCCCTCTCCCCAACCCACCCCAAAAATCCTATTGGGAGACAGAGAAACAAAGTTTGTGTGCACTTTGCAATGCCATTTCCCGCCTTCCTGCAGTACTTCATATTGCAATGCTAGGTGCTGGGAAGCCATGACACTAGCGGGGAGACTAAGCACTACATCGCCGATCAAAGGAGAAGTGTTGAGCATGGCACCATAAAAGCATAAAAAGAGTGCCGATCTGTCAGGGCAGGGGTCCTGAAATCTGACGCCGAGGTCCTCATTCGGACCACGGGCCACCAATTGAGTATTACTGGTCTGGTAGGACAGGGGTACTCAACTCCTGTCTTGTAAAGTCCATTTAAAGGCATCTGGTGAGAGGTGAAGTTCCGGGCAACACAGAAGCAACTGAGTGCAGAGCTGTCAGGTCAGGGGTCCAGAAATCTGACGCTGAGGTCCACTTTCGACCCCCGGTCCACCAGTTGAGTATCGCTGGTCCAGGTAGAACAGGGATACTCAACTCCTGTCTTGTAAAGGTCCATTTAAAGGCATCTGGTGAGAGGTGAAGGTCTGGGCAACACAGAAGCAACTGAGTGCAGAGCTGTCAGGTCAGGGGTCCAGAAATCTGACGCCGAGGTCCGCTTTCGGACCACGGTCCACCAGTTGAGTATCACTGGTCTAGGTAGGACAGGGGTACTCAACCCCTGTCTTGTAAAGGTCCATTTAAAGGCATCTGGTGAGAGGTGAAGGTCTGGGCAACACAGAAGCAACTGAGTGCAGAGCTGTCAGGGCAGGGGTCCTGAAATCTGACGCTGAGGTCCTCATTCGGACCATGGTCCACCAGTTGAGTATCACTGGTCTAGGTAGGACAGGGGTACTCAACTCCTGTCTTGTAAAGGTCCATTTAAAGGCATCTGGTGAGAGGTGAAGGTCCGGGCAACACAGAAGCAACTGAGTGCAGAGCTGTCAGGTCAGGGGTCCAGAAATCTGATGCCGAGGTCCGCTTTCGGCCCCCGGTCTGCCAGTTGAGTATCACTGCCCTAGATGCCGGGGGGGTGGAAGAAAGGTATCTATGTGCAAGGACATGCAGACTACATGGGATGCTCTAGATGCCAGCTGGGGGGAGGAGGTAAGTATGTGCAAGGACAGACTACCATGGGCACCTTAAAATAGCTGGTAAAAACAAAAAAAGGCGTGCGATGGAAAGCCACACAAGCATACGGCACACCGAGAACAATGGGATCCACAGCAATTTATGTCCAAATCAGGTAAAAACTCTGCTTTCGAGCCTACTTCAGCTGCAAATCCCATAAATGATCAGCTAAACTGGATGCGTACGCAAAGCAAATACTGCTGCTTACCCATGAACAAACTTTTCTTTCCATGGCTGCGAATGATACGTGCATTCGCAATTTCCCAGTTTCCGAGATCGAAAAAAAACCTGAGCATTCCCGGGCAGGCTCTGAATCAGGCCAAATGTATAGATAGTACATGAAAAACGTTTATTGTTACATTATATCATTTAATATGAGGGTATAAAACCCACAATCATGACATAGGGGCTCAATGTTTTTTGTATACACTATACGCGATTATTCATTTTTGGGAAAAACAAACAATTTGCATTTGATAATATTTAGGCACACAACCTATCAGAGGTTAAAGCAAGTTGACAAAGTAGATGGAAAAAACTTTGAACTTCAGTTGCGCTGCAATGAATAAACGTTTCTTGATTGTCATAGAGGATTCTAACCACAAATATATATAACATTAGGGTGATCTTTAAGAGTCCTCTAAATTTCAATTATTGGCTGTATCGGCAGATTAATCTGTGTTAGCAGCCCTGATAGCATCAGGAACAATAGAGAAGTATCCTTTAAAATTTATGATCAATATTGCATTCCTAGGTCTAGTGTAAGTTGCCAAAGATTAAAAAGAATGGGGCACTTACCACCGCGGCCCGGGGGTTAAAGAACCTGACCTGGGCCCTTGAGAGTTAACCACTTCTGTAGACGGACCTGAAGCTTGTTATCGGGTGTGCGTGCCGCTCGCCGTGTATCCTGATGAAGTCAGGAGGTTATACTCTTTCAGTATGTAAACTCTTTTAATAGGATAACAAAATAAAAACCAAAAAAAAAGCAAACAAGATGGTAGGCAAAGTAGTTAGTTGCCGTAGCTGTTGCAGTTAAATGTCCAATTTGTTTCCAGTCTTTGAGAGAAGGGAGAAAGTCTCCAGTACATCCACGTTTCTTGCTGTTTCCTGCTGTTTCTGTAGAACAGCACACGTTTCGTCCTTTGACGTCCTCAGGTTCTATCAAGCTACTGTAAAACAAGCATGAAAATGTAGACCATAGCTGTAGTTAATAGACCAACAATATGTAGCAGGCACAGTCTAAATAATGTTGCGTGCTCCCTATGTCTATGCCAAAAACAACCTGCTACTATTATTACAAATAGGCGCTAAAAAACTTGAGCAAGGGCACAGCAATCAATAAAAGAAAATTATTTTATTCATATAAACTGAGTTTAAAAAACACATACACATGCATTTAAAAACAATGACACCTAATTCACTCTCAATATCTCTGGAATGATAATCAATATTGCCAGAGAACAAATCATGACCCCAAAGGAAATCACATATCGGTATCCCAATACAAAAAAATATTTCAAAATGTATGCAAATAAAGGACCAAATTTAACACAATATATAATATATAATATGTGCTCACAACAGACCTATATCTAGTGAAAATTATATAACTGTATCTAATGATATAGAAAAAAATATATAAATATATCCCTAAATTGATATCTGAAAGTGCAAGTGCAAACAAACTACTTTAAAGTGCCGAGTGAATTTAAGTCCGCCTAAAGGACAAGTTTGTATCTGAAAGTGCCAAATAGATTCAAGTTCACCTAAGGGACACAGATCAATCGGGGAGGCCGATTTTTTAATAGCGACATGTAGCGACAGTTGAGCGACTGTAGCAGTATTTTCACAGCGCCCGCTAGTAGTCGCTGTGCTTGGCCGTTGTTCGGTTGTTGATAGCGACTCAGTCGGTGTGCAGTAATGTTGAATATTGGGTGAGGAGTCGCTATTTGACAGGTTCCTCGCTGTACGGGAGCGCATAATAGCTACTGGCCATTGCGACCGGCTCCCACCATATTCATTAACAAATCACGCTCAAAAAATTATCGCGCTGTGAAATGCTTGTTTAAACCCCAGAGCGCTGGCGGCGATGGGTTAAAAGTAGTTTTTTAACCCCCAAACCATATTTTTGGAAACCAAAAAAAACAAGTTTTTTTAAATAATTTTGTAATATGAATACATTAATATCAGACCTGTAATATCAATTCTGTAAATTTTTTTATTTTTTTTTTTATTTTTGAACTTAAAAAAAATATTTAAAATGGCAGAAGTGGTCACAGAATTTTTAACATTTAAAAAAAAACAAAAAACAAAACAAATAATAACAATTAATTATTAATATTTAAAGATTGCTCCATTGAAATGCATTGGAGAGCGCCAGGTAGCAAGAGGTCATACCTGTCGCTGTTCAAGGTCGGACTCTGGCGCTGTGGGCTGAGGCTGGAATAATAATGAATGAGTGGCTATATGGCGCTATCTCAGTCGCTAAGCAGGATTGGCTTGATAAATGTGTGATTGTGGTGGGGAGCCGGCGTTCTCGTGGCGGGGCCCGTCATTACCGGTCGCTCGCCAGTCGCTACCTGTCGCTATTCCTTCATAAATAAGGGCCTAAGACACAGAGAAGTCTTTGTCTACCACAAAGCATCTACCTGGGAGTGGAATTAAACCATGAACATTTCAAACCCCTCCGAAATGTGAACAGTAATCTGCTAAGATGAAATAGGGTGGGTGTCTCAGGACTACCCTGCTGTAGTTAATGTATAAGTACAATGCATATATAATCACGGGCGTGCGTACCGTAGAGGTAGGGGAGGCTCCAGGCCCATGGCAGATGTCAGATGTCAGATGTGATATACAATGTAACTCAGCAGGGTGCGGCTATAGCTACAATCGAAACATCAGCTACTTGTATATCTGTTACAATGTAACATATCAGGTAGCTATTTGGCTTTCTGCACATCACCCAGTAAAACTCACCTTTCCCTGGTCTTATGGCACATCCACATGCACTTGTCTAATCAGCGCGTTCGGCTCCATTCATCATTTTTGGCTGAAAAATAGACTAACTCAGCCGAGCAAAGGGCACACCCCCCTCTTGGCGGGTGGTATGCTTGTACCAGCCCCTCACAAATGCCTGGCTAAAGGTATAGCGTGGTGTGGCCATGGGCTTGGCCTGGGCATGAGCCATTGGATCGGGGATCAGGTAGGTCTCAATAGCCACTCTGTGAGGGGGTCAAAGAGTGATGGCGCTCATGGAGCATCAGGCAGCCTGCAAACAGGAAATGTCTTCTGACTGTGCCGCTCTGCATTCTGGGGTTGCTGTCCTTTCCCTGACCCAAGCTCTGCTCTGACTGTGAAAAGCACAGCTATAGTCCCCTCCTGCACTTTATCCCGCTCTCCTCTATAATATACTAATATTACTAATGCTAATTTTAGATGCTGCAGAATTGTTTTTTAAGGGTTTGGGTTTTTCATTAAATCATGCTGAAGGTCTGGTTTAATGCAGCAAGTATCTGTCCTCCAGCACAATTATGTATCCAATGCACACAGAACTACATCATCGGTACATAAGGCACTAGTACATATTGGGAGACGCATGCTGGGCCTGATAGTTCCTCTAAAATACACCATTGAATCATCACTGTATCGTTAGCAGGAAAATTTAATGGAATGCAAAAGAGCTTCAGCAAAGCGATGGAGCCAAATAAATCACGTGGTTGTGGTGCTCAAATGTGAAGCCAACAGTGTTACCCCTACATTGAAATGCATCAAACGTATAGTAAATTTATAACATCCATAGACAATGTAAGCAAGTAATAGGTTATCCAAAGTGTAAGATAGTACAAGTGGGGACGGTCCTCCCACGTTTTGGGGATCATGTCACTTTTCTCAAGGAAAAGCGCCCAAGTTGTACCTGGTCATCACTCTCCCTTTAGCAGCACCAGGTGGAAGGTGACCATTGTCCATGTTCGTATATTTAGTTAAAACGTTTATTCCGACAATGGAAATTCCTTTTGGGTGGGGACTGTTTCCTGGCTGTGTTATCTGAGTGTGTGATCGTTCTTCCTGGTTTGTTCTGTTTGTCTTTTATAGTCAGCTTTATCCTTCAATAATCACAAATTTGTTATATCAATAAAAGTACGCAAGTTACGTCGCCAAATATTTTATAATGTGATAAGAAAGCTGGTGCCAGATTTACTGATATTCTTGTGTAACTGAGTGGGGAAGTTTTCCTCGTGTCATCTGTGCTGACAACAGGACATTTATTTAACAGACAGGGGTGTGCATACCATAGGGGCAGTCCAGATATTCCTCCGTGGAACAAGGGGGCGCGGGGCATGCTGCCTCCAGCACCCCTGCTGCCTCCCTCTCATCTGGCTCCTCCACCAGTGCCATGCATGGGCCGGCTTCTCTATCGATGCCGTGTATGCATGTGCCTTCAATCAGGGCTGGGTCTAGGTTTATGTGGTTCCTTTCGGTGGCATGGTCTCAGTGGGCCCCTTTATGATAAGGAGTCGCGTCACATCACAGAGGGACATCCCAAATCTGGATGCCCCACAAGGAACATGCTATTTGGACCAAAACTCTATTTTAGGTTTACTTTGAAGCACACCAAACCCCTTTAAAGTCCTCAATGTCATTGAAAAACCAGGGTAGATTCCAAGTATATGGCACGGAGGGGTCCCATTTAGCCTAATCAAGCTTCCTCCAGATCCGAGGGAGGACTTCCGCTCGGCATTTAACACCATCATCCTAAACATCATCCTATAAATTATAGAAAGAATGATGTCCATTCATGTGTGAATTGGTCAAACTTCCTGGTTAACAGAACTCAATGATAGGAAACTTTTTGTCTTACCAAAAAACTATCTACACACTCCCCCCCCCCCCCAATGCTATGTACTCCCCCCCCCTGCTCTTTACTTTATACACTAATGATCTCCACTATGGATACTTACCTTTGAAGATGATACTATGGTGGTGGATCTGATCAACAATGACAATGACCTGGATAGATCTCAGATGTAAAAACATTAACTTAAACCTCAACGCTTCAAAAACTGTGGAGATATTGTTTGTCTGTAGGAAAGCCCCTCAGAAGGCTCTTACCTTATACATTGATGGAGTGGGGGGTAGAAAGAATGGAAAATACCAAATCCCTGAGCACTATAATTTCTCAGGATCTGAAATTAGATACGCAAATTGATTCTGTTCTCAAAAAAGCCCAGCTATTCTGACTCACCAAATGGCAGTAACGTGGACCCTTTAGACAGCTTCACCTTGTCGACCTTGTAGACAGCTTCACCTTGTCGACCCTGTAGACAGCTTCACCTTGTCGACCCTGTAGACAGCTTCACCTTGTCGAACCTGTAGACAGCTTCACCTTGTTGACCCTGTAGACAGCTTCACCCTGTCGACCCTGTAGACAGCTTCACCCTGTCGACCCTGTAAACAGCTTCACCTTGTCGACCCTGTAGACAGCTTCACCTTGTCGACCCTGTAGACAGCTTCACCTTGTCGACCCTGTAGACAGCTTCACCTTGTCGACCCTGTAGACAGCTTCACCTTGTCGACCCTGTAGACAGCTTCACCTTGTCGACCCTGTAGACAGCTTCACCTTGTCGACCCTGTAGACAGCTTCACCTTGTCGACCCTGTAGACAGCTTCACCTTGTCGACCCTGTAGACAGCTTCACCTTGTCGACCCTGTAGACAGCTTCACCTTGTCGAACCTGTAGACAGCTTCACCTTGTCGACCCTGTAGACAGCTTCACCTTGTCGACCCTGTAGACAGCTTCACCTTGTCGACCCTGTAGACAGCTTCACCTTGTCGAACCTGTAGACAGCTTCACCTTGTCGACCCTGTAGACAGCTTCACCTTGTCGACCCTGTAGACAGCTTCACCTTGTCGACCCTGTAGACAGCTTCACCTTGTCGACCCTGTAGACAGCTTCACCTTGTCGACCCTGTAGACAGCTTCACCTTGTCGACCCTGTAGACAGCTTCACCTTGTCGAACCTGTAGACAGCTTCACCTTGTCGACCCTGTAGACAGCTTCTCCTTGTCGACCCTGTAGACAGCTTCACCTTGTCGACCCTGTAGACAGCTTCACCTTGTCGACCCTGTAGACAGCTTCACCTTGTCGACCCTGTAGACAGCTTCACCTTGTCGAACCTGTAGACAGCTTCACCTTGTCGAACCTGTAGACAGCTTCACCCTGTCGACCCTGTAGACAGCTTCACCTTGTCGACCCTGTAGACAGCTTCACCTTGTCGACCCTGTAGACAGCTTCACCTTGTCGAACCTGTAGACAGCTTCACCTTGTCGACCCTGTAGACAGCTTCACCTTGTCGACCCTGTAGACAGCTTCACCTTGTCAACCCTGTAGACAGCTTCACCTGGTCATGGACACACATAGATACATTTCAGATGCTTTATTTCGGTACAGAATCTTGCAATAAACACTTCAGCAGGAATCTTGAAATGTACGTTCAACAGCAGGAAACTTGTGATGTAAACACATAACAGCAGCAGGTAGAAAGACTGTAGACTGAAGGAGTGAGCAGCAGGAGGGAGCAGGAGTACGAGCACTGCTTGGATACAAAACTAGAAGTGGCTGAGGGGAGAGGGGAAAAAGGGAGCCAGGAAGGGACAAAAGCAGTTAAAGGCACACTGCTCAGCCTATGCAAATAAACTCTATTGCCCAGATGCAGAGCCTCCTCCGATCTGACCTTATTTAGTTCCGTTTTTCCTATGGTACGTTTTGCTTACATTTGTCTCGGGGTTCAAATGTGATTCAGAGCCGCCGTCGGGAGAGCTCCGTTACTGATCCGTTTATGTGTCTTCATTCGGGAAGTGTTTTTTCCCCTCTCGGGTGCTTTCCGTGTGGTCGTGGGTTCCGTTGCCGTTCACACGGACGATCAGTTTTTGGGTCCTTTTTAATGCGTTTTCAAACGTAGCTCCTTGCCATCTGTTTCCGTTTTCACCCCGATTTCCATGTATACTTACATTTCCATGGATTTCCTGTTGTCAATCTGGGTCCACGCAAGCGCACATCCCTAGTCCTCCCTCAAGCTTTCCTCATACATCAAACTGACACTTTTACCAACACCAAAACTTACCTTAAACTAATATCCTTCTTCTTCCTCCTCCCTGTGTTTAATGCTTACCTGAATCTGTTCTCCTTCTTCTTCTTCTTCTCCTTCTTCCTCCTATTCCTTGTCCCATATACTTACCTTTTGGGACATGTAAGTGTATGGTTATGTTGTGAGAACGTACAGTGGCAGGAAAGAGAACACACCACAATTTTTTTTTTTTTTTGTTTTACTTTAACTTTTTTTTAGAAACTTTAAAATATTTTTTTTTATAAATTGTTAAACTTTTTTTTTTTTTTTTTTTTATAAAATTTTAAGAACAGCACAGGCAGGAGGCTCTTCTTGTTTTTCATTGTTGCCCTTTTCTTTGATCTGTGAATGAAAAACATCATCAGTTTTGCCTTGTAAGTATGTTGTGCTTATGTAGGGGTTTTTTTTTTGGTCCATTTTTAGGGTTAATTTTTAGAAAAGTTTTTTCCTTAATGTTTTTTGGACCATGTTGTTTTTTTGGGGGGGCATGAGTTCAAACTACATTTTTGATATAGATAACAAACTTACAAGGCTTGTGGGCAACATGGCGTCTGGGGCACAGCCTCCTTCCTTCTTCCCCCATCTGTTGCTGCTGTGAAGCTGTTGGGATCAAAAACACAAGGATATTATTGACTGTTTGTGGCTCCTGAATGTCAGATTAGGTTAGGCTTCTATGCATCAAATCACTCACCTTCCCCAGGCACCTCTTCATCTTGCCCAGCTTCCTGGACTATCCCTTGGGATGGGCCTGCGACGTCAGAATCTACAAATAACAATATTGCACATTAGTATATGTCTTTATTGTATGTATCAGGACATATGTGGTTTGAGAGTCTTACCGGAGTCAGGTTGATGCTCTGTGAGGATTGACTCCCTGCCATGCGATTCCAACCCCCCCCCCCCCGCATACTCAGGTCTAAGGGCTCTTCAAAGTCACTGGCAGAGGAGGGGGTGGGTGTTGGCACTGGCGGTGTACCACCTATACCTTCACCAGTATCTCCCAACACTGGGCTGCAGGCTCTTCTCCGGGTGGGGCGGCAACGCATATTCCATTCATGCGCTGCAATATAAACACAATCATAAAAACACGCCCAGGCAAGGGCAGTGTGATTATTGCATGTCAAGTAGCAAGACTTACCTGGAAAGTGCTTTGAAAAGTACCGCCTCACCCAGGGCCTATGCCTCCTCTTCAAGTCAGACCAGTGTTGGGCGATCTGTGTGAAGGTATTGGTGGTTCCTGAATTCTGGGCAATCGCGTCCACCACCGCCAGTGCCAACGTCCTCTTCTCGAAATCGCATGACAGGAAATCATAACGGTTTCTCAGCATCATCTGTTTTGAAAAAACCAAGGGTACAGCATTAGTCACACAAATAGATGTCAAAGTCTCATGCCCTATCTAAAGCAAGTTTCTGACCCTCATTCCTACTCACATGGGCCAACTTATTCGATCTGCCTCTAGGCTAGTGTGCTGCTGCGCACATGTTTAAAACTAAGCTGGTCTAGTAGTTGACTTTAACAAGTCAGTTGGTCCTTACTAATCTAAGCCTGCCATTGCTATTTTTTGTTTAGCGGCTTGTGCGCACACATAAACGCACGCTCGCCTACTCACATCCATAATAATCTTGTCCTGCTCCTCTGTGTAGATCCCTGGCGACATTTTTCTGGATCTTCCGGGTATGGTTCTGATGCTTCCCCGCGGTGACGTGCGTGTGCGCGTGCACGCAGCCACACACGCTGCAGAACACGCCCACACGGAAAAACTATTTAAAGGTCAATGCACTCAGCTCTGTGTTGATTACCATATCACTATGGCCAGACCAACAGGGAGCCGCAAGACCCCCAAAAGCCCAGAGGCACATACTAGCAGCACAGATAGACATCACGAACACCCACACAAGAGCAGGCACAAGAGTCGGGAGGGACATCCACATACTCAAAGGGTGGATAAGCCAGACACACAGGCTGCTCACAAAAAACGCAGGAGCAAGGAGCCCTTGCCACATTCGCCACCACCTGCTAAATCAGCCAGGCCTCACAAGAGACACACACAAAGCATGCGGCAAAAACCAGACACACCACCAAGGGGAAGCGTAGGACAAAAACCACTAGCCCACCCAGGCTAACCACCCCTCCTCCTCAACACTCTGTGTCCCCAAGTACCACAACCACAGAATCAATAGAGAGCTCCACAGGTGACAGCTCAACAGGCACCCAGCCATTATCACATACCACCACCCACACTCCATCACACTCACCCATCAGCCCAAGAAACCTAAACTACTCCCCAGACAGCCAGCCATCAATCTCGTCTGCTGCCGGGGACACCACACACCCATGTGGGCGCCAGCTGCGCCGTGGCTCACTTACAGCCCGTTTTTGTGATGTCCAAAGCATGGCTGTAGCCACTGCTGTTTGTGAGCACTATGATGCCCTATTTGGGCGTTATTCTAAATCCACCACAAAGAAGGCCAAGCAGGAGATTTGGGATAAGATTTGTCGGCAAGTTAATAGTGTTGGTTCTGTGAGGAGAGATGTTGAGCAAATTAAGTGAAAATTTGGTGACCTAAAATATTATGGTAAAAGGCAGAGGTAAAGTCCATTTAGAGTGTAAATGCATGTATAGGCTGCTTTGTAACATGATGTACAACTTATTAGGTGTGCTTTAATCTTCCCCAGCCTGCAGACAGGGGGTGGGATCCCTAATAAAATCATCCTAACACCAGCAGAAGAACATGTGTTTACATATATTCACCCGGCAACCCTTCAGGGCCTGCCAGGGGGCCAAGACACAGACAGGAATGTCAGGTCCGGAGGTGAGTATGTTTTTACATTGAGCCTTTTAAATGGGTACCCAAACAGTTTTAGACTCCTTAATACACACTGGCCTTTGCTGAAACACTAATATATTTACAATCAGGGACGCACACCATAGTTTATGCACAAAAATGTTTATCAATTAGAAAAAGTTTACAGAAATCTGATTTATACAGCAGTCATCACAAATTACCAAGCTCAAACAGTATGACATCTCTCACAGTCAGCATAGATTGTCACAATACTAAGACTCTGACCAGCAAAACATATTTATCACTGAGATAGAATCATACATAAGTAAGTGCTGCCACCTACTGGTTGCACATAAACATAGGTTTACACTCATACACAGAGTCTGAGAGCTGAACACATGATCATCAAATACAATGAAATAAACTGTATACAATCACCCTGAGGAAGCAGCTCGTGGACGCTGCGACACGCGTTGGCAGATTTTATAGGGGTAGGTCCAGTTGGTACATTCACTGTATATTGATTGTTCCATGTCTCTTTCATATATTTTGGGTTGGTTTGAATATATTTTATGATGTATTGGATAGACAAATTTGTATGGAATTAATTTGCACAGGCACTTTTAATACTGTTTGCACTTTATTATACTACTTTTGCACAAAATATATCTTTGCACATAAATTTACTTGAGCAAATAGCTCATTAACTTTCTAATCTTGTTTGTATATATATCTTCTATTGGAACTATGTTATTATGAAATTTCAATGGTACCCTGGCGCCCTCTTGTGTGTGTTTTGTAGTACTGTGGTCTATATGTGTTTTAAACTGTATTGTTTAGTGTTGGTTTTTACAATCATGCTTAGAATATAATAAAAGTATTTTTTATCATTCAATGAGGAGGTAGTGCCCTATTTTCATACCATCTGTCCTGGTGCAATATTATTGGGTGTGTGGGGACCCGATATTTACATTTTCTGAATATGCCCAACTTAGTGCAATCACGCAGGGGTACACATTAAATTGCGTCATATGAGCCTGTCCGGCTGCTATACCCGGTCTCAGCAAAGTATTATAGCGCAGGTACAAAGCAATCAATGCATCATGAACAACATGTAAACACACAGAAAAATGCCAGGCAGTACTTTTTACCAGAGAGCTTAAGGGTGGAGAGAGGATCGCTCGTGTAAGGGGACGTTTCGGGGCAGCAGAGCCCCTTCCTCAGCTGAGCGATGTGTCTGCATCGCATGTCAGCTCCTTAAACCCGCCATCATTCTCTTGGCCGGCCAATCAGTGACTGCCAGCGTGCAGCCAATCAGGCGCGCGCTGACGTCACATCCTCAGACGGCCGTCCCAGCCAGCTTTGCTGAAACACTAAAAGTACATTCTCTCGTCCCAGAACAAACTCAAGACACGCCACAAGGCCAAACTACCCCTGGCTTGTCCCGGAGGACCATGCAACAACTGCCTTCAGTCCACACAAACCAACCTGAGTGTTTGGATGAGGTAAGTCAATGGTCCACTGTGTAGACATATGAAATTGCACTTGCATCCATTTAATGTAAAATAGTGGACTCAATACCTGCTACATTTCTTGGCAGAACCTACCCAGTCCACCAATTATAGAAGACATTCGTGATTTGGAGGAGGAGGACACAATTCAGATGCAGCCAAGGCCAACCAAACCAGTGGGCGAACATCAGACCCAACAGGCCCAGCAACTTCAGCCCTGGTGTCCACTAACCCAACCTCTGTGGCACCAACCTCTTCTGCCATCCGCACAACAGACTCTGCGCCAAGCCAGCCACCAGCAGCCACTCAATCTGGAGCAGAACCACCCACCCGTGCCAGTGGCAGAACACATCCAAGGCTGCAGATCATGGAGGAAGCCTGGCACCAGGAGAATGTTGAATCTTCTGCAAACACACAGAGATTTAATGAAACTGTGTGTACCCAAATCACCTCGATGTCTACACAATTAGAGGTTTTAAACCAAAATGTCTCTGGGCTGCTGCAACAAACCAGACAACTAACCAGGCATATGGGTGAAATGGTCCACCAATGGCAGCTCATTAATCAGAGCCTTGCACATATTGCCGCAAACATTCACCCACACCAGCCATCAACTGCCACCTCATACTCTTCATACCACTAAATGGATGTGTTTATGTATTTGACCCCAAACAAAAAAGTTTGTATCTTAATTTTTACGGGATCCCCAAAAATTAAACAAAACCAAACAAACAAAGTCCACAAGTGTCCACAAGTTGGGAACGGATCGCCTGTGCTGTGCCACTTTGGGATCCGGAGTAGGGAGGTGTGACTTCTTCCGAAATCTGTAAAGTGGCTTCATGCAGGTCAGTGTATCTTGATACCCGGTTTTGTATGGCCAGGTTGTGCATGACCCCACACGCAATTATTATTTTGATGACCTGGGCGGCCTCATACAGCAGGCCAACCCCAGTCTGGTCCAGACAGCGGAAGCGCATCTTCTTCAAGCCAAAGGCCCGTCCCACCACTGAGCGAGTCCTCCTATGTGCGGTGTTATACCGCTCCTGGGCCTGCGAGGATGGGTGGAGGATGGGGGTGAGTAACCAGGGGAGCAATGGATAGCCAGAATCACCTGCCAAAAAAGATACACAAAATAAGCACACACCATAATACAAAAATGACAAATGGGCCCCTTTGCCACATATGTAGTGGCAGGCCCCATAACCAGCCGAGACAGAGAAACCTAAACAACAAACATCTAAAGTGTATCTAAACAAGTACCATCATGCTACTAAGGAAGAGCCACAAGTACCTTACATGCTACTTACAAATACGGCATGTTAGGTTACTTTAAACTGCTAAGAACAGGGAACAACAGACAGAGGCCTAAGGGGAAGAGGCTCAATAATGTGCTGCTTAGCATTCCAGCATTAGTGAACAGGGACAATAGGTGAGCTGTGCAGTGTCAGTGCAAAGCACAGTTCTGATGAGGCAACATGCACATCCACCCAGCACACTCCTGTACAATGACTCTGGGATGTAACATAGCTAAAAGGCCCAGGACAGAAAGGTATAGTGGAGAATCACAAACAAAGCCATAGGAGGAAATACTGGTAAGTAAGTGAGGGTTAACTTCTACTGTTTCATTGGAGTCTATAACAGATTAGTGGGGTACAGGCACAGAGCAATCAGAAAAATCATGCTGGGCGGCACAAACTATTTTTAAACACATACGTTGGCATGTCGCCTATATTATATGGGACTGCTGGCACTGTCCCTGTTTTTTGACTGCAACTACAAGTTATTAATTATCTCCATGTTTTGTCCATTATGGCCATTATAAAGAAATGCTGGCCTCTTTTTCTTTATTAATTTATCTTTAATCTTTTTTCTAT
The DNA here is from genome assembly GCA_027917425.1 of Gastrophryne carolinensis. Taxonomy (NCBI): domain Eukaryota; kingdom Metazoa; phylum Chordata; class Amphibia; order Anura; family Microhylidae; genus Gastrophryne; species Gastrophryne carolinensis. The sequence goes on along the minus strand of CM051234.1, from coordinate 653,802,290 downwards.
ACAGCTCTGCTGAGCTTCTGTTACCTTTTTGATGGGCATTTGTGACAGCACTTTATGTACAGCAATTGTCTCCCAGACCCAGGTATGTAGGATTAGTTTCCTACAGAGAGTAATAGAATGTTTTTATCAATGGTACTTTAAGGAGCTATATTCAATTAATCTGAATGTCTATTGACAGCATGATTATATATTCTGTCAGATGGTGAAATAATCAGCAGTCCCAGCAGACACTGATGAAGCTCAATGAGAAGCGAAACTAGTCTGTACTGCGGGATCTTATCATGAATTTCATGGGATTGGAGACATTGTGATCCCAAGACCAACTATATGCTATGAAACAAAACCCGTTTGCTCTTTTTTTAAATTCACAAAAGTCACCTATTTTATATGTCTCTCGCATTATGTGTTTACTTCTTGTGAATAAAATGCTTCTAAATTTATAAATACCTTACTATTCTTGCTAAACATATTGGCGAGGTCCTCCATGGAGCCCCGCATGACCTTTTGAGTTGGGGGATGGTCCTGTGAATCCCAACTTGTTCTTTCCATTCTCTATATTATAAAAGCCCAACTTAACCGCATTGCAGGCTTCCGCTGTGTCAGGGAAAAAATACATTTTGATGCCAGGGTAGCCATGCCATCCAAAAACTTGGTAAGGCTGCGGCTCAGCGTAGACTGAGACATCCCCACGGAGAAGGCACCCAGTCTCTGGAACGAGCCATTTGCCAAAAACTGCAGGCAGCCAACCAATTTGGTCATACCTGCAATTGCATGCCCCTTCCTTGTGGTGCGGGCTAACCATGGCCGCAGCTGGCTATACAAGTCCTGGAGAGAAACACGCTTAAGGCGGGTGAGCTCGAATAGCTCAAGGTCATGCATGCCATCGATGTCCAAACGTGTTCGGTGCAGCCTGGTTTCTGCCATGCTCAAAAGAACCAGGCCGCGTAGCTGACACCTTTGATGCTCGCGCACAGCAGAATGCATTTCAAAGTCACGGAGCACAAGTACGGCTGCTAAGACTGCCCGTAAGTGAAGCATCGACACCCTGGTTAAATTGGGCTGGTTTCAATCGGAAATCAAGGCTCTGAATCAATTAAAAAACGGACCAATCAACGGGCCGTCCGTTTTCACGGAGTTCAGCCTCTTGCGAGCAGTCAATCGGAAAGGCGCATGCCGACACACCTGAGCGCATAAACGCACACAAAAAGCAACGTAGCACCCGATCACAGCCCAAAACCAACGGGAAAACGTACGGGATAGCTGAACGGGGAGGCTCTGCATCAGGGCATATGATCTGATCCTAAAAAACATAGATACTCCTGAGATACCAAAAGACCTCATTTTAGCACTGGAAAAACCCTTCGACGTCAAGGAAATCAAGGTAGCAGTAGATAAACTACGACCCGGGAAATCAGCTGGTAGTGATGAATTCCCAGCGGAATATTACAAAGCCTTCGCTTCTGAACTGGCTCCACACCTAGCTGACCTATTTAACTCAATTGATAATGCCCACCCTTTAAGCCCCAATATGAATACCACCATCATAAAACTGATCCCCAAACAAGACAAAAATCTGAGTGACTGCACCCATTACAGACCGATATCCTTAATTAACGTAGACTTAAAAATCCTTGCAACAATAATCAGCAGCAGACTGGAAAAAGTATTACCATATGTCATTTCTCCAAATCAGACAGGCTTTCAACCATCCAGAGGTATCTCAATTACAATCTCACAAATTGACAGAATAAGGGCAAGGAAAAGCAAGGCGGCTATTGTTGCTTTAGACGCCGAGAAGGCATTTGATAGAGTCTCTTGGGGCTTAATCAACGCCGTCCTAAAAAGGATTGGTTTGGGACCAATAATAACAAATAAGATCATGAGTCTGTACAAAAACCAAAATGCGCGACTTAACATTAATGGAGCACTACCGGATACAATACTCCTAAAGAACGGCACTAGACAAGGCTGCCCCCTCTCGCCTACACTATTCAATCTCCAACTAGAAACCCTTATAAGGACGATTAACAACAAAGAAATGGAGACTGGGGTATAACAAATCCCCCAGAACTCACAAACTGAAGGAGCACAACCAATAAAAATCTATACAATCTTTTATTTAGAAAAGCACAACAAGACATACATATAAGACAACCATAAAGGACACATTAAAAAACCCCTGCTGTTTGTCCTGTATAATAATAAAATCAAATCACACTCCTCATAAGTGACCCATGTAATATAAGGCTCTAACCTGCTGTAAAGAGTCTACTTTCCAAGCCTATATCAGTCTATATACCTGTATAGCAAAAATACCCTATTGTGCCGGCACAAGAAGAATAAAACCACTAAATAAACAATACTTTGTGCATAAGAATAAATACAATCAAATCCTAAATGATACCAGTGCAAAAAATGCTACAATTAATAGTGAAAAGAAATATAAATGTACATAGTGCAGAAGCAATAAGAATATCCAAATTCATGTCTCCAACTCATTGTGACAAACAAATAAATATATGATAAAATTGTGACATGTATATTAGTTAAAGCAGATTAGAGACACAAGAAAAAAGTGCATAACAAAGAGAAACAATACTCAGCTATAGAAGAATAAGCAGGCATTGCCGGGGAGGAAGAACAGGACAGCAGGGGATGTTTCCACCTGCGCTTCGCGATTCTCAAGATCGCTTCTTGCTTGGGTGAGATTAGATTAACTGTACCTCATTAGTCTTTATACCTTCCCCAGGGTGTAGATGGAATGAAGGGATCCTCCCATAATGGCGCATATGCGCCCAGCCGAGACTGTGCGAGCACGTGCGCATTCCAGCCCGGCGCTGCCTCAATGACGCGGTGGTGATAATGCGTCATCCGCATCAGTGATAACATACGAGCGCCGTATATGCTCGTAACTCTGTGCACAGGACAGGGGGCGTGTCCCTGCGGGCTCCGTATCCCCAACGGGCCCGACATCAAAACAACGTTATGTCACCACTCTGACCGCCAGCTCCATTAGACACAGACGCACACCTGTGCCGCGCCGTACAGTCCAGCCAACCCAATGGGGAAAACATGCATGTGCATGGACCCATTACTGCGGTCTGGCCCCATATAGTGGGCTCAGAACAGGGGGCAGCATAAGGTTTTTAAGACGCCCCAGGGAGGCCCAGAGACTATGAGGTAAGTATATAAAAAACAACGGTACTGTGCTGTGCATAATCTATCCAATCTCTAAGCTTCGACTTCATACAAAAGTGCATAATCAACATAATAAAAGAGGACATATTTGATTCTATTTGTTAATCCTATCACAATGTACATACAAACTATTGGAGAGTCACTTCCCAACTCCCCAGAAGGCAATCTATTATTCAGTACCCCAGGTATCTTCGGGCATCCCATGTTCAGAGGCAAGATATATATGTTTCAAAATGGTGTAATTTTACAGGGAGCCTGACAGCAGAGACACATCCATTTGTTGTTACTGCACTTTCATCCAGAGACCCTTATGGTGCCAGGTTGTATTTTATCCATCCTCATTCTTGGAGCCTCTTCTGCTGACCTCCTCACATGATGACCGATAGGAACCTACAAGGAAAAACATAACCCCTTAACATCATTATACTGTGATATTCAACACCAAGATTCAAATCCTTGTGTAAAAATTATATATAAAAAAGTCAGAAAGGTCCAATGTGATCAGTGCCACCAAACAAAGACTATTGTTCTGGCACCGATCAATAATTGGACCATATATAACAATGTGCACGATACAAGTAAACACTAAAGGAGAAGAAGCCCTTCTCACTTTAAGGTGGCAACGCTATATCCCAAAGGATTGCATTGACACAATTAAACAAAAGTTGTATTCCCTCTGACAACTCTATTTGTGAACTCAAAAATTGTTACTAAAGTCCCAGTGACAAACAAGATCAAGGTGAAAACTCTAAAGCCCCATAGTGAAAGCATGTGATTAGTTCCTGTTCGGTCAGAACAAAAAGAATATGTGCTCCCAAATTGGTCCCTGACATAAGAAAGTGCATATAACTCTCATAGGCCTACTGTCCCAAAAAAGGGACACAAGACCAATCTTCGTTCATTCCCAATGGGGACCTACTGCTTAGTTGGAATATCCAACGTAATTCCCTTTGAAGGAGTAACCGTTTTAGGTCTCCCCCCCCAGGGACCCAAATTCACTTTTTCAATTCCCACCACCCGCAAGGTGGAGAGATCTCCTCCATGGACCTCCAAGTAATGCCGTGCTACCGGTGAAACCGGTCTTACCTGCTAGTGTGTCCCGTTGGGCCAAACGGGTGTTGGAGACATGGGCCTGAAAACGAACGCGTAATGCATTTTTTGTTTCCCCCACGTATACCATCGGACATCCACATTTTAACCCTTTCGCTGCCAGCCTACCTGCAGCATTTGCCACTCCCTGTCGCCAGACCATGTTTCACTATTTTGCGCTACACATGTTCAACTGTCATTTTTGAAAGGATTTCCAGGGATTTCCCAGGAAAATTATATATATATCTGGGCTTTAACATGAAATGTCTTGTTTGTAATTTTTAGGTGTATTCTCAACAATTTTGGGTGAAATATGTGAAAATAAATTAAAAAAAATATTTTTTTTTTACAATTTGTAGTGTTTTTTTGTAATAAAAAATGTAAGTTTGTCAATAAAATCTTATTGCGTGTGAAATCCCAATTTCTCCCGGTTACAGCTGTACCACATATGTATAGGTAGACACCCTTTCCTGCCCAGGAGACTCCCCCAAACTGAAATAGCGCTTTAGGGGATTTTCCGAAAAAATACAACTGTGATATGCGCACCTTGCAGTTTTACCAGAAAAACAACCCTTTACATTTGAAATACCCCAACAAACTATATATTCTCTGGAAGTACACACCTCAAGCTTTCTAGGTGTACCAGGCTTGTTGATGTGCCCATAGTTTTCTGGAAGTAATCCCTCAATGTATTCTTTGGTTGCAAAGAGTTTCCCAAAAAAACAGGATAAAAAAGCAGAATCAAAGCCACATTTTCCTAAAAAAACGATATAGAAACAAGAAAAAACAAGTTTAATCTGAAAAAGCAACATTCCCCGAACAGAACAACACCCAACATGCATAGCTACTGTCAAGGGAAGAGTTGCCAAACACCCCAAAGTAAAGCATGTGCGTAACGGTAATTTTACTTGAAAATTTCAGTTCTGCAGACAAAGTGCGCACCTTGCGATTTTTCAACCAAAACAACCCTTTACATTTGGAATATTCCCCATAAACCATATATTCCCTGAAAGTACACATGTTAAGCTTTCTAAGCGTACCCAGCTTGTTGTAGTGGGCTCATCTTTCTGGAATTAATTCCTCAAAGAATTCTTTGGTTGCGCAGGGTTTCCCTAAAAAATGTATAAAAAAGCTGAATAAAAAACACCTTTTCCTAAAATATAAATATGCAAACCAGAAAAAACAAGCTAAGTCTGAAAGCGCAAGGTCTCCCGAACAGAACAATACCCAACATGCAGAGGTACTATTAACCCTTTTAATTGCCAGCCTACTTGAGATTTTGTCACCCTCTGTTGACAGGTCATTTTTCCCCATTTTGTGCCATGTTTTGTGCCATGTTTTGCGCCATTTTTGCTGTAATTTTCAGGAAAATTATATTTATATTTTTTTTGCAGCAGAGTTTAGGCTTTAACATGAAATGTCTTGTTTGTAAATCCAAATCCCCCCCAAAAAATTGACATGGGGTCCCCCTTACCCAAAATACCCAGCCCGGGACCAGCTATGCAGGGCTTGTAGAAACAGGGCACAGGGGCCAGCTTTTGTGGCCCCTGGCCCTGCAGGCTACAAACCCGCATAGCCCGTGGGCCTGGGCTCTTCTGCCCCCCCCCCTGGGCTTTGGGGAGGCAGGTAATGGGGGTGCCGGGGGTTAATGACAGGTCACCCGCTAGTCACAGGTGACTTGCCACCTCCTCCAGCCTTGTGAACTGGTATAGGGGTCATGGACCCCTTACCAGTTCACAAGGGGTTAAATGTAAAAAAAAAAACACAGACACACAAAGAGAAAAATTTATTTTTTATTTATTTATTTATTTTTTTAATACTTACCTCCCATCCATCCTGGAGCACTGTGTCCCTCGGCGATCACTGGCTTCTGCTCACCTGCTGGAAGCCTTTTATAGCTGCTGGATGACAGAACACAAAGGGTTAATTAAAAAAAATGAAAAAAAAATTTTTGGGACCCCCTTACCCAAAGTAACCAGCCCAGGACCAGCTATGGGGGCTTGTAGGCACAGAGTGGGGGGGCAGATTTTGTGGCCCCCCCACCCTGCAGCCTACGAGCCCACATAGCCTATGTGGGCCCGGGCTCTTCTGCCCCCCCCCTGGGCTTTGGGAAGGCAGGTAATGGGGGTGCCGGGGGTTAATGGCAAGTCACCCGCTAGGGCAGGTGACTTGCCACCCCCCCAGCCTTGTGAACTGGTATAAGGGGTCTCATGGACCCCTTACCAGTTTACAAGGGGTTAAATGTTAAAAAAAAAAAACACAGACAAATAAATTAAAAAAATGATCTTTATTATTTTTTTTTTAAACTTTACTCACCTCCGATCCTGTGTCCCCTGGCGATCTCCGCTGACAGTCTGCTCGCTGTTTGGAAGAGAGAGCCTGGGGAGGGGGGGCGATCACACCCCTCTCCTCCTCCTCTGCTCTCTGCTCCAAGCACCGAGCAGACTGATTCATAGTCTCAGGTGCTGGAGTTAAGATGCCGGCTGCTGGTGACATCACAATGATGACAGCAGTCGCGATCCAGGAAGTGGGGGAGAGGGCATTTTCTGCCCTCTCCTCACCACCGAAGAGGTAGGGGGGGGCGATCGGAGGCCCCCCCAGTGAAGAGAAGACCCGGCGGGACGCAGCACGGCCACAGGTAAGCAAATGTAATTTTTTTTTTTTTTTTTACAGTTAGCAGCTGCTGCTACCGAAGCGGGGGGGGGCTATTCCGGGGGCTCTCCTGGAGCCATCCGACCCTCCACGGGGGATCGGATGGCACCAAATGAAAGAGTAGACCCGGCCGGATCCAACGAGGGGTCAGGTGAGTATTTTTCATTTTTATTTTTTAAACTAGCAGCGGGGAAATTCGAGCACATAACGCCTACGGGCTTGGCACTTAAGGCCCAGCCAAGCCAGCACGTAGGTGTTACGTGCTTGGCACTTAAAGGGTTAATTGGTAAATGAGAGAGCGCGTCCTGCAATTTATAAATTGTGACATTTTGAACTGTTGTCCTGTTTCTAAGTTCACCACAACATCAGTTTTATCCATAAAGCAACAAATGGAACAATTACCACACGGGACACACCCACTTATGGCCATTTAGCTGCAATATAATGGCTACAGCACAGCTTGTCCCTAAGATTTGGGGGACGTCTAGAAGTAATCAAAGCTCGTGGTCCTACGAAAGGGGAAAGTGCAGGATCATTACTTAGGATGGACCAGTGGGTTGAGATAATATTTCTAACCCTATGCCATTGTTTATGGAAGTCCATTACTAATCTTATGCCTCCACCCTCCTTGATCCTTGCATTATTTACCTTTTCGCCCTTGCTATTCCTGGGCTCCAGGGTCTGAGCTCGCTTGGTTTCCTTCGCCTTACGATAGGCTTTTCCCACTATCCTGTCTGGATAGCCTCTGTCTTTGAATCTGTTTGCCAGATCCCTGGCTTGGTTCTTAAAATCTTCAATCCTGGAACAATTCCTCCGAGCCCGGAGAAATTGGCCTATTGGAATCCCATCCTTCACATGCCGCACATGTGCACTTTCATAATCCAGGAGGCTGTTTACCGAGGTGGATTTTCTAAATAAATTGGTGTTGATTGTTCCATCCTGCTCTAAGGTAATCATCAGATCCAGGAATGTTACCTCTTTACATGAGATCTCATAGGTCAGTTTGATGTTCATATCATTTCGATTTAAGGTATCAAGAAACTCATGGCAGCTCTCAATGGGGCCCTGCCAAAAGAGAAGAACATCGTCAATGTAGCGGTGCCACCCCAAAATAGCAGGGTGGCACCGCTCAAATTCCGAAAAAACAACATTTTCTTCCCACCACCCCAAGAAAAGATTAGCTATTGATGGGGCGCACTTGGCCCCCATTGCTACTCCCAAAGTTTGTCTGAACACCTGTCCATTAAAGGTAAAGATGTTATGGCTTAGGACAAAGTCCAATAGCCTCAGGATAAAATCGTGTAGCGGCTCTCTATCCTTGGACTCTTTGCTCAGGAAATAGCGTACTGATCTAATCACCAATTGATGCGGTATAATTGTGTATAGCGATTCCACATAACAGGTCACTAGGCAAGTACCTTGGGGTAGGTGTAAGTTTTCCAATTTTCTAAGTAGGTCTCCTGTATCTTTGATGTAGGAGTTGAGGCTGGTCACGTGAGGCTGGAGAAACAAATCGATGAAGGTGCATGAAGGTTCCAACAGGCTCCCTATTCCTGCCACAATGGGTCTACCCGGGGGAGAAGATAAGATTCTTATGAATCTTTGGCAGCACATAAAAGGTGGGCATAATAGGATGTGTCACCGAAAGATATTTAAATTCCTGCATATCAATGACACCCTCCTCTTTGGCAGTGAGTAGTAGCCCATCTAGTTCAGCTTTGTCCTCCTGAATAGGATTTTTGGACATTTTTTGGTAATAACGCGTATCCCCAACCTGACGATTAACTTCTCTCACATAGTCTGTGGTCTGCCACACCACTACATTACCCCCTTTGTCTGCCTCTTTCACTGTTATTGTTGGATTAGAACTCAGATCCCGTAGGGCTTGTAATTCTGCCCTTGTGAGGTTCATTCTTCCATGCATTGGTTCTAATTTTTTTTTTTTCATCAATATTTTTATTGAAGATATAGGAGTACATAACATTACACTTATATTTTATAAGTTATGTGGAGCATATAACCACACCCAAGAGGGTGTCAACACATACACAAATAGGAAACAGAGTCTCCAATTGCAAGGTGTAAGATGCGTGTAGCAAAGTACCACACACCTTAGAAGAGAGAATGGGAGGTTAGAATGTAGGAGATAGGGGGGAAAAGAGGGGGGAAAGAATTCGGGGGTGGGTGTCCAGCCGCCTGCAGGTGTGAGTAGTGATCACCAGGTCACTGAGATATGAGAAGAGAACAGTCAAAATTTTTAGGGTGAAAGTGTGCGATCCAACCCTCTCAGGTGGTTAGGAAGGGAGCAAGGTCACCTCACATCGAGGCTGCCATCTTCTCAAAAAACATGACTTCGTTGATGCGAGGAACCAGACTTCCACTAGGAATCGTCTTCTTCCAAGAACGTGCTATGATAAGTTTAGCGGCCATAAGGATATGTCTGATAAGTTCAAATTGTGATCTTGTACAACTGGGGGGTTTCAAATTAAGTAGGGCAAGTTGAGGTGAGAGGGTCAAGTGTAGACCAGTTGCTCTCCTTAAAAGGTAAAAGACCTTAGCCCAAAAGTGACGGGCCACCCTGCACTCCCACCATATATGGATATATGTACCCTGTAGGCGGCAATCTCTAAAACACTCCAGTGGGTAAGAGGGGCAAAATCTGTGGATCTTATCCGGAACTAGGTACCATCGGAGTAAGACTTTAATATTAACCTCCTGGGCGCCCGTATTCAGGAACCACGAAAATGAGTTCCGCCATGCAATTTTCCATTCCCTAGGCGATATGTTTACACCGAGGTCCGCTTCCCAATTGTTTGTGTAGGTTGGAAGAGGCGCCTCCTCTAAGTCATTCAACTTCCTGTAGACCATGGCAATCATTCCCTTCCCAAGAGGTTGTGATCCACAAGCAAACTCAAATGACGAAGATGGACCTTTGGTACCTCCCGTTCTAGACTTGGTGGATATGTAGTGGGATATTTGCAAGTAGCAGAGATATTCCCTGTTCGGGATGTCTCTAAGGGATTGGAGCTCGGGAAATGTTAAAATTCCCCTATGAGAGACAAGATCTTTATTCCTAGTTAAATTCTGTGATTTCCACCAACTAAATGAGCCAGGTTCCAGGTAAGCCGGGAGAAATTCAGGATTATCTAGGATCGAAAGAAGGGGAAGCAAGGGGGAGGTGAGGTGGCCCTTGGATCTGTTAATTTTCCAAACTCTAAGAGAATGCTTCAAGACCGGATTGTCAATACCCTTGTAAGCTACTGGGGGCAGTCATAATAAATTTGAAATGGCAGTCGGGGTACAACTGGCCTGCTCGATGTCTACCCATAGTGGTCTATCCTCTCCAGCATGAATCGCAGCCATTTGCGCAATCTGGCATGCAGAATAATAGCGAGCTATATTAGGAACTCCAAGTCCTCCCTGCTGTTTGGATCTATACATTGTCATACGGTTAACTCTAGACCTTTGCTGACCCCAGATGAAGGAGTTCAAAGAGGATTGGAGACCCTTTAGACATACGGCCTTCACCGGTGCCGGCAGGACCCGAAAGGCGTAGAGTATTTTGGGAAGCCAAGACATTTTTACGGCAGCTTTTCTGCCGAGCCACGAAAGATGCATTTTAGCCCATGAAGTTAACAGGGAGCGGAGGTCTCTAAGAATAGCGGGATAATTGGCAGCATAGAGGGAGTCATAGTTTGCAGTCAGGCGGACACCTAAATATTTGATATGGCTCTCATGCCATGAAAAGTTAAAGGAGGCTTTAAGTGCAGACAGCGTACTGGCCGGGAGGGAGACGTTGAGGGCTTGGGAATTTGAGGGATTAATCTGCAGACCAGAAATCTTGTCGTCTAGGGTTTGCATAATCAACATAATAAAAGAGGACATATTTGATTCTATTTGTTAATCCTATAGGGGTGTACCCCATTGGACCCATATTTGTGGTCCATTACTAAAGTGATCACAATGTACATACAAACTATTGGAGAGTCACTTCCCGACTCCCAAGAAGGCAATCTATTATTCAGTATCCCAGGTATCTTCGGGCATCCCATGTTCAGAGGCAAGATATATATCTTTCAAAATGGTGTAATTTTACAGGGAGCCTGACAGCAGAGACACATCCATTTGTTGTTACTGCACTTTCATCCAGAGACCATTATGGTGCCAGGTTGTATTTTATCCATCCTCATTCTTGGAGACTCTTCTGCTGACCTCCTCACATGATGACCGATAGGAACCTACAAGAAAAAACATAACCACTTAACATCATTATACTGTGACATTCAACACCAAGATTCAAATCCTTGTGTAAAAATTATATATAAAAATAGTCAGAATGGTCCAATGTGATCAGTGCCACCAAACAAATGCAAAAGACTATTGTTCCGGCGCCGATCATTAAGTGGGGTTACAAGCGCCTGACAGGGAGAGCGGATCGGGTGGGACGCATGCACTCCAAATAGTGAATATATCCTCGCACGTTTTAACACCAGCTGAAATGTCAGTATTATCGCGGGGTTTATCGTTTGCACCAACTAAGAGTATGGACAAATTTGCTCTAATCAAAGATATTGACCTTTTTTGCAGAAAGGTTTTACTGAGGAAGCACTTTGGTACACGTCAAGTAGGTGAAGATCAGATTACATTGGGACCAGAGGACCGGGAGGCACTATTGGGTCTCCAGGCGCTTCTGCAGGAACAAGATCCCACACTCCCCTTGGACCCCTCACTGGTGAGAAATCATAGCGGGCTGAAACGCCCTTCCACGTTTTGTCCCACTCTGGGATCCTCACCGTCTGTGCAGGTGTTTTTTGATCCGATAGTGAGGGAAATCATCAAATTAGACACCACTGAATTCTGCGTGTACCTTCCCAAGTGCCTATGTGGACTAGCATACATTGGTAAAACGATTGGTCCCTTTAAAAGGAGGTTTCAACAACATCGCAGTGATATTAGAACTAACATTAGGAAATGAAACAGCGGGGAACCTGTTGATTATGAGAAGCCAGTGGCGGCCCATTTTGTGAAGCGCAAACACCAAGTCCACAAACTTAGAGGCATGGTGATAGACCATATAGAAAAACCACTGAGGGGAGGTGACAGGAACCTCCGCCTATTGCAGAGAGAAGCATATTGGATCCATAGACTGGACACAGTGCAACCAAAAGGGCTTAACACTACCACAGGCTTCTCACGCTTTCTTGAAAGACGCTAACCATATACAGCATAATATAAATGTCCTCCTGCCTCCCTGTTCTACCCCATCCCCCCCACCCAAACAACCCCCCCTATTCCCCCCATCCTTCCCTTCCCCCCTTCCCCCCATCTCCCCTAACCTATCCTTGCCCTACCCAGAGGGGGTATAAACACAGACTAGCCATTTATAATATCACTAGATGTTGTATGTGAAGGATTCAATCCCAAATTGGGTATATTTTAGTTTTGAGATCCTCATTTTTGTGATCCCTATTTTGTGATCCTGATTTTTGTGATCCCTATTTTTGCGATCCCAATTTTTTTTCCTGATAGTGCACCTAGGGTTGGTCCTTATCCCTGAGCCGTAATGGCTCTCACTGCCACCCAGGCAGTAACCGCCAGGCGAGGAATCTGGATCCTGCTTGCTCCAACGACAGAGGCAGTTGTCGGAGCCCACAGCCTAAATGACGGGCTCGGCCGCTGCTCTATCACTTAGAGCGGAGCACGGATTGGCTCCCCGCGGCAAGGACGTCACTGGTAGCCGGGCAGTATTCCGGGTCCGACTGATGAGGAAGCGTTCCCCGAGTGCAGGCGAAGAGCGACGACACAGGTTGCCTAGCAACCCGTCCGTCAGCGGATTGGCAGTGACAGAAGCCCCGCTCGACATTATTATGTATAAGCAGGGCCGGAGGGGGGTGTATACCAACCGTGCGCATCAGCACTATACAGGACGAAAAAACAGATTGGACACTGACCTGCTGATGTAATTGATGATGTCAGGCGGGGTTTTGGCGACATTTACAGGTCAAATAGTAAGTGGAATTTTTTAATCTGCTCTGAATTTGTTCTTGTGTGTCCCTGATGAAGGGGTATCAACACCCCGAAACGTTGGACGTATGGATGCATATTGGCGCAAACTAGTGGATGGAATTTGAATACTGCATGTATATATATTTTTTGCACAATACAAGCAAATCTGGTAATGACGAGTGCTGGCTTTCATTTGACATATGTTACGCGGCGCCACCGCTAGCCACTGTAACCGACCATACTGATTTGGGTAAGAGCGCCTCTGCCAATACACATTGATATATAAATGGCCCCTACAAAAAATATGGGGGAACACTATTTCATGTAAAATCTTCTCTAAGGACAAGGGGGCGCTGCCTTCGATTGGAAAAAAAGAAATTTAGTCTCTGCAGGCGACAATAATTTCTTACCATAAGAACTATAAATCTATGGAATAGCCTCCCCCAGAAGCTTGTTACAGCATCAACCGCTGACAGCTGCAAATAAGGATTAGATGCTTATTTAGAAGAAAATAACATTAACTGTTACTATTAGCAGTTATCAGTAAAAATAAATAAACAAATAAATAAAAATAAAATAAATAGCTTCCCCTATAAAATAAAAAATAACTTCCTCTACCCCAACACCCTTGGTTGAACTTGATGGACATTTGTCTTTTTTCAACCGTATTAACTATGTAACTATGTAACTATGTAACTATGTAACTATATAACTATGTAACTATATAACTATGTAACTATATATCTATATAACTATGTAACTATATAACTATATAACTATGTAACTATGTAACTATATATCTATATATCTATATAACTATGTAACTATATATCTATATAACTATGTAACTATATAACTATGTAACTATATAACTATGTAACTATATAACTATGTAACTATATATCTATATAACTATGTAACTATATAACTATGTAACTATATATCTATATAACTATGTAACTATATAACTATGTAACTATGTAACTATATATCTATATAACTATGTAACTATATAACTATGTAACTATGTAACTATGTAACTATGTAACTATATAACTATGTAACTATGTAACTATGTAACTATGTAACTATATATCTATATAACTATGTAACTATATAACTATGTAACTATGTAACTATGTAACTATATAACTATGTAACTATGTAACTATATAACTATGTAACTATATAACTATGTAACTATATAACTATGTAACTATATAACTATGTAACTATATAACTATATAACTATATAACTATGTAACTATATAACTATGTAACTATGTAACTATATATCTATATAACTATGTAACTATATAACTATGTAACTATATAACTATGTAACTATATATCTATATAACTATGTAACTATATATCTATATAACTATGTAACTATATAACTATGTAACTATGTAACTATATATCTATATAACTATGTAACTATATAACTATGTAACTATGTAACTATGTAACTATGTAACTATATAACTATGTAACTATGTAACTATATAACTATGTAACTATATAACTATGTAACTATATAACTATGTAACTATGTAACTATATAACTATATAACTATGTAACTATATAACTATGTAACTATATAACTATATAACTATGTAACTATATAACTATGTAACTATGTAACTATGTAACTATATAACTATATAACTATGTAACTATATAACTATGTAACTATATAACTATGTAACTATATAACTATGTAACTATGTAACTATATAACTATGTAACTATGTAACTATATAACTATGTAACTATATAACTATGTAACTATGTAACTATGTAAATATGTAACTATATAACTATGTAACTATGTAACTATATAACTATGTAACTATGTAACTATATAACTATATAACTATGTAACTATGTAACTATATAACTATATAACTATATAACTATGTAACTATATAACTATATAACTATGTAACTATGTAACTATATAACTATGTAACTATATATCTATATAACTATGTAACTATATAACTATGTAACTATGTAACTATATATCTATATAACTATGTAACTATATAACTATGTAACTATATAACTATGTAACTATATAACTATATAACTATGTAACTATGTAACTATATAACTATATAACTATATAACTATATAACTATGTAACTATATAACTATATAACTATGTAACTATGTAACTATATAACTATGTAACTATATATCTATATAACTATGTAACTATATAACTATGTAACTATGTAACTATGTAACTATATAACTATATAACTATATAACTATGTAACTATATAACTATATAACTATGTAACTATGTAACTATATAACTATGTAACTATATATCTATATAACTATGTAACTATATAACTATGTAACTATGTAACTATATATCTATATAACTATGTAACTATATAACTATGTAACTATATAACTATGTAACTATGTAACTATGTAAATATGTAACTATATAACTATGTAACTATGTAACTATATAACTATGTAACTATGTAACTATATAACTATATAACTATGTAACTATGTAACTATATAACTATATAACTATATAACTATGTAACTATATAACTATATAACTATGTAACTATGTAACTATATAACTATGTAACTATATATCTATATAACTATGTAACTATATAACTATGTAACTATGTAACTATATATCTATATAACTATGTAACTATATAACTATGTAACTATATAACTATGTAACTATATAACTATATAACTATGTAACTATGTAACTATATAACTATATAACTATATAACTATATAACTATGTAACTATATAACTATATAACTATGTAACTATGTAACTATATAACTATGTAACTATATATCTATATAACTATGTAACTATATAACTATGTAACTATGTAACTATGTAACTATATAACTATATAACTATATAACTATGTAACTATATAACTATATAACTATGTAACTATGTAACTATATAACTATGTAACTATATATCTATATAACTATGTAACTATATAACTATGTAACTATGTAACTATATATCTATATAACTATGTAACTATATAACTATGTAACTATATAACTATATAACTATGTAACTATATAACTATATAACTATGTAACTATGTAACTATATAACTATATAACTATGTAACTATGTAACTATGTAACTATATAACTATATAACTATATAACTATATAACTATATAACTATATAACTATGTAACTATGTAACTATGTAACTATATAACTATATAACTATATAACTATATAACTATATAACTATGTAACTATGTAACTATATAACTATATAACTATGTAACTATGTAACTATGTAACTATATAACTATATAACTATATAACTATATAACTATATAACTATGTAACTATGTAACTATGTAACTATATAACTATATAACTATATAACTATGTAACTATATAACTATGTAACTATGTAACTATATATCTATATAACTATATAACTATGTAACTATATAACTATATAACTATATAACTATGTAACTATGTAACTATATAACTATATAACTATGTAACTATGTAACTATATAACTATATAACTATGTAACTATGTAACTATATAACTATATAACTATGTAACTATGTAACTATATAACTATATAACTATATAACTATATAACTATATAACTATATAACTATGTAACTATGTAACTATATAACTATATAACTATATAACTATGTAACTATGTAACTATGTAACTATGTAACTATGTAACTATATAACTATATAACTATATAACTATATAACTATATAACTATGTAACTATGTAACTATGTAACTATGTAACTATATAACTATATAACTATATAACTATATAACTATATAACTATGTAACTATGTAACTATATAACTATATAACTATGTAACTATGTAACTATATAACTATATAACTATGTAACTATGTAACTATATAACTATATAACTATGTAACTATGTAACTATATAACTATATAACTATATAACTATATAACTATATAACTATATAACTATGTAACTATGTAACTATATAACTATATAACTATATAACTATGTAACTATGTAACTATGTAACTATGTAACTATGTAACTATATAACTATATAACTATATAACTATATAACTATATAACTATGTAACTATGTAACTATGTAACTATGTAACTATATAACTATATAACTATATAACTATATAACTATGTAACTATGTAACTATGTAACTATGTAACATAGTTACATAGTTACATAGTTATATAGTTACATAGTTACATAGTTACATAGTTACATAGTTATATAGTTACATAGTTACATAGTTACATAGTTATATAGTTATATAGTTATATAGTTACATAGTTACATAGTTACATAGTTATATAGTTATATAGTTATATAGTTACATAGTTACATAGTTACATAGTTATATAGTTATATAGTTATATAGTTACATAGTTATATAGTTATATAGTTACATAGTTACATAGTTATATAGTTACATAGTTATATAGTTATATAGTTATATAGTTACATAGTTACATAGTTACATAGTTATATAGTTATATAGTTATATAGTTACATAGTTATATAGTTATATAGTTACATAGTTACATAGTTATATAGTTATATAGTTACATAGTTACATAGTTATATAGTTACATAGTTACATAGTTATATAGTTACATAGTTACATAGTTATATAGTTATATAGTTATATAGTTATATAGTTACATAGTTATATAGTTACATAGTTATATAGATATATAGTTACATAGTTACATAGTTATATAGTTACATAGTTATATAGATATATAGTTACATAGTTATATAGTTACATAGTTACATAGTTATATAGTTATATAGTTATATAGTTACATAGTTACATAGTTACATAGTTACATAGTTACATAGTTACATAGTTATATAGTTATATAGTTATATAGTTATATAGTTATATAGTTATATAGTTACATAGTTACATAGTTACATAGTTATATAGTTATATAGTTACATAGTTATATAGTTACATAGTTACATAGTTATATAGTTACATAGTTACATAGTTACATAGTTATATAGTTACATAGTTACATAGTTACATAGTTACATAGTTATATAGTTATATAGTTACATAGTTACATAGTTATATAGTTATATAGTTACATAGTTATATAGATATATAGTTACATAGTTATATAGTTACATAGTTACATAGTTACATAGTTATATAGTTATATAGTTATATAGTTACATAGTTACATAGTTATATAGTTACATAGTTACATAGTTATATAGTTACATAGTTACATAGTTACATAGTTACATAGTTACATAGTTATATAGTTATATAGTTATATAGTTATATAGTTACATAGTTACATAGTTATATAGTTATATAGTTATATAGTTACATAGTTACATAGTTACATAGTTATATAGTTATATAGTTACATAGTTACATAGTTACATAGTTATATAGTTATATAGTTATATAGTTACATAGTTACATAGTTACATAGTTATATAGTTATATAGTTACATAGTTATATAGTTATATAGTTACATAGTTATATAGTTACATAGTTATATAGTTACATAGTTACATAGTTACATAGTTATATAGTTACATAGTTATATAGTTATATAGTTACATAGTTACATAGTTACATAGTTACATAGTTATATAGTTATATAGTTATATAGTTACATAGTTACATAGTTACATAGTTATATAGTTACATAGTTACATAGTTATATAGTTACATAGTTACATAGTTACATAGTTACATAGTTATATAGTTATATAGTTATATAGTTATATAGTTACATAGTTACATAGTTATATAGTTATATAGTTATATAGTTACATAGTTATATAGTTATATAGTTACATAGTTATATAGTTATATAGTTATATAGTTATATAGTTACATAGTTACATAGTTACATAGTTATATAGTTATATAGTTACATAGTTATATAGTTACATAGTTATATAGTTACATAGTTATATAGTTACATAGTTACATAGTTATATAGTTACATAGTTATATAGTTATATAGTTACATAGTTACATAGTTATATAGTTACATAGTTACATAGTTATATAGTTACATAGTTACATAGTTACATAGTTACATAGTTACATAGTTACATAGTTACATAGTTACATAGTTACATAGTTATATAGTTACATAGTTATATAGTTACATAGTTACATAGTTACATAGTTATATAGTTACATAGTTACATAGTTATATAGTTACATAGTTATATAGTTACATAGTTACATAGTTACATAGTTACATAGTTATATAGTTATATAGTTATATAGTTATATAGTTATATAGTTACATAGTTACATAGTTACATAGTTATATAGTTATATAGTTACATAGTTATATAGTTATATAGTTATATAGTTATATAGTTATATAGTTATATAGTTACATAGTTACATAGTTATATAGTTATATAGTTATATAGTTATATAGTTACATAGTTATATAGTTACATAGTTATATAGTTATATAGTTACATAGTTACATAGTTACATAGTTATATAGTTACATAGTTACATAGTTACATAGTTACATAGTTACATAGTTATATAGTTACATAGTTACATAGTTATATAGTTACATAGTTACATAGTTATATAGTTACATAGTTACATAGTTATATAGTTACATAGTTACATAGTTACATAGTTACATAGTTACATAGTTACATAGTTACATAGTTACATAGTTATATAGTTACATAGTTACATAGTTATATAGTTACATAGTTACATAGTTATATAGTTACATAGTTACATAGTTACATAGTTACATAGTTATATAGTTACATAGTTACATAGTTACATAGTTACATAGTTACATAGTTACATAGTTACATAGTTACATAGTTACATAGTTACATAGTTACATAGTTATATAGTTACATAGTTACATAGTTATATAGTTACATAGTTACATAGTTATATAGTTACATAGTTACATAGTTACATAGTTACATAGTTATATAGTTACATAGTTACATAGTTACATAGTTACATAGTTACATAGTTACATAGTTACATAGTTACATAGTTATATAGTTACATAGTTACATAGTTATATAGTTACATAGTTACATAGTTACATAGTTACATAGTTACATAGTTACATAGTTACATAGTTACATAGTTACACAGTTACACAGTTACACAGTTACATAGTTACATAGTTACATAGTTACACAGTTATATTGTTACATAGTTACATAGTTACATAGTTACATAGTTACATAGTTACATAGTTACATAGTTACATAGTTACATAGTTATATAGTTACATAGTTACATAGTTATATAGTTACATAGTTACATAGTTACATAGTTACATAGTTACATAGTTACATAGTTACATAGTTACATAGTTACATAGTTATATAGTTACATAGTTATATAGTTACATAGTTACATAGTTACATAGTTACATAGTTACATAGTTACATAGTTACATAGTTACATAGTTATATAGTTACATAGTTACATAGTTACATAGTTACATAGTTACATAGTTACATAGTTACATAGTTACATAGTTACATAGTTACATAGTTATATAGTTATATAGTTACATAGTTACATAGTTATATAGTTACATAGTTACATAGTTACATAGTTACATAGTTACATAGTTACATAGTTATATAGTTACATAGTTATATAGTTACATAGTTACATAGTTATATAGTTACATAGTTACATAGTTACATAGTTACATAGTTATATAGTTACATAGTTACATAGTTATATAGTTACATAGTTACATAGTTACATAGTTACATAGTTACATAGTTACATAGTTACATAGTTACATAGTTATATAGTTACATAGTTATATAGTTACATAGTTACATAGTTACATAGTTATATAGTTACATAGTTACATAGTTATATAGTTACATAGTTATATAGTTACATAGTTACATAGTTACATAGTTACATAGTTATATAGTTATATAGTTATATAGTTATATAGTTATATAGTTACATAGTTACATAGTTACATAGTTACATAGTTACATAGTTATATAGTTATATAGTTACATAGTTACATAGTTATATAGTTACATAGTTACATAGTTATATAGTTATATAGTTATATAGTTATATAGTTATATAGTTACATAGTTACATAGTTACATAGTTATATAGTTATATAGTTATATAGTTACATAGTTATATAGTTACATAGTTATATAGTTATATAGTTACATAGTTACATAGTTACATAGTTATATAGTTACATAGTTACATAGTTACATAGTTACATAGTTACATAGTTACATAGTTACATAGTTACATAGTTACATAGTTACATAGTTACATAGTTACATAGTTACATAGTTACATAGTTATATAGTTATATAGTTACATAGTTACATAGTTATATAGTTACATAGTTACATAGTTACATAGTTACATAGTTACATAGTTACATAGTTACATAGTTACATAGTTATATAGTTACATAGTTATATAGTTACATAGTTACATAGTTACATAGTTACATAGTTACATAGTTACATAGTTACATAGTTACATAGTTACATAGTTACATAGTTACATAGTTACATAGTTACATAGTTACATAGTTACATAGTTACATAGTTACATAGTTACATAGTTATATAGTTATATAGTTACATAGTTACATAGTTATATAGTTATATAGTTACATAGTTATATAGTTATATAGTTACATAGTTATATAGTTATATAGTTACATAGTTACATAGTTATATAGTTACATAGTTACATAGTTACATAGTTACATAGTTACATAGTTACATAGTTACATAGTTACATAGTTATATAGTTACATAGTTATATAGTTACATAGTTACATAGTTACATAGTTACATAGTTACATAGTTACATAGTTATATAGTTATATAGTTATATAGTTACATAGTTACATAGTTACATAGTTACATAGTTACATAGTTATATAGTTACATAGTTACATAGTTACATAGTTACATAGTTACATAGTTATATAGTTATATAGTTATATAGTTACATAGTTACATAGTTATATAGTTATATAGTTATATAGTTACATAGTTACATAGTTACATAGTTACATAGTTATATAGTTATATAGTTATATAGTTACATAGTTACATAGTTATATAGTTACATAGTTACATAGTTACATAGTTACATAGTAACTATGTAACTATATAACTATGTAACTATGTAACTATGTAACTATGTAACTATGTAACTATGTAACTATATAACTATGTAACTATATAACTATATAACTATGTAACTATATAGTTATATAGTTATATGTAACTATGTAACTATGTAACTATATAACTATATAACTATGTAACTATGTAACTATATAACTATATAACTATATAACTATGTAACTATGTAACTATATAACTATATAACTATGTAACTATGTAACTATATAACTATATAACTATGTAACTATGTAACTATATAACTATGTAACTATGTAACTATGTAACTATATAACTATGTAACTATGTAACTATATAACTATATAACTATATAACTATGTAACTATGTAACTATATAACTATGTAACTATGTAACTATGTAACTATGTAACTATATAACTATGTAACTATGTAACTATGTAACTATATAACTATGTAACTATGTAACTATGTAACTATATAACTATATAACTATATAACTATATAACTATGTAACTATGTAACTATATAACTATATAACTATGTAACTATGTAACTATATAACGATGTAACTATATAACTATGTAACTATGTAACTATATAACTATGTAACTATGTAACTATGTAACTATGTAACTATATAACTATGTAACTATGTAACTATGTAACTATGTAACTATGAGGCCGATTCATCAATAGCGCCAGGTAGCGACAGATGAGCGACTGAAGTATGGCGCTATGAGCGCCGCTAGCGTCAGCCGCGGGCGGTAGCGATTCGCTATAGCAGGCCTCCTCAGTCGCTACCTGGCGTTGTTGCGAACAACGCCTACATTGCTGAATATGATGTTGGCCCTCAGCTTTGTAGGCGCTGTCAGTCAGTGTGACCACGCTATTCTACACAGCGCCTGTTAGCTTTGCTGTGTCCTGGCCATCCAGTACCTTAAACACATTGCAACATTTGTTAAAAATTTAAAGAGTTTTTATTTTGTGTTGAAAAGGAAATTAAATTCAACCAGATATTCGAATATAAATGCAAAATAAAACATAATTAAACACATAGCCACAATTAATTTTTTTTTTTATTTGTTACATAAAAAGGAAATACAATTAAACCACCAATGAGAAAGAAAATGAAAATAAAAACAGAACAGAGAAAGAAAATGAAAATAAAAACAGAACAGAGAAAGAAAATGAAAATAAAAACAGAACAGAGAAAGAAAAGGAAAAGGAAAATAAAAACAGAACAGAGAAAGAAAAGGAAAATAAAAACAGAACAGAGAAAGAAAAGGAAAATAGAAAAGGAAAATAAAAACAGAACAGAGAAAGAAAAGGAAAATAAAAACAGAACAGAGAAAGAAAAGGAAAATAAAAACAGAACAGAGAAAGAAAAGGAAAATAAAAACAGAACAGAGAAAGAAAAGGAAAATAAAAACAGAACAGAGAAAGAAAAGGAAAATAAAAACAGAACAGAGAAAGAAAAGGAAAATAGAAAAGGAAAATAAAAACAGAACAGAGAAAGAAAAGGAAAATAAAAACAGAACAGAGAAAGTAAAGGAAAATAGAAAAGGAAAATAAAAACAGAACAGAGAAAGAAAAGGAAAATAAAAACAGAACAGAGAAAGAAAAGGAAAATAAAAACAGAACAGAGAAAAAAAAGGAAAATTAAAATAGGAATTAGAATGAAAAGGAAACTTACAACAGAATTAAACACATAGCCACATGTATATATATAATTATTTTTTTATTTTTACTCTAAAAAAAAATTAATAATAAAACAGAAATGAAATTGAAAATGAAAAGTCAAACAGAAATTCTAAAGCAAAGTAAAGTCCAGGAAAGTTTTGGAAAAGGAATTTAGGGATCATGGTGCATCTCTTTGTGCCTGAAAAAATAAGAAAAGTGCAGTTAGTATATATCTTTATAGTTGTTTTGTGGTTTCCCAAAAAAAAAGGCATAACTTGATAACCAACATTGGCGTCTTACACCCCCCTTAGAGTGGTTTGGGTCATCTTACACCCCCCTTAGAGTGGTTTGGGTCATCTTACACCCCCCTTAGAGTGGTTTGGGTCATCTTACACCCCCCTTAGAGTGGTTTGGGTCATCTTACACCCCCCCTTAGAGTGGTTTGGGTCATCTTACACCCCCCTTAGAGTGGTTTGGGTCATCTTACACCCCCCCTTAGAGTGGTTTTGGTCATCTTACACCCCCCTTAGAGTGGTTTTGGGTCATCTTACACCCCCCCTTAGAGTGGTTTGGGTCATCTTACACCCCCCTTAGAGTGGTTTGGGTCATCTTACACCCCCCTTAGAGTGGTTTGGGTCATCTTACACCCCCCTTAGAGTGGTTTGGGTCATCTTACACCCCCCTTAGAGTGGTTTTTGTCATCTTACACCCCCCCTTAGAGTGGTTTGGGTCATCTTACACCCCCCTTAGAGTGGTTTTGGGTCATCTTACACCCCCCCTTAGAGTGGTTTGGGTCATCTTACACCCCCCTTAGAGTGGTTTGGGTCATCTTACACCCCCCTTAGAGTGGTTTGGGTCATCTTACACCCCCCTTAGAGTGGTTTGGGTCATCTTACACCCCCCTTAGTGCGTTTTTTGGCTCTTTTGGATGGGAGGTCCAATACATTTAAACAGTAGTGCAGTACTTGCATTAGAGTGAAGGGTAGTTAGCTTACCGCAAAAAAAGAAGTGATCAGCCTTTCCCTTAGCTCATCGCCAGTCTGGGTGTCCTCACTTCTATCTGCGGGCAGGTTGGGGATTTCTGGCACCAGTGCTGTCTCCTCGGGGGCTTGGATTCGGTGACAAATACAAATGTTGTGTAGCACACAGCAGGCAAGGATGATCTTGGAAACCTTCTGTGGGCTGTAGAGCATCTCTCCTCCTGCCCGTGCCAAACAGAGAAAGCGTGCTTTCAGCAGGCCGATGGTTCTTTCCACAATGCTTCTGGTCTTGCGATGCGCTGCATTGTAGCGTTCATGGGCAGAGGTCCGTGGGTTTCTGACCGGAGTCATGACCCACGTTCTCTGCCCATATCCCTTGTCCGCTGTAGCAAAAACACAAGGAGAGAGACAGCAATTAGTACTAGTACATGTTTTTTGGTGGTAGTTTGGTTAAAATTGGCTTACTAGGCCACATATTAGCAAAATACATAGACATGGTTAATTTATTACCCAGTAGCCAGCCAGCTGGCATTTCGTTGTTATCAAACTTCCGGCACAGGACTGTCCGCTGCAAGACGTAAGAATCGTGGCATGAGCCGGGGAACCCCGATCTCACCGCCCGCAGCCTCATGTCCGGGTCACAGACCACCATGATATTAAACGAATGGAACTGCTTCCGGTTTCTGTAGGACAGCTCCTGTGCACGGGGAGGGCGGAAAGGGATATGTGTACCATCAACGCACCCTAGCACATTCGGGATCCCTCCCATCAGATAGAAAGCATGTTTTATTTTGGCAACCTCTTCCTCATCCTCAGGAAACTTGATGTAAATTGGGATTAAATCACAAATTGCCAGAACTACCTGGATTAGTATGCGGCTCATAGTAGCCTGGCTTATCCCGCTGAGGAGGGCTGAGGTTGCCTGGAAGGTCCCTCGTGCCAAAACATTCAGAGTGGCACACAGGCGTACTATGCCTGGAATGGAATGAGTGCGTTTGGTGGATGGCTTGATTTTGGTCTTAATCTGATCATATAGGGACTGTAGTGCAGCACGATTCAGACGGAAGCGGCTCCTGATCTGCTCGTCACTTAAGTCCCATACTGAAAGGCGGATTGCAAAGGAGCGGGGTGCCCTAAGCCTCACAACACCCCGCTCCCTTTCCTCCTGCTCTTTCAGCATACACATACATCCATCCACCCAGACACCATACATCACCCTCTTATCCATCACACACACTAAAGATATATACAAAAACAAAAATAAACAAAAAAAACAACTAACACACAACACACACACAAACAATCACACTACACACACACCCGCTACAATGCAGCTCACCACAAAACCAGAACTATAGTGGTCCAAACCACCAGCCTGCTGAAAACCAGCTTTCTAAGTTAAGCACAACCAAGAGGGGAGTTGCTGCACAGCCCACAAAAGGCCCCAAAATCAAGCCTCACTTGCTGTATGCTACACAATATTTGCAGATGCCACCCAAACCAAGCTCCTAAAGAAACAGCACTGATGTCAGAAATCACCCAACAAGCCACAGAGAGTGAGGACAGAAACCAGACAGAGGCTCAAATGAGCTAAGGGAAGCGAGCACAGCACCACACCACAGCCTTTGCCACAGTGTAAGAATAGCAGAAGCTAGAACATTCCTTCCTTTTATACTTCATTTTCTAAAGTGACAGGTCCGCTTTGCCGCCTTTTGCGTCGCTCTGCTAGTTCCGGGCGCCAATTAGCCGACCCAGGTGTGCGTAAAACAGAGTGCGCACGCGCACGCTAGTAGCGCTACTAGCGTACTTGAGCCGTAACTTGCGTGCATTAACGGACATGGGCCCAAAATCAGGTGGGGACCAATGAAAGGGAAGCTGTTTTTTTTTTAAATAGCCGTTAGGCTCAGCACATGTCACAAGGGTTTGAGATACATCAGTCCATTGTTGGATTTGGGTGTGTGTTGTTTGTTTAATGAGGTCTGTAATGAGTTAAGTGGCTAACACACATGCTTCTGTCAGTGCAGTGGAGGTGTGCCTAGAAGGAACTGGGCTGTATGTGTGAATCAATTAAGTGGGCTGCTTTTGGATTGGCTGTTAGAGCACATAAAACCTGCCCAAGCCTAAGAGATTGCGATGCCATTCTGTAGTGTGCATGCGTGCTTGTGGGGTGTTGATTTGTGTGTGTGTGCAGCTACAGGATGGAGCCAAATACAGGACATCTGCCGGCCACAGCAGGCCCGAGTAGGAGTTTGGTGGGTGCTGTGCGCAGACCTCCCTTACGGAAAAGGGCACAGCCTGAAGGTGGGGCAGCACCCCAGGCTAAGCGCCCAGGTGCCAAGAGGGAGCCTGAATTTAATTTGGCTGAGAATAATCATCTTGTGCGCCTGACACTTGCGAAATGGGAGCTGATATTTGGCACCCAAAGCAAGTCCCTAGGCAAACAAGAAAGAAGCAAACTGTGGGATGCCATTGGTGTGGAGCTTAGTAGCACAGCTCAACACCCACGTAGTGGCCCATCCTGCAGGAAACGCTTCTACACTTTGCGAGGGGCCCTTATGAAAAAGATGAATCACGATCTTGATGTGGACAGTGGGTTCATCCAGGCTCCAAAGAGTACCTACAGGCCGTATGAGGAGATGCTGAAGGCCAAAATCCCACTGGCTCGGCTGCAGGGTGTGGATCCTGGGGATGACACCACCGGTTGGGCTGAAGGTACATATTTTCTGGCTTTTACAATAACATAATGTTAATGTATGTGATTTGCATTTTTACATTCTGACCAACTAACAGTAGGACCTGTGAAGTATTACATTACAGCTCAAACATTTGTAACTTTTCTGTCTGTTGCTTTATGCATAGGTGCACATGCTGCTGTCCGGGATGTGGCTCAGGACACCCAAGCTCCTGCCCTTCCAGCAACCTCAAGGCTACCCCAGTCTGCCATTGAAGGTATTTACCCATAATTTGGTTGCTGGTTTTTTTATAAACAAATGGGTGTGGGAGCAGCTCAAACAATCAAGGTTTGCCCTGTTGAGTATTAATAATATGTGCCTGCGCCCTAATTGCACGCCCACTGTAACACTCACAGCAAGTAACTAACAAGGCCCTAACATGTGTAGATATGTAGGACGCCAGAGATGTGTAGCCATATATCGGCATATCAATGTGCGAGCCACACTTGGCTTGATTAGTCAATATTATTGAAAGAGCTGCTCACACACCTTAATGCATGTTGTATTTTGCAACGCACATTAGCTATGGCTCAATGTTGGTTTTATTTTGGCCTAGCTCCCATGCCCTTGGCCCCAGCATCTCCTCCGGATCCCACCTACTCTTTGGATGTCGGTAAGTGCATGTGTTCACCTTGCTTGATCCACTTTGACTCAAGTGCATGTGTCTCATTCGTCTTTTTTCTTGGTAGGCCAAGTGACTGGTTCATCTTTGGACCCCACTTCCGATGTTGCCGGTCAACAGGACCCTGTTGGTGTGTAGAGCAATACATAATGTATCCTTTATGCTGTTTAGGTTACACTGGTTCAATTTGGTTAGTCTACTAAGCTACATGTTAGCTTGGTAAACTTGAAGATGCCTCTTGGGAGTGCTGGTTGCCTCCCCAGGGTCAGTCTATTAGTTATTTGAGTGATAGCAATGTATATTTGCGGACATATTTTTAGCCAAACATTCCCTGTAGTAGTTTGCTGATTATTTAGAGACATTTTTTTTTTTTTGTAGTTGACCCGAATATCGGAAGTGGCTGTCCAGAAAGGGCCCCTCAAGTTCCAGCTGCCAGAGATGAGGGTAAGTGGTTTGGCCTTGCTCTAGTCTGTATTTTGGCTCTAATGTTGTGCCACTTGCTTCTGGCAACTTGTGTGTCCACATGTATTTTCAAGGTCCAAGCTCGAGTGAGGACCCCACTCCAGACATTTGGGATATTGCGGGTATGTTTAATTTAAGCAATGTTTATGATGAGATTTGCAGAAATTAGTGCGTCTTAGTCCTGTAACATACATGTTAACAATCTGAGTTTAACAGAGACCTTTGGTCTAGTGTGTATTTTTTTACTTTTTAGAGGTATGGCCTCGATAGCCTAACCAGGTTACATTAGAGTTTGGCCCACAGACCTACTAACCTGATTTTCCTGTTTAGCATATGCCAACTTGCCCGACATCTCGGATGTTGAATTGCGACTCTCTGGCAGCGATACCTCGAGCCTACCTGTGCGGGAGGACACGCAGGTAACATGGCTGATGTAGACGACCTCGAAACCCATTGGCATATTCGTGGGTAGTGGAAGAAGAAACATGTAACATTTCCTTTCATTGGTGTTTTGGCAGGAGGCGGAACCAGAACCCCAAGCTGGGACCTCTTCCCAAGTCCCATGTGGCCAAGCTTCAGAGGCTCAGACAAGGGTAAGTTGTATAGTGAGTGTTTATGGTAACTTTTGGGAGGGGCATAACTGCATTGGTTCTGTTTGACTAAAATGTGGTTTACTATTTGTTTAGCCTCCAACCACAGCAAGAGGAGGTGTGGCACCAACCAGTGCCGATTTCTACCAACTAGGGGTCCGGATGCTGGAGGACTACAGTCGCCAACAGCCGCGTGATGGAACTAATGTGCGCATTGCGGCGTTGGAAAATCAGGTGCTGATGTGTCAGCAACAAAATGAGGCCCTGCAGCGCCAGGTGGACCAGTTACGGCAAAACCTAATACAGAACCAGGACCTTGGTCGCCTGGCAAATGTTATCGAGCAATCTGTACAGCGCCAGGAAGAAGCAATACAGCGCCAGGCAGAAGCAATACAGCGGCAGGACCAAACTTTGTTGTTGCTACAACAGCTCATACAACAGCAGTCTATATTTTTTACTGCACTGTTGTCCCCCAACACCGCCCCTAGCAATGACTCCCAACCTCCCCGGCCACCCAGCCAAGAATATTAATTTGTAAACCTTTTTCTTATGATTTATGTAAATATATTTTTGAAAACCACCTCTAAATTGTGTTTATCCATACATGTGAAAGCGAAATACACAGTCATGGATGATTTGCTCAATCATCTCTAATATTATGCCACCATTTATGTGCCACATTAGTTAACATTGCTTACTATGGTGTAAACATGTACTGGCTCCAAATGGCTGCCTAATTTTAGACATAATGGTTTTTTACAATCTAAACCTATGCTGGTCAAGGAACAACACAGTTATTTGTTAAAAAAATTTTATTCAAAGAAATTGGCCCAACACGGCCAACATAGGCCAACCAAGCCACTAAAATTGGACATGGCAGCCATCCCCCCCACCCTAACGTCTCCGACGCCTCTTCATGGCCAGCAGCATCCCTTTCATCTGGCGGAAGGCCCGCCACAGTCTGCGATGCTGGCGTATACAAGCTGTAGAGATGTGATTAAAAATAATATATTAGAATTTGATTGGGAACTCAACATACACAGATGTAGCAATGTAATGTCAGTGTTTCTAACTTGCTAACACTCACATTAACATTGGTGAACAATGTGCCCCTAACATTTTAAATAAAAGTTTTAATATTGGCTTGAAAACATGTTAGGACCACATACCTTTACTCTTAAAGTGGACCAACACCCACAATATAGTTTCTCATGGGTTTTGGGCCACTTTGTTGTTGCTCACAGATCTGTTTTTCCCCTGATGTGTGTATACACACAGTAATCCATAGCCACTCACCTCTCCATGCTCCAACGTGATTGGCACAAAAAACGCACGCTAACGTCTATGCAGGGAACAGGAATGTACACTCCTCTTCCGCCGCCTCTTCACGCATGTCACTCTCTGGCTGCTCATGGGGACCTGGCGGCCATTCACAGCGGCCCAGGGGGGAAAAATGCACGTCTGGAGTGGTGCGCGGGAGCCAGCGGAAGATAAGTTCCGATAATTAGGGGTTTGCTTGGTGGGTTGGACCCGCGGTACCTGCACTTATCGTATGTTCCGCGGGGTGTTAGTTGTTAGTTGTTGGCAAATTAAATGTTTAATGCACATTAAACACCCTTGGTGTTGGGCCAGGTTAACTCTTGCAAATGTAATAATGTTTATGGCCAAGTAAGGACATTTATGTCTTTAGTCCCAGCCAAACATCAGTGCCTAAGGATGATGGAAGTTTGCCCTATAATGTTATGGGTAAACACCTAATCAGCCCCATTTGGTTGTCTATACGCCACAAATAGTCCGTATGTGTCCGTAACAAGAATGTGAGGCAACTATCAAGGATGGTGACTGGCATGTTGGATTATTGTCCAAACACATTTAACCTAGATGTGTGTGAAATTCACACATTGTTAAATTTAAAATTTCTACATATGTA
The DNA here is from genome assembly GCA_027917425.1 of Gastrophryne carolinensis. Lineage (NCBI taxonomy): Eukaryota > Metazoa > Chordata > Amphibia > Anura > Microhylidae > Gastrophryne > Gastrophryne carolinensis. The sequence goes on along the minus strand of CM051234.1, from coordinate 653,771,108 downwards.
ACTAGAAGAGAAATGTTTCAAAAGTATTTACCCATATGAATTTGGATGTACTCACCATCGCAGCTGTGGCGGTGGCCCATGCTGCTGGCCGTCCCTGGAGCTGGTGTGGGGAGGAGGAATTCTGCCTCCGTCTGCGTAGCGACATCTGTCCATAAAAAAACAAAATACAAAACAACATTTAGTGGAGCTATGACACCCGAAGTTTGGACATCAATCTGGTTATTGAGTCTTACCGCCCAAAAAAAAAACTTGTTTACATACATGTTAAACGATATTTGCTATATTCCTGGTCCATTAGTTAATGTGAAGTGTTTATGGTTGCCACATGTATCCATTATGAAAATCTGGCACTAACCTTTACATTGCAATGTAAATGACTCATTACCAATTTAATGGCTAATGTTACCAGTGTGCAACATGTGTTTGCCCTAACTACTTCACGTAAATTAACTATTGCTAGCACACATCATGGTGTGGCCAGAAACATAGGGGTGGTTGCCAGTTGGCTAGCACTGTAGTGTGGTTTGTGATGTTAATGTACATTAGCAAACCAGCTGAGACAATGGACCAGGAAACGTGTCTGTTAAAAGTGGTCCAAGACCCAGGATTGTGAATATTCAGTGTTTTAGTCTACTTTGGCAGAGCAACACAATTTTAGACCGCCACCGCCCCTGCCTTCCGCACATCACTCCTCCAGTGTGTGTGCACGCGCATGCCAGTATGAAACAGAGCGCAGGCGCACACACATCTCGAGTGCCACACAGGAGGCAGGGACAATGGCTTCTGCCACCCCCAAAGAGGGAAGTAGTTTGTGGTGTTTGGTTGGGGGGTGGCCCTGGGTGAGGGATGTGATTGGGCAGGGAAGGCGCCAGAATCCAAGCAATATCATTAATGTTTGTGGGTCCACTTTAAGCAATGACATAAATACCAAAATGAGCTGGCTAAAAACATACACTTACCACGACTATGCCCGAGGAGGATTTGACGCCAAAAATCCATGGAGGTGCCGCCTATATGATGCCCTGCAAATTACAGAGGAATGGCAAGGGCTAAGCACAAATGGTCAGATGAAACCTGTCACAGACTAACAATTAAAACATGTAAACTCACCAGGGGATGAAGCGCCACTTGAAGCCCAGGGAGGGCTCTGAGGAGGAGGCGGGGAGCCTCGGCTCCTCACACTCTGCTCAGAAGATCCACCAGGCAAAGGGCCACCCTCCTCCCTCTCACTCCCTGCTTGAGAGTGGCCCCTTGCCTGGTGAGAGTCCTCAGACTCAGAGTGTGAGGAGCTGAGGCTTGATCCAGCCTGCCCCCCAGCAGCACACTCCTCTGGGGCGTCATCCCCTTCCTCCCCTGGGTCCTCTAAATAGGACCCGCGGGAGGGACCCTCCCCCGATGACTCCCCCGAGTCCGCCTGCCTGGTTCGGGGGAGGAATCCCTTCCCACGTTTCCCCAGGGGAGGACGCTTATCTGTGTGGAGGGGGTGAAAGCAAATAATTAATATAAAGAGCAAAAAAGGACACAGCTTAGCAGATGATTCTGCACAAAGGCAAAAAAGAACATAAGCTTTAACTTACCTGATGCGTAGGCATCATATAGGCGGTACACGCCTTCTGGGTCCCGGCGCTTGAAATCAGACCATTTTTGCTGGATGGCCCGGATGGTCAGGTCGGTCTGGAAGCGCCGGGACACAGTGGCCTTCACCTCCATGGCAAGGCGTTTTTTAGCTCCTCGGGCATAGTCGTATTCGGCCAGGCAGAAGTCCTAGGAAAAGAAAAAAAAAAAACAAAAAAAATTAAATACATGACCTCAGAACAATGTCATAAACAGTTATACAGAGACAAGATCAAAGTGGACCCACACCCAGGATTTACATCATTCTGGGTTTGGGTGCACTTTTGTGGGCCACAACTATTGTGGGTGGGCCACTGTCTGCAACCCCCTTGGAAGGCCCCAAATACACCGCTGAGGACACTCCCACGTCACTCCGCAAGCCAAACACAGCGCTCCACGCCGGTGTGGTATGCGCATCCAAGGCCCTTGGGAGGTGCATACCAGCTCAGCTGTGTCTGCACGGCAAAGTACGCATGTGGCGTTTGACTCTAACAGGGAGTGCGCCTGCACACAAAATGAAAATATGTATGGCGCAGGGGTACACCCTGCTAGAGGTAAGCGCAATAGGCATCCGCAACTCACGCATGCACATATGGGACGGGGCAGAGCTAATTTTTAGGGCCCTCCAGGGGGGGGGGGGGCATCCAAGCAGGACATCCACAATGGGGATGCCCCATGTGGAGTGTTAAATTTTGGCCTAAAAACAATACAAATTCTGCCCCTATCCCCCCTGTGTGTTTATAAATTTTTAAGCTAAAAATACATAACTAAAATACTCACTTTCACAACCTGGCCATTTACCCGGCTATCCACCCGGGTGCGCCTTTGTTTCCTGGGCCCAGGAGGGGAATGGGTGGGAGGGGTGGTATTTGGGGAAGGTGAGGTAGGTGGGGGATGTGGGGGAGGGGTGGTGGGTCCGGAATCTGAGGAGGAGCTGGGGAGGCGCATTACTCGGCGTTTTGGAGCCATATTGGAAACGCTAAGGAGGAAACAGGAACCGGAAATGACGCTAGCGACATTAGACAAAAATTAAAAAAAACTATAAAAAAAACGCACCGCGCCCCAGCAACAAGCTATTCTCAGCTATGTGCAAGCTAAGTGGCGGAAAAACTAAAATGACGCTTGAAAACAAGCTAGTGGCATAAGCGCAAGACAGTTTTACCTTAAGGTGGCGTTGAAACGCAAAGGAGGATCCCGGAACCGGATATGACGCTAGCAACTGTGCTTCAAAATTCAAACACAAACATGCGCGTAGCAGGGACAAGCTAATATCAGCTATGTGCAAGCTAAGTGGCGGAAAAACATTAAAATGACGCTGCAAAACAAGCTATTGGCATAAGCGCTAGACATTTTTACCTTAAGGTGGCGTTGAAACGCAAAGGAGGATCCCGGAACCGGATATGACGCAAGCAACTGTGCTTCAAAATTCAAAAACAAACATGCGCGCAGCAGGGACAAGCTAATATCAGCTATGTGCACGCTAAGTGGCGGAAAAACATTAAAATGACGCTGCAAAACAAGCTAGGGGCAAAGGCGCAACGAATTATTAGCTTGATTTAGCAGGGGATTCTACATACTGTAATGCATAGGTCCTTCTAAAGCATACACCGTTGTGCTTAAATATACAGATCTTATTGCTTCACAAAGTCAACACACAATCTAACTAGACAACTACCTGAAAATGTGGCACACATGAGAATGCATAACGGGTTGTTATGAGCTGGTACGACTGAATGTTAATCCTGCAATATGTGGCCAGGCACGCTCACAACTACAGTGTATTCATTAACAACGACTGGGGTCGCGGGAAGTGAATTCCTTGCAAATGGCAGAAGGGCACATGTATGAACAGCACAGCGCCGCACAACGCAGCGCAGCGAGGCACAGCGACGCTAGCGCCGCCACATAGCGAATTCAAACAGCGACTGCACAAACACTGACCAACACAGATTCATCAAGGACAGGGCTGCCGAATAGCTTGGGCGCTGACAATTTCTAAGAGCGAACGTGACCGCCCAAACTGACAGGCTACAAAATAGCTTTACAAGCCCCGTTTTTGTGGGAAACCAGCGATTTTGAGGCCAATGAGTTTGGGTGGAGGAGATGCAATTCCCATGTCACTCACAACATTACATTGTGAAAAATAAAAAAAAAATCTAATACATATAAATAACCAGCAAGATTCATAAAACATATCAATATAAACATGTGTTGAATTTTGTACCAAAGAAAAAAACCCCAAAACCACTAAAAACAATCATTGCAGCGTCTGCCATTGAAATGTATGGGAGAGCGGCAGGTAGCGCCAGGTAATACGTGTCGCTGTGAAGGAATTTGCAGCGGCGCTGTTCGGGCCAGCCGGCTTCATGATGAATGCCGCGCTAGCCGTCACTCTCGCCGGCGCTAGCCTCATTTAGCTTGATAAATGCGTCATTGTGACCGCCGCCGGGCGTACTTGAGTCGGTAGTCGCCGTTAGCTGCCGCTACCTGGCGCTCGTCAGACACTACCTGGCGCTATCGCTTGATGAATAAGGGCCTATGTAACTATATAACTATATAACTATATAACTATATAACTATATAACTATATAACTATGTAACTATATAACTATATAACTATATAACTATATAACTATGTAACTATATAACTATATAACTATGTAACTATGTAACTATGTAACTATATAACTATATAACTATGTAACTATATAACTATGTAACTATGTAACTATGTAACTATGTAACTATGTAACTATGTAACTATGTAACTATGTAACTATATAACTATGTAACTATGTAACTATGTAACTATGTAACTATATAACTATATAACTATATAACTATATAACTATGTAACTATATAACTATATAACTATATAACTATATAACTATGTAACTATGTAACTATGTAACTATGTAACTATGTAACTATGTAACTATGTAACTATGTAACTATGTAACTATGTAACTATATAACTATGTAACTATGTAACTATGTAACTATGTAACTATATAACTATATAACTATGTAACTATGTAACTATGTAACTATATAACTATGTAACTATGTAACTATGTAACTATGTAACTATGTAACTATGTAACTATATAACTATGTAACTATGTAACTATATAACTATATAACTATATAACTATATAACTATGTAACTATATAACTATATAACTATATAACTATGTAACTATGTAACTATATAACTATGTAACTATGTAACTATGTAACTATGTAACTATGTAACTATATAACTATATAACTATGTAACTATGTAACTATGTAACTATGTAACTATGTAACTATGTAACTATGTAACTATGTAACTATATAACTATGTAACTATGTAACTATGTAACTATGTAACTATATAACTATATAACTATATAACTATATAACTATGTAACTATGTAACTATATAACTATATAACTATATAACTATGTAACTATGTAACTATGTAACTATATAACTATGTAACTATGTAACTATGTAACTATGTAACTATGTAACTATGTAACTATGTAACTATGTAACTATATAACTATATAACTATATAACTATGTAACTATATAACTATGTAACTATGTAACTATGTAACTATATAACTATATAACTATGTAACTATGTAACTATATAACTATGTAACTATGTAACTATGTAACTATGTAACTATGTAACTATGTAACTATATAACTATATAACTATGTAACTATGTAACTATATAACTATATAACTATATAACTATGTAACTATATAACTATGTAACTATGTAACTATATAACTATATAACTATATAACTATGTAACTATGTAACTATGTAACTATATAACTATGTAACTATGTAACTATGTAACTATGTAACTATGTAACTATATAACTATATAACTATGTAACTATGTAACTATATAACTATATAACTATGTAACTATGTAACTATATAACTATATAACTATGTAACTATATAACTATATAACTATGTAACTATGTAACTATGTAACTATGTAACTATATAACTATGTAACTATGTAACTATGTAACTATGTAACTATGTAACTATATAACTATGTAACTATGTAACTATATAACTATATAACTATATAACTATGTAACTATATAACTATATAACTATGTAACTATGTAACTATATAACTATGTAACTATGTAACTATATAACTATGTAACTATGTAACTATGTAACTATGTAACTATATAACTATATAACTATATAACTATGTAACTATATAACTATATAACTATGTAACTATGTAACTATGTAACTATGTAACTATGTAACTATGTAACTATGTAACTATGTAACTATGTAACTATATAACTATGTAACTATGTAACTATATAACTATATAACTATATAACTATATAACTATGTAACTATATAACTATATAACTATGTAACTATGTAACTATGTAACTATATAACTATATAACTATGTAACTATGTAACTATATAACTATGTAACTATGTAACTATGTAACTATGTAACTATGTAACTATGTAACTATATAACTATATAACTATATAACTATGTAACTATGTAACTATGTAACTATATAACTATGTAACTATGTAACTATATAACTATATAACTATATAACTATGTAACTATATAACTATATAACTATGTAACTATGTAACTATATAACTATGTAACTATGTAACTATATAACTATGTAACTATGTAACTATGTAACTATGTAACTATATAACTATATAACTATATAACTATGTAACTATATAACTATATAACTATGTAACTATGTAACTATGTAACTATGTAACTATGTAACTATATAACTATGTAACTATGTAACTATATAACTATGTAACTATGTAACTATATAACTATATAACTATATAACTATGTAACTATGTAACTATATAACTATATAACTATGTAACTATGTAACTATGTAACTATGTAACTATGTAACTATGTAACTATATAACTATGTAACTATGTAACTATGTAACTATGTAACTATGTAACTATGTAACTATATAACTATATAACTATATAACTATGTAACTATGTAACTATGTAACTATATAACTATGTAACTATGTAACTATGTAACTATGTAACTATGTAACTATGTAACTATGTAACTATGTAACTATGTAACTATATAACTATATAACTATATAACTATGTAACTATATAACTATGTAACTATATAACTATATAACTATATAACTATGTAACTATGTAACTATGTAACTATATAACTATGTAACTATGTAACTATGTAACTATGTAACTATGTAACTATGTAACTATGTAACTATGTAACTATGTAACTATGTAACTATGTAACTATGTAACTATGTAACTATGTAACTATATAACTATGTAACTATGTAACTATGTAACTATATAACTATGTAACTATGTAACTATATAACTATATAACTATATAACTATATAACTATGTAACTATATAACTATATAACTATGTAACTATGTAACTATGTAACTATATAACTATATAACTATGTAACTATGTAACTATATAACTATGTAACTATGTAACTATGTAACTATGTAACTATGTAACTATGTAACTATATAACTATATAACTATATAACTATGTAACTATGTAACTATGTAACTATATAACTATGTAACTATGTAACTATATAACTATATAACTATATAACTATGTAACTATATAACTATATAACTATGTAACTATGTAACTATATAACTATGTAACTATGTAACTATATAACTATGTAACTATGTAACTATGTAACTATGTAACTATATAACTATATAACTATATAACTATGTAACTATATAACTATATAACTATGTAACTATGTAACTATGTAACTATGTAACTATGTAACTATATAACTATGTAACTATGTAACTATATAACTATGTAACTATGTAACTATATAACTATATAACTATATAACTATGTAACTATGTAACTATATAACTATATAACTATGTAACTATGTAACTATGTAACTATATAACTATGTAACTATGTAACTATATAACTATGTAACTATGTAACTATGTAACTATGTAACTATGTAACTATGTAACTATATAACTATATAACTATATAACTATGTAACTATGTAACTATGTAACTATATAACTATGTAACTATGTAACTATGTAACTATGTAACTATGTAACTATGTAACTATGTAACTATGTAACTATGTAACTATGTAACTATATAACTATATAACTATATAACTATGTAACTATATAACTATGTAACTATATAACTATATAACTATATAACTATGTAACTATGTAACTATGTAACTATATAACTATGTAACTATGTAACTATGTAACTATGTAACTATGTAACTATGTAACTATGTAACTATGTAACTATGTAACTATGTAACTATGTAACTATGTAACTATGTAACTATGTAACTATGTAACTATGTAACTATGTAACTATATAACTATATAACTATATAACTATATAACTATGTAACTATGTAACTATATAACTATATAACTATATAACTATGTAACTATGTAACTATGTAACTATGTAACTATGTAACTATGTAACTATATAACTATGTAACTATGTAACTATGTAACTATATAACTATATAACTATATAACTATATAACTATATAACTATATAACTATATAACTATGTAACTATGTAACTATGTAACTATGTAACTATGTAACTATGTAACTATGTAACTATATAACTATGTAACTATGTAACTATATAACTATGTAACTATGTAACTATATAACTATATAACTATATAACTATATAACTATGTAACTATATAACTATGTAACTATGTAACTATGTAACTATATAACTATGTAACTATGTAACTATGTAACTATATAACTATGTAACTATGTAACTATGTAACTATGTAACTATGTAACTATGTAACTATGTAACTATGTAACTATGTAACTATATAACTATGTAACTATGTAACTATGTAACTATGTAACTATGTAACTATGTAACTATATAACTATGTAACTATGTAACTATGTAACTATATAACTATATAACTATGTAACTATGTAACTATATAACTATGTAACTATATAACTATATAACTATGTAACTATGTAACTATGTAACTATATAACTATGTAACTATGTAACTATGTAACTATGTAACTAGGGGCCTTATTTATCAAGGGCTAGCGCAAGGTAGTGTCTGACGAGCGCCAGGTACCGCCAGCTAACGGCGGCTACCGACTCAAGTACGCCCGGCGGCAGTCACAATGACGCATTTATCACGCTAAATGAGGCTAGCGCCGGCGAGAGCGTCAGCTAGCGCGGGATTCATCATGTAGCCGACTGCAACGAACAGCGCCGCTGCTAATCCCATCACAGCGCCAGGTATGACCTGTCGCTCCCTGGCGATGTCCAATGCATTTCAATGGAGCAATCTTTAATTAATCATAATTAATTCCTATTAATGTTTATTTTTTTTTTTTTAATGTCAAAGATTCTGTGACCACTTCTGCAATGTTTTTGAAGGTAAAGAAAAAAGAAAAAAAATTTGTGCAGAATTGATATTACAGGTCTGATATTAATGTATTCATATTACAAAATGTTTATAAAAACTTGTATAATTTTACAATCAAAAAATATGGTTGTTTGGGGGTTAAAAACTATTTTACACCCATCGCCGCCAGCGCTCTGGGGTTTAAACAAGGAATTCACAGCGCGAAAAAATTCGGAGCGCGTTTTGTTAATGAATCTGCAGCAAGCCGTTCGCTCTGGCCATTCGTTGTCAGGCGCACCCATACAACGCTGAACCTGTGAAACAGCGACCCCCCAGTCCGTATTCAACATTACCGCACACCGACTGAGTCGCTGTCAACAAGCAAACCCCGGCCAAGCACAGCGAATACTAGCTGGCGCTGAGAAAATCACGCTACTGGCGCTCATCTGTCGCTACCTGGCGCTATTAATGAATCGGCCTCAAAGTAACTATGTAACTATATAACTATATAACTATGTAACTATGTAACTATATAACTATATAACTATGTAACTATATAACTATGTAACTATATAACTATATAACTATATAACTATGTAACTATGTAACTATGTAACTATATAACTATGTAACTATGTAACTATGTAACTATGTAACTATGTAACTATGTAACTATATAACTATGTAACTATGTAACTATATAACTATATAACTATATAACTATGTAACTATATAACTATGTAACTATGTAACTATGTAACTATATAACTATATAACTATATAACTATATAACTATGTAACTATGTAACTATATAACTATGTAACTATGTAACTATGTAACTATGTAACTATATAACTATATAACTATGTAACTATGTAACTATATAACTATATAACTATATAACTATATAACTATGTAACTATATAACTATGTAACTATGTAACTATATAACTATATAACTATATAACTATGTAACTATGTAACTATATAACTATGTAACTATGTAACTATGTAACTATGTAACTATATAACTATGTAACTATGTAACTATGTAACTATATAACTATATAACTATATAACTATATAACTATGTAACTATATAACTATATAACTATGTAACTATGTAACTATGTAACTATATAACTATATAACTATGTAACTATGTAACTATGTAACTATGTAACTATGTAACTATGTAACTATGTAACTATGTAACTATGTAACTATGTAACTATATAACTATATAACTATATAACTATGTAACTATGTAACTATATAACTATATAACTATGTAACTATATAACTATGTAACTATGTAACTATGTAACTATATAACTATATAACTATATAACTATATAACTATGTAACTATGTAACTATATAACTATGTAACTATGTAACTATGTAACTATGTAACTATATAACTATATAACTATGTAACTATGTAACTATATAACTATATAACTATATAACTATATAACTATGTAACTATATAACTATGTAACTATGTAACTATATAACTATATAACTATGTAACTATGTAACTATGTAACTATATAACTATGTAACTATGTAACTATGTAACTATGTAACTATATAACTATGTAACTATGTAACTATGTAACTATATAACTATATAACTATATAACTATATAACTATGTAACTATATAACTATATAACTATGTAACTATGTAACTATGTAACTATATAACTATATAACTATGTAACTATGTAACTATGTAACTATATAACTATGTAACTATGTAACTATGTAACTATGTAACTATGTAACTATATAACTATATAACTATGTAACTATGTAACTATGTAACTATATAACTATGTAACTATGTAACTATGTAACTATATAACTATGTAACTATGTAACTATGTAACTATGTAACTATGTAACTATATAACTATATAACTATGTAACTATGTAACTATATAACTATATAACTATATAACTATGTAACTATATAACTATGTAACTATATAACTATATAACTATATAACTATGTAACTATGTAACTATGTAACTATATAACTATGTAACTATGTAACTATGTAACTATGTAACTATGTAACTATGTAACTATGTAACTATATAACTATGTAACTATGTAACTATATAACTATATAACTATATAACTATGTAACTATATAACTATGTAACTATGTAACTATGTAACTATGTAACTATATAACTATGTAACTATGTAACTATGTAACTATGTAACTATGTAACTATGTAACTATGTAACTATGTAACTATATAACTATGTAACTATGTAACTATGTAACTATATAACTATATAACTATGTAACTATGTAACTATGTAACTATATAACTATGTAACTATGTAACTATATAACTATATAACTATGTAACTATGTAACTATGTAACTATGTAACTATGTAACTATGTAACTATGTAACTATGTAACTATGTAACTATGTAACTATGTAACTATGTAACTATGTAACTATGTAACTATGTAACTATGTAACTATATAACTATGTAACTATGTAACTATGTAACTATGTAACTATGTAACTATGTAACTATGTAACTATGTAACTATGTAACTATGTAACTATATAACTATATAACTATGTAACTATGTAACTATGTAACTATATAACTATATAACTATATAACTATATAACTATGTAACTATATAACTATGTAACTGTTAGGGCGAGCGCTGCGTCTTCCCCGCGCAGCGCCCCCCTCCGTGCCTCTCCTCGGGCGAGCGCTGCGTCCCCTTCCTGCAGCGCTCCCCGCTTCACCGCCATCCGGGCGTCTGCTGCTGGCCCCCCTGGCTGCGGTTCCCCCTTACCTGGTCCCCGCGCTTCCTCCTCTGACCGGCATGGCCGCCGGCTTCCTCCTTCTGTGTCTGTTCCGTCTTCCCTGCGCGCACGTCCCCGGCCACTAGGGGGCGCTCGCGTCAACCTCCTCAGATTTAAAGGGCCAAGGCCCTGTTAATTGGTCTCTGCCATCCAATCCCTTTTTGGCGCTTCCTATAAATTAAACCCTGCCTTACTTCCTGTGCCGGATCTTCGGTGTTGTTCCCTGAATGATTATCGCTGTATTGCTTGATTCCTCGTGTATGACCTCGGCTCTCCTATTGACCTTCGAACCTGTGCTGCCCGTCCCGACCTCGGCTTGTCTCACCGCTATTGAACCCGCGCTGCCAGTCCCGACCTCGGCTTGTCTCACCGCTACTGAACCCGCGCTGCCAGTCCTGACCTCGGCCTTCTCCCCCGACCACTGTTTGTCTCTGCTGCACGTCACTTCAGCAGTTTGTGGAACTGTGCCGCTGTTGGGGGGTAGCGACCTGGGAGTCACCTGCCGCACAAGACCATCCCGCCTTGCGGTGGGCTCTGGTGAAAACCAGTGGCTCCTTAGACTCCGCTCCCCTGACGCGGTATCTGCCAAAACAGTTCTGCAGACCCTGCGGGTCCACTTCTTCGCACCCGGTGCGTAACAGTAAGATCCGGCCATGGATCCCGCTGAGGTGCCCTTGCCGGAGACTTCCGAACTCCCAGCGCTGGTGGCTTTGCAGTCTCGGCAGATTAATCAGCTTACCGCTATGATGCAGCAACTCTTGACCCAGCAGCTGTCGCCTTCTCCACCGCCACCGGTGCCGCCACCGCAGTCTCCAGCAGTTTCCCCATCCAGAATCCGCCTCTCCTTACCAGCAAAATATGAGGGGGACGCGAAGTTGTGCAGAGGCTTTCTAGCCCAGTGCTCTATGCACCTGGAATTATTGTTTGATCAATTTCCCACCGAACGCTCTAAAGTGGCCTTCATCATTAGTCTGCTCTCCGGAAAAGCCTTGGCTTGGGCCACTCCCTTGTGGGACCGTAATGATCCTCTCACCTTCACCGTCCAGGCCTTTGTTACTGAATTCCGTCAGGTTTTTGAAGAACCCGCTCGGGCCTCATCTGCCGAGTCCGCTCTATTGAATTTAACGCAAGGCGATCTTTCTGTTGGTGAATATGCTATTCGATTCCGTACTTTGGCCTCCGAGTTAGCATGGAATAATGAGGCCCTCTGCGCTTGTTTTAAGAAAGGTCTTTCTAGCAAGATCAAAGATGTTCTAGCGGCCCGAGAGATACCTGACTCCCTTTCTGAACTCATTCATCTCGTCACTCGCATTGACATACGCTTTGCTGAGAGGCGTGAGGAACTTCGCCTGGAGAGAGATTCCCAACGTGACAGGAGGATGTTCCGTTTGGCTCCCACCTTTCAGAAACCTTTGTCTGTACCATCTTCTCCAGAGGTGGAAGCCATGCAGGTCGGCCGCTCTCGCCTAACCCCCGTGGAGAGGTCTCGCAGGAGAAATGAAAATCTCTGTCTGTATTGCGCCAGTCCTGATCATTTTCTAAGAGATTGCCCCATTCGTCCTTCTCGACTGGGAAACGGGCGCACCTAGACTCGGTGGGAGAGGCGTCTCTGGGTGTGTGTGCTTCCTCTCCAAGATTTACCGTACCTGCACAGCTTTGTCTCTCATCTGCCTCTGTGCTTAATTTGCCGGTCTTCCTGGATTCTGGTTCGGCGGGCAATTTCATAGAGGCCTCCCTGATCAAGAAATACGACATAGCAGTTAACCGCTTGGCCAAACCGTTATTCATCGCCTCAGTTAATGGAGATAGACTGAATTGTATGGTGCAGTACCGTACCAAGCCTTTGCTCCTTAAGATTGGCCTCTTTCACCAGGAATACTTGGAACTCTTTGTGTTACCCCATTGTACTTCCCCAATCCTATTGGGTCTTCCTTGGCTTCAGCTTCATAATCCTACCCTAGACTGGGTCACTGGGGACATCAAGGCGTGGGGTACAACCTGCTTCAAGAATTGCTTGAAAGCTTTACCAGTTCGAACCGATCATCCTACCACATCTCTACCGGGCCTACCCGAAGTTTACCGGGCTTACGCTGATGTCTTCTGTAAGAAGCAAGCTGAGACTCTTCCGCCTCATCGCCCTTATGACTGCCCGATCGACCTCCTGCCTGGGACCACTCCTCCTCGTGGCCGTATCTACCCACTATCCGTCCCCGAAACTCAAGCAATGGCTACTTACATACAAGAAAATCTGCAGAGGGGCTTCATCCGGAAGTCCTCTTCTCCCGCTGGGGCTGGCTTTTTTTTTTGTACAGAAAAAAGACGGTTCTCTCCGACCCTGTATCGACTATCGGGGTCTTAACAAGATCACGGTAAAGAACCGATACCCCTTACCCTTAATTCCAGAACTCTTCGACCGTCTTCGTGGCTCCAGGATCTTTTCCAAACTGGATCTCCGAGGAGCCTACAATCTGATCCGCATCCGCAAGGGAGACGAATGGAAGACTGCCTTTAATACCCGTGACGGTCATTTCGAGTATTTGGTGATGCCCTTCGGGCTTTGTAATGCCCCTGCCGTATTTCAAGAGTTCGTCAATGACATCTTCCGGGACTTGTTGTACTCCTGTGTCGTGGTCTATTTAGATGATATCCTCATCTTCTCTTCTTCCCTCGAAGAGCATCACCGGCACGTTCGTCTGGTACTATCCCGCCTTCGGCAGCATCATCTTTATGCCAAATTAGAAAAGTGTCTCTTTCACCAAACCGCTCTGCCCTTTTTGGGTTATACCGTTTCAGCCCAAGGACTACAAATGGACCCTAGCAAATTGAGAGCGGTTTTAGATTGGCCTCGGCCTGTTGGTCTGCGTTCCATTCAACGATTTCTGGGCTTCGCCAACTATTACCGTCAATTCATACCCCATTTTTCCACTATCGTGGCCCCCATTGTGGCTCTCACCAAAAAGGGAGCCAACCCCAAGTCATGGCCTCCACAGGCGGAGGCAGCCTTTTTAACTTTGAAAAAGACCTTCTCCATGGCCCCGGTGCTCACCAGACCAGACCCTTCTCGTCCTTTTTCTCTAGAGGTTGACGCTTCTTCCATCGGAGCAGGAGCTGTTCTCACACAGAGGTCTCCTTCAGGGAAAAATCATACTTGTGGGTTCTTTTCTAGGACTTTTTCTTCCGCGGAGCGAAATTATTCTATTGGGGATCGTGAACTCCTGGCTATCAAATTAGCTCTTGAAGAGTGGAGACATCTTCTAGAAGGGTCGCTTCACCCCATATCTATTTTTACCGACCATAAGAACCTTTTGTATCTTCAAACTGCTCAACGCTTGAATCCTCGCCAAGCTCGTTGGTCACTATTCTTCGCGCGGTTTAATTTCCGCATTCATTTTCGACCTGCCTCTAAGAACATCAGGGCAGATGCTCTATCTCGCTCCTCGGACGTCACAGACGTGGACGCTGCTCCTCAGTTCATTATATCTCCTGATCATTTGGTTCTTTCCGCTCCTGCCTCCCTAGTGCAGGCTCCGCCTGGGAAAACCTTTGTCCCGGTTCGCAGACGCCTCCAAATATTAAAATGGGGTCATGCTTCCCGTATTGCCGGGCATGCTGGTATCAAAAAGTCTAACGCAATTATTGCCAGATATTATTGGTGGCCCTCCATTGAGAAGGATGTGGCAGAATTCGTGCAAGCTTGTACCACCTGTGCACGTAATAAAACGCCTCGCCAAAGACCGGCGGGTCTTCTTCATCCTCTTCCTATTCCTGAAATCCCTTGGTCTCACATCGCTATGGACTTTATCACGGATCTTCCTCCATCTCAAGGCAATACAGTGATCTGGGTTGTTGTGGATCGTTTTTCAAAAATGGCGCACTTCGTTCCGCTTCCAGGACTCCCATCCGCTCCTCAGTTGGCTAAGAACTTTTTTAAACATATTTTTCGGCTCCATGGACTTCCTTCCCACATTGTCTCCGACAGGGGAGTTCAGTTTGTTTCAAAATTCTGGAGGGCTCTCTGTACTCAGTTAAAGGTGAAATTAGATTTTTCCTCGGCTTACCACCCCCAGTCCAACGGCCAAGTGGAGAGGGTCAATCAGGTTCTAGGACAATATCTACGTCACTTTGTTTCGGCCCGACAAGACGACTGGGTCGATCTCTTGCCATGGGCGGAGTTCTCTTATAATTTCAAAGATTCTGAAGCCACAAAGAAATCTCCATTCTTCATTGTTTATGGCCGCCAACCTTTGCCTCCTCTACCCTTACCTACACAGTCGGGGGTACCCGCCGTGGATGACCTAACACAGTTTTTTTCCTCTATCTGGCGTGAAACACGACATTCTCTTGTTCTAGCCTCTACCCGCATGAAGAGCAGCGCTAATAAAAGAAGGAGAATCGCTCCTGTTTTCTCTCCTGGAGATAAAGTTTGGCTTTCAGCCAAGTACATTCGTTTCAAGATACCCAGTTATAAATTGGGCCCTCGCTATTTAGGGCCGTACAGGATCAAGCAACAAATTAATCCGGTCTGTTACAAACTTCATTTGCCAGCCTCCTTACGTATTCCCAACTCTTTTCATGTTTCATTATTAAAACCTCTGACGACTAATCGATTCTCTTCTAAAACGTTGGAGCCACTTCCGGTCGCGGGTACCGAAGATGCCTTCTCGGTGAGAGAGATTCTGGCTTCCAAAACATCCATAGGGAGACGATACTTTCTAGTGGATTGGGAGAATTGCGGTCCTGAAGAGAGGTCCTGGGAGCCTGAGGAGAATATCCTCGATCGGAGCCTTATTTCAAACTTCCTCGGTCCCAAAAAGAGGGGGAGACCTAAGGGGGGGGGGTACTGTTAGGGCGAGCACTGCGTCTTCCCCGCGCAGCGCCCCCCTCCGTGCCTCTCCTCGGGCGAGCGCTGCGTCCCCTTCCTGCAGCGCTCCCCGCTTCACCGCCATCCGGACGTCTGCTGCTGGCCCCCCTGGCTGCGGTTCCCCCTTACCTGGTCCCCGCGCTTCCTCCTCTGACCGGCATGGCCGCCGGCTTCCTCCTTCTGTGTCTGTTCCGTCTTCCCTGCGCGCACGTCCCCGGCCACTAGGGGGCGCGCGCGTCAACCTCCTCAGATTTAAAGGGCCAAGGCCCTGTTAATTGGTCTCTGCCATCCAATCCCTTTTTGGCGCTTCCTATAAATTAAACCCTGCCTTACTTCCTGTGCCGGATCTTCGGTGTTGTTCCCTGAATGATTATCGCTGTATTGCTTGATTCCTCGTGTATGACCTCGGCTCTCCTATTGACCTTCGAACCTGTGCTGCCCGTCCCGACCTCGGCTTGTCTCACCGCTATTGAACCCGCGCTGCCAGTCCCGACCTCGGCTTGTCTCACCGCTACTGAACCCGCGCTGCCAGTCCTGACCTCGGCCTTCTCCCCCGACCACTGTTTGTCTCTGCTGCACGTCACTTCAGCAGTTTGTGGAACTGTGCCGCTGTTGGGGGGTAGCGACCTGGGAGTCACCTGCCGCACAAGACCATCCCGCCTTGCGGTGGGCTCTGGTGAAAACCAGTGGCTCCTTAGACTCCGCTCCCCTGACGCGGTATCTGCCAAAACAGTTCTGCAGACCCTGCGGGTCCACTTCTTCGCACCCGGTGCGTAACAGTAACTATATAACTATATAACTATATAACTATGTAACTATGTAACTATGTAACTATATAACTATGTAACTATATAACTATATAACTATGTAACTATGTAACTATATAACTATATAACTATGTAACTATGTAACTATGTAACTATATAACTATATAACTATGTAACTATATAACTATATAACTATGTAACTATGTAACTATGTAACTATATAACTATGTAACTATATAACTATATAACTATGTAACTATGTAACTATATAACTATGTAACTATATAACTATGTAACTATATAACTATGTAACTATGTAACTATGTAACTATGTAACTATATAACTATATAACTATGTAACTATATAACTATATAACTATGTAACTATGTAACTATGTAACTATATAACTATATAACTATATAACTATGTAACTATGTAACTATGTAACTATATAACTATATAACTATGTAACTATGTAACTATGTAACTATATAACTATGTAACTATGTAACTATGTAACTATGTAACTATGTAACTATGTAACTATATAACTATATAACTATGTAACTATATAACTATATAACTATGTAACTATGTAACTATGTAACTATATAACTATATAACTATGTAACTATGTAACTATGTAACTATATAACTATATAACTATGTAACTATGTAACTATGTAACTATGTAACTATGTAACTATGTAACTATGTAACTATATAACTATATAACTATATAACTATGTAACTATGTAACTATATAACTATATAACTATATAACTATATAACTATGTAACTATATAACTATATAACTATATAACTATATAACTATGTAACTATGTAACTATGTAACTATATAACTATGTAACTATGTAACTATATAACTATATAACTATGTAACTATGTAACTATATAACTATATAACTATGTAACTATGTAACTATGTAACTATATAACTATGTAACTATGTAACTATATAACTATATAACTATGTAACTATATAACTATGTAACTATATAACTATGTAACTATATAACTATATAACTATATAACTATGTAACTATGTAACTATATAACTATATAACTATATAACTATGTAACTATGTAACTATATAACTATGTAACTATATAACTATATAACTATGTAACTATGTAACTATATAACTATATAACTATGTAACTATGTAACTATGTAACTATGTAACTATATAACTATATAACTATGTAACTATATAACTATGTAACTATATAACTATGTAACTATATAACTATATAACTATATAACTATGTAACTATGTAACTATATAACTATGTAACTATGTAACTATATAACTATATAACTATGTAACTATATAACTATGTAACTATATAACTATATAACTATATAACTATGTAACTATGTAACTATGTAACTATGTAACTATGTAACTATATAACTATGTAACTATATAACTATATAACTATGTAACTATGTAACTATGTAACTATATAACTATATAACTATGTAACTATGTAACTATATAACTATGTAACTATATAACTATATAACTATATAACTATATAACTATGTAACTATGTAACTATATAACTATATAACTATATAACTATGTAACTATGTAACTATATAACTATGTAACTATGTAACTATGTAACTATATAACTATGTAACTATGTAACTATGTAACTATGTAACTATGTAACTATATAACTATATAACTATATAACTATGTAACTATGTAACTATATAACTATATAACTATATAACTATATAACTATGTAACTATGTAACTATGTAACTATATAACTATATAACTATATAACTATGTAACTATATAACTATGTAACTATATAACTATATAACTATATAACTATATAACTATGTAACTATGTAACTATATAACTATATAACTATATAACTATGTAACTATGTAACTATATAACTATGTAACTATGTAACTATGTAACTATATAACTATGTAACTATGTAACTATGTAACTATGTAACTATGTAACTATATAACTATATAACTATATAACTATGTAACTATGTAACTATATAACTATATAACTATATAACTATATAACTATGTAACTATATAACTATGTAACTATATAACTATATAACTATATAACTATGTAACTATGTAACTATGTAACTATATAACTATGTAACTATATAACTATGTAACTATGTAACTATGTAACTATATAACTATGTAACTATGTAACTATGTAACTATATAACTATGTAACTATGTAACTATATAACTATATAACTATGTAACTATATAACTATGTAACTATATAACTATGTAACTATATAACTATATAACTATATAACTATGTAACTATGTAACTATATAACTATGTAACTATGTAACTATATAACTATATAACTATGTAACTATATAACTATGTAACTATATAACTATGTAACTATATAACTATGTAACTATGTAACTATGTAACTATATAACTATATAACTATATAACTATGTAACTATGTAACTATATAACTATATAACTATATAACTATGTAACTATATAACTATATAACTATATAACTATGTAACTATATAACTATATAACTATGTAACTATATAACTATATAACTATATAACTATATAACTATGTAACTATGTAACTATGTAACTATGTAACTATATAACTATGTAACTATGTAACTATGTAACTATGTAACTATATAACTATGTAACTATGTAACTATATAACTATGTAACTATGTAACTATATAACTATATAACTATGTAACTATATAACTATGTAACTATATAACTATGTAACTATATAACTATATAACTATATAACTATATAACTATATAACTATGTAACTATATAACTATATAACTATGTAACTATGTAACTATGTAACTATATAACTATGTAACTATGTAACTATATAACTATGTAACTATGTAACTATATATCTATGTAACTATATAACTATGTAACTATATAACTATGTAACTATATAGCTATGTAACTATGTAACTATATAACTATGTAACTATGTAACTATTTAACTATATAACTATGTAACTATATAACTATGTAACTATATAACTATGTAACTATATAACTATGTAACTATATATATATATAACTATGTAACTATATAACTATGTAACTATGTAACTATTTAACTATATAACTATGTAACTATATAACTATGTAACTATATAACTATGTAACTATATAACTATGTAACTATATAACTATGTAACTATATATCTATATAACTATGTAACTATGTAACTATATAACTATGTAACTATGTAACTATGTAACTATGTAACTATATAACTATGTAACTATGTAACTATATAACTATGTAACTATGTAACTATATAACTATGTAACTATATAACTATGTAACTATATAACTATGTAACTATGTAACTATGTAACTATATAACTATGTAACTATGTAACTATGTAACTATGTAACTATATAACTATATAACTATGTAACTATGTAACTATGTAACTATATAACTATGTAACTATATAACTATGTAACTATATAACTATGTAACTATGTAACTATGTAACTATATAACTATGTAACTATGTAACTATGTAACTATGTAACTATGTAACTATATAACTATGTAACTATGTAACTATGTAACTATGTAACTATGTAACTATGTAACTATGTAACTATATAACTATGTAACTATATAACTATGTAACTATATAACTATGTAACTATATAACTATGTAACTATATATCTATATAACTATGTAACTATATAACTATGTAACTATGTAACTATTTAACTATATAACTATGTAACTATATAACTATGTAACTATATAACTATGTAACTATATAACTATGTAACTATATATCTATATAACTATGTAACTATATAACTATGTAACTATGTAACTATATAACTATGTAACTATATAACTATGTAACTATGTAACTATGTAACTATATAACTATGTAACTATGTAACTATATAACTATGTAACTATATAACTATGTAACTATATAACTATGTAACTATGTTACTATGTAACTATATAACTATATAACTATATAACTATATAACTATATAACTATGTAACTATATAACTATATAACTATGTAACTATATAACTATATAACTATATAACTATATAACTATATAACTATATAACTATATAACTATATAACTATGTAACTATGTAACTATATAACTATATAACTATATAACTATGTAACTATGTAACTATGTAACTATGTAACTATGTAACTATATAACTATGTAACTATGTAACTATATAACTATGTAACTATATATCTATATAACTATGTAACTATATATCTATATAACTATGTAACTATATAACTATGTAACTATGTTACTATGTAACTATATAACTATATAACTATATAACTATGTAACTATATAACTATATAACTATGTAACTATATAACTATGTAACTATATAACTATGTAACTATATAACTATGTAACTATATATCTATATAACTATGTAACTATATATCTATATAACTATGTAACTATATAACTATGTAACTATATAACTATGTAACTATGTTACTATGTAACTATGTAACTATATAACTATTTAACTATGTAACTATATAACTATGTAACTATGTTACTATGTAACTATATAACTATATAACTATATAACTATATAACTATATAACTATGTAACTATATAACTATATAACTATATAACTATGTAACTATATAACTATGTAACTATATAACTATGTAACTATATAACTATGTAACTATATATCTATATAACTATGTAACTATATATCTATATAACTATGTAACTATATAACTATGTAACTATATAACTATGTAACTATGTTACTATGTAACTATGTAACTATATAACTATTTAACTATGTAACTATGTAACTATGTAACTATGTAACTATGTAACTATGTTACTATGTAACTATATAACTATATAACTATATAACTATGTAACTATATAACTATGTAACTATGTAACTATGTAACTATATAACTATGTAACTATATAACTATATAACTATGTAACTATATAACTATGTAACTATATAACTATGTAACTATATATCTATATAACTATGTAACTATATAACTATGTAACTATGTAACTATATAACTATGTAACTATGTAATTATATAACTATGTAACTATATAACTATGTAACTATGTAACTATATATCTATATAACTATGTAACTATATAACTATGTAACTATATAACTATATAACTATATAACTATGTAACTATATAACTATATAACTATATAACTATGTAACTATGTTACTATGTAACTATATAACTATGTCACTATGTAACTATATAACTATGTAACTATATAACTATGTAACTATATAACTATGTAACTATATATCTATATAACTATGTAACTATATAACTATGTAACTATGTTACTATGTAACTATATAACTATATAACTATGTAACTATATAACTATGTAACTATATAATTATGTAACTATATAACTATGTAACTATATAACTATATAACTATGTAACTATGTAACTATATATCTATGTAACTATGTAACTATATAACTATATAACTATGTAACTATGTAACTATATAACTATGTAACTATATAACTATGTAACTATATAACTATGTAACTATATAACTATGTAACTATATAATGATGTAACTATATAACTATGTAACTATATAACTATGTAACTATATAACTATGTAACTATGTAACTATATATCTATGTAACTATATAACTGTATAACTGTATAACTATGTAGCTATGTAACTATGTTTTGTCTGGTTATTTTCCTGGAGATATGTTTTATGGTCTTTATTAATGTTGTAGATTTTTTTATAGAATGTTATGAGAATGTGAGAAATACATGTTACCTTTTGGAAAAGAAACCTCCTTGTCTCACTTCCTACATCTGAGGACCTGCTTTAGTAAGTCTTTACCTTCCTTACACACTTTAAAGTGGACAAACACCTGCACGGCTCAGGTGTCGGTCCTTGCCGCTATATGATAGGCTGGGGGGGATGCAGAATGCTGAAGCACAGTCCTCCCGGCAGGCATGACAGGCCTGAAGCTTTGTTTAGGCAGAACAAAACCCAGCAGCTTGGCATGAGTCACACTCACCTTTGATGAGCCTTTCAAGACTTCTCACCTTAGCTTCCATCTCTAAGGGAAAAAAAGACGTAATAGGTCAAGGCTTCCCATGAAAAAAGGGGGTCACTACAACTTGTAATTATCGTGTTCTACAATTAGAAGTGATGGGGATTAGGAATGGTGGAGAGAAGTCCGCCTCCTGATGAGTCTCCTCCCCTCTTCAAAACCAGCCATTAAAATGCATCCCCTTGAACAGGTAATGTGGTCCGTCATGTCATAGTTTCCGCCCTGTGTCCAGCCCTGGCGCTTGAGTAACACAGCAAACAGCAAAACATGTACTTTTTGAAGACAGGAAATGGACAAAAAACTGCTTACATCAATCGCCCTGGCCAGGGCCCTGCACTTACAAAGAACAAACCGCTGGTGGTGGCTTCTCATAAAGGGGCAGAGTGTCGCAGAAGTGGCGGGACAGGTGCTGAATGCAGGCAGCTTCCACCGGGCACTTTCTGCCATGAACCCGGTAGCAGCTGCCATCCCTGCCCTATGTACGCCCATTGGTGGGCATAAGGAAAGATGGAGTGCTGCTCACTTTCTGGTGATAGCTCTCACCCCTCTTCACGTCCAGCCATTAAAGTGCACCCAACAATTTCAGATATAGGAGTAATGAACACCAACAAAATGTTGCAGGTATTGAAAAATTTATATTTGAAGATATTGTGAATACACTAACTACCAGCTATAAAGAGATTGCTCTTTGGGAACGTTTCGGGACAAAGTCCCTTCCTCAGCCGAGCGATGGCAGAAGATGCATCGCAGCGCAGTATGTCCAGGATTTACTTGGAACATTGGTGACACTTTGAACTGCAAAATATGTGTTATGATTATGTGAATTTGTTAGTGAATTCTCAATATCTTCAAATATACATTTTTCAATAGCTGCAACATTTTGTTGGTGTGCATTACTCCTATATCTGAAATGTTTGTGTCTACTAACCAGCAACGGGTAAACTGGTCGGAGGCAATAGTACCCAAATTCCTTACTCTAATTGATATATATGCCTGAATTGTTTGATATAGTGGTGTGCTGGGCTTAACTAAATATATTTCTCTCTGCTATTAAAGTGCACCCCCCATTCCCCTGGACAGTTAACAGCACGGTTGGTCTCATAGTTTCCGCCCACAGCTCTGATGCTTGACTGACAAAGTTTACAGGTGCAGTTAGAAATAATTCCTGTATGACCCTTGAAAATAAACAGCTGGGGGAGATACGACATCATAGAAGCGCATGCAGGAGCAAAGTGCGTGGAAGGAATGGGGCATGCGGTGCTATCATCAGGGGGGTGGGGCACATGCGCCTCTTGGGAGGAGAGGCACCGCTGTAGGAGTGGAGTATGCAGCGGCTACGTAGAGATAGGGCCTGCTCTTGGCACCCATGTAGAGGCAGGGTCCGCATCACAGAGGGAAGGAAGCAGCATAACTAGGTAATTATAAGCTGCATGTACATACCACAGAGGCGGTAGGGGCAGCGTACGCCGGATCCCCTTGTTCTACAGTCCCCTGGGGCCACATGTCTTGATTGCCCCTATGGTATGTACGCCCCTGATGTAACTGTAGTTTGGGGCTCAAGATCTGTTCTAAAGGTGTGTCCGAGACACCTCAATCCAACACTGGACTGGTCAATAAATAGCCACACCCATTCCGCAGCAGGACAGCCCACATTTCTGGGTATGTTTGGACAAAAAACTTCAAGCTCACCTTGCTTGAGCTTCTCATGACTTGTTTTCAGAGCCATTAGATTCGTATTCAGAGCAGTGAACTGAGTTTGAAGAGATTCAAGTGCTAAAGAAAAAGGAGATGATATCTTTACTGTAAATGTATCAAAATCAACATTGGTATTAATCATATTTTATCAATATATATATATATATATCATATTTATCAATATAAATATTTCTGCAAGTTTGCATAGACAAAACGCGGGTACCCCTACATTCCTCCTTTAACCCTTTTGTTGCCAAGCACGTAACACCTACGTGCTGGCTTGGCTGGGCCTTAAGTGCCAAGCACGTAGGTGTTACGTGCTTGACTTTCCTCGCTTGTAGTTTAAAAAGTAAAAACAACAAATACTCACCTGACCCCTTGTTGGATCCGGCCGGGTCTCCTCTTTAATTTGGTGCCATCCGATCCCCCGTGGGGGGTCGGATGGCTCCAGGAGAGCCCCCGGAATAGGCCGCCCCCCCCCCCCCCGCTTCTGCAGCAGCAGCTTCTAACTGTAAAAAAAAAAAAAATAAAAATGACATTCACTTACCTGTGTGTGCGCTGGCTCCCGCTGTCCCTCCTCTTCACCTGGGGGGCCTCCGATCCCCCCCCAGGACTTACCGATCTTCAGGAGAGAGCCTGGGAGGCTCTCTCCTCTCTTCTGCACGATGGCGGCCGCCATCATGCCTCTAAGCCCCGCCCCCTTGGGGGCGGGGCTTATGAAGTCATCCCGGCCCCGATCTCAGGCATCAGCCTTCTCAGCTTCTCAGATGCCGGTGATCGGTGCCCTGGAAGGAGGTGGCAGGAGATCCTCTGATCTCCTGCCTTCTCCTTCTCTGGATGCCGATCACCGGCATCTGTCAGCTGAGCGGCGAGGGACAAGAGCTTGCAATCGAAGGTAAGTACAGTAAAAAAAAATTTTTTTTTTTTCTAATAAAATACTTTTTATTATTGTGTGGTGTTTTTTTTTCACATTAACCCTTTGTGAGCTGGTAAGGGGTCCATGAGACCCCTTATACCAGTTCACAAGGCTGGGGGGGTGGCAAGTCACCTGCCCTAGCGGGTGGCTTGCCATTAACCCCCGCACCCCCATTACCTGCCTCCCCAAAGGCCAGGGGGGGGCAGAAGAGCCCGGGCCCACATAGGCTATGTGGGCTCGTAGGCTGCAGGGTGGGGGGGCCACCAAAGCTGGCCCCCCCACTCTGTGCCTACAAGCTCCCATAGCTGGTCCCGGGCTGGTTACTTTGGGTAAGGGGGACCCCACGTCATTTTTTTTTTTGGATTTTTAAGGGTTTTTAACCCTTAAAAATCCAAAAAAAAATGGGGTCCCCCTCCCCGGGAAGGGGGACCCTATGTCATTTTTTTTTTTAATTAACCATTTGTCATCCAGCAGCTATAAAAGGCTTCTGGGCAGGAAAGGGTGTCTACCTATACATATGTGGTATCGCTGTAACCGGGAGAAATTGGGGTTTCTCACGCAATAAGATTTTATTGACAAACTTACATTTTTTATTACAAAAAAACTCTACAAATTGTAAAAAAATGTTTTTTTTTTGTTTTTTTTCACACATTTCACCCAAAAAAATTGAGAATACACCTAAAAAATACAAACAAGACATTTCATGTTAAAGCCCAGACTCTGTTGAAAAAAACAATATATAATTTTCCTGGGAAATCCCTGGAAATCCCTTCAAAAATGACAGTTGAATATGTGTAGCGCAAAATGGTGAAACATCGTCTGGCAACAGGGAGTGGCAAATGCTGCAGGTAGGCTGGCAGCGAAAGGGTTAAACACAATACCAGAGACTTACCATTGCACTCAAGTTTCAAAAGTATTTCAATTTAATTTTATTGTAGAAAATCAACATAAAGACATGATTAAAATCCTTTAAAATACATAAAACATGTATAACCATTATCTGCCAGAGGTGATGCTCAAACTCTATTAATATCAAATAAATCTCAATATATTAGGTGCCAAAGTTAATAACTAATCCAAAAAACAAGCCATTTTCATAATTTCTCTGTCCATCTCTATTGCAGTTACTGGGTATTTAATGTGACTCATCTGTGTCCATTTGCATAGCATTTACTGGGCATTTAATACAACCCACCTGTATTGCAATTACTGGGTATTTAAAACAACTCATCTACGACCATCTGCATTGAACTTGGTATTTAATATAAGAACTCATCTCTGCCCAACTGAATTGCATTTCCTGGGGCAGGTTGTCTATACACTGTGTCCAACAACGCAGAAAGCAGCAAATAATGGACAGGGACGTGGCTGTGGTGCTGCTGCTGCCACAGCTGGTGGTGATGGAGCTGGTGCTGCAGGGAGAGGAAATGTTTTATCTGTGCCTACCTTCGTCTGTTTGCCCCTTCTTTGCAGAATATTGCACTGTAACTGGGCCATTCCAACACATGGATAGACTGAAATGTAAACCCTTTCTCGTTCAATAATTTTTATTTGAAGATAAAAGAATATACAGCAATATTTCCATTCAATCATAGAAATTATCTTTCCAAAAAGAAAAGAAAATAGTATAAGATTTTCAGGTCTGTTGACCAGCATCACAGTTGCTAAAATATAAGGTGAACAACTTTTGACTACTTAACCTATAGCTTACGCAAAATACAGTGAATAAAGTAAAATAAAATAAGGTACTAATAATAATAAAAATATATATATAAAAACAAAAAAAACAAAAAAAAAATTTGAAGGAGGGAGGAGGGGGAGGAAAGAAGCTAAAGAGGAGGAAGAGGAAGGGAAGAGAAGAGGGGAGCACAACCCTGGAAGAAGTAGAATTATCTCAAGCTATGTAGGAGGACGCCTAGCATAAAGGAAAAGAGCCTTCCCGATTCCCCATAAAAGAGAAAATGCCGCCAGGAGGAGATCGCCCGCGTCTCAAGATCAGACCTCCAGTAGACCATCGTCAAAGTCATCTGGTAGATATTCTTGGATCCAGGGATCCCATATTTCCCGAAATCTCTCCAAAGTACCATTATGCAATGAAGTCATTTTCTCCATAGCCATAATATCGGAAACCGAGTTCTTGAATTCCTTAATACTTAGTTTAGGGGATTTCCAGGACCTGGCGATCACTAATTTGGCCCCTGTTAAAAGGTGGTAAATAAGATTTTTGCCATTTTTGGTGGCCGGAGCTATCGGGCCATTTAGCAAGGCAATCCAAGGGTCGGGTGCTAGGGTAATATCTAGTACTTTACTGATAGCCTCGAAAATCTTGTGCCAGAATATCTTTACTAAATGGCAGTCCCACCAGATGTGAGACTGTGTTCCTACTGCATCGCATCCCCGAAAGCAAGATTTACCTTTATCTCCGATATTGTGACAAAGACGGTCTGGAACCAGGTGCCATCTTAAGAACACTTTAACATTGATCTCTATCGAGTTCACTGATGCAGCCCTACCAAAGGAAGCCAGCCAGCCTTTCCGCCAGTCTTCTTCAGAATGTTGTATGCCTAGATCCCTTTCCCACCGGTGTTTAAGCACATTTCTAGAGTCACTATAAGTCTTACAAAGCTGTTCATACACCTCTGATATCGAGCCCCGAGCTCTAGGGTATTTTTTAGACCTCACTTCAAACGATTGAGGTTGGTCTACATTTCCACTGATTCGGATTAATGACTTAATGAAATGAGAGACTTGTAAATAACTAAATAGCTCTTTCCCGGAAAGGCCATATTTTCCGAGAGCTGAGGAAAAGGGATTATACTCGATCCCTGCATACAATCTGATGTATATCGAATGCCTGCTTCTCTCCATTTAGTAAATCTCCCCGGGTCTGTAAATGCCGGGGTAAACATAGGATTGCCCCAAAGTAGCATCATTGGCAAGTATGGGGAAGCCAGGCCTCTCGAGAATTTAAGCCCGTCCCATAAATGAAGGGAGAAAGACATAATCGGATTTACAACAGATTTTTTATAGCTCGTGGGCAGCCACAACAGATTTTCAATCTCAATTGGGTGACAAATAGCTGCCTCAATCTGGATCCACGGTGGTGTGTCGGTCTTTAGGCAATACGAAGCTAATTGTGCTATCTGTGCTGCCTGGTAGTATTTTGTCAGGTTAGGTACCCCTAGGCCTCCGCTGGATTTTGGCAATAACATTATTGCTTTAGTAACTCTAGGTTTCCTATTTGCCCAGATGAACTCGAAGATTTTATTTTGCAAGCTCTGTAGATTTGGCGCCGGTATTTTAATTGGTAGGGACCTAGCAATATATAAAAATTTGGGTAATATATTTATCTTTACTGCTGCTATTCTGCCCAACCAGGACAGACCGAAAGACTTCCAAGTCTTTAATAGACCCAGAAGCTTTTGGCGTAACGGGATATAGTTAGCATTAAAAAGGGAATCATAGGAGCTCGTTAAATTTATACCCAGATGCTTCACTCTGTCTCTTTCCCAGCGAAAATCATAAGCTGATTGCAAACGGGACCAGAAACTTTAGCGAACTCGGTTAATAACTTCATTATATTGGATAGAGAGAGATTAGCAGATTAGTAACCAAAAGGAGTACATCATCAGCAAAAAGACTTATCTTATGCTGTGCGCCCCTCACTTCCACGCCTGAGATATCCTGAGATTTTCTGATAATTTGAGCGAGAGGTTCCATCGCCAGGGCCAACAGGAGAGGGGACAAGGGGCAACCCTGTCTAGTTCCTCTAGCCAGAGGGAAATGGTCAGAACGGAATCCGCAGAATTTAACAAATGCTATCGGTCCATTATATACAACTTTAATCATGTCAATGAACTTTGGGCCAAATCCCCATCTTTCCAATAGTGTAAAGAGATATTCCCATGAAACAGAATCAAACGCTTTCTTAATATCAAGCAAAAGAAGCATTCCTTGGATCCTTTTCTCTCTTACCAGATGCACCAGATGGACCGCCCTCCTGATGTTGTCCCCCGCCTGACGCCCTGGGATGAAGCAGGCCTGATCTTTATTTATTATTTGGGGTAGAAACTTTAGTAACCGATCCGCTAAGATCTTTGTAAATAGTTTGACATCTAAATTAATTAAAGATATAGGTCTATAGTTGGACCATATGGAGTGATCTGAGTCTGGTTTAGGTAACATACTTATAGAGGCCATCAAGGATTCCTTGGAGAGCTGGTTTCCTTGTCTTAAGTCGTTGAATAGGGCAGCTAATTTTGGAGCTAGGATTGCAACAAAGGTTTTATAATAAATCGCCGAAAATCCATCTGGACCAGGCCTTTTGTTAAGTTCTAAGTAATATTTATGCTTTATCCATCTTAGGCAATTCTCAGCTTTCCCAGCTAGCGCTAAATTCAATTCCTGGGTCACCCTTTGGAGGCTGGAGCGGATTTGCGGGGATAAAGAGGATTTAGCTTTTGCAGATAGGTTTTGATATTCATTTTTGATATTCATTTTCCAGGGCAGAGATTCGCTCATTTCTCTCTCGTTTTTTCTTAGAAGCTAACTGGATCAATCTACCCCTAATTGTGGGCTTGTGGGCCTCCCAAAGGATTGT
This sequence comes from Gastrophryne carolinensis, assembly GCA_027917425.1. NCBI lineage: Eukaryota > Metazoa > Chordata > Amphibia > Anura > Microhylidae > Gastrophryne > Gastrophryne carolinensis. Next base: position 653,740,094 of record CM051234.1, on the reverse strand, counting down.
GGCTGACACGTCTTCAGTCTCATTTATAGTTAAGTATTCAGTTAAATCCTTAGTTATAGTGTCTTTTATTATGGGGTCGGCTAACAGAGTCGGGTTAAGGGACCATGTATAACTAGAAGGTTTACAGAGTAGCGTATTTAAGTTTAAGAGCAGCCCTGCATGGTCTGACCATGGAACTGGAAAAATCCTGATTTTCTGTACCATAGGGATTGCTCTTTGGGGCATAAAAATATGGTTGATCCTAGTATAAAGAGTGTGTGGATGTGAAAAGTGTGTAAAATCCTGTACCCCTGGATGTTTCTCTCTCCAGCAGTCTACTAGGGCGAACCTATCCAAAAGCTGTCTGAACGACTTAGAAGCTGCTGACGAATGAGTAGATACAGTGGACGAGTGTGGGGACTGTCTGTCCAAATAAGGATTAAGAGTTAAGTTTGAATCTCCACAGATAACCACCGCACCACGAGCCACTGCATCCAGCTCTTTTAAAAACCCTGACAGAAAAGTCACCTGATTTACATTCGGGGAATAATAAGTGGTAATCGTGATTTCAACATCCTGGATATATCCTACCAATATCAAATATCTCCCATCCTTATCCCTGAACTCTTTCTGGCATTGAAATTGAGCGCCTCTCTTAAAACAAATTAGGACCCCTCTCTGTTTTGTTTCAGCACTTGACATATATATCTGAGGGTATGTGGCATTCAAGAAATTCGGTTTGGAAGATTGCGAGAAATGGGTTTCCTGAAGGCATATAATGTCAGGGTGAAGACTTTTAAAATGACGAAAAGCCGTGCTTCTTTTGTGCGGGGAGTTAAATCCCTGTACGTTAAGAGAACATATGATCGTCATACTAACTATTTGCCTAGTTATAGACTAAATTTTCTGAGTATTTCTCAACCCAAGATCAAATTAACGGGCGTCTGAGAAAATTTTCTTATTGGGTTCAGCTCGGACCTTCAGGCAAGAATAAATAAATTGTAATAAAATATCACTCTTATCCCTTGGGACCTACTGGACCCAAGACTATGGTGTAAAATATAATCAACTTTAACATCGTTAAGAAGAGGAGAACACAACCCAAGAGCTAAGTCTATCGGTTCTACTGGAGTGCGAACATGACACTGCCGACGGACAGAGGGGGTTTCATAATTAAAAACATTCATAGCTTAACATAGCTTTAAACCATAAAAAGTAACGGTGAGTTAGTCTACCAACTTTAAATTTAGCTAAAGTAAAAGCCCATGACTCAGGCCTGTCTTATTTTTCTTAGATGTATTTTAAATAATACAATGGGCTAAATTCAATAATTTCAGTAACTAAATATTACCTTCTGTTCTGGTCTAACCTTGAATGGCGGTACAGGAGAGGCGAGGAGCGTAATATGCCCATTCCTCCTATCCCATGTCGCCATGATAAGTAAAAATAAACATTGGTATAATAACTTATGGGTCAACCTTGTAGCTCAGAAAATCTGGTCATATAACCATAGTCCACAGGCCGCTGGATCAGTGGGTGACGATTGTTAATAGGACCCATACTTCAGGCCTATGCGACCCAACCAGATGGGTTTACTAAGAGAAGATGTCCTCTTGCAGTTTAGTCTCAGAAGACTGAGAAGGAGATTTTACTGACAGGGATAACTCTTCAGGTATCCTGGAACTCAAGAGAAGTGCTGCAGCCCTGGTGTCGGGACCCTTTTCTTGACCTTTTCCCAGATCTTTGGGGGGTTGGGGATTCTTCGATGGTTCTGGATGATTTGGCTTGGTTGGGCTTGATGAGGTCAGCAGTTGTTAGGTGAAACTGTAGTTCCTCATAGGAAGCGGCGGAGTAAGCCTTATCTTTAATATTAAAGGAAATGCGAAAGGGAAAACCCCATCTGTATCTGATTTGATTATCCTGTAGCATCGTTAATAACGGTTTAAGCTCTCTCCTTCTGGCTATTGTGAGCGCTGATAGATCTGAGAAGATCTGATATTTATGACCCTGGAATATTAACATATTTTTCTCCCGGGCTTTCCTTTGGACCATTTCTTTCGTCTGGTAGTAATGAAATTTAACGATCACATCTCTAGGGAGATCAGATTGAAAATTGCGAGGGCCCAGGGATCTATGCACTCTATCCATTTCCAATCGCTCTATAGGAGTGCCTGGGATCAGCTCTTGGCATAGTATAGGGATAACTGAATTTAAGTCCTCAAGATGTTCCGGAAGACCTCTGAATCGTAGATTTGATCACCTATCACGATTCTCGATATCCTCTATCTTTGCGGAGAGTATGACATTATCTTTTTTGAGTTGCATTACTTCAGACTCTAAAATATCTTGTGACATTATTACTCCACTCACTTTATTTTCCAGAGCATTTGAACCAGAGGTGATTCTGTCCAGTTCTTTAGACAGGTGCTCTTTAATTATATTTGTGTTTGACAGTAAGGCTTTTTGCAATAGCCCTTCAAACTGCTGTATAAGTGATTCATTTGCTGAAGCTTGGCTTCCTGTGTGCTCTTGGCTAAGCCCCATGTTTTTGTTTAGCAGAAAGGAGGCTTCTGACTGGGCTATTTCTTCCAAGTCTGCTACAGACATTTCTTCTGCCATTATAGAGCCTGAGCAGATTAGCTGTGGGTCATATATATAATTCTGTCTGTCAGTTGTCTCAGGCAGGGGAAGGAATAGGCTCCCTCTAATCTCCTCCCGAGCTTCTCACTGCCCCCTCTTTCTTTTATGTGTTGGAAGACACTTGTGCAGGCTGTATGTTAATATATATCAGGAGGTGGATTTGTTATGCTAAAATCCTCCACCTTCTAACAGACGTTCCCCACAGCCTGAGCTTGAAGGGGGGGGGGCGACTGACCGTGTGTCTGGGCGCTGTGTCGGCTGCTCCTCCGCTCTGCTCACTGCTTCACTTGAGCTCTGCTGTCAGAGCCAGAGCTCCTGCTGTCTGTTGTGCTGCGTGACGCCGCCATCTTGCCACCTCCGTCTGTGCTATTATGCCTGCCGCCGCCACCGCTCCAACGCTTCCAATGGACGACTCCCCGCTGCCGCCCCGCCTGGGCACCGATCCCGGGACCTCACCAGGTTAGTGTATTTGCTAGCCAGGCCTGCGATCTCCCCCTCTGTCACCGTCGGGCACGGAGCCGAGCTATGCTGCGTCCATCTCGGCCTCGCGCGCATGCGCACTCCTCGTAAACCCTTTCATTGTAGCTTTGGCTGTATGTTTAGGGTGGTTGTCATGCTGAGAGGTAAACATACATTCCAGTTCCAAGTCTTCTGCTGCCGCAAACAGGTTTACCTTCAGGATTGTCCTGTACTTAGCTCCATCCATCTCCTGACCAGCTTCACAGTTCCTGCTGAAGAAAAGCTTCCCCTCCATAATGCTGCCACCACTATGCTTTTCTTAACACATAGCGTTTTGATAATTTAGGCAAAATAAAATCAGCTTTGGTTTAAATCTGTGTAGAGCCACATCACCCAAATGCTTGCAGTGTCCCCTATATAGCTTGACATTGCAAACATATGGCTTGCTTTCAAAAATGGCTTCTTCTCGCCACTCTTTCATAAAGGCCGCATTTGTGGAGGATGCAACAAATGGTTGTGCAACCTCTCTGCAGCTCCTCCGGAGTGACCCTGGGCCTCTTGGTTACATCTAGTTTCCAGCTACTGCTTCTATTTACAGATGACTGAATAGTGCTCTGTGCAATTTTCAGAGCCTGTGCTATTTTATTTTTTATAACCTAACCCTACAAATCATCACAACTTTATCCCTGAGCTGTCTGCTGTGTTCCTCGGTTTTCATGATGCTGTTTTTTCACCAATCTTCTCTAGCAGACCTCACTGAACTGCTGGAGTAATACTGAGAAGAAGTGTCATACAATACAATCCTCTATTTACTAATGAGGTTGCGTCTGAGGTCAATTGTCCACACTGGATTTTATTTAGGGGTATCAGAGTACAGGGGAGTGAATACATATGTACACTACATTTATTTATTTATTTTTTCAATGTGGAAAAGCATTTCATTGTTTTCTTTTCAGGTCACTAATGCTTGCTGTTTTTTGTTGTTCTATCCCATAAGAGCTCAATAAAATGCATTTAAATTTGAAGCTGTCAGTAGGTTGCTGTACCATGTTAGCCATCAATGTAAGCAAGAAATCCAAGGTCAAGGTAATGCCATTTATTGGCTAACTCAATAAGATTGAAAATGCAAGGTTTCAAATCAATGCAAGCTTCTTCTTTAGACATAATACTATTAGTATTGTGAAATAATAATAATAATATTAATAATAATATTAATAAATCTGTATCTTAGACACACATTTATAGAGAAAACTACATAGGAGTCACAATTGTTTTTCTATTGACACACGTTAAAAATAGCAAAGTTGTAACATCGTTATCTGTGAGATAATCTCACGGCTTATGATTTTACGACTTTTGCATTTTAAATCTTATTGAGTTAGCCAATAAATGGTATTACCTTAACTTTGGATTTCCAATTTGAAGCTGTAACATTTTATTTGAAACATTTGAAGGTGTATGAATACTTTTTCAAGGCACTGCATATATATATATATATATATATATATATATATATATATATATATTTATATATATACAGAATATGTTGGGATTAGGTTTCTCCTATATTCATTCCTTTTTACCTGTATTTCTTGTGTCTCCTTTGTCTCCTTTTGGTCCTCGGGGTCCATGTTTACCTATTGGTCCAGGAGGTCCAGCAACACCCGGAGGCCCTGAGAGACCTGGTTAAGAAAACTGATATTTGACACTTTCACAAAAGAAACTGGAAATCACAGATGTCACGTTATTATTTTAAATGTTATCTTGTGTACACTCTCTAAACAGTTTCTCTTGTAGGCCTGTCTCCCGCCAGTAACCCATCATTACCTGGAGCTCCAGAGGCTATGACAGAGAAGTTGCCCTTTGTCATGTCCATGCAAATCTGTGTGCTGGGCAACACTAAGGCCACATGGAGCAGAAGGGCCCCCAAAACCTGAACAATATTCATCTTCCACTTAGAATACAGCCACTGGAGGGGAAACAGGAGCAAAACAGAAGATTAGTTGGACATCCAAAGTACATGTCATCCTTCTGAAACTGCATGTGTACACCAGGGGAAACCTTTTGATGGCTTCTATTTCTTCCTAAGGGAACACTGCCATAAAACATCCACTAAAAAAACTTTTTACATATAGATATAATGATGTCACTATATGTGTGAGGGCTTTAAAGCTGAACTAACATTTCACTCTGGAGAATGGATGGGACCATCCCCCCCATGTGTCTTGTCACATTGTCTGCAAAACATCCAGTCCATGACCGTTTTAGAGGGCACTATCGCAAAAAAATTACCCAATATACATCCAACATCAACAAATATCCAGCCAGACTTGTTTTAATGGAAGGAGGAGGAAATCAGGGGAACTGCTTCTGTCCCCCAATATCCCCCAATAATTCTGATCAGGTGTACAAGTGACCCCTCCTCTCATTTGCCAATCAAAATCAAAGGACTAAGGCCAGGTATTAGCATATTAGACCCGTCCATAGATATGCAATCACGTCCCTATCATTCCTGCAAGACCAGCCTGTGTGTTGTATAGCAGATCATTCCTTCTATCTGTCCATGTTCAGAATAAGTACATGTAACACCATTTAGCTTATCACTGTTACTATCAGTCAGATCAGACTTTCAGCAATCAGACCAAATCAAAGGACCAAAGCCATGTTATTAGCATAAGGCCTCACACAATGTAGCCTCTCCCGTGTCATGCAAAGTTTACATCCTACAATGTAAATAGCATAACTGGAAATCTGAAATAAAGCAAGCGTTATGATTGGAGGCAGAGGTATATGGAGAGCTCTCACCTTTTTCAGACTGTAGAAGTACGATAGTAAGTGGCGACAGTGACTGCAGGTTTGGAAAAACACAGTATCTCTCTATTTGTACTTATTTGTGTTGTTAAATATTAACATCCAGATAATGGGGTGATTGGAACCTATGTCCTGTCTGTTTACACTGAAAAGTTATATTAGACAGTCTATAAAGAAGGTGGGGGGGGGGGCTTGTTCTACCATTATGAAAGGTTTATGTGCACAATGTGTACTGTTTAACAGACACAGTAAATACACTCTGCTATTTGGAAGGTCGTTTCCAGTAATTTGTTGGGGGGAGAATTTGGAATTTTGACCAGGGAAGCTTTCATTTTGGCTTGCATGATGCAGTACTCATCAGAAGTTCCTCCCACTGTATTATCAATGGCCTTGAATCAGCAAAGAGCAGTAAAAATCAGACACAGAGGCTCTTTAGGTTAATCTCAAAAAGAATTAAAATTTGCCCTCTATCCCAGCTGGTCACTCTTACTCCAGCACTCATGCACTACCGGGTATGAACCCTGATTGCGGAGACTAAGAAGCTGCCCACCTCTCAACAGGAGGCCTGGAATCTAAGGACCAACCTGGTTTTAACTAGGGATAGGCTGGGCTGCAGGAATGCCCCAGGTCAAAAGACCTAGGAGTGGGTATTGCCATGGGACAAAGTTGTAAACAAGCTGAGGTCATGGGCAGACAAAACTGGATGGAGGTTGTAAACAAGCCAAAGTTGTAGGCAGGCAGAACTGGGTGGAGGTCATAAACAAGCCGAGGTCGTGGGCAGGCAGAACTGAATGGAGGTCATAAACAAGTCAAGGTCGTGGGCAGGCAGAACTGGATGGAGGTCGTAAACAAACCGAGGTTGTGGGCAGGCACTACTGGATGGAGGTTGTAAGCAAGCCGAGGTCCTGGGCAGGCAGAACTGGATGGAGGTTGTAAACAAGCCGAGGTCATGGGCAGGCAGAACTGGATGGAGGTTGTAAACAAGCCAAGGTCAAGGGCAGGCAGACCTGGATGGAGGTTGTAAACAAGCCAAGGTCATGGGCAGGCAGAACTGGATGGATGTCGTAAACAAGCCGAGGTCGTGGGCAGGCAGAACTGGATAGAGGTTGTAAACAAGCTGAGGTCATGGGCAGGCAGAACTGAATGGAGGTTGTAAACAAACCAAGGTCAAGGGCAGGCAGACCTGGATGGAGGTTGTAAACAAGCCAAGGTCATGGTCAGGCAGAACTGGATGGATGTCGTAAACAAGTCAAGGTCGTGGGCAGGCAGAACTGGATGGATGTCGTAAACAAGTCAAGGTCGTGGGCAGGCAGAACTGGATGGAGGTTGTAAACAAGCCGAGGTCATGGGCAGGCAGAACTGGATGGAGGTCATAAACAAGCCGAGGTCATGGGCAGGCAGAACTTATCACTGTTACTATCAGTCAGATCAGACTTTCAGCAATCAGACCAAATCAAAGGACCAAGGCCAGGTATTAGCATAAGGCCTCACACAATGTAGCCTCTCCCTTGTCATGCAAAGTTTACATCTTACAATGTAAATAGCATAACTGGAAATGTGAAATAATGCAAGCGTTATGATTGGAGGCTGAGGTATATGGAAAGCTCTCACCTTTTTCAGATTGTAGCAGTAAGATAATAAGTGGCGTCAGTGACTGCGGGTTTGGTAAAACACAGTATCTCTCTATTTGTACTTATTTGTGTTGTTAAATATTAACATCTAGATTAGAGATGAGCGAACTTTTGAAAAATTTGATTCGACTGATTTGACGAATTTTCAGACAAAAATCGGTTCGACCCGAATTTATTCGCAACGAATCGCTATTAAAAACGGCTATTTCTGAGCCTCCTAGAGTCTCAATAGGGTTGTAAACCATTCTGCCTTGCTGTAACACGCATAGGATGCTTGCTGGGTTAGTGAAATAATACTGTAAATAATTAGGAATTGCAGATCAGAGGCATCGCTATTAGAATCGCAGAGCGGCACAACTGCAGAGAGTTGAGGTGGCATCACTATGAGGGGCCCCTATAGTGCCTGAAAAACACACCCTGGAGCTGGCAGCAGCAGGAGCCCAAATTTTGGCTGAAAGACATCCTGGAGTTGGCAGCAGGAGCAGCAGGAGCCCAAAAATTGGCTGAATGACACTCTGGAGTTGCAAGCAGCAGCAGGAGCCCAAACATTGCTTTGAAGAGACACTGGAGTTGGCTGCAGGAGCCCAAAAATTGGATGAATCACACCCTGGAGATGCAAGCAGCAGCAGCCCAAACGTTACTTTAAAGAGACACTGGAGTTGGCAGCAGGAGCCCAAAAATTGGATGAATCACACCCTGAAGTTGCAAGCAGCAGCAGCCCAAACGTTACTTTAAAGAGACACTGGAGTTGGCAGCAGGAGCCCAAAAATTGGATGAATCACACCCTGGAGTTGCAAGCAGCAGCAGGAGGCCAAGCATTGCTTTAAAGAGACACTGGAGTTGGCTTCAGGAGCCCAAAAATTGGATGAATCACACCCTGGAGTTGCAAGCAGCAGCAGGAGCTCAAACATAGCTTGAAAGACACACTGGAGTTGCCAGCAGGAGCCCAAAAATTGGATGAATCACACCCTGGAGTTGCAAGCAGCAGCAGGAGGCCAAGCATTGCTTTAAAGAGACACTGGAGTTGGCTTCAGGAGCCCAAAAATTGGATGAATCACACCTTTGAGTTGCAAGCAGCAGGAGCTCAAACATAGCTTGAAAGAGACACTGAAGTTGGCAGCAGGAGCCCCAAAATTGTATGAATCACACCCTGGAGTTGCAAGCAGCAGCAGCAGGAGCCCAAACATTACTTTAAAGAGACACTGGAGTTGGCTTCAGGAGCCCAAAAAATAGATGAATCACACCCTGGAGTTGCGAGCAGCATCAGGAGCACAAACATTACTTTAAAGAGACACTGGAGTTGGCTGCAGGAGCCCAAACATTGGCTGAATCACACCCTGGAGTTGCAAGCAGCAGCAGGAGCCCAAACATAGCTTGAAAGACACACAGGAGTTGCCAGCAGGAGCCCAAAAATTTGGATGAATCACACCCTGGAGTTGAAAATAAATAAACACAGAGCAAACTTATAACAATCGTGGTTAAAGTCCAAGGCAATAGATCATCCACTGTCTGTTCTCTAACAGTGTAATGTCAAAAGGCTTCCATCTAAGTCCAAAGTGGGTATCCCAAAATGCATGCACTGGTACTGTGCTGTTGGTAGTAGCTACAATTACTCCACTTTCAATTTTCCACCACGTGCCCACCACCTGTTTAAATTACTCTTACCAGATGGTATGCGTAGTAAAATACTCCAAATGAAGCTTTGGTTCTGCTGCTGTGTAGATTTCCTTCTTTCCACAACATTTAATCCTTATCCAGCAATATTGCTCCCAAACGTGGTTAGTGTAAGAATATCAAGGCGTATTGCCATAAAAATAAAAGCATGAAAAATATCTAGTGTAACACCGTTTTAATATATTTTCTTAAAAAGTTGTTAAAAGTGTGCACTCACATTTCAGTTGATTAAAATACAGCTTCTATTCAGTGTTTAGGCAACAGCCTTCATCCTGCTCCCTTTGCGTCCTGGCCAGTGATGCTATATGGGGGGGAAGAGGCTGTCCGCTGACACTGTTTAAAAGAAGATTGCTGCAATGATAAAACCGCCCAGCCGCCGTCAACGTTTCATTGCTATCAGCAACTTTCTCAAGACTGGCGGCGCAGCGGTGAAAGCCGCTCTTTATAATATGCGGTTTGGGCGGGGCGGCCACAGCAGGAAATCCTTCTGACGATGGCTGTATCAGTTAGCCTATCAGCTACTTTGTTTACTACAGGCATCATCAGTTTAAGAGCCTATCATAGACCAGTAATTCAGGCTCTGCTATTGGTGGCGGTACACAAACCGCTTGATGATAGGCTGAAGAGAGCCTGTATTGAACACATAGCAGTAAGCTGTCAATAGGAAAGGTGAATACACTGGCCAAGGCCCACGCTGAAGCCTACACCGGCAGGAGCCTGCACAGGAAGGGGCAGTTGTGGCCTAGAGGTAAGGGAGCAGACTTGCAACCGGAGGGTGGCATGTTCAAATCCCGGTCATGGAACATGACTGAACTGCTCTTGAGCAAGGTACCTAACCCCCCAACTGCTCCCCGGGCGCCATTATTAGGGCAGCCCACTGCTCCGGACATGTGTACACTCACTGCACATTAATGTCATCGAGTGCACTATAAAGTAGTACAGTGGTATATATATTATTTCAAATTCAGCAGTGTGCTTTTAGCCATCAGGGTCAGATGTGGCTATATTATAGCCAAGATGCCCTGAGGGTTGTGTTTTAAAGGATTAGGATAAAGGCTGTGCCCATTCACATTAATAAGCAGTATACTATACTGGTTTAATACACAAGGTCTCTAACTAAGATGGTTTGATATATATATGCTTGAAGATATCTAACCCTTAATGGCTTTAATGACAACTCCAGCCTTACTGGTAATTAAGAGACTAAACATATATGTCATCCTGCACGAAGTAAACAGGTGTAGGGATAATACTGCAGTGGTAGTATAAGGATAAAGGGGTACCCCAACCATTATGTGTTCAATCCTATTTGTGTGATGTGAGCTGTTAGTGACAAACATCCCTCATTAAAGGGATATTAGAAGTCATAATTGAAATGTGATGTGGTGAACTAACAATCCTAATGTTAGCCTTACCCTTGGTGTAAGAATAAATGTGAAGAAAAAAATTAAATAGTGTATAGGAAATAATGAAGGAGGGGCTAAGGCTAACTCAATATAGTGCTGAAATGATAAAAATAATTAGGACGTGTCTATAAAACAGTTGAGATCAAACTCAACATTTAGGCCATGAGGTGTGAGAGTGTTCAACGTGTATATCCAATAACTTTCCCTTTGTGATAATTGCCTGGTTAGATTGGACCCTCGCCAATGGCGGACAACTCGTTCTATCGCCATAAATGATAAACATTTGGGGTCTTGCGAGTGACTGTATTTGAAATGCGCAGAAAGGCTGTGTGTTTCTAGACCCTTCCTTATATTATAAAGATGTTCCCGTATGCGTACTTTGAGTGGACGAGTGGTTCTACCTATGTACTGTAGGCCACATGGGCACCAAATAAGGTAAACCACCCCTTCTGTATTACATGTAATGGACGTAGAAATTTTAAATTCCACAGTACATGTTATATCTGTGAAGGTCCTTTTTGGTTTTTCTATGGGGTTGCATGTCCTACATCCCATGCATATCCCACATCTATAGAATCCTTGTAAGGGATTATTAACTAAAGTTACCTTCTTTGGAGGGTCTAAATAACTCATTGTTAATTTATCCTTCAGATTAGGAGCCTTACGGTAAATTACTCTTGGATGTTCTGGTAATGCTGGTCCCAATATATTGTCACTTTTGAGTATATACCAATGTTTATAAAGGAGTTTTTTTATATCCCTATGTTGAAGGTTATAGTTCGTTATGAATGAGAATTCTGTACTTGAGCTATTTTTTCCTTTGTTGGTGCTCGGCCCTAATAGAGACGATCTCTCTCTTGCTCTTATTTCCATTTTTTGGGCTTCTATTTCCCCTTGTTCATACCCTTTATCTATAAACCTTTGGGCCAATGTATTAGATTGAACATCATAATCTGTCAGTGAGGTACAGTTGCGTCTTAGGCGCATGAACTGGCCCTTAGGGATGGCTTTCAACCAGGTTGGATGATGGCAACTCGTTGAAGGGACATAGCCGTTGCGATCTGTGCCTTTAAAATAGGTGGAAGTCACTAAATTTTGGCCCTCTTTTTTGATGGTAAGGTCTAAGAAATGGATTGAATTTATGCTACTCTCCATAGTGAAGGTTAAATTAAAAGTGTTACTATTCACCCCTTGAAAAAAATTATCCAGTTGGCCTTGCGTTCCGTCCCATAGACATAGAATGTCATCTATGTAGCGTTTCCAAATTAGCAGTTGTGGTTGGGGATGATTGAAGATGTGCTGCTCCTCCCACCATCCCACATATAGGTTAGCCATACTGGGGGCAAATTTTGCCCCCATGCCTCACCCGTCTTCTGCAGATAGAATCTTTGATCATACTAGAAGAAATTGTGTTGTAAGGCGAAGTTTAAACACCTTATTATAAAGTCCGCCTGCTGAGATGGTAGGGAGGATTTTGAAGTTAAAAAATATTCAACTGCCGCTACCCCCTTGTCGTGGGGGATGACCGTGTATAAGGACGATATGTCAGCTGTCGCCATGATGGTATTTTCCCCCACCCGTTGATTAGTACATAATTCAAGCACCTGGGTTGAGTCTTTTAAATAGGTTGGAAGCTGTGTCACCAAGACCTGGAGATATTGATCCACATATTCCCCAAGCCTACATGTTACCGAGCCTATCCCACTGACAATGGGTCGTCCAGGTGGTTTATGTAGACTTTTGTGAATTTTAGGTACTTGATAAATCGTAGGGATGCGTGGGGTCAAAGGAATTAAATATTCATATTCTTTTTTTGTAAGAATCCCTTGGTCTAAGCCATCTGTCAATCGTGTAATGAGGGCATCTCTAAACTCCAAGGTGGGATCCTTCTTTAGAGGTAATTATGTATCTGTGTCTGAAAGGAGTCTTCCCAACTCCTCCTGATAATCTTTCTTATCAAGCACTACCAGTCCCCCCCCTTTGTCGGCTGGCTTGATGACTATATCATGCTTACTTTCTAGTTGTTTAAAACCTTTATAGAGGGTGGAAGGCCATTTGTTTTTCTTAACTGCAAGAGTTCTTAAATCTCTCACCATTACTGTTTTAAAAGTGTCCACTGCTGAATTGCTACTGTTTGGAGGATTAAATAATGATTTATTTCTCAAGTTGGTATGAGAATATGCTTCTGATTGGGACACGGTTGTTGTCAAATTATTTGCCTCTTCTAAAGGTGATTTATTTAGGAAATATTTCTTAATATTCAGCTTACGTATATATTTCTGGAGGTCTACATATACATTAAATTTATTCAAATTCCTTGGTGGCGCAAATTTTAAGCCTTTATCAAGGAGTGTGAGTTCGTTTTGAGTTAAAGTTATGCTACTTAAGTTGAAAATGCCCTCCCCTACCACCGCCGGGGTACACACCCTGGAGTTGCAAACAGCAGCAGGAGCCCATACATTGCTTTGAAGAAACACTGGAGTTGGCTGCAGGAGCCCAAAAATTGGATGAATCACACCCTGGAGTTGCAAACAGCAGCAGGAGCCCAAACATTCCCTTGAAGAAACACTGGAGTTGGCTGCAGGAGCCCAAAAATTGGATGAATCACACCCTGGAGTTGCAAGCAGCAGCAGGAGCCCAAACATAGCTTGAAAGACACACTGGAGTTGCCAGCAGGAGCCCAAAAATTTGGATGAATCACACCTTTGAGTTGCAAGCAACAGCAGCAGGAGCCCAAACATTGCTTTAAAGAGACACTGGAGTTGGCTTCAGGAGCCCAAAAATTGGATGAATCACACCCTGGAGTTGCAAGCAGCAGCAGGAGCCCAAACATAGCTTTAAAGACACACTGGAGTTGCCAGCAGGAGCCCAAAAATTGGATGAATCACACCTTTGAGTTGCAAGCAGCAGGAGCTCAACATAGCTTGAAAGAGACACTGGAGTTGGCAGCAGGAGCCCCAAAATTGGATGAATCACACCCTGGAGTTGCAAGCAGCAGCAGCAGGAGCACAAACATTACTTTAAAGAGACACTGGAGTTGGCTTCAGGAGCCCAAAAAATGGATGAATCACACCCTGGAGATGCAAGCAGTAGCAGCCCAAACATTACTTTAAAGTGACACTGGAGTTGGCAGCAGGAGCCCAAAAATTGGATGAATCACACCCTGGGGTTGCAAGCAGCAGCCCAAACATGACTTTAAAGAGACACTGGAGTTGGCAGCAGGAACCCAGAAGTTGGCTGAATCACACCCTGGAGTTGCAAGCAGCAGCAGCCCAAACATTACTTTAAAGAGACACTGGAGTTGGCAGTGGAAGCCCAAAAATTGGATGACTCACACCCTGGAGTTGCAAGCAGCAGTAGGAGCCCAAACTTTGCTTTAAAGAGACACTGGAGTTGGCTTCAGGAGCCCAAAAATTGGATGAATCACACCCTGGAGTTGAAAAGCAGCAGGAGCCCAAATATAGCTTGAAAGACACACTGGAGTTGGCAGCAGGAGCCCCAAAATTGGATGAATCACACCCTGGAGTTGCAAGCAGCAGCAGCAGGAGCATAAACATTACTTTAAAGAGACACTGGAGTTGCCTTCAGGAGCCCAAAAAATGGATGAATCACACCCTGGAGTTGCAAGCAGTAGCAGCCCAAACATTACTTTAAAGTGACACTGGAGTTGGCAGCAGGAGCCCAAAAATTGGATGAATCACACCCTGGGGTTGCAAGCAGCAGCCCAAACATGACTTTAAAGAGACACTGGAGTTGGCAGCAGGAGTCCAGAAATTTGCTGAATCACACCCTGGAGTTGCAAGCAGCAGCAGCCCAAACATTACTTTAAAGAGACACTGGAGTTGGCAGTGGGAGCCCAAAAATTGGATGACTCACACCCTGGAGTTGCAAGCAGCAGCAGCCCAAACTTTGCTTTAAAGAGACACTGGAGTTGGCTTCAGGAGCCCAAAAATTGGATGAATCACGCCCTGGAGTTGCAAGCAGCAGCAGGAGCCCAAATATAGCTTGAAAGACACACTGGAGTTGGCAGCAGGAGCCCAAAAATTGGATGAATCACACCTTTGAGTTGCAAGCAGCAGGAGCTCAAACATAGCGTGAAAGAGACACTGGAGTTGGCAGCAGGAGCCCAAAAAATGGATGAATCACACCCTGGAGTTGCAAGCAGCGGCAAGAGCCCAAGCATAGCTTGAAAGACACACTGGAGTTGCCAGCAGGAGCCCAAAAATTTGGATGAATCACACCCTTGAGTTGCAAGCAGCAGCAGCAGGAGCCCAAACATTGCTTTAAAGAGACACTGGAGTTGGCTTCAGGAGCCCAAAAATTGGATGAATCACACCCTGGAGTTGCAAGCAGCGGCAAGAGCCCAAGCATAGCTTTAAAGACACACTGGAATTGCCAGCAGGAGCCCAAAAATTGGATGAATCACACCTTTGAGTTGCAAGCAGCAGGAGCTCAAACATAGCTTGAAAGAGACACTGGAGTTGGCAGCAGGAGCCCCAAAATTGGATGAATCACACCCTGGAGTTGCAAGCAGCAGCAGCAGGAGCACAAACATTGTTTTAAAGAGACACTGGAGTTGGCTTCAGGAGCCCAAAAATGGATAAATCACACCCTGGAGTTGCAAGCAGTAGCAGCCCAAACATTACTTTAAAGAGACACTGGAGTTGGCAGCAGGAGCCCAAAAATTGGATGAATCACACCCTGGATTTGCAAGCAGCAGCAGCCCAAACATTACTTTAAAGAGACACTGGAGTTGGCAGCAGGAGCCCAAAAATTGGATGACTCACACCCTGGAGTTGCAAGCAGCAGCAGCAGGAGCCCAAACTTTGCTTTAAAGAGACTGGAGTTGCCAACGAGAGCCCAAAAATTGGATGAATCACACCTTTGAGTTGCAAGCAGCAGGAGCTCAAACATAGCGTGAAAGAGACACTGGAGTTGGAAGCAGGAGCCCAAAAATTGGATGAATCACACCCTGGAGTTGCAAACAGCAGCAGCAGGAGCCCAAACATTACTTTAAAGAGACACTGGAGTTGGCTTCAGGAGCCCAAAAAATGGATGAATCACACCCTGGAGTTGCAAGCAGCATCAGGAGCACAAACATTACTTTAAATAGACACTGGAGTTGGCTGCAGGAGCCCAAACATAGCTTGAAAGACACACTGGAGTTGCCAGCAGGAGCCCAAAAATTTGGATGAATAACACCCTGGAGTTGCGAGCAGCAGCAGCAGGAGCCCAAACATTGCTTTAAAGAGACACTGGAGTTGGCTTCAGGAGCCCAAAAATTGGATGAATCACACCCTGGAGTTGCAAGCAGCAGCAGGAGCCCAAACATTGCTTTGAAGAGACACTGGAGTTGGCAGCAGGAGCCCAAAAATTGGATGAATCACACCCTGGAGTTGCAAACAGCAGCAGCAGGAGCCCAAACATTACTTTAAAGAGACACTGGAATTGGCTTCAGGAGCCCAAAAACTGGATGAATCACACCCTGGAGTCGCAAGCAGCAGCAGCAGGAGCCCAACATTACTTTAAAGAGACACTGTAGTTGGCTTAAGGAGCCCAAAAATTGGATGAGTCACACCCTGGAGTTGCAAGCATCAGCAGCAGCAGCCCAAACATAGCTTGAAAGACACTGGAGTTGGCAGCAGGAGCCCAAAAAATGGATGAATCACACCCTGGAGTTGCAAGCAGCAGCAGGAGCCCAAACATAGCTTGAAAGACACACTGGATTTGGCAGCAGGAGCCCAAAAATTGATTGAATCCCAACCTGGAGTTGCAAGCAGCAGCAGCAGGAGCCCAAACATTACTTTAAAGAGACACTGGAGTTGGCAGCAGGAGCCCAAAAATTGGATGAATCACACCCTGGAGTTGCAAGCAGCAGCAGCCCAAACATTACTTTAAAGAGACACTGGAGTTGGCAGCAGGAGCCCAAAAATTGGATGAATCACACCCTGGAGTTGCAAGCAGCAGCAGCCCAAACATAGCTTGAAAGACACTGGAGTTGGCAGCAGGAGCCCAAAAATTGATTGAATCCCAACCTGGAGTTGCAAGCAGCAGAAGCAGTAGCCCAAACATTACTTTAAAGAGACACTGGAGTTGGCAGCAGGAGCCCAAAAATTGGATGAATCACACCCTGGAGTTGCAAGCAGCAGCAGCCCGAACATAGCTTGAAAGACACTGGAGTTGGCAGCAGGAGCCCAAAAATTGGATGCATCACACCCTGGAGTTGCCAGCAGCAGCAGCCCAAACATTACTTTAAAGAGACACTGGAGTTGGCTTCAGGAACACAAAAATTGGATGAATCACACCCTGGAGTTGCAAGCAGCAGCAGCAGCAGAAGCAGCCAAAACAGAGTTTGAAAGACACTGGAGTTGGCAGCAGGAACCCCAAAATTGGATGCATCACACCCTGGAGTTGCAAGCAGCAGCAGCAGGAGCCCAAACATAGATTGAAAGGCACTGGAGTTGGCAGCAGGAGCCCAAAAATTGGATGAATCACACCCTGGAGTTGCAAGCAGCAGCAGGAGCCCAAACATAGCTTGCAAGACACACTGGAGTTGGCAGCAGGAGCCGAAAAATTGGATGAATCACACCCTGGAGTTGCAATTAGCAGCATCAGGAGCCCAAACATTACTTTAAAGAGACACTGGAGTTGGCTGCAGGAGGCCAAATATTGGATGAATCACACCCTGGAGATGGCAGCAGCTGGAGGCCAAAAATTGGCTCAAAGGCACACCCTGAAGTTGGCATCAGCAGGAGCCCAAAAATTGGTTGAAAGGCACACCCTGAAGTTGGCATCAGCAGGAGCCCAAAAATTGGCCTAAAGACATAAATATGTTTTGCACCATTTGGAAAGTGTAAAACGTGGCACCATGCTGAATCTAGTCGCATGCATCAACCATTGGTGGGTGGAAATCCTGGCTGATACATCCCTGATTCATTTTGACAAAGGTGAGTCTCTCCACAGTTTTAGTTGACAGTTCTCCTCGCCGTAACTATGGCCCCCCCGTGACTATGGCCCCCGCCGCACTAAACACCCGCTCAGATGGCACGCTACTTGCCGGGCAGAACAGCTTTTCCAGGGCAAACTCTGCTAGTTGCGGCCACAAGCCAAGTTTGGCTGCCCAGAAGTCCAGCGGATCCTCAAGGCGTGTTGGCATGCTCATGTCAAGGTATGACATGACCTGCTGGTTGAGGTCTTGCTCCAGGTCTTCCTGCTGCTCATGAGTAGCCTCACTATGCGGGTGTAGAAAGCTACTCTTTAGCGACTGAAGACTGAGGCTGCTGCGGATGGAGCTGCTGCTGCTGCTCCTGCCAACCCACCCAGCAGGCATGGCAGTGGAAGGTGAGCGCAGAGGTCCCCCCGAGTCAGACCTGCGAGAGTATGGACCATGGCGCAGATAGGCATCGACCAACTGACTATGTAGAATGTCTTTGTAGTAGTTCAGTTTGTCCTCCCTCTCGGCGGGTTTAAAAAATGCCCCCATTTTGTGCCGGAAGCGAGGGTCTAATAAGGTGGACAGCCAGAAGTCATCCCGCTGGCAAATGGAAACAATTCTGGGGTGACTACGCAAGCACGTAAGCATGCTTCCTGCCATTTGCGCAAGTGACTTGGAGGGACTACCTGTCTCCATCTCCACTGCATACTGCCACGGTGTGTCCGGGTCCTCTGTCTCGCCTTCCTTAAAACCCTCTAGCTCCTCTGGCTGCTCCTGCTCCTCCTCTCCTGTCCACTGACTAGATAAACCAGCCATTTCGCCAAGCCTAAACTGTGCTTCCATGGGCCACTCCTCCTCCTCCAGGTCAGCTTCAACGGGGTTCATGTGGCCGTAAGATGTAGACGCCATGTCTCCAGTGCCCTGACCAGCCATGGTTTCCAACATGTGCTGTAGTACATGAAGCAGTGGAATCACGTTGTTCACCCCGTAATTCTGCCGACTGACAAATAAAGTGGCTTCTTCAAAGGGCCTGAGCAAACGGCAGGTGTCATGTATGTACTGCCACTGGTTGACATTGAAGTTACACAGGGGAGTCCCCTTATTCGCTTTGATCATCAGGAAATCCGTGATGGCTTTTCGCTGTTCATATAATCGGTCCAACATGTGAAGGGTGGAATTCCAACGGGTGGAAACATCGCAAATCAGACTATGTTGGGGGATACCGTTCTGACGCTGTAGCTCAAGAAGGGTGTGTTTGGCGGTGTATGAGTGGCTGAAGTGCATGCAAAGTTTCCTGGAAAAAAGAAAAAAAGAAAGTTAACCCTCTGCACACTCATACTAAAAACTGAAAAACCTAGCTAACACTTGTTAAGAACATGGACTGTTAGTTAACATAGATTGCAATGAATGTAAAAGCGAGGTAGCCACGTCAAGGCCGTCCAATTAGTACCCCGTCCCTAACATTACTAAGTTTAAAAGTTTGTGCAGGCATTGCTACTTCTTTACTTGTGTGTGCACAAGCAATGCAATACATGAATCAGTCTGTCTAAAGACATTGCAATAACTTAACTTGCTTGCACACACACAATGAAAAATACTTTACTTGCCTGCACAGTGTTACAGTTCAAAAAGAGGGTTTAGGTAGAGGCCAATTGGACTCCCTGTTACAATGGGAGAGCTACAATCCAGCAGATCTGGCCACTGACCTGCAAATGCAACAGCAAAAAGGAAGGTAGGATGTGCTCATCCAGTCAATATATAGCAGTCAAGAGGTGCTAGAGGGGTGTGACCACACACACTAAGCAAAAAAGAAAGTTAACCCTCTGCACACTCATACTAAAAACTGAAAAACCTAGCTAACACTTGTTAAGAACATGGACTGTTAGTTAACATAGATTGCAATGAATGTAAAAGCGAGGTAGCCACGTCAAGGCCGTCCAATTAGTACCCCGTCCCTAACATTACTAAGTTTAAAAGTTTGTAACAGGGATTCCAATTGGCCTGTAAATACACTCTATCCCAGCTGGTCACTCTTACTCCAGCATTCATGCACTCATGCACTACCGGGTATAAACCCTGATTGCGGAGACTAAGAAGTTGCTCACCTCTCAACCGGGAGGCCTGGAATCTAAGGACCAACCTGGTTTTCACTAGAGCCCCTGAAGATGGGGATAGGCTGGGCTGCAGGAATGCCCCAGGTCAAACGACCTAGGAGTGGGTATTGCCATGGGACAAAGTTGTAAACAAGCTGAGGTCATGGGCAGACAAAACTGGATGGAGGTTGGAGGTTGTAAACAAGGCAAAGTTGTAGGCAGGCAGAACTGGATGCTCATAAACAAGCCGAGGTTGTGGGCAGGTAGAACTGCATGGAGGTCATAAACAAGTTGAAATCATGGGCAGGCAGAACTGGATGGAGGTCATAAACAATTCGAGGTCGTGGGCAGGCAGAACTGAATGGAGGTCGTAAACAAGCCGAGGTAGTGGGCAGGCACCACTGGATGGAGGTTGTAAACAAGCCGAGGTCGTGGGCAGGCAGAACTGGATGGAGGTTGTAAACAAGCCAAGTACATGGGCAGGCAGAACTGGATGGAGGTTGTAAACAAGCCAAAGTTGTAGGCAGGCTGAACTGGGTGGAGGTCATAAACAAGCCGAGGTCGTGGGCAGGCAGAACTGAATGGAGGTCATAAACAAGTCAAGGTCGTGGGCAGGCAGAACTGAATGGAGGTCGTAAACAAGCCGAAGTAGTGGGCAGGCACCACTGGATGGAGGTTGTAAACAAGCCAAGGTCATGGGCAGGCAGAACTGGATGGAGGTTGTAAACAGGCCGAGGTCGTGGGCAGGCAGAACTGGATGGAGGTTGTAAACAAGCCAAAGTTGTAGGCAGGCTGAACTGGGTGGAGGTCATAAACAAGCCGAGGTCGTGGGCAGGCAGAACTGAATGGAGGTCATAAACAAGTCAAGGTCGTGGGCAGGCAGAACTGAATGGAGGTCGTAAACAAGCCGAAGTAGTGGGCAGGCACCACTGGATGGAGGTTGTAAACAAGCCAAGGTCATGGGCAGGCAGAACTGGATGGAGGTTGTAAACAGGCCGAGGTCGTGGGCAGGCAGAACTGGATGGAGGTTGTAAACAAACCGAGGTTGTGGGCAGGCACTACTGGATGGAGGTTGTAAACAAGCCGAGGTCCTGGGCAGGCAGAACTGGATGGAGGTTGTAAATAAGCCAAGGTCATGGGCAGGCAGAACTGAATGGAGGTTGTAAACAAGCTAAGGTCATGGGCAGGCAGACCTGGATGGAGGTTGTAAACAAGTCAAGGTCAGGGCCAGGCAGAACTGGATGGATGTCGTAAACAAGTCAAGGTCGTGGGCAGGCAGAACTGGATGGAGGTTGTAAACAAGCCGAGGTCGTGGGCAGGCAGAACTGGATGGAGGTCATTAAGAAGCCGAGGTCATGGGCAGGCAGAACTGGGTGGAGGTTGTAAACAAACTGAAGTAGTAGGCAGGAAGAAGCGGATGGAGGTCATAAACAAGCCGAGTCCATGAGCAGGCAGAACTGGATGGAGGTTGTAAATAGGCCACACAACCGATCGGATCGTGCACCCGCACCTATGCGCACAAATAAGAGTGGCGTAACAACAAGCTACGGGCACGAGCACATACGTGCATGCTAACTGACAGCTCCATTGTTAGTGCGCAACTTCCGTCACACCGAGAACCTTGGCACCCACTGCTGGGGAACAAGGGGAATAGTCCTGGTTTTATGACACACTCACTCGATCGTGAGACCAAGCCAGGTTCCATTTAAATCTGATCTCCTGCCACAGACGGCCTTCCCTGCCAAATGGCTGCCCCCCAACTATCAGTCACAGTGGCTCTAGCGAACCCACTTCATTCCCTGCACACAAGGGGACGCGTCAGGCCTTAGAGCCTGATTTGCGTGTGACAACCAACATTTCTCACTGCTTGAGCAATCTGTTGTGGGGGCCAAACGATGAGTATCCCTTTTGTTTATTTCAGGGTCTGAAATTTCCTTTTAACAGATGCATGCTGTCACAGCGCGCTAACCTTGTGCCCAGTTACCCTGCGTCCCGCGGGCGCCAGCTTGGGCAGCCTCGGCTCGAGAGGCGCCGAGCTCACTCACCTCCTCTTCACGACGCTCCCCCTTCTTTTCACCAGGTGCTCGTGCGAGCACAAGTAACTTATGCTGCAGTCAATGTGCCCGCTAAAGGTTAGTTTAAAGGGCCAATGAGCCCAAAGAGACTTTGCTGTACTGTGAGATTGGCGTGGGACATTGAAAAGCTACAGCTGCGGCTACAGATCAGGCCGTGAATAGGCCGGTTGTTGCTGCAGCAAGCAGTGGCGAAAGGGTAAGTAGGGGCTAGAGATGAGTGAACTTCCTAAAAATTTGATTCAGGTGATTCACCGAAATTTGGGTTGGTCCTTTGAGAATAGCCCATCTCTAGTGGAATGTGCGATACACACAGTACGGTGGGAGCAGGGGAGGCCAGCCGCAAGCTGTGAAAGTCGTCCTGTGCTGTGTGTATCGCACAGACACTTACCTACATGTCGGCTTCCCCGTCGTTCTGGCCCAGCGGCTGGCTGGGGGCACATGTTGGCTTACAAGTCAACTTGTGCCCGCAGCCAGTCGCTGGGCCAGAACAACAGGGAAGCCGGCATTACACACAGCATGGTGGGATCAGGGGAGGCCAGCTGCAATGTTAGCTGGTGGCGGAAGCTGACTTGCACAGCTGTCAGTGCAGCCAGCTTGCCCTATCCACCGTGAAGGAGAGGAGTGGTGGTCAAGGCCGGCTTCAGCACCCGGCAAGGTCAGGCAGTTGCCGGGGCCCCCATGGGGGGGGGGGGGGCACTGACATCTGGCAGCCTGTCACAGTGCATTTCAAAGAAAATACAAAAAAAGTTTAGGTCCACCTGTGCCACTGCACCGGTCACAATAGATCTTTCATGGCAGTGGAGGGTCTTGCAGCATCCAGCATCAGGCAAACAGCAGCGTCGGACCTTCCCAGCCCTCCCCCGGAGCCCCCCTTTCCCAGTTGTCACGTGCTGGGATATCACTTTCAGCGGCCAGATAGCACGGAGCTGCCGGCAGCCTCCATTGTCTTCCTGTCAGGTCTGTTGTAAGTAAGATCGCTGCTGCAATAAATTAATACACTTTGTGTAACCCTTGCCAGCCCTGGCCCCCTTCATGCTCTTGTAGGAAGAACATTCTTTTGTTAGAGCCCTTGGTGGATTCTCAGATAAGAAAAGTTTAACCTTCCTAACACTGCTGTCTGCCCTAGTTTAGAGGGACTAGCCTTACTGATCTTTACATTGGACCAAAACCCATGATTTAGTCCATCCTTGGTCTTGATTCATTTTCCCAGGGATCCAACGATGTCCTGTATTGGCCTCATATCTCACCTTCCTGCCTGCCCTTGGTGCATGCACAGGCTTTCATCCAGTCACCAGTGTATGCCATTTATATCAATGCTCAGCATTCAGCTCTCTTTGGTAATTGAACTCTCGCATAAAGAGCGGCCGCATTCATGGTTTCCCAGCGGTCCAAGACACACTCTCATCCCCAGCATCTCATGTGAATGGCTGGGCACAGAAGTTAGCCTCAGCCACAAGATGCCGGAGATACACTCCGCACATGTGCAGTAGGATCACCAGAAAGGTTAGATTCACGGGTAATTGCACACAGTGGGGCATCCCAATTTGGCACTGCAAGGCTGGCCAAATAGGGTTTTGATCCACAGACTTCCCATCCACACCTAAATACCACCTCCTGCCATCCCTCGATTTACCATACTTACCTCTTCTCCTGGGACGGTGAGCATGGGGACCAGAAGCCACAATAGCTAGAGCATCTTGTTGGGAGGAATTGCTGAGCAACATAGTGTGTGCTGTGACTTCTGGTCCCCAAGTGCATAGAAACCAGGCAGCAGAGAAGGTGTTTATGCTGTGCTGGGGAGACAGAGAGCGAGAAGAGAGCGAGAGGAGGGAGAGAGGGAAGAGATGGGGGGGAGAGAGTGAGAGGAGGGAGAGAGAGAAGAGGGGGGGGAGCGACAGGAGGGAGAGAGAGAAGAGAGGGGGGGAGAGAGTGAGAGGAGGGAGAGAGCGTTGAGAGGGGGGGAGAGTGAGTGGAGGGAGAGAGAGAAGAGAGGGGGGGGAGCGAGAGGAGGGATAGAGCAAGGAGAGAGAGAAGGGGAATATAGCAAGGAGAGACAGAGAAAGGGCGAGGAAACGGAGAGGGGGGGTGAAGACAGAGAGAAAGCAAAGAGAGAGGGATTCCAGGGCTGGCCTTTACTTTTTTCCATCTTGGAAACTGAAGAATAGCAGCTCAGAAGCAGGGAGGCCAGGGATGCGGTAGTCTGGGACCTTTGCAAAGATAAGCTGTGTGGGTGATAGGCAGGGTTTCACACAGTGGGGCGTCCCAAATTGGAACCCCCAGAGAAATACACCAATGTTTCTTTTTAAAGAGCTAAAGCTGCCTCCCTGGAGTCTATAACTATAGGAAGGCTTATTCCACCATCCCTGGGGCATCCCAATTTTGAATACACCAGGGCATTCTAAATCTTGATGCCCCTCTGGAAAAGAACAGAGTGAAAGTCCCTGATGTTGTTCCTCTTTGAAGAAGTCCTGTCTCCCCTCCAGTGAGCAGTGAGCAGTGAGCTCACACATTGGCACATTGTGGGGCATCCAAATAAGGTTTCTGCTCTAGAGTTTTGGTCCATAACATTCCACCCCTGATCCACATGAACCAGCCACCAATTGGGGACATGGAAAAATGCTGCACGCTGCAGAGACACACCTGCTGATTGGTGGAGGTGGTGGTACCACACACAAGCAGAATTTTGCAGAAGTTTTTCACTTCTCCCCTCTTTCCCTAGATAGCAGTGTGCTCAGTGCTCAGTGTTCGAGGTGGGGGAACCCACTGAGACCATGCCGCCCAAGGGCCCACATAAACCTGGAGCCGGCCCTGATGGTGGTGATTTTTTTTTTAATGCCGCCTGAGGTGCCAGTGAATTTCAGGGAAAATTGGGTCATCACAAACCCCCAAAAATTTGGTTTTGTGCTGAATCGATTTTTCCTGAAATTCGGAATGAAACCAACCAGTTTGCTCATCTCTAGTAGGGTCTATTTGGGGGGGGGGGTTACGTCCAATGTTCTTCTTTAAGGAGTGTGGGTGGTTTACCTACCTTATATTTACATTATTTAGAACACTTCCCTTTATGATTTTAATATGTTGTTGTTTATAACTAATATATATATATATATATATATATATATATAAAACATTACATTGAAATGACTAGGTCAGAAGACATTACAAGCAGAGGAAGATTTTTAGTCTCCAGGTTTCTGGTATCACATAGACAGACAGACAGACAGTTACTTGCAAAGCTTTTATTTCTACATTAGGCAGAGGAACAATATCATGACAGTGATTACATAGATAATGTTATAAAGGAGAGGATAAGGGGTGTTGAAGGTTTAAGCACAGAATTTGGGGGCCATTGGGGACAAAATGCAGATTAAGGAACCACAACTAATTTTGTGTATCGAAAAACTAAATGAATGGACATGAACGTGACATGAAAACACAATGTAATAAAGCAGATGAACCATCCACACAAACTATTACATCATTAGATATTGCAAGGGGTGAAGAAACATCTTCACGATGAAGAACATGATGTCACAAAGCATGGCGCCATGTTAGCAGGTGTTGGTCGAATTTCTATCATGCTCCTTGGGACATTGCATGGAATGAAATTAGAAACAGTCTATTGCATCTGACAAACTGTCCTTTGAGAAAAATTATTGCAGTCTCAGTCCCCATTGGTTGGGAATCGTTGAGCATGGTCAGGTTAATGAAGGTTGGTACAGTCATAATGAATTAAGGGTGGCATCACAGTTCTGTAGAATACATTTTTGTAGCTCGGGGCAGGGAATAGATTCAGAAGACCTCCATAACATCTTTCAAATTATTCAGCAGACGCAGGGCAGAAGCAGAGGGCATTCCACTGTTTAAGGTATCGTAGAAAGCTGACACCCATCAGACATTAGCCTGTAAATTCTCCGGGGAGCACAGGTCTCAGGGAATTCACTTTGTCATTCCAACCCATAGGGACGTAATTATTGACTTCATCACCTATGACAGCGACCATGCGATTACCTTCAAAGAACTCACCCGAGTATAGGATCCAGGCACCACTGGCCACCTTATGAGAGGAAACCTTATTGTCAAACTCATATGTCTTCAAGGATTTTGCTTCTTTCTCCAGGGTCAGTGGTTTACCTCCATAGTGAAAGTTCTCAAACAGCGTGATCTTATGGTGATATAGGCCTCCCTTCACCAGTTTAACAGAGCTGATCCTCTGGTCCCAAGCTGGGATCGTGTTATAGTTGCCTTCAAGATAGCATCTGAAATCCCCCTTGTATCCGTAATCGACTTCGCTGAAGACAATCCAGGGGTCGCCTTTTACTTTGAGGGACCGAGCCTTCTTCATGAACCCGATACATGACAGGTTAGGATTGTTAAGTGTTATACACTCAGAATCCCCCTTGAAGTTTGGGAACTCAAAAAGCTCGAGAGTGTTCATCTTCTCAATCTACGGGAGCTGTCCAGTGGCAGAAGTTCTGTTGGATGGTTGGTGGTGCAGACTTGGTTGCTCTGTAATTTATACAGAAGCTCCCCCCACAGAGCCATTTCCTGTTTTCCTGTGAAATGTATTATAGTGGTTGCAGTTAGTTTACTAATGATTTCCAATGAAAAGAGGATATGTATAAACATTGTAAAAAATGATGAATCATTATTGTGAGTCTGCTGTTACGATGTCACCCTTTCATGACCGGAAACAACAGCAAGTGTTGGGTTCAGAATATAAGACTAAAGGATAAACCCAGCACTCAACCCTGTCAGCTTGCAGGCCAGCCTATAATCTGTCTCTAAACTTGGTTAAAAACAGAGGACTCGGTCACACACATCTGCAGAAGTATGCTTAAGCTGCACCACTACGCCAAAGTGCCTCTGTGGGGTGCAGTCCTAACTCTAATCTCTGAGAGCCCATCTGGGACATACAGTGCAATAGATAAATTGGGAGCAGGCTTACCTGAGTTTGCCCTAAACCTCTCAAGTGCAAGCCATGGGGTGGAAGGGTCAAAGACCTTGCAATACAGCCTAGACCCCGCACACCACACATAATATAATATATAAATATTATTATTATTGTTTATTTAGATAGCGCCATCATCTTCCGTAGCGCTTTATAACGTAGTAATTACAGACTGGGTAGAAACATACGGTACATATACTATTTCAAATGCAGTTTTACAGATTTGACAGTGGATATTCTGAGTACAAGATACAATAGGGGAGTGAGCCCTGCCCTTACGAGCTTACAGTCTAAAGCGAGAGGGGTGAAGACGAGGGGGAAGGATCACAAACAGTCAGTATTGAGCTTTGTGCCCTTTAGAAGATTTATTTAAGCCAGATTATATGCTTTTCTGAATTAGTGCATTTTAAGGGCACCTTTGAAGGTTTTGAGAGTTGCGGAGTGGTGGATTGGGTGGGGGAGGGCATTCCAGAACATTGGAGTTGCACGTGAGAAGTCTTGGAGGTGGGCATGAGAGGAGGTGACCAGGGTGGAGGACAGGAGAAGGTCAGCAGCAGAGCGAAGACTGCGTCTAGGTTAATACTGTTGGATTAGAGATGTAGGGAGGGGCCTGGTTGGAGAGAGCTTTGTATGTGAGAGTTAGAGTTTTGAACAGGATTCACTCTGGGACTGGCAGCCAGTGTAGGGATTGGCAGAGAGGCGCAGAACTGGAGGAGCGAGAGGAGAGATGGATGAGGCGAGCAGCAGAGTTCAGGATAGATTGGAGGGGTGCCAGTCTGTTAGTTGGCAAGCCGCAAAGAAGGATGTTGCAGTAATCCAGACGGGATATGACCAGGGCGTGTACTAGCATTTTAGTGGTGTCAGGTGAGAGGAAAGGACGGATGCGTGAGATGTTTTTAAGTTGGAGGCGACAGGAGGTGGCCAGGGAGTGAATATGTGGTTTGAAAGAGAGG
The DNA here is from genome assembly GCA_027917425.1 of Gastrophryne carolinensis. Lineage (NCBI taxonomy): Eukaryota > Metazoa > Chordata > Amphibia > Anura > Microhylidae > Gastrophryne > Gastrophryne carolinensis. Next base: position 653,712,491 of record CM051234.1, on the reverse strand, counting down.
GCAGAGTCCAGAATGACTCCCAGGCACCGAGCTTGGGGAGTTGTGGTTAATGTGTAATTGGTGACACAGACAGACATGTTAGAGAGGGGAGGGGAGTTAGATGGTGGGAAAATGACCAGTTCTGTCTTGTCCATGTTTAGCTTGAGGTAGCGAGATGACATGAATGAAGAAATAGCTGTAAGGCAGTTGGGGAGGTGAGATAGGAGAGAGGAGAGATTGGGGCCTGAGAGATATATCTGAGTGTCATCCGCATAGAAGTGGTATTGAAAGCCTAGTGAAGTTATAAGTTTGCCAAGGCCATAGGTGTAGACTGAGAAAAGTAGGGGGCCTAGGACAGAACCTTGTGGCACACCGACAGGACAGAAAGGGAACGGGAGGAAGAAACTGTGTGAGAATAGGATACACTGAATGATCTGTCAGAGAGGTAAGAGGTGAGCCAAGAGAGTGCAAGACCTTGAACTCCAAGAGAGGAGAGAATATCAAGAAGCAAAGAGTGGTTGACAGTGTCAAAGGCTGAGGAGAGGTCAAGAAGGATGAGGATGGAGTAGTGACCAATGCTTTTGGCAGTGAGCAGATCATTGGTGACTTTTGTGAGGGCAGTTTCAGTGGAGTGGTTACGGCGGAATCCTGATTGTAAGGGGTCAAGTAAGTTGTTAGTGGATAAGTATTGTGCCAGTTCTGAGTGGACATGTTGTTCAAGAAGTTTGGAGGAGAAAGGGAGTAGTGAGATAGGGCGATAGCTAGAGAGGGCAGAGGGGCCGAGAGAGGGTTTCTTGATTATCGGAGTAATAACTGCATGTTTGTAGGAAGAAGGAGAGGTACCAGTGGAGAGAGAAAGGTTGAATATAGATTTTAAGGCTGGAGTGAGGGATGGAGACAGTTGAGGAATAAGGTGGGATGGAATAGGATTTAGGGAGAATGTAGTCAGGTGGGCCCTAGAAAGGAGAGAGGTTAGTCCAAGCTCACTTATGGGAGTGAAGAAGGTAAGAGAGTAAGGCGGGGGGATTATTTGAAGTGGTGAGGGATTCTGAGGGGCAAAGCCAAGTCGAATGTTGTAAATTTTTTCTTTGAAGAAACATAGAAAATTCTTCTGATGTTATTTGGGAGGTTGGGGGAGGAGGTGGTGGGCGGAGTAAGAAACTGAAAGTGTTGAAGGGATTCCGGGTTTGAGCAGAAATCAGTGAAAAGAAATATGCTTGCTTAGCAGATGAAAGGGCCGTCCTGAGTTCCTGAAGGGCTTGTTTGTAGAATAGAAAGTCATGATTGGCTTTGGTTTTCCTCCATCACCGTTCAGCAGCTTGAGACAGCTGTTTCAATCTGGTTGTGTTTGCATTTAGCCAGGGTTGGGTTTTTTTGGTGCAGGGACGGTTATAGGTGAGGGGGGGCGGCAGTGTCTAGAGCTGAGGAGAGTGTATTATGGTAGTGTGATGATGCAGCGTCTATGTCCGTGAATGAGGTCAAGGTCTGAAGAGGTTGAAGTGAGGCAGAGAGGGACTGAAGATCTAGGTTTCTTAAGTTCCTGCGTTGAGTTGTTGGTTTGTGTGGAGGGGGGTTTGCAGGCATTGGAGAGAGGGTCATAGTCAGCAGATTATGGTCAGTGAGGGGGAGCAAAGAGGATGAGAGGTTTGATATAGAGCAGAGGTTAGAAAAGAGGAGATCAATTGTGTGGCCGTTTTTGTGGGTGGGTGCAGTAGACCATTGCAGGGATGTCTGTGGACAGAAACTGAAGGAGCCAGGTAGAAAAGTGGTCGAAGAAAAGAGTAGTAGTTCCAGGAGGGCGGTAGATGACTGTGATTTTCTGGTTACAGGGAGAATATAAAGGGACGCAGTGAACTTCAAAAGATGAGAAGGATAAAGATGGCAAGGCAGGGAGTGGGTTAAAGGAGCAGAGTTCGGATAGAAGGATGCCCACACCCCCACCCTGTTTGTTGTTGGATCTGGGGGTGTGGCTGAGATGTAGTCCCCCATGTGAGAGGGCAGCGGGTGAAGCTGTGTCTAATGGGGTCAGCCATGTTTCTGTGAATCCCCCGAAGGTAAAAGAGTTAGAGTGAAACAGGTCATGAATATAGGCGAGTTTATTGCGCACTGAGCGTGCATTCCACAGTGCGCAGGTGACAGTGGCGGGAAGGGAGTAAGCTATATCAGATTAGATAGGTTGCGTGTGTATCCAGGTTTAACACAGTTGCAGACTTTTGGCTTTGATGAAAAGTGAATAGTTCTGGAGGGGGGGGGGGGGGGGGGGGAGAGTGAGCCTGGATTAGGTCTGATGTCGCCGGCGGCAAGTAAGAGTAAAAGGAGAGAGAAGAGATGGTTGTGGCTTTTGAGAGTGGAATAATGTGTCTTGTGCTTGGATATAGAGGGGGTGAGTGATTTTGCCAAAGAAACAAATTCGTGAGCAGAGAGGTAGGGGGAGGAGAGCAGAGAGGGGGAGATATATAGGGACTTACCAGGAGCAGGGGGATACTGTGAGCCTAGGATTCTGAGGGTAAGAGGAAGCAGTGTGATGAGGTAGAAGGTGATCATTTTAGTTGATGCTGGGCTATTCAGACAAGCAGAATCCGGAGCAGGGTTCCTTCCGGTTGAATTAAGGTTAAATTCGCTGCAGACTTGGAAGGATTCAGATTTGTAAAGGAGTCTGAATTGCAGCCATGGTGGCTTTGCAAACACTGCCACTCAATATGAACAGTTTCTAAGTGCCTTTGATTAGCTCATGCACAACAGTTGGGCCTAAAGGGTGGGACTAGGTCAGTCCTAAAAGTTTGGCCTGGGAGGGCACATAAAGTAATAAAACTTCAAATGAAATGTTGCTAGGTGCTATGGGTCAGTGAACACACAAGGGGCAATATTGGTCAATTTAAGTTTAGCAGAAAGTAACAGATGATAGTTTCACAAATATAGATACGGGCAAGGGAACCAGATGGGGCATTCATAATATTCACATAACTCTTAAATAAGGCATAGGCACAAATAGGATGACAAGGAAAAAATCAAGTTTTAAATAGTGAATCTGATGAGAGAATGGCAGCAGGTTTTACACAGGCAGGAAAGGGTTAAAAGTTGCTGATGGGATCAAAATGCGAACCTGTGAATGAGAGAGGAGACATATCGGAATGCAGAAGGTGGTGATGTGGATGGAGGGTGGTGTGGTTCTGGGTCCATAGAGTGAATTCAGGTTAAATTCTCTGCAGACTTAGAAGGATTCAGACTTGGAAAGGAGTCTGAATTGCAGCCATATTGGCATTGCAGCCACTGCCACTCAATTTGAACAGTTTCTAAGATTATATATTATATTATATTTTTGGTGCAAAAGACGCATTAGGGCTTATTCTCAGGAGGTGTCTTATTTTTCCGTAAACAACAATGTACTGTAGGGCTGTTTTGGGGGGGGGGGGGGGGGGTGATGATAAACACCCAGGCTGTGGCGCTAACCTGTTGGTAACAAAGAGAAGCTCAGCCTTCACTGAGTAGAAGAGTGGGTTAAATGTGTGATGTTCCAGCGCCTCCACCCGGGATAGGGCCCTTGCAACTAATAGGGAACACCTTTCTGGGAAACAAATAAAGTTGTCTAAGCAAAACAATACATTCGGAGCAGAGGGACTACTGCTCCCAGCGACCATTTAACTAAGTCATTCACTGACACAGTCAAGTATAACAATACTATGAAGCTTATGTAATAAAGGTTAACTTGGCACTAACAATACACATACACAGTAAAACACAATGAAAGGCCCAGCTAAGGCTTTAGTCAGTCGGTGCACATATACCTGAATATATATATATATATATATATATATATATATATATATATATTCTATAGCTAAATTCCGATGTGCAGCCACATCGCTTTAATGTACTGTACGCTCCGAAGAGGTTTGACGCCAGCAGGAGTGCTTTTTTTTTTTCTGTTTTATTTTTTCCCCCTCTGTCTGTTCTACTCCTCATCTGAGGGATTCTCATTAGGATTCTACTCCTCATCTGAGGGATTCTCATTAGGATTTAGGATGCAATTCAGGTGAGAATTCTCACTTAACTTTTATTGTCTACCTGATTCAACACCAGGTGAAAATTGTACACCCGGTTGCAGAATCAGCCGTAGACAATGAAAGTGAATGGCAGCATTGTCTCCTAAAAGAGGAGTCAGTTATCTCACCAGGCTCTGAATTTAGCCCTTTGTATCTCACAGCATGGGGGCATCTTAATTTGGGATGCCCCAATGTGCATCCCCTGCAATGAAGCATGAGATCGCGCAGCCCATATTCGTCCCTTCCGCATTCCCTTTTGTGACCGCTGTTCACTCGGCTACTGAGCCAGTTGGGTGTAGCGTGTGCACAATAATGTGGAACCTAACTAGGTAAACCCGACAGGCTGCTGGCAGTCACGTGGGGCTGCAAACCACACTGGAAAGTGGAAGAAGGCTGGATTCCCAGTGCAGGGAGGCCCAGCAGGGCATTTAGCTTGGAGGAAATCAATGTCAAACCTTGATATTAAAGTTGAATTAAACCCAAGATTTTCAACTCTTGGGTTTTGTTCCTCCTGCTGGAGGCATTTCAGTTTGTGTGTATCCCCAAGGTTTGCCCATAAACTCACCGTGGTGTATGTGCGGCCCACGCAGCCAATCAGAGGCCCAAATTCTATTCAGATTACCCTTGACCCCCTGAGCAGCAACAATGTAGCAAAGCCTACTGTCGGCCATGCCCTAACCTCAACTGTGGGCGTGCCAGCTGTAGTGGGGATTCAGTCACAGCCCATAGACGTAGCATTGCTAGGTAGGAAGATTAATGTACCGGGCAATCCCCTAGGGTTTCCCACAGCAGGGCGTCCCAATTCGGCATGTCGCATAAAGAGGGAGTCCGCCGGCTCTATAGCCTTATAGACTCTAGGGAGGTGGTTCATACAGCACCACCTCTACCATTAGGGGGCATGTGGTGCTGCAGAGAATAGCCATCCATCTAGTGATGGACTTTAAAGCAGACCAAAACCCACCAAACTTGTGAAATACTCTTCTTAGAGTGTAGAACTAGAAATTAATATTTTTACTTATCGAATCGCTCTGAACCAGTTTTTATTTTGTCTCTTTCCATAGGATTTCAGGTGATTAGTCATTGCATAGGTGGGGCAATGACATCATAGACGGCGCAGTGAAAATAGGCAAAAGGTGCTCATCATGGAAGGAGTAATTCAGGGGATGCTAGTTAAAAATGTGGTAATGTATTCATATATATGAATACATTACTGATAGCACCAATCCATTAATTCTTTCATGCCTATGTGTAGCAGGCTGTATTGAGACACCCGGGACACCTTTACCTGCCTCACCTCTGCCCACCTCACCTCTGCCCAAAACACCTTTTCCTGTCTCACCTCTGCCCACCTCACCTCTGCCCAAAACACCTTTTCCTGTCTCACCTCTGCCCGACTACCTTTACCTGTCTCACCTCTGTCCACCTCACCTCTGCCTGGAACACCTTTTCCTGTCTCACCTCTGCCCACCTCACCTCTGCCCCAAGTACCTTTACCTGTCTCACCTCTGCCCACCTCACCTCTGCCCCAAGTACCTTTACTTGTCTCACCTCTGCCCACCTCACCTCTGCCCAAAACACCTTTTCCTGTCTTACCTCTGCCCACCTTACCTCTGCCCAAAACACCTTTTCCTGTCTCACCTCTGCCCCGACTACCTTTTCCTGTCTCACCTCTGCCCACCTTACCTCTGTCTGGAACACCTTTTCTTTTCTCACCTCTTCCTTTAGTACTTTTACCTGTCTCACCTCTGCCCACCTTACCTCTGCCCAAAACACCTTTTCCTGTCTCACCTCTGCCCACCTCACCTCTGCCCAGAACACCATTTCCTGTCTCACCTCTGCCTGGAACATTGTCCAGTCCATCGAGAAGCCTAGACCACGCCTTTGAGTGTCCTGCTTCCAGGCGTAGCTAACATTCCAGTGTGCTTGTTAGGTAGAATAGACCAATCACTGAGCCAGATATAGTTGTTTCTAATATGATAATAACCCCCCTGTAGATGCCCCGGTGACGTCACAGCGCTATATAAAGCGGCGGCCATCTTGCTTGTGCACATTTCAGACTTGCAGTGCACAGACACCGGAGGACAGGGAGAGAGTAACAGAGAGGCAGGGAGAGCCAGGGAAAGATAGGGAAAGATAGTGAAAAATCGGGAACGATCCAGGCAGGGACAGCAGAGCAAGTTACAGGGAAAGAAAGCTTTTTTTATTTTCATTTCACTTAATTTGCCAGATCAGTTTTAAATTGCTGTGTTTTGTGCTGTAAAAATTCCTGGCCACTGTGCATCCCATGTTGGCAGTGGCACATTTAACATTTCTTATAGCTCGATTAGTTTTAATTTTTTTGGTCTGCTGTAAAAACCCCAGCCCACAGGGGCATTCCATTTCAGCACGTGACCCTATCTTTTATACAAAATCCAACACCTAGCACCCTATCTGTTATACAAAATATGCGTGTTTCAGCCTCAGTTGTACTAAGTTATTTAATTTTGCATTGCTTTGGACTGCTTTAAATACACCAGGCCGCAGGGTATCCCAAACCACCACGTTGCACCCTATCTGTTATACTAAATAAGCGTGTTTCAGCCTCAGCTGTACTAAGTTATTTAATTTTGCATTGGTTTGGTCTGCTGTCATTACACCAGGCCACAGGGTATCCCAAACCACCATGTTGCACCCTATCTGTTATACTAAATATGAGTGTTTCAGCCTCAGCTGTACTAAGTTATTTAATTTTGCATTTGTTTTGAATTGCTGTCATTACACCAGGCCGCAGGGTATCCCAAACCACCACGTTGCACCCTATCTGTTATACTAAATAAGCATGTTTCAGCCTCAGCTGTACTAAGTTATTTAATGTTGCATTGGTTTTGGTGTACTTTAAATACACCAGGCTGCAGGGTATCCCAAACCACCACGTTGCACCCTATCTGTTATACTAAATAAGCGTGTTTCAGCCTCAGCTGTACTAAGTTATTTAATTTTGCATTGGTTCTGGTCTGCTTTAAATACACCAGGCCGCAGGGTATCCCAAACCACCACGTTGCACCATATCTGTTATACTAAATAAGCATGTTTCAGCCTCAGCTGCACTAAGTTATTTAATTTTGCATTGGTTTTGGTCTGCTTTAAATACACCAGGCCGCAGGGTATCCCAAACCACCACGTTGCACCCAATCTGTTATACTAAATAAGCGTGTTTCAGCCTCAGCTTTATCAAGCTATTGCATTTTTAATTGGTTTTTGTCCTGCTGTCAATACACCAGGCCGCAGGGTATCCCAAACCACCACGTTGCACCCTATCTGTTATACTAAATAAGCATGTTTCAGCCTCAGCTGTACTAAGTTATTTAATTTTGCATTGGTTCTGGTCTGCTTTAAATACACCAGGCCGCAGGGTATCCCAAACCACCACGTTGCACCCTATCTGTTATACTAAATAAGCATGTTTCAGCCTCAGCTGCACTAAGTTATTTAATTTTGCATTGGTTTTGGTCTGCTTTAAATACACCAGGCCGCAGGGTATCCCAAACCACCATGTTGCACCCTATCTGTTATACAAAATAAGCGTGTTTCAGCCTCAGCTGTACTAAGTTATTTAATGCATTGGTTTTGATCTGCTGTCATTACACCAGGCCGCAGGGTATCCCAAACCACCACGTTGCACCCTATCTGTTATACTAAATAAGCGTGTTTCAGCCTCAGCTTTATCAAGCTATTGCATTTTAAATTGCTTTTTGTCCTGCTGTTTATGCACCAGGCCGCAGGGTATCCCAAACTTGCACCTAGCACCCTATCTGTTATACAAAATAAGCGTGTTTCAGCCTCAGCTGTACTAAGTTATTTAATGCATTGGTTTTGATCTGCTGTCATTACACCAGGCCGCAGGGTATCCCAAACCACCACGTTGCACCCTATCTGTTATACTAAATAAACGTGTTTCAGCCTCAGCTGTACTACGTTATTTAATTTTGCATTGGTTTTGGTCTGCTTAAAATACACCAGGCCGCAGGATATCCCAAACCAACACGTTGCACCCTATCTGTTATACTAAATAAGCATGTTTCAGCCTCAGCTGTACTAAGTTATTTAATTTTGCATTGGTTTTGGTCTGCTTTAAATACACCAGGGCGCAGGGTATCCCAAACTCGCACCTAGCACCCTATCTGTTATACAAAATAAGCGTGTTTCGGCCTCAGCTTTTTCAAGCTATTGCATTTTAAATTGGTTTTTGTCCTGCTGTGAATGCACCAGGCCGCAGGGTATCCCAAACCACCACGTTGCACCCTATCTGTTATACTAAATAGGCGTGTTTCAGCCTCAGCTGCACTAAGTTATTTAATTTTGCATTGGTTTTGGTCTTCTATCATTACACCAGGCCGCAGGGAATCCCAAACCACCACGTTGCACCCTATCTGTTGTACTAAATAAGCGTGTTTCAGCCTCAGCTGTACTAAGTTATTTAATTTTGCATTGGTTTTGGTCTTCTATCATTACACCAGGCCGCAGGGTATCCCAAACCACCACGTTGCACCCTATTTGTTGTACTAAATAAGCGTGTTTCAGCCTCAGCTGTCATTACACCAGGCCGCAGGGTATCCCAAACCACCATGTTGCACCCTGTTATACTAAATAAGCGTGTTTCAGCCTCAGCTGTGCTAAGTTATTTAATTTTGCATTGGTTTTCGTCTGCTTTAAGTACACCAGGCCGCAGGTTATCCCAAACCACCACGTTGCACCCTATCTGTTATACTGAATAAGCGTGTTTCAGCCTCAGCTGTACTGAGTTATTTAATTTTGCATTGGTTTTGGTCTGCTTTAAATACACTAGTCCGCAGGGTATCCCAAACCACCACGTTGCACCCTATCTGTTATACTAAATAAGCGTGTTTCAGCCTCAGCTGTATTAAGTTATTAAATTTTGCATTGGTTTTGGTCTGCTGTCATTACACCAGGCCGCAGGGTATCCCAAACCACCACGTTGTACCCTATGTGTTATACTAAATAAGCGTGTTTCAGCCTCAGCTGTACTAAGTTATTTAATTTTGCATTGGTTTTGGTCTGCTGTCAAAACATCAGGCCGCAGGATATCCCAAACCACCACGTTGCACCCTATCTGTTATACTAAATAAGCGTGTTTCAGCCTCAGCTGTATTAAGTTATTTAATTTTGCATTGGTTTTGGTCTGCTGTCATTACACCAGGCCGCAGGGTATCCCAAACCACCACGTTGTACCCTATGTGTTATACTAAATAAGCGTGTTTCAGCCTCAGCTGTACTAAGTTATTTAATTTTGCATTGGTTTTGGTCTGCTGTCAAAACATCAGGCCGCAGGATATCCCAAACCACCACGTTGCACCCTATCTGTTATACTAAATAAGCGTGCTTCTGCCTCAGCTTTATCAAGTTATTGTATTTTGAATAGGTGTTTGTCCTGCTGTCAGTACACCAGGCCACAGTGTATCCCAAACCACCACGTTGCACCCTATCTGTTATACAAAATAAGCGTGTTTCAGCCTCAGCTGTACTAAGTTATTTTATTTTGCATTGGTTTTGGTCTGCTGTCATTACACCAGGCCGCAGGTTATCCCAAACTTGCACCTAGCACCCTATCTGTTATACAAAATAAGCGTGTTTCAGCCTCAGCTGGTCTAAGTTATTTAATTTTGCATTGGTGTCTATCTGCTATCATTACACCAGGCCGCAGAGTATCCCAAACCACCACGTTGCACCCTATCTGTTATACTAAATAAGCGTGTTTCAGCCTCAGCTGTGCTAAGTTATTTAATTTTGCATTGGTTTTGGTCTGCTTTAAATACACCAGGCCGCAGGGTATCCCAAACCACCACGTTGCACCCTATCTGTTATACTAAATAAGCGTGTTTCAGCCTCAGCTTTATCAAGTTATTGCATTTTGAATTGGTTTTTGTCCTGCTGTCAATACACCAGGCCGCAGGGTATCCCAAACCACCACGTTGCAACCTAACTGTTACACTAAATAAGCGTGCTTCTGTCTCAGCTTTATCAAGTTATTGCATTTTTAATTGGTTTTTGTCCTGCTGTCAATACACCAGGCCGCAGGGTATCCCAAACCACCACATTGCACCCTATCTGTTATTCAAAATAAGCATGCTTCTGCCTCAGCTTTACTAAGTTATTTAATTTTGCATTGGTTTCTATCTGCTGTCATTACACCAGGCCGCAGGGTATCCCAAACTTGCACCTAGCACCCTATCTGTTATGCAAAATAAGCGTGTTTCAGCCTCAGCTGTACTAAGTTATTTAATTTTGCATTGGTTTCTGTCTGCTGTCATTACACCAGGCCGCAGGGTATCCCAAACTTGCACCTAGCGCCCTATCTATTATAAAAAATAAGCGTTCTTCTGCCTCAGCTTTACTAAGTTATTTAATTTTGCATTGGTTTCTGACTGCTGTCATTACACCAGGCCGCAGGGTATCCCAAACTTGCACCTAGCACCCTATCTGTTATACAAAATAGGCAAATGCATAAAAATGTCAGGCAGACAAGTTCCAGGAAGTTCAAATAGGAGTGGCAGAGGCCAAGATTCTGCAGGCAGAGGTCGCAGCAGACTAGGGGCGAGTGGCAGCAGGAATCATGGTGAGAGACCTGATCTGCCAGTATCTGCTAGCGGTCATGTCTCCACCAGTAACGCATCTGCCGTGGTAGATTGGTTAACGCGCTCATAAACATCATCACAAGTTACATCTGAGACCCCCAGTCTAGGGTCGGTAGGTTCCTCTGACACAACCCTGAGTTGGCATGCCCCAGTTCCTGTCCTCCCATTGCCTCTGTCCTACGCCGTTCCCTTCCCCAGCGACGTATCCTATGCTTTGGGTTCAGCTTCACTCTTTAGTGAGGAGGACGATCAGATAGAGGACAGTCAGCAGCTACTGCCCAGCCATGAAATGGAGGTGGCTTCTTTAGCTCGGCAGATAAATAGTGATGTGTACAGTGTCGTGGGTGTTGCGAACTTTCCAACTCCTGCGCCAGACACTGTTGAGGAAACCGAGAACATCAGTGATGCACAGCCACAACACGGTGATGATGATGATGATGAAGCCGATCGCACTTGGGAGCCGGGGGATGAAGGGGCTTCAGCAGCTGAGGCAGCAAGGTGTTAGCAGCATGGTTGGCAGTCAGCATGCGGGCACAATTGTAAAACCTGGAGCCAAATGGGGCCAGGGCCAGGGTAGAGCGCCTGCTGCGTGGCAGGCTACCTTATCGGGAGGTAGTGGAGCAGGGGTTCCTGGAGTTGGCGACAGTAGCAGTGAATCAGTGCAGCCTGTTGGTGGGAAAAGTAGCTACTCGGCAGTGTGGCAGTTTTTACTGAAGCATCCGCAGATGGGTAACATGGCCACATGTATGATATGTAGGCAGAAGGTGAAGCGTGGCCAGGGCCCAAATGTTGGCACCACGGCCCTGCGTCAACATATGATGCAGCACCATAAAGCGGCCTGGGAGAACCAAGGCTCCGAAGGGGTGGTCCAGCCTGCTTCCTCACCAAGTGGCACGCTGCTCCCAAATTTTGCCAGCCAAGGCTCCAGCACCTCAGCCGAAGGCCGCTGTGCGTCATACCCATCCTCTGTCGCTCCTGCTCCTCCTCCTCCTCCAAGTCATGCATCGCACCAGCAATCCATCAGCGAAGCCATGTCCAAGAGACAGCAATATGCGCCCACTCATCCTACGGCGCAGAAGCTGAATGTGCTCCAAACTTGCACCTAGCACCCTATCTGTTATACAAAATAAGCGTGCTTCTGCCACAGCTTTACTAAGTTATTTAATTTTGCATTGGTTTCTATCTGCTGTCATTACACCAGGCCGCAGGGTTTCCCAAACTTGCACCTTGCACCCTATCTGTTAAACTAAATAAGCCTCAGCTGTACTAAGTTATTTAATTTTGGATTGGTTTTGGTCTGCTGTCATTACACCAGGCCACAGGGTATCCCAAACCACCACGTTGCACCCTATCTGTTATACTAAATAAGCGTGTTTCAGCCTCAGCTGTACTAAGTTATTTAATTTTGCATTGGTTTTGGTCTGCTATCATTACACCAGGACGCAGGGTATCCCAAACCACCACGTTGCAGCCTATCTGTTATACTAAATAAGCGTGTTTCAGCCTCAGCTGTACTAAGTTATTTATTTTGCATTGGTTTTGGTCTGCTTTAAATACACCAGGCCACAGGGTATCCCAAACCACCACGTTGCACCCTATCTGTTATACTAAATAGGCGTGTTTCAGCCTCAGCTGCACTAAGTTATTTAATTTTGCATTGGTTTTGGTCTTCTATCATTACACCAGGCCGCAGGGTATCCCAAACCACCACGTTGCACCCTATCTGTTGTACTAAATAAGCGTGTTTCAGCCTCAGCTGTACTAAGTTATTTAATTTTGCATTGGTTTTGGTCTTCTATCATTACACCAGGCCGCAGGGTATCCCAAACCACCACGTTGCACCCTATTTGTTGTACTAAATAAGCGTGTTTCAGCCTCAGCTGTACTAAGTTATTTAATTTTGCATTGGTTTTGGTCTGCTTTAAATACACCAGGCCACAGGGTATCCCAAACCACCACGTTGCACCCTATCTGTTATACTAAATAAGCGTGCTTCTGCCTCAGCTTTGTCAAGTTATTGCATTTTGAATAGGTTTTTGTCCTGCTGTCAATACACCAGGCCGCAGGGTATCCCAAACCACCATGTTGCACCCTATCTGTTATACAAAATAAGCGTGTTTCAGCCTCAGCTGTACTAAGTTATTTAATTTTGCATTGGTTTTGGTCTGCTATCATTACACCAGGCCGCAGGGTATCCAAAACCACCACGTTGCACCCTATCTGTTATACAAAATAGGCGTGTTTCAGCCTCAGCTGTACTAAGTTATTTAATTTTGCATTGGTTTTGGTCTGCTATCATTACACCAGGCTGCAGGGTATCCCAAACCACCACATTGCACCCTATCTGTTATACTAAATAAGCGTGCTTCTGCCTCAGCTTTATCAAGTTATTGCATTTTGAATAGGTTTTTGTCCTGCTGTTAATACACCAGGCCGCAGGGTATCCCAAACTTGCACCTAGCACCCTATCTGTTATACAAAATAAGCATGCTTCTGCCTCAGCTTTACTAAGTTATTTAATTTTGCATTGGTTTCTGTCTGCTGTCATTACACCAGGCCGCAGTGTATCCCAAACTTGCACCTAGCACCCTATCTGTCATACAAAATAAGCGTGTTTCAGCCTCAGCTGTACTAAGTTTTTTTAATTTTGCATTGGTTTCTGTCTGCTGTCACTACACCAGGCCACAGGGTATCCCAAATTTGCACCTAGCACCCTATCTGTTATACAAAATAAGCCTGCTTCTGCCTCAGCTTTACTAAGTTATTTAATTTTGCATTGTTTTTTTTTTTTTTTCCACTCAGTTTTTGTATCTCCTTCTTCATGTGAGGTAGCCCAAATATCGACCGTCATTATCATGGTGGGCATGCCTAGTCGGAGGTACTAGTTCGTCATTGTGGAGTTGTTTGGATCATCGTGGAATTTTTTTTTTTTTTTGTGTGCTATATATTATCCCCTGTGTGCCTCCCTGCCTCCCAACCCCCTTATTTCCCCCTATCCAAATGACAATTATTCCCTAGTCACTTCGATATACTGCCAAGTCCTATGAGGAATTGATTTATCAAATCTCTGTAAATAGGCCAGTTTGTTAGTGCCAATTCATTTTTAAGTTCCAGTATTATAGTTTTGTACCACAGCCCTTTTTCTGGTGGGTCAGTGTTGGCCCAGCGCAGCGTAATAATTTTTTTTGTTGCCCAGATCACCACTGACCCCAGTCGTTTTTCTCTGTGGGCCAGCTCTTGGGGAACAGATTCAATAGCCCCCATCTAGGGGTGATGGTTATTTTATCCCCTAACATAATTTCCAGTTTTTCTGTAGCAATCTGCCATAGGAGTTTTGAATGCTTACACTCCCACCATAGGTGCATTAGAGTTGCCGGTACCTGACTGCACCACCAACAATTATATGATGGGTATCTGTCATTGTAGTCCGCTGTAAAATAGAAGCGAGATATAAATTTAGTACAGAAAATTCTTAAACCAGGAGACTGAACTAATTTGATCGCTAGATAAATGTTAGACCACTCGTCTTCATTTATCCGTGTCCCCAGGTCACATTCCCATTTCTTAGTATACTCTGTTAGTTTATTTGTCGTTAATTTCTTTATATGGTTGTAATAAAATGAGATTCTATTTGGTCTTTGTCTGATGGAGAGAAACATCTCCTGTATTGCTGTTGGTTTAAAGATCTCGGATGGAAGGGTCAATGTTCTGATATAACTGGCGACTTGGTGTTGAACTAAGGTGAGTACATGAGGGTTGTCTCTTAGTAGCAGCCCGCTTGCAGGTGACCAAATATGTACTACTCTTGTATGAGACATTTGTTTTTGTTTTGTTATGTAAACATTATGTTTTCCCTGAGGAAAGTCCGAGTTAGTAGTTAATGAGCGCATCATATCTGGGAATGGGAATAGTGCTTTGTCTTTCATTGATGATATTAGTGTCAGGCATATATTATTCACAATGGGATTCATATGCTCATTATTTCGTGTTATTTCCTTTAGGCTGTTATAGTCACATGATGTGATTGCTTCTAAGGATGCTGGGTATATCTCGATACCTGGCCAATTTGTGTTGTGGTAAGTTATTAGCCATTCGTCCACTCTTTTAAATTGGGTGGCCTTGTAGTATGCACTAAGGTCAGGGGCTCCCATCCCTCCAAGCTCAGGTTGTCTAGTTAAGTTTTTGGATGCGATGCGATGTTGACTATTATTCCAATAAAAAGCTGCGAGTTGTTTGTTTAGCTGTTTTATAAAGCAATACGGTAAACGTATTGGAATGTTTTGCAGTAAGTATAGAAAATGTGGTAAAAAAAACATCTTGACCGCTGCAATTCTTCCGAGGATATTTAACTGAGAGTTTTTCCATTTCGACGTCTGATCTTTTAACAGTTTTACTAGGGGTATATAGTTTAGGTTAAATAGTTGGTCCAGATGTATGGGTATGTTTATTCCTAAGTATTTCAGGTGTGAGGTTTCCCATTGAAAGTTATCTGCCTGTTTTAGAGTATCGATTTCCATCTTGGGGAGAGCAAAAGGCATTATGATCGTTTTCTGATAGTTCAGTTTGAGATTTGCATACCTGCCAAATTCCTTAATTATGTTAAGAGCTTTAGGAAGTGATGATAGTGGATCCTGGAGTGTTAATAGGATATCATCTGCGTAGGCTAAGTATTTTATGTTGTTGCCCCCTATTGAAATTCCCTTAATTGTCGGGTCGTTAGTTAAGATGTTCAGCAATAGCTCAAGATGCAAATTTAAGAGGATGGGTGATAAGGGGCATCCTTGTCTGGTTCCATTAGACATATTTATCGGTTGAGATAGTATGTCGTTGATATTTAGTCTGGCAGCCTGATTTTTGTAGAGTGACATGGTTTTACCTAATAGGTTTGGGCCAATTCCTAAATGGGTTAATGATTTCTGGAGGAAAATCCAGGAAACACGGTCAAACGCTTTTTCTGCGTCTAGGGCCACTATAACCGCTTTTATACGGTGCGTTTGTATGTGATTGATTACGGATACTGCTGTGGCAATATTCTGGTATACCCCTCGGTTTCGCATAAACCCCGTTTGATATTGTGAGGTTATGTCTTGGGCAAATAGTTGAAATCTATTTGCAATGATTGTGGATAAGATTTTTACGTCAACATTTATCAGGGAAATTGGGCGGTAGTTTGAACATTGGCTTGGGTCTTTGCCTGTTTTTGGGATTAACCGGATTATAGCGGTATTCATTGTGGATGATAGGGGATTTTGCGTATCAATATAATTTGCTAATCTAAGAATATAGGGCGTTAATTGTGATTGAAATGCTTTAAGATATTCTGCCGGGAAGCCGTCAGATCCGTTGGATTTGCCAGGCTTCTGTTGCGATACCGCAATCTCCACTTCTTCTAGAGTAAATGGCTTATCCATTTTCTCCGATATTTCTTGCTTAAGTTTAGGGGTGTTAATGGTTTTAAGGAAGGTGTCATAGTCAAGGAGTTCCTCCCGGGTTTTAATATTATAGATTCCCCGATAAAAATCCACAAATTCGCGGCGATTTCTCCTGGGAGTTACTTAATATCACCATCCTTGTTGCATATCTTGTCTATAAAGTTATTTGCCCTGTGATCAGTAAGATGATCGGCCAGGGTTTTCCCGCCTTTACCTAGGTTTAATTTTTTCTTTAATTGGTTCCTTACTAATTCAGTTTTTTCAAGTGATATTATATCGTTTAATTTCTGTCTTTCTATACAGAGATTCTTGTATACGTCGTCTGATAGGGAGATCTTGTGCTCGTTTTCTAGTTTTGTAATATTTCCTAAAGTGTCATTAATTATCTGCTCTTGTTGTTTTTTCTGGCGTGCAGCGATAGAAATGGCTATTCCTCTTATATAGCACTTATGACATTCCCACAGGGATTGTATTGAGGTGTCCCGATTATCATTGAAGTTGAAGTATTCTGTAATCGCAGTTGCAAGTTGTTCTTTAAGCACTGGTTTATCTAAAATATTGCGGTTTAATGACCATATTCGCTGTTCTCTGGGTGTGTTATTCCAGGCAAGAGAACATATTACTGGGGCGTGATCAGACAGCGTTATGGGGCCATGTATACAGGAAAGTACATCTGTGAGGAGGAATTGGGAGATGAAGATATAGTCTATGCGTGAGTACACATTATGTGCCCGGTTGTAGCAGGTATAATCACGGGTGTTGGCGTGAAGGGTACGCCACGCGTCAACCATTTTCAGTCTTCTGAGGTTCTGCCGCAGTGTTTGGTTCCATAGTGTTTCTGACAGCTTCCTTGGGCCTCCCGACGTATCCAACTTGTTGTCACTTATAAGGTTATGGTCCCCCCCCCAAATAATGGGTCCCCTTTTCACTGCGTCCAATTTTTTTATTACCTTATTTAAGAAACGCTTTTGACCCTGATTGGGTGCGTAGGTGCAGACTAAAGTGCAAATCTGACCTTTCAGTTTGCAGACACTTATAAGTAAGCGTCCTTCATCATCCCTATGGCTTGTTAATTGTTCAAGAGGACAACGGTTTTTGATCAAAATCGCTACTCCTCTTTTCTTTTTATCACTTGAACTAGTTATGATACTTCCACAGTCCTGAAAAGCAAACCTTGGTGTTTTACTAATCTTAAAGTGTGTTTCTTGTATAAAGCATATATCGATTTTTTCCCTTAGTAATTCTTTTGTGATTTTGCTCCTCTTATAAGGGGAGTTAGCTCCTCTGACGTTATATGTGCATATTTTCAAATCGCCGAGCAGGCCTTGCCTAGTTTGATTATTGGCCATTTAGTGGGTTCTGCGATTTTTTTTGGCAGCAGTTTGTATCATATGCTGTAGATTTCTTCCTATTGTGTTTATTTTTGTCATTTTCCCTTTGTGCGTTATTTGGCTTTTTATGGTGACCGTGCATTTTCATAGTGGTATTATTCCATGTCATCCTTTTTTCCTCCCACCCCCTCCCCTCTTTCCCCTCTTCCCTAGCCCGCCCTGATTTAGGCTTACCTGAGGCTTTGTACGCCTCCATTCCTCTAACCCCTACTATTGTAGGAGTTTGCCTAAATCCTCCCCACCGAGTTGCTCCTGTGAGGGTTTAATATATTTATTCATAGTTTTGTTTCTGAATACGTATGAATTTCATCACGATTTCTACCCCGTCACCTGTTCCATCACCTTGTTTTTTTTTGTTTTTTTTCCTTTTTTCTATCGTCGTCTTTCCGTTCCTCCTTGCCGTTCTCCCCCTGCATTACTCCGCTGTTCAAGTTCTGCATTGCAGTGGGTGTAACATCGTCAATTTGATTAAACTTATAGTTAGTGATTAGACCAGTCTTCAGTTAAGAGGTTCTGTGGGGATAACTCCCTAGTTCCCGGACTTAAGTCCCATTCGGGGATTATTAGTTTTGGTAGGCCAAGGGGAGCAGTAATCTTATCTATGGATTCGCCGTCCTTAAGGAGGAGGATTTTACCATCCCTACGGATCTGTAGAATCAGTGGTCCAATCCATCGGTATCGTATATTAGCTTTAATCAGACTGTCTGTAAGCGGTTTTAGGATGTAGCGCCTCTGCATGGTACGTGCTGAAAAGTCTTGAAACAGGTGAATTTTCATATCGTCTATCTGAAGGTCTTTGTGATTTCTTACTGTATCTAGGATTTTTTCCTTCATGGTATAGTCCGTTATTCGACACAGGACGTCTTGTGTATTAGTTCCCGACATTGCCCTTATTCTGCCAGCTCTATGGCATCGATCCATTTTTACTTCGTCATCTTGTTGAAGGACCATCTTAAAAATTTGTTGTGTTAGTGGTGCTAACTCGTCTCTAGTGATCCTGGTAGAAATACCTTTTATTTTGATATTGTTTCGTCTTGATCTATTCTCCAGGTCATCTACTTTAGAAACTAAGTAGTCAATCGTTTTGTTGTATTCTGTTGTATTTGGCCTAGGCCAAACTATACCCCGGGATGTAAAATAGCCTAGGCCAAACTGTAGCAGGCCAGAGTATACCATCAGGCCCCACTATAACCAGGGTTAAATTGGCCTAGGCTAGAATACACCCTAGGTTTATTTTTGCCTAGGCCAATTTATATCCCAGAGTATAAATGAGCTTAGCTCAATTCATACCTCTCAGGTCATATTATACCCACCTGTGATCAAATCGGCCTAGGCTAGTTTATACCCCGGAGTATAAATTAGCCTAGGCCAATTTAAATTCACAGTTTGCACAAATATGAGTGCAAAAATGTGAAACCTTGCTATAGTTTGGACCAGGCCATAGTATACCCCGGGTAATACACTCTACACAGGGAGTGTAAAATAGCTTAGGTCAGACTATATCCTCCCGCCTTATCAGGCGCAAATTTAAAAAAGTCGCAAACAGCAAGTAAAAATTCTTGCAAGTAACAAGCCAAGTGCAAACCTTATGATTGCACCAAATTATCATCTAAAAAGTAACTGGTGCAATTATTATATTTGGGGCAGGGATTTATGATTGGAGGTTTGACTTGGCAGTTATAAATGCATTGGCAAGTTTAGTTTCATTGCTGCAAATGGATTGAAAATAGCGCAATCCCTGTTTAAGATAAGTATAAATTAGCCTAGGCCAATTCAAGTTCACAGTTTGAGCAAAAATTGGCACAAAACGTGAAATCCTGGTTCAGTTTAGCCCAGCAAAGTATAACCCGGGAGATAAACTCTATACCTGACGAATGTAAAATGGCTATGGCTACACCTTCTACGCTATAATGTTATCATGCGCAATTTTTCCATGCGCAGAAAACTAAGGCAATGATACATTCCCCTCACAGACTTTTTTTTTTTACTTCAACCAGAAAAAAACTTGAAGTGTCATATACTAATCAGATGCCAAGCGGAGAAAGGAAATAGCGCAAAATTCAAAAACTGACCCAGGCTACAGTATACCCCCGAGGGATAAACTAAAATAGTCTAGGTTAGACTATATTTCTCCATCTGCGTACCGGAAGTTAACCTGGTATATATAGGAGGGAGTAGCCGCCTGTTCACTAGCCCTGTGACCAAGCATAACGCGAAACTCGCGTTAGGGTGAGTGCCCGGGGGGGGGACCGTTCATCATCTGAAGGTATGATATGGCTATGTAATGGTGACTGGTAGTTTTATGACTGTTAAGGAGTGCAGGCTTGTATAAGGGCTGAGTATTTAGCTATACCCACTTGTACCATTGAGAGCCCTGGTTGGGGTAATTGTTACTATTTATTGGGTTTACCTGTGTTAGCATCTGAGCACTTTGTCAGTAGTCTATTTATAGTTTCAGGCTGGTATAGCCTGGTTATTGATCAACTACCTCTGTGTCCCCTACCTTTTTGCTGTGCTTTATGTGTTTTTTATTATTGTGATTTTATTATCTACTAATAAAATTGATTTGTTTGCATTATTTGGCTGTTGACTGCATTGTTTATTCGGAATATAGCATTGCCGCAGTCCCAATATTCATTGTGATTGGTGTATAGGAATGTGTTATATTTCTCCAGGGCATAATGTTTGCACTTCACTGCTTTTTCTCACCCTCTCTAATTTGTTGAAAAGTGTGCAGATCTGAACTGACAGTAGATGGCGCTGTCCCATCAGTGCATAGTTCATTTTATGTACTATTACTTGCTATGTATGTTTCTTTCTGCTCTCTATGACACCAAACTTTTTACATGTTTGAGAACCATGGAAGATCAACTGTATGACCAGCTTTTGAGATTCTACACTGCAATTCAACAAAGGTACCCTCAGTGGACCTATGATCTACCTCTAGAGAAACGTGCAAATGCCAAGTCCCAGTTCAGACAAACAGCAAAGCCATATCATGCACAAGGAGGAATTGTTTATCATGGGGAAAAGGAGGTTCTCACTAAAAGCAGACTGCCAAATATCCTGAAGGCCTGTCATGACAACCCAATATCTGGGGGCCATTTTGGCAGAGATAAAACTTTAGCCAAAATCTCTGACCGTTATTACTGGAAGGGAATGAAGAATGACGTGCACCAATATGTAAAAGCCTGTCAAAAATGTTTTGGCATAAATCCCAAAATCACCAAGGAAGCTCCACCACTCAATAGTATACCAGTGCCTGGAAAAGTATGGAGCTTAGTCGGGATTGATATGATTGGTCCTCTTCAGGAAACATCAAATGGAAACAAATATATAGTTGCTGCCACTGATCATTTCTCCAAATGGACTGAAGCAACAGCTGTTCCAGATAAGAGTGCCAAATCAGTAGCAAATTTTTTATACTCAGTTATTTGTCGTCTTGGCTGTATGGAGACCCTTATTAGCGACCAGGGACGAGAGTTTGTAAACTCCATCATTGACAACCTGATGGAGCATTTTCAAACAGATCACCGAATTTCATCTGCATACCACCCACAAACAAATGGCCAGCGGGAATGTGATAATCGAACACTCAAAGAAGCTCTTAGTAAGCTTGTCAATGACCAAGGAAACAACTGGGATCAGTTTATCCCTGGTGTTCTGTTTGCCTATCACACATCTGTGCATGCTTCAACCAAGTTCACTCCATTTGAGGTCATGTATGGAAGGAAGGCCAAGCTTCCTATGGACCTTAATCCCTCAAAAAATGACACTGCAGATCCCATGCCCATTTCAGATGACGCCACCCCTGATGTGCTAAATACACTGACAACCATTCTTAAAAAGCTCCACTCAGACGTCAGTACCAACATCCACTCTGCCCAGGAACACCAGAAGTGTGCCTTTGATCGCCGACACAACAGCAACAAAGAAATCACTGCTGGTACCATAGTTTATATCAAGAATCAGCGCCGTATTCATCGCATGGGTTCAAAGATGGAAGCACTCTGGATTGGACCCTATTTAGTTGTGGAATCCTTGACCAAAGGACGAGTAAAACTTAAGAACAATAAGACAGGCAAGATACTAAGCAACACCTACCACACCAGCAACCTTAAGATTTACCAGGATGAAGCGACTTCTCCACCACCCCATTCCCATGATGATTGTCCCAGTGACTCTGCCACACTGAAACACAAGGAAAGTAAGACTTCCTACCACACCAGCAACCTTAAGATTTACCAGAATGAAGCGACTTCTCCACCACCCCATTCCCATGATGATTGTCCCAGTGACTCTGCCACACTGAAACACAAGGAAAGTAAGACTTTCAACCTACTACCAAGTTCAAGAAGGAAGTATCTTAGCACCACTCTTGGCCTTATGTTTAATAAGGTTGTATACTATGGATGCAGAAGGGACCTTGGACAACCACGGCGTACATATAAAACCAAAGGTGATGGGAACTGCTTCTTCCGGGCCATCAGCTACATCTTGACAGGAACAGAGGACAACCATGCCCTTCTCAGAGATAAAGTCATAGGCCACATGAAAACTGACTTGACAAAAAAACTACAGGACTACTTGAACCAAAATGTGAATGAATATGTAAACATCTCTGGAATCTGTCGTGACGGAGTCTGGGCAACTGATGCAGAGATCATGGCCACAGCGAATCTGTTGAGCTGCGACATAATCATCTACACAAACGTCGGTGACTCCATGGATTGGTTGACATATCCTGCAAGCTTCAATCTACAGTCAACAACGGAACATGCACTGTATCTTGAAAATAAGCATGATCATTTCAATGTTGTTATCAGTGTTTAGCTGTAAACATTAATATTGTTGCAAGGAATTGCTAGACTAAAGCATGTCCTGGTCCTCCTCCGTCCCTCCTCCATGTCTCCGGAAGCCACCATTTATCGCTTCTCTGGCTGCAGCTTTTGAATTTTATGCAGTTTCTTATCTCTGACCTGATCAGTGCATGACACATCATGCACTGATCAGGTGAACCATAAACATTCGCCCCATGTAAGACCACCTTAACAAGTTTACGTTCCGGATGTTTTAACTTTTGTTATAATATTAGCGTTCAAGTTTTTCTGGTTAAGGTAACAAATCTATGGGGGGGGGAATCAATACCCTCCCTTAATTTCTACACCTGGTGTACACTGGAAAAATTGTGCAATCTTCCCCATGAAGAGTTTAAGAATTAAGTCAGTTTGGTTTAGCAATCTTCCCCATGAAGAGTTTAAGAATTAAGTCAGTTTGGTTTCTCAATAAAATGTTGAAAAAGCAATCTTCCCCATGAAGAGTTTAAGAATTAAGTCAGTTTGGTTTCTCAATAAAATGTTGAAAAAGCAATTCTTGTGTATATCACTCAATGATTTCATTGGGGTATAATATGACCTGAAAGGTATAAATTGGCCTAGGCCACTTTACCCCCAGGTTCCATGATAGAAAGGTATAATCTGGCCTGGAGGGGTATAGTTTGGCCTAGGCTATTTTACACCCCGGGGTATAGTTTGGCCTAGGCCATTTTATACCTGGGTATAGTTTGGCCTAGGCCAGTTTACACCCCGGGGTATACTCTGGCCTAGGCCAAATTATACCCGGGGTTAATCTGGGACAGGGTTATTCTGGCCTGTTACACCGGGAGACCGGATGGCGAGAACCGGCATCTGTATAGTGGTGTTTCCACTGGAAGCTGGATAGAGAAGGGCTGCCCGAGCAGCACAACTAGCCGTGGTGTTATAATTTCCAGTGCGATAGCTTTCACTGTGCAAGAGGAGCCAGTTTATAGCACTGATAGTCGGAGGGCTCCCTACACGATGAGCACAGCATCACAGTATAACCACTAAACGTGTCTGTCTATAGCGGTAAGCCCCGAGGTAGGTGACCGGTATATTATCGGGGGGGCTAATTTAGAAACAGCCGTGATAGGGAGGCTGCAAAGTGAGTAAGGGTTGTCTCAGATATATGGCCCGCATAGAACTGTACATATGGTGTGCAGCGGTATCATGTGCTGGCTGTTTAGTTAGTACTGGTGTATAATGTTATATACTTGACTTTCCAGTTGCTGATGTAAGATTGAAATGGTTTCCAAATGCCTAGAAACCGCGCACCTAGTTGCAGCTGGGAACTACCCGTGGATGCCCGAAGTTGGGATCTTTGGCTGTCAGGCAGTGTGTTGGCAGTGTATTTTCACTGCCTCTGTTGCTGTGGTTGCCGGTACGCTTTAATCTCCCTGCTACCGGTGGCGTGCTTGTCGCTAACGGTAACTCCCAGGCGGTAACTCCCAGGCGCTGTAGCCGAATGGTGTTTTACCGGAGCGGCTATTTCTAGCCCAGACGTGACTGGGAGCCTAGCAGCATGAGCCTGTTGGCTGCAGGATTAATGTAATCCGCGGCGGGGTGCCCGGCAGCCCTTAGCCTGCTGGCTGCAGGATTAATGTACTCTGCCCCCGTAGGTGAGCCCAGCCAAAATATGACCGTTGGGTACCGTCGGGTAACGCGATCAGTGTAGTGGCTGCATGGTGCCAGTGTCTTTATATATGGATCTGCCAGGCAGCTTTAAAATGAAGAGGCGCAGTGTTGCCTATGCTGCTATTGCGAGTGCTGGCATCCACAGCATCCACAGCTACGGGGAGGCCTGCAGCGGAGGTCGGTTGGCGACCAGATACGGAAGCAGGACTTACCCGCTCACTGCCGCAATGAGCTATCCACGGGAGCCCGAAATCAGCCTGGATGACGACGGTAGGTCTGTGCGGCGCTGTTCCATAGTAGACGGCCGGAGAGGAGTCGGTGCCGCTGGCGGTGGCGGTGGCGGGTATATGATCGTGGTCCGATAGTCAAATCAACTAGTGATCATCCGGAGGGCTCAGCGGGGAGCTCTCCCGGACATCGTGTACAGCTCACAGGAGCAGAAACCGGCGGCGACGAGCGGTGACGTCACATCCTCTGCGACGCCTTCACATCCTCTGTGATTTCTCAATCACAATATTGCTTCTGAAAAGAGATTCTCCCTGCTGGGAATGTAGCACCTGCACCCAGGGCCGCCCCTCTCTCTGCTGCAACAAGTTACTGAAATCCGCTGCAACAAGGTACTGACATCCATTTTGCATTGGTTTCTGTCTGCTGTTATTACACCAGGCTGCAGGGTATCCCAAACTTGCACCTAGCACCCTATCTGTTATACAACATAGACGTGTTTCAGCCTCAGCTGTACTAAGTTATTTAATTTTGCATTGGTTTCTGACTGCTGTCATTACACCAGGCCGCAGGGTATCCCAAACTTGCACCTAGCACCCTATCTGTTATACAAAATAAGCAAATACATAAAAATGTCAGGCAGACAAGTTACAGGAAGTTCAAAGAGGAGTGGCAGAGGCCAAGATTCTGCAGGCAGAGTTCGCAGCAGACTAGGGGCGAGTGGCAGCAGGAGTCATGGTGAGAGACCTGATCTGCCAGTATCTGCTAGCGGTCATGTCTCCACCAGTAACACATCTGCTGTGGTAGATTGGTTAACGTGCTCATCTACATCATCACAAATTACATCTGAGACCCCCAGTCAAGGGTTGGTAGGTTCCTCTGACACAACCCTGAGTTGGCATGCCCCGAGAGCAGTCCCTGTCCTCCCATTGCCTTTGGCCTACGCCGTTCCCTTCCCCAGTGACGTATCCTATGCTTTGGGTTCAGCTCCACTCTTTAGTGAGGAGGACGATCAGATAGAGAACAGTCAGCAGCTACTGCCCAGCCATGAAATGGAGGTGGCTTCTTTAGCTCGGCAGACAAATAGTGATGTGGAGAGTGTCGTGGGTGTTGCGAGCTTTCCAGCTCCGGCGCCAGACACTGTTGAGGAAACCGAGAACATCAGTGACGTACAGCCACAACTCGGTGATGATGATGAAGCTGATCGCACTTGGGAGCCGGGTGATGAAGGGGCTTCATCGTCATCATCAGGAGAAGAGGTGCGCAGGTTGCCCCGGAGTCAGCAGCTGAGGCAGCAAGGTGTTAGCAGCATGGTTGGCAGTCAGCATGGGGGCACAATTGTAAAGCCTGGAGCCAAACGGGGCCGGGGCCGGGGTAGAGCACCTGCTGCGCGGCAGGCTACCTTATCAGGAGGTAGTGGAGCAGGGGTTCCTGGAGTTGGCGACAGTAGCAGTGAATCAGTGCGGCCTGTTGGTGGGAAAAGTAGCTACTCGGCAGTGTGGCAGTTTTTCCTGAAGCATCCGCAGGAGGGTAACATGGCCACATGTAAGATATGTAGGCTGAAGCATGGCCAGGGTCCAAATGTTGGCACCACAGCCCTGCGTCAACATATGATGCGTCACCATAAAGCGAGCTGGGAGAACCGAGGCTCCCAAGGGGTGGTCCAGCCTGCTTCCTCACCAAGTGGCACGCCGCTCCCAATTTCTGCCAGCCAAGGCTCCAGCACCTCAGCCGAAGGCAGCTGTGCGTCATGCCCATCCTCTGTTGCTCCTGCTCCTCCTCCTCCAAGTCATGCATCCCGCCAGCAATCCATCAGCGAAGCCATGTCCAAGAGACAGCAGTATGCGCCCACTCATCCTACGGTGCAGAAGCTGAATGTGCTCCTGTCCAAGTTGCTGGTGCTGCAGTTGCTCCCTTTTCAGGTGGTGGACTCCTTTCAGAGAACTGATGGCTTGTGCCGAGCGAGGTGGAGAGCCCAAGCCGTCATTTCTTTGCCAAGAAGGCAGTATCAGCGCTGCACACTTTTGTTGAACAGAAGGTGGGCCAGTCCTTGAGCCTGTTGGTGTGTAGCAAAGTGCATGGCAGCGCCGAAGTCTGGAGCTGTAACTACGGTCAGGGACAGTACATGTCGTTTACAGCCCACTGGGTGAATGTGGTCCCTTTGCAGCAGCAGCAACTTGGACAGGTCACGCCGCTTCGGCCTCCGCGCTCCCTGCCTGTTGGGCCTGTGACACCGTGCGACTCGGCCTCCTCATCCTCCGCCATCTCCTCACCCTCCACTGTAGGCTCTAGTCCCAGTGCCCCTCCAGTCTACCATGTGTGCAGGGCACGGAGGTGTCACGCAGTGCTTCACATGGTTTGTCTTGGCGAAAGGAGTTACACAGGGGAGGAACTGCTTAAATTTATTCATCAGGAAATCCAAACATGACTTACTCCAAGAAAACTTAAAATGGGAATCATGGTTACTGACAATCGGAAGAACATTTTGTCTGCGCTGCGCCAAGGAAGCCTGACCCATGCCCCCTGCATGGCTCACGTCTTCAATCTGGTTGTCAAGCGGTTTCTGAAGTCTTCCCCCCATATGCAAGACATCCTAACAACTTCCAGGAAACTTTGCATGCACTTCAGCCACTCATACACCGCCCAACACACCCTTCTTGAGCTACAGCGTCAGAACGGTATCCCGCGATGTTTCCACCCGTTGGAATTCCTCCCTTCACATGTTGGACCGATTATATGAACAGAGAAAAGCCATCACGGATTTCCTGATGATCCAAGCGGATAGGGGGACTCCCCTGTGTAACTTCAATGTCAACCAGTGGAAGCTCATACGTGACACCTGCCGTTTGCTCAGGCCCTTTGAGGAAGCCACTTTATTTGTCAGTCGGCAGGATTACGGAATGAACGACATGATTCCACTGCTTCATGTACTACAGCACATGTTGGAAACCATGGCTGGTCAGGGCACTGGAGACATGGCGTCTACATCTTACGGCCACATGAACTCCGTTGGAGCTGAACTGGAGGAGGAGGAGGAGGAAGAGGAGGAGGAGTGGCCCAGTGAAGCACAGTTTAGGCTTGGCAAAATGGCTAGTTTATCTAGTCAGCGGACAGGAGAGGAGGAACAGGAGCAGCCAGAGGAGCTAGAGGGTTTTGAGGAAGGCGAGACAGAGGACCCGGACACACCGTGGTAGTATGCAGTGGAGATGGAGACAGGTAGTCCCTCCGAGTCACTTGCGCAAATGGCAGGAAGCATGCTCACGTGCTTGCGTAGTGACCCCAGAATTGTTTCCATTTGTCAGCGGGATGACTTCTGGGCATTTTTTAAACCTGCCGAGAGGGAGGACAAACTGAACTACTACAAAGACATTCTACACAGTCAGTTGGCCGATGCCTATCTGCGCCATGGTCCATACTCTCGCAGGTCTGACTCGGGGGGACCTCTGCGCTCACCTTCCACTGCCATGCCTGCTGGGGGGGGTTGGCAGGAGCAGCAGCAGCAGCTCCATCAGCAGAAGCCTCAGTCTTCAGTCGCTAATGAGTAGCTTTCTACACCCGCATAGTGAGGCTACTCATGAGCAGCAGGAAGACCTGGAGCAGGGCATCAACCAGCAGGTCATGTCATACCTTGACATGACCATGCCAACACACCTTGAGGATCCGCTGGTTCTGTGCAGGCAAACTTGGCTTGTGGCCGCAACTAGCAGAGTTTGCCCTGGAAAAGCTGTCCTGCCTGGCAAGTAGCGTGCCATCTGAACGGGTGTTTAGTGCGGTGGGGGCCATAGTTACGGTGAGGAGAACTTGTCTGTCCGCACTCTACCCAAGACAATATAAGAGACTCATAAACAAATACAAAAAAACAAAGAAACAAAAACAAATAAATCTCACCTACACATGTGATGAACAAATTTGATATAGTAAAGGATCTCTTTATGTTCTGTAGACAATTAGCACTAAAATGTTACTTTTCTGATGTAGAGCAGGTGGAATTTGGGTCCGATTGGAATAGGACTGAATTTGAAGCCCTCAAAGATTTGACAGAACTACTAGAGGAACAAGAAAGGGAACAGACTTCCAGTTTGAAAAGACCTTCTACAATTTCACCACCTTGGCACAACATCCCTGCGCTTCAAATTTTCTGTGAACTGGTGAGTAAAGACATCCGAGCATTGAAACCCAGAACATGTCATAGGAATTTGACAAAGGAAGAATTTAAAGCCCTCAGAGCCCTTCAGGATAGAGAGGACTTGGTCCTCAAGTAGGCAGATAAGGGGGGCAATGTGGTCATGATGTCTCGTGAGTACTATATAGGTGAAGTCCAGAGACAACTGAGGGACACTGACACCTACAAATTACTAATCGGCAATCCGGTTGCACAATTCAAAGTTAAATTGGATGCAATACTGGATAGAGCCTTCAATGCAAGAGTGATCAGTAAAACAGTTTTGGACTTCCTTAAGGTGGATTTCCCTCGAAGTCCAACCTTTTACATTTTACCCAAAGTAATCCATAAAAGCCTAACCAGACCACCAGGGAGGCCCATAATATTGCGCATAGGAAGTCTTACAGAACAAATATGTATGTTTGTGGATCAAGCACTTCAAACACATGTTACATCGCTTGAATCTTACATTCGGGATACCACAGATATCCTCAACCAAGTACACATGTTGCATGTACCAGAGGGGACCCTACTTGTAACTTGCGATGTGGAGTCACTCTATACAAGCATTCTGCACGAACTAGCCATACAGGCATTACGGTACTTCTCAGAAATGGAGTCCACTGAGAAACGGGATCAGCATGAGTTCATCATTGAATTACTGGAATTTGCACTGATGCATAATGCGTTTGTATTTGATGGCAAACACTATCTCCAGATCAGGGGGGTGGCAATGGGTGCTAAATGTGCTCCGTCTGTCGCCAATCTGTTCTTGGGTTGGTGGGAACAGGAGACAGTATGGGGAGAGCCCCTGAGCCTGTACCAGCCCCATATTTTGGGCTGGTACAGGTTCATCGATGACATCCTTTTTCTGTGGCACGGACCCCAAAATCTGTGTGAGGAATTCATTGAAAAATTGAACAACAACGATGTTAATATTCGTCTGTCCCACCACATTTCTTCTGGCAGCATAGAATTCTTGGATTTGCAACTACAATCGCAAAATGATGGAACAATCACTACCACCCTGTTCAGGAAGAAGACCGCCACGAACAGCATACATCACTACTCCAGTTTTCATCAGAAAAATCTCTTGGAAGGGATTCCAATTGGGCAGTGGCTCAGGATTAGAAGAAACTGTTCCAGAGAAGATGATTTTATCAAAGAGTCTACTAAACTGAGAACACGTTTTCGGAAAAGGGGATACCCCGAAAGAGTACTAGAAAAAGCCACACAACGGGCATTAAGGACACCGAGAGAAGATCTTTTGAGATATAAACAAAAAAGAACACACAAAGAGGTAAGATTCATAACAACTCTGAATAGTGATTGGGGTACGGTTAGAAACCATTGAATCCGTTGCACATGTCCTATGGACTATGTGGGAGAAACAAAAAAATGTGGTTAAACAAAGAATACAGAAACATTTTTCCACCATCAGACTAGCTGATAGGGATGTGGCCGAGCTACAATCACTTACCCCGGTTGCGGCACATTTCCATAGCCATCATCAAGGAAAATTACAGGACACACAGATATATCTGGTGGATCAGGTATGCTTGGGCATAAGAGGAGGTAACATCAAAAAACGACTCCTCCAAAGTCGTGGCACCTAGGTATCAATGAAGAGTTCTCTTTTATTCCTGTTTTGGGGAGACAAGATTAATAGCAATAACAATATTATGGTTTAATTTATGCTTTGGCATCCTATTATATGTTGTACTTTTTTCTTTTTATGCTTTTTGGTTATTACATTGGATAATACTTTTGAGTGCTGGGTGTGGGTTGTTCTTTCACTGTTTTGTCCTTTTTCTTCAGAGTAATATGATTTTATTCACGCATTTGGATATGGATTGTGTGACACTTCATGAAGCCTCAAAAGATGACTGTGCCACCTGTGAACATAATCCAGTCTTTATATCATAAGGTACCGTGACTGACCCGAGCAGACAGCCAGTACCTGAGAAGCCCCTTGAGGAGCAGAAAATATTGTGCATCAGTATGATTTTATCAAAAATCACTGGCCAACCATGGGACTCGTACACTACTTCTATTAGCTTGTCTTAATATATTTAGTAATGACTGATTGGGTTTCACACTGCCATCAAGGTGGCCCGCCAGTTATATATCTAAAAGTTTGTCCATTTTGGACATGAAGCGGGCATGAATTACACCTATAACAATTGTCTTTCTGCGTCCTGGATTTAAGCAATTAGTGTGTGGGAATATAGTATAATATTTGATTTAGTTACTATATATTATTTAATAAGCGTGATTCAGGTGTGGTTGCACCAGCTTTACTAGTGTTTTTCACATATTTAATAAGAGCACCATTTTTTGTTACATGGTGATTTAATTTTTAAGCATTATCACTTTTCACTTGATCGTTTATATAATTATATCATTTTATTTTCCAATCACATAGGAATTATTCATCAATTTTTATGCATTATATAATTATATAGTTGTACATTAATAATAATATTGTACACTATATACTATAAATTATATATAATGCGTTAATTAGTCACAGGTCACTATTTAATTTAATTTTATTTAATTTAATATAATTAGTGTGGCTGTATTATTATTATTATTATTATTATTATTATAAGCACTATTTTCTAATCATCAATTTTTCTATGTATTATACATTGATTACTTTATTATTATATTAATATATAACATATTAATTTTTATATTTCCTAATTTTTTAATTTTTAATTTTTCAATTATAGGATATTCTTAATATACACATTTTTTCAATTATGTATTTTTCTATCTGGAAAGATTCCCCACCATTTGCTTAATTAACTAATAATTCAATACCAACATCCGGACGCATATATTGATATAGTGTAGGTGTCTTGCCATATAAGTCATATGACCGGCACACACACTTCTCTATATGGATTGAATAAATTATAGGCAGACCATTAAGCTCAGGCGTTCTCTATTTTGTATTTAATTTAATTTAATTTCAATCAGCTATTCAAATTTTATCTTATCCAATCCCTATTTAACCTGTAACAACAAACTTACAATCACAAACGCTGATTTAGGTCCTCATTAAAATGGTACATATACTAATTAAATACTTCCCAAAATAGTTTACATAAACAAAGCATTGGGGTTTATGTTTTTTGATCTTTACTAAAAAATGGTGGCTCCCATAGAAATGTATTAATAGGAGTGATTCCATATGGTATAGTAGATATACGGCTTTGTCTCTGCTGGATTTATGCATGTTTGTTTACTAAGTTTAGCATTCATAGGAAGTCATATATGGTGACTTCTTGACAAGATAGTTTATTAGACTCACTTGTAACATAGTTATATTGCTTTAGTACTGGTGCAATTGTTTGTATATACGAGTGACAATATTTTAATTTTTCATGTACAACTGTGTCGCTCCTCCCCCCTCCCTTGTAATCTCCACAGGCCGGCCTGAGGGCTCCAATCTTTTCCATCATTGGAGCACCTGTTGCTTGCGGCGGGCGCGCGACCCGGCTGGGGCCGATCCGGCACCTCCGACTGCAGGGGAGTGTGTGCGGCTCGGTGCCGGCTGGGGCGCGCGCCCGCCGTTTTGCACTATGGCAGAGCTGCGCTGCGTGCTGCGGGCGCCTCCCGCCGCTCCCTGGCATTTACCCTTACGGCAGGCCTTTGACCTGCCGGGCGGGGTGCGCGTCTGGGGGCGGGGGCGGCGGCGGCCGCACGCTGACGCAGTGGTGGGGCATAAGAGGGTAGCGGGAAGGAATGACCAGGACAGCCATCCCGCCCTGGTGAAGTGGTTCCTCCACGCAACGCGTCGGCAGGCTGAGCACATGGGGGACCACTGGCAACATATGACCATTTGAAACGGTGATGTACCGTATTTTTCGCCCTATAAGACGCACCTGCCCATAAGACGCACCTAGGATTTGGGGGAAGAAAATAAGAAAAAAAAATTTTAAACCAAAAATGCACCATTACAGACAGTGTGGCATTCCCCTATCCAATTCCCATAGGCAGTGTGGGATGCCCCCATTCCATAGACAGTGTGGCATCCCCCCCTCCCATTCCCTGTATATCCAGTGTGGCATCCCCCCCTCCCATTCCCCATATACCCATTGGCTGTGTGGCATCCCCCTCTCCCCCCATTAGTATAGGCTGTGTGTCATCCCTCTCCCCACATTCCCATAGGCTGTGTGGCTTTCCCCTTCCCCCCATTAGTATAGGCTGTGTGGCATCCCTCTCTCCCCATTCCCATTGGCTGTGTGGCTTTCCCCCTCCCCCCATTAGTATAGGCTGTGTGGCATCCCTCTCTCCCCATTCCCATAGGCTGTGTGGCATACCCCTCCCCCCATTCCCAAAGGCTGTGTGGCATCCCCCTCCCCCCATTCCCATAGGCAGTGTGGCATCCCCATCCCCCCATTCCCATAGGCTGTGTGGCATACCCCTCCCCCCATTCCCAAAGGCTGTGTGGCATCCCCCTCCCCCCATTCCCATAGGCAGTGTGGCATCCCCATCCCCCCATTCCCAAAGGCTGTGTGGCATCCCCCTCCCCCCATTCCCATAGGCAGTGTGGCATCCCCATCCCCCCATTCCCATAGGCAGTGTGGCATCCCCCTCCCCCCATTCCCATAGGCAGTGTGGCATCCCCATCCCCCCATTCCCAAAGGCTGTGTGGCATCCCCCTCCCCCCATTCCCATAGGCAGTGTGGCATCCCCATCCCCCCATTCCCATAGGCTGTGTGGCATACCCCTCCCCCCATTCCCAAAGGCTGTGTGGCATCCCCCTCCTCCCATTCCCATAGGCTGTGTGGTATCCCCATCCCCCCATTCCCATAGACTGTGTGGCATACCCCTCCCCCCATTCCCTTAGGCTGTGTGGCATCCCCATCCCCCCATTCCCATAGGCTGTGTGGCATACCCCTCCACCCATTCCCATAGGCTGTGTGGCATACCCCTCCCCGCATTCCCATAGGCTGTGTGGCATCCCCATCCCCCCATTCCCATAGGCTGTGTGGCCCCTCTCCCCCCATTCCCACCCCCCTCCCCCCGTTAGTATAGGCAGGCGCCATAGTAAAAAAAAAAAAAAAACTTAAACTCACCTGTCCGCTGACACCGCTGCGCTGAGCGGCCGGCTCCGTGAATGGGGTGGGCGTGGCCTGCGCCGCAGCATCGACGCAGGCCACGCCCACCCCATTCACGAGCTGGCTCTGTCCCGGCCCCGCCGCTGCGATCGCTGTCTTTTCAGGCAGCGATGACAGCGGCGGGGCCAGAGACAGAGCCCCTGCCGCTCCTCCATCTGCTCCTCCACATGCGATCACGAAGGTCCGGGCAGCGGGCGGGCGTGGCCTGCGCTGGTGCAGGCCACGCCCACCCACTGCCGGGACCTTCGTGCTCGCGTGTGGAGGAGCAGATGGAGGAGCGGCAGGGGCTCTGTCTCTGGCCCCGCAGCTGTCATCGCTGCCTGAAAAGACAGCGATCGCAGCGGCGGGGCCGGGACAGAGCCCCCGCCGCTCCTCTGGCCTCTCGCAGTGTGCCAGACAACGCGGGAGCGCCGGGGACGGGTGAGTTTTTTTTTTTTTTTTTTAATTTTTTTTTTTTTTTTTTTTTTTTTTACATTCGCCCGATAAGGCGCACTGACATTTTTCCCCCACTTTTGGGGAAAAATAAGTGCGTCTTATAGGGCGAAAAATACGGTAATACCTTCCTTTACTATTAATTTGTCATAATGTATCCTTGGCCAGTGTATCATGATCTGCCTTAGAGCAGGTATTCATTCACATATAGTGTTCAACTATGCTCTTGATATACCATATATACTCGAGTATAGGTCGACCCGAATATAAGCTGAGGCACCTAATTTTACCACAAAAAAATGGAAAAGTTATTGACTCGAGTATAAGCTTAGGGTGGGAAATGCAGCAGCTACTGGTAAACAGGGGAACATGGACTCAAAAGAGGGACAGTCCTTCCAAATCAGGAAAACTTGGGAGGTATGCAATAACAGTACACAGAGCTGTGGCAGCGCTATCACTAAAGAAGCTTTACCTGCTGCCCTTTTAACATAAAAATCCCGCCCTCGCCTGTAGGGGCAGAGGAGAACACAGCCAGCATTGGTGTGCATCCTTCTCCCCTTTCCTGTCTCCCATTCGTTGCGTCCCTGGGCGTTCCAACCTCTTTGCTGAGTGAAGGTTGGGGACAAAAAGCGCAGACGCGCAGCCAAGCAGCTTCCAGGGAACGCTGTTCACCACCCGGGTAATGCTAAGAGCAGACGTGCTCTTAGTGGACGACTGCCCCGCCCCCTGCTCGCAGATTGACAGCAGCGATGTCGGCTGCCTTCACTCCTGCACGCCAGCTGTAAGTTTTTTCATCCCTCCTCCCGCACGCCAGGAAGTCTCTTTGCGCCCGCAGGCACCGGGAACTATTAATTCAGAAGACACCAGCACACACACACCTACCTGATGAGGGGGACACAAGAGGACCACATGCCCCGCACTGCTCCAACATCTTCACTGCCGACGGCGACTGGGGCTGCGCGGGGGGGCAGGCGTGGGTGCGCGGCCGCGCGCGCGCACCTTAGCTCCTCCTAACTTTTCACTGACTCGAGTATAAGTCGAGGCGGCTTTTTTCAGCCCAAAAAGTGGCCTGAAAAACTCGGCTTATACTCGAGTATATACGGTAATTGCTTTTTTGCACCATATCTCCTTTGTTTTTCTTTTTTAGTATATTGCACATAGCACCTTCCTCCTTTTTTCTTCACTGTGTTTTATCTGCATATATACTATTTGCTGGTGGATACAACAATATTCACTAGCATATTACTCTCACTGGTAGCCAGTAAGGTGTTCAATTACACCTACATCAATTAACTATTTATTTACAAGATTAGGAAGGTTATATTCTTATATATTTACATTTTTGAAGCCTTTGTGTGGAAAATCCCCTCCCCCTCCTTTTTGTCGCTGTGTTTATGTATTTTAAACTGTGGATCGTTTTGTGTATTTATGTGTATTTGTTTATGAGTCTCTTTAACCTAATTAGATACATTTTTATATAGACTTCTGTACATATATTGTCTTGGGTAGAGTGTGGACCTTCTGGGGACCTGTGGGGAGATTTTCAGAGCCTGCCCCAAAACTGTGTGTGTTTACTGTCTTAGACAGGCACGGACGGGTCCAGCACCCCCAGTGCTTATACTGTCGGGCTGTGCGTATTTATTTGTGTTTGTACATCCAGGGTGTGATTCATCCAATTTTTGGGCTCCTGCTGCCAACTCCAGTGTCTCTTTCAAGCTATGTTTGGGCTGCTGCTGCTTGCAACTCCAGGGTGTGATTCATCCAATTTTTGGGCTCCTGCTGCTCTTGCTTCCAACTCCAGTGTGTCTTTCAAGCAATGTTTGGGCTCCTGCTGCTGCCAACTCCAGTGTCTCTTTCAAGCAATGTTTGGGCTCCTGCTGCTCCTGCTGCCAACTCCAGTGTGTCTTTCAAGCAATGTTTGGGCTCCTGCTGCTCCTGCTGCTTGCAACTCCAGTGTGTCTTTCAAGCAATTTTTGGGCTCCTGCTGCCAACTCCAGTGTTTCTTTCAAGCAATGTTTGGGCTCCTGCTGCCAACTCCAGTGTCTTTTTCAAGCAATGTTTGGGCTCCTGCTGCTCCTGCTGCCAACTCCAGTGTCTCTTTCAAGCAATGTTTGGGCTCCTGCTGCTCCTGCTTGCAACTCCAGGGGGTCATGTGCTTTCATGTGTGACCTGAAGATTACATCTGAGGGAGCTTTTTTAACACACACAAAAATCTATTAAATACTTATGTTATAGTATTTCCCTCCAAACACCTATCACCTACCTCTGTGATTGAGCATTTTTACAGGTGAGGTCTATTATTTTTGTACTATACTGTATTTTTCACCCTATAAGAAGCACTTTCCCCCCAAAAAAGTGTGTGGGAGGGAGTCAGTGCATCTTTTCAGGAGAATGTAAAGAAAAACTGGAAGCCAGTGGATGGAGGAGCAGCGGGTGGGCAGACAGGATAAAAAAAAAAACCCGGTCCACGCTCCCCACTCTGGTTGTCACCACCACTGCTTCTTGGGCTGGCACGTGCACTCACACACACACCTGGGTTCATGCAGCTGGTGTTCATCTCCATGGATGCGGACGCCCACTGCACAGAACTGGGTGTGTGCACGCCAGCATGAGAATCAGTGGCGGTGGCACCCAGAGCAAGGACAGTGTGCAGGGGTCATTTACCCTGGCCTTTCCCTGTCTGCCTACCCACTGCTTCTTTATCATCTTCATCCCAGTGGCAGTGGCACGGGAGTGTTATGTAAGCTTACTTTTTTATACCTCCAGTGTCCGGGAGGGGGGATTCTGCCACTCTGCCTATGGGAATGGGATGGAGCATACCACACTGCCTATGGGGAATAGGAGTAGAGAAAGATGCACTGGGGAATGGGGACGGGGATGCCACACTGCCTATGGGTAATAGGGGGGGATGCCACACTGCCTATGGGGAATGGGAGTAGGGAATGCCACACTGCCTATATGGGGAATAGGAGGGGGAATGTCACACTGCCTATGGGGAATGGGAGTAGGGAATGCCACACTGCCTATGGGGAATGGGAGTAGGGAATGCCACACTGCCTATATGGGGAATAGGAGGGGGAATGCCACACTGCCTGTATAGGGAATAGGAGGGGGAATGCCACACTGCCTATGGGGAATGGGGGGGAGAATGCCACACTGCCTATGGGGAATGGGAGTAGGGAATGCCACACTGCCTATGGGGAATGGGAGTAGGGAATGCCACACTGCCTATGGGGAATGGGAGTAGGGAATGCCACACTGCCTATATGGGGAATGGGAGGGGGAATGCCACACTGCCTATATGGGGAATGGGAGGGGGAATGCCACACTGCCTATATGGGGAATGGGAGGGGGAATGTCACACTGCCTATATGGGGAATGGGAGGGGAGAATGTCACACTGCCTATGGGGAATGGGAGTAGGGAATGCCACACTGCCTATGGGGAATGGGAGTAGGGAATGCCACACTGCCTATGGGGAATGGGCGTAGGGAATGCCACACTGCCTATATGGGGAATGGGAGTAGGGAATGCCACACTGCCTATGGGGAATGGGAGGGGAGAATGTCACACTGCCTATGGGGAATGGGAGGGGAGAATGTCACACTGCCTATGGGGAATGGGAGTAGGGAATGCCACAATGCCTATATGGGGAATGGGAGTAGGGAATGCCACACTGCCTATATGGGGAATGGGAGGGGAGATGCCACACTGCCTATATGGGGAATGGGAGGGGGGGATGCCACATTGCCTATGGGGAATAGGAGGGGGAATGCCACACTGCCTATATGGGGAATGGGAGGGGAGATGCCACACTGCCTATATGGGGAATGAGAGTAGGGAATGCCACACTGCCTAAGGGGAATGGGAGGGGGGAATGCCACACTGCCTATGGGCAATGGTAGTAGGGAATGCCACACTGCCTATAGTAAATGGGAGGGGGGAATGCCACACTACCTATGGGGAATGGGGGGAGAATGCCACACTTGGCAATGGGGGCAGGGATGCCACACTGCCTATGGGGAATAGGGGGTGCCACACTGCCTATGGGGCATGGGAAGGGGGAATGCCACACTGCCTATGTGGGGATGGAAGGTGAGAATGCCACACCGCCTATGGGGAATGGGAGGGGGGAATTCTACAATACCTATGGGGAATGGGGGGAGAATGCCACACTGCCTCTGAGAAATGGGAGGGGGGAATGCCACACTGCCTATATGGGGAATGGGGGGAAAATGCTAAACTGCCCATGAGAATGGGAGGGGGGAATGCCACACTGCCTATATGGGGAATGGGGGGAGAATGCTAAACTGCCCATGAGAATGGGGGCAGGGATGCCACACTGCCTATGGGGAATGGGAGTAGGGAATGCCACACTGCCTATGGGGAATGGGGGTAGGGAATGCCACACTGCCTATGGGGAATGGGAGGGGGGAATGCCACACTGCCTATATGGGGAATGGGAGTAGGGAATGCCACACTGCCCTTACTCATACAATTGAACCCCAAAGAAACCCTCTATATATATAAAACAATTAATTAAACAAAAGAAAACTCACTTGCGGCGCTGCATGCTGGAAAAGGCCAAAGATCTATGCTGTGCGTGTGAGGTCCAGGAGGCGTATGTGTGACATCACGCTATTTTCGCTCCGATTGGTTGTTGTATTAACCCCCTTGTGACTGGACCAATGTGCTAGCGTAGCATAACATTAAAGCTGAAAATAACGGATTTAGCTGCTAAGCACTGGTGAAAGTCTTATATGGCGGACATAAATATAAGTGGCCAAAATAGCAAATTGTCTTAAATGAGCCACAGCACTCAATCCTGTTAGCTTGCAGACCAACCTACAATCTGTCTCTAAACGGTTAAAGACAGAGGACTCGGTCACACACATCTGGTGGTGCAGCTTAAGCTACTTCTGCAGATGTGTGGCCAAGCCTCTGTTTTTAACCAGATTTAGAGACAGATTATAGGTTGGCCTGCAAGCTAACAGGGTTGAGTGCTGTGGCTCCTTTAAGACTTTTGTATCCTAATTGCCCTGCTAACGTGCACCTCCCAGGTTAGTTATAAAATGGTCTGAGCGGCTGCCACCCCCCTTTGTTTCTTTTGAATTTGTGCAAGCACATGGGGTGTGGGGTCTAGGCTGTACTGCGAGGTCTTTGACCCTTTCACCTCATGGCTTGCACTTGAGGTTTAGGGCAACCTCAGGTAAGCCTGCTCCCATTTTATCTATTGCATTGTGTGTCCCAAATGGGGCTCTCAGAGGTTAAAGTTAGGACTGCACCCCACAGAGCCACCTTGGCGCTTGGTGGCAAGCCCCCCCCCCGCACACACACTGCCAAGCCCCCCACGCACATAGGCAAGTCCCACACACAAAGCCAAGTCCCCTCACACACACAAACACAGGCAAGCACCCCAAACACGCAGGCAAGCCCCCCCACACATACCTAAAGGCAAGCCCCCACACACACATGCATCCAAGCCCCCCTGCACACACACACAGCCAAGCCCCCCACACACACAGCCAAGCCGCCCCACACACACAGACAAGCTCCCCCACACACATAGCCAAACCACCCCTGCACAAACACAGACAAGCCGCCCACACACACAGTCAAGCCCCGCACACACATAGCCAAACCACCCCTGCACACACACAGCCAAGCCCCCACACGCACACAGCCAGGTCCCCCCCACATAACCACATGCAAGACACACACACACACACACACACACACACACACACACACACACACACTCCAAGTTCCCCCCACATACCCACATGCAAGCCCCTCAGACACACACATCCAAGGCTCCCCTGCACACACACACAGCCAAGCCCCCCACACACACACAAACAGACCCCCCCACACACACATATGCAGGCCCCTGCACACACACACAGTATGGCCTCCCACACACACACAGGCAGGCCCCTGTACACATACACAGGCAAATCCACACACTCACAACCAAGCCCCCCCCCACACACAGGCAAGCCACCCCACACACACAGACAGACCCACCACACACAAGCAAGCCCCCACACACAAATCCAAGCCCCCTACACACACACACACACACACACACACACACACACGCAAGACCCTCAAACACAGCCAAGCCCCCCCACACACACAGACAAGCCGCACATGGGACTCCTTAAAGCAGTGCCTTCTAGCTTGGCAGTGCAGGTCATCTTAAAGTGCCATACACTGCCTAGTGGCCTGGGACACCGTACAGTGACGCTGGAAAACAGGGCAATGGTCCCAAAGTAGGATTGTCCCAGGACACTTGGGGGGTATGCCACGGCACCATCTGAAGTGCAAGGAGTCCACAGGCCCCCTTGTTCCACCCAGGGCAGGGTTGCCACCTGGTCGGTGTTCTTTTTTTTAATGGCCACTGGTCTGGGAGTGCCGGTATTCATTTTTTAACCAGTAAATAACAAATACTGATACAGCCAGGCCAGTGGACAGTAAATTAAAAAAAATAACACTGTTCAGGTGGCAAACCCAGCCTGCGGACACATGTCTGCACTGCCTCTACAGTATGTATGCCCATCTATCTCACCAGGGAAAATCTATAAAATAAGTGTTGGATCACATTAAGTCTTTCATGGTTTAAAGTAATTGACCACTCAATAAAAAAGCAAAAGTGTACTTACCTTTTGTCATGTGCAGCTGATCAGTCTGAATCCAGTGATCAGCAGCTCACCTGATCCTCCTATTCAGGCCCATGCCACATTCCATGTAGCCTGCATCGTCCTGGGCCTGGAGCAGAACTTGGCCCATTTGTTGCAATGGAGGTGACGCAGCCCTTCATTGTAGTGTATAGAGAGAGCATGGCCACACTGCTGTGATTGTTGGCAAAGGGGGTGAACCAGACACAGGGCCTGGGATGACAGTTGCTGATCGCCAGAATTGGACCAATCAGCTGCACGGGACAAAAGGTGAGTACCCTTTTGTTTGTTTTTTATTGGGTGCGCAATCGCTTTAACTTTAAACCCCTCAACCTCTTTTGTAGCCCACTTTTGGTCCTATTAACACATACAAACAAAGCAATTGTTCATTTATTTAATGCTAAAGCCCCCTCCTAGCCCCCCCCCCCTCCCCAAGTGCTTCACCTATAAAGTTAATCTAACGTCTCATAAGTCTCATCTGCCTACTCATTTCCCTCAGGGCCAAAGTAAGGAGGCATAACTAAGACCAAGAGTCTTTTAAACCTTTTCTCCACTTTTGCTCCAAAAAGAAAAGTCGGCCTCCCAGGAAGGCCTATTTCCCCATCCCAGGGGCATCCCTAATCAGGACCTAGGCCTGTCTTTGAGACTGTGTGTTCCAAAGGAATCCCTAAGTGATCCCATGGCAGATGTGCAGGCCACAGCTGCAACCCCGGCTGAGGTCAGCCAGCTACTGACCTGCACCCTCACCTACCCTTCCCTTCCCAGCCATTGACCTGGACCCTCACCTACCCTTCCCTTCCCAGCCATTGACCTGCACCCTCACCTACCCTTCCCTTCTTAGCCACTGACCTGCACTCTCACCTACCCTTCCCTTCTTAGCCACTGACCTGCACCCTCACCTACCCTTCCCTTCCCAGCCATTGACCTGCACCCTCACCTACCCTTCCCTTCTTAGCCACTGACCTGCACTCTCACCTACCCTTCCCTTCCCAGCCATTGGCCTGCACACTCACCTACCCTTCCCTTCCCAGCCACTGACCTGCACCCTCACCTACCCTTCCCTTCCCAGCCACTGACCTGCGCCCTCACCTACCCTTCCCTTCCCAGCCATTGGCCTGCACACTCACCTACCCTTCCCTTCCCAGCCACTGACCTGCACCCTCACCTACCCTTCCCTTCCCAGCCACTGATCTGCACCCTCACCTACCCTTCCCTTCCCAGCCACTGATCTGCACCCTCACCTACCCCCTCCTTCCCAGCCACTGATCTGCACCCTCACCTACCCCCTCCTTCCCATCCACTGACCTGCCCCCTCACCTACCCTTCCCTTTTTAGCCACTGACCTGCACCCTCACCTACCCTTCCCTTCCCAGCCACTGATCTGCACCCTCACCTACCCTTCCCATCTTAGCCACTGATCTGCACCTGATCTGCACCCTCACCTTATCCCCTTCCGAGCCACTGATCTGCACCCTCACCTACCCTTCCCATCTTAGCCACTGACCCGCACCCGATCTGCACCCTCACCTTATCCCCTTCCCAGCCACTGACTTGCAACCTCACCTAATCCCCTCCAATACCACTGACCTGCACCATCACTTAATCCCCCCCTCCAGCCACTGACCTGCACCCTCATGCTTTGCTGCACAAAGTGGATCAAATCCTGATTTGGGATACCCAACTTTGTCAACCCCCCTGGATCAGTGCATAAACTTACCTATCCAGTGATCCAACAGTGCATGCGCGAGCGGGGATGGCTCCATTTGAACTTTAGCCATCGTGTTGTTGCCTGCTCTGCACATACACTGGCCACAGCTCCCATGGCAGCTTTAGATTCCCAGGACAGGTAAAGGGTCTAATCCCAAATTGGGATGCCTCATTATAAACACCCACTATTGCCTAGGTGCTGGTCCTGCTGCATCACTATTTGTAGGGATAAACAGTTAGCCCGGACCCACCGGAGCTTCTGAGGAACCTTCCTTGCTGTGAACAAACTGTTTAGAGCTGATATC
This sequence comes from Gastrophryne carolinensis, assembly GCA_027917425.1. Taxonomy (NCBI): domain Eukaryota; kingdom Metazoa; phylum Chordata; class Amphibia; order Anura; family Microhylidae; genus Gastrophryne; species Gastrophryne carolinensis. The sequence goes on along the minus strand of CM051234.1, from coordinate 653,669,878 downwards.
AGGAGAGAATCATCAAGCGTATAAGATAAGACAAACAGCAGTCTCAATAATTGAAAAAAAGGGGGGGGGCCCTCTTTAAGACTCTCCCTCCCTGGGGGGTTTCTGCCTTGCCCACTCCAACCGTTCACGATGGTGTCGGTTGTCTGTGTGTGGGCTTGGCACATCTGCCAAGCCCACACACAGACAACCGACACCATCGTGAACGGTTGGAGTGGGCAAGGCAGAAACCCCCCAGGGAGGGAGAGTCTTAAAGAGGGCCCCCCCTTTTTTCAATTGTACTATAGTGCCCATGCGGCCACACCTCTACACCACTGAGGCACTGAATAGAACAAGGATACGAAACCAAGGAGACGACTCCTCTCAGTCCCCCTTCTCCCCCCTTTTTTCTTAGTCTCAATAATTCTCTGGTTTATTTGGCCTCGCGTATAGCTTTAGATACAGTTTGGATAAGCCATTTTTGGGGAACAGGGCAGATAAATTCTACTTACAGGAAAGTTACAAAGTTGTCACAAGATTAATTTACACAAAATGTTGGGTGGAATTTCACAAAAAAACAGTGCAAGCGATATTGTGGTTAAGCCATTTCTTGGAATTGTTACCTTTTCTTCAGAACACTTGTGTAATATCCTAGCTATATCCTGAGACTTCTAATGGCAGCAGTTAAGCCATATCCTGAGGCTTGTAACTGCTCAGTAACATAAGCTAATGTGGAATATATCTATTATTCCAAATTTCATATATATATATATATATATATATATATATATATATATATATAACATGGAAGATGAACACAAAATGGCTGCTATAAAGCTAAGCTCTCCCTTCACTATTAAACATCCATTTGGTTTCTGAGCACTAGAAAAGAACAGCAGAAAATCACAGACATGATCACTGCAAGGGGCCCACTGTGACACTGTGACCCAAGGGCCCATCAAAACCCGGAGCCAGCCCTGGCAGGTGTACACAAGGGTTTGATAACATACAGCCTTGTGACAGGTTTTCTGCATGTCATGAGCCTTTGAATATAAATTAACATGTTGAAATAAAATCTGATGTTCTTTTACGTTTTATTTGGTGTGTGGAAGAGGAAGTAGTCTTATACGGCCAGTATATAACAAACTCTATATTTTGAGTGGAAATGTTGGGGGGTCGTCTTATACGCCCAGTCGTCTTATACGCCGGCAAATACGTTCCTCATTTATAGAGGTTTTCTATATGCGCAAATTACAACAGAGTGAAGCTCAAATCAATAGAAAAAACTGTGAAAAGAAAGTGCTACTTATCCCAATCAGATATGTCCGGGTCAGCAATATGCGCCCCCCCCCCCTATTCACGAGCCCACGCGTTCCGAGACGTAGGTCCCTTTTTCAAGGCAGAGTGTTACTAGAAGATAGATGCAGGAAAACAGACTTTATTCACATAGTCTCCTGCGCTCTGGGCTTCAGAGAAGCATGTTTCTGCGCCAGAGATTTGTGAGGCTGTTTTATTGCTGAATATGTTGTGAGTCGGTCGCTATGAACAGTCGCTAACATGCGCTTCCATACAGCGCTGTACTGGTCAAATAGCGACTCCTCACAATGTATTCAACATTACTGAACAGCGACTGAGTCGCTATAAACTAGTGACCCACGGCCGAGCACAGTGACTACTAGCGGGCGCTCTGAAAATGCCGCTACAGACGCTCATCTGTCGCTACCTGGCGTCAGTGATGAATCAGCCTGCCCGTTAAAAAACATTTACACAAACCACAAGGGGATCCCTGAAAAGAGCGGCTCTAAAAATATCAACAAATCATGTTTTTATCCATAAATCACACAGACATACATCAAATTTTTCAAATTTTAAGGCCAGCAGAGAGAGAATATATGCCACAAAAACACAAAAATACTAATTACAAACAAGAAAATAATATCATGACTAATAAAAGTGCTTGTGCATAGTAAACATTGAATACCACATCCATATGTATGTAAAGTGACATACATGTAGTAAATTACTACACGTCTCATTATAAATGGCTCATTACATATCTTAAGGGTGATGTAATTTACTAACTTTATATTTATCGATTTTTGGCCAGCAGTTTTCTGCTGTTACGCAGACCATTATTCATTGCACTGCACTTTCATATCTTTATAGTTAGGCCCTTATTTAACAAGGGATAGCGACAGGCAGCGACTGGTGAGCGGCCGGTAATGACGGGCCCCGCCACGAGAACGCCAACTCCCCACCACAATCACACATTTATCAAGCCAATCCTGCTTAGCGACTGAGATAGCGCCATATAGCGACTCATTCGTCATTATTCCAGCCTCAGCCCACAGCGCCAGCGTCCGACCTTGACCAGCGACAGGTATGACCTCTCGCTACCTGGCGCTCTCCAATGCATTTCAATGGAACAATCTTTAAATATTCATAATTAATTGTTATTAATTTTTTTTTTTTTTAAATGTGAAAAATTCTGTGACCACTTCTGCCATTTTTAATAATTTTTTTAAGGTAAAAAAATAAAAAAAATAAAAAGTACAGAATTGATATTACAGGTCTGATATTAATGTATTCTTATTACTAAATTATTTAAAAAACTTGTTTTTTTTGGATTGCAAAAATATGGTGGTTTGGGGGTTAAAAAACTACTTTTAACCCATCGCCGCCAGCGCTCTGGGGTTCAAACATGCATTTCACAGCGCGAGAATTTTTTGAGCGTGATTTGTTAATGAATATGGTGGGAGCCGGTCGCTATGGCCAGTCGCTATCATGCGCTCCCATACAGTGCGGAACCTGTCAAATAGCGACTCCTCACCCAATATTCAACATTACGGCAAACCGACTTAGTCGCTATCAACAACCGAACAATGGCCAAGCACAGCGACTACTAGCGGGCGCTCTGAAAATACCGCTACAGTCGCTCAACTGTCGCTACCTGCCGCTATTAATGAATCGGCCTCTTAGAATTGTATATAGCACTTAGTCACTTTGCATACATATGGATGTGGTATTCAATGTTTACTATGCACAAGCACTTTTATTGGTCATGATTAGAGATGAGCCAATCGATTCGGACGAACCCGAATTTGTTCAGAATTTCAGGAAAAATTTTATTCTGAACGAATCCGAATTTCCCCGCGATTCAATCGATCAAAGTTTTTCTTTAAACTCCATTTATTTCAATTACAGCCATTGTAAAATTGTGGATGAACATGTCCAGACATATCCCCTGGGGCAAGTTATCATGGGAAGGTCACATGCAGCCTATCAGCAGCCAGGAACCCCGGTGACATCACAGTGCAATATAAACGGCGGCCATCTATCTTGTGCGCATTTCAGCCTTGCATTGCAGACAGAACAGAGTTTGCTGCAGACAGGGAGAGACTTACAGACAGGCAGGGAGAGTCAGGGAGACCCACACAGTGCCAGGGAAAGATAGGGAACGATAGGGAACGATCCAGGCAGGGACAGCAGAGAAAATGACAGGGAAACTTTTTTTTTATTTTCACTTCACTTCATTTGCCAGATCAGTTTTAATTTTTTTGTGCTGGAAATATTCCTGGCCACTGTGCATCCCATCTTGGCAGGGGCATATTTAACCCTATGTGTTACACACAAGCATTTCTTATAACTCGATTAGTTTTCGATTAGCTGTAAAAACACCAGCCCACACGGGCATCCCAAACCAGCACATTTCACCCTATCTGTTATACTAAAGCAGATTCTACAGGCTCTGTTTTATTAATATATTGCATTTTGAATTGGTTTTGTGTGTCCTGTAAAAACACCAGGCCGCAGGGTATCCCAAACCAGCACATTTCACCCTATCTGTTATACTAAATCAGCTTCTACAGGCTCTGTTTTATTAATATATAGCATTTTGAATTGGTTTTGTGCGTCCTGTAAAAACACCAGGCCGCAGGGTATCCCAAACCAGCAAATTTCATCCTATCTGTTATGCAAAATCAGACTGCAAAGTTTAGACAAGCTAAAAAAGCTGCACCAGTCTATAAGCTAAATGGAAAGAAAGAAATAAAGACCAATTATAGTGTGCACACTGATCCCAGCACTACAAACTGAATATACTTAGGGAAGAGAGGGTCACCCACAGTACCCTCAAACAGTGCCGAGAATATACCAGTTGCACCACATGAAAAGTATAAGAAAGATATTCAAATTTATTGGCTATCTACATATATTTACAGTCACAATAGACATAAAACTATACAATAACAGACTACATAACATAAACATTTAAAACCACAAGGGGGCACTGGAGGTCAGTCTGAATACAACAAGTGAAATACTCCATTGAAAACATATGTGTGTATATCCAAATCCTATAATTAAAATCCTATAATTAATACAATGACAGTATATCTAATTAAAATACAAATTGTGCAAAACACTACAAAAATGTGCAAAACCCGCTTATTATTCTGTCCTATTCAAGTCTACATCAACATAAGTAAAGTGAAGTGAGATAACATACCGTTTGAGCAGGAAACCAGGCTGTGGTGAAGAGAATAAGAGACCAAAAAAAGGAAGAAAGTGCATACAGACCAACCAGGCATGAACCCCTACAGAGGATGTTCGTAGTGTCTCCTGCACTACTTTAACCTTCCAGGGTGTGATTCATCCAATTTTTGGGCTCCTGCTGCCAACTCCAGTGTCTCTTTCAACCAATGTTTGGGCTGCTGCTGCTGCTTGATTCATCCAATTTTTGGGCTCCTGCAGCCAACTCCAGTGTCTCTTTAAAGCAATGTTTGGGCTCCTGCTGCTGCTTTCAACTCCAGGCTGTGATTCATCCAATTTTTTCGGCTCCTCCTGCCAACTCCAGTGTCTCTTTCAAGCTATGTTTGGGCTGCTGCTGCTTGCAACTGCAGGGTGTGATTCATGCAATTTGTGGGCTCCTGCAGCCAACTCCAGTGTCTCTTTAAAGCAATGTTTGGGCTCCTGCTGCTGCTTGCAACTCCAGGCTGTGATTCATCCAATTTTTGGGCTCCTGAAGCCAAATCCAGTGTCTCTTTAAAGCAATGTTTGGGCTCCTGCTGCTGCTTGCAACTCCAGGCTGTGATTCATCCAATTTTTGGGCTCCTGCTGCCAACTCCAGTGTCTCTTTAAAGCTATGTTTGGGCTGCTGCTGCTGCTGTTGCTGCTTGCAACTACAGGGTGTGATTCATCCAATTTTTGGGCTCCTGCTGCCAATTCCAGTGTCTCTTTAAAGCAATGTTTGGGCTCCTGCTGCTGCTTGCAACTCCAGGGTGTGATTCATCCAATTTTTGGGCTCCTGCTGCCAATTCCAGTGTCTCTTTAAAGCAATGTTTGGGCTGCTGCTGCTGCTTGCAACTCCAGGCTGTGATTCATCCAATTTTTGGGCTCCTGCTGCCAACTCCAGTGTCTCTTTAAAGCTATGTTTGGGCTGCTGCTTCTGCTGCTGCTTGCAACTCCAGGGTGTGATTCATAAAATTTTTGGGCTCCTGCAGCCAACTCCAGAGTCTCTTTAAAGCAATGTTTGGGCTGCTGCTGCTGCTTGCAATGCCAGGGTGTGATTCATCCAATTTTTGGGCTCCTGAAGCCAAATCCAGTGTCTCTTTAAAGTAATATTTGGGCTCCTGCTGCTGCTGCTGCCAACTCCAGGGTGTGATTCATCCAATTTTTGGGCTCCTGCTGCCAACTCCAGTGTCTCTTTCAAGCTATGTTTGGGCTGCTGCTGCTGCTGCTTGCAACTCCAGGGTGTGATTCATCCAATTTTTGGGCACCTGCTGCCAACTCCAGTGTCTCTTTAAAGCAATGTTTGGGCTCCTGCTGCTGCTTGCAACTCCAAGCTGTGATTCATCCATTTTTTGGGCTCCTGCTGCCAACTCCAGTGTCTCTTTCAAGCTATGTTTGGGCTCCTGCTGCTGCTACTTGCAACTCCAGTGTGTCTTTAGGCCAATTTTTGGGCACCTGCTGCCAACTCCGGTGTCTCTTCTTTAAAGCAATCTTTGGGCTCCTGCTGCTGCTTGCAACTCCAGGGTGTGATTCATCCAATTTTTGGGCTCCTGCAGCCAACTTCAGTGTCTCTTTCAAGCTATGTTTGGCCTGCTGCTGCTTGCAACCCAGGGTGTGATTCGTCCAATTTTTGGCCTCCTGCAGCCAACTCCAGTGTCTCTTTGAAGCAATGTTTGGCCTGCTGCTGCTTGCAACCCAGGGTGTGATTCATCCAATATTTGGGCTCCTGCAGCCAACTCCAGTGTCTCTTTTAAGCTATGTTTGGGCTGCTGCTGCTGCTGCTTGCAACTCCAGGGTGTGATTCATCCAATTTTTGGCCTCCTGCAGCCAACTCCAGTGTCTCTTTGAAGCAATGTTTGGCCTGCTGCTGCTTGCAACCCAGGGTGTGATTCATCCAATATTTGGGCTCCTGCAGCCAACTCCAGTGTCTCTTTTAAGCTATGTTTGGGCTGCTGCTGCTGCTTGCAACTCCAGGGTGTGATTCACCCAATTTTTGGGCTACTGCAGCCAACTCCAGTTTCTCTTTCAAGCTATGCTTGGGCTGCTGCTGCTGCTGCTTGTAACTCCAGGCTGTGATTTATCCAATTTTTTGGCTCCTGCTGCCAACTTCAGTGTCTCTTTCAACCAATGTTTGGGCTGCTGCTTGATTCATCCAATTTTTGGGCTCCTGCAGCCAACTCCAGTGTCTCTTTGAAGCAATGTTTGGCCTGCTGCTGCTGCTTGCAACGCCAGGGTGTGATTCATCCTATTTTTGGGCTCCTACAGCCAACTCCAGTGTCTCTTTAAAGCACTGTTTGGGCTGCTGCTGCTGCTTGCAACGCCAGGGTGTGATTCATCCAATTTTTGGGCTCCTGCAGCCAACTCCAGTGTCTCTTTGAACTATCTATGGTTGCGATCTACCAATCTAGGTCGCTATGTTCTCATATAAATAAGCCGCACACACTATCTAAACTACTTACTAAATTTTTATTACAGTGTTAAAAATAGACACATAACATGCAATGACAACATAACACAGAATTTAAAAGGTTCACAAAAACCAATGACCAGGCGTTGTAAGTGGACCTTAAAGGACTATTAGAAGCTGTTCATAAATTTAATATTAAAAAATATAAGGTATTTTCTAAGATATGCCAGGTATATAGGAATCAACTGCATGAAAATGAGCAATACAAGTGAACATATACCTATATAGTATATGTATACAGAGATAGTGACCACATAGGTTGTGGATACAAAAGAGAAGATGAAATTCAAGATAAAGATACTTAAGATATTTGGTAAATAAGCAAAGCCCCAGTAAGATGCTGGGGTGCAAAGTGCACAGTGCAAAAAGTGACGCAGCAGTGTATTAGCAGTGAGACCAGTATACCATGGCACATACAAAGTAAACAGTTGCCTTACATAAGAGTAGATAAAACAATAATACTATCACCAAATTAGCAGGTCCAGGTCCCACTTAGAGCGCCCGTTCACCAACACCGACGCGTTGCGTGACAGATCACTTCCTCAGGGTGCTGTTCCTAGGGCCCCTTTGAAGCAATGTTTGGCCTGCTGCTGCTGCTTGCAACCCAGGGTGTGATTCATCCAATTTTTGGCCTCCTGCAGCCAACTCCAGTGTCTCTTTCAAGCTATGTTTGGGCTGCTGCTGCTGCTGCTTGCAACTCCAGGCTGTGATTCATCCAATTTTTGGGCTCCTGCTGCCAACTCCAGTGTCTCTTTAAAGCAATGTTTGGGCTGCTGCTGCTTCTTGCAACGCCAGGGTGTGATTCATCCAATTTTTGGGCTCCTGAAGCCAACTCCAGTGTCTCTTTAAAGTAATGTTTGGGGGGGCGTGGCTACGACATGAGAGAGTGAGGGCACGTTTTGGAGAGCTCCCGTTTAGCCCTAGTTTTTCCCAGTTGATTGGCACCCCTATTTTTGCCCTATTCAGCCTGATGAGGGGCGGCAAGAAGAAGAAGACGGGGGGCAACCCCAGAGGAACCCCGAGGTCCACCATCGGCACCTTTTTTCCCCCAAAAGCCCAGCCGGGACTTGTGGATCAGCCGGACAAGATGGCGCCGGATCCACCGCATGTTCTCGGTGGGCAGACACAGATGGGACGGAGCGTCGGCGCAGACCTTTCCCCCGAGGCTTCCCGAGAGGTGAGCACCGCGGGGAGCAACCCGAGACCTACCTTGCACGAGGCTGGAGACGGGGGAGACGAGGAGGTCCGGTGTGCCGTCGGAGCAGCGGGTCGGGCGTCTGGCGCGGCCGGCCGGGAGGCTGGAATGAGCGGCGGAGAGCGAGGGCGGCTGACCGCCGCCGCGTGTCGGAGCGGCGGTGAAGAGGAGAGGAGTGAAGTCATCGGCGGCTCTGAGGTGAGCTGCGGAGGCGGGGGGGGCCGCGATGTTACAGGCGGCGTGGAGTAGGAGCCTGTGGTGGGCAGCTGCATACCCCCTTCCACGCCAGGCATATGCATGAGGCCGGAGGCGGACTGGCACCACGCCTGGAGGACTCCCCGGTGGGCCCCATTTTATTAAAGGGAAGTGACAGTGGGCGATGGTCATCTCCTGATGGGCCCCGGTCACCGGCCTTAAGGGGGAACTCCCCCGCCAACATAGAGCACCATCACAACCATGATGTTGGGGCAGCCACAGCCACTCTCACCCCTACAAAAAAAAAGACTGGTGCATGTGGACGTCCACCCTGCCCCAGTTAGTCCCGGTTCCAGCAACAGCCCTCAGTACGGGCACCTGCGGGGTCTTGGGCACAGCGATCTGGAGTGGTCATCAGCATCCAGCAATGCTTCTGTGGGCAGCACTGCCCCTGGCCAGGAGGGTGGAGGGGTCACGAGAGAAGCCGTTGGAAGCCCCCCTCGACACGTGGACGTCCCCCTTGCTGGCTTTTCCCCTGGGTCGCCTTTGGGGTCCCTTCCCGCCGATTAAGCATATGCAGCTCCAACCGTCGACCCTAGTATTCAGGCTATTCTACAATACCTGCCGACAAAATCAGAGCTTAAGGCGGACCTGGAGGCAGTAGCGACCAGAATTGAGAGGACGCTGCGCAGGGAAATTGACGATATCCAGCAGAAATCGTCTGCCCTAGAAACCAAAGTCGCCACCCTCGAAGATTCCCGTGATAACCACGAGACCCGACTATCAAACTTAGAACGAATGCAAGCAATACACCATCAACAAATGACTGAATTCCGGCTCCAGGTAGATGACCAGGAAAATAGAAATAGGCGCAACAACTTGAAGATTCGTGGCGTCCCTGAGTCGGTCCAAGCAGAGGCACTGCGTTCCTCAGCAACGGAGCTGTTTAGTTCCCTGCTGGGGAGACCCCTGGATGCGGAGGTGATCATCGACCGGATCCATAGAGTGGCGGGTCGTCCGGCTGGAGACCCGCAGGCCCCTAGAGACGTCCTGTGTAGGATCCACTTTTTTACAGTTAAAGAGGACATTCTGCGAAGGGCCTGGGAGAGAGGCAGGTTCGATTGGAGGGGGTCACAGATCACAATACTACCTGATGTGTCACGCCGCACCCTGCAGATGAGACGAATGCTCCGACCTCTGCTCGACAAGCTGCGGGAAGTAGGGGCCTCATATAAATGGGGCCACCCTTTCCATCTCATTATTCGCAAGGACAATTCTGTTTTTGCCCTCCGAAGTAAGGCGGACCTGTCCAGCATGTTTATATTCCTGGGACTGGAGGCCTTCCCGATCCCGGACTGGTTGGACTTCAACCCGCCGCCCCCGCTGCCGCAGAGGGCTCCTAGGCGGCCTCGGTGGGTCCGTGAGCGAGGCGGAGACGTGCCCAGGAGGAACCCAGTTCTACACCGTGAGCGGGGGGGCGGGCCCCGGAGAAACCCGGTCCCCTGGGGTCCTGCTCTTTAGTCTTCGTTTTCGCCTGTTTGTCCCCTCACATGCGCCGCCACCGGAGGACACTGTCTACTTCTGAACTCTCTGCCGCTGAGATACGGGGGGCCGTGCGGATGGGTGTTATGTCTTGTTGAATTGGACCTGTTTAATGTTTCACTCTCCGCGTCTCGGTTGCCCTTGCTCCAGTTTGGAGGGAGACGCTCGGCTGGTTGGGGGCCGTCCTCTCTCTTCGATCCGTTGACTATTAGGTCGGAGGTGGAGGGGGGGTGGCCCGCCGTTCCCGGTCGGGGGGGCTGAGGCCATACGAGCCCGAAGCATAGCGATGTTCGTTAATACCTTGGTTTAAGTTTAAAGTTTAAGTTCAGATGCTTGCTAATAACAGTTGTTTCTGCGGTGTGGTTACGGTGGTTCCGGGGAGGTGGAGGGCTGGGGAGGGAGGATCACTCAGAAATCGGGTCCAGCAGATGTGATACTTGCCTGCTTACCTGACGTGCTGAGGAGGGGTCCGAAACCTAATAAAGGGCCATCGGGAGCACGCTCTGTCGTTGCGAGGCTACTTCCCCCAATAGGTTGCCGTGCCATCCTGTAGGGTCTCGACCTGCCAGGATCTGCACAGGCAAGGAGCTTTAGTTCCTGTTTATTAGTTTAATCTGCCTCCCCTGTAGGGAGGGCTTTCTAACGGTTAGGTCTCACCGGACTTAGGCCGGGGGAGACACCTTATCCTTTTATATTTTCCTTTTAGTTGTTTCTTCTTCTCTTTCCTGTTTTATCTGTCTCTATTCTCTTCCTCTCTTTCGTTGGGAGACCCGGCCCCAGCCCTGGGACACTAGCCACGGCCGTTATACTCAGGGCGTAGCGGTCACTAGCAGCTGTGTGGTCGCCCCACGTGTCGCCTGACCCTGATGGCGGACCTTAAAGTGTGTACGTTTAATGCTAAGGGGCTCAATGTACCTGAGAAGAGGGCGAAAATCTTGTATGGTTTCCATAAAGAGAGGGTGGATGTGGTCATGCTCCAGGAGACACATTTTTGCCTGGGGAAGATGCCAGAGATCAAAAACAGATACTACGACCGTTGGTTCCACAGCCCCAGCCCCGTTAATAAATCCAAAGGAGTATCTATAGCCATCCACAAGAGCGTCCCCCTGGAACATGTGGAGGCTAAATCGGACCCGAAGGGTAGATTTTTATTTCTCAAGTTTGTGTTGTGTGAAGCGAGGTACACTCTAGCCAATCTTTACCTGCCCAATCAGGGACAGATGGAGGCAGGTCTGGGGATGTTGCGGGCACTGAAGGGGTTCGCGGAGGGTACCTTGATTGTGGGGGGAGACCTTAACCTGACAATCGATCCGAGGGTGGATTCCTCTCAGGGCAGATCGGGAGTCTCCCATTCCGCACTCAACAAGCTCCGTAGAGCCCTCCAGGCCCTGCAGGTGGTAGATGTTTGGAGGGTGCTGCATGGGGGAGAGAGGGATTACACCTTTTATTCCCACACCCACAATATGTATAGCCGACTGGACTATCTTTTTCTCAGCCACCACGCCCTTGCACGAGACCCGGTGGCCTCAATTGGGCAGATCCTTTGGTCTGATCATGCGCCTGTTTTCCTGACCCTCCCGATCCTGAATGCGACCCCAAGGTAGTACACTTGGCGCCTCAATGACAACCTACTGAAGGATGTCACCTGTATGACAGAAATCAAGGCCATTATAGCTGGTTTCCATCTCGACCACTGTAGCGACGATACCCCGTTGCCAATCCAGTGGGAGGCGCTTGAGTGCGTGCAGCGTGGGATCTTCATTAAGCATGGAGCTAGACTCAAGAGGGAGCGGGCGCAGCGGATCAAAGCTACATTGGGTCGGATCAACGAATTGGAGAGTGCACATAAGTCCTCCTCTAACCACGCAGATCTGAAAGAGTTGCTGGAAGCTAGGCAGAAGCTGAGAGGCTTGTACGATCAGTGTTACCTCGGGTTTCGTGACAGATGCAGGGCCCATTTCTATGAACACTCAGATAAGTGTGGGAGGATGTTGGCTCGGTCACTGCACCCGAGACAGGGCTTTGCATTCATCCCCAGCATTAGAACCGTGGGAGGAACAGAAGTCCATAAAACCCCTCTAATTGCCAGGGAGTTCCAGACCTTCTACTCTGCTATTTACAATATTGGGGGCTCGGCCGACGGTGGGGTACGGCAGGACTCTGCTGCTCTGATTGACAAATATATAGAGGAGACGGCCTTGCCCGCCATGCCCTTGGAGGAACGTGAAGCCCTGGAAGACTCCATTAAGCGGGAGGAGGTAACAGAAGCCATAGGGGGGACCCCAGGGGGGAAAAGTCCCCGGCCCTGACGGGTTCACTCCTCGGTTCTACAAAATCTTGGGGCCCCTGATCACCCCCTTTTTGGTGAAAGTGTTTAACTCGGTCTCTGAACGTAATCCCTTCCCGAGACAGGCCCTAGAAGCCCATATTGCGGTTATCCCAAAACCGGGTAAGGATGTATCCCTGCCTGGCAGCTATAGGCCAATTTCGTTAATTAATATCGATGTCAAGTTATATGCCAAAATCATCGCCAATAGGATCCAGCCCCTACTTCCTTCACTGGTCAACAATGACCAAGTGGGGTTTGTAACAGGACGGGAGGCTAGGGATAATGTTATTAAAACCATTTCTCTGATGCACTATGCCCAGTCACGGAAGATACCGGCCTGCCTGTTGGCGGTGGACGCAGAGAAAGCGTTTGACAGGGTACATTGGGGATTCCTGAGGGCCACTTTGGTCCAGGCAGGGATGGGCCCGGTAATGGTGGGGAGGATCATGGCTCTCTACAGGGACCCCACCGCTAAGGTGAAAATAAATGGGAATCTTTCGGGACCGTTTGAAATCAGAAATGGAACGCGGCAGGGTTGCCCTCTATCCCCTTTATTATATGTTCTGGTGATGGAGCATCTTGCTAATGCATTAAGGGCAAACCCGTCGATTAAGGGAATAGCTTGTGGTGCGGAGGAATATAAACTCTCCCTGTTTGCCGATGACCTGCTTCTATATATCGCTTCTCCCCACATTTCCCTCCCCTCTGAGTTTGACCGATTCAGTCAACTCAGTAACTTTAAAGTTAACCTGTCCAAGACAGAGGGGTTGAATATCTCTATGGGAACACAGACACAACAAATGCTAGAGGCGAACTTCCCCTTCAAATGGCAGACAGAATCAATAAAATATCTGGGGGTTAGGATACCTACAGATTTAGGGAGACTGTATAGGTTAAACTATGCCCCGCTCCTAAATGCCACACTGAGCAGTCTCCAGGCGTATGGGAGGAAACAATACTCTTGGCTCGGTCGAATTAATATCTTGAAAATGGATGTGTTACCTCGCTTCCTGTACGTATTCCAGGCCTTACCGATTGCTGCAGAACGAGGGTTCTTCAAGATGCTCCAGGCAGCCTTTTTTAAGTTCATTTGGGGCAGCAAGCGGCCCCGGGTGAAAAGGGATACACTGTGTAGACCAAGGTCCGGGGGGGTTGGGAGTCCCAGACCTCAGGACATATCACGCGGCAGCGGTCTTGGTGCGGCTCACGGATTGGTTCCACCACAGGGAGAGTAAGCAATGGGTGACTCTAGAGGGGGACATCTCCCCACTTGGGTTGACGGCCTTGCCTTGGGTGGAGCCATCCCGTCGCCCTGGGAGACAGGAGCTCCCATATCTGGTGGGTCCTCTGCTGGCCCTGTGGGACAGGACCATAAAACAGAAAAACATCTCGCATAGACCGGGCCCCCTCACCCCTCTATTTGACAATCCGGTATTTCCTGCTGGGGTGGGTGTCTCAACATTTCTTATATGGAACTCCACCGAGAATGTGGGGCTGGGGGATGTGGTCTCTGGGTCTGGCCTTCCCCCCCTTGCGGAACTCCGGGGGCGTGGCTTGGGTGGGCGTGGAGTGTCCTGGCTCCTGCATGGAACTGGAAGCATTTGTTAACTCATTTACCCCCAGACTGGTGTTGTCTCGCCCCCTCACAGAGCTAGAGAGGATTCTTAAAGCTCCGACCCCCCCCCACACATGTAATCTCCGGTCTTTATAAGATCCTCCTGGAGAGAGAGGAGCTTCCTTGGTTCTGTAAGAGATGGGAAGAGGTATTGGGACAGTCATTTGAGAGGTGTGAGTGGGAGAAATCCTTCACCTTGACTCATAGATTCTCTATGGCATGCAGGGCCCAGGAGAAGAATTACAAACTATTGTCCAGATGGTATAGATGCCCCGCGGACCTGGCACGTTATGGGGGAGCGGAATCAGGGGACTGCTGGAGGTGCAATAGAGCCCCAGGGACACTTACACATATCTGGTGGGAGTGCCCAGCGGTCAAGACCTTCTGGGAAAGGGTGTTGGGAGTCTTTCAATTCTTGACGCTCCAGAGCATCCCTAATCTTCCCCAGGTGACCCTTTTGTCTATGCTCCCGGGATCAGTGGAGGCAGGGGGGAGGGGACTCCTGAGACACCTGCTCACAGCGGCTAGGACTGTGATCCCTCGCCACTGGCGGACTAATGTGGCCCCATCCTTGTTGGAATGGTACGGAGAGGTGGAGAATATTAGAGGGATGGAGGAGTTGGCCCTGGAGAGAACTGATAGAGGAACTCAGAAGTACTCAGGGGTATGGGTGGTTTGGGAAGCTTCTAGAAATGCTTCAGACTTTCAGGATCTCTTGAAGGATATTTAGTGGTCGTTGGGCGGAGTGGGGGGCACAGGGGCGGCCTTGGGGGAAATGGGTGAGGTGTGGTGGGGTTCGGGTTCTGGGTGCGGGGTTCGGGTTCCTTGTTTCCCTCTTTTCTCTCTTTCTCTTAGTTTCTTTGTTCTCCTTGTCTCCTTTCTCTTCATTTGTTTCGTGCTTTCTAGGGCCTGTCCTCCTCTCCCGCTCTCTCTTGAGAGGTGGGAGGGCTGGATGTGAGAGTTCAGACCTGGAGACACTCTAGAGGGCTGTTTGGTGACAGGGGTGGTTCGTAAACTCCCTGGCTGGTCCATGGGACGGGCATTATCTAGTACTGACAACCTTACCCTCACAGCCCACCCGCGGGTATTTATTAATAGGCCGTGGGACAGGGGAGTATTGCCCCTTGGATAATAAACAAAGATCTGAAGTGTCTTGTATCGATATCGATTCAGTACATGTACATGTATGTTTTTTTTCTGTATTTTTTTCTCTCTTTATTCTGTACAGTTCTGTGCTTACTTGAAAATCCAATAAAAATATATTGCAAAAAAAAAAAAAAAAAGTAATGTTTGGGCTCCTGCTGCTGCTTGCAACTCCAGGGTGTGATTCAGCTAATTTTTGGGCTCCTGCTGCAGCCAGCTCCAGGGTGTGTTTTTCAGGCAATATAGGGGCCCCTCATAGTGATGGCACTCTCTGCAATTGTGCCGCTCTGTGATTCTATTAGCGATGCCTCTGATCTGCATGTCCTAATTATTTACAGTATTGTTTCACTAACCCAGCACGCGTCCTATGCGTGTTACAGCAAGGCAGAATGGTTTACAACCCTATTGAGGCTCTAGGAAGCTCAGAAATAGCCGTTTTTAATAGCGATTCGTCGCAAATAAATTCGGACCGAAACGAATTTTGACGGAAAATTCGGCGAATCAGCCAAATCAAATTTTTCAAAAGTTCGCTCATCTCTAATCAATATTATTGATGGGTGGGTCCCAAGAATGGTTGACTATGTTGACTACTTGTTTGTGTGTATGTAGCATGACAGAAATGCTGCCCTCTATTTCTTTTTTTTATTCTTTATTTATGACATTAGAGATGCATATAAATAAGTATGAAGAAAATAGGCGCACTAAGACACTGTCTGAGGAGTAAGCATAAATAAGTGTCAACATAGTAGCATGAAAAGTGAGCAATTGATATGTAGGCTGATGGACATTTTTTTAAAACTATATCCAAAGCAAAAAGAGGGAGGGAGAGACGAGTGGGGAGAAAAGAGTGAAAGGTGAGGTAAGGAGGTTGGAGCGGGTAAAATTGAGGTAGGGGAGAGAGGGGAGTGAATGCTGTCTATTTTGAAAGAATTGTGGGGTTTGCGAATGAACAGATGTTTAAGAGATTAAACTATTATTTAAAAGGTTTGGAAGGCCACACACACACAGTCTAATGTATGAAAGGCGTGTTATTAAGACCAGTAGAATGGGCACTTTAGTTACAGCAGGTAAGTGAGGCAAAGGTGAGTGGGGGTAATTTCCATGTATTATTCAGGGCTGGGGACAGCTCTTAGTTAGTATGAGCTTTCAATCTTGAGTGAGGATAATTGTAAGATTTTTGTGATATGGACTATAGAAAAAAACTTCAGAATTACTTTTTTAACTGTTGCTTTTCTAGAGAACAATGTGTTACACAGAAGGGAGCCTGGCTGTTACAATGTGTTACTCAGAAGGGAGCCTGACTGTTACAATGTGTTACACAGAAGGAAGCCTGGCTGCTACAATGCATTACACAGACTGTTACAATGTGTTACACAGAAGGGAGCCTGACTGATGTTGGGGACACAGAGTGTGCTGCAGGAAGCGCTGCTGTGCAACTTACTTGAGCCCCACAATCCTGGTCCTATCAGCAGCAGTGTTCAGTTCACATGGTCCACGGCAGGGGCCACAGAAAGATGGCTGCGGCTCCCATGAGTGAGGACACCCCTAGTGCCAGAATTTCCCCCAAAAGTTCAAGTCCCCATTGATTTCAATAGGGGAGGGGGTTCGGGTTGGGGTCAAGTTCTGGTACCCCAACCAAGCTCTTGTTTACAGTTTGGCTAAACTTGCAGAATCCAAACCTCTAGGGCATCGCCCAAATATCCCCCCCTAGAGTGATGCACAGTCATATGAAGGGGATTCAAACTGGGGCCCCCCACCTGTTCTCAGGCTCGCTTTTGGTGCCCCCCTGACCTGCTGCACTCAGGGCAAGTGCCCCCTTACTCCCCCTAGCTACGCCCCTGCTAGGAGGCACCTCACTGGTGTTGTGTCGGGTGCTCTGGTGCCATGAGTGGGCTTCATCACGACTGACCGGTGGCTTCTGTGTTATCTCTAACTATTGCCTGTTTAATGAGTGTGTGTTTGCTCTGAAAAACTTTCAGCGCTTTTATTTCATGTCTTTTTTAGGATTACCAGGACCACAAGGTGTTGCTGGTCCACCAGGACCAAGAGGAGAACAGGGACCACTAGGACAAAGGGCAGACACTTCTGGTAATTCATTTATATGTGACAGGAGGGAATAAGATTCTGGAGGGAAGAGACTTAATGAAACAACAAGGGGCCAAACCTGAAGCTGGTCGGGGGAAAGATCAGGAGCAATTTAAGAAGAAAAGAGTAGTAGATGCCGGGAACAAACTTCCAGCAGAGGTGGTTGAAAAATCAACTGTAAGTGAATTAGCACATTGCTGGGATAAGCCTCCATCTATCCAAATATAAAGGGAACATACAGTATACACATAAGATACAGAGAACATACAGTATATACATAAGATACATAGAACATACAGTATATACATAAGATACAGAGAACATACAGTATATACATAAGATACAGAGAACATACAGTATATACATAAGATACAGAGAACATACAGTATATACATAAGATACAGAGAACATACAGTATACGCATAAGATACAGAGAACATACAGTATACACATAAGATACATAGAACATACAGTATATACATAAGATACATAGAACATACATTATACACATAAGATACAGAGAACATACAGTATATACATAAGATACAGAGAACATACAGTATACACATAAGATACATAGAACATACAGTATATACATAAGATACATAGAACATACATTATACACATAAGATACAGAGAACAAACAGTATACACATAAGATACAGAGAACATACAGTATACACATAAGATACAGAGAACATACAGTATATACATAAGATACAGAGAACATACAGTATATACATAAGATACATAGAACATACAGTATATACATAAGATACAGAGAACATACAGTATATACATAAGATACATAGAACATACAGTATATACATAAGATACAGAGAACATACAGTATATACATAAGATACAGAGAACAAACAGTATACACATAAGATACATAGAACATACAGTATATACATAAGATACAGAGAACATACAGTATATACATAAGATACAGAGAACATACAGTATATACATAAGATACATAGAACATACAGTATATACATAAGATACAGAGAACATACAGTATATACATAAGATACAGAGAACAAACAGTATACACATAAGATACATAGAACATACAGTATATACATAAGATACAGAGAACATACAGTATATACATAAGATACATAGAACATACAGTATATACATAAGATACAGAGAACATACAGTATATACATAAGATACATAGAACATACAGTATATACATAAGATACAGAGAACATACAGTATATACATAAGATACAGAGAACAAACAGTATATACATAAGATACAGAGAACATACAGTATATACATAAGATACAGAGAACATACAGTATATACATAAGATACAGAGAACATACAGTATATACATAAGATACAGAGAACAAACAGTATACACATAAGATACAGAGAACAAACAGTATACACATAAGATACATAGAACATACAGTATATACATAAGATACAGAGAACATACAGTATATACATAAGATACAGAGAACATACAGTATATACATAAGATACATAGAACATACAGTATATACATAAGATACAGAGAACATACAGTATATACATAAGATACATAGAACATACAGTATATACATAAGATACAGAGAACATACATTATATACATAAGATACAGAGAACATACAGTATACACATAAGATACAGAGAACATACAGTATACACATAAGATACAGAGAACATACAGTATATACATAAGATACAGAGAACATACAGTATATACATAAGATACAGAGAACATACAGTATATACATAAGATACAGAGAACATACAGTATATACATAAGATACATAGAACATACAGTATATACATAAGATACAGAGAACATACAGTATATACATAAGATACAGAGAACATACAGTATATACATAAGATACAGAGAACATACAGTATATACATAAGATACATAGAACATACAGTATATACATAAGATACAGAGAACATACAGTATATACATAAGATACAGAGAACATACAGTATACACATAAGATACAGAGAACATACAGTATATACATAAGATACAGAGAACATACAGTATATACATAAGATACAGAGAACATACAGTATATACATAAGATAAAGAGAACATACAGTATATACATAAGATACAGAGAACATACAGTATACACATAAGATACAGAGAACATACAGTATACACATAAGATACAGAGAACATACAGTATACACATAAGATACAGAGAACATACAGTATACACATAAGATACAGAGAACATACAGTATATACATAAGATACAGAGAACATACAGTATATACATAAGATACATAGAACATACAGTATATACATAAGATACAGGGAACATACAGTATATACATAAGATACAGAGAACATACAGTATATACATAAGATACAGGGAACATACAGTATATACATAAGATACAGAGAACATACAGTATATACATAAGATACATAGAACATACAGTATATACATAAGATACATAGAACATACAGTATATACATAAGATACAGGGAACATACAGTATATACATAAGATACAGAGAACATACAGTATATACATAAGATACAGGGAACATACAGTATATACATAAGATACAGAGAACATACAGTATACACATAAGATACAGAGAACATACAGTATACACATAAGATACAGAGAACATACAGTATATACATAAGATACAGAGAACATACAGTATATACATAAGATACAGAGAACATACAGTATATACATAAGATACATAGAACATACAGTATATACATAAGATACAGAGAACATACAGTATATACATAAGATACATAGAACATACAGTATATACATAAGATACAGAGAACATACAGTATATACATAAGATACAGAGAACAAACAGTATACACATAAGATACAGAGAACATACAGTATACACATAAGATACAGAGAACATACAGTATATACATAAGATACAGAGAACATACAGTATATACATAAGATAAAGAGAACATACAGTATACACATAAGATACAGAGAACATACAGTATACACATAAGATACAGAGAACATACAGTATACACATAAGATACAGAGAACATACAGTATATACATAAGATACAGAGAACATACAGTATATACATAAGATAAAGAGAACATACAGTATATACATAAGATACAGAGAACATACAGTATATACATAAGATACAGAGAACATACAGTATATACATAAGATACAGAGAACATACAGTATACACATAAGATACAGAGAACATACAGTATACACATAAGATACAGAGAACATACAGTATACACATAAGATACAGAGAACATACAGTATACACATAAGATAAAGAGAACATACAGTATATACATAAGATACATAGAACATACAGTATATACATAAGATACAGAGAACATACAGTATATACATAAGATACAGAGAACATACAGTATATACATAAGATACATAGAACATACAGTATATACATAAGATACAGGGAACATACAGTATATACATAAGATACAGGGAACATACAGTATATACATAAGATACAGAGAACATACAGTATATACATAAGATACAGGGAACATACAGTATATACATAAGATACAGGGAACATACAGTATATACATAAGATACAGAGAACATACAGTATATACATAAGATGCAGAGAACATACAGTATATACATAAGATACAGAGAACATACAGTATATACATAAGATACAGGGAACATACAGTATATACATAAGATACAGAGAACATACAGTATACATATAAGATACAGAGAACATACAGTATATACATAAGATAAAGAGAACATACAGTATATACATAAGATACAGAGAACATACAGTATATACATAAGATACAGAGAACATACAGTATATACATAAGATACAGAGAACATACAGTATATACATAAGATGCAGAGAACATACAGTATACACATAAGATACAGAGAATATACAGTATACACATAAGGGCAGAGACTAGATGGAGCGTATGGTCTCCTTCTGCTGTCACTCGCCTATATTTCTATATTGCTCTGTTTCTATGTCTCTATGACATCACTGACCTTTATCTGATGTCGTCTCTTCTTCTCTCATCAGGAATTCAAAGCCAATTCCTCGCCCTGAACGCGAGACTGGAAAATGTGCAAGTTAGTCTGGGACAGCAAAGGAAAGGTGAGCCGTGTACTTAATTTAAAGGGTGACTCCACTTTAACTCCGGCAAAATGATGTCATCAATGTGCTGAGCTTATCTGTTATTTTTTATCTATTTGTTTGTTACTCTGTGTTATAAAAGAAAACAATTTTCCATAGCAACAATGTGTTTACCTATGTACAACAAAGTGGTGATTTCGATTACATATCATAGACTTTCTCGCTCTAACTTTGCTAATCTGTATATACAAAGAGCTTTAAGTGGATAAGCACAGCCTATTAAGTAATAATTGAATCACATAAGGGGGTGCCAGATGAACTAGTGCTAGTAAAACTGTAAGCACTTAGACAAATGAGAGGGATACTCTGGTATGTCCCATACCAGCAACAAGAAAAATCTGCACTCACCCTAAAAGAATTTGCTGCAAACCCAATATAGAGAGATAATATAAAAAGCTATTTTATTGAAGTCAAAAGAGCATGATCAAAATGAACACATATGGGCATATACGTTTAAAAAACATAAAAGACAAGATAAAAACAAAAAGGTGGTGAGGGTATGGGCAAGGCAATGCTGAGTATAAGTATACTAATGATATATATAATTGTATAAATGTGTTAGCAACAACGTGCCTAACAACAAGAAAGCATGGCGTGCATGCTGGGTGTTGCCAAACCAGTGAGTGTAAGTTAAGCCAGAGTGAAAAATAAGAAGTGTAATGAAAAGAAGGGATATACAAGGGAGAAAAAGAAGCAAGGTGCAGTAAAGTGTGTATCAAGTGCTAGATGTGAGAGCAAGTGCCAGTGAAATAAACAAGAGAAAGATGTGAAAAATGATTGGCAAAACAAAGCTGCTCACTGGTTGGCAATCAAAGGAGTACAGATAATCATTATGAATGAAATCTAATAAATCAATACATCACCGTGATGAAGCATGGCCTGCCGATCACCCCCACACACCAGAAATACACAACCGCCGACGCGCTGCGTGGATACACCACTTCTCCTGGACGGTCCCGTCCAGGAGAAGTGGTGTATCCATGCAGCGCGTCGGCGGTTGTGTATTTCTGGTGTGTGGGGGTGATCGGCAGGCCATGCTTCATCACGGTGATGTATTGATTTATTAGATTTCATTCATAATGATTATCTGTACTCCTTTGATTGCCAACCAGTGAGCAGCTTTGTTTTGCCAATCATTTTTCACATCTTTCTCTTGTTTATTTCACTGGCACTTGCTCTCACATCTAGCACTTGATACACACTTTACTGCACCTTGCTTCTTTTTCTCCCTTGTATATCCCTTCTTTTCATTACACTTCTTATTTTTCACTCTGGCTTAACTTACACTCACTGGTTTGGCAACACCCAGCATGCACGCCATGCTTTCTTGTTGTTAGGCACGTTGTTGCTAACACATTTATACAATTATATATATCATTAGTATACTTATACTCAGCATTGCCTTGCCCATACCCTCACCACCTTTTTGTTTTTATCTTGTCTTTTATGTTTTTTAAACGTATATGCCCATATGTGTTCATTTTGATCATGCTCTTTTGACTTCAATAAAATAGCTTTTTATATTATCTCTCTATATTGGGTTTGCAGCAAATTCTTTTAGGGTGAGTGCAGATTTTTCTTGTTGCTGGTATGGGACATACCAGAGTGTCCCTCTCATTTGTCTAAGTGCTAACTTTGCTAATCATCTGATTGGCTAAGGCCCTGGTGACAAGTTTAACCCATTCTGCTAAAATGAAAGCTTCTTCAGTTTGGATGATCACAGCCTTGTGTTCTGGTTAATGGCTGATCAGCTGGAGAGGTCATTAGGCTGCTTAGACTTAGCCAAAGCTGCTGATGAGCTCACCTGTTACACTGGAAGAATTGTGGGCAGAGAAGCAGCTAGGCTTTCTAGCACCCGGGGCAAAAATTCAAAATGGTGCCCTCCCCCACCTGCTCTTAGGCGTCCCTCTGGCGCCTCCCTGACCTGCGTCACCAAGAGCAAATGTGCCCCTGCTTCCCCTAGCTATATCCATGATTGTCATGGAGATCGACCCTGGAATCTACAAGATTCCAGGGCCGCTAGATTCCTTCCCCCAGGTCACCCAGAAACTCACCTTCTTTCCCGGTCCAACGGCGCATAACTGACCGTGCACAGTAACAGGAAACCCAGCAGCACCTTCTGTTTGCAGGCGGCCTGCAGATGCATGAGCCGCCATTTTGTTTTTTAAATTTACTACAGCTGGAGTTAGAAAAATGTAAATGAATTTGTCTGTGCAGCAATATGAATTGCCCCGGGGAGGGATGCAAAGGAGCATTGTTTGTTGTGTTGGTCTGGTTCAAAGTGGACCAGAACCCGGGATTTACACTATCCTGGGTTTTGGTCCTTGCCCCCCGGGGCATCGCTATTGTGAATGCCCGCAGTGGGAAACCCCCAAGGTCACCTGAATGAACTCACCTCGTCTCATAGACTCCAGGGTGGGCTTCTGTCCTCTTTAAGTCATTTTTGACCGTTGGCCCGCTTTAAATAACTCGGTTTCCTTTTTGCAGCGTTTTCATATTTGAAAGGTGGAGCTACAGCCGGTGACAAGTTTTACACATCCAACGGAGCTCTGGCCACTTATTATGAAGCCAAATCCACGTGTAGCAAGGCCGGAGGCCAGCTGCCGGCCCCTCTAAACTCTGCTGAGAATGAAGCCATCCTCTCGGTGCGCAATCAGTTCGGCGTGCAGCCGTTCCTGGGCATCAATGACCTCCAGACCGAGGACACTTTTAGGTACCTGTCCGGACGGTTACTGAGCTACACCAACTGGTACTGGGGAGAGCCCAACAATAAATCGGGGATTGAGGATTGTGTGGAGATGTACGACAACGGGAAATGGAACGACAAGAACTGCAATGAGAAACGTCTCGTCATCTGTGAGTTTTAGATATCAACCGACTTCTATCAGAGCAATGACGTGAACTGCGTCCTTTATACTCCTTGTTTTCCTAAAGAAAATGTAACACATGAGAACAATTATCTTGCAAATATCTTGAAATGAAAATAAAGTTGATCAGTCTGATTTAGCAACGTGGCTGATTGTTGGTTCATTTTGGGAGTGTTAATCAGGCTTTGACCTTGATTCACAAAGAGTTGAAAAAATTCTCATGGCAGTAAAAAAATTAAATCCATGAGAAAAAAGCCTGAGAAAGTCACTGTTAGTGAATCACCAGACACAAAGACAATGAAAGTCAATGGTACTTTTTTACTCCTGAAAAATGAACTTTTCACCCCTTGACATTGACTTTCATTGTCTTTTTATCTGGTAATTCACTAACTCCGATGATTCTGGCGCCAGTGAGCACCGCTGCTTTGTACCGCCGTTTTGCCAGCACGAAACCTTTGGCGCTGTATTTTTCCAGCGCTGGTCGGCATTTCATCATTACAGTTACAAGAAATCTCTGCTGGGGACAAACTTTACAAAAATGGACCTAATTTATCAGGCACTTCTGCCATATTGGTGGAAAGTAGAGTGGTGGAAAATATCATTTATATATATTTTGTTTACACTGACGCACGTTGCTGCAGTGCAAGAAACACATTTAACAGTGCAAAAATGTGCTAAAAATATAAATTATATTTTGCACTACTCTAAATTTCCCCCATATCTGGTGTAGTTAGGGTTGCCATCTGGCCGATATTTTTTTTTAAATATTACTGGCTACTGGCTTGGTTGTGCTGTTTTTTTTTTTTTGATTTTTTTTACCAAAAAATTCATCCTGTGACATATAGGTCCTGTATTTCCATTAATGACCCAATGTCCCAATGCAAGTTCTTTACAAATGAATGTGTGTAGTATAAATTATAAGCATTAAACACCACAATCCAGTTCTGCCCATTGAGCTCTATGGGATCTTGTGCTACAGCCACAGCTTTCATCTGCCGCAACCAGAGCGCCCGGCGCTACATCATTTTTGGTGCTAGTGATGAATAAGACACTAGTTGCCGCTGAGGCCAAAAGAGTGATGCCGTGTGGTGCTAAGGCTTCAGGCTCAATCTCAATAAACTACAATGTTGAATAAGAGCACACCAGTCAAAGGTTCTTTCAGATTGCAATTAAAAGTGTATTATAGATAATACATAAAGTGCATAATACAAAAACCCAACCCTCACACACTGGGTGATGGTTGTTCAATTCATAAAGTTGGTCAAAACTCACATATAATGATAGATAACAAAAAGACATTTGCTGTAATATAGTTCATGGCCACCAGGTAGCGCAAGTACTCGGTCAGCGTTAGTTTCAATGGGCACAATAGCAGCAAATCAATGTCCACAGTGGATTTAGCAATCATCAAGAAACCAATGCAGAGAGAGAAGCAGGATTAGAATAATTACGTTTACAGCAAGAACAGGCACCGATAATCCAACGTTTCAGACCCCGCTGGGTCTTTCCTCAGGGAGGCTGAGCGATGCTGGTGTGAGGTTGCGAGGAGGACGCTTATATACAACTGGACGGCGGGCTTTCCGGGTCGGCCGGCCTGTGACCTCACCGGGGGCGCGCGTACGTGCGCCAGCCAGCTCTGTCACAAGGAGGCGGAGTGGGTCCCGGCCTGCCAACCCCATCATGGCGATTGCGCAGACGCCATTATAATATGGGGAAGGCGGCGCACGGGGCCACAACGCCGTCTCCTAGGAGATGGAAAGTTACCTCTGATTGGACCAGAGGCTGACGGGGGCGGAGTTCAGAAGCATATGCTGTTGTTCAGCTCCTTCATACTCGTTACATATTAGTTGATAGCCGCCTCTGCTGCTGCCCAGTATGTTCAGTATCTTATGCGTGATTTTTACAGGAGGCATACACATAGTCCATATCCTTTGCATTGCCGATAGAGCTCATCTATCCTAATTATCTATTTTGATCCAATGTCCATCGTCCTTATCATGTGTAGACACGGTCATACAGGAGTCTCCTAGGTGGTCCATAGGCTTCAAAATGCAGGAGGAGCACATCAGTCCCATTCATTCAGTGTACTTTATATAAGCTAGGTTTCAATTTCCTTAGGAAGATATCGGGGGATCACAATTGTGCCGCCATTGTCCAGGTTTAAGGAGGAAAGCCGCCAAGGTCCAGATTTAGAAGGGAAAGCCGCCAATAGTCTCCTCTGTATTATACATAGAACATAACAAAAACATGTTAGATACTGATGCATATTGAGCAAATCCCTGCCCGCAAGACCCTCAACACCACTTAAGGTGGTATAACGAAAAAATTGTAACAACCAATTGGTGAAGTGAAACAAACTGTTTAAAATATATATACAAATATTTACATTGATAACCCCTTACTGAGAGATAATATACAACGGTTAATGCCTAACTCCATGTGGGGAACCCACTAAATGGTAGTTGGACAGAGAGAATGTGTAAAAAGAATGAGGTATACATGTAGTCTAAATAAAGTGGACCTAAATAGGGTTGGGAGAGAGAGACCCTAATATGTAATCCCCATAGGCAATTATAGGAAACACTGGAGGTCACAGTCCTCATTGAGCCCTGCTGGTTGTATTGTATCCAACTTATATATCCAATATGTTTCCCGTTGTAGTAATTTGCGTGTCATATTGCCACCCCTCCGGGGTCGTAGTACCTTCTCTATTACAGTGAACCTTAAATGTGAGATTTGATGGCCCATTTCAAAAAAATGTTTAGTGACAGATGAATCCGGGTTACCCCTTCTAATGTCGGACCTATGCTCACCAATGCGTACTTTAACAGCTCTTGAAGTTTGTCCCACGTACACCAGGCCACAGGGGCATTTGATCATGTAGATAACATGTTTACTGTTACAGTTGAAGAAATCTTTCAATACAAATTTTTGCCCTGACCGGGGGTGGCTAATGTTGCTGGTCCATAGGACAAAGCTGCATTGGGCGCATTGGCCGCATGGGTACATACCTTGCGGTTTGGATAATGTTGATAGCCATGTGGGGTCCAGGATAACACTTTCTTTAGAAGAGAAGTCAGCGTGTACCAATCTGTCTCTAATACTTCTAGACTTTTTATATGCCATCATTGGGGGGTCCTTAAATGCAGTTACAAGTTTGTCATCGCTAGATAAAACCAACCAGTGTCGTCTAACTATATTCTTTATCTTATATGATTGCTCGGAGTATGTAAGGACCAAAGGTATACGTGCTTCACTCTTCTTTGGATTAAATTTTAGGAGATCTGCTCTCCTTTTGGTGTTTGCCTTTTGTTGGTTCACCTCAACTTTCGATTTCTTATAACTAGAGATGAGCGAACCGGTTCGGACGAACCGGAATTCGCTCCGAATTTCAGGAAATATTCGATTCGGCACGAACCCGAATATTTTGTGGTTCGTGCCGATCGAATTTTTCCTGAAATTAAAAAAAAAAAAATGCCGGCATGGTGGGAGCGGGCCGGCCGGTTCCGCTGGCAGCGGGCCGGCCGGCGGGCCGGTAAAGCCGGCCGGCCCGCTCCCACCATGCCGGCATTTAAAAAACAAACAAAAAAAAAAAAAGCATTTTTGCCGGCATGGTGGGAGCGGGCGCGTCATCAGAGCGCCCTCTGATGACGCGCCCTCAGATGACAGCTGAGAGCGGCGCCGGCCTCCACGCTCCGGACCTGCAGGTAAGTGTTTGCTTTTTTTTGAAATGCCGGCATGGTGGGAGCGGGCCGGCCGGTTCCGCTGACAGCGGAGCGGGCCGGCCCGCTCCCACCATGCCGGCAAAAATGCTTTTTTTTTTTTAAAATGCCGGCATGGTGGGAGCGGGCCGGCCGGCTTTACCGGCCCGCCGGCCGGCTCCGCTGTCAGCGGGCCGGCTTTGCCGGCCCGCTGACAGCGGAACCAGCCGGCCCGCTCCCACCATGCCGGCATTTATGATGGGGAACTTCGTAAAAGTTCGATTCGGCCGAACCCGAATTTCTTTGTGAAATTCGGCGAATCGGCCGAATCGAACTTTTCAAAAGTTCGCTCATCTCTACTTATAACCCTGGGCCAGAAAGTCTTGTTTCATTTCATCCGACCTCAAGTCAAACAGGTCATCGGTATCCACAATACGCCTTACCCTCAAGAATTGACTGTAGGGTCAGTTCTCAATCAGTTCTTTAGGATGAAAGCTAGCGGCTTGTAGGTAAGTATTTTTATCAGTTGGTTTTTTGAATATGTCTGTTCTAATATGCCCGTCAACCAATTTGACGGTAACATCGAGGAAATGAACTTCCTCGCTGCTGGCTTCCAAAGAGAGTGTTATGGTGGGTCTGGCCCGATTTAAAGATAAATGGAAATTCTCTAAGGAGGATATGGATCCATGCCAAATCAAGAATATGTCGTCTATGAAACGACGCCACAGAAGTACATGTACCTGAAAATCAGTCGAGCTGTACACGTGCTCACTTTCGAAGTCCGCCATATACAGATTTGCATAACTAGGGGCCATATTGGCCTCTATTGCGGTCCCCTGTCGTTGTAGATAAAATTGATCATTAAACATGAAGTAATTTTTCTTCAAAATGATACTTAGCAATGTGATCACAAAAGTACAAAGCCCTTCCGGGATATCTAGATCCCGTAGGCGTTTTTCAATTACCCCTATTCCTTCTTCATGAGGGATGGCCGTGTACAAGCTGGTGACATCCATAGTTGCTAAAATGCAAGGGCTCGGCAAGTGGTCCAGTGTGGAAATATGTTTTAAAAAATCAGTCGTGCCTAAAAGATATGATGGCATAGTTAATACAAGCGGTTGCAAAATTTGATCGATAAATATAGCAAGCGGTTGGAAGATAGAATCTGTTCCTGCCACTATAGGGCGACCAGGGGGGTTAATGAGATTTTTCTGAATTTTTGGTAGACAGTAGAATAATGGGATATGCAGATGTTTGTTCAGGAAGGCATGGAGTTTATATAATGTGGTTCTCTTTTGCTTGAGTAAGTATAGCATCGACCTCTTCCTTGATAGCCATGGTGGGATCATCCCGAATCTTTTCATACACCGCTGTATCATTCAGCTGTCGCATGATCTCATCATGATATTTACATTTGTCAAGAATGACAATAGCACCTCCCTTATCCGCTTGTTTGATTACTATATTCTTATCCTGATACAGTTGTTCTAAGGCCATTGATTCCCGTTTGGTGAGGTTCAGACGAGGGGGACCATGGGGATTTGGTTTATTCCATTGTAATCTCTAAATGTCCCTCTGGACTAATTTAATAAACGTTTCAACACTATGTGATGTAGTGGGTGCTCTTAGGTTTACATTTGGAGAGATCCACCCCTGGGATTACCATTGGTGCGGATCTATCTACATCCTCCATATTGGCAAAGAAGGCCTTTATTCTAAGTGTTCTAAAGAACTTTTGGAGGCTAATGTCTGTATCCAGTCTATCACCCCTATAAGTTGGAACAAAGCCCAGACCCCGGTTTAGTACCTTCTCCTCTTCCTCTGTTAAGCTCCTTGATGATAGGTTGACAACTAACATGGCTGGGATGACTGGCTCCGTGTCTCGTACCATTTCCGAGATGTTTGTCGGGTGTTGCCGTTTATTGGAGTTGCCGCACCGGGTCCTTTTGGGTCGAATCGAACCCGGCGTTTGCTCAATATGCATCAGTATCTAACATGTTTTTGTTATGTTCTATGTATAATACAGAGGAGACTATTGGCGGCTTTCCCTTCTAAATCTGGACCTTGGCGGCTTTCCCCTTTAAATCTGGACCTAGGCGGCTTTCCTCCTTAAACCTGGACAATGGCGGCACAATTGTGATCCCCCGATATCTTCCTAAGGAAATTGAAACCTAGCTTATATAAAGTACACTGAATGAATGGGACTGATGTGCTGCTCCTGCATTTTGAAGCCTATGGACCACCTAGGAGACTCCTGTATGACCGTGTCTACACATGATAAGGACGATGGACATTGGATCAAAATAGATAATTAGGATAGATGAGTTCTATCGGCAATGCAAAGGATATGGACTATGTGTATGCCTCCTGTAAAAATCACGCATAAGACACTGAACATACTGGGCAGCAGCAGCTGCGGCTATCAACTAATATGTAACGAGTATGAAGGAGCTGAACAACAGCATATGCTTCTGAACTCCGCCCCCGTCAGCCTCTGGTCCAATCAGAGGTAACTTTCCATCTCCTAGGAGACGGCGTTGTGGCCCCGTGCGCCGCCTTCCCCATATTATAATGGCGTCTGCGCAATCGCCATGATGGGGTTGGCAGGCCGGGACCCACTCCGCCTCCTTGTGACAGAGCTGGCTGGCGCACGTACGCGCGCCCCCGGTGAGGTCACAGGCCGGCCGATCCGGAAAGCCCGCCGTCCAGTTGTATATAAGCGCCCTCCTCGCAACCTCACACCAGCATCGCTCAGCCTCCCTGAGAAAAGACCCAGCGGGGTCTGAAATGTTGGATTATCGGTGCCTGTTCTTGCTGTAAACATAATTATTCTAATCCTGCTTCTCTCTCTGCATTGGTTTCTTGATGATTGCTAAATCCACTGTGGACATTGATTTGCTGCTATTGTGCCCATTGAAACTAACGCTGACCGAGTACTTACGCCACCTGGTGGCCATGAACTATATTACAGCAAATGTCTTTTTGTTATCTATCATTATATGTGAGTTTTGACCAACTTTATGAATTGAACAACCATCACCCAGTGTGTGAGGGTTGGGTTTTTGTATTATGCACTTTATGTATTATCTATAATACACTTTTAATTGCAATCTGAAAGAACCTTTGACTGGTGTGCTCTTATTCAACATTGTAGTTTATTGATTCATGTATGGTGGTCTAAGGTGAGGAATAGACCCGGTTGAAGTAGCACCCGACTATAAGTAATTAGATGCAAACATTATGGTGTGCGGGCATGCCAAACTAATTGGTTGTTCAGGCTCAATCTCTACAGAGTTATTTCCATTCCACAGCACAATACACATTGCATTGTAAGCTGACTAAGTTCCAATAGTAGGCTCATGGCTGCTTTGGAAAGTATCACATGGCCGATTACAATAGAAACAAGTAAGTTAAATAAATTGCTATTTGGCTTAAATAATGTAACACAATGTAACTCTCAGCAGGGAGCCGGCAGGCTTTTCAGAATGACTCATCTTGTTTGTTACATTCCCATCCTAAAATATGTCTCTCTGAGCACTGTAGATAGGCGTATTGATTAATGCGAATAGTTTTTTTACCAAATGCATTTTACAATTGTTGTTCTCTGTGCTCTTTCAATGGCGGTGTCATGCTAAGAACTTTGTAAAGCTTGGTGCACATCCAGTGTCCCGGAATTCCGTCGTGCATCTCGATGAGCTTTTTACCATATTTTTCTCCCCATAAGAGGCAGATGCGGGGGATAAAAAAAGAAAAAAAAAAACAAACAGGGCATGGCAGAATCCCCCAATCACCCCTATAACAGGTATTATGGCGGATCCCCCTCATCCTGAAAAACAAACAGCAGGTTGTTGCTGCTCCCCATAATATGGACAGCTTGCAGAATTTCCCCATAAGAAGATAGTATGGCAGATCCCCCCATCCCCAAAAACAAGCAGCAGCCCAACTCCCCCCTCCCTATATAATATACAATGTGCAAAATACCCCTCTAACAAGGTAGTGTGGCAGATCCCCCAATGGCCGACCACTGCTGAGTCAAGTTAGTGTAAAAAAAAAAACTTCATACCTGTACTGCGATCCAGAAGAAGCCACGACTCTCCATAGCCAGTGTGCGCCGATGCATCACTAACATCTGCGCACTGCTCGCTGCACCGGCATTGATTAATCAAAGGAGGGGTGGCAGCCACTCAGACCATTTATAACTAACCTGGGAGGGGCACGTTAGCAGGGCAATTAGGATACAAAAGTCTTAAAGGAGCCACAGCACTCAACCCTGTTAGCTTGCAAACCAACTGAAAATCTGTCTCTAAATCTGGTTAAAAACAAAGGCTCGGTCACACACATCTGCAGAAGAAGCTGAAACTGCAGCACCAGCGCCAAGGTGCCTCTGTGAGGTGCAGTCCTAACTCTAATCTCTGAGAGCCCCATTTGGGACATACAATGCAATAGATATATTGGGAGCAGCTTACCTGAGGTTGCCCTAAAACCTCGATTGCAGCCCATGGGATGGAAGGGTTGAAGACCTCACAGTACAGCCTAGACCCCACACCCCATGGGCCTGCACAAATTCAGATGTAACAAAGGAGGGATGGCAGCTGCTCAGACCACCCTTCATAATTCATTCCTTATCCAGCAGTGCCATCATGTGGTGATGTAGTGCAACTGCAGGACAGATATGAACTACTACCTCTGAAAGCAGTTGTTGACCACTTTCCTGCCACATAAAGAATAATTAATAGTAAGCCTTGTGAACTGATATAGGGGTCTCATCTTCACAAATGTAAACACACACACACACACACACACACAAGCAAGATAAAAGTATTTTGTTTTTTATTACTAATAATACCATCCATCACCGATCACTGTGTCCAATGCCTATCACTTTGGCTTCTGCTCTCCTGTTGATGGGTGACAGGACATAAAGGGTTTATTAAAAATGGCATAAGGTGGAACACCATTTTTTGACAATTTTAAGGGTTAAAACAAAAATGGTGTGCCCCCCCCCCCTTCTCAGCAATACAAGCCCGGGGACCAGCTATGCAGGGCTTGTAGAACAGGGTGCAGAAAAAATGACGCATTCCTGCCAGCTGGAATAATGTAGAAGAACAGAACTTGGTCCTTTGACATGCAGCGGGGAGCAGGGTGGAGATCGGGGTGCAGCAGAGAGCAAGGAAGAGATGGGGTGCAGCGAGGAGCAGGTTGGAGATGGGGGTGCATCAGAAAGCAAGAAAGATATGGGGTGCAGCGGGGAGCAGGGTGGAGATCGGGGTGCAGCAGAGAGCAAGGAAGAGATGGGGTGCAGCGGGGAGCAGGGTGGAGATCGGGGTGCAACAGAGAGCAGGGAAGAGATGGGTGCAGAGAGGAGCAGGGTGGAGATGGGGGTGCAACAGAGAGCAGGAAAGAGATGGGATGCAGCGGGAACAGGGTTGAGATGGGAGTACATCTGAGAGCAGGAAAGAGATGGGGTGCAGCAAGGAGCAGGAAAGAGATGAGGATGCAGTGGGGAGCAGGAAAGAGATAGGGGTGCAACAGGGAGCAGGGTGAAGATGGAGGTGCAGTGGAGAGCAGGAAAAAGATGGGAGTACAGCAGAGAGGGGGAAAAAGATGGGGTGCAGTGGAGAGCAGGAAAGAGATGGGGTGCAGCAGAGAGCAGGAAAGAGATAGGTGCAACAGGCAGCAGGGTGGATATGGGGGTGCAGCAGAGAGCAAGAAAAAAATGCAGGGAGGAGATGGGGGTGCAGCGGGAGCAGGAAAAAGATGGGGTGCAGCAAGGAGCAAGGTGGGGATGGGGGTGCAGCGGGAGCAAGGTGGAGATGGGGGTGCAGCAGAAAGAAGGAAAGAGATGGGGTGCAGCAGAAAGAAGGAAAGAGATGGGGGTGCAGCAAGGAGCAGGGTAGAGATGGGGTGCAGCAGAGAGCAGGAAAGAGATGGGGTTCAGCGGGAGCAGGGTGGAGATCGGGGTGCAGCGAGGAGCAGGGAGGAGATGGGGGTGCATCAGAGAGCAGGAAAGAGATGGGGTGCAGCGGGAACAGGGTTGAGATGGGAGTACATCTGAGAGCAGGAAAGAGATGGGGTGCAGCAAGGAGCAGGGTGGAGATGGGGGTGCAGTGGGAGCAAGGTGGAGATGGGGGTGCAGCAGAGAGCAGGAAAGAGATGAGGATGCAGTGGGGAGCAGGAAAGAGATGAGGGTGCAGTGGGGAGCAGGAAAGAGATAGGGGTGCAACAGGGAGCAGGGTGAAGATGGAGGTGCAGTGGAGAGCAGGAAAAAGATGGGAGTACAGCAGAGAGGGGGAAAAAGATGGGGTGCAGTGGAGAGCAGGAAAGAGATGGGGTGCAGCAGAGAGCAGGAAAGAGATAGGTGCAACAGGCAGCGCGGTGGATATGGGGGTGCAGCAGAGAGCAAGAAAAAGATGCAGGGAGGAGATGGGGGTGCAGCGGGAGCAGGAAAGAGATGGGGTGCAGCAGAGAGCAGGAAAGAGATAGGTGCAACAGGCAGCAGGGTGGATATGGGGGTGCAGTGGAGAGGAGGAAAAAGATGCAGGGAGGAGATGGGGGTGCAGCAGAGAGAAGGAAAGAGATGGGGTGCAGCAAGGAGCAGGGTGGGGATGGGGGTGCAGCGGGAGCAAGGTGGAGATGGGGGTGCAGCAGAAAGAAGGAAAGAGATGGGGGTGCAGCAGAAAGAAGGAAAGAGATGGGGGTGCAGCAGAGAGCAGGAAAGAGATGGGGTGCAGCGGGAGCAGGGTGGAGATCGGGGTTCAGCGAGGAGCAGGGAGGAGATGGAGGTGCAGCGGAGAGCAGGGAAAGAGATGGGGTGCAGCAGGGAGCAGGGTGGAGATGTGGGTGCCGCGGATAAAAAGAAAGAGATGGTGGTGCAGTGGGGAGCAGGGTGGAGATGGGGGTGCAGTGGAGAGCAGGAAAGAGATGGGGTGCAGTGGGTAGGAGGGAAGAGATAGGGATGCGTCGGGGAGCTGGGTGGAGATGGGGGTGCAGGAGAGGGCAGGAGAGAGATGAGGGTGCAGCAGGGAGCAGGGTAGAGATGGGAGTTCAGCAGGAAGCAGGGAATAGATGTGTTTCAGCGACAAGGCTCACAGTGCCATATAATGGGATGGGAGGCAAAACCTTGGGGAGAGCTATCTCTACCTCTTGCTGGAATTGCAACAAACATGATGAGTCATCCTAAAAAGCCTGCCAGCTCCCTGCTGAGAACTCCATTGTGTTACATTGTTATAGCCACCTATTTCCTAAAGCACTCATTAGCCTATTATTGGAATATAGATAGCTGACAGTGCAATGTGATGTGTTCATCGCTCTGTGGGATGGGAAAGACTCTCGATTGCCGATTGCCTCCTTTGTAATTTACATCTACAATAACTGCTTGAATTTTCTGATTAGGTGCTATATTATACTTGTGCATTTTCATTCGCTATAACATTCTGTACTCTGAGATCTGATAATAGAATCCACTTCTTTATTGGGCATTGAATTCCAACATACTGTATATAGTCAACAATGTTTTATGTTCCTTTGCCCTTTTTGAAACTTAATGCAAGTAATTGCATCCTAAAAGAATATATATATATGGCCAATATTTTATT
This sequence comes from Gastrophryne carolinensis, assembly GCA_027917425.1. Classification (NCBI taxonomy): domain Eukaryota; kingdom Metazoa; phylum Chordata; class Amphibia; order Anura; family Microhylidae; genus Gastrophryne; species Gastrophryne carolinensis. The sequence goes on along the minus strand of CM051234.1, from coordinate 653,634,481 downwards.
AATATTATTAATATTATTATTATTATTATTATTATTAATTAACAAGGCAATAGCTTTTGTCAGCTGACTGCATGTATCTAAAGTTAGGCATTTGTAAACTCCTGGCCCCGTTCCTCAGGAATGATGTTATACAAGGAGCGGGAAAAGTCCATATTGTTATATAAACACAAACCTGTGAGCAGCAAAACATTAGCAAAGTAACACAGATGAGCATATAAGCAGATCGGTGTAAGCGAGTTCTGTACATAAAATCCAGGAAATAAACTGCAAAATGTATCACGGGTGGGAAGAGTCACACTGGATCTTGTGTGGTCATCACATGCCTCTAACGTGTCCAAGGTATGACCTTAAAGTGGATCTCCAGTCAAAATTTTGTTTCCTTAAAAGCTTCCTCTGCAAATCAATGGTGTAAGCTTAACTCTGTACAAATATTGTGGAATAGCATGCAGATTCTGCGCTCCTAAATAGAATCGGAGCTGCCATCTAGATCTTGGAAAAATCTGAAAGTCAAAAAAGCAACTCTGTGAGTACTCACCTGTAGAATTGTTTTTGTTCTTGCATGGCACGGCCCGCTTCGGTATTCATAACAGTTGGGTTATTCCGCCACAAGGTGGCGCAGTGGTACTGCAGAAAGCTGTGGCATCTCCCGGCTCCCTATAAAAACGGGATTAACCATAGAGTTCCTAGCGTAGACAAGCAGTGAGACAAGAAGCTGGGAGAGAATAAAGTAAAAAATTTGAAAAAGGTAAAAAACCCCAATTAACTAGAGATGAGCGAATCGATTCGGACGAACCCAAATTCGTTCCGAATTTCATGAAATATTCGATTCTGAGCGAATCCGAATTTCTCTGCGATTCGATCGATCACATTTTTTCTCCATTTACTGCAATTACAGGCATTGTAAAATGGTGGAGGGACAAGTCTGGACATATCCCCTGGGGCAAGGTATCATGGGAAGGTCACATGCAGCCTATCAGCAGCCAGGCACCCCGGTGATGTCACAGCGGTATATAAGCGGCGGCCATATTGCTGGTGCGCATTTCAGCATTGCATTGCAGCGAGAACGGGGCTGGGAAGAGACAGGGAAAGACAGGGAAAGACAAATGGAGAGCCAGGGAGAGCCAGAGAGAACCAAAACAGCATAGTCTGGGCTTTAACATTAAATGTCTTATTTGTCATTTTTTAGGTGTATTCTCAATATTTTAGGTGAAATATGTGCAAAAAAAATAAAAAAAATAAAAAAATCTATTTTTTACAATTTGTAGGGTATTATTTGTAATAAAAAATGAAAGTTTGTCAATAAAATATTGCGTGTAAAATCCCAATTTCTCCAGGTTACAGCAATGCCAAATATGTATTGGTAGACACCCTTTCCAGCCCAGGAGACTCCCCCAAACTGAAACAGCGCTTTAGGGGATTTTCAGATAAAATACAACTGCGATATGCGCTATGCGCACCTTGCAGTTTTTCCAGAAAAACAACCCTTTACATTTGAAATACCCTCAACAAACTATATATTCTCTGGAAGTATACACCTCAGGCTTTCTAGGTGTACCAGGCTTGTTGATGTGGTCATAGTTTTCTGGAAGTAATCCCTCAATGTATTATTTGGTTGCAAAGAGTTTCTCTAAAAAAAGGATAAAAAACAAGAAAAAAGTTTACTCTGAAAATGCAAGGTCCCCCGAACAGAACGATACCCAACGTGCATAGCTACTGTCAAGGGAAGAGTTGCCAAACACCCCAAAGTAAAGCATGTAAGTAATGGAAATTTTACTTGAAAATTTCAGCTCTGCAGATAAAGTGCGCACCTTGCAATTTTTCAAGCAAAACAACCCTTTACATTTGGAATATCCCCAATAAACCATATATTTCCTGAAAGTACACATGTTAAGCTTTCTAAGAGTACCCAGTTTGTTGTAGTGGGCTCATCTTTCTGGAAGTAATACCTCAAAGAATTCTTTGGTTGCGCAGGGTTTCCCTAAAAAATAAATAAAAATGCTGAATAAAAAACACCTTTTCCTAAAATATAAATATGCAAACAAGAAAAAACAAGCTAAGTCTGAAAGCGCAAGGTCCTCCGAACAGAACAATACTCAACATGCATAGCTACTTTTAACCCTTTTAATTGCCAGCCTTCTTGAAATTTTGTCACCCTCTGTTGACAGGTCATTTTTCCCCAGTTTGCGCCATTTTTGCTGGAATTTTCAGGAAAATTATATATATATATATTTTTTGCAGCAGAGTTTAGGGTTTAACATGAAATGTCTTGTTTGTAAATTTTATTCTGTTTTTTACAATATTATTATTAAGTAAAAAATAAATAAATAATTTTTTTAGAAAAATGTCTCCTTTTATTTTAAATAGAAAATGTATTTTATTAAAGAAAAGCATATTGCATGTGAAAGCCCCATTTCTACCGATTAGAACGGTACCACATATTTATCGGTAGCCCCCCGTTCCTGCCCAGGAGACCCCCAAACGGAAACAAGTACTTTATAACATTTACAAATAAAATGCATTTACCATCCACAGTACAAAGGGTTAAATCGAGAAAACATTTTTGGGGGGATTTTTGAGCATTATAAACCCTTAAAAATCCCCCCAAAAATGTATATGGGGTCCCCCTTACCCAAAGTCACCAGCCCGGGACCAGCTATGCAGGGCTTGTAGAAACAGTGCGCAGGGGCATGGACCCCTTACCAGTTCACATGTACCCCTTACCAGTTCACAAGGGGTTAAATGCTAAAAAAACACAGACACACGCAAAGAGAAAACATTTTTTTTTTTTTTTTATACTTTCCTCCCATCCATCCTGGAGCACTGTGTCCCTCGGCAATCACTGGCTTCTGCTCTCCTACTGGAAGCCTTTTACAGCTGCTGGATGACAGAACATAAAGGATTAATTTAAAATAAATGACATAGGGTCCCCCCCCCCCGCAATATTTTTTTAAATATTTTTTAGGGTTAAAAACCCTTAAAAATCACCCAAAAAATTGACATGGGGTCCCCCTTACCCAAAGTAACCAGCCCGGGACCAGCTATGCAGGGCTTAGAGAAACAGGGGGCAGGGGCCAGCTTTTGTGGCCCCTGGCCCTGCAGGCTACAAGCCCGCATAGCCTACGGCCAGGGCTCTTCTGCCCCCCCTGGGCTTTGGGGAGGCAGGTAATGGGGGTGCTGGGGGTTAATGGCAAGTCACCTGCTAGTCGCAGGTGACTTGCTATCCCCCCGAGCCTTGTGAACTGGTATAGGGGTCATGGACCCCTTACCAGTTCACAAGGGGTTAAATATAAAGAAAAAAGTCAAAGACACTGACACATAAGAAAAAAAAAATTTATTTTTTTTTCTTACTGTACTCACCTCCGATCCTGCGTCCCTCGTCGCTGTCCCGCGCTGTTCACCCAGCTCCGGCATCTGTCAGATGCGATAGTGATAGTGATCAGCGCAGGGCGGATAAGAGGAGAGGAGGCTCCGAATGGAGCCTCCTCGCCTCTCACCCGCCCTGCTCCGATCACCACTGGCATCTGACAGATGCCGGTACGCGGAGGTAGTATAGGAGGCGTCATCCCGCTCCTCCCACAATGGGCGGGGCTAGGGGGCCGCCATTACAAGAGGTGAGGACCCGGAAGAGGGTCCTCACCTGAAGCCTGCGCAGCCCAGGGGGGATCGGACCTCCCCCTGGTGAAGAGGATACCCGGACAAAAGGATCGTGCGTGGAGGTGAGTAAATTTTTTTTACAACCGAACTGTCAGCGCTGTGAAACGGGGTGGGGGGGTGGCCGGTTTCGGGCCCCCTCCTGAAGACTGAGGATGATGGGGGGAGGGATCGGATGCCCCTCCCAGAAAGAGGAGACCCAAAGCTTCACATGGATACCAGAGGTAAGTGTTTTTTTTTTCTATTTTTGCTTGGCACTTAACGGTAGGAGAAGCAACCACGTAGAAACTATGTGCTTGGCATTTAAAGGGTTAACCGTATCTGTTACACAGAAGCAGGTCTTTCAGCTGATTTCATCTAACTAGACCACAGTTTTAAAAGTGTTTTTTTGTCTGCTTTGAAAACCCTTGAGCACCGGGCATCCCATATTGCCAATTTTCATAGTGTCTGTTACAGAGAAGCAGTTCCTCAGTTTATTTACCTTCTACTTTTTAAAGTAAACACATTTTTTTAAGTGCCTGTTGCGCATTTCAAATACATAAAAATATCAGGCAGACAAGTGCCAGGATGTTCACAGAGGAGTGGCAGAGGCCTAGATTCAGCAGGTAGAGGTCGCAGCAGACTAGGGGTGAGTGGCAGCAGGAGTCGCTGTGAGAGACCTGATCTGCCAGTATCTGCTAGCGGTCGTGTCTCCACCAGTAACGCATCTGCCGTCATAGATTATTTTTAACACGGTCATCCACATCATCACAAGTTACATCTGACACCCCCAGTCTACAGTCAGTAGGTTACTCTGACACAACCCTGAGTTGGCATGGCCCGGGAGCAGTCCCTAGCCTCCCATTGCCTCTGTCCTATGCTGTTCCCTCCCCCAGCGATGTATCCTATGCTTTGTGCTCAGCTCCACTCTTTAGGTCGATCAGATCAGTCAGCAGCTACTGCCCAGCCAAGAAATGGAGGTGGCATCTTTCGCTAGGCAGACAAATAGTGATGTGGGGAGTGTCGTGGGAGGTGGTGTGGCGAGCGTTCCAGCTCCTGCACCAGACACTGTTGAGGAAACCGAGAACATCAGTGACATGCAGACACAACTCAATGATGATGATTATGAAGCCGATCGCACTTGGGAGCCGGGTGCAGAAGGGGCTTCATCATCATCATCATCATCATCATCAGGAGAAGAGGGGCGCAGGTTGCCCCAGAGTCAGCAGCTGAGGCAGCAAGGTGTTAGCAGCATGGGGGCAGTCTGGAGCCAAACGGGGCCGGGGTAGATCACTTGCTGCGCAGCAGGTTACCTTCTCGGGAGGTAGTGAAGCAGGGGTTCCTGGAGTTGACGGCAGTAGCAGTGAATCAGTGCGGGCTGTTGGTGGGAAAATTAGCTACTCGGGAGTGTGGCAGTTTTTCATCAAGCATCCGCAGGAGGGTAACATGGCCACATGCAAGATGTGTAGGCAGAAAGTGAAGCGTGGCCAGGGCCCCAATGTTGGCACCACGGCCCAGAGTCAACATATGCAGCGTCACCATAAAGCGGCCTGGGAGAACCGAGGCTCTGAAGAGGTGGTCCAGGCTGCTTCCTCACCAAGTGGCACGCCGCTCCAAATTTCTGCCAGCCAAGGCTCCAGCACCTCAGCCGAAGGCAGCTGTGCGTCATACCCATCCTCTGTCGCTCCTGATGCTCCTGCTCCTCCTCCTCCAAATCATGCATCCCGCCAGCAATCCATCAGCGAAGCCATGTCCAAGAGTCATCAGTATGCGCCCCCTCATCCTACGGCTCCTGTCCAAGTTGCTGGTGCTGCAGTCGCTCCCTTTTCAGGTGGTGGACTCTGCACCTTTCAGAGAACTGATGGCTTGTGCCGAGCTGAGGTGGAGAGTCCCAAGCCGTCATTTCTTTGCCACGAAGGTAGTACCAGCCCTGCACAATTTTGTTGAACAGAAGGTGGGTGAGTCCATGAGCCTGTCGGTGTGTAACAAAGTGCATGGCAGCGCCGATGTCTGGAGCTGTAACTACGGTCAGGGACACTATATGTCGTTTACGGCCCACTGGGTGAATGTGGTTCCTTTGCAGCAGCAGCAACTTGGACAGGTCACGCCGCTTCGGCCTGCTCCCAGGCCATTGTGCCTGTGACACTGTGCGACTCTGCCTCCTCATCCTCCGCTGTCTCCTCACCCTCCACTGTAGGATCAAGTCTCAGTGCCCCTCCAGTCTACCATGTGTGCAGGGCACGGCGGTGTCACGCTGTGCTTCACATAGTTTGTCTTTGCGAACGGAGTCACACAGGGGAGGAACTGCTAAAATGTATTCATCAAGAAATCCAAACATAGCTTACTCCAAAAAAATGAAAATGGGAATCATGGTAACCGACAATGGGAAAAACATTTTGTCTGCGCTGTGACAAGGAAGCCTGACCCATGCGCCCTGCATGGCTCACGTGTGTCAAGGGTGTCAAGCGGTTTCTGAAGTCTTCCCCCCATCTGCAAGACATCCTAATAATGGGAAGGAAACTTTGCATGCACTTCAGCCACTTCTACATCGCCAAGCACACCCTTCTTGAGCTACAGCATCAGAACAGTAGCCCCCAACATAGTCTGATTTGCGATGTTTCCACCCGTTGGCATTCCAGCCTACATATGTTAGATCGACTATATGAACAGAGAAAAGCCATCACTGATTTTTTGATGATCCAAGCAGATAGGGGTACTCCCCTGTGTAACTTCAATGTCAACCAGTGGCAGCTCATACGTGACACCTGCTGTTTGCTCAGACCCTTTGAGGAAGCCACTTTATTTGTCAGTCGCCAGGATTACGGGATGAACGACGTGATTCCACTGCTTCATGTACTACAACACATGTTGGAAACCATGTCTGGTCAGGGCACTGGAGACATGGCGCCTACATCTTACGGCCACATGAACCCCGTTGGAGCTGAACTGGAGGATGAGGAGGAGGGGCACAGTGAAGCACAGTTTAGGCTTGGCGAAATGGCTGGTTTATCTAGTCAGCTGACAGGAGAGGAGGAGCAGGAGCAGCCACAGGAGCTAGAGGGTTGTGAGGAAGGCGAGACAGAGGACTCCAGATGGAGACAGGTAGTCCCTCCGAGTCACTTGCACAAATGGCAGGAAGCATGCTCACGTGCTTGCGTAGTGACCAGCAGAATTGTTTCCATTTGTCAGCGGGATGACTTCTGGCTCTCCACCTTATTGGACCCTCGCTACCGGCAAAATATGGGGGCATTTTTTACACACACTGAGAGGGAGGACAAGCTGGCCTACTACAGAGACATCCTACGTAGTCAGTTGGCCGATGCCTACCTGCGCCATCATCCATACTCTCGCAGGTCTGACTCAGGGGGCCCTCTGCGCTCACCTTCCACTGCCATAGCTGCTAGGGGGGGTGGCAGGAGCAGTAACAGCTCCATCAGCAGTAGCCTGAGTCTACAGTCGCTAATGAGTAGCTTTCTTCACCCGCATAGTGAGGCTACTCATGAGCAGCAGGAAGACCTGGAGCAGGACCTAAACCAGCAGGTCGTGTCATACCTTGACATGACCATGCCAACACACCTTGAGGATCCGCTGGATTTCTGGGCAGCCAAACTTGACTTGTGGGTGCAACTAGCAGAGTTTGCCCTGGAAAAGCTGTCCTGCCCGGTCAGTAGTGTGCCATCTGAGCAGGTGTTTAGTGCGTCTTCAATCTGGTTGTCAAGCGGTTTCTGAAGTCTTCCCCCCATCTGCAAGACATCCTAACAATGGGAAGGAAACTTTGCATGCACTTCAGCCACTCCTACACCGCCAGGATCAGCCAGGATTTCCACCCACCACTGGCTGATGCATGCGAGTAGATTCATCATGGTGCCACATTTTACACTATCCAAATAGTGCAAAACATATTTATGTCTTTAGGCCAATTTTTGGGTTCCTGCTAATGCCAACTTCAGGGTACGCCTTTCAGACAATTTTTGTGTTCCTGCTGCTGCCAACTTCAGGGTGTGTCTTTAGGCCAATTTTTGGGCTTCTGCTGCCAACTCCAGGGTGTGTCTCTCAGTCAATTTTTGGGCTCCTGCTGCTGCTGCTGCCAACTCCAGGGTGTCATTCAGTCAATGTTTGGGCTCCTGCTGCTGCCAACTCCAGGGTGTGTCTTTAGGTCAATTTTTGGGCTGCTGCTGCCAACTCCAGTGTCTCTTTCAAGCAATGTTTGGGCTCCTGCTGCTGCCAACTCCAGGGTCTGTCTTTAGGCCAATTTTTGGGCTGCTGCTGCCAACTCCAGTGTCTCTTTCAAGCAATGTTTGGGCTCCTGCTGCTGCCAACTCCAGGGTGTGTCTCTCAGTCAATTTTTGGGCTCCTGCTGCTGCTGCTGCCAACTCCAGGGTGTCATTCAGTCAATGTTTGGGCTCCTGCTGCTGCCAACTCCAGGGTGTGTCTTTAGGTCAATTTTTGGGCTGCTGCTGCCAACTCCAGTGTCTCTTTCAAGCAATGTTTGGGCTCCTGCTGCTGCCAACTCCAGGGTCTGTCTTTAGGCCAATTTTTTGGCTCCTGCTGCCAACTCCAGTGTCTCTTTCAAGCAATGTTTGGGCTCCTGCTGCTGCTGCTGCCAACTGCACGGTGTGTCTTTAGGCCAATGTTTGGATTCCTGCTGCTAACTACAGGGTGTCTCTTTCAAGCAATGTTTGGGCTCATGCTGCTGCTGCTGCCAACTCCAGAGTGTGTCTTTAGGCCAATTTTTGGGCCCCTGCTGCCAACTCCAGTGTCTCTTTCAAGCAATGTTTGGGCTCCTGCTGCTGCTGCCAACTCCAAGGTGTCATTCAGTCAATGTTTGGGCTCCTGCAGCTGCTGCCAACTCCAGGGTGTCTCTTTCAAGCAATTTTTGGGCTCCTGCTGCTGCTGCTGCCGCCAACTCCAGGGTGTGTCTTTAGGCCAATGTCTGGGTTCCTGCTGCAAACTCCAGTGTCTCTTTCAAGCAATGTTTGGACTCCTGCTGCTGCTGCCAACTCCAGGGTTTGTCTTTAGGCCAATTTTTGGACTGCTGCTGCCAACTCCAGTGTCTCTTTCAAGCAATGTTTGGGCTCCTGCTGCTGCTGCCGCCAACTCCAGGGTGTGTCTTTAGGCCAATGTCTGGGTTCCTGCTGCAAACTCCAGTGTCTCTTTCAAGCAATGTTTGGGCTCCTGCTGCTGCTGCCAACTCCAGGGTTTGTCTTTTGGCCAATTTTTGGGCTCCTGCTGCCAACTCCAGTGTCTCTTTCAAGCAATGTTTGGGCTCCTGCTGCTGCTGCCAACTCGATCGGGGTGCCCGGCTGTGTGAAACCCCCCGATCACCCGCGCGTCACTCTTGATGCGCGCGCGCCCGCGCCGGCCATTCACAGACGGCCGCCGCGGGCGCGCGCACGTCTAGAGGGGCGCGAGGGAGGCGGCGGCGGCCGGCGGCCGCCGAAGACAAGGTAGGGGGATTTGGGGTGTCCGATCTCGGATGTCCCACGGGGAGGGAGGTGATCGGCCCGGGAATCTTATAGATTCCCGGGCCGATCACCGTAGGGTGATGGTCCACTTTAAGGCCAATTTTTGGGCTTCTGCTGCCAACTCCAGTGTTTTTTTTTTTCAAGCAATGTTTGGGTTCCTGCTGCTGCTGCCAACTCCAGGGTGTGTCTTTATGCCAATTTTTGGGCTCCTACTGCCAACTCCAGGGTGTCTCTTTCAAGCAATGTTTGGGTTCCTGCTGCTTTTGCCAACTCCAGGGTGTCTTTCAGTCAATGTTTGTGTTCCTGCTGCTGCTTCCAACTCCAGGGTGTCTCTTTCAAGCAATGTTCGGGTTCCTGCTGCTGCTGCCAACTCCAGGGTGTGTCTTTATGCCAATTTTTGGGCTCCTGCTGCCAACTCCAGGGTGTCTCTTTCAAGCAATGTTCGGGTTCCTGCTGCTGCTGCCAACTCCAGGGTGTGTCTTTATGCCAATTTTTGGGCTCCTACTGCCAACTCCAGGGTGTCTCTTTCAAGCAATGTTCGGGTTCCTGCTGCTTCTTCCAACTCCAGGGTGTCTTTCAGTCAATTTTTGTGCTCCTGCTGCTGCTGCCAACTCCAGGGTGTACCTTCCAGCCAATTTTTGTGCTCCTGCTGCTGCCAACTCCAGGGTGTCTTTCAGTCAATTTTTGGGCTCCTGCTGCTGCTGACAACTCCAGGGTGTCATTCAGTCAATCTTTGGGCTCTTGCTGCTGCTGTCAACTCCAGGGTGTGTCTTTCATTCAATTTTTGTGCTCCTGCTGCTGCTGCCAACTCCTGGGTGTGCCTTCCAGCCAATTATTGTGCTCCTGCTGCTGCCAACTTCAGGGTGCCTTCCAGCCAATTTCTGGGTTCCTGCTGCTGCTGCCAACTCCAGGGTGTGTCTCTCAATCAATTTCTGGGCTCCTGCTGCTGCTGCCAACTCCAGGGTGTCATTCAGCCAATTTTTGGGCTCCTGCTGCTGCTGCCAACTCCAGGGTGTCTTTCAGCCAGTATTTGGGCACCTGCCAGCTTAAGGGTTTGTTTTTCAGGCAATATAGAGGCTCCTCATTGTGATGGCACCTCAACTCTCTGCAATTGTGCCGCTCAGCGATTCTAATAGCGATGTCTCTGATCTGCATGTCATAAATATTTACAGTATTATTTCACTAACCCAGCACGCATCCTATGCATGTTACAGCAAGGCAGAATGGTTTACAACCCTACTGAGGCTCTAGGAAGCTCAGAAATAGCCGTTTTTATAGCAATTTGGCGCGAAAAATTTCGGGTCAAAACGATTTTTGTTGGAAAATTTGGCGAATTGGCCGAATTGAATTTTTCAAAAGTTCGCTCATCTCTAACAATCACCATAAAGAGGCAACCAAGAATAACGATAACAAGGGTTGGACGAAGCGGGCCGTGCCATGCAAGAACAAACACAATTCTATAGGTGAGTACTCACAGAATTGCTTTTTTCTTTATTGCATGGCACGGCCTGCTTCGGTATTCATAACAGTTGGGACATCCAAAAGCAGTGTCCAAAGTAGGGTGGGATCCCCAAAGAGTAACGGCCAGTAGTTCCAGTCACTAACGCCTGAAGCAGCCTCCGCTGAGGCTTTAACATCAACCTTGTAAAACTTTGAAAAAGTATGCACAGAAGACCAAGTAGCGGCCTTACAAACTTGTTCAACAGCTTGGTGCTGAAAAGCCCAAGAGGCACCAATAGCACGAGTGGAATTAGCAGTAATCCTAAAGGGAGGTTCCTTTCCCTTAGCAAAATAGGCTTGAACCACCGCCTGATGGATCCACTTGCTGATAGTGGATTTAGCCAGAGGCAAACCCTTTCTAGGTCCAGAAGTGAAAACAAAAAGAGCATCAGACTTCCTGAAAGTCTCAGTAGCGACCAAATTAAACTTCAGAGCCCTGACCACATCCAGAGAATGCAGTCCGTTCCTTGGAATTAGCAGGATTAGGACACAATGAAGGCAAGACAATGTCCTGATTGAGACGAAAGGCAGACACAACGTTTGGCAAAAAATCCAGCTTAAGCCGGAACACCACCTTATCCTGATGTCTCTAAAATAAGGAGGTTTGATGGAAAGCACCGCTAGCTCAGAAACTCGCCTTACAGAAGTGATAGCCACCAGAAAGGCTACCTTAAGAGTCAACATTGACAAGGCAGCCTCACGGATAGGCTCAAAGGGAGGCCCTTTCAGAGCAGACAACACCAGATTCAAATTCCAGACTGGTAGCAAAGGCTTACGGGGTGGACGCACATGAGAAACACCCTGGAAAAAGGTTTTAACCAGAAGGCAAAATATCTTTGGAAAAAAATTGCCAGAGCTGAAACATGGCCTTTTAGGGTCCTAAGTTGAAGGCCCATGTTGTAAGAATTCCAGAATCCTGGGAATAGAAAACACCCTGTAATAGATAAAGAACAAGGACTTCTTCCTAGCCCGAATCATGGTATCAACAACAGAGGCAGGCAACCCTTTTTCCATCAATATGGAGGTTTCAGCAGCCAAGCCGTTAAAGCCAGAGTTTGTAAATTGGGATGGCGTAGCTGCCCCTGAGTGAGAAGATCTGGATTCTTGGGCAAGACGTGCCGGTCTACTGCCAACTGCAGGACGTCTGCGAACCAAACTCTTCTTGGCCAACAAGGGGCCACCAGGATGGCTGGTACCCGCTCCTGTGCTATCTTGCATAACACCCTGCCCAGGAGAGGAAACGTAGGGTACACATAGAGAAGCTGAAACTCCGTCCACTGTATTGCCAGGGCATCCGTGGCGAAGGCCAGAGGATCCTGAGACAGAGAGACAAATCTGGAAAGTTTGTGATTGTGACGGGACGCAAACAGGTCCACATCCGGCTGACCCCAGGGGTGACAGAGGGAGAGAAACACCCGGTTGTTGAGAGACCACTCCCCCAGATGAGACATCCCCTTTGCTCAGGGAGTCCGCCACCTGATTCTTCACCCCTGGGATGTAGGTAACATGCTGTTCCGCCCAAGACAGAATCAGGGACACTTCCCTGAAGGCTCGCTTGCTCCGAGTCCCTCCCTGATGATTAAGGTAGGCCACTGCCATCTGGTTGTCTGAGCGGATCTGAACAGCCCGACCCCGAAGGTGAGTGGATAGGTGAGAAAGAACAAACCCGATTGCCCTCAGTTCCAGGGCGTTGATGGAACCATGGGCCTCTTGTTGGCCCCACCGACCCTGGAACCTCAGGGACTTCCAGAAGCCTCCCCAGCCAGTCAAACTGGCATCCGTGGTGACCGTTTCCCAGCATGGGGGCAGGAAGGACCTGCCCCCTAGAAGGTTCCTTGAGTCCAGCCACCACGAGAGAGACTGTCTGGCCAGGGGAGACAGAACAAATTCCTGATCCAGGGACACAGGGTTCCTATCCCAAACTGACAAGAAGTGCAACTGAAGAGGTCTCATGTAAAACTGAGCAAGGGGACTGCCTTGAAGCAGGACACCATCAGGCCCACCAACTGCATCCCCTGACCGATGGAGGGATGAGGACACGACAGCAGAGCCAGAGCCTGCAGCTGAAGACCCTCCACCTTCTGCTGAGGAAGGAACACCTTGACCTGAGAGGTATCCAGAGTCATGCCCAGAAAGGACCTCACCAAGGACGGAGACAGAGAATACTTGGGATAGTTGATCACCCAGCCTAAAGACTCTAGAGTGGATGCCACCATTTGAGTGTCCCGCTCGGCATGAGGAAAAGACTCGGCCACAATCAGGATGTCGTCCAGGTAAGGAATGATGCAGATGCCCTAGTTCCTTAGCAGAGGCATCACTCCCGCCAGCACCTTGGTGAACACCCGAGGTGCCGAGGTGATACCAATGGGTAGAGCCTCAAACTGGTAATGCTGATCCTGCAGCTCGAACCTTAGAAATCTCTGATGACCTGGAAAGATAGGCACATGAAGATAAGCATCCTTGATGTCCACAGTGGTCATGAAGTCACCCGGGCGAAGGATACTAACAGCAGAGCGCAGCGTCTCCATGCGAAAATGCTTGAATCTGACAAATTTGTTGAGGCCCTTCAGATCCAGAATGGGCCTCAGAGAGCCGTCCATTTTGGGAACCGTGAAAAGATTGGAATAGTATCCCTGACCCCTTTCTTTATGAGGCACCAAACAAATTACTCCGGACCCTAACAGGCAATGAACCGCCAAAAGTAACCCTTGAGCAGGCAGGGGGTTTAAAGACATCCGGGATCTGATGAATCTTGGGGGGGGGGGGGGGGCAGGCTGCAAACTTTATGGTGTAACCGGAGGACACTACCTACTGAATCCACCGGTCTGAAACATGAAGCCTCCAGACGTGAGCAAAGAGCCGAATCCACCCCCCACCCGGATGGGTGAGGGCGCCTCTTTATGCCTGAGAGGGCTTGGGAGAGGGTTTGGGCTTAGGATTCCAGGAGAGAACAGGGTCTGCAATGGCCCCAAGAATCTCTGCGACCACTGGAGAGGAGGGAGCCACGGCCCCCTCTGGGAATGCGGAAGGAAGGGAGGGGGCAGAGGACCCCTGAAAGGGCCTCCTACGCTAAGGTAGCCTGCCATCCTTGGCTAGAACATCAAGACGCTCCCCACGAAGGGGAGGCCAGTGAGAGCTTTCTTAGCCGCAGCGTCAGCTGCCCACTGGCGCAACCAGACAGAGCAATCTGCTAATTGTCCTTTTCATTACACTTCCAGGCACAGGCTGCTCATATACTGAGGGGGACAAACAATCATCTGCTAATTGTCCTTTTTCGGGCACTTCCAGGGGCCTACTATGGGGATTATTTAAGAAGGGATAGCGCCGGGTAGTGCCTCGTAGCGGGAGGCAGCGTCTGGTGAACGCCGGGTGCTGTACGCAATACCACATTTATGAAAATGAAACCTCTAACAGCACCATGTAGCGTCACATGTATTATTACAGGCGTCTCAGCGTATAGCGCCAGCGCTCTAGCTTCCAGAGCGCCAGGTATTACCTTCCGCTCAGTGTCGCTCTCCCATACATTTAAATGGCCGTTCATTTGTTTGTGTTTAAACGTGTTTTTTTTTTGCTCCAATCATTGTGTGACGTCTCCTGGCTGCAATATGGTCGATATGTATTCAAAATCAGATTTTAATCACACAGCGTCTAGCGCTCTATGCTACAGCGCCCAGATTTAGAGCGCAGCAGCTGTGCGTGTCTTTTTTTGATAAGCATGGTATGCAGCGCAAACAGTCGGATGCACTGAACTGGCACTACCTTTCGCTCGCTGCAGCCCTGCACTGGTGTTAAAGCGCCCAACACACATCACATTCTTCAATGCCGGCCAGGTTACTACAGCGACTGAGGCGCTCTGTTACAGCGCCCGATACCCGCTTACAGCATCTACTAACAGTTGCTCTAAGCGCCGCTATATAGACACTCATCTGTCGATACCTGGTGTTAGTAGTGAATCAGCCTCCACGTTTCTATCAGATGCCCGATTGCTGCGACCGGCTGTAGATTATAACATTAACACATTTCTGTGATATTTTCCTCATTCTTGTGACATTTTTGTGGGAATTTCACCTGTGTTTTTGTGTGACAGGGATTTTTTATTCTTTTGTTTTTGTTTTGGTTTTTTATGCCCTGGTACTTCTCAGAAACCCTAAACATACCTTACCTGATATAAAGCAGAATTCCTTAAATGTGTGCATTCCGGGGTCCTGCTACCGCTGAGTGCTGAGGACAGTTAAGGAATCCATCCCTACATAGAATGTAAGTCATTTTAAGTGAACTCTGCTATACAAAGACTTGCTCTAATTTTTGGGCCTTCTCTGTCACCAGTTTACTCACATTGCCCAGAGGGTGATGTACATTTGAAGAGGAATTTTGGAGGCCCTGGTGTCTAAAAGACTACTGGGACATCCAAGTTCCTGTCCTTGGGGCTTGCCGAATTGGGATGCCCTTCAGTGTGAAACCCACCAGATGGCCAGATCCACTCATCTTCTCCCAGGCCTTCGCTGTGTCTCTGGGCTGCGTCTGCATCCCCGCTCACCTCTAGCCATGTGTGCTCATTCCCGGCTTTTCTGAATGCGCGGTACAAGCAAGTCATGGCTGCAAGGTTAGTGGAGGATGTGGCTGGCGACGCTCTCTGCTTCCTTCAGTGTCACTTGGGTGATTAGGTGTCCAGACGGCTTACCCGTCGACGACATCAAGGGGGGTGGAGCGACAGCGAGTGCGCTTAGCCGGTCAGCGCAGTCACTCTCGCTCAAGACTGCACCATGGGAGTGGAAGGAAGGTGAGTTTTTGGGTGACCTAGGGGGTGACACAGTGGGGCATCCCAATTCAGAATGCCACCGCATAGAGGTACAACACACAGGAAAGTTAAATTCCTGTGGGTTGTTTCTCTTCAAGCATTCAGGGTGAGAACCGGGGGTATCATTTGGAGCAGAGGCAAGTCTACAGCAGCTTTATTTAACACAATACTTTGTGCTTTTCTGCATTGTACTATCTTGAGAACTTCAGTGCATTGCCATGGCTAATTGCTACATCTGTATCTATCATGTGGAGAGGAAGCGTCCAACCCAAATCCATCTGAGTACTCTATCGCAGCGTGGTGATGGAGAGATGACTGACACATGGCAGAAAGCTTTGACCTGTTAACATTTTAATAGCTGGCTTGTAGCTGATACACAATGTATCATGACTGGGTGCTGGTCATGTGACTATGTATAGCAGACTTAAGCCTAGCTGTTTATAGTTTAATACATTGGCGCACAGTGTATGACTCATATTACTTATTAAGCTTAGGTTGGCACCTGGTCCATATTTATTTTTACTTTACTGGCCTGGTGGTGGTGGTATTTGTTTTTTTACTGGTAATTGAGGCTCAGAATAGTAGACCCGCATTATCAGTAGAAAAACAAATACCACTACCGCCAGGCATGTAAAATAAAAGCTTTTTAATAACTGACATGTGGCTGATATATAATGTATCACGAACGGGTGCTGCTCATGTTACTGTGTATAGCAGCCTCAAGCCTAGCTGTTTACTGTGTAATACATTGACATATTATAATGTAATGCATGACATTGTGGTCCGAATTTTCATCTCAACTTTACTGGCCTGGTGGTGGCGGTATTTGTTTTTTTTTTACTGGTAATTAAGGATCCGAAAAGTAGACCTACGATTAAAATTACCATTAAAAAAACAAATACCTCCACCACCAGACCAGTAAAGTAAAAACATTGTAATAGCTGGCATGTGGCTGATATATAATGTATCACGACCAGGTGCTGCACATGTTATTGTGTATAGCAGCCTCAAGCCTAGCTTTTTACAGTGTAATACATTGGCATATTACAATGTGATGCATGACACATATTACTTGTTGAGCTTAGGTTGGCACCTGGTCCATATTTATTTTTTCTTTACTGGACTGGTGGTTGTGGTATTTGTTATTTTTTTACTGGTAATTGCGGAACCAAAAAGTAGACCTACAATTAAAATTACCAGTAAAATAACAAATACCGCCACCACCAGGCCAGTAAAATAAAAACATTTTAATAACTGGCGTGTGGCTGATATATAACATATCACAATCGGGTGCTGCTCATGTTACTGTGTATAGCAGCCTCAAAGCTGTTTACAGTGCATTGCATTGGCATATTACAGTGTAGTAATACAGAGGCAAGCAGTACTCATTGACCACAGGCCTGGTGGTGGCATTATTTGTTTTTGTACTGTACTGAAAAGTTTAAATTATTTAAAACTACTGGTAAAAAAAAAAAAAACAACAAATACTGTCACCACCAAGCCAGTGGCCAGTAAAGTAAATACATTTTAATAGCTGGCGTGTGGCTGATATATAACGTATCACAACCGGGTGCTGCTTATGTTACTGTGTATAGCAGCCTCAAGACTAGCTGTTTACAGTGTATTGCATTGACATATTACAGTGTAATGCATGACTCTTATTACTTGTTGCCACAAGGCAAGCAGTACTTTACTGGGTACTGGACTGGTTGTGGCATTATTTGTTTTTGTACTGTACTGAAAAGTTAAAATTAGTTACAATTACTGGTAAAAAAAAAAAATACTGTCACCACCGAGCCAGTGGCCAGTAAAGTAAAAAAAAAAAAAAATTACGACCAGGTGGCAACTCTATATATATTATAAGGCATAAAGCAACGATGATTACGTCAAACGACTCAGAGATGAACTAAGGTAAAAAAAGTCCCACTGTACATGCATGCTTAAAATGATGCCCGTCACCTTTTTAAAATACTCTTACCAGCTGTATATAATACTGATGCACTTCAAAGAGAAAATTCTGGTATATGCAGATGCAAATAACAGAAAATCACCAATGATGTCACTCCAGGTTGTTATAAAGCGGTATGTTCCACAGTGAAAACAGCATGTAGGAAGCAAAAGGGAAAATACATCTAAGGCAACCCCTCTAAATATAGTTAAAAACAATTTAATGCTTTAATATATGCACTTACAAAGAGACTCCGGATACATTCATTTAAAACAGAAGGTGTTCCCAGAAAATCTCCACTGCGGCCGCACGTATGAGATATAATGGTTTCTTCCAATGTGAATAAAAGCGAGTAAAAAGCGTTCCCCGTGTCTTCCGCCTAACGCGTTTCGTTGCTAGCAGCAAATCTAGTTGAGTCACAAGTTTGTATCGGCAGCACAAGCTTTAAAAATTCAAGGTCTGAGTTTCATTATTTTTAGTGCAGCTGCCATTCTCTCTCTCTAGTAATTTGGGATGAAAATGTTATATTCTAATTGCCTCCATCACACAATACTACCAACCTGTGATCAGTTTCCAGCGTGGCGCCTCAAAACTGTACTATGTATTTAGTATTCAGACTTAATAGTTATCCTCACATTATTTTTTTTTTTACATCGTATTACTTAGGGGTTTATTCATCAAGGGATAGCGGCAGGTAGCGCCTCGTAACAGGCAGCAAACGGTGAACGCTGGGCGCTGTACGCAATACCACATTTATTAAAGTGATTATGGTGAGCGACTCTAACAGCATCTGATTCATCATCACTAGAGATGAACGAACTTTTGAAACATTCAATTCGACTGATTCGCCGAATTTTCCGTTCAAAAATAGTTTCGACCCGAATTAATTCGCAACGAATCGCTATTAAAAACGGCCATTTCTGAGCCTCCTAGAGCCTCAATAGGGTTGTAAACCATTCTGCCTTGCTGTAACATGCATAGGATGCGTGCTGGGTTAGTGAAATAATACTCTAAATATTTATCACATGCAGATCAGAGGCATCGCTAATAGAATCGCAAAGCAGCACAATTGCAGAGAGTTGAAGTGGCATCACTATGAGGGGCCCCTATAGTGCCTGAAAAACACACCCTGGAGCTGGCAGCAGCAGGAGCCCAGAAATTAGCTGATTCACACCCTTGAGTTGGCAGCAGCAGCTGCAGGAGCCCAAACATTGCTTTAAAGAGACACTGGAGTTGGCTGCAGGAGCCCAAAATTGGATGAATCACACCCTGGAGTTGCAAGCAGCAGCAGGAGCACAAACATTGCTTTAAAGAAACACTGGAGTTGGCTGCAGGAGGCCAAAAATTGGATGAATCACACCCTGGAGTTGCAAGCAGCAGCAGCAGCAACAGGAGCCCGAAAATTGCTTAAGAGACACTAGAGTTGGCAGCAGGAGCAGCAGGAGCCCAAACATTGCTTGAAAGAGACACTGGAGTTGGCAGCAGCAGCCCAAAAATTGGCTGAATGACACCCTGGAGTTGCAAGCAGCAGCAGCCCAAACATAGCTTGAAAGAGACACTGGAGTTGGCAGCAGGAGCACAAACATTGCTTTAAAGAGACACTGGAGTTGGCAGCAGGAACCTAACAATTGGCTGAATGACACCCTGGAGTTGCAAGCAGCAGCAGCCCAAACATAGCTTGAAAGAGACACTGAAGTTGGCAGCAGGAGCCTAAACATTGCTTGAAAGAGACACTGGAGTTGGCAGCAGGAACCCAAACATTGGCCTAAACACACATCCTGGAGTTGGCAGCAGCAGCAGGAGCCCAAACATTGCTTTAAAGAGACACTGGAGTTGGCAGCAGGAACCCAATCATTGGCCTAAAGACACACCCTGCCTAAAGACACACCCTGGAGTTGGCAGCAGCAGGAGCCCAAACATTGCTTGAAAGAGACTCTGGAGTTGGCAGCAGGAGCCCAAAAATTGGTATAAAGACACACCCTGGAGTTGGCAGCAGCAGCAGGAGCCCAAACATTGCTTGAAAGAGACACTGGAGTTGGTAGCAGCAGCAGCGCAAAAATTGGCCTAAAGACACACCCTGGAGATGGCAGCAGCAGCAGCAGGACCCCAAACATTGCTTGAAAGAGACACTGGAGTTGGCAGCAGCAGCCCAAAAATTGACCTAAAGACACACCCTGGAGTTGGCAGCAGTAGCAGGAGCCCAAACATTGCTTGAAAGAGACACTGGAGTTGGCAGCAGGAGCCCAAACATTGCTTGAAAGAGACACCCTGGAGTTGGCAGCAGCATCAGGAGCCCAAAAATTGGCCTAAAGACACACGCTGTAGTTGGCAGCAGCAGCAGGAGCCCAAACATTGCTTGAAAGAGACACCCTGGAGTTGGCAGCAGCAGCAGGAGCCCAAACATTTTGACTGAAAGATACCCTGGAGTTGGCAGCAGCAGCAGGAGCCCAAACATTGCTTGAAAGAGACACTGGAGTTGGCAGCAGGAGCCCAAAAATTGGCCTAAAGACACACCCTGGAGTTGGCAGCAGCAGCAGCATGAGCCCAACCATTGCTTGAAAGAGACACTGGAGTTGGCAGCAGGAATCCAAACATTGGCCTAAAGACACACCGTGCGGTTGGCAGCAGCAGCAGCAGGAGCCCAAACATTACTTGAAAGATACACTGGAGCTGGCAGCATGAGCCCAAATATTGGCCTAAAGACACACCCTGGAGTTGGCAGCAGCAGCAGGAGCCCAGGAGCCCAAACGTTGCTTGAAAAAGACACTGGAGTTGGCAGCAGCAGCCCAAAAATTGACCTAAAGACACACCCTGGAGTTGGCAGCAGCAGCAGCAGGAGCCCAAACATTGACTGAATGACACCCTGGAGTTGGCAGCAGCAGGAGCCCAAAAAATGACTGAGAGACACACCCTGGAGTTGGCAGCAGCAGGAACACAAAAATTGTCTGAAAGGCATACCCTGAAGTTGGCATTAGCAGGAACCCAAAAATTGTCTGAAAGGCACACCCTGAAGTTGGCATCAGCAGGAACCCAAAAATTGTCTAAAAGGCATGCCCTAAAGTTGGCATTAGCAGGAACCCAACAATTGGCCTAAAGACATAAATATGTTTTGCACTATTTGGAAAGTGTAAAACGTGGCACCATGATGAATCTACTCGCATGCATCAGCCAGTGGTGGGTGGAAATCCTGGCTGATCCATCCCTGATTCATTTTCACAAAGGTGAATCTCTCCACATTTTTAGTTGACAGACGAGTTCTCCTCGGCGTTACTACTCACTAGCGACTGTAGTCTCAAGCTGCTGCTGATGGAGCTGTTACTGCTCCTGCCAACCCCCCCTAGCAGCTATGGCAGTGGAAGGTGAGCGCAGAGGGCCCCCCGAGTCAGACCTGCGAGAGTATGGACGATGTCGCAGATAGGCATCGGCCAACTGACTACGTAGGATGTCTCTGTAGTAGGCTAGCTTGTCCTCCCTCTCAGTGTGTGTAAAAAATGCCCCCATTTTTTGCCGGTAGCAAGGGTCCAATAAGGTGGAGAGCCAGAAGTCATCCCGCTGACAAATGGAAACAATTCTGGGGTCACTACGCAAGCACGTGAGCATGCTTCCTGCCATTTGTGCAAGTGACTCGGAGGGACTACCTGTCTCCATCTCCACTGCATACTGCCACGGTGTGTCTGGGTCCTCTGTCTCGCCTTCCTCACAACCCTCTAGCTCCTGTGGCTGCTCCTGCTCCTCCTCTCCTGTCAGCTGACTAGATAAACCAGCCATTTCACCAAGCCTAAACTGTGCTTTACTGTGCCCCTCCTCCTCCTCCTCCAGTTCAGCTCCAACGAGGTTCATGTGGCCGTAAGATGTAGGCGCCATGTCTCCAGTGCCCTGACCAGACATGGTTTCCAACATGTGTTGTAGTACATGAAGCAGTGGAATCACGTCGTTCATCCCGTAATCCTGGCGACTGACAAATAAAGTGGCTTCCTCAAAAGTTCTGAGCAAACGGCAGGTGTCACGTATGAGCTGCCACTGGTTGACATTGAAGTTACACAGGGGAGTACCCCTATCTGCTTGGATCATCAAGAAATCAGTGATGGCTTTTCTCTGTTCATATAGTCGATCTAACATATGTAGGCTGGAATTCCAAAGGGTGGAAACATCGCAAATCAGACTATGTTGGGGGCTACTGTTCTGACGCTGTAGCTCAAGAAGGGTGTGCTTGGCGGTGTAGGAGTGGCTGAAGTGCATGCAAAGTTTCCTTCCCATTGTTAGGATGTCTTGCAGATGGGGGGAAGACTTCAGAAACCGCTTGTCAACCAGATTGAAGACGTGAGCCATGCAGGGCGCATGGGTCAGGCTTCCTTGTCACAGCGCAGACAAAATGTTCTTCCCATTGTCGGTCACCATGGTTCCCATTTTAAGTTTTCTTGGAGTAAGCCATGTTTGGATTTCTTGATGAATACATTTTAGCAGTTCCTCCCCTGTGTGACTCCGTTCGCCAAGACAAACCATGTGAAGCACAGCGTGACACCGCCGTGCCTTGCACACATGGTAGATTGGAGGGGCACTGAGACTTGACCCTACAGTGGAGGGTGAGGAGACGGCGGAGGATGAGGAGACCGAGTTGCACAGTGTCACAGGCACAACGGCCTGGGAGCATAGAGGCCGAAGCGGCGTGACCTGTCCAAGTTGCTGCTGCTGCAAAGGAACCACATTCACCCAGTGGGCCGTAAACAGCATGTAGTGTCCCCGACCGTAGTTACAGCTCCAGACATCGGCGCTGCCTGCTCTTTGGTACACACCGACAGGCTCAAGGACTCACCCACCTCCTGTTCAACAAAATTGTGCAGGGCTGGTACTACCTTCTTGGCAAAGAAATGACGGCTTGGGACTCTCCACCTCGGCTCGGCACAAGTTAAAGTTCTCTGAAAGGTGCAGAGTCCACCACCTGAAAAGGGAGCGACTGCTGCATCAGCAACTTGGACAGGAGCACATTCAGCTTCTGCGCCGTAGGATGAGTGGACGCATACTGCTGTCTCTCGGACATGGCTTCGCTGATGGATTGCTGGCGGGATGCATGACTTGGAGGAGGAGGAGGAGGAGGAGTAGGAGCATCAGGAGCGACAGAGGATGGGTATGATGCACAGCTGCCTTCGACTGAGGTGCTGGAGCCTTGGCTGGCAGAAATTTGGAGCGGCGTGCCACTTGGTGAGGAGCAGCCTGGACCACCTCTTCGGAGCCTCGGTTGTCCCAGGTCGCTTTATGGTGATGCTGCATATGTTGACGCTGGGCCGTGGTGCCAACATTGGGGCCCTGGCCACGCTTCACCTTCTGTCTACACATCTTGCATGTGGCCATGTTACCCTCCTGCGGATGCTTGATGAAAAACTGCCACACTTCTGAGTAGCTAATTTTCCCACCAACAGCCTGCACTGATTCACTGCTACTGCCGCCAACTCCAGGAACCCCTGCTTCACTACCTCCCGAGAAGGTAGCCTGCTGCGCAGCAAGTGATCTACCCTGGCCCCGTTTGGCTCCAGATTTTCCAATCTGCCCCCAGGCTGCTTACACCTTTCTGCCTCAGCTGCTGACTCCGGGGCAACCTGCGCCCCTCTTCTCCTGATGATGATGATGAAGCCCCTTCTGCACCCGGCTCCCAAGTGCGATCGGCTTCATAATCATCCTCATCGACTTGTGTCTGCATGTCACTGATGTTCTCTAGTTCCTCAACAGTGTCTGGTGCAGGAGCTGAAACACTCGCCACACCACCTCCCACGACACTCCCCACATCACTATTTGTCTGCCGAGCGAAAGATGCCCCCTCCATTTCTTGGCAGGGCAGTAGCTGCTGACTGTCCTCTATCCGATCGTCCTCACTAAAGAGTGGAGCTGAGCCCAAAGCATAGGATACGTCGCTGGGGGAGGGAACGGCATAGGACAGAGGCAATGGGAGGCTAGGGACTGCTCCCGGGCCATGCCAACTCAGGGTTGTGTCAGAGGAACCTACCAACTGTAGACTGGGGGTGTCAGATGTAACTTGTGATGATGTGGATGACCGTGTTAACTAATCTACGACGGCAGATGCGTTACTGGTGGAGACACGACCGCTAGCAGATACTGGCAGATCAGGTCTCTCACGGCGACTCCTGCTGCCACTCACCCCTAGTCTGCTGCGACCTCTGCCTGCTGAATCTTGGCCTCTGCCACTCCTCTTTGAACATCCTTGCACTTGTCTGCCTGACATTTTTATGTATTGCGCAACAGGCACTTTAAAAAATGTGTTTACTTTAAAAAGCAGAAGGTAAATAAACTGAGGAACTGCTTCTCTGTAACAGACACTATGAAAATTGCCAATATGGGATGCCCAGTGCTCAAGGGTTTTCAAAGCAGACAAAAAAACACTTTTAATACTGTGGTCTAGTTAGATGAATTCAGCTGAAAGACCTGCTTCTGTGTAACAGATACTATGAAAATTGGCAATATGGGATGCCCAGTGCTCAATAGTTTTTAAAGCAGACACAAAAACACTTTTAAAACTGTGGTCTAGTTATATGAAATCAGCTGAAAGACCTGCTTCTGTGTAACAGATACGGTTAACCCTTTAAATGCCAAGCACATAGTTTCTACGTGGTTGCTTCTCCTACCGTTAAGTGCCAAGCATGTAGAAACTATGTGCCTGGCATTTCCCCCTAATAGTTAAAAAATAGAAAAAAAAAAACCTTACCTCTGGTATCCATGTGAAGCTTGGGGTCTCCTCTTTCTGGGAGGGCATCCGATCCCTCCCCCTTCATCTTCCGTCTTCAGGAGGGGGCCCAAAACCGACCACCCCCCACCCCGTTTCCAGCGCTGACAGTTTGGCTGTAAAAAAAAAACAAAAACTGTCATTTACTCACCTCCACGCACGATCCTTTTGTCCGGGTCTCCTCTTCACCAGGGGGGGTCCGATCCCCCCTGGGCTGCGCAGGCTTCAGGTGAGGACCCTCTCCTGGGTCCTCACCTCTTGTAATGGCGGCCCCCTAGCCCCGCCCATTGTGGGAGGAGCGGGATGACGCCTCCTATACTAACTCCGCACCGGCATCTGTCAGATGCCGGTGGTGATCGGAGCAGGGCCTCCTCTCCTCTCATCCGCCCTGCGCTGATCACTATCGGCATCTGACAGATGCCGGGGGTGGGTGAACGGCGCGGGACAGTGACGAGGGACGCAGGATCGGAGGTGAGTACAGTAAAAAAAAAAAAATAAAGATTTTTTTTCTTATGTGTCAGTGTCTTTTTTTTTTACATTTAACGCCTTGTGAACTGGTAAGGGGTCCATGACCCCTATACCAGTTCACAAGGCTCGGGGGGATAGCAAGTCACCTGCGACTAGCGGGTGACTTGCCATTAACCCCCAGCACCCCCATTACCTGCCTCCCCAAAGCCCAGGGGGGGGCAGAAGAGCCCTGGCCATAGGCTATGCGGGCTTGTAGCCTGCAGGGCCAGGGGCCACAAAAGCTGGCCCCTGCCCCCTGTTTCTACAAGCCCTGCATAGCTGGTCCCGGGCTGGTTACTTTTGGTAAGGGGGACCCCATGTAAATGTTTTGGGGATTTTTAAGGGATTTTAACCCTAAAAAATCCCCCCATGTCATTTTTTTTTTAATTAACCCTTTATGTTCTGTCATCCAGCAGTTATAAAAGGCTTCTAGCAGGAGAGCAGAAGCCAGTGATTGCCAAGGAACACAGTGCTCCAGGATGGATGGGAGGTAAGTAAAAAAAAAAAAATTAATAATTTTTTTTTTTCTCTTTGTGTGTGTCTGTGTTTTTTTTAGCATTTAACCCCTTGTGAACTGGTAAGGGGTCCATGACCCCTATACTAGTTCACAAGGCTGGGGGGTTGGAAAGTCACCTGCGACTAGCGGGTGACTTGCCATTAGCCCCGGCACCCCCATTACCTGCATCCCCAAAGCCCAGGGGGGGGCAGAAGAGCCCGGGCCCGCGGGCTATGCGGGCTTGCAGCCTGCAGGGCCAGGGGCCAGAAAAGCTGCCCCCTGCGCCCTGTTTCTACAAGCTCTGCATAGCTGGTCCCGGGCTGGTTACTTTGGGTAAGGGGGACCCCATGTCAATTTTTTGGGGGGATTTTTAAGGGTTTTTAATGCTTAAAAATCCCCCCCAAAATTTTTGTTCTCGATTTAACCCTTTGTAGTGTGGATGGTAAATGTATTTTATTTGTAAATGTTATAAAGTACTTGTTTCAGTTTGTGGGGGTCTCCTGGGCAGGAACGGGGGGCTACCGATAAATATGTGGTACCGTTCTAATCACTAGAAAGGGGGCTTTCACATGCAATATGGTTTTCTTTAATAAAATACATTTTTTATTTAAAATAAAAAAAGACAATTTTCTAAAAAAATTGTTTACTTATTTTTTTATTTTTTACTTAATAATAATATTGTAAAAAACAGAATAAATATAGATAATATATATATATATATATATATATATAATTTTCCTGAAAATTCCAGCAAAAATGGTGCAAAATGGGGAAAAATGACCTGTCAACAGAGGGTGACAAAATCTCAAGAAGGCTGGCAATTCAAAGGGTTAAAAGTAGCTATGCATGTTGGGTATTGTTCTGTTCAGGGGACCTTGCGCTTTCAGACTTAGCTTGTTTTTTCTTGTTTGCATATTTATATTTTAGGAAAAGGTGTTTTTTATTCAGCTTTTTTATTCATTTTTTAGGAAAACCCTGCGCAACCCTGCGGGACCTTGCATTTTCAGAGTAAACTTTTTTCTTGTTTTTTATCCTTTTTTTAGGGAAACTCTTTGCAACCTAAGAATACATTGAGGGATTACTTCCAGAAAACTATGACCACATCAACAAGCCTGGTACACCTAGAAAGCCTGAGGTGTATACTTCCAGAAAATATATAGTTTGTTGAGGGTATTTCAAATGTAAAGGGTTGTTTTTCTGGAAAAACTGCAAGGTGCGCATAGCGCATATCGCAGTTGTATTTTATCTGAAAATCCCCTAAAGCGCTGTTTCAGTTTGGGGGAGTCTCCTGGGCTGGAAAGGGTGTCTACCAATACATATTTGGCATTGCTGTAACCGGGAGAAATTGGGATTTTACACACAATAATATTTTATTGACAAACTTACATTTTTTATTACAAATAATATCCTACAAATTGTAAAAAATAGATTTTTTTATTTTTTTTATTTTTTTGCACATATTTCACCCAAAAATATTGAGAATACACCTAAAAAATGACAAATAAGACATTTAATGTTAAAGCCCAGACTATGCTGTTTTGGTTCTCACTGGCTCTCCGTTTGTCTTTCCCTGTCTTTCCCTGTCTCTTCCCAGCCCCGTTCTCGCTGCAATACAATGCTGAAATGCGCACCAGCAATATGGCCGCCGCTTATATACCGCTGTGACATCACCGGGGTGCCTGGCTGCTGATAGGCTGCATGTGACCTTCCCATAATACCTTGCCCCAGGGGATATGTCCAGACTTGTCCCTCCACCATTTTACAATGCCTGTAATTGCAGTAAATGGAGTTTAAAGAAAAAATTTGATCGATCGAATTGCAGAGAAATTCGGATTCGCTCAGAATCGAATATTTCATGAAATTCGGAACGAATTTGGGTTCGTCCGAATCGATTCGCTCATCTCTAGTGATTGTTGTTAATTGGGGTTTTTTACCTTTTTCAAATTTTTTACTTTATTCTCTCCCAGCTTCTTGTCTCACTGCTTGTCTACGCTGGGAACTCTATGGTTAATCCCGTTTTTATAGAGAGCCTGGGAGATGCCACAGCTTTCTGCAGTACCACTGCGACACCTTGTGGCGGAATAACCCAACTGTTATGAGTACCGAAGCGGGCCGTGCCATGCAAGGTCATACCTTGGACACGTTAGATGCCTGTGATGACCACACAAGATCCAGTGTGACTCTTCCCACCCGTGATACATTTTGCAGTTTATTTCCTCGATTTTATGTACAGGACTCGCTTACACTGATCTGCTTATATGCTCATCTGTGTTACTTTGCTAATGTTTTGCTGCTCACATGTTTGTGTTTATATAACAATATGGACTTTTCCCGCTCCTTGTATAACATCATTCCTGAGGAACGGGGCCAGGAGTTTACAAATGCCTAACTTTAGATACATGCAGT
This sequence comes from Gastrophryne carolinensis, assembly GCA_027917425.1. Lineage (NCBI taxonomy): Eukaryota > Metazoa > Chordata > Amphibia > Anura > Microhylidae > Gastrophryne > Gastrophryne carolinensis. The sequence goes on along the minus strand of CM051234.1, from coordinate 653,606,998 downwards.
CATTATAATAATAATAATAATAATAATAATAATAATAATATATTAGCCCCAACAACAAGATATAAATTAATATATATATTAGGATGCAATTACTTGTATTAAGTTTCAAAAAGGGCAAAGGAACATAAAACATTGTTGACTATATACAGTATGTTGGAATTCAATGCCCAATAAAGAAGTGGATTCTATTGGCATTGCTGTAACCGGGAGAAATTGGGATTTTACACACAATAATATTTTATTGACAAACTTACATTTTTTATTACAAATAATATCCTACAAATTGTAAAAAATAGATTTTTTTATTTTTTTTATTTTTTTGCACATATTTCACCCAAAAATATTGAGAATACACCTAAAAAATGACAAATAAGACATTTAATGTTAAAGCCCAGACTATGCTGTTTTGGTTCTCACTGGCTCTCCGTTTGTCTTTCCCTGTCTTTCCCTGTCTCTTCCCAGCCCCGTTCTCGCTGCAATACAATGCTGAAATGCGCACCAGCAATATGGCCGCCGCTTATATACCGCTGTGACATCACCGGGGTGCCTGGCTGCTGATAGGCTGCATGTGACCTTCCCATAATACCTTGCCCCAGGGGATATGTCCAGACTTGTCCCTCCACCATTTTACAATGCCTGTAATTGCAGTAAATGGAGTTTAAAGAAAAAATTTGATCGATCGAATTGCAGAGAAATTCGGATTCGCTCAGAATCGAATATTTCATGAAATTCGGAACGAATTTGGGTTCGTCCGAATCGATTCGCTCATCTCTAGTGATTGTTGTTAATTGGGGTTTTTTACCTTTTTCAAATTTTTTACTTTATTCTCTCCCAGCTTCTTGTCTCACTGCTTGTCTACGCTGGGAACTCTATGGTTAATCCCGTTTTTATAGAGAGCCTGGGAGATGCCACAGCTTTCTGCAGTACCACTGCGACACCTTGTGGCGGAATAACCCAACTGTTATGAGTACCGAAGCGGGCCGTGCCATGCAAGGTCATACCTTGGACACGTTAGATGCCTGTGATGACCACACAAGATCCAGTGTGACTCTTCCCACCCGTGATACATTTTGCAGTTTATTTCCTCGATTTTATGTACAGGACTCGCTTACACTGATCTGCTTATATGCTCATCTGTGTTACTTTGCTAATGTTTTGCTGCTCACATGTTTGTGTTTATATAACAATATGGACTTTTCCCGCTCCTTGTATAACATCATTCCTGAGGAACGGGGCCAGGAGTTTACAAATGCCTAACTTTAGATACATGCAGTCATTATAATAATAATAATAATAATAATAATAATAATATATTAGCCCCAACAACAAGATATAAATTAATATATATATTAGGATGCAATTACTTGTATTAAGTTTCAAAAAGGGCAAAGGAACATAAAACATTGTTGACTATATACAGTATGTTGGAATTCAATGCCCAATAAAGAAGTGGATTCTATTATCAGATCTCAGAGTACAGAATGTTATAGCGAATGAAAATGCACAAGTATAATATAGCACCTAATCAGAAAATTCAGGTAGTTATTGTAGATGTAAATTACAGAGGAGGCAATCGACAATAGAGAGTCCTTCCCATCCCACAGAGTGATGAACACATCACATTGCACTGTCAGCTATCTATATTTCAATAATAGGCTAATGAGTGCTTTAGGAAATAGGTGGCTATAACAATGTAACACAATGGAGTTCTCAGCAGGGAGCTGGCAGGCTTTTTAGGATGACTCATCATGTTTGTTGCATTTCCAGCAAGAGGTAGAGATAGCTCTCCCCAAGGTTTTGCCTCCCATCCCATTATATGGCACTGTGAGCCTTGTCGCTGAAACACATTTTTTTGGGCTGTTCCCTCCTGCATCCCCATCTATTCCCTGCTTCCTGCTGAACTCCCATCTCTACCCTGCTCCCTGCTGCACCCTCATCTCTCTCCTGCCCTCTCCTGCACTCCCATCTCCACCCAGCTCCCCGACGCATCCCTATCTCTTCCCTCCTACCCACTGCACCCTATCTCTTTCCTGCTCTCCACTGCACCCCCATCTCCACCCTGCTCCCCGCTGCACCCCATCTCTTTTCCTGCTCTCCGCTGCACCTCCATCTCCTCCCTGCTCCTCGCTGCACCCCGATCTCCACTCTGCTCCCGCTGCACCCCATCTCTTTCCTGAATCAGGCCACGTCATTTTTTCTGCACCCTGTTCTACAAGCCCTGCATAGCTGGTCCCTGGGCTTGTATTGCTGAGAAGGGGGGGCACACCATTTTTGTTTTAACCCTTAAAATTGTCAAAAAATGGTATCCCACCTTATGCCATTTTTAATAAACCCTTTATGTCCTGTCACCCATCAACAGGAGAGCAGAAGCCAAAGTGATAGGCATGGGACACAGTGATCGGTGATGGATGGTATTATTAGAAATAAAAAACAAAATACTTTTATCTTGCTTGTGAGTGTGTGTGTGTGTGTGTTTACATTTGTAAAGATGAGACCCCTATATCAGTTCACAAGGTTTACTATTAATTATTCTTTATGTGGCAGGTGGAAAGTGGTCAACAACTGCTTTCAGAGGTGGTAGTTCATATCTGTCCTGCAGTTGCACTACATCACCACATGATGGCACTGCTGGATAAGGAATTAATAATGAAGGGTGGTCTGAGCGGCTGCCATCCCTCCTTTGTTACATCTGAATTTGTGCAGGCCCATGGGGTGTGGGGGTCTAGGCTGTACTGTGAGGTCTTCGACCCTTCCATCCCATGGGCTGCAATCAAGGTTTTAGGGCAACCTCAGGTAAGCCTGCTCCCAATTTATCTATTGCATTGTATGTCCCAAATGGGGCTCTCAGAGATTAGAGTTAGGACTGCACCTCACAGGGGCACCTTGGCGCTTGGTGGTGCAGCTTCAGCTTCTTCTGCAGATGTGTGTGACCGAGCCTTTGTTTTTAACCAGATTTAGAGACAGATTTTCGGTTGGTCTGCAAGCTAACTGTCACGCTCCGGGTACTACAGCAACCCACTTGGATAACTCCAGCCCTCCCAGTAAGACCCCAACCCCCAATCTCCGCAGCCAGCTTCACCTTTAGGAGCCCCCGCTTGCCGGGACGCAGAGAACGCCTGCCCGGGATCGGTTGCCCCCAGGACTTCAATGGCTCAAAGATTGGAGTCTTACTGTTCAGAGGCCTGGAGAACCCGCGGCTGGAAGTGGCGCCGAGCAGCCCTATTGCTGAGCGTGTAACGGGAGTCCAACAGGCTAGGGGTCAGCAACAGAAGTTCCGAGATGGCAGCGGTACAAAGGATTGGACAAGACGTGGTCGAGGTTCAAGCAGAGGTCGGCAACAGGAGATCAAATCGGCGATGGTCAAAACAAGCGAAGGTCGGCAACAGGAGGTCAAATCAGGGGTGGTCAAAACAAGCGAAGGTCGGCAACGGGAGATCAAAGTATTCTTTTAGAGACTAGCAACTAAACTGGGTACAAGGCACTATCACAGGCAATTCCCAACTGAGGGGGAATTGCTTTTATAGGGAAAGACAGAGAGGAAGGTGAGGGTGATTGGTGCACTAATCACAGGTCTGATTGGAAGTGTGATTCACATCTGTAGGGCTCATTGGCCCAGACAAGGGGGGGAGGCGTAAGGCTCGTGGAACCTAGGGCTCATTGGCCCTTTAATCCGAACCAGGGGGCGTGCCAGTGCCCCCTGGCTTACTCTACAGCCTCCGGCGGGCGCGCTGAGCACAGCGCCGCCGGAGGGAAAATACGTCTCGGGCTCGCGCGCGCGCCCGTGAGCTGATGACGCGCGCGCGAGGAGGGAGGGTGGCCGTGCTCGGCGCCGCCTGAGGAGACGCCGCACGGCGCGGCCGCCGAGCAGGAGCCGCTGGGCCCGGCCGACCGCTGACATCGCTGGACCGGGGCCCAGGTAAGTGCCGATTTGTGACACTACCCCCCCCTTCACGAGGGGCCTCCGGACCCTCACCCGGTTTCTCCGGATTATCACGGTGGAATTTCCGTACAAGAGCTCTGGCATGAACATCCCTCGCAGCCACCCAGCATCTTTCCTCTGGACCATAGCCAACCCAGTCCACCAAATACTGCAAAGAATTACGAACCTTACGTGAATCAAGAATCTTATTCACTTCATATTCTGGTTCATTATTAACGAGAATCGGCGAAGGAACAGCAAGAGGAATGTTCTTAGCTGGTTTTAACAACGAAACATGGAAAGAGTTAGGTATTTTCATAGTTGGCGGTAGTTGAACTTTAAACGACACATTATTCAATTTCTTGATTATCGGAAACGGACCAATGAATTTAGGACCCAATTTGCTAGAAGGTTGACGGAGCGCAATATTTTTAGTGGAGACCCAAACTAGATCGCCTACTTGAAGAGTAGGTTCCTGTGATCTACGACGATCAGCAAATTTCTTATATCTTAAACTGGTGGTTTTAAGAATTTCCTGAACATGTGTCCAGATATTCTTCCGTTCTTGAAGCCACTCCTCCAACGCCGGCAAGTTGGAGGGTGACCCTGAAAGGGAAGAAGCCCTAGGATTTTTCCCTAAGTTACAATAAAAGGGCGATATCTTGGTACTCTCACTAGGCGCATTATTGTAAGCAAATTCGGCGAAATCAATAAATTCTGCCCATTGTTCTTGGGCATCAGAGACATAGCACCTCAAGTACTGTTCCAGAGTTTGATTAGTTCTTTCCGTCTGCCCATTGGACTGGGGGTGGTAGGCAGACGAAAGAGAGATCTGTATACCCAGCCGCGAACAGAAATGTCTCCAAAAACGGGAAGTAAATTGGACGCCTCGATCGGAGACTATATTGGACGGAATACCATGAATACGAAAAATGTGTGAAGTAAATAGTCGAGAAAGCTCTGGTGCAGAAGGAAGCTTAGCCAAAGGAATGAAGTGTGCCATTTTACTGAAGCGATCAACGACCACCCAAATAACAGTATTCCCGTGTGATAAAGGCAAATCTACAATAAAATCCATAGAAATATGAGTCCAAGGTTCCGCAGGGATTTCAAGAGGAACCAAACCGCCACTGGGAGCCTTATGAAGCCCTTTACTTCGAGCGCAAACAGCACAAGCGTCGATAAAGGCGGTAATATCGCGTCTCATGGTGGGCCACCATACATGGCGACGGGCAAGCATAAAGGTTTTTCGGTTACCCACATGACCAGCAGTTTTAGCATCGTGAAACTCGCGAATTACATCTGAACGCAAATGTGGCGGTACAAACTGGCATCCCAAGGGAACATCACTAGGAGACTGATCTTGAAACGGCGCCAAGGTGTTAGAGAGATCAGGAAGTAATGCCCCGACCACACAACCCATAGGTAGAATCGGGTCACCAGTATCACCCCGATCCTTACATTCACCGAACATGCGAGATAGGGCATCCGCTTTAGTATTTTTTACACCCGGCTTGAACGTAATAATAAAATTAAAACGCGAGAAGAATAATGCCCAACGTGCTTGACGAGAGTTCAATCTCTTGGCAGAACCAATGTATTCGAGATTTTTGTGATCCGTATACACAGTTATAGGATGTAAGGAACCCTCCAGCCAGTGTCGCCATTCATCAAAAGCCAGTTTAATAGCTAATAGCTCCCTATTACCGACATCATAATTTTGCTCCGCGGTACTGAATTTACGTGAAAAATAAGCGCATGGATGAAGACGCTCAGGATTACCGGAATATTGCGACAAGACTGCACCCACCCCCAGCTCTGAAGCGTCCACCTCAACAATGAAGGCCTTACGAATGTCTGGGTGAATTAACACTGGTGCCGAAGTGAAGGCCCGTTTCAAGGCCAAGAAGGCCTCACAGACAGAGGGAGACCAGTTAGCAGTAAAGGCCCCCTTGCGGGTAAGATTGGTAAGAGGTGCAACAACATGAGAGAAGCCTTTGATGAACCGCCGATAAAAATTAGCAAAACCTAAAAAACGCTGCAATTCTTTTAAGGTCTTGGGTTGAACCCAATCCTGAACCGCCGAAACTTTCCCCGCGTCCATCTCCAAACCCTGGTTGGTGATAATATACCCTAAAAAAGGAACGGTGGTGACTTCAAACACGCATTTGGAAAGTTTAGCAAACAAGTTGTTCTCTCTTAATTTTTGTAGCACCAATTTAACATGACGTCTGTGCTCCAACAAGGAATTAGAAAAAATGAGAATATCGTCTAAGTATATGACCACAAATCTACCGAGATACTCTCTGAAAATATCATTAACAAAATCTTGAAAAACGGCTGGTGCGTTACAAAGACCAAAAGGCATGACCAGGTACTCGTAATGGCCGTCTTTCACATTAAATGCGGTTTTCCACTCATCCCCCTGTCGGATGCGAATCAGATTGTAAGCCCCTCTTAAATCCAACTTGGAAAAAATTTGAGACCCTGTGACTTGATTGAACAGATCCCCGATCAAGGGCAAGGGGTATCGGTTCTTAACTGTGATTTTATTCAAGGCTCGATAATCTATGCATGGTCTCAGGCCGCCATCTTTTTTCTCTACAAAAAAGAATCCAGCCCCGGCAGGAGAGGTAGAGGGGCGAATAAATCCCTTCCTTAAATTTTCGGTGATATACTCCCTCATTGCTTGCTCTTCGGGCAGAGTAAGATTATAAATTTTTCCCCTCGGGGGAATCGTGCCAGGAAGCAAGTCAATAGGGCAGTCATAAGACCGATGTGGGGGAAGGGTATCCGCAGAACGTTCAGAGAACACATCAACCCAGTCTGCGTACGGTTGAGGTAATCCCTGAGGTAAAACTTGCACACTTCTAAGGCCTGTAGTGAAGCAGTGATTTTTGCAATGGTCACTCCATTTGATCAATTCCCCAACCCGCCAATCTAACACCGGGTTGTGGAGTTGTAACCAGGGGTATCCCAAAACCACCGGAGTCTCTGGACAGTCGAAGATGAAAAATTCTAAGAACTCAGAGTGGGAAGAGCCAACAATTAACCGAAGAGGTGGGGTCTTGGTGTTTATAGGTCCCCCCTGAATGGCCTTCCCATTGATGGCCAAAACTTGTAGGGATCTTTCAAGAGGAACTAACGGAATACCTAAAAGAGAGATCATGCTCCTATCCAGGAAGTTTCCCGCCGCACCGCTGTCGATAAAGGCGGAAACTGTTTGCTTGGAAGAACCCCAAGATAGGTCAATGGGTACTAACATTTTATTTTGGCGAGAGTTGCAAACTGACTCACCCAGATCAGTACTCTCTACCTGGTCTGGGTGCGGAAGTTTTCCGCCGGTCTCCCCTTGTTGGGACAGGACCCTGCGAAATGTCCCGAGTTCCCACAATATAGGCATAACCCATTGGACCGCCTACGCTGCTTTTCCTCTTGGGTTAACCGGGTTCTCCCTAATTGCATGGGTTCTTCCTGGGAAGGAGATGAGGTATTTTCCCCACGGGTAGCCGGGGAACTAAGACTCTGGGAAGACCTGAAGGACGTGGGAGCCCTGGCTCTCTCCCTAGCCCTCTCTCTAAGACGCCTGTCTATTTTAATGGAGACCTGCATTAATTGGTCTAGGTCTGCGGGTGGAGGAAAATTTACCAAAGCATCCTTGATGCTTTCCGACAGCCCCACCCTGAACTGACTACACAAAGCGGGATCATTCCACCTTGATTCGACGGCCCAGCGGCGGAATTCAGCGCTATAATCTTCAGCCGAATTCCGTCCTTGTCTTAAGGCCCGAAGCCTATTTTCTGCCGTAGATTGTTGATCAGGGTCAGCATATAAAACGCCCATAGCAGTAAAGAATGCTGTAACGGATTGTAGGGCAGAATCATGAGATGGCAAACTGAAGGCCCAGGACTGCGGGTCTCCTTGAAGCAAAGAAATGACTAGGCCTACTCGTTGGGACTCAGTGCCTGAGGAGATGGGTCTCAGCTTGAAATACAGTTCGCAGGCATTCTTAAAATTGGAGAATTTAGCTCGTTCTCCAAAAAACTTTTCCGGCAATGGAATCTTTGGTTCTGAAATATGAGGTGGTACAGAGGATGCCGGTAACTGTCGAGATTCTTGAGTGGCCACTCTTTGAGCGAGCTGGTTTATCGCCGTAGCCATAGCTTGTACCTGCTGTACCAGGTCATCCATCTTTTGGCCTGTGATAATGTCACGCTCCGGGTACTACAGCAACCCACTTGGATAACTCCAGCCCTCCCAGTAAGACCCCAACCCCCAATCTCCGCAGCCAGCTTCACCTTTAGGAGCCCCCGCTTGCCGGGACGCAGAGAACGCCTGCCCGGGATCGGTTGCCCCCAGGACTTCAATGGCTCAAAGATTGGAGTCTTACTGTTCAGAGGCCTGGAGAACCCGCGGCTGGAAGTGGCGCCGAGCAGCCCTATTGCTGAGCGTGTAACGGGAGTCCAACAGGCTAGGGGTCAGCAACAGAAGTTCCGAGATGGCAGCGGTACAAAGGATTGGACAAGACGTGGTCGAGGTTCAAGCAGAGGTCGGCAACAGGAGATCAAATCGGCGATGGTCAAAACAAGCGAAGGTCGGCAACAGGAGGTCAAATCAGGGGTGGTCAAAACAAGCGAAGGTCGGCAACGGGAGATCAAAGTATTCTTTTAGAGACTAGCAACTAAACTGGGTACAAGGCACTATCACAGGCAATTCCCAACTGAGGGGGAATTGCTTTTATAGGGAAAGACAGAGAGGAAGGTGAGGGTGATTGGTGCACTAATCACAGGTCTGATTGGAAGTGTGATTCACATCTGTAGGGCTCATTGGCCCAGACAAGGGGGGGAGGCGTAAGGCTCGTGGAACCTAGGGCTCATTGGCCCTTTAATCCGAACCAGGGGGCGTGCCAGTGCCCCCTGGCTTACTCTACAGCCTCCGGCGGGCGCGCTGAGCACAGCGCCGCCGGAGGGAAAATACGTCTCGGGCTCGCGCGCGCGCCCGTGAGCTGATGACGCGCGCGCGAGGAGGGAGGGTGGCCGTGCTCGGCGCCGCCTGAGGAGACGCCGCACGGCGCGGCCGCCGAGCAGGAGCCGCTGGGCCCGGCCGACCGCTGACATCGCTGGACCGGGGCCCAGGTAAGTGCCGATTTGTGACACTAACAGGGTTGAGTGCTGTGGCTCCTTTAAGACTTTTGTATCCTAATTGCCCTGCTAACGTGCACCCCCCAGGTTAGTTATAAAATGGTCTGAGCGGCTGCCACCCCTCCTTTGATTAATCAATGCCGGTGCAGCGAGCAGTGCGCAGATGTTAGTGATGCATCGGCGCACACTGGCTGTGGAGAGTCGTGGCTTCTTCTGGATCGCAGTACAGGTATGAAGTTTTTTTCTTTCACACTAAATTGACTCATCAGTGACAGAGAAAAGGGGGAACCCACTCTCCCCCAAAATAATGCCGGAGAACCACAGAGTTGCACCACTCACAAGTATAAAAGGATCATGTAAATTTTATTATTACTGGTTATTTGTAAAAAGACATACTAACATATATACAAATAGACAACACACATACACTAACATATAAAACCACCAGGGGGCACCGGAGGTCTGGTAACAATCATCATACTAAGAATCAATGCTGAGCTCAATTGATAAAACCTTACTCCCCATATATATATGTGCAAACTTGCAATTAAGTATACAACTGTGATCAATCCAAAATAATATCACAATCTTACAAAGGATAAAAAACAACACTTCTAAATATCATCATCAAACAAGAGGACAAGCCAGGGTGTGCAATAGGAACAATAGTGAAAGAAAAAAGTAAACTGTGAATAAACAGACCAACCGGGGTACCCCTGTATAGGTAAAACGCCAACGCGTGTCGTAGTGACCCCTGCACTACTTCATCAGGGCGAAAGTCAAGTTTGCACATACATATATGGGGAGTAAGGTTTTATCAATTGAGCTCAGCATTGATTCTTAGTATGATGATTGTTACCAGACCTCCGGTGCCCCCTGGTGGTTTTATATGTTAGTGTATGTGTGTTGTCTATTTGTATATATGTTAGTACGTCTTTTTACAAATAACCAGTAATAATAAAATTTACATGATCCTTTTATACTTGTGACTTGTGAGTGGTGCAACTCTGTGGTTCTCCGGCATTATTTTGGGGGAGAGTGGGTTCCCCCTTTTCTCTGTTTTTGCTTTGAATGCCTGTATTGCTGGGGAGAGTGAGCACACTTATATATTGGCGGATATTCTCATAAGTGGCCGTGTGGCTGGTGCTGCCCGTGTAGCTTGTCTAATTTTTTCCTAATTGACTCAGCAGTGGTCGGCCATTGGGGGATCTGCCACACTACCTTGTTAGAGGGGTATTTTGCACATTGTATATTATATAGGGAGGGGAGAGTTGGGCTGCTGCTTGCTTTTGGGGATGGGGGATCTGCCATACTATCTTCTTATGGGGAAATTCTGCAAGCTGTCCATATTATGGGGAGCTGTCCATATTATGGGGAGCAGCAACGACCTGCTGTTTGCTTTTCAGGATGAGGGGGATCCGCCATACTACCTGTTATAGGGGTGATTGGGGGATTCTGCCATGTCCTGTTTGCTTTTTTTTTTCTTTTTTCATCCCCCGCATCTGCCTCTTATGGGGAGAAAAATATGGTAAAATGCTCATCAAGATGCACGGCGGAATTCCGGGACACTGGATGTGCACCAAGCTTTACAAAGTTCTTAGCATGACACGCCATTGAAAGAGCACAGAGAACAACAATTGTAAAATGCATTTGGTAACAAAACAATTCGCATTAATCAGTACGCCTATCTACAGAGCTCAGAGAGACATATTTTAGGATGGGAGGTAAAACCTTGGGATGGGCTATATATCCGTCCTGCTTTGAATGTAACAAACAAGATGAGTCATTCTGAAAAGCCTGCCGGCTCCCTGCTGAGAGTTACATGGTGTTACATTATTTAAGCCAAATAGCAATATTTAACTTAATTGTTTCTATTGTAATCAGCCATGTGATACTTTCCAAAGCAGCCATGAACCTACTATTGGAACTTAGTCAGCTTACAATGCAATGTGTATTGTGCTGTGGAATGGAAATAACTCTGTAGAGATTGAGCCTGAAGCCTTAGCACCACACGGCACCACTCTTTTGGCCTCAGCGACAGCTAGTGTCTTATTCATCACTAGCACCAAAAATGATGTAGCGCCGGGCGCCCTGGTTGCGGCAGATGAAAGCTGTGGCTGTAGCACAAGATACAATGGGCAGAACTGGATTGTGGTGTTTAATGCTTATAATTTATATTACACACATTCATTTGTAAAGAACTTGCATTGGGACATTGGGTCATTAATGGAAATACAGGACCTATATGTCACAGGATGAATTTTTTGGTAAAAAAAAACAAAAAAAAAAAAAACAGCACAACCAAGCCAGTAGCCAGTAGAGATGAGCGAACTTTTGAAAAATTCGATTCGACTGATTCGCCGAATTTTCCGACAAAAATCGTTTCGACCCGAATAAATTCGCGACGAATCGCTATTAAAAACGGCTATTTCTGAGCCTCCTACAGCCTCAATAGGGTTGTAAACCATTCAGCCTTGCTGTAACACGCACAGGATGCGTGCTGGGTTAGTTAAATAATACTTTGAAGAAATATCACATGCAGATCAGAGGCATCGCTAATAGAATCGCAGAGCGGCACAATTGCAGAGAGTTGAAGTGGCATCACTATGAGGGGCAGAAGGAGCCCAAATATACACTGGAGTTGGCCTCAGGAGCCCAAAAATTGGATGAATCACACCCTGGAGTTGGCAGAAGTTGGCAGCAGCAGCAGCAGCAGGAGCCCAAATATACACTGGAGTTGGCTTCAGGAGCCCAAAAATTGGATGAATCACACCCTGGAGTTGGCAGGAGTTGACAGTAGCAGCAGCAGGAGCCCAAATATACACTGGAGTTGGCCTCAGGAGCCCAAAAATTGGATGAATCACACCCTGGAGTTGGCAGGAGTTGACAGTAGCAGCAGCAGGAGCCCAAATATACACTGGAGTTGGCCTCAGGAGCCCAAAAATTGGATGAATCACACCCTGGAGTTGGCAGAAGTTGGCAGCAGCAGCAGCAGGAGCCCAAATATACACTGGAGTTGGCCTCAGGAGCCCAAAAATTGGATGAATCACACCCTGGAGTTGGCAGGAGTTGACAGTAGCAGCAGCAGGAGCCCAAATATACACTGGAGTTGGCCTCAGGAGCCCAAAAATTGGATGAATCACACCCTGGAGTTGGCAGAAGTTGGCAGCAGCAGCAGCAGGAGCCCAAATATACACTGGAGTTGGCCTCAGGAGCCCAAAAATTGGATGAATCACACCCTGGAGTTGGCAGGAGTTGACAGTAGCAGCAGCAGGAGCCCAAATATACACTGGAGTTGGCTTCAGGAGCCCAAAAATTGGATGAATCACACCCTGGAGTTGGCAGGAGTTGACACCAGCAGCAGCAGGAGCCCAAATATACACTGGAGTTGGCTTTAGGAGCCCAAAAATTGGATGAATCACACCCTGGAGTTGGCAGAAGTTGGCAGCAGCAGCAGCAGGAGCCCAAATATACACTGGAGTTGGCTTCAGGAGCCCAAAAATTGGATGAATCACACCCTGGAGTTGGCAGAAGTTGGCAGCAGCAGCAGCAGGAGCCCAAATATACACTGGAGTTGGCCTCAGGAGCCCAAGAATTGGATGAATCACACCCTGGAGTTGGCAGGAGTTGACAGTAGCAGCAGCAGGAGCCCAAATATACACTGGAGTTGGCCTCAGGAGCCCAAAAATTGGATGAATCACACCCTGGAGTTGGCAGAAGTTGGCAGCAGCAGCAGCAGGAGCCCAAATATACACTGGAGTTGGCCTCAGGAGCCCAAAAATTGGATGAATCACACCCTGGAGTTGGCAGGAGTTGACAGTAGCAGCAGCAGGAGCCCAAATATACACTGGAGTTGGCCTCAGGAGCCCAAAAATTGGATAAATCACACCCTGGAGTTGGCAGAAGTTGGCAGCAGCAGCAGCAGGAGCCCAAATATACACTGGAGTTGGCCTCAGGAGCCCAAAAATTGGATGAATCACACCCTGGAGTTGGCAGGAGTTGACAGTAGCAGCAGCAGGAGCCCAAATATACACTGGAGTTGGCCTCAGGAGCCCAAAAATTGGATGAATCACACCCTGGAGTTGGCAGGAGTTGACAGTAGCAGCAGCAGGAGCCCAAATATACACTGGAGTTGGCCTCAGGAGCCCAAAAATTGGATGAATCACACCCTGGAGTTGGCAGAAGTTGGCAGCAGCAGCAGCAGGAGCCCAAATATACACTGGAGTTGGCCTCAGGAGCCCAAAAATTGGATGAATCACACCCTGGAGTTGGCAGAAGTTGGCAGCAGCAGCAGCAGGAGCCCAAATATACACTGGAGTTGGCCTCAGGAGCCCAAAAATTGGATGAATCACACCCTGGAGTTGGCAGGAGTTGACAGTAGCAGCAGCAGGAGCCCAAATATACACTGGAGTTGGCTTCAGGAGCCCAAAAATTGGATGAATCACACCCTGGAGTTGGCAGGAGTTGACACCAGCAGCAGCAGGAGCCCAAATATACACTGGAGTTGGCTTCAGGAGCCCAAAAATTGGATGAATCACACCCTGGAGTTGGCAGAAGTTGGCAGCAGCAGCAGCAGGAGCCCAAATATACACTGGAGTTGGCCTCTGGAGCCCAAAAATTGGATGAATCACACCCTGGAGTTGGCAGAAGTTGGCAGCAGCAGCAGCAGGAGCCCAAATATACACTGGAGTTGGCTTCAGGAGCCCAAAAATTGGATGAATCACACCCTGGAGTTGGCAGAAGTTGGCAGCAGCAGCAGCAGGAGCCCAAATATACACTGGAGTTGGCCTCAGGAGCCCAAAAATTGGATGAATCACACCCTGGAGTTGGCAGGAGTTGACAGTAGCAGCAGCAGGAGCCCAAATATACACTGGAGTTGGCCTCAGGAGCCCAAAAATTGGATGAATCACACCCTGGAGTTGGCAGAAGTTGGCAGCAGCAGCAGCAGGAGCCCAAATATACACTGGAGTTGGCCTCAGGAGCCCAAAAATTGGATGAATCACACCCTGGAGTTGGCAGAAGTTGGCAGCAGCAGCAGCAGGAGCCCAAATATACACTGGAGTTGGCCTCAGGAGCCCAAAAATTGGATGAATCACACCCTGGAGTTGGCAGAAGTTGGCAGCAGCAGCAGCAGGAGCCCAAATATACACTGGAGTTGGCCTCAGGAGCCCAAAAATTGGATGAATCACACCCTGGAGTTGGCAGAAGTTGGCAGCAGCAGCAGCAGGAGCCCAAATATACACTGGAGTTGGCCTCAGGAGCCCAAAAATTGGATGAATCACACCCTGGAGTTGGCAGAAGTTGGCAGCAGCAGCAGCAGGAGCCCAAATATACACTGGAGTTGGCCTCAGGAGCCCAAAAATTGGATGAATCACACCCTGGAGTTGGCAGAAGTTGGCAGCAGCAGCAGCAGGAGCCCAAATATACACTGGAGTTGGCTTCAGGAGCCCAAAAATTGGATGAATCACACCCTGGAGTTGGCAGAAGTTGGCAGCAGCAGCAGCAGGAGCCCAAATATACACTGGAGTTGGCCTCAGGAGCCCAAAAATTGGATGAATCACACCCTGGAGTTGGCAGGAGTTGACAGCAGCAGCAGCAGGAGCCCAAATATACACTGGAGTTGGCCTCAGGAGCCCAAAAATTGGATGAATCACACCCTGGAGTTGGCAGAAGTTGGCAGCAGCAGCAGCAGGAGCCCAAATATACACTGGAGTTGGCCTCAGGAGCCCAAAAATTGGATGAATCACACCCTGGAGTTGGCAGGAGTTGGCAGCAGCAGCAGCAGGAGCCCAAAAAATGGCCTAAAGACATAAATATGTTTTGCACCATTTGGAAAGTGTAAAACGTGGCACCATGCTGAATCTAGTCGCATGCATCAGGCATTGGTGGGTGGAAATCCTGGCTGATCCATCCCTGATTCATTTTGACAAAGGTGAGTCTCTCCACATTTTTAGTTGACAGACGAGTTCTCCTCGCCGTAACTATGGCCCCCGCCGCACTAAACACCCGCTCAGATGGCACGCTACTTGCCGGGCAGGACAGCTTTTCCAGGGCAAACTCTGCTAGTTGCGGCCACAAATCAAGTTTGGCTGCCCAGAAGTCCAGCGGATCCTCAAGGTGTGTTGGCATGGTCATGTCAAAGTATGACATGACCTGCTGGTTCAGGTCCTGCTCCAGGTCTTCCTGCTGCTCATGAGTAGCCTCACTATGCGGGTGTAGAAAGCTACTCATTAGCGACTGAAGACTGAGGCTGCTGCTGCTGATGGAGCTTCTGCTGCTGCTGCTGCCAACCCCCCCAGCGGCCATGGCAGTGGAAGGTGAGCGCAGAGGTCCCCTCGAGTCAGACCTGCGAGAGTATGGACCATGGCGCAGATAGGCATCGGCCAACTGCCTACGTAGAATGTCTTTGTAGTAGTTGAGTTTGTCCTCCCTCTCGGTGGGTTTAAAAAATGCCCCCATTTTGTGCCGGAAGCGAGGGTCCAATAAGGTGGACAGCCAGAAGTCATCCCGCCGACAGATGGAAACAATTCTGGGGTCACTACGCAAGCATGTGAGCATGCTTCGTGCCATTTGCGCAAGTGACTCGGATGGACTACCTGTCTCCATCTCCACTGCATACTGCCACGGTGTGCCCGGGTCCTCTGTCTCTCCTTCCTCAAAAACCTCTAGCTCCTCTGGCTGCTCCTGCTCCTCCTCTCCTGTCCGCTGACTAGATAAACCAGCCATTTCGCCAAGCCTAAACTGTGTTTCGCTGGGCAACTCCTCCTCCTCCTCTTCCTCCTCCTCCTCCTCCAGTTCAGCTCCAACGGGGTTCATGTGGCCGTAAGATGTAAACGCCATGTCTCCAGTGCCCTGACCAGCCATGGTTTCCAACATGTGCTGTAGTACATGAAGCAGTGGAATCACGTCGTTCATCCCGTAATCCTGCCGACTGACAAATAAAGTGGCTTCCTCAAAGGGCCTGAGCAAACGGCAGGTGTCACGTATGAGCTGCCACTGGTTGACATTGAAGTTACACAGGGGAGTCCCCCTATCTGCTTGGATCATCAGGAAATCCGTGATGGCTTTTCTCTGTTCATATAATCGGTCCAACATGTGAAGGGTGGAATTCCAACGGGTGGAAACATCGCAAATCAGACTATGTTGGGGGATACCATTCTGACGCTGTAGCTCAAGAAGGGTGTGTTTGGCGGTGTAGGAGTGGCTGAAGTGCATGCAAAGTTTCCGTGAAGTTGTTAGGATGTCCTGCAGATGGGGGGAACACTTCAGAAACCGCTTGACAACCAGATTGAAGACGTGAGCCATGCAGGGGGCATGGGTCAGGCTTCCTTGGCGCAGCGCAGACAAAATGTTCTTCCCATTGTCGGTAACCATGATTCCCATTTTAAGTTTTCTCGGAGTAAGCCATGTTTGGATTTCCTGATGAATACATTTAAGCAGTTCCTCCCCTGTGTGACTCCGTTCGCCAAGACAAACCATGTGAAGCACTGCGTGACACCTCCGTGCCCTGCACACATGGTAGACTGGAGGGGCACTGAGACTTGAGCCTACAGTGGAGGGTGAGGAGATGGCGGAGGATGAGGAGGCCGAGTCGCACGGTGTCACAGGCCCAATGGGCAGAGAGCGCGGAGGCTGAAGCGGCGTGACCTGTCCAAGTTGCTGCTGCAAAGGGACCACATTCACCCAGTGGGCCGTAAACGACATGTACTGCCCCTGACCGTAGTTACAGCTCCAGATGTCGGCGCTGCCATGTATTTTGCTACACACCGACAGGCTCAAGGACTGGCCCACCTTCTGTTCAACAAAAGTGTGCAGCGCTGGTACTGCCTTCTTGGCAAAGAAATGACGGCTTGGGACTCTCCACCTCGGCTCGGCACAAGCCATCAGTTCTCTGAAAGGTGCAGATTCCACCACCTGAAAAGGGAGCGACTGCAGCACCAGCAACTTGGACAGGAGCACATTCAGCTTCTGCGCCGTAGGATGAGTGGGCGCATACTGCTGTCTCTTGGACATGGCTTCGCTGATGGATTGCTGGCGGGATGCATGACTTGGAGGAGGAGGAGCAGGAGCGACAGAGGATGGGTATGACGCACAGCTGCCTTCGGCTGAGGTGCTGGAGCCTTGGCTGGCAGAAATTGGGAGCTCACTTGGTGAGGAAGCAGACTGGACCACCCCTTGGGAGCCTCGGTTCTCCCAGGTCGTTTTATGGTGACGCATCATATGTTGACGCAGGGCCGTGGTGCCAACATTTGGACCCTGGCCACGCTTCACCTTTTGCCTACATATCTTGCATGTGGCCATGTTACCCTCCTGCGGATGCCTCAGGAAAAACTGCCACACTGCCGAGTAGCTACTTTTCCCACCCCCTGGCCTCACTGATTCACTGCTGCTGTTGCCAACTCCAGGAACCCCTGCTCCACTACCTCCCGATAAGGTAGACTGCCGCACAGCAGGTGCTCTACCCCGGCCCCGGCCCCGGCCGGCTCCAGCCTTTGGAATTGTGCCCCCATGCTGACTGCTACCACCTTGCTGCCTCAGCTGCTGACTCCGGGGCAACCTGCACCCCTCTTCTCCTGATGATGACGATGAAGCCCCTTCATCACCCGGCTCCCAAGTGCGATCGGCTTCATCGTCATCATCATCATCATCACCGAGTTGTGGCTGTACGTCACTGATGTTCGTGGATTCGTCAACAGTGTCTGGCGCAGGAGCTGGAACGCTCGCAGCACCCACGACACTGTCCACATCACTATTTGTCTGCCTAGCTAAAGAAGCCACCTCCATTTCTTGGCTGGGCAGTAGCTGCTGACTGTCCTCTATCTGATGGTCCTCCTCACTAAAGAGTGGAGCTGAACCCAAAGCATAGGATACGTCGCTGGGGGAGGGAACGGCGTAGGCCAGAGGCAATGGGAGGACAGGGACTGCTCTCGGGGCATGCCAACTCAGGGTTGTGTCAGAGGAACCTACCGACCCTAGACTGGGGGTCTCAGACGTAAGTTGTGATGATGTTGTTGATGAGCGCGTCAACCAATCTACCACGGCAGATGCGTTACTGGTGGAGACCCGACCGCTAGCAGATACTGGCAGATTAGGTCTCTCAGCGTGACTCCTGCTGCTACTGGCCCCCAGTCTGATGCGAGCTCTGCCTGCGGAATCTTGGCCTCTGCCACTCCTCTTTTCACTTCCAGGCACTTGTCTGCCCGACATAGTCTAACTGGCGTGGTAGTAGGTGATATTTAAAAAAACCCCGGGCAGCGGTGGGTCTATATGAAACAGAATATAATGCACACCAAAAGTGAGCAGTAACACTCAGCCTCCAACAGGCCTGCTTAGTGTAAATAAGAGAGCTGCTTAGTGTAAATAAAGAGGGGTATGCTATGTTACAGAATGGGATGCCTCAACAGAAGTGCACCTGGCAGGCAGCAGTAAGCCTATGCCCAGCAAAAGTGTCTTATAATATAAATATAATAAGAGCAAATGCTTATATGGTCTTAAACAGAGGCTGCTTTAGTCACAGAATGGGATGCCCTGGGCAGGAATGGACCTGGCAGGGTCCAGTAGTGCTTTGGCCAGCAAAAGTGTCTTTATCAGGCTAATTTCAAATATGATAAGAGCAAATGCTTATATGGTCTTAAACAGAGGCTGCTGTAGTCACAGAATGGGATGCCCCGGGCAGGAATCGACCTGGCAGGGTCCAGTAGTGCTTTGGCCAGCAAAAGTGTCTTTATCAGGCCTAATTTCAAATATGATAAGAGCAAATGCTTATATGGTCTTAAACAGAGGCTGCTGTAGTCACAGAATGGGATGCCCCGGGCAGGAATCGACCTGGCAGGGTCCAGTAGTGCTTTGGCCAGCAAAAGTGTCTTTATCAGGCCTAATTTCAAATATGATAAGAGCAAATGCTTATATGGTCTTAAACAGAGGCTGCTTTAGTCACAGAATGGGATGCCCTGGGCAGGAATGGACCTGGCAGGGTCCAGTAGTGCTTTGGCCAGCAAAAGTGTCTTTATCAGGCTAATTTCAAATATGATAAGAGCAAATGCTTATATGGTCTTAAACAGAGGCTGCTGTAGTCACAGAATGGGATGCCCCAACAGGAATCGACCTGGCAGGGTCCAGTAGTGCTTTGGCCAGCAAAAGTGTCTTTATCAGGCCTAATTTCAAATATGATAAGAGCAAATGCTTATATGGTCTTAAACAGAGGCTGCTTTAGTCACAGAATGGGATGCCCCGGGCAGGAATGGACCTGGCAGGGTCCAGTAGTGCTTTGGCCAGCAAAAGTGTCTTTATCAGGCCTAATTTCAAATATGATAAGAGCAAATGCTTATATGGTCTTAAACAGAGGCTGCTTTAGTCACAGAATGGGATGCCCTGGGCAGGAATGGACCTGGCAGGGTCCAGTAGTGCTTTGGCCAGCAAAAGTGTCTTTATCAGGCTAATTTCAAATATGATAAGAGCAAATGCTTATATGGTCTTAAACAGAGGCTGCTGTAGTCACAGAATGGGATGCCCCAACAGGAATGGACCTGGCAGGGTCCAGTAGTGCTTTGGCCAGCAAAAGTGTCTTTATCAGGCCTAATTTCAAATATGATAAGAGCAAATGCTTATATGGTCTTAAACAGAGGCTGCTTTAGTCACAGAATGGGATGCCCTGGGCAGGAATGGACCTGGCAGGGTCCAGTAGTGCTTTGGCCAGCAAAAGTGTCTTTATCAGGCCTAATTTCAAATATGATAAGAGCAAATGCTTATATGGTCTTAAACAGAGGCTGCTTTAGTCACAGAATGGGATGCCCTGGGCAGGAATGGACCTGGCAGGGTCCAGTAGTGCTTTGGCCAGCAAAAGTGTCTTTATCAGGCCTAATTTCAAATATGATAAGAGCAAATGCTTATATGGTCTTAAACAGAGGCTGCTGTAGTCACAGAATGGGATGCCCTGGGCAGGAATGGACCTGGCAGGGTCCAGTAGTGCTTTGGCCAGCAAAAGTGTCTTTATCAGGCCTAATTTCAAATATGATAAGAGCAAATGCTTATATGGTCTTAAACAGAGGCTGCTGTAGTCACAGAATGGGATGCCCTGGGCAGGAATGGACCTGGCAGGGTCTAGTAGTGCTTTGGCCAGCAAAAGTGTCTTTATCAGGCCTAATTTCAAATATGATAAGAGCAAATGCTTATATGGTCTTAAACAGAGGCTGCTTTAGTCACAGAATGGGATGCCCTGGGCAGGAATGGACCTGGCAGGGTCCAGTAGTGCTTTGGCCAGCAAAAGTGTCTTTATCAGGCTAATTTCAAATATGATAAGAGCAAATGCTTATATGGTCTTAAACAGAGGCTGCTGTAGTCACAGAATGGGATGCCCTGGGCAGGAATGGACCTGGCAGGGTCCAGTAGTGCTTTGGCCAGCAAAAGTGTCTTTATCAGGCCTAATTTCAAATATGATAAGAGCAAATGCTTATATGGTCTTAACCCTTTAAGTGCCAGCCTACCTGGAGTTTTTGTCACACTCTGTTGCCAGACCATTTTGCACTATTTTGCGCTCCCTATGTTCAAATGTGATTTTTGAAGGGATTTCCAGGGATTTCCCAGGAAAATGATATATTGTTTTTTTCAGCAGAGTCTGGGCTTTAACATGAAATGTCTTGTTTGTCATTTGTTAGGTGTATTCTTAATATTTTTGGGTGAAATATGTGCAAAAAAAAAAAAAAAAAAAAAATTTTTACATATTGTAGTTTTTTTTGGAATAAAAAATGTAAGTTTGTCAATAAAATCTTATTGCGTGTGAAATCCCAATTTCTCCCAGTTACAGCAGTACCACATATGTATTGGTAGACACCCTTTCCTGCCCAGGAGACTCCCCCAAACTGAAACAGCGCTTTAGGAGATTTTCAGATAAAATACAACTATGCTATGCAATATGCGCACCTTGCGGTTTTTCCAGAAAAACAACCCTTTACCTTTGAAATACCCCCAACAAACTATATATTCTCTGGAAGTACACACCTCAGGCTTTCTAGGCGTACCAAGCTTGTGGATGTGGCCATAGTTTTTTGGAAGTAATCCCTCAACGTAATCTTTGGTTGCAAAGAGTTTCCCTAAAAAAAGGATAAAAAAGCAGAATCAAAGCCACATTTTCCTAAAAAAACTATATACAAACAAGAAAAAACAAGTTTAATCTGAAAACGCAACATCCCCCGAACAGAACAACACCCAACATGCATAGCTACTGTCAAGGGAAGAGTTGCCAAACACCCCAAAGTAAAGCATGTGCGTAACGGTAATTTTACTTGAAAATTTCAGCTCTGCAGACAAAGTGCGCACCTTGCGATTTTTCAACCAAAACAACCCTTTACATTTGGAATATCCCCCATAAACCATATATTCCCTGAAAGTACACACGTTAAGCTTTTTAAGGGTACCCAGCTTGTTGTAGTGGGCTCATCTTTCTGGAATTAATTCCTCAAAGAATTCTTTGGTTGCGCAGGGTTTCCCTAAAAAATTTATAAAAAAGCTGAATAAAAAACACCTTTTCCTAAAATATAAATATGCAAACCAGAAAAAACAAGCTAAGTCTGAAAGCGCAAGGTCCCCCGAACAGAACAATACCCAACATGCATAGGTACTATTAACCCTTTTAATTGCCAGCCTACTTGAGATTTTGTCACCCTCTGTTGACAGGCCATTTTCCCCATTTTGCGACATGTTTTGCGACATGTTTTGCGCCATTTTTGCTGTAACTTTCAGAAAAATTATATATATATTTTTTGCAGCAGAGTTTAGACTTTAACATGAAATGTCTTGTTTGTAATTTTTATTTTTTTTTTACAATATTATTAAGTGAAAAAAAAAAATAAATAAATAAAAAAAATTTTTTAGAAAATTGACTCCTTTATTTTAAATAAAAAATGTATTTTATTAAGGAAAATCATATTGCATGTGAAAGCCCCATTTCTACCGATTAGAACGGTACCACATATTTATCGGTAGCCCCCCGTTCCTGCCCAGGAGACCCCCCTAACTGAAACAAGTATTTTATAACATTCACAAAAAAAATACAAAAACCATCCACACTACAAAGGGTTAAATCGGGAAAAAAAATGACATAGGGTCCCCCCTCCCAGGGGAGGGAGACCCCATTTTTTTTTTTTTTTTTAAGGGTTAAAAACCCTTAAAAATCAAAAAAAAAATTGACGTGGGGTCCCCCTTACCCAAAGTAACCAGCCCGGGACCAGCTATGAAGGCTTGTAGGCACAGAGTGGGGGGGGCAGCTTTTGTGGCCCCCCCACCCTGCAGCCTACGAGCCCACATAGCCTATGTGGGCCCGGGCTCTTCTGCCCCCCCCTGGCCTTTGGGGAGGCAGGTAATGGGGGTGCCGGGGGTTAATGGCAAGCCACCCGCTAGCGCAGGTGGCTTGCCATCCCCCCAGCCTTGTGAACTGGTATAGGGGTCATGGACCCCTTACCAGTTCACAAGGGGTTAAAAGTAAATAATGACACAGACACACATAAAGAAAAAAATATTTTATTAATTTTTTTTTTTTTTTTTTACACTGTACTCACCTCCCATCCATCCTGGAGCACTCTGTCCCTCGGCGATCACTGGCTTCTGCTCACTTGCTAGAAGCCTTTTATAGCTGCTGGATGACAGATTACAAAGGGTTAATCAAAAAAAAAAATGACATAGGGTCCCCCCTCCCAGGGGGGGCGGACCCCATTTTTTTTTTGATTTTTAAGGGTTAAAAACCCTTAAAAATCAAAAAAAAAATTGACGTGGGGTCCCCCTTACCCACAGTAACCAGCCCGGGACCAGCTATGGGGGCTTGTAGGCACAGAGTGGGGGGGCCAGCTTATGTGGCCCCCCCACCCTGCAGCCTACGAGCCCACATAGCCCATGTGGGCCCGGGCTCTTCTGCCCCCCCCTGGCCTTTGGGGAGGCAGGTAATGGGGGTGCCAGGGGTTAATGGCAAGCCACCCGCTAGCGCAGGTGGCTTGCCATCTCCCCAGCCTTGTGAACTGGTATAGGGGTCATGGACCCCTTACCAGTTCACAAGGGGTTAAAAGTATAAATAAAAACAAAAGACACATGTTTTCAAATATGTTTATTAAAAAAAAAAAAAACATTTTACCTTTACTCACCTCCGATCTTCAGAAGCAATGTCCCGCGGCGATCTGATGCAGGTGACAGCTGGGCAGAGAAGGGGGGAGGCAGGCGATCGGAGGATCGCCTACCTCCCTCCTTCTCCACCCAGCCATCACCGGCATCTGAGAAGAGAACTGCCGGGTGCCCCATGACACCCGGCGGTGACGTCATTAGCCCCGCCCCCAAAGGGGCGGGGCTTAACGGCAAGATGGCGGCGCCCGTCGGGAGAGGAAGGGGAGAGCCCTTTCAGGCTCTCCCCTGAAGCTGAAGAGGCTGGGGGGGGCGATCGGAGGCCCCCCCAGTGAAGAGGAGACCCGGAGGGAGGCAGCGCGACTGCAGGTAAGTAAATGTCATTTGTATTTTTTTTTTTTTTTACAGTTAGCAGCTGCTGCTGCCAAACGGGGGGGGGGGGGGGTGCTATTCCGGGGGCTCTCCTGGAGCCATCCGACCCCCCACGGGGGATCGGATGGCACCAAATTAAAGAGGAGACCCGGCTGAATCCAACGAGGGGTCAGGTGAGTATTTTACTTTTATATTTTTTTTACTGTGGGGGTTTAAAGTCAGCTACGTGAGTCTCACGTAGCTGGCACTTAAGTGGAGTAGAGGCTGCTACGTGAGACTCACGTAGCTGGCACTAGAAGGGTTAAACAGAGGCTGCTGTAGTCACAGAATGGGATGCCCCGGGCAGGAATGGACCTGGCAGGGTCCAGTAGTGCTTTGGCCAGCAAAAGTGTCTTTATCAGGCCTAATTTCAAATATGATAAGAGCAAATGCTTATATGGTCTTAAACAGAGGCTGCTGTAGTCACAGAATGGGATGCCCCGGGCAGGAATGGACCTGGCAGGGTCCAGTAGTGCTTTGGCCAGCAAAAGTGTCTTTATCAGGCCTAATTTCAAATATGATAAGAGCAAATGCTTATATGGTCTTAAACAGAGGCTGCTTTAGTCACAGAATGGGATGCCCTGGGCAGGAATGGACCTGGCACGGTCCAGTAGTGCTTTGGCCAGCAAAAGTGTCTTTATCAGGCTAATTTCAAATATGATAAGAGCAAATGCTTATATGGTCTTAAACAGAGGCTGCTGTAGTCACAGAATGGGATGCCCCAACAGGAATCGACCTGGCAGGGTCCAGTAGTGCTTTGGCCAGCAAAAGTGTCTTTATCAGGCCTAATTTCAAATATGATAAGAGCAAATGCTTATATGGTCTTAAACAGAGGCTGCTTTAGTCACAGAATGGGATGCCCCGGGCAGGAATGGACCTGGCAGGGTCCAGTAGTGCTTTGGCCAGCAAAAGTGTCTTTATCAGGCCTAATTTCAAATATGATAAGAGCAAATGCTTATATGGTCTTAAACAGAGGCTGCTTTAGTCACAGAATGGGATGCCCTGGGCAGGAATGGACCTGGCAGGGTCCAGTAGTGCTTTGGCCAGCAAAAGTGTCTTTATCAGGCTAATTTCAAATATGATAAGAGCAAATGCTTATATGGTCTTAAACAGAGGCTGCTGTAGTCACAGAATGGGATGCCCCAACAGGAATCGACCTGGCAGGGTCCAGTAGTGCTTTGGCCAGCAAAAGTGTCTTTATCAGGCCTAATTTCAAATATGATAAGAGCAAATGCTTATATGGTCTTAAACAGAGGCTGCTGTAGTCACAGAATGGGATGCCCTGGGCAGGAATGGACCTGGCAGGGTCCAGTAGTGCTTTGGCCAGCAAAAGTGTCTTTATCAGGCCTAATTTCAAATATGATAAGAGCAAATGCTTATATGGTCTTAAACAGAGGCTGCTGTAGTCACAGAATGGGATGCCCTGGGCAGGAATGGACCTGGCAGGGTCCAGTAGTGCTTTGGCCAGCAAAAGTGTCTTTATCAGGCCTAATTTCAAATATGATAAGAGCAAATGCTTATATGGTCTTAAACAGAGGCTGCTGTAGTCACAGAATGGGATGCCCTGGGCAGGAATGGACCTGGCAGGGTCCAGTAGTGCTTTGGCCAGCAAAAGTGTCTTTATCAGGCCTAATTTCAAATATGATAAGAGCAAATGCTTATATGGTCTTAAACAGAGGCTGCTTTAGTCACAGAATGGGATGCCCTGGGCAGGAATGGACCTGGCAGGGTCCAGTAGTGCTTTGGCCAGCAAAAGTGTCTTTATCAGGCCTAATTTCAAATATGATAAGAGCAAATGCTTATATGGTCTTAAACAGAGGCTGCTGTAGTCACAGAATGGGATGCCCCGGGCAGGAATGGACCTGGCAGGGTCCAGTAGTGCTTTGGCCAGCAAAAGTGTCTTTATCAGGCCTAATTTCAAATATGATAAGAGCAAATGCTTATATGGTCTTAAACAGAGGCTGCTGTAGTCACAGAATGGGATGCCCCGGGCAGGAATGGACCTGGCAGGGTCCAGTAGTGCTTTGGCCAGCAAAAGTGTCTTTATCAGGCCTA
Organism: Gastrophryne carolinensis; assembly: GCA_027917425.1. Classification (NCBI taxonomy): domain Eukaryota; kingdom Metazoa; phylum Chordata; class Amphibia; order Anura; family Microhylidae; genus Gastrophryne; species Gastrophryne carolinensis. Next base: position 653,581,369 of record CM051234.1, on the reverse strand, counting down.
ATTTCAAATATGATAAGAGCAAATGCTTATATGGTCTTAAACAGAGGCTGCTTTAGTCACAGAATGGGATGCCCTGGGCAGGAATGGACCTGGCAGGGTCCAGTAGTGCTTTGGCCAGCAAAAGTGTCTTTATCAGGCTAATTTCAAATATGATAAGAGCAAATGCTTATATGGTCTTAAACAGAGGCTGCTGTAGTCACAGAATGGGATGCCCCAACAGGAATCGACCTGGCAGGGTCCAGTAGTGCTTTGGCCAGCAAAAGTGTCTTTATCAGGCCTAATTTCAAATATGATAAGAGCAAATGCTTATATGGTCTTAAACAGAGGCTGCTTTAGTCACAGAATGGGATGCCCCGGGCAGGAATGGACCTGGCAGGGTCCAGTAGTGCTTTGGCCAGCAAAAGTGTCTTTATCAGGCCTAATTTCAAATATGATAAGAGCAAATGCTTATATGGTCTTAAACAGAGGCTGCTTTAGTCACAGAATGGGATGCCCTGGGCAGGAATGGACCTGGCAGGGTCCAGTAGTGCTTTGGCCAGCAAAAGTGTCTTTATCAGGCTAATTTCAAATATGATAAGAGCAAATGCTTATATGGTCTTAAACAGAGGCTGCTGTAGTCACAGAATGGGATGCCCCAACAGGAATCGACCTGGCAGGGTCCAGTAGTGCTTTGGCCAGCAAAAGTGTCTTTATCAGGCCTAATTTCAAATATGATAAGAGCAAATGCTTATATGGTCTTAAACAGAGGCTGCTTTAGTCACAGAATGGGATGCCCTGGGCAGGAATGGACCTGGCAGGGTCCAGTAGTGCTTTGGCCAGCAAAAGTGTCTTTATCAGGCCTAATTTCAAATATGATAAGAGCAAATGCTTATATGGTCTTAAACAGAGGCTGCTTTAGTCACAGAATGGGATGCCCTGGGCAGGAATGGACCTGGCAGGGTCCAGTAGTGCTTTGGCCAGCAAAAGTGTCTTTATCAGGCCTAATTTAAATATGATAAGAGCAAATGCTTATATGGTCTTAAACAGAGGCTGCTGTAGTCACAGAATGGGATGCCCTGGGCAGGAATGGACCTGGCAGGGTCCAGTAGTGCTTTGGCCAGCAAAAGTGTCTTTATCAGGCCTAATTTCAAATATGATAAGAGCAAATGCTTATATGGTCTTAAACAGAGGCTGCTGTAGTCACAGAATGGGATGCCCTGGGCAGGAATGGACCTGGCAGGGTCCAGTAGTGCTTTGGCCAGCAAAAGTGTCTTTATCAGGCCTAATTTCAAATATGATAAGAGCAAATGCTTATATGGTCTTAAACAGAGGCTGCTGTAGTCACAGAATGGGATGCCCTGGGCAGGAATGGACCTGGCAGGGTCCAGTAGTGCTTTGGCCAGCAAAAGTGTCTTTATCAGGCCTAATTTCAAATATGATAAGAGCAAATGCTTATATGGTCTTAAACAGAGGCTGCTGTAGTCACAGAATGGGATGCCCCGGGCAGGAATGGACCTGGCAGGGTCCAGTAGTGCTTTGGCCAGCAAAAGTGTCTTTATCAGGCCTAATTTCAAATATGATAAGAGCAAATGCTTATATGGTCTTAAACAGAGGCTGCTGTAGTCACAGAATGGGATGCCCTGGGCAGGAATGGACCTGGCAGGGTCCAGTAGTGCTTTGGCCAGCAAAAGTGTCTTTATCAGGCCTAATTTCAAATATGATAAGAGCAAATGCTTATATGGTCTTAAACAGAGGCTGCTGTAGTCACAGAATGGGATGCCCCGGGCAGGAATGGACCTGGCAGGGTCCAGTAGTGCTTTGGCCAGCAAAAGTGTCTTTATCAGGCCTAATTTCAAATATGATAAGAGCAAATGCTTATATGGTCTTAAACAGAGGATGCTTTAGTCACAGAATGGGATGCCCTGGGCAGGAATGGACCTGGCAGGGTCCAGTAGTGCTTTGGCCAGCAAAAGTGTCTTTATCAGGCCTAATTTCAAATATGATAAGAGCAAATGCTTATATGGTCTTAAACAGAGGCTGCTTTAGTCACAGAATGGGATGCCCTGGGCAGGAATGGACCTGGCAGGGTCCAGTAGTGCTTTGGCCAGCAAAAGTGTCTTTATCAGGCTAATTTCAAATATGATAAGAGCAAATGCTTATATGGTCTTAAACAGAGGCTGCTGTAGTCACAGAATGGGATGCCCTGGGCAGGAATGGACCTGGCAGGGTCCAGTAGTGCTTTGGCCAGCAAAAGTGTCTTTATCAGGCCTAATTTCAAATATGATAAGAGCAAATGCTTATATGGTCTTAAACAGAGGCTGCTGTAGTCACAGAATGGGATGCCCCGGGCAGGAATGGACCTGGCAGGGTCCAGTAGTGCTTTGGCCAGCAAAAGTGTCTTTATCAGGCCTAATTTCAAATATGATAAGAGCAAATGCTTATATGGTCTTAAACAGAGGCTGCTGTAGTCACAGAATGGGATGCCCCGGGCAGGAATGGACCTGGCAGGGTCCAGTAGTGCTTTGGCCAGCAAAAGTGTCTTTATCAGGCCTAATTTCAAATATGATAAGAGCAAATGCTTATATGGTCTTAAACAGAGGCTGCTTTAGTCACAGAATGGGATGCCCTGGGCAGGAATGGACCTGGCAGGGTCCAGTAGTGCTTTGGCCAGCAAAAGTGTCTTTATCAGGCCTAATTTCAAATATGATAAGAGCAAATGCTTATATGGTCTTAAACAGAGGCTGCTTTAGTCACAGAATGGGATGCCCTGGGCAGGAATGGACCTGGCAGGGTCCAGTAGTGCTTTGGCCAGCAAAAGTGTCTTTATCAGGCTAATTTCAAATATGATAAGAGCAAATGCTTATATGGTCTTAAACAGAGGCTGCCGTAGTCACAGAATGGGATGCCCCAACAGGAATGGACCTGGCAGGGTCCAGTAGTGCTTTGGCCAGCAAAAGTGTCTTTATCAGGCCTAATTTCAAATATGATAAGAGCAAATGCTTATATGGTCTTAAACAGAGGCTGCTGTAGTCACAGAATGGGATGCCCTGGGCAGGAATGGACCTGGCAGGGTCCAGTAGTGCTTTGGCCAGCAAAAGTGTCTTTATCAGGCCTAATTTCAAATATGATAAGAGCAAATGCTTATATGGTCTTAAACAGAGGCTGCTGTAGTCACAGAATGGGATGCCCTGGGCAGGAATGGACCTGGCAGGGTCCAGTAGTGCTTTGGCCAGCAAAAGTGTCTTTATCAGGCCTAATTTCAAATATGATAAGAGCAAATGCTTATATGGTCTTAAACAGAGGCTGCTGTAGTCACAGAATGGGATGCCCTGGGCAGGAATGGACCTGGCAGGGTCCAGTAGTGCTTTGGCCAGCAAAAGTGTCTTTATCAGGCCTAATTTCAAATATGATAAGAGCAAATGCTTATATGGTCTTAAACAGAGGCTGCTGTAGTCACAGAATGGGATGCCCTGGGCAGGAATGGACCTGGCAGGGTCCAGTAGTGCTTTGGCCAGCAAAAGTGTCTTTATCAGGCCTAATTTCAAATATGATAAGAGCAAATGCTTATATGGTCTTAAACAGAGGCTGCTTTAGTCACAGAATGGGATGCCCTGGGCAGGAATGGACCTGGCAGGGTCCAGTAGTGCTTTGGCCAGCAAAAGTGTCTTTATCAGGCCTAATTTCAAATATGATAAGAGCAAATGCTTATATGGTCTTAAACAGAGGCTGCTGTAGTCACAGAATGGGATGCCCTGGGCAGGAATGGACCTGGCAGGGTCCAGTAGTGCTTTGGCCAGCAAAAGTGTCTTTATCAGGCCTAATTTCAAATATGATAAGAGCAAATGCTTTTATGGTCTTAAACAGAGGCTGCTTTAGTCACAGAATGGGATGCCTCACAGCAGACTTAAGATCAGTTCAGTATATATGCACAGTTAGTTACTATAAGCAGCCTGAAAACGCTAACAAAGGCTGGATGAAAAAAAAAAAATCTCCCTGTCAGCCAGCTCCGTTTTTCCTACCTTTCCCTGGCTTTCTGTCTGTCTCCTGTCTGTCTCCTGCCTGTCTCCTGCCTGTCTCCTGCCTGTCCCTGTCTGTCCCTGTCTCCAGCCTGTCTAACTGCCTCAGCTACACAGCGTTCTGTCTGTCTGTCACGAATGCAATAGAGAAATGAGGAAAAGCAAGATGGCCGCCGTTAAATACCGCTGTGTGACGTCACCGGGCTTGCTGGCTGCTGATAGGCTGCATGTGACTGCCCCAGCTTGCACTGGCGCGGGATACATGTCCAGACATGTCCCGTCCGCCATCTTAGAATGCCTGTAAATGTAAATGAATGGATGTTAAAGGAAAACTTCGAGTGATCGAATCGCGGGGAAATTCGGATTCGATCCGAATCGAATTTTTCCTGAAATTCGGATCGAATCCGGGTTCGTCCGGATCGATTCGCTCATCCCTAGTAGCCAGTAATATTTTTAAAAAAATATCGGCCAGATGGCAACCCTAACTACACCAAATATGGGGGAAATTTAGAGTAGTGCAAAATATAATTTATATTTTTAGCACATTTTTGCACTGTTAAATGTGTTTCTTGCACTGCAGCAACGTGCATCAGTGTAAACAAAATATATATAAATTATATTTTGCACCACTCTACTTTAAACCAATATGGCAGAAGTGCCTGATAAATTAGGTCCATTTTTGTAAAGTTTGTCCCCAGCAGTGATTTCTTGTAACTGTAATGATGAAATGCCGACCAGCGCTGGAAAAATACAGGGCCAAAGGTTTCGTGCTGGCAAAACGGTGGTACAAAGCAGCGGTGCTCACTGGCGCCGGAATCATCGGAGTTAGTGAATCACCAGATAAAAAGACAATGAAAGTCAATGTCAATGTTTCAGGAGTAAAAAAGTACCATTGACTTTCATTGTCTTTGTATCTGGTGATTCACTAACAGTGACTTTCTCTGGCTTTTTTCTCATGAATTTAATTTTTTTACTGCCATGAGAATTTTTTCAACTCTTTGTGAATCAAGGTCAAAGCCTGATTAACACTCCCAAAGTGAATCAACAATCAACCACGTTGCTAAATCAGACTGATCAACTTTATTTTCATTTCAAGATATTTGCAAGATAATTGTTCTCATGTGTTACATTTTCTTTAGGAAAACAAGGAGTATAAAGGACGCAGTTCGCGTCGCTGCGCCGATAGAAGTCGGCTGATATCTAAAACTCACAGATGATGAGACGTTTCTCATCGCAGTTCTGGTCGTTCCATTTCCCGTTGTCGTACATCTCCACACAATCCTCAACCCCCTGATCATTGTTGGGCTCTCCCGAGAACCAGTTGGTGTAGCTCAGTAACCGTCCGGACAGGTACCTAAAAGTGCCCTCGGTCTGGAGGTCATTGATGCCCAGGAACGCATTCACGCCGAACTGATTGCGCACCGAAAGGACGGCTTCGTTCTCAGCAGAGTTTCGAGGGGCCGGCAGCTGGCCTCCGGCCGTGCTACACGTGGTTTTGGCTTCATAATAAGTGGCCAGAGCTCCGTTGGATGTGTAAAACTTCTCACCGGCTGTAGCTCCACCTTTCAAATATGAAAACGCTGCAAAAAGGAAACCGAGTTATTTAAAGCGGGCCAACGGTCAAAAATGACTTAAAGAGGACAGAAGCCCACCCTGGAGTCTATGAGACGAGGTGAGTTCATTCAGGTGACCTGGTTTCACACTGCGGGCATTCACAACCGCGATGCCCCGGGGGCAAGGACCAAAACCCAGGATAGTGGAAATCCTGGGTTCTGGTCTTTGAACCAGACCAACACAACAAACAATGCTCCTTTGCATCCCTCCCCGGGGCAATTCATATTTCTGCACAGACAAATTCATTTACATTTTTCTAACTCCAGCTGTAGTAAATTTTAAAAACAAAATGGCGGCTCATGCATCTGCAGGCCGCCTGCAAACAGAAGGTGCTGCTGGGTTTCCTGTTGTGTGCACGGTCAGTTATGCGCCGTTGGACCGGGAAAGAAGGTGAGTTTCTGGGTGACCTGGGGGAAGGAATCTAGCGGTCGATCTCCATGACAATCATGGATATAGCTAGGGGAAGCAGGGGCGCATTTGCTCTTGGTGCCACAGGTCAGGGGGGCGCCAGAGGGAGGCCTAAGAGCAGGTGGGGGAGTGCACAATTTTGAATCTTTGCCCCGGGTGCTAGAAAGCCTAGCTGCTCCTCTGCCCACAATTCTTCCAGTGTAACAGGTGAGCTCATCAGCAGCTTTGGCTAAGTCTAAGCAGCCTAATGACCTCTCCAGCTGATCAGCCATTAACCAGAACACAAGGCTGTGATCATCCAAACTGAAGAAGCTTTCATTTTAGCAGAATGGGTTAAACTTGTCACCAGGGCCTTAGACAATCAGATGATTAGTAAAGTTAGAGCGAGAAAGTCTATGATATGTAATCGAAATCACCACTTTGGTGACACATTGTTGCTATGGAAAATTGTTTTCTTTTATAACACAGAGTAACAAACAAATAGATAAAAAATAACAGATAACCTCAGCACATTGATGACATCATTTTGCCGGAGTTAAAGTGGAGTTACCCTTTAAATTAAGTACACGGCTCACCTTTCCTTTGCTGTCCCAGACTGACTTGCAGATTTTCCAGTCTCGCGTTCAGGGTGAGGAATTGGCGTTGAATTCCTGAGGAGAGAAGAAGAGACGACATCAGATAAAGGCCAGTGATGTCATAGAGACATAGAAACAGAGCAATATAGAAACATAGAAATATAGGCGAGTGACAGCAGAAGGAGACCATACGCTCCATGTAGTCTCTGCCCTTATGTGTATACTGTATGTTCCCTGTATCTTATGTATATACTGTATGTTCCCTGTATCTTATGTATATACTGTATGTTCTCTGTATCTTATGTATATACTGTATGTTCTCTGTATCTTATGTGTATACTGTATGTTCTCTGTATCTTATGTGTATACTGTATGTTCTCTGTATCTTATGTGTATACTGTATGTTCCCTGTATCTTATGTATATACTGTATGTTCTCTGTATCTTATGTATATACTGTATGTTCTCTGTATCTTATGTGTATACTGTATGTTCTCTGTATCTTATGTATATACTGTATGTTCTCTGTATCTTATGTATATACTGTATGTTCTCTGTATCTTATGTGTATACTGTAGGTTCTCTGTATCTTATGTATATACTGTATGTTCTCTGTATCTTATGTATATACTGTATGTTCTCTGTATCTTATGTGTATACTGTATGTTCTCTTTATCTTATGTATATACTGTATGTTCTCTGTATCTTATGTATATACTGTATGTTCTCTGTATCTTATGTATATACTGTATGTTCCCTGTATCTTATGTGTATACTGTATGTTCTCTGTATCTTATGTGTATACTGTATGTTCTCTGTATCTTATGTATATAATGTATGTTCTCTGTATCTTATGTATATACTGTATGATCTCTGTATCGTATGTGTATACTGTATGTTCTCTGTATCTTATGTGTATACTGTATGTTCTCTTTATCTTATGTGTATACTGTATGTTCTCTGTATCTTATGTGTATACTGTATGTTCTCTGTATCTTATGTATATAATGTATGTTCTCTGTATCTTATGTGTATACTGTATGTTCTCTGTATCTTATGTGTATACTGTATGTTCTCTGTATCTTATGTATATAATGTATGTTCTCTGTATCTTATGTGTATACTGTATGTTCTCTGTATCTTATGTGTATACTGTATGTTCTCTGTATCTTATGTGTATACTGTATGTTCTCTGTATCTTATGTGTATACTGTATGTTCTCTGTATCTTATGTATATACTGTATGTTCTCTGTATCTTATGTGTATACTGTATGTTCTCTGTATCTTATGTATATAATGTATGTTCTCTGTATCTTATGTGTATACTGTATGTTCTCTTTATCTTATGTATATACTGTATGTTCTCTGTATCTTATGTGTATACTGTATGTTCTCTTTATCTTATGTATATACTGTATGTTCTCTGTATCTTATGTGTATACTGTATGTTCTCTGTATCTTATGTAAATACTGTATGATCTCTGTATCGTATGTGTATACTGTATGTTCTCTGTATCTTATGTGTATACTGTATGATCTCTGTATCGTATGTGTATACTGTATGTTCTCTGTATCTTATGTGTATACTGTATGTGCTCTGTATCTTATGTGTATATACTGTATGTTCTCTGTATCTTATGTATATACTGTATGTTCTCTGTATCTTATGTGTATACTGTATGTGCTCTGTATCTTATGTGTATATACTGTATGTTCTCTGTATCTTATGTATATACTGTATGTTCTCTGTATCTTATGTGTATACTGTATGTGCTCTGTATCTTATGTGTATATACTGTATGTTCTCTGTATCTTATGTATATACTGTATGTGCTCTGTATCTTATGTGTATATACTGTATGTTCTCTGTATCTTATGTGTATACTGTATGATCTCTGTATCGTATGTGTATACTGTATGTTCTCTGTATCTTATGTATATACTGTATGTGCTCTGTATCTTATGTGTATATACTGTATGTTCTCTGTATCTTATGTATATACTGTATGTTCCCTGTATCTTATGTATATACTGTATGTTCTCTGTATCTCATGTGTATACTGTATGTTCTCTGTATCTTATGTAAATACTGTATGTTCTCTGTATCTTATGTATATACTGTATGTTCTCTGTATCTTATGTGTATACTGTATGTTCTCCATATCTTATGTGTATACTGTATGTTCTCTGTATCTTATGTATATACTGTATGTTCTCTTTATCTTATGTGTATACTGTATGTTCTCCATATCTTATGTGTATACTGTATGTGCTCTGTATCTTATGTATATACTGTATGTTCTCTGTATCTTATGTAAATACTGTATGTTCTCTGTATCTTATGTATATACTGTATGTTCTCTGTATCTTATGTATATACTCTATGTTCTCTGCATCTTATGTATATACTGTATGTTCTCTGCATCTTATGTATATACTGTATGTTCTCTGTGTCTTATGTGTATACTGTATGTTCTCCATATCTTATGTGTATACTGTATGTTCTCTGTATCTTATGTAAATACTGTATGTTCTCTGTATCTTATGTATATACTGTATGTTCTCTGTATCTTATGTGTATACTGTATGTTCTCTGTATCTTATGTGTATACTGTATGTTCTCTGTATCTTATTTATATACCATATGTTATCTGTATCTTATGTATATACTGTATGATCTCTGTATCTTATGTGTATACTGTATGTTCCCTTTATATTTGGATAGATGGAGGCTTATCCCAGCAATGTGCTAATTCACTTACAGTTGATTTTTCAACCACCTCTGCTGGAAGTTTGTTCCCGGCATCTACTACTCCTTTCTTCTTAAATTGCTCCTGATCTTTCCCCCGACCAGCTTCAGGTTGGGCCCCTTGTTCTTTCATTAGGTCTCTTCCCTCCTGACCTCCTGTCACATATAAATGAATTACCAGAAGTGTCTGCCCTTTGTCCTGGTGGTCCCTGTTCTCCTCTTGGTCCTGGTGGACCAGCAACACCTTGTGGTCCTGGTAATCCTAAAAAAGACATGAAATAAAAGCGCTGAAAGTTTTTCAGAGCAAACACACACTCATTAAACAGCCAATAGTTAGAGATAACACAGAAGCCACCGGTCAGTCGTGATGAAGCCCACTCATGGCACCAGAGCACCCGACACAACACCAGTGAGGTGCCTCCTAGCAGGGGCGTAGCTAGGGGGAGTAAGGGGGCACTTGCCCTGAGTGCAGCAGGTCAGGGGGGCACCAAAAGCGAGCCTGAGAACAGGTGGGGGGCCCCAGTTTGAATTCCCTTCATATGACTGTGCATCACTCTAGGGGGGGATATTTGGGCGATGCCCTAAAGGTTTGGATTCTGCAGGTTTAGCCAAACTTTAAACAAGAGCTTGGTTGGGGTACCAGAACTTGACCCCAACCCGAACCCCCTCCCCTATTGAAATCAATGGGGACTTGAACTTTTGGGGGAAATTCTGGCACTAGGGGTGTCCTCACTCATGGGAGCCGCAGCCATCTTTCTGTGGCCCCTGCCGTGGACCAGGTGAACTTAACACTGCTGCTGATAGGACCAGGATTGTGGGGCTCAAGTAAGTTGCACAGCAGCGCTTCCTGCAGCACACGCTGTGTCCCCGACATCAGTCAGGCTCCCTTCTGTGTAACACATTGTAACAGTCTGTGTAATGCATTGTAGCAGTCAGGCTCCCTGCTGTGTAACACATTGTAACAGCCAGGCTTCCTTCTGTGTAACACATTGTAACAGCCAGGCTCCCTTCTGTGTAACACATTGTAACAGCCAGGCTCCCTTCTGTGTAACACATTGTAACAGCCAGGCTTCCTTCTGTGTAACACATTGTAACAGGCTGTGTAACAGCCAGGCTCCCTTCTGTGTAAAACATTGTAACAGTCTGTGTAATGCATTTTAACAGTCAGGCCCCCCTGCTGTGTAACAATAGTAAAAAGAGCTACACATGCTGTGACATATTGTATAGCAGATGAAAATGTAAACCACTCGCAGCTGACTCACAGCTCTTTGCAATGTTTGAGTGTGTTCTCTGGAATTTTGAGTTTACACAGAAGAATGCTGCATCTGTATGTAGTGAATTGGGAGGCTAGAATATCAGTCTGCTGTAGAACATATGAGTTTATACCTCTTTCTCCCTTTTCTCCATTCAGTCCATCTCTTCCTGGTCTTCCATCCTTCCCGTGTAACACAAGGACAGAATAGCCGTTCTTTTCCAGCTCACTGAGTATTTTATTGCTAGGTGCAGCTACAGCCACACAGAGGAAAAGTCCCCCGAGGATCAGCAGCCGGAGCATCTTCCAGATATGACCGATCTGTCAATACAAAGGAGAAACCAATGGGAAGGGTCGACATTTCTCCAGAAAAGCAAAAGTCAGACTCTCTTCTGTGTAACACATTGTAACAGCCAGGCTCCCTTCTCTGTAACACATTGTAACAGCCAGGCTCCCTTCAATGCAACACATTGTAACAGCCAGGCTCCCTGCTGTGTAACACATTGTAACAGTCAGGCTCCTTTCTGTGTAACACATTGTAACAGCCAGGCTCCCTTCTGTGTAACACATTGTAACAGCCAGGCTCCCTTCTGTGTAACACATTGTAACAGCCAGGCTCACTTCTGTGTAACACATTGTAACAGCCAGGCTCCCTTCTGTGTAACACATTGTAACGGCCAGGCTTCCATCTTTGTAACACATTGTAACAGCCAGGCTCCCTTCTGTGTAACACATTGTAACAGCCAGGCTCCCTTCTGTGTAACACATTGTAACAGTCATGCTCCCTTCTGTGTAACACATTGTAACAGTCAGGATCCCTTCTGTGTAACACATTGTAACAGTCATGCTCCCTTCTGTGTAACACATTGTTCTCCAGAAAAGCAACAGCTAAAAAAGTAAAACATAAAGTTTGAACCAAACCGCGCCACAGCACCCAACTGAAAAATCACTATTATTACATTTGTTAGTCCCACAGATAAGCCACAAATACCCCCATCCCCCAAGGTTAATCTGACCAGACGTCCCGGATTGGACTGAACAGTCCCACTTCAGAGCAGTCAGTCCTGATGTCCCCCCAAACCACACACACCACCTTGCCCAGTATCCCACTTTGAGGCCCCAAAAATGGTCAGTTTACTCAAGAATCCATGGCTAACATCTTGCTACTACTCTCACACAAATCTTACAATTATCCTCACTCAAAATTGAAAGCTCATACTAACTAAGAGCTGTCCCCAGTCCTGAATAATATTTGAAAATTTTCCCCACTGCCCTTTGCTCCACTTACCTGCTGTAACAAAAGTGGCCATTCTACTGGTCTTAAGAACAAGCCTTTCATACATTTGACTCTGTGTGTGGCCTTCCAAGGCTCCCTTATGTGTAACACATTGTAACAGCCAGGCTCCCTTCTGTGTAACACATTGTAACAGCCAGGCTCCCTTCTGTGTAACACATTGTAACAGTCAGGCTCCCTTCTGTGTAACACATTGTAACAGCTAGGCTCCCTTCTGTGTAACACATTGTAACAGCCAGGCTCCCTTCTGTGTAACACATTGTAACAGCCAGGCTCCCTTCTGTGTAACACATTGTAACAGCCAGGCTCCCTTCTGTGTAACACATTGTAACAGCTAGGCTCCCTTCTTTGTAACACATTGTAACAGCCAGGCTCCCTTCTGTGTAACACATTGTAACAGTCAGGCTCCCTTCTGTGTAACACATGGTAATAGCCAGGCTCCCTTCTGTGTGACACATTGTAACAGCCAGGCTCCCTTCTGTGTAACACATTGTAACAGCCAGGCTCCCTTCTGTGTAACACATTGTAACAGCCAGGCTCCCTTCTGTGTAACACATTGTAACAGCCAGGCTCCCTTCTGTGTAACACATTGTAACAGCCAGGCTCCCATCTGTGTAACACATGGTAATAGCCAGGCTCCCTTCTGTGTAACACATTGTAACAGCCAGGCTCCCATCTGTGTAACACATGGTAATAGTCAGGCTCCCTTCTGTGTAACACATTGTTCTCTAGAAAAGCAACAGTTAAAAAAGTAATTCTGAAGTTTTTTTCTATAGTCCATATCACAAAAATCTTACAATTATCCTCATTCAAAATTGAAAGCTCATACTAACTAAGAGCTGTCCCCAGTCCTGAATAATACATGGAAATTACCCCCACTCACCTTTGCCTCACTTACCTGCTGTAACTAAAGTGCCCATTCTACTGGTCTTAATAACACGCCTTTCATACATTAGACTGTGTGTGTGTGGCCTTCCAAACCTTTTAAATAATAGTTTAATCTCTTAAACATCTGTTCATTCGCAAACCCCACAATTCTTTCAAAAAAGACATTCACTCCCCTCTCTCCCCTACCTCAATTTTACCCGCTCCAACCTCCTTACCTCACCTTTCACTCTTTTCTCCCCACTCGTCTCTCCCTCCCTCTTTTTGCTTTGGATATAGTTTTTAAAAAATGTCCATCAGCCTACATATCAATTGCTCACTTTTCATGCTACTATGTTGACACTTATTTATGCTTACTCCTCAGACAGTGTCTTAGTGCGCCTATTTTGTTCATACTTATTAATATGCATCTCTAATGTCATAAATAAAGAATAAAAAAAAAAGAAATAGAGGGCAGCATTTCTGTCATGCTACACACACACAAACAAGTAGTCAACATAGTCAACCATTCTTGGGACCCACCCATCAATAATATTGATTAGAGATGAGCGAACTTTTGAAAAATTCGATTCGGCTGATTCGCCGAATTTTCCGACAAAATTCGTTTCGGTCCGAATTTATTCGCGACGAATCGCTATTAAAAACGGCTATTTCTGAGCCTCCTAGAGCCTCAATAGGGTTGTAAACCATTCTGCCTTGCTGTAACACGCACAGGATGCGTGCTGGGTTAGTGAAACAATACTGTAAATAATTAGGACATGCAGATCAGAGGCATCGCTATTAGAATCACAGAGCGGCACAATTGCAGAGAGTGCCATCACTATGAGGGGCCCCTATATTGCCTGAAAAACACACCCTGGAGCTGGCTGCAGCAGGAGCCCAAAAATTAGCTGAATCACACCCTGGAGTTGCAAGCAGCAGCAGGAGCCCAAACATTACTTTAAAGAGACACTGGAGTTGGCTGCAGGAGCCCAAAAATTGGATGAATCACACCCTGGAGTTGCAAGCAGCAGCAGCAGCAGCCCAAACATAGCTTGAAAGACCCTGGAGTTGGCAGCAGGAGCCCAAAAATTGGATTTATCACACCCTGGAGTTGCAAGCAGCAGCAGCAGGAGCCCAAACATTACTTTAAAGAGACACTGGAGTTGGCTTCAGGAGCCCAAAAATTGGATGAATCACACCCTGGCGTTGCAAGCAGCAGCAGCAGCCCAAACATTGCTTTAAAGAGACACTGGAGTTGGCAGCAGGAGCCCAAAAATTGGATGAATCACAGCCTTGAGTTGCAAGCAGCAGCAGCAGCAGCCCAAAGATAGCTTGAAAGAGACACTGGAGTTGGCAGCAGGAGCCCAAAAATTGGATGAATCACAGCCTGGAGTTGCAAGCAGCAGCAGCAGCAGCAGCCCAAACATAGCTTGAAAGAGACACTGGATTTGGCTGCAGGAGCCCAAAAAATGGATGAATCACAGCCTGGAGTTGAAAGCAGCAGCAGCAGGAGCCCAAACATAGCTTGAAAGAGACGCTGGAGTTGGCAGCAGGAGCCCAAAAATGGATGAATCACAGCCTGGAGTTGCAAGCAGCAGCAGGAGCCCAAACATTGCTTTTAAGAGACACTGGAGTTGGCAGCAGGAGCCCAAAAATTGGATGAATCACACCCTGGAGTTGCAAGCAGCAGCAGCAGCAGCCCAAACATAGCTTGAAAGAGACACTGGAGTTGGCAGCAGGAGCCCAAAAAATGGATGAATCACAGCCTGGCGTTGCAAGCAGCAGCAGGAGCCCAAGCATTGCTTTAAAGAGACACTGGATTTGGCTTCAGGAGCCCAAAAATTGGATGAATCACACCCTGGCGTTGCAAGCAGCAGCAGCCCAAACACTGCTTTAAAGAGACTCTGGAGTTGGCTGCAGGAGCCCAAAAATTGTATGAATCACACCCTGGAGTTGCAAGCAGCAGCAGAAGCAGCAGCCCAAACATAGCTTTAAAGAGACACTGGAGTTGGCAGCAGGAGCCCAAATATTGGATGAATCACACCCTGGGTTGCAAGCAGCAGCAGCAGGAGCCCAAACATTGCTTTAAAGAGACACTGGAGTTGGCAGCAGGTGCCCCAAAATTGGCCTAAAGACACACTGGAGTTGAAAGCAGCAGCAGCAGGAGCCCAAACATAGCTTGAAAGAGACACTGGAGTTGGCAGCAGGAGCCCAAAAAATGGATGAATCACAGCCTCGAGTTGCAAGCAGCAGCAGGAGCCCAAACATTGCTTTTAAGAGACACTGGAGTTGGCAGCAGGAGCCCAAAAATTGGATGAATCACACCCTGGAGTTGCAAGCAGCAGCAGCAGCTGCCCAAACATAGCTTGAAAGAGACACTGGAGTTGGCAGCAGGAGCCCAAAAATTGGATGAATCACAGCCTGGCGTTGCAAGCAGCAGCAGGAGCCCAAGCATTGCTTTAAAGAGACACTGGAGTTGGCTTCAGGAGCCCAAAAATTGGATGAATCACACCCTGGCGTTGCAAGCAGCAGCAGCCCAAACATTGCTTTAAAGAGACTCTGGAGTTGGCTGCAGGAGCCCAAAAATTGTATGAATCACACCCTGGAGTTGCAAGCAGCAGCAGAAGCAGCAGCCCAAACATAGCTTTAAAGAGACACTGGAGTTGGCAGCAGGAGCTCAAAAATTGGATGAATCACAGCCTGGAGTTGCAAGCAGCAGCAGGGGCCCAAACATTGCTTTAAAGAGACACTGGATTTGGCTTCAGGAGCCCAAAAGTTGGATGAATCACACCCTGGAGTTGCAAGCAGTAGCAGCAGCAGCAGCCCAAACACAGCTTGAAAGAGACACTGGAGTTGGCAGCAGGATCCGAAAAATTGGATGAATCACAGCCTGGAGTTGCAAGCAGCAGCAGGAGCCCAAACATTGTTTTAAAGAGACACTGGAATTGGCAGCAGGAGCCCAAAAATTGGATGAATCACACCCTGGAGTTGCAAGCAGCAACAGGAGCCCAAACATTGCTTTAAAGAGACACTGGAATTGGCAGCAGGAGGCCAAAAATTGGATGAATCACACCCTGGCGTTGCAAGCAGCAGCAGGAGCCCAAACATTGCTTTAAAGAGACACTGGAATTGGCAGCAGGAGGCCAAAAATTGGAAGAATCACACCCTGGAGTTGCAAGCAGCAGCAGCAGCAGCAGCAGCAGCCCAAATATTGCTTTAAAGAGACACTGGAGTTGGCTGCAGGAGCCCAAAAATTGCATGAATCACACCCTGCAGTTGCAAGCAGCAGTAGCAGCAGCCCAAACATAGCTTGAAAGAGACACTGGAGTTGGCAGGAGGAGCCGAAAAAATTGGATGAATCACAGCCTGGAGTTGAAAGCAGCAGCAGGAGCCCAAACATTGCTTTAAAGAGACACTGGAGTTGGCTGCAGGAGCCCAAAAATTGGATGAATCAAGCAGCAGCCCAAACATTGGTTGAAAGAGACACTGGAGTTGGCAGCAGGAGCCCAAAAATTGGATGAATCACACCCTGGAAGTGAAGTTGAAGTAGTGCAGGAGACACTACGAACACGCTCAGCGTTGCCTATCTGTAGGGGTTCATGCCTGGTTGGTCTGTATGCACTTTCTTCCTTTTTTTGGTCTCTTATTCTCTTCACCACGGCCTGGTTTCCTGCTCAAATGGTATGTTATCTCACTTCACTTTACTTATGTTGATGTAGACTTGAATGGGACAGAATAATAAGTGAGTTTTGCACATTTTTGTAGTGTTTTGCACAATTTGTATTTTAATTAGATATACTGTCAGTGTATTAATTATAGGATTTTAATTATAGGATTTGGATATACACACATATGTTTTCAATGGAGTATTTCACTTGTTGTATTCAGACAGACCTCCAGTGCCCCCTTGTGGTTTTAAATGTTTATGTTATGTAGTCTGTTATTGTATAGTTTTATGTCTATTGTGACTGTCAATATATGTAGATAGCCAATAAATTTGAATATCTTTCTTATACTTTTCATGTGGTGCAACTGGTATATTCTCGGCACTGTTTGAGGGCACTGTGGGTGACCCTCTCTTTCCTAAGTATATTCAGTTTGTAGTGCTGGGATCAGTGTGCACACTATAATTGGTCTTTATTTATTTATTTCTTTCCATTTAGCTTATAGACTGGTGCAGCTTTTTTAGCTTGTCTAAACTTTGCAGTCTGATTTTGCATAACAGATAGGATGAAATTTGCTGGTTTGGGATACCCTGCGGCCTGGTGTTTTTACAGGACGCACAAAACCAAGTCAAAATGCTATATATTAATAAAACAGAGCCTGTAGAAGCTGATTTAGTATAACAGATAGGGTGAAATGTGCTGGTTTGGGATACCCTGCGGCCTGGTGTTTTTACAGGACACACAAAACCAAGTCAAAATGCTATATATTAATAAAACAGAGCCTGTAGAAGCTGATTTAGTATAACAGATAGGGTGAAATGTGCTGGTTTGGGATGCCCATGTGGGCTGGTGTTTTTACAGCATGCCAAAAAATTAAAACTAATCGAGTTATAAGAAATGATTGTGTGTAACAGATAGGGTTAAATATGCCACTGCCAAGATGGGATGCACAGTGGCCAGGAATATTTACAGCACAAAAAAAAAGCAATTTAAAACTGATCTGGCAAATGAAGTGAAGTGAAAATAAAAAAAAAGTTTCCCTGTCACTTTCTCTGCTGTCCCTGCCTGGATCGTTCCCTATCTTTCCCTGGCTCTCCCTGGCACTGTGTGGGTCTCCCTGACTCTCCCTGCCTGTCTGTAAGTCTCTCCCTGTCTGCAGCAACCTCCGTTCTGTCTGCAATGCAAGGCTGAAATGCGCACAAGCAAGATGGCCGCCGTTTATATAGCACTGTGATGTCACCGGGGTTCCTGGCTGCTGATAGGCTGCATGTGACCTTCCCATGATAACTTGTCCCAGGGGATATGTCTGGACATGTTCATCCACAATTTTACAATGGCTGTAATTGAAATAAATGGAGTTTAAAGAAAAACTTCGATCGATTGAATTGCGGGAAAATTCGGATTCATTCAGAATCAAATTTTTCCTGAAATTCGGAACAAATTCGGGTTCGTCCGAATCGATTGGCTCATCTCTAATCATGACCAATAAAAGTGCTTGTGCATAGTAAACATTGAATACCACATCCATATGTATGCAAAGTGACTAAGGCCCTTATTTAACAAGGGATAGCGCCAGGTAGCGAATGGTGAGCGAACGTTAATGACGGTCACCGCCACGAGAACGCCGGCTCCCCACCACAATCACACATTTATCAAGCCGATCCTGCTTAGCGACTGAGATAGCGCCAGATAGCGAGTCATTCATCATTATTCCAGCCTCACCCCACAGCGCCAGCGAGCGACCTTAAACAGCGACAGGTATGACCTCTCGCTACCTGGCGCTCTCCAATGCATTTCAATGGAACAATCTTTAAATATTAATAAGTAATTGCTATTTTTTTTTTTTTTTTTTAAAGGTCAAAAATTCTGTGACCACTTCTGCAATGTTAGATATTTTTTTTAAGGTAAAAAAAAAAAAAAATTGTGCAGAATTGATATTACAGGTCTGATATTAATGTATTCATATTACTAAATGTTTTGAAAAACTTTTTTCAAAAAATATGGTTGTTTGGGGGTTAAAAAACTACTTTTAACCCATCGCCTCCAGCGCTCTGGGGTTTAAACATGCATTTCACAGTGCGAGAATTTTTTGAGCGTGATTTGTTAATGAATATGGTGGGAGCCGTTCGCTAGGGCCAGTCGCTATCATGCGCTCCCATACAGCGCGGAACCTGTCAAATAGTGACTCCTCACCCAATATTCAACATTACGGCAAACCGACTGAGTCGCTATCAACAACCGAACAACGGCCAAGCACAGCGACTACTAGCGGGCGCTCTGAAAATGCCGCTACAGTCGCTCATCTGTCGCTACCTGGCGCTATTAATGAATCGGCCTCTAAGTGCTATATACAATTCTAACTATAAAGATATGAAAGTGCAGTGCAATGAATAATGGTCTGCGTAACAGCAGAAAACTGCTGGCCAAAAATCGATAAATATAAAGTTAGTAAATTACATCACCCTTAAGATATGTAATGAGCCATTTATAATGAGACGTGTAGTAATTTACTACATGTATGTCACTTTACATACATATGGATGTGGTATTCAATGTTTGCTATGCACAAGCACTTTTATTGGTCATGATATTATTTTCTTGTTTGTAATTAGTATTTTTGTGTTTTTGTGGCATATATTCTCTCTCTGCTGGCCTTAAAATTTGAAAAAATTGATGTATGTCTGTGTGATTTATGGATAAAAACATGATTTGTTGATATTTTTAGAGCCACTCTTTTCAGGGATCCCCTTGTGGTTTGTGTAAATGTTTTTTTAACGGGCAGGCTGATTCATCACTGACGCCAGGTAGCGACAGATGAGCGTCTGTAGCGGCATTTTCAGAGCGCCCGCTAGTAGTCACTGTGCTCGGCCGTGGGTCGCTAGTTTATAGCAACTCAGTCGCTGTTCAGTAATGTAGAATACATTGTGAGGAGTCGCTATTTGACCAGTACAGCGCTGTATGGGAGCGCATGTTAGTGACTGCTCATAGCGACCGACTCAGCAAAAAATCAGCCTCACAAATCTCTGGCGCAGAAACATGCTTCTCTGAAGCCCAGAGCGCAGGAGGCTATGTGATTAAAGTCTGTTTTCCTGTATCTATCCACTAGTAACACTCTGCCTTGAAAAAGGGACCTACGCCTCGGAACGCGTGGGCTCGTGAATAGGGGGGGACGCATACTGCTGACCCGGACATATCCGATTGGCATAAGTAGCACTTTCTTTTCACTGTTTTTTCTATTGATTTGAGCTTCACTCTATTGTAATTTGCGCATATAGAAAACCTCTATAAATGACGAACGTATTTGCCGGCGTATAAGACGACTGGGCGTATTAGACGACCCCCCAACATTTCCACTCAAAATATAGAGTTTGTTATATACTGGCCATATAAGACTACTTCCTCTTCCACACACCAAATAAAACGTAAAAGAACATCAGATTTTATTTCAACATGTTAATTTATATTCAAAGGCTCATGACATGCAGAAAACCTGTCACAAGGCTGTATGTTATCAAACCCTTGTGTACACCTGCCAGGGCTGGCTCCGGGTTTTGATGGGCCCTTGGGTGACAGTGTCACAGTGGGCCCCTTGCAGTGATCATGTCTGTGATTTTCTGCTGTTCTTTTCTAGTGCTCAGAAACCAAATGGATGTTTAATAGTGAAGGGAGAGCTTAGCTTTATAGCAGCCATTTTGTGTTCATCTTCCATGTTGTATATATATATATATATATATATATATATATATATATATATATATATATATGAAATTTGGAATAATAGATATATTCCACATTAGCTTATGTTACTGAGCAGTTACAAGCCTCAGGATATGGCTTAACTGCTGCCATTAGAAGTCTCAGGATATAGCTAGGATATTACACAAGTGTTCTGAAGAAAAGGTAACAATTCCAAGAAATGGCTTAACCACAATATCGCTTGCACTGTTTTTTTGTGAAATTCCACCCAACATTTTGTGTAAATTAATCTTGTGACAACTTTGTAACTTTCCTGTAAGTAGAATGTACCTGCCCTGTTCCCCAAAAATGGCTTATCCAAACTGTATCTAAAGCTATATGCGAGGCCAAATAAACCAGAGAATTATTGAGACTGCTGTTTGTCTTATCTTATGCGCTTGATGATTCTCTCCTGATATCAGCTCTAAACACTTTGTTCACAGCAATGAAGGTTCCTCAGAAGCTCCGGTGGGTCCGGGCTAACTGTTTATCCCTACAAATAGTGATGCAGCAGGACCAGCACCTAGGCAATAGTGGGTGTTGATAATGAGGCATCCCAATTTGGGATTAGACCCTTTACCTGTCCTGGGAATCTAAAGCTGCCATGGGAGCTGTGGCCAGTGTATGTGCAGAGCAGGCGACAGCACGATGGCTAAAGATCAAATGGAGCCATCCCCGCTCGCGCATGCACTGTTGGATCACTGGATAGCTAAGTTTATGCACTGATCCAGGGGGGTTGACAAAGTTGGGTATCCCAAATCAGGATATGATACACTTTGTGCAGCAAAGCATGAGGGTGCAGGTCAGTGGCTGGGGGGGGGGGGGATTAAGTGATGGTGCAGGTCAGTGGTATTGGAGGGGATTAGGTGAGGTTGCAAGTCAGTGGCTGGGAAGGGGATTAGGTGAGGGTGCAGATCGGGTGCGGGTCAGTGGCTGGGAAGGAGGGGGTAGGTGAGGGTGCAGATCAGGTGCAGGTCAGTGGCTAAGATGGGAAGGGTAGGTGAGGGTGCAGATCAGGTGCAGGTCAGTGGCTAAGATGGGAAGGGTAGGTGAGGGTGCAGATCAGGTGCAGGTCAGTGGCTAAGATGGGAAGGGTAGGTGAGGGTGCAGGTCAATGGCTGGGAAGGGAAGGGTAGGTGAGTGTGCAGGTCAATGGCTGGGAAGGGAAGGGTAGGTGAGGGCGCAGGTCAGTGGCTGGGAAGGGAAGGGTAGGTGAGGGGGCAGGTCAGTGGCTGGGAAGGGAAGGGTAGGTGAGGGCGCAGATCAGTGGCTGGGAAGGGAAGGGTAGGTGAGTGTGCAGGTCAATGGCTGGGAAGGGAAGGGTAGGTGAGGGTGCAGATCAGTGGCTGGGAAGGGAAGGGTAGGTGAGTGTGCAGGTCAATGGCTGGGAAGGGAAGGGTAGGTGAGGGTGCAGATCAGTGGCTGGGAAGGGAAGGGTAGGTGAGTGTGCAGGTCAATGGCTGGGAAGGGAAGGGTAGGTGAGGGTGCAGGTCAGTGGCTGGGAAGGGAAGGGTAGGTGAGTGTGCAGGTCAATGGCTGGGAAGGGAAGGGTAGGTGAGGGTGCAGGTCAGTGGCTGGGAAGGGAAGGGTAGGTGAGGGTGCAGGTCAATGGCTGGGAAGGAGGGGGTAGGTGAGGGTGCAGGTCAGTGGCTGGGAAGGGTAGGTGAGGGTGCAGGTCAGTGGCTGGGAAGGGTAGGTGAGGGTGCAGGTCAGTGGCTGGGAAGGGAAGGGTAGGTAAGGGTGCAGGTCAGTGGCTGGGAAGGGAAGGGTAGGTGAGAGTGCAGGTCAGTGGCTGGGAAGGGAAGGGTAGGTGAGGGTGCAGGTCAGTGGCTGGGAAGGAGGGGGTAGGTGAGGGTGCAGGTCAGTGGCTGGGAAGGGAAGGGTAGGTGAGAGTGCAGGTCAGTGGCTGGGAAGGGAAGGGTAGGTGAGGGTGCAGGTCAGTGGCTGGGAAGGGAAGGGTAGGTGAGGGTGCAGGTCAGTGGCTGGGAAGGGAAGGGTAGGTGAGGGTGCAGGTCAGTGGCTGGGAAGGGAAGGGTAGGTGAGAGTGCAGGTCAGTGGCTGGGAAGGGAAGGGTAGGTGAGGGTGCAGGTCAGTGGCTGGGAAGGGAAGGGTAGGTGAGAGTGCAGGTCAGTGGCTGGGAAAGAGGGGGTAGGTGAGGGTGCAGGTCAGTGGCTGGGAAGGAGGGGGTAGGTGAGGGTGCAGGTCAGTGGCTGGGAAGGGAAGGGTAGGTGAGAGTGCAGGTCAGTGGCTGGGAAGGGAAGGGTAGGTGAGAGTGCAGGTGAGTGGCTGGGAAGGGAAGGGTAGGTGAGGGTGCAGGTCAGTGGCTGGGAAGGGAAGGGTAGGTGAGGGTGCAGGTCAGTGGCTGGGAAGGGAAGGGTAGGTGAGAGTGCAGGTCAGTGGCTGGGAAGGGAAGGGTAGGTGAGGGTGCAGGTCAATGGCTGGGAAGGAGGGGGTAGGTGAGGGTGCAGGTCAGTGGCTGGGAAGGGAAGGGTAGGTGAGGGTGCAGGTCAGTGGCTGGGAAGGGTAGGTGAGGGTGCAGGTCAGTGGCTGGGAAGGGAAGGGTAGGTGAGAGTGCAGGTCAGTGGCTGGAAAGGAGGGGGTAGGTGAGGGTGCAGGTCAGTGGCTGGGAAGGGAAGGGTAGGTGAGGGTGCAGGTCAGTGGCTGGGAAGGGAAGGGTAGGTGAGGGTGCAGGTCAATGGCTGGGAAGGGAAGGGTAGGTGAGGGCGCAGGTCAGTGGCTGGGAAGGGAAGGGTAGGTGAGTGTGCAGGTCAATGGCTGGGAAGGGAAGGGTAGGTGAGGGTGCAGGGCAGTGGCTGGGAAGGGAAGGGTAGGTGAGGGTGCAGGTCAGTGGCTGGGAAGGGAAGGGTAGGTGAGAGTGCAGGTCAGTGGCTGGGAAGGGAAGGGTAGGTGAGGGTGCAGGTCAATGGCTGGGAAGGAGGGGGTAGGTGAGGGTGCAGGTCAGTGGCTGGGAAGGGAAGGGTAGGTGAGGGTGCAGGTCAGTGGCTGGGAAGGGTAGGTGAGGGTGCAGGTCAGTGGCTGGGAAGGGAAGGGTAGGTGAGAGTGCAGGTCAGTGGCTGGAAAGGAGGGGGTAGGTGAGGGTGCAGGTCAGTGGCTGGGAAGGGAAGGGTAGGTGAGGGTGCAGGTCAGTGGCTGGGAAGGGAAGGGTAGGTGAGGGTGCAGGTCAATGGCTGGGAAGGGAAGGGTAGGTGAGGGCGCAGGTCAGTGGCTGGGAAGGGAAGGGTAGGTGAGTGTGCAGGTCAATGGCTGGGAAGGGAAGGGTAGGTGAGGGTGCAGGGCAGTGGCTGGGAAGGGAAGGGTAGGTGAGTGTGCAGGTCAGTGGCTGGGAAGGGAAGGGTAGGTGAGTGTGCAGGTCAATGGCTGGGAAGGGAAGGGTAGGTGAGGGTGCAGGGCAGTGGCTGGGAAGGGAAGGGTAGGTGAGGGCGCAGGTCAGTGGCTGGGAAGGGAAGGGTAGGTGAGGGGGCAGGTCAGTAGCTGACTGACCTCAGCCGGGGTTGCAGCTGTGGCCTGCACATCTGCCATGGGATCACTTAGGGATTCCTTTGGAACACACAGTCTCAAAGACAGGCCTAGGTCCTGATTAGGGATGCCCCTGGGATGGGGAAATAGGCCTTCCTGGGAGGCCGACTTTTCTTTTTGGAGCAAAAGTGGAGAAAAGGTTCAAAAGACTCTTGGTCTTAGTTATGCCTCCTTACTTTGGCCTTGAGGGAAATGAGTAGGCAGATGAGACTTATGAGACGTTAGATTAACTTTATAGGTGAAGCACTTGGGGAGGGGGCTTTAGCATTAAATAAAAGAACAATTACTTTGTTTGTATGTGTTAATAGGACCAAAAGTGGGCTACAAAAGAGGTTGAGGGGTTTAAAGTTAAATTGATTGCGCACCCAATAAAAATAACAAAAGGGTACTCACCTTTTGTCCCGTGCAGCTGATTGGTCCAATTCTGGCGATCAGCAACTGTCATCCCAGGCCCTGTGTCTGGTTCACCCCCTTTGCCAACAGCAGTGTGGCCATGCTCTCTCTATACACTACAATGAAGGGCTGCGTCACCTCCATTGCAACAAATGGGCAAAGTTCTGCTCCAGGCCCAAGAGTATGCAGGCTACATGGAATGCGGCATGGGCCTGAATAGAAGGATCAGGTGAGCTGCTGATTAGGGATGAGCGAATCGATCCGGACGAACCCGGATTCGATCCGAATTTCAGGAAAAATTCGATTCGGATCGAATCCGAATTTCCCCGCGATTCGATCACTCGAAGTTTTCCTTTAACATCCATTCATTTACATTTACAGGCATTCTAAGATGGCGGACGGGACATGTCTGGACATGTATCCCGCGCCAGTGCAAGCTGGGGCAGTCACATGCAGCCTATCAGCAGCCAGCAAGCCCGGTGACGTCACACAGCGGTATTTAACGGCGGCCATCTTGCTTTTCCTCATTTCTCTATTGCATTCGTGAGAGACAGAACGCTGTGTAGCTGAGGGAGAGACAGGGACAGGCTGGAGACAGGCAGGGACAGACAGGGACAGGCTGGAGACAGGCAGGAGACAGACAGGAGACAGACAGAAAGTCAGCGAAAAACAGGGAAAGGAAGGGAAAATCGGAGGCTGTCAGTTTTTTTTTTTTTTCATCCAGCCTGACAGGCTTTGTTAGCGTTTTCAGGCTGCTTATACTAACTGTGCATATATACTGAACTGATCTTAAGTCTGCTGTGAGGCATCCCATTCTGTGACTACACCAGCCTCTGTTTAAGACCATATAAGCATTTGCTCTTATCATATTTGAAATTAGGCCTGATAAAGACACTTTTGCTGGGCAAAGCACTACTGGACCCTGCCAGGTGCACTCCTATTTGGGGCATCCCATTCTGTGACTACAGCAGCCTCTGTTTAAGACCATATAAGCATTTGCTCTTATCATATTTGAAATTAGGCCTGATAAAGACACTTTTGCTGGGCAAAGCACTACTGGACCCTGCCAGGTGCACTCCTATTTGGGGCATCCCATTCTGTGACTACAGCAGCCTCTGTTTAAGACCATATAAGCATTTGCTCTTATCATATTTGAAATTAGGCCTGATAAAGACACTTTTGCTGGGCAAAGCACTACTGGACCCTGCCAGGTGCACTCCTATTTGGGGCATCCCATTCTGTGACTAAAGCAGCCTCTGTTTAAGACCATATAAGCATTTGCTCTTATCATATTTGAAATTAGGCCTGATAAAGACACTTTTGCTGGGCAAAGCACTACTGGACCCTGCCAGGTGCACTCCTATTTGGGGCATCCCATTCTGTGACTAAAGCAGCCTCTGTTTAAGACCATATAAGCATTTGCTCTTATCATATTTGAAATTAGGCCTGATAAAGACACTTTTGCTGGGCAAAGCACTACTGGACCCTGCCAGGTGCACTCCTATTTGGGGCATCCCATTCTGTGACTACAGCAGCCTCTGTTTAAGACCATATAAGCATTTGCTCTTATCATATTTGAAATTAGGCCTGATAAAGACACTTTTGCTGGGCAAAGCACTACTGGACCCTGCCAGGTGCACTCCTATTTGGGGCATCCCATTCTGTGACTACAGCAGCCTCTGTTTAAGACCATATAAGCATTTGCTCTTATCATATTTGAAATTAGGCCTGATAAAGACACTTTTGCTGGGCAAAGCACTACTGGACCCTGCCAGGTGCACTCCTATTTGGGGCATCCCATTCTGTGACTACAGCAGCCTCTGTTTAAGACCATATAAGCATTTGCTCTTATCATATTTGAAATTAGGCCTGATAAAGACACTTTTGCTGGGCAAAGCACTACTGGACCCTGCCAGGTGCACTCCTATTTGGGGCATCCCATTCTGTGACTAAAGCAGCCTCTGTTTAAGACCATATAAGCATTTGCTCTTATCATATTTGAAATTAGGCCTGATAAAGACACTTTTGCTGGGCATAGCACTACTGGACCCTGCCAGGTGCACTCCTATTTGGGGCATCCCATTCTGTGACTAAAGCAGCCTCTGTTTAAGACCATATAAGCATTTGCTCTTATCATATTTGAAATTAGGCCTGATAAAGACACTTTTGCTGGGCAAAGCACTACTGGACCCTGCCAGGTGCACTCCTATTTGGGGCATCCCATTCTGTGACTACAACAGCCTCTGTTTAAGACCATATAAGCATTTGCTCTTATCATATTTGAAATTAGGCCTGATAAAGACACTTTTGATGGGCAAAGCACTACTGGACCCTGCCAGGTGCACTCCTATTTGGGGCATCCCATTCTGTGACTAAAGCAGCCTCTGTTTAAGACCATATAAGCATTTGCTCTTATCATATTTGAAATTAGGCCTGATAAAGACACTTTTGCTGGGCATAGCACTACTGGACCCTGCCAGGTGCACTCCTATTTGGGGCATCCCATTCTGTGACTAAAGCAGCCTCTGTTTAAGACCATATAAGCATTTGCTCTTATCATATTTGAAATTAGGCCTGATAAAGACACTTTTGCTGGGCAAAGCACTACTGGACCCTGCCAGGTGCACTCCTATTTGGGGCATCCCATTCTGTGACTAAAGCAGCCTCTGTTTAAGACCATATAAGCATTTGCTCTTATCATATTTGAAATTAGGCCTGATAAAGACACTTTTGCTGGGCATAGCACTACTGGACCCTGCCAGGTGCACTCCTATTTGGGGCATCCCATTCTGTGATTACAGCAGCCTCTGTTTAAGACCATATAAGCATTTGCTCTTATCATATTTGAAATTAGGCCTGATAAAGACACTTTTGCTGGGCAAAGCACTACTGGACCCTGCCAGGTGCACTCCTATTTGGGGCATCCCATTCTGTGACTACAGCAGCCTCTGTTTAAGACCATATAAGCATTTGCTCTTATCATATTTGAAATTAGGCCTGATAAAGACACTTTTGCTGGGCAAAGCACTACTGGACCCTGCCAGGTGCACTCCTATTTGGGGCATCCCATTCTGTGACTACAGCAGCCTCTGTTTAAGACCATATAAGCATTTGATCTTATCATATTTGAAATTAGGCCTGATAAAGACACTTTTGCTGGGCAAAGCACTACTGGACCCTGCCAGGTGCACTCCTATTTGGGGCATCCCATTCTGTGACTACAGCAGCCTCTGTTTAAGACCATATAAGCATTTGCTCTTATCATATTTGAAATTAGGCCTGATAAAGACACTTTTGCTGGGCAAAGCACTACTGGACCCTGCCAGGTGCACTCCTATTTGGGGCATCCCATTCTGTGACTACAGCAGCCTCTGTTTAAGACCATATAAGCATTTGCTCTTATCATATTTGAAATTAGGCCTGATAAAGACACTTTTGCTGGGCATAGCACTACTGGACCCTGCCAGGTGCACTCCTATTTGGGGCATCCCATTCTGTGACTACAGCAGCCTCTGTTTAAGACCATATAAGCATTTGCTCTTATCATATTTGAAATTAGGCCTGATAAAGACACTTTTGCTGGGCAAAGCACTACTGGACCCTGCCAGGTGCACTCCTATTTGGGGCATCCCATTCTGTGACTACAGCAGCCTCTGTTTAAGACCATATAAGCATTTGCTCTTATCATATTTGAAATTAGGCCTGATAAAGACACTTTTGCTGGGCAAAGCACTACTGGACCCTGCCATGTGCACTCCTATTTGGGGCATCCCATTCTGTGACTAAAGCAGCCTCTGTTTAAGACCATATAAGCATTTGCTCTTATCACATTTGAAATTAGGCCTGAGAAAGACACTTTTGCTGGGCAAAGCACTACTGGACCCTGCCAGGTGCACTCCTATTTGGGGCATCCCATTCTGTGACTAAAGCAGCCTCTGTTTAAGACCATATAAGCATTTGCTCTTATCATATTTGAAATTAGGCCTGATAAAGACACTTTTGCTGGGCATAGCACTACTGGACCCTGCCAGGTGCACTCCTATTTGGGGCATCCCATTCTGTGACTACAGCAGCCTCTGTTTAAGACCATATAAGCATTTGCTCTTATCATATTTGAAATTAGGCCTGATAAAGACACTTTTGCTGGGCAAAGCACTACTGGACCCTGCCAGGTGCACTCCTATTTGGGGCATCCCATTCTGTGACTACAGCAGCCTCTGTTTAAGACCATATAAGCATTTGCTCTTATCATATTTGAAATTAGGCCTGATAAAGACACTTTTGCTGGGCAAAGCACTACTGGACCCTGCCAGGTGCACTCCTATTTGGGGCATCCCATTCTGTGACTACAGCAGCCTCTGTTTAAGACCATATAAGCATTTGCTCTTATCATATTTGAAATTAGGCCTGATAAAGACACTTTTGCTGGGCAAAGCACTTCTGGACCCTGCCAGGTGCACTCCTATTTGGGGCATCCCATTCTGTGACTAAAGCAGCCTCTGTTTAAGACCATATAAGCATTTGCTCTTATCATATTTGAAATTAGGCCTGATAAAGACACTTTTGCTGGGCATAGCACTACTGGACCCTGCCAGGTGCACTCCTATTTGGGGCATCCCATTCTGTGACTACAGCAGCCTCTGTTTAAGACCATATAAGCATTTGCTCTTATCATATTTGAAATTAGGCCTGATAAAGACACTTTTGCTGGGCATAGCACTACTGGACCCTGCCAGGTGCACTCCTATTTGGGGCATCCCATTCTGTGACTACAGCAGCCTCTGTTTAAGACCATATAAGCATTTGCTCTTATCATATTTGAAATTAGGCCTGATAAAGACACTTTTGCTGGGCAAAGCACTACTGGACCCTGCCAGGTGCACTCCTATTTGGGGCATCCCATTCTGTGGCTACAGCAGCCTCTGTTTAAGACCATATAAGCATTTGCTCTTATCATATTTGAAATTAGGCCTGATAAAGACACTTTTGCTGGGCAAAGCACTACTGGACCCTGCCAGGTGCACTCCTATTTGGGGCATCCCATTCTGTGACTACAGCAGCCTCTGTTTAAGACCATATAAGCATTTGCTCTTATCATATTTGAAATTAGGCCTGATAAAGACACTTTTGCTGGGCAAAGCACTACTGGACCCTGCCAGGTGCACTCCTATTTGGGGCATCCCATTCTGTGACTAAAGCAGCCTCTGTTTAAGACCATATAAGCATTTGCTCTTATCATATTTGAAATTAGGCCTGATAAAGACACTTTTGCTGGGCATAGCACTACTGGACCCTGCCAGGTGCACTCCTATTTGGGGCATCCCATTCTGTGACTACAGCAGCCTCTGTTTAAGACCAAATAAGCATTTGCTCTTATCATATTTGAAATTAGGCCTGATAAAGACACTTTTGCTGGGCATAGCACTACTGGACCCTGCCAGGTGCACTCCTATTTGGGGCATCCCATTCTGTGACTACAGCAGCCTCTGTTTAAGACCATATAAGCATTTGCTCTTATCATATTTGAAATTAGGCCTGATAAAGACACTTTTGCTGGGCATAGCACTACTGGACCCTGCCAGGTGCACTCCTATTTGGGGCATCCCATTCTGTGACTACAGCAGCCTCTGTTTAAGACCATATAAGCATTTGCTCTTATCATATTTGAAATTAGGCCTGATAAAGACACTTTTGCTGGGCATAGCACTACTGGACCCTGCCAGGTGCACTCCTATTTGGGGCATCCCATTCTGTGACTACAGCAGCCTCTGTTTAAGACCATATAAGCATTTGCTCTTATCATATTTGAAATTAGGCCTGATAAAGACACTTTTGCTGGGCATAGCACTACTGGACCCTGCCAGGTGCACTCCTATTTGGGGCATCCCATTCTGTGACTACAGCAGCCTCTGTTTAAGACCATATAAGCATTTGCTCTTATCATATTTGAAATTAGGCCTGATAAAGACACTTTTGCTGGGCAAAGCACTACTGGACCCTGCCAGGTGCACTCCTATTTGGGGCATCCCATTCTGTGACTACAGCAGCCTCTGTTTAAGACCATATAAGCATTTGCTCTTATCATATTTGAAATTAGGCCTGATAAAGACACTTTTGCTGGGCAAAGCACTACTGGACCCTGCCAGGTGCACTCCTATTTGGGGCATCCCATTCTGTGACTACAGCAGCCTCTGTTTAAGACCATATAAGCATTTGCTCTTATCATATTTGAAATTAGGCCTGATAAAGACACTTTTGCTGGGCAAAGCACTTCTGGACCCTGCCAGGTGCACTCCTATTTGGGGCATCCCATTCTGTGACTAAAGCAGCCTCTGTTTAAGACCATATAAGCATTTGCTCTTATCATATTTGAAATTAGGCCTGATAAAGACACTTTTGCTGGGCATAGCACTACTGGACCCTGCCAGGTGCACTCCTATTTGGGGCATCCCATTCTGTGACTACAGCAGCCTCTGTTTAAGACCATATAAGCATTTGCTCTTATCATATTTGAAATTAGGCCTGATAAAGACACTTTTGCTGGGCATAGCACTACTGGACCCTGCCAGGTGCACTCCTATTTGGGGCATCCCATTCTGTGACTACAGCAGCCTCTGTTTAAGACCATATAAGCATTTGCTCTTATCATATTTGAAATTAGGCCTGATAAAGACACTTTTGCTGGGCAAAGCACTACTGGACCCTGCCAGGTGCACTCCTATTTGGGGCATCTCATTCTGTGGCTACAGCAGCCTCTGTTTAAGACCATATAAGCATTTGCTCTTATCATATTTGAAATTAGGCCTGATAAAGACACTTTTGCTGGGCAAAGCACTACTGGACCCTGCCAGGTGCACTCCTATTTGGGGCATCCCATTCTGTGACTACAGCAGCCTCTGTTTAAGACCATATAAGCATTTGCTCTTATCATATTTGAAATTAGGCCTGATAAAGACACTTTTGCTGGGCAAAGCACTACTGGACCCTGCCAGGTGCACTCCTATTTGGGGCATCCCATTCTGTGACTAAAGCAGCCTCTGTTTAAGACCATATAAGCATTTGCTCTTATCATATTTGAAATTAGGCCTGATAAAGACACTTTTGCTGGGCATAGCACTACTGGACCCTGCCAGGTGCACTCCTATTTGGGGCATCCCATTCTGTGACTACAGCAGCCTCTGTTTAAGACCATATAAGCATTTGCTCTTATCATATTTGAAATTAGGCCTGATAAAGACACTTTTGCTGGGCATAGCACTACTGGACCCTGCCAGGTGCACTCCTATTTGGGGCATCCCATTCTGTGACTACAGCAGCCTCTGTTTAAGACCATATAAGCATTTGCTCTTATCATATTTGAAATTAGGCCTGATAAAGACACTTTTGCTGGGCATAGCACTACTGGACCCTGCCAGGTGCACTCCTATTTGGGGCATCCCATTCTGTGACTACAGCAGCCTCTGTTTAAGACCATATAAGCATTTGCTCTTATCATATTTGAAATTAGGCCTGATAAAGACACTTTTGCTGGGCATAGCACTACTGGACCCTGCCAGGTGCACTCCTATTTGGGGCATCCCATTCTGTGACTACAGCAGCCTCTGTTTAAGACCATATAAGCATTTGCTCTTATCATATTTGAAATTAGGCCTGATAAAGACACTTTTGCTGGGCATAGCACTACTGGACCCTGCCAGGTGCACTCCTATTTGGGGCATCCCATTCTGTGACTAAAGCAGCCTCTGTTTAAGACCATATAAGCATTTGCTCTTATCATATTTGAAATTAGGCCTGATAAAGACACTTTTGCTGGGCAAAGCACTACTGGACCCTGCCAGGTGCACTCCTATTTGGGGGGGCATCCCATTCTGTGACTACAGCAGCCTCTGTTTAAGACCATATAAGCATTTGCTCTTATCATATTTGAAATTAGGCCTGATAAAGACACTTTTGCTGGGCAAAGCACTACTGGACCCTGCCAGGTGCACTCCTATTTGGGGGGGCATCCCATTCTGTGACTACAGCAGCCTCTGTTTAAGACCGTATAAGCATTTGCTCTTATCATATTTGAAATTAGCCTGATAAAGACACTTTTGCTGGGCATAGCACTACTTGTCCCTGCCAGGGCATCCCATTCTGTGACTAAAGCAGCCTCTGTTTAAGACCATATAAGCATTTGCTCTTATCATATTTGAAATTAGCCTGATAAAGACACTTTTGCTGGGCATAGTACTACTGGATCTTTTTTGGGGGCATCCCATTCTGTGACTAAAGCAGCCTCTGTTTAAGACCATATAAGCATTTGCTCTTATTATATTTATATTATAAGACACTTTTGCTGGGCATAGGCTTACTGCTGCCTGCCAGGTGCACTTCTGTTGAGGCATCCCATTCTGTAACATAGCATACCCCTCTTTATTTACACTAAGCAGCTCTCTTATTTACACTAAGCAGGCCTGTTGGAGGCTGAGTGTTACTGCTCACTTTTGGTGTGCATTATATTCTGTTTCATATAGACCCACCGCTGCCCGGGGGATCTTAAAATATCACCTACTCCCACGCCAGTTAGACTATGTCGGGCAGACAAGTGCCTGGAAGTGAAAAGAGGAGTGGCAGAGGCCAAGATTCCGCAGGCAGAGCTCGCATCAGACTGGGGGCCAGTAGCAGCAGGAGTCACGCTGAGAGACCTAATCTGCCAGTATCTGCTAGCGGTCGGGTCTCCACCAGTAACGCATCTGCCGTGGTAGATTGGTTGACGCGCTCATCAACAACATCATCACAACTTACGTCTGAGACCCCCAGTCTAGGGTCGGTAGGTTCCTCTGACACAACCCTGAGTTGGCATGCCCCGAGAGCAGTCCCTGTCCTCCCATTGCCTCTGTCCTACGCCGTTCCCTCCCCCAGCGACGTATCCTATGCTTTGGGTTCAGCTCCACTCTTTAGTGAGGAGGACCATCAGATAGAGGACAGTCAGCAGCTACTGCCCAGCCAAGAAATGGAGGTGGCTTCTCTAGCTAGGCAGACAGATAGTGATGTGGACAGTGTCGTGGGTGCTGCGAGCGTTCCAGCTCCTGCGCCAGACACTGTTGACGAATCCACGAACATCAGTGACGTACAGCCACAACTCGGTGATGATGATGATGACGATGAAGCCGATCGCACTTGGGAGCCGGGTGATGAAGGGGCTTCATCGTCATCATCAGGAGAAGAGGGGCGCAGGTTGCCCCGGAGTCAGCAGCTGAGGCAGCAAGGTGGTAGCAGTCAGCATGGGGGCACAATTCCAAAGGCTGGAGCCGGCCGGGGCCGGGGCCGGGGTAGAGCACCTGCTGTGCGGCAGTCTACCTTATCGGGAGGTAGTGGAGCAGGGGTTCCTGGAGTTGGCAACAGCAGCAGTGAATCAGTGAGGCCAGGGGGTGGGAAAAGTAGCTACTCGGCAGTGTGGCAGTTTTTCCTGAGGCATCCGCAGGAGGGTAACATGGCCACATGCAAGATATGTAGGCAAAAGGTGAAGCGTGGCCAGGGTCCAAATGTTGGCACCACGGCCCTGCGTCAACATATGATGCGTCACCATAAAACGACCTGGGAGAACCGAGGCTCCCAAGGGGTGGTCCAGTCTGCTTCCTCACCAAGTGAGCTCCCAATTTCTGCCAGCCAAGGCTCCAGCACCTCAGCCGAAGGCAGCTGTGCGTCATACCCATCCTCTGTCGCTCCTGCTCCTCCTCCTCCTCCTCCAAGTCATGCATCCCGCCAGCAATCCATCAGCGAAGCCATGTCCAAGAGACAGCAGTATGCGCCCACTCATCCTACGGCGCAGAAGCTGAATGTGCTCCTGTCCAAGTTGCTGGTGCTGCAGTCGCTCCCTTTTCAGGTGGTGGAATCTGCACCTTTCAGAGAACTGATGGCTTGTGCCGAGCCGAGGTGGAGAGTCCCAAGCCGTCATTTCTTTGCCAAGAAGGCAGTACAAGCGCTGCACACTTTTGTTGAACAGAAGGTGGGCCAGTCCTTGAGCCTGTCGGTGTGTAGCAAAATACATGGCAGCGCCGACATCTGGAGCTGTAACTACGGTCAGGGGCAGTACATGTCGTTTACGGCCCACTGGGTGAATGTGGTCCCTTTGCAGCAGCAACTTGGACAGGTCACGCCGCTTCGGCCTCCGCGCTCTCTGCCCATTGGGCCTGTGACACCGTGCGACTCGGCCTCCTCATCCTCCGCCATCTCCTCACCCTCCACTGTTGGCTCAAGTCTCAGTGCCCCTCCAGTCTACCATGTGTGCAGGGCACGGAGGTGTCACGCAGTGCTTCACATGGTTTGTCTTGGCGAACGGAGTCACACAGGGGAGGAACTGCTTAAATGTATTCATCAGGAAATCCAAACATGGCTTACTCCGAGAAAACTTAAAATGGGAATCATGGTTACCGACAATGGGAAGAACATTTTGTCTGCGCTGCGCCAAGGAAGCCTGACCCATGCCCCCTGCATGGCTCACGTCTTCAATCTGGTTGTCAAGCGGTTTCTGAAGTGTTCCCCCCATCTGCAGGACATCCTAACAACTTCACGGAAACTTTGCATGCACTTCAGCCACTCCTACACCGCCAAACACACCCTTCTTGAGCTACAGCGTCAGAATGGTATCCCCCAACATAGTCTGATTTGCGATGTTTCCACCCGTTGGAATTCCACCCTTCACATGTTGGACCGATTATATGAACAGAGAAAAGCCATCACGGATTTCCTGATGATCCAAGCAGATAGGGGGACTCCCCTGTGTAACTTCAATGTCAACCAGTGGCAGCTCATACGTGACACCTGCCGTTTGCTCAGGCCCTTTGAGGAAGCCACTTTATTTGTCAGTCGGCAGGATTACGGGATGAACGACGTGATTCCACTGCTTCATGTACTACAGCACATGTTGGAAACCATGGCTGGTCAGGGCACTGGAGACATGGCGTTTACATCTTACGGCCACATGAACCCCGTTGGAGCTGAACTGGAGGAGGAGGAGGAGGAAGAGGAGGAGGAGGAGTTGCCCAGCGAAACACAGTTTAGGCTTGGCGAAATGGCTGGTTTATCTAGTCAGCGGACAGGAGAGGAGGAGCAGGAGCAGCCAGAGGAGCTAGAGGTTTTTGAGGAAGGAGAGACAGAGGACCCGGGCACACCGTGGCAGTATGCAGTGGAGATGGAGACAGGTAGTCCATCCGAGTCACTTGCGCAAATGGCACGAAGCATGCTCACATGCTTGCGTAGTGACCCCAGAATTGTTTCCATCTGTCGGCGGGATGACTTCTGGCTGTCCACCTTATTGGACCCTCGCTTCCGGCACAAAATGGGGGCATTTTTTAAACCCACCGAGAGGGAGGACAAACTCAACTACTACAAAGACATTCTACGTAGGCAGTTGGCCGATGCCTATCTGCGCCATGGTCCATACTCTCGCAGGTCTGACTCGAGGGGACCTCTGCGCTCACCTTCCACTGCCATGGCCGCTGGGGGGGTTGGCAGCAGCAGCAGCAGAAGCTCCATCAGCAGCAGCAGCCTCAGTCTTCAGTCGCTAATGAGTAGCTTTCTACACCCGCATAGTGAGGCTACTCATGAGCAGCAGGAAGACCTGGAGCAGGACCTGAACCAGCAGGTCATGTCATACTTTGACATGACCATGCCAACACACCTTGAGGATCCGCTGGACTTCTGGGCAGCCAAACTTGATTTGTGGCCGCAACTAGCAGAGTTTGCCCTGGAAAAGCTGTCCTGCCCGGCAAGTAGCGTGCCATCTGAGCGGGTGTTTAGTGCGGCGGGGGCCATAGTTACGGCGAGGAGAACTCGTCTGTCAACTAAAAATGTGGAGAGACTCACCTTTGTCAAAATGAATCAGGGATGGATCAGCCAGGATTTCCACCCACCAATGCCTGATGCATGCGACTAGATTCAGCATGGTGCCACGTTTTACACTTTCCAAATGGTGCAAAACATATTTATGTCTTTAGGCCATTTTTTGGGCTCCTGCTGCTGCTACTGTCAACTCCTGCCAACTCCAGGGTGTGATTCATCCAATTTTTGGGCTCCTGAGGCCAACTCCAGTGTATATTTGGGCTCCTGCTGCTGCTGCTGCCAACTTCTGCCAACTCCAGGGTGTGATTCATCCAATTTTTGGGCTCCTGAAGCCAACTCCAGTGTATATTTGGGCTCCTGCTGCTGCTGCTGCCAACTTCTGCCAACTCCAGGGTGTGATTCATCCAATTTTTGGGCTCCTGAAGCCAACTCCAGTGTATATTTGGGCTCCGGCTGCTGCTACTGTCAACTCCTGCCAACTCCAGGGTGTGATTCATCCAAATTTTGGGCTCCTGAGGCCAACTCCAGTGTATATTTGGGCTCCTGCTGCTGCTACTGTCAACTCCTGCCAACTCCAGGGTGTGATTCATCCAATTTTTGGGCTCCTGAGGCCAACTCCAGTGTATATTTGGGCTCCTGCTGCTGCTGCTGCCAACTTCTGCCAACTCCAGGGTGTGATTCATCCAATTTTTGGGCTCCTGAAGCCAACTCCAGTGTATATTTGGGCTCCTGCTGCTGCTGCTGCTGCCAACTTCTGCCAACTCCAGGGTGTGATTCATCCAATTTTTGGGCTCCTGAAGCCAACTCCAGTGTATATTTGGGCTCCTGCTGCTGCTACTGTCAACTCCTGCCAACTCCAGGGTGTGATTCATCCAATTTTTGGGCTCCTGAAGCCAACTCCAGTGTATATTTGGGCTCCTGCTGCTGCTGCTGCCAACTTCTGCCAACTCCAGGGTGTGATTCATCCAATTTCTGGGCTCCTGAAGCCAACTCCAGTGTATATTTGGGCTCCTGCTGCTGCTACTGTCAACTCCTGCCAACTCCAGGGTGTGATTCATCCAATTTTTGGGCTCCTGAGGCCAACTCCAGTGTATATTTGGGCTCCTGCTGCTGCTGCTGCCAACTTCTGCCAACTCCAGGGTGTGATTCATCCAATTTTTGGGCTCCTGAAGCCAACTCCAGTGTATATTTGGGCTCCTGCTGCTGCTACTGTCAACTCCTGCCAACTCCAGGGTGTGATTCATCCAATTTTTGGGCTCCTGAAGCCAACTCCAGTGTATATTTGGGCTCCTGCTGCTGCTGCTGCTGCCAACATCTGCCAACTCCAGGGTGTGATTCATCCAATTTTTGGGCTCCTGAGGCCAACTCCAGTGTATATTTGGGCTCCTGCTGCTGCTACTGTCAACTCCTGCCAACTCCAGGGTGTGATTCATCCAATTTTTGGGCTCCTGAGGCCAACTCCAGTGTATATTTGGGCTCCTGCTGCTGCTGCTGCTGCCAACTTCTGCCAACTCCAGGGTGTGATTCATCCAATTTTTGGGCTCCTGAAGCCAACTCCAGTGTATATTTGGGCTCCTGCTGCTGCTACTGTCAACTCCTGCCAACTCCAGGGTGTGATTCATCCAATTTTTGGGCTCCTGAGGCCAACTCCAGTGTATATTTGGGCTCCTGCTGCTGCTGCTGCCAACTTCTGCCAACTCCAGGGTGTGATTCATCCAATTTTTGGGCTCCTGAGGCCAACTCCAGTGTATATTTGGGCTCCTGCTGCTGCTACTGTCAACTCCTGCCAACTCCAGGGTGTGATTCATCCAATTTTTGGGCTCCTGAAGCCAACTCCAGTGTATATTTGGGCTCCTGCTGCTGCTGCTGCCAACTTCTGCCAACTCCAGGGTGTGATTCATCCAATTTTTGGGCTCCTGAAGCCAACTCCAGTGTATATTTGGGCTCCTGCTGCTGCTACTGTCAACTCCTGCCAACTCCAGGGTGTGATTCATCCAATTTTTGGGCTCCTGAAGCCAACTCCAGTGTATATTTGGGCTCCTGCTGCTGCTGCTGCTGCCAACTTCTGCCAACTCCAGGGTGTGATTCATCCAATTTTTGGGCTCCTGAAGCCAACTCCAGTGTATATTTGGGCTCCTGCTGCTGCTACTGTCAACTCCTGCCAACTCCAGGGTGTGATTCATCCAATTTTTGGGCTCCTGAAGCCAACTCCAGTGTATATTTGGGTTCCTGCTGCTGCTGCTGCCAACTTCTGCCAACTCCAGGGTGTGATTCATCCAATTTTTGGGCTCCTGAAGCCAACTCCAGTGTATATTTGGGCTCCTGCTGCTGCTACTGTCAACTCCTGCCAACTCCAGGGTGTGATTCATCCAATTTTTGGGCTCCTGAAGCCAACTCCAGTGTATATTTGGGCTCCTGCTGCTGCTGCTGCTGCCAACTTCTGCCAACTCCAGGGTGTGATTCATCCAATTTTTGGGCTCCTGAGGCCAACTCCAGTGTATATTTGGGCTCCTGCTGCTGCTGCTGCCAACTTCTGCCAACTCCAGGGTGTGATTCATCCAATTTTTGGGCTCCTGAAGCCAACTCCAGTGTATATTTGGGCTCCTGCTGCTGCTGCTGCCAACTTCTGCCAACTCCAGGGTGTGATTCATCCAATTTTTGGGCTCCTGAAGCCAACTCCAGTGTATATTTGGGCTCCTGCTGCTGCTACTGTCAACTCCTGCCAACTCCAGGGTGTGATTCATCCAATTTTTGGGCTCCTGAGGCCAACTCCAGTGTATATTTGGGCTCCTGCTGCTGCTGCTGCCAACTTCTGCCAACTCCAGGGTGTGATTCATCCAATTTTTGGGCTCCTGAAGCCAACTCCAGTGTATATTTGGGCTCCTGCTGCTGCTACTGTCAACTCCTGCCAACTCCAGGGTGTGATTCATCCAATTTTTGGGCTCCTGAAGCCAACTCCAGTGTATATTTGGGCTCCTGCTGCTGCTGCTGCCAACTTCTGCCAACTCCAGGGTGTGATTCATCCAATTTTTGGGCTCCTGAAGCCAACTCCAGTGTATATTTGGGCTCCTGCTGCTGCTACTGTCAACTCCTGCCAACTCCAGGGTGTGATTCATCCAATTTTTGGGCTCCTGAAGCCAACTCCAGTGTATATTTGGGCTCCTGCCGCTGCTACTGTCAACTCCTGCCAACTCCAGGTTGTGATTCATCCAATTTTTGGGCTCCTGAAGCCAACTCCAGTGTATATTTGGGCTCCTGCTGCTGCTGCTGCCAACTTCTGCCAACTCCAGGGTGTGATTCATCCAATTTTTGGGCTCCTGAAGCCAACTCCAGTGTATATTTGGGCTCCTGCTGCTGCTACTGTCAACTCCTGCCAACTCCAGGGTGTGATTCATCCAATTTTTGGGCTCCTGAAGCCAACTCCAGTATATATTTGGGCTCCTGCTGCTGCTGCTGCCAACTTCTGCCAACTCCAGGGTGTGATTCATCCAATTTTTGGGCTCCTGAAGCCAACTCCAGTGTATATTTGGGCTCCTGCTGCTGCTGCTGCCAACTTCTGCCAACTCCAGGGTGTGATTCATCCAATTTTTGGGCTCCTGAGGCCAACTCCAGTGTATATTTGGGCTCCTTCTGCCCCTCATAGTGATGCCACTTCAACTCTCTGCAATTGTGCCGCTCTGCGATTCTATTAGCGATGCCTCTGATCTGCATGTGATATTTCTTCAAAGTATTATTTAACTAACCCAGCACGCATCCTGTGCGTGTTACAGCAAGGCTGAATGGTTTACAACCCTATTGAGGCTCTAGGAGGCTCAGAAATAGCCGTTTTTAATAGCGATTCGTCGCAAATTTATTCGGGTCAAAACGATTTTTGTCGGAAAATTCGGCGAATCAGTCGAATCGAATTTTTCAAAAGTTCGCTCATCTCTACCGCTGATCACTGGATTCAGACTGATCAGCTGCACATGACAAAAGGTAAGTACACTTTTGCTTTTTTATTGAGTGGTCAATTACTTTAAACCATGAAAGACTTAATGTGATCCAACACTTATTTTATAGATTTTCCCTGGTGAGATAGATGGGCATACATACTGTAGAGGCAGTGCAGACATGTGTCCGCAGGCTGGGTTTGCCACCTGAACAGTGTTATTTTTTTAAATTTACTGTCCACTGGCCTGGCTGTATCAGTATTTGTTATTTACTGGTTAAAAAATGAATACCGGCACTCCCAGACCAGTGGCCATTAAAAAAAAGAACACCGACCAGGTGGCAACCCTGCCCTGGGTGGAACAAGGGGGCCTGTGGACTCCTTGTGCATCAGATGGTGCCGTGGCATACCCCCCAAGTGTCCCGGGACAATCCTACTTTGGGACCATTGCCCTGTTTTCCAGCGTCACTGTATGGTGTCCCAGGCCACTAGGCAGTGTGTATGGCACTTTAAGATGACCTGCACCGCCAAGCTAGAAGGCACTGCTTTAAGGAGTCCCATGTGCGGCTTGTCTGTGTGTGTGGGGGGGCTTGGCTGTGTTTGAGGGGCTTGCCTGTGTGTGTGTCTTGGGGTCTTGCCTGTGTGTGTGTGTGTGTGTGTAGGGGGCTTGGTTTTGTGTGTGGGGGCTTGCTTGTGTGTGTGGTGGGTCTGTCTGTGTGTGTGGGGTGGCTTGCCTGTGTGTGGGGGGGGCTTGGTTGTGTGTGTGGGGATTTGCCTGTGTATGTGTGCAGGGGCCTGCCTGTGTGCGTGTGGGAGGCCATCCTGTGTGTGTGTGCAGGGACCTGCATATGTGTGTGTGTGGGGGGTCTGTCTGTGTGTGTGTGGGGGGCTTGGCTGTGTGTGTGTGCAGGGGAGCCTTGGATGTGTGTGTCTGAGGGGCTTGCATGTGGGTATGTGGGGGAAACTTGGAGTGTGTGTGTGTCATGAATGACTTGCCTTCAGCCCGTGCCCGTGGTGTCCCTAGGCAACTGGCTGGGGATCCTCCTGCCCAGCAGCCGCTTCTGCCTCGGATGCCATCCACAGCGGCGCATGTGTCTCCAAGCAAGCCCTCCTCCCTTGCCCACTGTCATTCAACTCGTGCTTGCACGCGTGTACAGTCAGCTCATGTCCTCCGGTGGTGCAATACACAGAATGGCCACTGGAGGCTGTTTAAAAGAGCGAAGCAGTATGCCTGTGGAGTTCAGCTGGGGCAATCAGCCCAGAGCTCTCTGAGTGCACCAATCAGACCACAGGGCCAAAATGCACAAATCAGCTCACAGATCCAAAGTGCACCAATCACAGCCACTACCTCCCTGTCCAATCCAGCTGGGTTTACCCCTATAAAGGGATTGCTACTGCAGTGTGTCAGTGCCTGTTATAGCGCCTAGTACCAAGCTTGTCTTGTGCATTGAAGCTCTATTGATTTCCAGTTGCCGACCACTGCCTGAACCGACTATTCTGATCTCCGTTGCCGACCTCTGCCTGAACCGACTACTCTGATCTCCGTTGCCGACCTCTGCCTGAACCGACCATTCTCGATCTGATCTCCGTTGCCGACCTCTGCCTTGTACCTTGACCCTGAGCTGTCTCTCTCCTCTGTACCGCTGCGAAC
The DNA here is from genome assembly GCA_027917425.1 of Gastrophryne carolinensis. NCBI lineage: Eukaryota > Metazoa > Chordata > Amphibia > Anura > Microhylidae > Gastrophryne > Gastrophryne carolinensis. The sequence continues at coordinate 653,539,880 of CM051234.1, read as the reverse complement.
TCTGACTCCCCGTGTTAACCTCTGGCTTGTCCCTGGACTTCCGCTACACTCGCTCTTAGCCATTGGTTCTTCAGACCTCTATACCTGTAAGCTCCCATCCTTTGAGCCATTGAAGTCCTGGGGGCAACCGATCCCGGTTAGGCGTATTCTGCGTCCCGACAAGCGGGGGCTCCTACAGGTGAAGCTGGCTGCGGAGATTGGGGGTTGAGGGCTTACCTAGAGGGCTGGAGTTACCAGAGCGTGACATTATAACAGGCCCAAATAATGGATGACCTGGTACAGCAGGTGCAAGCTATGGCCACAGCGATAAACCAACTCACTCAAAGAGTGGCCACTCAGGAACATTTTGATATGAAGGGACTTGTACAACAAGTGCATGGCATGGCTACCGCCATAAACCACCTGACCCAACGTGTGGCAAATCAAGAAAATCGCCAGCCGGCTGCACCACCTTTATCCTCACCTCCTGTCGAGCCGAAGGTTCCCCTTCCTGAGAAGTTTGATGGGGACCGTACAAGATTTTCCAACTTCAGGAACTCCTGTGAACTTTATTTCAGACTACGGCCCTACTCCTCGGGCACCGAATTGCAGAGGGTGGGCCTGGTTATCTCTCTGCTCCAGGGTGATCCACAGTCCTGGGCGTTTGGCTTAGCGCCCACAGATGAGGCCTTGCAAACTGACTCAGCCTTTTTCTCCACTATGGAGATCCTGTATTCGGACCCTGACAAGACCTCGACCGCCGATGCCAGGCTTCGAAGCCTGAAACAGGGGAAACGCTCAGCAGAGGAATATAGTGCCGAATTCCGCCGCTGGGCGATTGAATCCCATTGGAATGATCCTGCTGTCTGTAGACAGTATAGAATTGGTCTTTCAGAGGGTGTTAAGGATGTTCTTACAAAATTTCCTTACCCCAGAAGTCTGGATGAACTCATGCCTATGGCCATTAAAATTGACAGACGGCTACGGGAGAGACATATAGAGAAGAATCACTTTCTCTTCCGAGAATCTTCCCACCAGGAGTCATCCCCTGTGGGTGTTATCTCATCTTCGCTCCCTGAAGAGCCTATGCAACTCGGTGCTACTCACCTTTCCCCAGATGAAAAGAGTAGACGTCGCACCTTAGGCCTGTGCATGTACTGTGGGGCTTCTGGTCACCTGGTTAGGACCTGCCCCAATAAAAGACCTTTGGCGGGATTGCAACGTCCTGACAAGATAGAGAAAGTTTGTCAGGACGGTCAGGTAACTTCCCTTCATAGAAATAAAATGTTGTTACCTGCTACTGTGGGTTGGGAGTTGTCCAGGAAATCCATTCCCGCTTTTGTCGATAGCGGAGCAGTGGGCAACTTCTTGGATAAATCCATAGTGGCCGCCTTAGGCATTCCAGTTATTCCCCTTGGGAAGCCCCTTCAGATTTTGGCTGTTAATAATACTCCTGTTCGTGGAGGAACTGTAACCTCCAAAACCCCTTTTATCAGCCTAGTTGTGGGACCCTCCCATTCAGAGAATCTTGAATTTTTTGTATTTGACTGCCCTGAAACCCCGGTTGTCTTAGGGTTCCCTTGGTTGAAGGTGCACAACCCTACCCTTAATTGGAAAACTGGGGAATTGACAGGATGGGGCCCACACTGTGTAGAACACTGCTCTAGCATTACTGTTGGGGCAACCCAGGTCTCAGAGTGTGTTTGTCCGCCTGCCTCTCCATCCAGGAGGGTACCTCGTGTATCTTTGTTGAAGTTTGTCGGAACTATTCGGGGCGTTTGTCCTGTGGATTCTGGTGAGGGTCCAGAGGCCCCTCGTGAAGGGGGGGTAATGTCATGAATGACTTGCCTTCAGCCCGTGCCCGTGGTGTCCCTAGGCAACTGGCTGGGGATCCTCCTGCCCAGCAGCCGCTTCTGCCTCGGATGCCATCCCCAGCGGCGCATGTGTCTCCAAGCAAGCCCTCCTCCCTTGCCCACTGTCATTCAACTCGTGCTTGCACGCGTGTACAGTCAGCTCATGTCCTCCGGTGGTGCAATACACAGAATGGCCACTGGAGGCTGTTTAAAAGAGCGAAACCTAGGAGGTGCAGCTCTGAGCAGTATGCCTGTGGAGTTCAGCTGGGGCAATCAGCCCAGAGCTCTCTGAGTGCACCAATCAGACCACAGGGCCGAAATGCACAAATCAGCTCACAGATCCAAAGTGCACCAATCACAGCCACTGCCTCCCTGTCCAATCCAGCTGGGTTTACCCCTATAAAGGGATTGCCACTGCAGTGTGTCAGTGCCTGTTATAGCGCCTAGTACCAAGCTTGTCTTGTGCATTGAAGCTCTATTGATTTCCAGTTGCTGACCACTGCCTGAACCGACTATTCTGATCTCCGTTGCCGACCTCTGCCTGAACCGACTACTCTGATCTCCGTTGCCGACCTCTGCCTGAACCGACCATTCTCGATCTGATCTCCGTTGCCGACCTCTGCCTTGTACCTTGACCCCGAGCTGTCTCTCTCCTCTGTACCGCTGCGAACTCTGACTCCCCGTGTTAACCTCTGGCCTGTCCCTGGACTTCCGCTACACTCGCTCTTAGCCATTGGTTCTTCAGACCTCTATACCTGTAAGCTCTCATCCTTTGAGCCATTGAAGGCCCGGTGGGCAACCGATCCCGGGTAGGCGTATTCTGCGTCCCGACAAGCGGGGGCTCCTACAGGTGAAGCTGGCTGCGGAGATTGGGGGTTGAGAGCTTACCTAGAGGGCTGGAGTTACCAGAGCATGACAGTGTGTGTGTGTGTGTGTGTGTGGCTGGTATGTGGGGGGGACCTGGCTGTGTGCGTGTGGGGGCTTGGCTGTGTGTGTGCAGGGGTGGTTTGGCTATGTGTGTGCGGGGCTTGTCTGTGTGTGTGGGGCGGCTTGTCTGTGTTTGTGCAGGGGTGGTTTGGCTATGTGTGTGGGGGAGCTTGGCTGTGTGTGTGGGGCGACTTGGCTGTGTGTGTGGGGCGGCTTGGCTGTGTGTGTGGGGCGGCTTGGCTGTGTGTGTGGGGCGGCTTGGCTGTGTGTGTGTGGGGCGGCTTGGCTGTGTGTGTGTGGGGCGGCTTGGCTGTGTGTGTGTGGGGCGGCTTGGCTGTGTGTGTGTGGGGCGGCTTGGCTGTGTGTGTGTGGGGCGGCTTGGCTGTGTGTGTGTGGGGCGGCTTGGCTGTGTGTGTGTGGGGCGGCTTGGCTGTGTGTGTGTGGGGCGGCTTGGCTGTGTGTGTGTGGGGCGGCTTGGCTGTGTGTGTGTGTGTGGGGCGGCTTGGCTGTGTGTGTGTGTGTGGGGCGGCTTGGCTGTGTGTGTGTGTGGGGCGGCTTGGCTGTGTGTGTGTGTGGGGCGGCTTGGCTGTGTGTGTGTGTGGGGCGGCTTGGCTGTGTGTGTGTGTGTGGGGCGGCTTGGCTGTGTGTGTGTGTGTGGGGCGGCTTGGCTGTGTGTGTGTGTGTGGGGCGGCTTGGCTGTGTGTGTGTGTGGGGCGGCTTGGCTGTGTGTGTGTGTGGGGCGGCTTGGCTGTGTGTGTGTGTGGGGCGGCTTGGCTGTGTGTGTGTGTGGGGCGGCTTGGCTGTGTGTGTGTGTGGGGCGGCTTGGCTGTGTGTGTGTGTGGGGCGGCTTGGCTGTGTGTGTGTGTGGGGCGGCTTGGCTGTGTGTGTGTGTGGGGCGGCTTGGCTGTGTGTGTGTGTGGGGCGGCTTGGCTGTGTGTGTGTGTGGGGCGGCTTGGCTGTGTGTGTGTGCGGGGCGGCTTGGCTGTGTGTGTGTGCAGGGGGGCTTGCCTTTAGGTATGTGCGGGGGGCTTGCCTGCGTGTTTGGGGTGCTTGCCTGTGTTTGTGTGTGTGAGGGGACTTGGCTTTGTGTGGGGGGCTTGCCTATGTGCGTGGGGGGCTTGGCAGTGTGTGTGCGGGGGGGCTTGCCACCAAGCGCCAAGGTGGCTCTGTGGGGTGCAGTCCTAACTCTAACCTCTGAGAGCCCCATTTGGGACATACAATGCAACAGATAAAATGGGAGCAGGCTTACCTGAGGTTGCCCTAAACCTCAAGTGCAAGCCATGGGGTGGAAGGGTCGAAGACCTCGCAGTACAGCCGCAGCACAGTGAAGAAAAAAGGAGGAAGGTGCTATGTGCAATATACTAAAAAAGAAAAACAAAGGAGATATTGTGCAAAAAAGCAATTACCGTATATACTCGAGTATAAGCCGAGTTTTTCAGCACACTTTTTGGGCTGAAAAAAGCCGCCTCGGCTTATACTCGAGTCAGTGAAATGGAGGAGAAAAGTTAGGAGGAGCTAAGGTGCGCGCGCGGCCGCGCACCAACGCCTGCCCCCCCCCCTGCGCAGCCCTGGTCGCCGTCGGCAGTGAAGATGCTGGAGCAGTGCGGGGCATGTGGTCCTCTTGTGTCCCCCTCATCAGGTAGGTGTGTGTGTGCTGGTGTCTTCTGAATTAATAGTTCCCGGTGCCTGCGGGCGCAAAGAGACTTCCTGGCGTGCGGGGGGAGGGATGAAAAAACTTACAGCTGGCGTGCAGGAGTGAAGGCAGCCGACATCGCTGCTGTCAATCTGCGAGCAGGGGGCGGGGCAGTCGTCCACTAAGAGCACGTCTGCTCTTAGCATTACCCGGGTGGTGAGCAGCGTTCCCTGGAAGCTGCTTGGCTGCGCGTCTGCGCTTTTTGTCCCCAACCTTCACTCAGCAAAGAGGTTGGAATGCCCAGGGACGCAACGAATGGGAGACAGGAAAGGGGAGAAGGATGCACACCAATGCTGGCTGTGTGCTCCTCTGCCCCTACAGGCGAGGGCGGGATTTTTATGTTAAAAGGGCAGCAGGTAAAGCTTCTTTAGTGATAGCGCTGCCACAGCTCTGTGTACTGTTATTGCATACCTCCCAAGTTTTCCGGATTTGGAAGGACTGTCCCTCTTTTGAGTCCATGTTCCCCTGTTTACCCGTAGCTGCTGCATTTCCCACCCTAAGCTTATACTCGAGTCAATAACTTTTCTATTTTTTTGTGGTAAAATTAGGTGCCTCAGCTTATATTCGGGTCGACCTATACTCGAGTATATATGGTATATCAAGAGCATAGTTGAACACTATATGTGAATGAATACCTGCTCTAAGGCAGATCATGATACACTGGCCAAGGATACATTATGACAAATTAATAGTAAAGGAAGGTATTACATCACCGTTTCAAATGGTCATATGTTGCCAGGGGTCCCCCATGTGCTCAGCCTGCCGACGCGTTGCGTGGAGGAACCACTTCACCAGGGCGGGATGGCTGTCCTGGTCATTCCTTCCCGCTCCCCTCTTATGCCCCACCACTGCGTCAGCGTGTGGCCGCCGCCGCCCCCGGACGCCCACCCCGCCCCGCAGGTGAAAGGCCTGCCGTAAGGGTAAATGCCAGGGAGCGGCGGGAGGCGCCCGCAGCACGCAGCGCAGCTCTGCCATAGTGCAAAACGGCGGGCGCGCGCCCCAGCCGGCACCGAGCCGCACACACTCCCCTGCAGTCGGAGGTGCCAGATCAGCCCCAGCCGGGGCGCGCGCCCGCCGCGAGCAGCAGGTGCTCCAATGATGGAAAAGATTGGAGCCCTCAGGCCGGCCTGTGGAGATTACAAGGGAGGGGGGAGGAGCGACACAGTTGTACGTGAAAAGTTAAAATATTGTCACTCGTATATACAAACAATTACACCAGTACTAAAGCAATATAACTATGTTACAAGTGAGTCTAATAAACTATCTTGTCAAGAAGTCACCATATATGACTTCCTATGAATGCTAAACTTAGTAAACAAACATGCATAAATCCAGCAGAGACAAAGCCGTATATCTACTATACCATATGGAATCACTCCTATTAATACATTTCTATGGGAGCCACCATTTTTTAGTAAAGATCAAAAAACATAAACCCCAATGGTTTGTTTATGTAAACTATTTTGGGACGTATTTAATTAGTATATGTACCATTTTAATGAGGACCTAAATCAGCGTTTGTGATTGTAAGTTTGTTGTTACAGGTTAAATAGGGATTGGATAAGATAAAATTTGAATAGCTGATTGAAATTAAATTAAATTAAATACAAAATAGAGAACGCCTGAGCTTAATGGTCTGCCTATAATTTATTAAATCCATATAGAGAAGTGTGTGTGCCGGTCATATGACTTATATGGCAAGACACCTACACTATCCCCTCGATTCAAAGAGCAAAAGTTAATTGATTTCGGATCGAGAATCGTAAGTTTGGGTGGGTGTTAGTCATTTTTTCCTGTTTTTTTGGCCATTTACGACTCGCACGAGCCTACGTTCGAATGCGTATATGCTCTTACGATCATCGCAAGTTCGTTCCTAAATTTTAGGATCAAAACGTAAAACTTAGGATAATTGGATGTGTTTCGGTGTGATTCAGAGAACAGTTTTCAAACCTCTAAATACGTTTTAAAAGAAAGCCACTGGCGACACCTTTTAGCAGTCGGATTGCTGTTCTTGAACAGGTTTTTTGGCTATGTGGAGGAGTCTGCGCGTCTTGAGCTGCAATGAACTGCATGTATCAGCATGGCCGAGGCCATAAATTGTATGGCAATGCATACCTGATTCATGTATGCCTTATAAAAGCATTTTAATGTGGACCTTAATTAGTCCTTTGCATGTAAACCTTTATTTGGCAATATATTTGCGTTAATTAAAGAAACTTATGTCCTTTGTTATTTATTTTTAAATTGATGTACTAGAATAATATTTTTAGATTGCATTTATTGGTGTAGTTGTTTACCTTTGCTTTGTTTAATTATTTAAGCACATCTTTGGTCAGATGCATCACACTTACTGAGGAGAGGAGAGCGGGATAAAGTGCAGGATGTGGGTTACTGCTGTATTTTGCACAGAAAGGTCAGAAATCAAAGAATCCAGAGCAACACAGTCACAAGGCCCTTTCTGTTTGCAGGCTGCCCGATAATACCTGAGCCGCCATCTTGGCTGTTTCTAGGCTCATAACATGCAGAAGTTGCTGGGTGTTTTTTAATATTTGAGAGCAATCTGTATGGAGAGGGTGTGGGTAACCACACCAAAAGTTTAAAGTTGTACCATTTGAAGCATAAATATTAAAATTAAATCCACAAGTAAAAAATGCAAGTTAAGTAAAAATTAAACAAAGTAAGATTTACTTATGCAAATGCATTCATTAATGGTTGGTTACTACAAAATGAATGAAATAAAGAAAAATAAAAGACCAAATATTTAGAATGCACTTTAATGAGGTAAGTTTGTAGTGCGGAGCCGCAAGATCAGAAGGATTTACGTCCAGACAAAAAAGGAAAAAGGGCAAAACCAATGTTGCAACCTGAGAAATGAAACGGAAAAATCAGGATGGAAACTGACATAGGTCTGATTCCCGAACTGCCATACGAACGGACGTATATTTTAGGATAGAAACGTATTTGCTTATAGAATCACTCGCAAGTTCATACGAACGCACGAGCGGACGTGAAAAATAGGATGATCGTGACCCAAATCCAAGCTGTTACATGTTTCTTTGAATCGAGTCATATCCCCTCGATTCAAAGAGCAAAAGTTAATTGATTTCGTATCGAGAATCGTAAGTTTGGGTGGGTGTTTGTCATTTTTTCCTTTTTTTTTGGCCATTTCGTATTCGCACGAATGTTCACGCATAGACGTATATGAACATACGCTTTCCGGACGCCAATCGTATATTTTGCGTTAGTTCGTGTGTTTTTCCTGTCCAAATCGTATTTTTTAGGTCCGATCCTATTTTTTACGTGCTTCACATGGGCTTGCGACCAATTCAGAGAGGTGATTGCTAATTGTTTTGAAGCCCATTAAAGAGCTGCTTCCCGAAATGTTTGCCGGCAGCTATTTGGCCTCGGGAGTAGGATGGAGAGGAGCGAGTTTGTGGCACATCAAGGGCTTATGCTTTTTGGCATCGATTTGATCCGGATGTCTGAGAGCAGATTGCCCCTGCGTCGTCGCATGAACATCGATAGCATGAATGATGTTGAGCTGTTCGAGCTGACCAGGCTTAATCGCGCTTCCCTCCATAAATTATATAGTGAGCTGCGGCCATGGTTAGCCCGCACCACAAGGAAGGGGCATGCAATTTCAGGTATGACCAAGATGCTTGGCTGCCTGCAATTTTTGGCGAACGGCTCGTTCCAGAGGCTGGGTGCCCTCTCCGTGGGGATGTCCCAGCCTACGCTGAGCCGCGCACTCTCTAAATTTTTGGAAGGCATGGCTGCCATAACTCCAAAATATATTTTTTTCCCGGATGATATGGCAGCCAGAAACGCCATTAAGCTTGGTTTTTATAATGTGGCCAACATGCCCAACGTCATTGGTGCTGTTGACTGCACACATGTGGCACTCGTACCTAGGGCATCCGACGAATATATATATAGGTATATATTTTGGGTTTGGGTTATTATGGGGCCCAACGTGTAATGTAACCTATTTTCCTTGGCGGCAGCATATTTTTGTTTGGACTTTTGTGTACATGCTTTATTTAGGCTTCTCATTTGTAGTTTGATTTTGTGTGCAGACCTGTGTTTTTTCCCAAATTTTGGGGTCCTTATCACTTACCCTTTTTTTTTTTTTTTTTGCCTTAAGGAATCGAAAAATGGGACACTCCCTTAATGTCCAGGCCGTGGTGGGGCCGGACATGCGTTTCCTGAGTGTCCTTGCCGGCTACCCTGGATCGTCTCACGACTCCTATATCCTGAGACGATCTGGATTGTTTAGGAGATTTGAGTCTGGGGAATTTTCGGGTGCATGGCTGCTTGGTAAGTGTGTCCTATTTTTGGTTACCGATATTTCCCAGGAATCTGTATTGTTTGCCTATTTTAGCTTTATAATTCTTGTCAGGAAAACGAACCAGCATTTTTAGGGGGGGGCTTTGCTCCCTTTGTGCTTCTGTTTTTTTGATAACTTTGGTTAGGATGTCTGTAACTTCCATGTCCCAAAATATATTGGCTAGCAGATTGTCCCGAAGTATCTGCTATTTTTTGGCCCTTTTGTAGTATTGGTCTTGCAACGCCAAAGTGGACTTAAACTGCATACAGTGCATTCTTTATCTAAATGGTGTGGGCCCCTCAGCAGCATCCTAATTGTAACATTTGCGAAGCCAGAATCTAAAACATATTTCTAAACAGCCTTGTCCGTGCAGATGTTTTTTCATTTTTGACTTTATTTAAGCTGCATTTTTAGTTATTTACTACATTTGGGCCAATAGTGTTTTTTCTAATGTACCCTGGGTGTCTTTTTTGGCCCTTTAGCTTACCTCATTTTGATATATGGCAAATTGTTTGTGTTTGTTGTCTTGCAATGTGTTAATTTTAGTTATTTAATTGTCTTGTTAAGGTGATTCCGGTTACCCACTTCTCCCCTGGCTCATGACGCCTGTGCTGCGGCCCCAGGATGCCTCTCAGGAAGCCTATAATCGTGCGCACCGCAAGACCAGGGCTGTTGTTGAGAGGGCATTTGGACTGTTGAAGACACGTTTTCGTTGTTTGGACCATACCGGGGGCGCCCTGCAATATGCTCCTGACAAAGTGATAGACATCATAATGGCATGTGCTGTTCTGCATAATTTTGCCATTCAAGAACGTGTCCCCCGTTATGTTGATGTTCTGCCCTCTACAGCCCGAGAAGATGATGGTGACAATTATGTTGGCCCACCCAGTGAGTCTGGCCAATCAGTGCGATCAAATTTGATCTTGCAGCATTTTAGTTAAAGCCTTTTTTTGGTTTCCCAGTCTGTGTGTGTTTATTTGCCTTTATTTTCAAATATTTGTTTGGCCGTAATGTGGCATTACCTTAAATAAATACACAATTTACCTTAATTGTTGCCTAATGTTTTTCCTGGTGTTTACTTAGATTGATCTTTGCATTTTTACACCTCTTAACCAAAAATGTATCTGCTTTAGCCCAAGGTGATGTTAAATGTGTTTCAACTCAAAATGCCACAAGTATAGTAATTTTTTTTTTTTTTACTTTTGGCACTTTGATTGGTGGGGCATAACAAATAAAAATCCACATACAACTGTGGCTCCCAAAAAAATAAGATTAAAGAGAACTGGTAAGCACACTTGTAATAGTTAAAGTTACTTTGTAGTGGGTGCAATTTTCAGAGATCATGAGACAATGAAGTCTCCCCAATAATCAAGAACAAATATGAATGCACACCTGACAACTGTGGTTTTTCAAGATGCAAAAAGTGAAGTCACAATTTATTTATGTACAATAACTAAAGTCATCCAAACCACAATTCTGGTAGGGCACACAGAAATAGTCAAACTATATACATAATTATATACAAACATGGCTTGAGACCCTGAGGTACTTTGTATGTGAAGACTATGCGATTGGCACTGATTGCACTAGTACCAGGGCTCATATACAATAGAATAAACTTTGAAGTATGAAAAAAGGCCAAGAAGTCATTCCCTTGCTGATCTGCAAGGTCTCCCCCCAAAAAAAGGTATTTACATTAAATCGACCACATCTACACCTGGAAGAGAGTGGCACAAACAAACAAGGACACCCAGTCCAAAGGCCAGCCTAGTCCAGTCATTAATATTGCCTGTGGCAAGGGATATTAGGGCATGGCCATAATGTCACACAAACATGTCTGCAAACAGGAGGAGCACAAACCAAACAAATGTGAAAAGCCATAATTGGCACATGATAGTTGCCAACTAGACTGCACCTAGACCTATGGCATTGGCTAGTGGCCTTAATCATTACTCTAAGGAGCTCTATGGGAGCAAATACAAAACACAACCTGCATGTGAAACACAAAATGGATTGTTTGAAACCTCAAAGGACAAGTAAATACAGTGGGGGAGAAGAGAAAAGATGTCCCACACAATCATGGATTAATAGGGTGGCTGCCCATAAAACCCAGGTGGAGGTCCGTGGGGATGGGACCTAACCTGGGCCATGGTTGCATTGTGAATTTGCAACTGCTCCATAATGTTTCTCTGCATATTGGTCATCTCAGCCATGGCTGACTGGATGCCATTACTTGCAGTGACCATGTTGCTGTTGAGGGTGCGAAACTCCGCGAGGATGCCCTGTAAGGTGGTAGTTAGATTCACCATATCGGCATGCCTTTCCTCCCACTCAGTTACGAGCTGTGCCTCAAAAGAGTCCCTCTCTTGGTTCCATAAATCAAGCAGGGCACTGTGCCTCCCCTGGGGAATTGTGCGGCGGCGTAATGGAGTCCGCTGCACAATTACCCTGGCTCTTGGGCGTGCCCTGCCGCGTTGTGTCGTCCCCTCAACAGCAACAGGCATGCTTGGCAAATCCTCAGCAGCAGAGTGAACACTGGGGACTGTAGTGTCAGTCTCCCCATGTGCATGCACAATGGATGCAGATTCACTCTGCTGCTGAGGATTGGCCAGAGAAACATTAGGGAGCAGTTGCAGATTGGGACCCAGGGGGAGGTCATCGGACGTGGCCAGCAGGGATACATCATCTTCCTCCATTTCCTGGATCTCTTCCATGAGTGTGTGGGTCTGTAGGGACATAGGAAAAGAAAGGTTAAGTTGGCGTCCCAAATTAGGATTACATCAGTTTAACACATGCTTAAGCACTTGGTAGTATTTTGGGTACTAAATCAACTTACCGGAAAACTCGGATCTGGGCTCCTATGCTGTACGGACCTGGTCGGCATAATCAAACTGGGGGGTGAGTTTACACTTGCTGAGGGGTCATGCTGGGCTGAAGAAGAGAAAACAAAACAAGGTAAACACACACATAAGCATTGTTTGGGTACGTACTAAAACAAGCCACTATTTCTAATATTAAGCAACTCTACAGCAATGGGTCCAATTGGTAAAAGACACTCAATGTAACATATGTGCAATGGATCGACTAAACTGCTAACTGACCTCAGTTTGAAGTCAGGAAGTGTACCCAGTCAGCATACAACTTGCAGAGCAACTATTTAGAGTTTGACTACCATTCTCTAGGTCAGGGGTACTCAACCACTTCTTGTAAAGGTCCATTTAAAGGTATCCGGTGAGAGGTGAAGGTCCGGGCATGGGGCTGGCGCAGGGGGTGTCTAGTTAGAAATCAGCACACTGGGGGAGGGGCTAGAGATTGCCAAGTGCAAACTAATAAAGGCTGCTTGCCCTTGCTGGGCTGGATGGGGCAGAGCTGAGGGGACAGGGATTGGATGGATAAAGCTGGGAGGACAGGAATGGATGGTGATGGGATGGATGGAGCAAATCTGTTAGGAATGGATGGGGCTGATGTGGGGGGGGGGGCAGATGGTGGGACAGGGGCAGATGGGGCAGAGCTGGGGCAGCGGGACAGGATTGGACAAAGATAATGATGCACCAAGTTAGTGTGTACCTTGCAATGCCACTTCCTGTGCAGTACTTCATATTGCAATGGTAGGTTTCATGGAGCCATGACATTGGCCAGGAGACCAACCACTACATCGCCGATCAAGGGGGCAGCTCTGAGCACGTCAACACAGAAGTAATTGAGTGCAGGGCTGTCTGGGCAGGGGTCTGGGAATCTGGTGCCAAGGTCCGCATTGGGACCCCGGCACGCCAGTTGAGTCTCGCTGCTCTAGGTCAGATATGTTTGGGGGTGTGGAATTAAATTGATGCCTCAAACACAACTCACACAACAAATAGCCAACACATCCCTAATGATGTGTGTTTTGTGATTGAGTCAAAATATATCACTTTTCTTCATAAACTTCCTTCCTTCACACATAATTAGTGTTAATTGTTCTTTTACATAATGTCTGTGTTCCAAAATGCCTGATTCACAGGGACCAAAACTGGACACAAACAGGCACAGTAGTGCGAGGCCAAGCATGCCACACCATAGGACCAGACCGTCATCTTGGTACTAGTGAACTTTAATTTTCTTGCAAAACAGGCAAACATGCAGATTAAGAGTACTCACCTTGTGTACGGGTCGGTGAGTCTGTGTCCCTTAGACCCGCATGGCCACCGACCGCCACAGGATGGAGAAGGCCCAGCACAATCTCCTCAGCAGGTGTAAACTCCAGCTTGGGTGGAAAGCCACCTCCAGTTTTCATGCTGAAATGAAAAAATAGTTTGTTACCCAGAAAAGGTGCATACAGTACATCCTAATCATTACATTTGGAGACATCATTTATTTACCTGTAATTATGCCTTTTAATTTCTTTTTGACGTACAGCATATTTGAGATCCGAAATTTTCTTCTGGATTTGTCCAACATCTTTCCTCTCTTCCCCCGCTGCATTTACTTGTCGGAGGATGGTTTCAAACAATTCCATCTTGCGCTGCTTAGTGGTGTGTTTTGATTTGCTCCCATAGAGCTCGTCATAGTATAATGTAAGGCCACTAGCCAATGCCATATTTTGGTCATGGGAGAATCTCCCACTCAAATGTCCGCGCCGCAATGTGCGGACAGATGGTTGGCTTGGGTGCTCCTCCATGTGTGCAGACACATGTGGTGACATTATGGCCTGGGGCTGGGTAGGGGAATGGAAGGATTGCTGGCTTCCCAATGACTGGACTGGACTGGCCAAGGGACTGGGTGTTCTTGCATGGCTGGCCACCGAACTTCCAGGTGTAGATGTGGTCCGGGTGGGCATTCTTTGGCCTCTTGGGGGGCTCTGTTCCCGGCTGGTGCCAGGTCGGGGGCTATGTTCCCGGCTGGTGCCAGGTCGGGGGCTGTGTTCCCGGCTGGTGCCAGGTCGGGGGCTTCGGGCCCTTCTGCGCGGGCTGGATGGGCTTCGTGCCCCTCTGCGCGGGCTGGATGGGCTTTGGGCCCCTCTGCGCGGCCTGGATGGGCTTCGGGCCCTTCTGCGCGGGCTGGATGGGCTTCGGGCCCCTCTGCGCGGCCTGGATGGGCTTCGGGCCCTTCTGTGCGGGCTGGATGTGCTTCGGGCACTGCTGTGGGGCCTGGATGGTCTTCGGGCACTGCTGTGGGGCCTGGATGGTCTTTGGGCCTTTCTGCGCGGGCTGGATGGGCTTCGGGCCCTTCTGTGCGGGCTGGATGTGCTTCGGGCACTGCTGTGGGGCCTGGATGGTCTTTGGGCCCTTCTGTGCGGGCTGGATGGTCTTTGGGCCCTGCTGTGCGGGCTGGATGGTCTTTGGGCCCTGCTGTGCGGGCTGGATGGTCTTTGGGCCCTTCTGCGCGGGCTGGATGGGCTTCGGGCCCTTCTGTGCGGGCTGGATGTGCTTCGGGCACTGCTGTGGGGCCTGGATGGTCTTTGGGCCCTTCTGTGCCGGCTGGATGGGCTTCGGGCCCTTCTGTGCGGGCTGGATGTGCTTCGGCCACTGCTGTGGGGCCTGGATGGTCTTTGGGCCCTGCTGTGCGGGCTGGATGGGCTTCGGGCCCTTCTGTGCGGGCTGGATGTGCTTCGGCCACTGCTGTGGGGCCTGGATGGTCTTTGGGCCCTTCTGTGCGGGCTGGATGGTCTTTGGGCCCTGCTGTGCGGGCTGGATGGGCTTCGGGCCCTTCTGTGCGGGCTGGATGGGCTTCAGGCCCTGCTGTGGGGCCTGGATGTGCTTCTGGGCCTGCTGCGGGGCCTGGGTTGGCTAAGTGCCCGGCTTGAAAGCATGGGTGGTGTGGGCTCCCTTGGGCGGCCTCTTCTGGGGGCAGAGGTGGTGGTGGCTGCTGTGGCCTGTTTTTTGGCGGCAGGGGCACGTGCCTTTGGGGCCCTTTTTTGGGAAAGGGAGGGTCCAGTGTCCCTTGGTGGGGCCGAGGTGGTACTTGCCTTCTGGCCCTTCTGGGACCTTAGCTTCTTCGGTCGTTGCTGGGACCTGGTGGTTGGGCCCTCAGAGGTCTGGCTTTGCTGGGCGCGTTTAGCTGCTGCCTTTTTTGGTGCCATTTTGTCCAAAAGCTCAAAGAGAATGAGCTTTGGGTGCAGGGACCTTTAAATCATGCGCCCAGCGTCTGACGCCTATGCGCAAGACTACGCGCTCGTACGGACGTACGGACGTGCGGATCCAGGAAACCGCTGGGGTTTCACTTATCTGCTGCCTTGAAGAAGCATAAAGATGGCGCCCACTATCTTCACCCGTCAACAGGAAGAGATCCTCATGCTGGTAAGTGCCTTGCTCTGCCTTTTAAGCTAATACTGACTGATGTACTAAATGTAAATGATGCGGTTGGAACTAGTTTTGGGGATCTTAATGTTTTAGAACAGACTCCTCACACTTCATCCTCAAGGGCCGAGCCAGGCCACGTTTTCACCTCTCTATGCTGATGTCCTAATTCGGGCAATTGCTCTGGCTTAGCAGCAGTTAATTAACCTGTGGAGTAGCGTGGCTAGCTGTCAAACCTGGCCTGTCTCGGACCTTGATGCGGATGTTTGAGGACCACTGTTTGCCTAAGACATCAAAACACAACGGCAAGCAACACACGCGGCCAAAAAGACAGAAACCGGGCCTTCAGCCTGATTGACTAAAAAGCAATAAAACCTAAAAAACCAGTACACAGCCTATGACATTTCCAAATGGTCCATTTGAAGGCAATAACTTATTAGTCTTGGCTCCACTGGCCTGAAACTCTGCTCAAGAATTTAAGAGATGCGCGCAGCCATCTGTACTCAGAAGCATCACACTTACTGAGGAGAGGTGAGTGGGATAAGGTACAGGGGGGTGGGTTAAAGCTGTGCTTTGTTCAGACACAGCAGAGCTGTGGTCATGGGAAGGTCATCAGTCCAAGAATGGCGAGCAGCACACACACTTACAGTTTGCATGAACTTCCTGTTTGCAGGCTGCCTGCAAAGAAGGCATTTTACATAAGCCGACATCTTGGAGGTTCAAACCATCATAACATGCCATAGATGCAGGTGGCCTGATTTGTAATGTTGGCTATCTGTATGTACATGGTGTGTGAAACATATAACATAAGACCAGACTCTGAATCAGAGTGAACGTCCGCTTTAAGGCACTCCCCAAAAATGGCTGACACTCTAAATGTGTGTGTTAATGACATGACATTCGCTACTTGTGATGCAACACATATGGCTCTGTGTGTAAAAGTAAAAGCTCTGTGTCCATTATGTTTTTCAGATCATGCTTCAGCGCCGGTATGACTTCGCGCCCAATGTGTGTGAAAAAAGGGACATCGCCCGGGAGATCATCGCGGAGATACACCGTGTGACCAGCACCACCTTCACTCACACCCAGATAATGCAGCATTGGTCGGACCTGAAACGTCTGCACATGCCCCGGGTGCGGAGGTTTTTTGGAATCCATTTCCCAAGTAAGTACAAAGCAATTGCATGGTATATGTTCCAAATGTATAAGTTATGCCTTTATTTATAATGACTTTTCTTTGTTAGTGTTGGAAATGGATTTCAGAATTCGCCGCACCCGGAGGCGCACAGGCCGACCAGTGCTGCATGATTCTGCATCTGTGAGTGAAGGTGGTGGATCTCCCGGGCGACAGACCTACCCCTCCTCTGTGGCCTCCTCAGACCAGCCCCTGGACCTTACCACAGAGGAGGGGCCCAACCGCGTGGGCGTGGAGTCATGCCTGGCCAGGCATGGGGAAGGCTCTGGTATGTCACTCTTCATGTATAGGCACAAAGATATACATGGCAGGCCAAAAACTAAGTGCTCCTTTATTATGTATTTGTAGAATCTTCGGGAGCGGGTGAGATAGTGGAGGAGGAGGCAGCAGAGATGCTGGAAGTTGATCCTGGCGAAGGTGAGTGATGTCAGCCAGACTGGGAGCCAGATATGTTGGGAATAGTGACTCTATACAACTACTAACCAAATGTCACATGTTTCTCCAGGGACTTCTTCACAGCATAGCCAGGACCAAGGGCAGCCTGTTGGCCCCAACCAGCCATCTGTCGGCCACCAACAAAGTAAGTAGCCATGCCATTATTCATATTAATGTGTTTTTAGCTAATAACACACACCTAACTAAAGGCGTAGCCAATGTATAGTTAACACTTTCATGTGGGCACTTCGTTAGCTTAAAGCGGACCATAACTTGTATTAAGAGCCTAGCTAATAAGTATCCCACACACTGTACATACAGATTGCAAACATTCCAAAACAGGCTACCGGCATCTACTGCATGTTAGGAGCCTTTAAACATCCAAGATGGCGGCATATGGAATGCGCAATATTTACAGGCAGCATGGCATACAGATTTTAAAAAGGAAGGTGCTGCCATGCTTTGTGGGACTGCCGACCTTTCCCTGAACCCAGCTATGCTCTGTATTACCAAAGCACAACTGTAACCTGCTCCCCTGTACTTTATCCCACTCTCCTCTCCTCATTAAGTGTTATGCTTCTGAGTCCAGATGGCGGCGCAGTAATAAAAAATGCACCAAAATGTACTTTGATCTGGTGCAGAATCATTTGGGAATAGTTATTGATTTTCATTAAATAATGTTGAAGGTCCGGTTTAAGGAGTTTCAATACTTACCAGTGGGAAATGCATTTACTTTATCCCTTGGAAGAATGACATATGTCATGCATTTACATGTATTTGATTAACCCAAAATCTATTCCCAGCATACAAACCGGTCTGGTACTCCTATTTATGTTTATTTCTCTATTGGTTACAGGGATGATCCCAAAAACCTTGTCGGGGAAAAAAAAACGAATTAAGGAGTTGGTGGCCGAGCTGCTGGCCATACAGGCGACGTTGGGGCCAACAGATGAAGAAGAGGAGGAGGATTAGTGCCCTTGGTCCTGGCTAATTTTGTAAAATAGTTTTAATGTTGTTTTTAGTGTTCCGTATTTTATATATTTAAAAAACCCCAAAAAAAAATATTTTAAAAATTTAAAAAGTTTTTTACAAAGGCAAAGCACCACAACCCAAAAAAATTTTTAATAAATAATCTTTTAAGCCTTTATAAATGTGTCATTTCTAATATGCGCACAAAAAGACATTTACACAAACACGAAAATAGATGCTTAGAAACATATACACATATGTACATTATGTGGTTTGGGTAAGTTTTAGGGTCGTCCAAATGAAGAAGGATGCAAGCGCTAAGGGGTTTGGGTAAGTTTTAGGGTCGTCCAAATGAAGAAGGATGCAAGCGCTAAGGGGTTTGGGTAAGTTTTAGGGTCGTCCACATGAAGAAGGATGCAAGCGCTAAGGGGTTTGGGTAAGTTTTAGGGTCGTCCAAATGAAGAAGGATGCAAGCGCTAAGGGGTTTGGGTAAGTTTTAGGGTCGTCCAAATGAAGAAGGATGCAAGCGCTAAGGGGTTTGGGTAAGTTTTAGGGTCGTCCACATGAAGAAGGATGCAAGCGCTAAGGGGTTTGGGTAAGTTTTAGGGTCGTCCAAATGAAGAAGGATGCAAGCGCTAAGGGGTTTGGGTAAGTTTTAGGGTCGTCAACATGAAGAAGGATGCAAGCGCTAAGGGGTTTGGGTAAGTTTTAGGGTCCGAGAAATGAAGAAGGATGCAAGCGCTAAGGGGTTTGGGTAAGTTTTAGGGTCCGAGAAATGAAGAAGGATGCAAGCGCTAAGGGGTTTGGGTAAGTTTTAGGGTCGTCAACATGAAGAAGGATGCAAGCGCTAAGGGGTTTGGGTAAGTTTTAGGGTCGTCCAAATGAAGAAGGATGCAAGCGCTAAGGGGTTTGGGTAAGTTTTAGGGTCCGAGAAATGAAGAAGGATGCAAGCGCTAAGGGGTTTGGGTAAGTTTTAGGGTCGTCAACATGAAGAAGGATGCAAGTGCTAAGGGATTTGGGTAAGTTTTAGGGTCCGAGAAATGAAGAAGGATGCAAGAGCTAAGGGGTTTGGGTAAGTTTTATGGTTCCTAAAGGTAAGTGGTAGCCTGGCGCGAGGCAGTAGTGGTGAGATTGGTAGTGTCAGATAGGGCCCACATTGGTTTGTGGAGTGTAGCTTGGATCGCGCATGCGCAAGACCCTAGATACATACGAACGAACGAATATAAGAGGCCAAAAACCATTGAAAACCAGAGGCAAACGCAAGTAATTGGAAGAGGTGGACGATGGAAGCGGACGAAAAAACAGGCTGCCGCCGCAACAAGTGATCACATCAACGTGTTTTTTACGATTGACAACTGACTGAGGCAAGTTCGGGAGATAACATACGAACGGACGTATATTTTAGGATAGAAACGTATTTGCTTATAGAATCACTCGCAAGTTCCTACAAACGCACGAGCGGACGTGAAAAATAGGATGATCGGCACCCAAATCCAAGCTGTTACATGTTTCTTTGAATCGACCCTATTGTTTTGCTAATTTAGGAGAAATAAAATCAGCTTTGGTTTAAATCTGTGTAGAGCCACATCACCTAAATGCTTGCAGTGTCCCCTATATAGCTTGACATTGCAAACATATGGCTTGCTTTCAAAAATGGCTTCTTCTCGCCACTCTTTCATAAAGGCCGCATTTGTGGAGGATGCAACAAATGGTTGTGCAACCTCTCTGCAGCTCCTCCAGAGTGACCCTGGGCCTCTTGGTTACATCTAGTTTCCAGCTACTGCTTCTATTTACAGATGACTGAATAGTGCTCTGTGCAATTTTCAGAGCCTGTGCTATTTTATTTTTTATAACCTAACCCTACAAATCATCACAACTTTATCCCTGAGCTGTCTGCTGTGTTCCTCGGTTTTCATGATGCTCTTTTTTCACCAATCTTCTCTAGCAGACCTCACTGAACTGCTGGAGTAATACTGAGAAGAAGTGTCATACAATACAATCCTCTATTTACTAATGAGGTTGCGTCTGAGGTCAATTGTCCACACTGGATTTTATTTAGGGGTATCAGAGTACAGGGGACTGAATACATATGTACATTACATTTATTTATTTATTTTTTCAATGTGGAAAAGCATTTCATTGTTTTCTTTTCAGGTCACTAATGCTTGCTGATTTTTGTTGTTCTATCCCATAAGAGCTCAATAAAATGCATTTAAATTTGAAGCTGTCAGTAGGTTGCTGTACCATGTTAGCCATCAATGTAAGCAAGAAATCCAAGGTCAAGGTAACGCCATTTATTGGCTAACTCAATAAGATTGAAAATGCAAGGTTTCAAATCAATTCAAGCTTCTTCTTTAGACATAATACTATTAGTATTGTGACATAATAATAATAATAATAATAATAATAATAATAATAATAATATTAATAAATCTGTATCTTAGACACACATTTATAGAGAAAACTACATAGGAGTCACAATTGTTTTTCTATTGACACACGTTAAAAATAGCAAAGTTGTAACATCGTTATCTGTGAGATAATCTCACGCCTTATGATTTTACGACTTTTGCATTTTAAATCTTATTGAGTTAGCCAATAAATGGTATTACCTCAACTTTGGATTTCCAATTTGAAGCTGTAACATTTTATTTGAAACATTTGAAGGTGTATGAATACTTTTTCAAGGCACTGCATATATATATATATATATATATATATATATATATATATATATATATATATATTTATATATATACAGAATATGTTGGGATTAGGTTTCTCCTATATTCATTCCTTTTTACCTGTATTTCCTGTGTCTCCTTTGTCTCCTTTTGGTCCTGGGGGTCCATGTTTACCTATTGGTCCAGGAGGTCCAGCAACACCCGGAGGCCCTGAGGGACCTGGTTAAGAAAACTGATATTTTACACTTTCACAAAAGAAACTGGAAATCACAGATGTCACGTTATTATTATAAATGTTATCTTGTGTAAACTCTCTAAACAGTTTCTCTTGTAGGCCTGTCTCCCGCCAGTAACACATAATTACCTGGAGCTCCAGAGGCTATGACAGAGAAGTTGCCCTTTGTCATGTCCATGCAAATCTGTGTGCTGGGCGACACTAAGGCCACATGGAGCAGAAGGGCCCCCAAAGCCTGAACAATATTCATCTTCCACTTAGAATACAGCCACTGGAGGGGAAACAGGAGCAAAACAGAAGATTAGTTGGACACCCAAAGTACATGTCATGCTTCTGAAACTGCATGTGTACACCAGGGGAAACATGTTGATGGCTTCTATTTCTTCCTAAGGGAACACTGCCATAAAACATCCACTAATAAAACTTTTTACATATAGATATAATGATGTCACTATATGTGTGAGGGCTTTAAAGCTGAACTAACATTTCACTCTGGAGAATGGATGGGACCATCCCCCCCATGTGTCTTGTCACATTGTCTGCAAAACATCCAGTCCATGACCGTTTTAGAGGGCACTATCGCACAAAAATTACCCAGTGATACATTTTTTTTAAAGCCATGCTGGTTGGCAGGAGGAGGAGTCATTTATACATCCGACATCAACAAATATCCAGCCAGACTTGTTTTAACCCTTTAAGTACCAGCCTACCTGGAGTTTTTGCCACGCTTTGTTGCCAGACCATTTTGCACTATTTTGCGCTCCCCATGTTCAAATGTGATTTTTGAAGGGATTTCCAGAGATTTCCCAGGAAAATGATATTTTGTTTTTTTCAGCAGTCTGGGCTTTAACATGAAATGTCTTGTTTGTAATTTTTTAGGTGTATTCTCAATATTTTTGGGTGAGATATGTGCAAAAAAATAAAACAAATTTTTTTTACAATTTGTAGTGTTTTTTTGTAATAAAAAATGTAAGTTTGTCAATAAAATCTTATTGCATGTGAAATCCCAATTTCTTCCAGTTACAGCGATACCACATATGTATTGGTAGACACCCTTTCCTGCCCAGGAGACTCCACCAAACTGAAACAGAGCTTTAGGGGATTTTCAGATAAAATACAACTATGCTACGCGCTAAGCGCACCTTGCAGTTTTTCCAGAAAAACAACCCTTTACATTTGAAGCAAACTATATATTCTCTGGAAGTACACACCTCAAGCTTTCTAGGTGTACCAGGCTTGTTGATGTGGCCATAGTTTTCTGGAAGTAATCCCTCAATGTATTCTTTGGTTGCAAAGAGTTTCCTTAAAAAAAGGATAAAAAAAGCAGAATCAAAGCCACATTTTCCTAAAAAAACTATATACAAACAAGAAAAAACGAATTTAATCTGAAAAAAGCAACATCCCCCGAACAGAACGACAACAACCCAACATGCATAGCTACTGTCAAGGGAAGAGTTGCCAAACACCCCAAAGTAAAGCATGTGCGTAACGATAATTTTACCTGAAAATTTCAGACAAACTGCGCACCTTATGATTTTTCAACCAAAACAACCCTTTACATTTGGAATATCCCCCATAAACCATATATAGGAGCGGGATGACGTCATCCCAGCGCAGCCTAAAGCCCCCCCCCCCCCCCCAGTGAAGAGAAGACACTGCGGATGGATCGGGTGAGGAGGTGAGTGAAAGATATATTTTTTTTTTTAACAGATAACTGTCAGCGGGGAAAACGAGGGGGGGGGGGGGGCACGGCGGCCAGTTTCGGGCCCCCTCCTGAAGACGGAGGACGACGGGGAAGACAGTAAGACCCGCAGCTTCACAGCAATATCAGAGGTAAGTCTTTATTTTTTTTAACTATTAGTGTGAAATGCCAGGCACGTAGTTTCGACGTGCTTGGCACTTAAGGGTAGGAGAAGCAACCACGTAGAAACTACGTGCTTGGCATTTAAAGGGTTAATGGAAGGAGGAGGAAATCAGGGGAACAGCTTCTGTCCCCCAATATCCCCCGATAATTCTGATCAGGTGTACAAGTGACCCCTCCTCTCATTAACCAATCAAAATCAAAGGACCAAGGCCAGGTATTAGCATATTAGACCTGTCCATAGATATGCAATCACACCCCTATTATTCCTGCAAGACCAGCCTGTGTGTTCTATAGCAGATCATTCCATCTATCTATCTATCTATCTATCTATCTATCTATCTATCTTCAGAATAAGTACATGTAACACCATTTAGCTTATCACTGTTACTATCAGTCAGATCAGACTTTCAGCAATCAGACCAAATCAAAGGACCAAAGCCAGGTATTAGCATAAGGCCTCCCACAATGTAGCCTCTCCCTTGTCATGCAAAGTTTACATCCTACAATGTAAATAGCATAACTGGAAATCTGAAATAAAGCAAGCGTTATGATTGGAGGCAGAGGTATATGGAGAGCTCTCACCTTTTTCAGACTGCAGCAGTAAGATAGTAAGTGGCGTCAGTGACTGCGGGTTTGGTAAAACACAGTATCTCTCTATTTGTACTTATTTGTGTTGTTAAATATTAACATGCAGATAATGGGGTGATGGGAACCTATGTCCTGTCTGTTTACACTGAAAGGTTGTATTAGACAGTCTATAAAGAAGGTGGGGGGGTCTTGTTCTGCCATTATGAAAGGTCTATGTGCACAATGTGTACTGTTTAACAGACACAGTAAATACACTCTGCTATTTGGAAGGTCGTTTCCAGTAATTTGTTGGGGGGAGAATTTGGAATTTTGACCAGGGAAGCTTTCATTTTGGCTTGCATGATGCAGTACTCATCAGAAGTTCCTCCCACTGTATTATCAATGGCCTTGAATCAGCAAAGAGCAGTAAAAATCAGACACAGAGGCTCTTTCGGTTAATCTCAAAAAGAATTAAAATTTGCCCTCTATCCCAGCTGGTCACTCTTACTCCAGCACTCATGCACTCATGCACTACCGGGTATGAACCCTGATTGCGGAGACTAAGAAGCTGCTCACCTCTCAACCGGGAGGCCTGGAATCTAAGGACCAACCTGGTTTTCACTAGAGCCCCTGAAGATGGGGATAGGCTGGGCTGCAGAAATGCCCCATGTCAAACGACCTAGGAGTGGGTATTGCCATGGGACAAAGTTGTAAACAAGCTGAGGTCATGGGCAGACAAAACTGGATAGAGGTTGGAGGTTGTAAACAAGGCAAAGTTGTAGGCAGGCAGAACTGGATGCTCATAAACAAGCTGAGGTTGTGGGCAGGTAGAACTGCATGGAGGTTGTAAACAAGTCGAAATCATGGGCAGGCAGAACTGGATGGAGGTCATAAACAAGTCGAGGTCGTGAGCAGGCAGAACTGAATGGAGGTCGTAAAGAAGCCGAAGTAGTGGGCAGGCACCACTGGATGGAGGTTGTAAACAAGCCGAGGTCATGGGCAGGCAGAACTGGATGGAGGTTGTAAACAAGCCGAGGTCATGGGCAGGCAGAACTAGATGGAGGTTGTAAACAAGCCAAGCACATGGGCAGGCAGAACTGGATGGAGGTTGTAAACAAGCTAAAGTTGTAGGCAGGCAGAACTGGGTGGAGGTCATAAACAAGCCGAGGTCGTGGGCAGGCAGAACTGGATGGAGGTCGTAAACAAACCGAGGTTGTGGGCAGGCACTACTGGATGGACGTTGTAAGCAAGCCGAGGCCCTGGGCAGGTAGAACTGGATGGATGTTGTAAACAAGCCGAGGTCATGGGCAGGCAGAACTGGATGGAGGTTGTAAACAAGCCGAGGTCATGGGCAGGCAGAACGGAATGGAGGTTGTAAACAAGCCAAGGTCAAGGGCAGGCAGAACTGGATGGATGTCGTAAACAAGTCAAGGTCGTGGCCAGGCAGGACTGGATGGAGGTTGTTAACAAGCCAAGGTCATGGGCAGGCAGAACTGGATGGAGGTTGTAAACAAGCCGAGGTCATGGGCAGGCAGAACTGGATGGAGGTCATTAAGAAGCCGAGGTCATGGGCAGGCAGAACTGGATGGAGGTTGTAAACAAGCCAAGGTCGTGGGCAGGCAGAACTGGATGGAGGTCATTAAGAAGCCGAGGTCATGGGCAGGCAGAACTGATGGAGGTTGTAAACAAACTGAAGTAGTAGGCAGGAAGAAGCGGATGGAGGTCATAAACAAGCCGAGTCCATGAGCAGGCAGAACTGGATGGAGGTTGTAAATAAGCCACACAACCGATCGGATCGTGCACCCGCACCTATGCGCACAAATAAGAGTGCCGTAACAACAAGCTACGGCCGTGAGCACATACGTGCATGCTAACTGACAGCTCCATTGTTAGTGTGCAACTTCCGTCACACCGAGAACCTTGGCACCCTCTGCTGGGGAACAAGGGGAATAGTCCTGGTTCTATGACACACTCACTTGATCGTGAGACCAAGCCAGGTTCCATTTAAATCTGATCTCCTGCCACAGACGGCCTTCCCTGCCAAATGGCTGCCCCCATCAGTCATAGTGGCTCTAGCGAACCCACTTCATTCACTGCACACAAGGGGATGCGTCAGGCCTTAGAGCCTGATTTGCGTATGACAACCAACATTTCTCCCTGCTAGAGCAATCTGCTGTGGGGGCCAAACGATGAGTATCCCTTTTGTTTATTTCAGGTTCTGAAATTTCCTTTTAACAGATGCATGCTGTCACAGCGCGCTAACCTTGTGCCCGGTCACCCTGCGTCCCGCGGGCACCAGCTTGGGCAGCCTCGGTTCGAGAGGCGCCGAGCGCACTCACCTCCTCTTCACGACGCTCCCCCTTCTTCTCACCACGTGCTCGCGCGAGCACAAGTAACTTATGCTGCAGTCAATGTGCCCGCTAAAGGTTAGTTTAAAGGGCCAATGAGCCCAAAGAGACTTTGCTGTACTGTGAGATTGGCGTGGGACATTGAAAAGCTACAGCTGCGGCTACAGATCAGGCCATGAAGCAGCCAGTTGTTGCTGCAGCAAGCAGTGGCGAAAGGGTAAGTAGGGGCTAGAGATGAGTGAACTACCTAAAAATTTGATTCAGGTGATTCACCGAAATTTGGGTTGGTCCTTTGAGAATAGACCATCTCTAGTGGAATGTGCGATACACACAGTACGGTGGGAGCAGGGGAGGCCAGCCGCAAGCTGTGCAAGTCGTCCTTCCCCGCTCCCACCGTGCTGTGTGTATCGCACAGAAACTTACCTACATGTCGGCTTCCCCGTCGTTCTGGCCCAGCGGCTGGCTGGGGGCACATGTTGGCTTGCAAGTCAACTTGTGCCCGCAGCCAGTCGCTGGGCCAGAACAACAGGAAAGCCAGCATTACACACAGCATGGTGGGATCAGAGGAGGCCGGCTGCACTTTTAGCAGGTGGCGGAAGCTGACTTGCACAGCTGTCAGTGCAGCCAGCTTGCCCTATCCACCATGAAGGAGAGGAGTGGGGAGCCGCTGCACTGTCAGCTGTGCAAGTCAGCTTCCGCCATGCACACTGGATGTAAGCATGGGCGCTGGAACGAGGATGGTGGTCAGGGCCGGCTTCAGCACCCGGCAAGGTCAGGCAGTTGCCGGGGCCCACATGCCCATGGTGGGGGGGGGGGGGGGGGGGCACTGACATCTCGCAGCCTGTCACAGTGCATTTCAAAGAAAATGCAAAAAAAGTTTAGGTCCACCTGTGCCACTGCGCCGGTCACAATAGATCTTTCATGGCATTGGAGGGGGCCTGTAGCATCCAGCATCAGGCAAACAGCAGCGTCGGACCTTCCCATCCCTCCCCCAGAGCCCCCCTTTCCCAGTTGTCACGTGCTGGGACATCACTTTCAGCAGCCAGATAGCACGGAGCTGCCGGCAGCCTCCATTGTCTTCCTGTCAGGTCTGTTGTAAGTAAGATCGCTGCTGCAATAAATTAATACACTTTGTGTAACCCTTGCCAGCCCTGGCCCCCTTCATGCTCTTGTAGGAAGAACATTCTTTTGTTAGAGCCCTTGGTGGATTCTCAGATAAGAAAAGTTTAACCTTCCTAACACTGCTGTCTGCCCTAGTTTAGAGGGACTAGGCTTACTGATCTTTAAAGTGGACCAAAACCCGGGATTTAGTCCATCCTTGGTCTTGATTCATTTTCCCAGGGATCCAACGATGTCCCAATTAAAGATGCTCCACCGTATTGACCTCATATCTCACCTTCCTGCCTGCCCTTGGTGCATGCACAGGCTTTCATCCACTCACCAGTGTATGCCATTTATATCAATGCTCAGCATTCAGCTCTCTTTGGTAATTGAACTCTCGCATAAAGAGCGGCCGCATTCATGGTTTCCCAGCGGTCCAAGACACACTCTCATCCCCAGCATCTCATCTGAATGGCTGGGCACAGAAGTTAGCCTCAGCCACAAGATGCCGGAGATACACTCCGCACATGTGCAGTAGGATCACCAGAAAGGTTAGATTCACAGGTAATTGCACACAGTGGGGCATCCCAATTTGGCACTGCAAGGCTGGCCAAATAGGGTTTTGATCCACAGACTTCCCATCCACACCTAAATACCACCTCCTGCCATCCCTCGATTTACCATACTTACCTCTTCTCCTGGGTCGGTGAGCATGGGGACCAGAAGCCACAATAGCTAGAGCATCTTGTTGGGAGGAATTGCTGAGCAACATAGTGTGTGCTGTGACTTCTAGTCCCCAAGTGCATAGAAACCAGGCAGCAGAGAAGGTGTTTATGCTGTGCTGGGGAGACAGAGAGCAAGAAGAGAGCGAGAGGAGGGAAAGAGCGAAGAGAGGGGGGGGGGAGCGACAGGAGGGAGAGAGAGAAGAGATGGGGGAGAGAGTGAGAGGAGGAAGAGAGCAAAGAGAGGGGGGGGAGAGCGAGAGGAGGGAGAGAGCGAAGAGAGGGGGGACAAGAGAATGGAGAGAGCGAAGAGAGGGGGGGGAGCGATAGGAGGGAGAGAGAGAAGAGAGGGGGGGAGAGCGAGAGGAGGGAGAGAGCGAAGAGAGGGGGGAGAGCGAGAGGAGGGAGAGAGCGAAGAGAGGGGGGGGAGCGATAGGAGGGAGAGAGAGAAGAGAGGGGGGGGAGAGCGAGAGGAGGGAGAGAGAGAAGAGATGGGGGAGAGAGTGAGAGGAGGGAGAGAGCGAAGAGAGGGGGGAGAGCGAGAGGAGGGAGAGAGCGAAGAGAGGGGGGGAGAGCGAGAGGAGGGAGAGAGCGAAGAGAGGGGGGACGAGAGGATGGAGAGAGCGAAGAGAGGGGGAGGAGCGAGAGGAGGGAGAGAGAGAAGAGTTGGGGGAGAGAGTGAGGGGAGGGAGAGAGAGCGAAGAGAGGGGGGAGAGCGTGAGAGGAGGGAGAGAGCGAAGAGAGGGGGGACGAGAGGATGGAGAGAGCGAAGAGAGGGGGAGGAGCGAGAGGAGGGAGAGAGAGAAGAGTTGGGGGAGAGAGTGAGAGGAGGGAGAGAGCGAAGAGAGGGGGGAGAGCGAGAGGAGGGAGAGAGCGAAGAGAGGGGGGGAGAGCGAGAGGAGGGAGAGAGCGAAGAGAGGGGGGACGAGAGGATGGAGAGAGCGAAGAGAGGGGGAGGAGCGAGAGGAGGGAGAGAGAGAAGAGTTGGGGGAGAGAGTGAGGGGAGGGAGAGAGAGCGAAGAGAGGGGGGGAGAGCGAGAGGAGGGAGAGAGAAAAGAGACGGGGGAGAGCGAGAGGAATATAGCAAGGAGAGAGAGAGAGGGCGAGGAAACTGAGAGGGGGTGAGGACAGAGAGAAAGCAAAGAGAGAGGGATTCCAGGGCTGGCCTTTACTTTTTTCCATCTTGGAAACTGAAGAATAGCAGCTCAGATAAGATAAGCTGTGTGGGCGATAGGCAGGGTTTCACACAGTGGGGCATCTCAAATTGGAATCCCCAGAGAAATACACCAATGTTTCTTTTTAAAGAGCTAAACCTGCCTCCCTGGAGTCTATAACTATAGGAAGGCTGATTTCCCCATTCCTGGGGCATCCCAATTTTAAATACACCAGGGCATTCTAAATCTTGATGCCCCTCTGGAAAAGAACAGAGTGAAAGTCCCTGATGTTGTTCGTCTTTGAAGAAGTCCTGTCTCCCCTCCAGTAAGCAGTGAGCAGCGAGCTCACACATTGTCACATTGTGGGGCATCCAAATAAGGTTTCTGCTCTAGAGTTTTGGTCCATAACATTCCACCCCTGATCCACATGAACCAGCCACCAATTGGGGACATGGAAAAATGCTGCACGCTGCAGAGACACATCTGCTGATTGGTGGAGGTGGTGGTGGTGCAGCAGTTTTTCACTTCCCCCCTCTTTCCCTGGCTAGCAGTGTGCTCAGTGCTCAGTGTTCGAGGTGGGGGAACCCACTGAGACCATGCCGCCCAAGGGCCCACATAAACCTGGAGCCGGCCTTGATGGTGGTGAATTTTTTTTTTTTTTAAACGCCTCCCGAGGTGCCAGTGTGAATTTCAGGGGAAATTCGGTCATCACAAACCCCCAAAAATGTGGTTTTGTGCTGAATCGATTTTTTCATGAAATTCGGAATGAAACCACCCAGTTTGCTCATCTCTAGTAGGGTCTATTTGGGGGGGGGGGGGTTACGTCCAATGTTCTTCTTTAAGGAGTGTGGGTGGTTTACCTACCTTATATTTACTAGGTCAGAAGACATTAAAAGCAGAGGAAGATTTCTAGTCTCCAGGTTTCTGGTATCACTGCCACATAGACAGACAGACAGTTACTTGCAAAGCTTTTATTTCTACATTAGGCAGAGGAACAATATCATGACAGTGATTACATAGATAATGTTATAGAGGAGAGGATAAGGGGTGTTGAAGGTTTAACCACAGAATTTGGGGGCCATTGGGGACAAAATGCAGATTAAGGAACCACAACTAATTTTGTGTATCGAAAAACTAAATGAATGGACATGAACGTGACATGAAAACACAATGTAATAAAGCAGATGAACCATCCACACAAACTATTACATCATTAGATATTGCAAGGGGTGAAGAAACGTGCGAAACTTGAGACATCTTCACGATGAAGAACATGATGTCACAAAACATGGCGCCATGTTAGCAGGTGTTTCTATCATGCTCCTTGGGACATTGCATGGAATTAATATTAGACACAGTCTATTGCATCTGACAAACAGTCCTTTGTGAAAAATTATTGCAGTCTCAGTCCCCATTGGCTGGGGATCGTTGAGCATGGTCAGGTTAATGAAGGTTGGTACAATCATAATGAATTAAGGGTGACATCACAGTTCTGTAGAATGAATTTTTGTAGCTCGGGGCAGGGAATAGATTCAGAAGACCTCCATAACATCTTTCAAATTATTCAGCAGACGCAGGGCAGAAGCAGAGGGCATTCCACTGTTCAAGGTATCGTAGAAAGCTGACACCCATCAGACATCAGTCTGTAAATTCTCCGGGGAGCACAGGTCTCAGGGAATTCACTTTGTCATTCCAACCCATAGGGACGTAATTATCGACTTCATCACCTATGACAGCGACCATGCGATTACCTTCAAAGAACTCACCCGAGTATAGGATCCAGGCACCACTGGCCACCTTATGAGAGGAAACCTTATTGTCAAAGCCATATGACTTCAAGGATTTAGCTTCTTTCTCCAGGGTCAGTGGTTGACCTCCATAGTGAATGTGCTCAAACAGCGTGATCTTATGGTGATATAGGCCTCCCTTCACCAGTTTAACAGAGCTAATCCTCTGGTCCCAAGCTGGGATCGTGTTATAGTTGCCTTCAAGATAGCATCTGAAATCCCCCTTGTATCCGTAATTGACTTCGCTGAAGACAATCCAGGGGTCGCCTTTTACTTTGAGGGACTGAGCCTTCTTCAGGAACCCGATACATGACAGGTTAGGATTGTTAAGTGTTATACACTCAGAAACCCCCTTGAAGTTTGGGAACTCAAAAAGCTCGAGAGTGTCCATCTTCTCAATCTACGGGAGCTGTCCAGTGGCAGAAGTTCTGTTGGATGGTTGGTGGTGCAGACTTGGTTGCTCGGTAATTTATACAGAAGACTTTATGGTACCACACAGGAAGCGCTTCCTTTTACAGACATTCTCCACATGAAGCTCCCCCACAGAGCCATTTCCTGTTTCCTGTAAAATGTATTATAGTGGTTGCAGTTAGTTCACTAACGATTTACAATGAAAAGAGAATATGTATAAACATTGTAAAAAATGGTGAATCATTATTGTGAGTCTGCTGTTACGATGTCACCCTTTCATGACCGGAAACAACAGCAAGTGCTGGGTTCAGAATATAAGACTAAAAAGGATAAAAAAAAAAATAGGAGGAACCTTTATAAATGCAGATGGTGGAGCATTATCACGATGGACCATATGGGACCATATCACGGTGCACTATTGGGGTCAGTGTTTAACCAAATCTAAATGATGGATGCTACTACCCTGCTTCCACCTTAAAAAGACAGGGTTTCATATTCTTATATTATAATATATATATATATATATATATATTATAATATATAAATATTATTATTATTATTGTTTATTTATATAGCGCCATCATCTTCTGTAGCGCTTTACAAAGTAGTATTTAGAGACAGGGTAGAAACATACGGTACATATACTATTTCAAATGCAGTGTTACAGATTTGACAATGGATATTCTGAGTACATGATACAATAGGGGAGAGCCCCGCCCTTACGAGCTTACAGTCTAAAGGAAGAGGGGTGAAGACGAGGGGGAAGGATCACAAACAGTCAGTATTGAGCTTTGTGCCCTTTAGAAGATTTATTTAAGCTAGATTATATGCTTTTCTGAATTAGTGCATTTTAAGGGCACCTTTGAAGGTTTTGAGAGTTGTAGAGTGGTGGATTGGGTGGGGGAGGGCATTCCAGAAGATTGAAGTTGCACGTGAGAAGTCTTGGAGGCGGGGGTGAGAGGAGGTGACCAGGGTGGAGGACAGGAGAAGGTCAGCATCAGAGCGAAGACTGCGTCTAGGTTGATACTGTCGGATTAGAGATGTAGGGAGGGGCCTGGTTGGAGAGAGCTTTGTATGTGAGAGTTAGAGTTTTGAACAGGATTCACTGTGGGACTGGCAGCCAGTGTAGGGATTGACAGAGAGGCGCAGAACTGGAGGAGCGAGAGGAGAGATGGATGAGGCGAGCAGCAGAGTTCAGAATAGATTGGAGGGGTGGCAGTCTGTTAGTTGGTAAGCCACATAGAAGGATGTTGCAGTTATCCAGACGGGATATGACCAGGGCATGCACTAGCATTTTAGTGGTGTCAGGTGAGAGGAAAGGACGGAGGCGGGAGATGTTTTTAAGTTGGAGGCGACAGGAGGTGGCCAGGGAGTGAATTTGTGGTTTGAAAGAGAGAGACTCCAGAATGACTCCCAGGCACCGAGCTTGGGGAGTTGCTGTTATTGTGTAAATGTTGACAGAAATAGACGTGTTAGAGAGGGGAGGGGAGGTATATGGTGGGAAAATGACCAGTTCTGTCTTGTCCATGTTTAGCTTGAGGTAGCGAGATGACATGAATGAAGGAATAGCTGAGAGGCAGTTGGGGAGGCGAGATAGGAGAGAGGAGAGATTGGGGCCTGAGTGTCATCCACATAGAAGTGGTATTGGAAGCCTAGTGAAGTTATAAGTTTGCCAAGGCAATAGGTGTAGACTGAGAAAAGTAGGGGGCCTAGGACAGAACCTTGCGGCACACCAACAGAAAGGGAACGTGAGGATGAGACTGTGTTAGAATAGGATACACTGAATGATCTGTCAGAGAGGTAAGAGGTGAGCCAAGAGAGTGCAAGACCTCGAACCCCAAGAGAGGATAGAATATCAAGAAGCAGAGAGTGGTCGACAGTGTCAAAGGCTGAGGAGAGGTCAAGAAGGATGAGGATGGAGTAGTGACCAATGCTTTTGGCAGTGAGCAGATCATTGGTGACTTTTGTGAGGGCAGTTTCAGTGGAGTGGTTACGGCGGAATCCTGATTGTAAGGGGTCAAGTAAGTTGTTAGTGGATAAGTATTGTGACAGTTCTGAGTGGACATGTTGTTCAAGAAGTTTGGAGGAGAAAGGGAGTAGTGACATAGGGAGATAGCTAGAGAGGGCAGAGGGGCCGAGAGAGGGTTTCTTGATTATCGGAGTAATAACTGCATGTTTGTAGGAAGAAGGAGAGGTACCAGTGGAGAGAGAGGTTGAATATAGAGGTTAAGGATGGAGTGAGGGATGGAGACAGTTGAGGAATAAGGTGGGATGGAATAGGATTTAGGGAGAATGTAGTCAGGTGGGCCCTAGAAAGGAGAGAGGTTAGTCCAAGCTCACTTATTGGAGTGAAGAAGGTAAGAGAGTAAGGCGGGGGGATTGTTTGAAGTGGTGAGGGATTCTGAGGGGCAAAGCCAAGTCGAATGTTGTCAATTTTTTCTTCGAAGAAACGTAGAAAATTCTTCTGCTGTTATTTGGGAGGTTGGGGGAGGAGGTGGTGGGCGGAGTAAGAAACTGAAAGTGTTGAAGGGATTCCGGGTTTGAGCAGAAATCAGTGAAAAGAAATATGCTTGCTTAGCAGATGAAAGGGCAATCCTGAGTTCCTGAGGGGCTTGTTTGTAGAATAGAAAGTCATGATTGGCTTTGGTTTTCCTCCATCGCCGTTCAGCAGCTCGAGACAGCTGGTTGTGCTTGCATTTAGCCAGGGTTGAGGGGTTTTGGTGTGGGGGCGGCTATAGGTGAGGGGGGCGGCAGAGTCTAGAGCTGAGGAGAGTGTATTATGGTAGTGTGATGATGCAGCGTCTATGTCCGTGAATGAAGTCAAGGTCTGAAGAGGTTGAAGTGAGGCAGAAAAGGACTGAAGGTCTAGGTTTCTTAAGTTCCTGCGTTGAGTTTTTGGTTTGTGTGGAGGGGGGTTTGCAGGAATTGGAGAGAGGGTCATAGTCAGCAGATTATGGTCAGAGAGGGGGAGCAAAGAGGATGAGAGGTTTGATACAGAGCAGAGGTTAGAAAAGAGGAGATCAATTGTGTGGCCGTCTTTGTGGGTGGGTGGGTCCTTCTCAAAAGATGAGAAGGGTAAAGATGGCAAGGCAGGGAGTGGGTTAAAGGAGCAGAGTTCGGATAGAAGGATGCCCACACCCCCACCCTGTTTGTTGTTGGATCTGGGGGTGTGGCTGAGATGTAGTCCCCCATGTGAGAGGGCAGCGGGTGAAGCTGTATCTGATGGGGTCAGCCATGTTTCTGTGAACTCCAAGAAGGTAAAAGAGTTAGAGTGAAACAGGTCATGAATATAGGCGAGTTTATTGCGCACTGAGCGTGCATTCCACAGTGCGCAGGTGACAGTGGCGGGAAGGGAGTAAGCTGTATCAGATTAGATAGGTTGCGTGTGTATCCAGGTTTAACACGGTTGCAGACTTTTTTTCTTAGAGTGTAGAACTAGAAATTAATATTTTTACTTATCGAATCGCCCTGAACCAGTTTTTTTTTGTCTCTCTCCATAGGATTTCAGGTGATTAGTCATTGCATAGGTGGGGCAATGACATCATAGACGGCGGCGGGCGGACCTTCAGCAACACATTGAGAGGAATCATTCCTGGCACTCTACACCCTCCCCCCTCTTAAAGCATTGATCGGCCGAGGTGCAGAGAAGGACTGGTGAGAGCCTCGCCTGGTGATTTTAAGGCTGTTACTATACTGTTTTTTAACTTAAATTGAGCACGCTATGAAAACGATATTACGCTAGATTCTTTTACTGGTTTCATTTACATGCCCTGCTTGCAATGGGACACTTTAAAAGTGAATTCTAAAATATGATTGAAAAGCACGTTTTCTGCGCCTGATTGGAGCATAACGGAAAAATTGAAAGGAATTTTATTTAGGCACAAACCCACACCGCCATCTGGTAAGAGTAACTAGAGAAGGTGGTGGGCACAAGGTGAAAATACCTAAGCGGTATTACTGGCACACGGCGGATATTTTGGAATCATTCTATTGTCAAATCAAGTTAAGAAGCACATGCACCTCGGGATAGCAGGATAAAAAGCATTACTTACCATTGGAGGACACTTTAGATTTGTGGACATATATAGGAAACATAAGCTGACCTAAATTAGAAAATCTGTTATTTATATTGCTTTGTATTTCTTTGTGTATTAAGCAATGACATCATTGTCACACACAACAATGGCAATGAATGGAGGAGGCGGAGCTTTACAGCTAAAACAGGCGCCATTATCTGGGGTTAGAGTGAAGCGGGAGCAGTGAAAATAGGCAAATGGTGCTCATCATGGAAGGAGTAATTCAGGGGATGCTAGTTAAAAATGTGGTAATGTATTCATATATAAGAATACATTACTGATAACACCATGTTACTGATTAACACCATTAATTCTTTCATGCCTATGTGTAGCAGGCTGTATTGAGACACCCTGGACACCTTTTCCTGTCTCACCTCTGCCCACCTGACCTCTGCCTGGAACACTTTTTTGTTTCTCACCTCTGCCCAGAACACCTTTACCTGTCTCACCTCTGTCCACCTCACCTCTGCCCAGAACACATTTTCCTGTCTCACCTCTGCCCACCTCACCTCTGCCCAAAACACATTTTCCTGTCTCACCTCTGCCCAAAACACATTTTCCTGTCTCACCTCTGCCCACCTCACCTCTGCCCGGAACACCTTTTCCTGTCTCAGATCTGTCCACCTCACCTCTGCCCAAATACCTTTTCCTTTCTCACCTCTGCCTCTAGTACATTTACCTGTCTCACCTCTGCCCACCTCACCTCTGCCCAAAACACCTTTTCCTGTCTCACCTCTACCCACCTTACCTCTGCCTGGAACACCGTTTCTCACCTCTTCCTTGAGTACCTATCCCTGTCTCACCTCTGCCCCAAAACACCTTTTCCTGTCTCACCTCTGCCCACCTCACATCTGCCCGGAACACCTTTTCCTGTCTCACATCTGTCCACCTCACATCTGCCCGGAACACCTTTTCCTGTCTCACCTCTGCCCACCTCACCTCTTCCCAAAACACCTTTTCCTGTCTCACATCTGTCCACCTCACCTCTGCCCGGAACACCTTTTCCGTTCTCACCTCTGCCCACCTCACCTCTGCCTGGAACACCTTTTTCTGTCTCACCTCTGCCCACCTCACCTCTACCCGGAACACCTTTTCCTGTTTCACATCTGTCCACCTCACCTCTGCCCAAAACACCTATTCCTGTCTCACCTCTGCCCTGACTACCTTTTCCTGTCTCACCTCTGCCCACCTCACCTCTGCCTGGAACACCTTTTCCTGTCTCACCTCTGCCCACCTCACCTCTGCCCAAAACACCTATTCCTGTCTCACCTCTGCCCTGACTACCTTTTCCTGTCTCACCTCTGCCCACCTCACCTCTGCCCGGAACACTTTTTCCTTTCTCACCTCTGCCCGGAACACCTTTTCCTGTCTCACCTCTGCCCACCTCACCTCTGCCCAAAACACCTATTCCTGTCTCACCTCTGCCCTGACTACCTTTTCCTGTCTCACCTCTGCCCACCTCACCTCTGCCTGGAACACCTTTTCCTGTCTCACCTCTGCCCACCTCACCTCTGCCCAAAACATATTTTCCTGTCTCAAATCTGCCCACCTCACCTCTGCCCAAAACAACTTTTCCTGTCTCAGATCTGTCCATCTCACCTCTGCCCAGAACACCTTTTCCTGTCTCATCTCTGCCCACCTCACCTCTGACCAAAACACCTTTTCCTTTCTCACTTCTGCCCTGATTACCTTTTCCTTTCTCACCTCTGCCCCAATTACCTTTATCTGTCTCACCTCTGCCCACCTCACCTCTGCACAAAACACCTTTTCCTGTCTCACCTCTGCCCACCTCACCTCTGCCCGGAACACCTTTTCCTGTCTCACCTCTGCCCACCTCACCTCTGCCCAAACACCTTTTCCTGTCTCACCTCTGCCCACCTCACCTCTTCCCAAAACACATTTTCCTGTCTCACATCTGTCCACCTCACCTCTGCCCGGAACACCTTTTCCGTTCTCACCTCTGCCCACCTCACCTCTGCCTGGAACACCTTTTTCTGTCTCACCTCTGCCCACCTCACCTCTACCCGGAACACCTTTTCCTGTTTCACATCTGTCCACCTCACCTCTGCCCAAAACACCTATTCCTGTCTCACCTCTGCCCTGACTACCTTTTCCTGTCTCACCTCTGCCCACCTCACCTCTGCCTGGAACACCTTTTCCTGTCTCACCTCTGCCCAAAACATATTTTCCTGTCTCAAATCTGCCCACCTCACCTCTGCCCAAAACACCTTTTCCTGTCTCATCTCTGCCCACCTCACCTCTGACCAAAACACCTTTTCCTTTCTCACTTCTGCCCCAATTACCTTTATCTGTCTCACCTCTGCCCAAACATATTTTCCTGTCTCAAATCTGCCCACCTCACCTCTGCCCAAACACCTTTTCCTGTCTCACCTCTGCCCAAACACTTTTTCCTTTCTCACCTCTGCCCAGGTACCTTTTTCCTTTCTCACCTCTGCCCAGGTACCTTTTCCTTTCTCACCTCTGCCTGGAACACCTTTTCCTGTCTCACCTCTGCCCACCTCACCTCTGCCAGGAACACCTTTTCCTGTCTCACCTCTGCCCACCTCACCTCTGCCCAAACACTTTTTCCTTTCTCACCTCTGCCCAGGTACCTTTTTCCTTTCTCACTGCGGCCCCAAGTAACTTTACCTGTCCCACCTCTGCCCACCTTACCTCTGCCCAAAACAACTTTTCCTGTCTCAGATCTGTCCATCTCACCTCTGCCCAGAACACATTTCCTGTCTCATCTCTGCCCACCTCACCTCTGCCCAAAACACCTTTTCCTGTCTCACATCTGTCCACCTCACCTCTGACCAAAACACCTTTTCCTTTCTCACTTCTGCCCTGATTACCTTATGCTTTCTCACCTCTGCCCCAAGTACCTTTACCTGTCTCACCTCTGCCCACCTCACCTCTGCACAAAACACATTTTCTTGTCTCACCTCTGCCCAAAACATCTTTTCCTGTCTCAAATCTGCCCACCTCACCTCTGCCCAAAACACCTTTTCCTTTCTCACTTCTGCCCTAATTACCTATTCCTGTCTCACCTCTGCCCTGACTACCTTTTCCTGTCTCACCTCTGCCCACCTCACCTCTGCCTGGAACACCTTTTCCTGTCTCACCTCTGCCCACCTCACCTCTGCCCAAAACATATTTTCCTGTCTCAAATCTGCCCACCTCACCTCTGCCCAAAACAACTTTTCCTGTCTCAGATCTGTCCATCTCACCTCTGCCCAGAACACCTTTTCCTGTCTCATCTCTGCCCACCTCACCTCTGACCAAAACACCTTTTCCTTTCTCACTTCTGCCCTGATTACCTTTTCCTTTCTCACCTCTGCCCCAATTACCTTTATCTGTCTCACCTCTGCCCACCTCACCTCTGCACAAAACACCTTTTCCTGTCTCACCTCTGCCCACCTCACCTCTGCCCGGAACACCTTTTCCTGTCTCACCTCTGCCCACCTCACCTCTGCCCAAACACCTTTTCCTGTCTCACCTCTGCCCACCTCACCTCTTCCCAAAACACATTTTCCTGTCTCACATCTGTCCACCTCACCTCTGCCCGGAACACCTTTTCCGTTCTCACCTCTGCCCACCTCACCTCTGCCTGGAACACCTTTTTCTGTCTCACCTCTGCCCACCTCACCTCTACCCGGAACACCTTTTCCTGTTTCACATCTGTCCACCTCACCTCTGCCCAAAACACCTATTCCTGTCTCACCTCTGCCCTGACTACCTTTTCCTGTCTCACCTCTGCCCACCTCACCTCTGCCTGGAACACCTTTTCCTGTCTCACCTCTGCCCAAAACATATTTTCCTGTCTCAAATCTGCCCACCTCACCTCTGCCCAAAACACCTTTTCCTGTCTCATCTCTGCCCACCTCACCTCTGACCAAAACACCTTTTCCTTTCTCACTTCTGCCCCAATTACCTTTATCTGTCTCACCTCTGCCCAAACATATTTTCCTGTCTCAAATCTGCCCACCTCACCTCTGCCCAAACACCTTTTCC
This sequence comes from Gastrophryne carolinensis, assembly GCA_027917425.1. Classification (NCBI taxonomy): domain Eukaryota; kingdom Metazoa; phylum Chordata; class Amphibia; order Anura; family Microhylidae; genus Gastrophryne; species Gastrophryne carolinensis. The sequence continues at coordinate 653,501,270 of CM051234.1, read as the reverse complement.
TGTCTCACCTCTGCCCAAACACTTTTTCCTTTCTCACCTCTGCCCAGGTACCTTTTTCCTTTCTCACCTCTGCCCAGGTACCTTTTCCTTTCTCACCTCTGCCTGGAACACCTTTTCCTGTCTCACCTCTGCCCACCTCACCTCTGCCCAAACACTTTTTCCTTTCTCACCTCTGCCCAGGTACCTTTTTCCTTTCTCACTGCGGCCCCAAGTAACTTTACCTGTCCCACCTCTGCCCACCTTACCTCTGCCCAAAACAACTTTTCCTGTCTCAGATCTGTCCATCTCACCTCTGCCCAGAACACATTTCCTGTCTCATCTCTGCCCACCTCACCTCTGCCCAAAACACCTTTTCCTGTCTCACATCTGTCCACCTCACCTCTGACCAAAACACCTTTTCCTTTCTCACTTCTGCCCTGATTACCTTATGCTTTCTCACCTCTGCCCCAAGTACCTTTACCTGTCTCACCTCTGCCCACCTCACCTCTGCACAAAACACATTTTCTTGTCTCACCTCTGCCCAAAACATCTTTTCCTGTCTCAAATCTGCCCACCTCACCTCTGCCCTAATTACCTTTTCCTTTCTCACCTCTGCCCCGAGTACCTTTACCTGTCTCACCTCTGCCCGGAACACCTTTTCCTGTCTCACCTCTGCCCGGAACACCTTTTCCTGTCTCACCTCTGCCCATCTCACCTCTGCCCGGAACACTTTTTCCTTTCTCACCTCTGCCCGGAACACCTTTTCCTGTCTCACCTCTGCCCACCTCACCTCTGCCCAAAACACCTATTCCTGTCTCACCTCTGCCCCGACTACCTTTTCCTGTCTCACCTCTGCCCACATCAACTCTGCCCAAAACACCTTTTCCTGTCTCACCTCTGCCCACCTAACCTCTGCCCAAAACAACTTTTCCTGTCTCAGATCTGTCCATCTCACTTCTGCCCAGAACACCTTTTCCTGTCTCATCTCTGCCCACCTCACCTCTGCCCAAAACACCTTTTCCTGTCTCACATCTGTCCAGCTCACCTCTGACCAAAACACCCTTTCCTTTCTCACTTCTGCCCTGATTACCTTTTCCTTTCTCACTTCTGCCCTGATTACCTTTTCCTTTATCACCTCTTCCCCAAGTACATTTACCTGCCTCACCTCTGCCCACCTCACCTCTGCCCGGAACACCTTTTCCTGTCTCACCTCTGCCCACCTTACCTCTGCCCAAAACACCTATTCCTGTCTCACCTCTGCCCACCTCACCTCTGCACAAAACACATTTTCTTGTCTCACCTCTGCCCACCTCACCTCTGCCTGGAACACCTTTTCCTGTCTCACCTCTGCCCACCTCACCTCTGCCCAAAACATCTTTTCCTGTCTCAAATCTGCCCACCTCACCTCTGCCCAAAACACCTTTTTCTTTCTCACTTCTGCCCTAATTACCTTTTCCTTTCTCACCTCTGCCCCGAGTACCTTAACCTGTCTCACCTCTGCCCGGAACACCTTTTCCTGTCTCACCTCTGCCCGGAACACCTTTTCCTGTCTCACCTCTGCCCGGAACACCTTTTCCTGTCTCACCTCTGCCCATCTCACCTCTGCCCGGAACACCTTTTCCTGTCTCACCTCTGCCCATCTCACCTCTGCCCGGAACACTTTTTCCTTTCTCACCTCTGCCCAAAACACCTATTCCTGTCTCACCTCTGCCCACATCAACTCTGCCCAAAACACCCATTCCTGTCTCACCTCTGCCCACATCAACTCTGCCCAAAACACCTTTTCCTGTCTCACCTCTGCCCACATCAACTCTGCCCAAAACACCTTTTCCTGTCTCACCTCTGCCCACCTAACCTCTGCCCAAAACAACTTTTCCTGTCTCAGATCTGTCCATCTCACTTCTGCCCAGAACACCTTTTCCTGTCTCATCTCTGCCCACCTCACCTCTGACCAAAACACCCTTTCCTTTCTCACTTCTGCCCTGATTACCTTTTCCTTTCTCACCTCTGCCCCGAGTACCTTTTCCTTTATCACCTCTTCCCCAAGTACCTTTACCTGCCTCACCTCTGCCCACCTCACCTCTGCCCGGAACACCTTTTCCTGTCTCACCTCTGCCCACCTTACCTCTGCCCAAAACACCTATTCCTGTCTCACCTCTGCCCCGACTACCTTTTCCTGTCTCACCTCTGCCCACCTCACCTCTGCTTGGAACACCTTTTTCTGTCTCACCTCTGCCCACATCAACTCTGCCCGGAACACCTTTTTCTGTCTCACCTCTGCCCACCTCACCTCTGCCCAAAACAACTTTTCCTGTCTCAGATCTGTCCATCTCACCTCTGCCCAGAACACCTTTTCCTGTCTCATCTCTGCCCACCTCACCTCTGACCAAAACACCTTTTCCTTTCTCACTTCTGCCCTGATTACCTTTTCCTTTCTCACCTCTGCCCCAAGTACCTTTATCTGTCTCACCTCTGCCCGAGTACCTTTATCTGTCTCACCTCTGCCCACCTCACCTCTGCACAAAACACCTTTTCCTGTCTCACCTCTGCCCACCTCACCTCTGCCCAAACACCTTTTCCTGTCTCACCTCTGCCCACCTCACCTCTGCCCCAAATTTTTTTCCTTTCTCACCTCTGCCCAGGTACCTTTTTCCTTTCTCACCTCTGCCCAGGTACCTTTTCCTTTCTCACCTCTGCCCAGGTACCTTTTCCTTTCTCACCTCTGCCTGGAACACCTTTTCCTGTCTCACCTGTATGTACAGGGGGGAAACATATAAGGTAGGCTCTTATTCAGGGTGAAGGTCCGGATGTCTGCACAAACTCTTTTAGGCTCAGTAATGTTAGGGACGGGGTATAAATTGGACAGCCTCGCCTTGGCCACCTCGCTTTTACATTCATTGCGATCTACGATAAGTAACAATAAGACAAACAATTAAATAATACCACGCTACCAATAATACAAATACTAATAATGAAGCTCAGTGTGTAAAAAGAGTCCTTCACTCCAGCCAAAGTAATCAATAATGCAAGAACACACAGAGCTCTTCACGGTAAATTAAAACACCTGTGATCATATAAAGTAAACTGTCCCAAAGCGCAGGTCTCTTCCAACAATGTGCACTCCACCACATGTGTGTTTAAACTCTTACCAGATGAAGTGGCAAGTGCATAGGCCATACATGGTAAATCTCCATCAATCAAGAGCATACAAAATCCCCCATTCAACGCTTCCCTTGATGGTCGTGGAGTGTCTCAATAATTCATCATCCAAACATGCCAGATATGTGAATAAAATATAGAACAACGTATAGTGCAACACCATTTGCAAATTCAATCAGACTTTAATCGATGAAAGTTTGCACTCACAAAGATAAAAATAAAGTGTCATGTAAAAGCTCAGACAGTAGAATCCAGCACAGCCCTCACCGCCCTTGATTCCAAGTCTTCCCAAAGTCGCTGATAATGTACTGCCCAAGAATGGTAAATAACTGAGATGGAGTCCCGCTGAGCCTCCTCCAACGCGTTTCGACCAAGCGACGAAACATATCTGGCATGTTTGGATGATGAATTATTGAGACACTCCACGACCATCAAGGGAAGCGTTGAATGGGGGATTTTGTATGCTCCTGTTACCATGTTTGGCTTATGCACTTGCCACTTCATCTGGTAAGAGTTTAAACACACATGTGGTGGAGTGCACATTGTTGGAAGAGGCATGCACTTTGGGACAGTTTACTATGATCACGGGCGTTTTCATTTACCGTGTAGAGCTCTGTGTTTTCTTGCATTATGATAACTAGCAGCCCATGCTTTTAACAAGTGTTAGCTAGTTTTCCCAATAGTATGATTGTGACGTTGTATGAATAGTGTGATCATACTATTCTATAGTTTGATTAGTATGATTGTGAAATTGCTTCTTTGTCTATGAGGTGTGGTTGCGCCCCTCTAGGACCTCCTTGACTGATATATATTGAATGGATGAGCACATCCCACCTTTCTTTTTGTGGTTTTATCACAATATCCACCAATAAAGCCCCAAACTATCCACCAATATCACCCCTCATACCCTCACAGACATACTGATTTGCATTTGATACTCATATTCCCATTGTATCATACACTTAAACTGGACCTGGAGCATCATTTCATCACACCTCCCAAGTGTCCCTGATTTGGAGGGACTGTCCCTCTTTTGAGTCCATGCCCCCCCCCCTCTCCCTTGTTGTTCCCATTTGTCCCTCTTTGAGGTGGAACATACAGATCTGCATCAATAAATTATTCATTTGCCTATTTAAAGTGTTTATATTGTTGTAACTGTTACACCCTATCCCCTATCCATCCATCAATGAGAGGGAGTGGCTTAAAGTTAACAAGTGTCCCTCTTTCCCACCCCTGAAAAGTAGGAAGCTATGTCTCATGAAAAGTCCAAACCCTTAAAAAGCTATTCCTCAGCATCTACATTTAAAGGTTTTACATTTTTTGATGCTTACATTTTATTCTTTCCCCTACTGGGCTGAAACTCTGTTCAGGACTCTAGGATATGGGTGCTGCCATCTTGCCTCAGAAGCATCACATACTGACGAGAGGAGAGGGGGCAAAAGTGCAGGAGGGCGGGGTTATACAGAGCAGAGCAGAGCAAAGCTGGGGTCAGGAAAAGGACAGCAATCCCAGAATGCAGAGCAACATAGTCAGAAGACACTTCCTGTTTGCAGCCAGCTGAGACTCTGTATGTACATGGGAAAAACATACAAGATAGGCTCTTATTCAGGGTGAGAGTCCGGATTAATGTGAGCAATCTGTATATACAGGGTGTAGGAAACATGCAAGATAGGCTCTTATTCAGGGTAAGAGTCCGGATTAATGTGGGCAATCTGTATATACAGGGTGTAGGAAACATACAAGATAGGCTCTTATTCAGGGTGAGGGTCTGGATTAATGTGGGCAATTTGTATGTACAGGGGGCAAACATTTTAGATAGGCTCTTATTCAGGGTGAGAGTCCGGATTAATGTGAGCAATCTGTATGTACAGGGTGTAGGAAACATACAAGATAGGCTCTTATTCAGGGTGAGGGTCTGGATTAATGTGGGCAATTTGTATGTACAGGGGGCAAACATATAAGGTAAGCTCTTATTCAGGGTGAGAGTCCGGATTAATGTGAGCAACCTGTATGTACAGGGTGTAGGAAACATACAAGATAGGCTCTTATTCAGGGTGAGGGTTTGGATTAATGTGGGCAATTTGTATGTACAGGGGGCAAACATATAAGGTAAGCTCTTATTCAGCGTGAGGGTCCGGATTAATGTGAGCAATCTGTATGTACAGGGGGGAAGCATATACGATAGGCTCTTATTCAGGGTGAGGGTCCGGATTAATGTAAGCAATCTGTATGTACAGGGCGAAACATATAAGGTAGGATCTTATTCAGGGTGAGGGTCCAGATTAATGTGGGCAATCTGTATGTACGGGGGGGGGGACATATAAGGTAGGCTCTTATTCAGGGTGAAGGTCTGGATTAATGTGGGCAATCTGTATGTACAGGGGGGGGAAACATACAAGATAGGATCTTATTCAGGGTGAAGGTCCGGATTAATGTGGGCAATCTGTATGTACAGGGGGGAACATATAAGGTAGGCTCTTATTCAGAGTGAAGGTCCGGATTAATGTGGGCAATCTGTATGTACAGAGGGGAAACATACAACATAGGCTCTTATTCAGGGTGAAGGTCCGGATTAATGAGGGCAATCTGTATGTACAGGGGGGAAACATACAAGATAGGATCTTATTGGGGTGTAGAAGAACCAAAGGGGGAGGAAGGTTGATGGGGGTCTGCACAACTAATATACTTAAGGTTATCAACGGGTGCTAGTAAAATGGGGACACCCACCCATGAAACATCAAAAAATACTGGGCCCTAGACCGGCCCGAACAGTCCCTAAATTATACTGCACACCAAGAATTCTATAGTATATAAAAGTAAAAATTTATTATTAAATCTTCCCTAGAACAACAGGAGACATCACAAGACTAGATTAAAAAACATATACACAAAATTGAGGAAAAGGGTTTTATCCTATTATGAGCTATCAAAAAAATATAAATATGATTATATAATACTTAATGTATAAAAATATACCATGTGAAATACATGTTCCATACCTCAAACTGGCTAGATATGCAGGCGTATTAGTGTGAAAAAGTGAATATACATAAGATGAATATACATCTTATGTTTATAAATGTTTTAAAAGGTTTTTTCTTTTATGAAATCAACATAAAAGATGTTATGGTCTTTCTGCAGAAGCAGTTACACTTGTAACCTTGCCAATCCCAGTTTTATTACTTCCAAAGAAATGTTTAAAGCAGGGACGCACAATCTTTATTAGAGTGTGGGCCATGGAAGAGATTTGCTAACCGGTTGGCAGCCACAATCAAATGAAATGCTTTAGATTTTTTTTTTTTTATTAAAATGGAATGAATGATTTTATCAGTATAGAAAAGAAAGTATTTTCATTGTGTGTGCAAGCAAGTTAAGTTATTGCAATGTCCTTAGACCCAGGCTGATTCATGAATTGCATTGCGAGCGCACACACAAGTAAAGTCGCATGGGGGAAAACATACAAGATAGGCTCTTATTCAGGGTGAGAATCCTGATTAATGTGGGCAATCTGTATGTACAGGGCGGGAACATACAAGATAGGCTCTTATTCAGGGTGAGAATCCTGATTAATGTGGGCAATCTGTATGTACAGGGGGGGAAACATATAAGATAGGCTCTTATTCAGGGTGAGAATCCTGATTAATGTGGGCAATCTGTATGTACAGGGCGGGAACATAAAAGATAGGCTCTTATTCAGGGTGAGAGCCCTGATTAATGTGGGCAATCTGTATGTACAGGGCGGGAACATAAAAGATAGGCTCTTATTCAGGGTGAGAATCCTGATTAATGTGGGCAATCTGTATGTACAAGGCGGGAACATAAAAGATAGGCTCTTATTCAGGGTGAGAGCCCTGATTAATGTGGGCAATCTGTATGTACAGGGCGGGAACATAAAAGATAGGCTCTTATTCAGGGTGAGAATCCTGATTAATGTGGGCAATCTCTATGTACAAGGCGGGAACATAAAAGATAGGCTCTTATTCAGGGTGAGAGCCCTGATTAATGTGGGCAATCTGTATGTACAGGGCGGGAACATAAAAGATAGGCTCTTATTCAGGGTGAGAGCCCTGATTAATGTGGGCAATCTGTATGTACAGGGTGGGAACATACAAGATAGGCTCTTATTCAGGGTGAGGGTCCTGATTAATGTGGGCAATCTGTATGTACAGGGGGGAAACATATAAGATAGGCTCTTATTCAGGGTGAGGGTCCGGATTAATGTGAGAAAAAGAAAAAATAAGAGGGCAAACAACCAAGGTATGTATTGCAAAAAAGGAGTGCAGAGTTTATTTATAAGGCAAAAAGTAACGTGCTGTACATATATACAATGTGATACAAGCTCAAAGACAGGCTTAACAATACACAAGTAAGGGCCGTAGCCCTATATATTGACCGCTAGGTGGCGCAGCTGCATAGAATTATCAACAGTATGTGTACTTGTACACACAGGTACATATGATATAAATAAGAGGAGCAAAACCACATGTTAAGCAGCACATGAATAAAATGATTAACAGGCAATTGTGGAGTATAATGGGAGTGAAAGAACTCCCCACTAACCCCAAACTCCTCTCAGAAGCAAAACACAGTGATAACCAGGCAATGAAGTACAAGTGACAACAAAAGAGTCTTACAGGCAGAGCAGGTGGACAGAGAAGAACCCTCAACGTTTCGGCCGCTGGGCCTTTGTCAAGAGGGAAGCGGTACCAGTTTAAGGGATGCCACACGCTTAAATAACCTCCAAGGTACTGGATGCTGCGGAGAGGGGCGCACACAGCGGCGCACAATGACCGCGTCATCGGCGGCGCCAGGAGTCCGTCCCGGCCAGTGACCGAGTGGTTCACAAAAGGAACCAATCAGAGACTGGCGCAGGGGGCGGGCCCTGGTGCCGCAAAGCCAATAAGAGAAGTCGAGTCTGCTCAAGCTGACAAGGAAACATAAGAGGGCATAGGATATTCCAAGATGGCCGCCCAGGATTCATAGCACAGTGCACATGCTGTAAGCGTTAATACAGGCTGTAGACAGACGATCAAAACGCTGATGCAGGGTAGATCCTGGAGACAGCCCCTTGGGGCGTGGCCACAAACGGCATCATACCGATGTGCTGGAAATTCAGCGCAGCCGGGCATAAAGCAGAGCGCATTGAGCTGGATGTGGAGGGTCATGTTGCAGATTGTACAATGGAGGCGTTGACCTTGGAGGATAATGTGGCAACAATCAATGTTTGTAGCAAGCGGTGTACGTGAATCTAGCAAAGAGATAAAAAGGTGATGAAGTGCAAATTAAAAACTGGAATAAAAAATGAGGCCGGTTTCACCCTAAATAGGGTAGAATCAGGCCAACATATAATAGCACAATGTTCAAAAAATGGATAGTCCCTATATATAAATAAACAGTCAAGATGAAAGAAAGCAGGCCACTGTAATTACCACATAGGGCACTATGCAATATCTGAATAGATAATGGCAAAGAAAGGAGGCAGCCAAACACAGATCCCTATTCTGAGACCAAGGGGAGACCTAAAGAACAGATGCAGAGTTATCAAGTTCAGACGTGGTCTGATACCCCAATGCAGCAGTATCTCATCACGGATAGCCACATTTGTGGAAGGAAGCTGACTCATAAATTCATGTAGGTCAAAAATAGGGGGAATAGTCTATTTCCTCATTGAGACCCAGAGGGCTCTTTGTTTGCAATTGGTGAATCCAGTATAATTCACGCTTCAATAATTTTTGGTTAAAGTTGCCACCTCTCATAGAGTGGCTAACTACTTCTATGACGGTGCACCGTAACTGTGTCATATGGTGTACTTCTTCAAGGAAGTGCCTTGCAATGGGTGAATCCAGCGTGCTATTTCTAATGTCTGAGCGGTGTTCGCTAACCCTTCGTATTTGTCTCTTAGTTTTACCCACATAACCCTTACCGCATGGGCATTTCAATAGATAGATAACACCAGAGCTCGCGCAGTTGGCAAATGTTTTAATGGAGTAGCTTTCACCAGTCAGTGGGTGGGTGAAAGATGGACCTTTGGTCATATAACTACACTGGGTGCAGTGCCCGCAAGAGAACATGCCAACTGGGGTCTGTAATCGGGAGAGCCAGTTAGAAGGAGTATTCTTTTGTGTGGAAAAGTTAGTTTTGACTAGGGAGTCTCTAAGACTCGATGCTCCTTTGTATGCCGTCATAGGCGGATCCTGGAAGACTGTGGTCAACTTAGTGTCAATGTGTAAAACATGCCAATGCTTTTTAACTATCCGCTGTGCTTTCTGGGATAAATTCGAATATGTCAATGCAAGGGGTATCCTGTTGTTAGTATCCTTACCTTTAAATTTCCGTAGATCAGACCTGTCCAGGGACAGAGCCTTAGCTTGTGCGGATTTCAGCTGAGGCACACTATAGCCCCGTAATGTCAGGCTGGCGATCGATTCGTTAGACTTTTTCAGGTAGAGCTCATCCGTGGAGGTTGTCCGTCGGATTCTGACAAACTGGCTGTATGGAAGAGCCTTAATCAGGGAAGGAAGGTGAAAACTATTAGCATGCAGAAATGTATTTCTGTAGGCTTCTTGAACAAGTCTGTGGTTAAATGGCCGTCATGTAGCGAGACAGCGACGTCCAAAAAATGAATGGAGAAAGGGCTGTAATCTATTGAGAACGAGATGGTGGGGAGACAGTTATTAAGGTATTGGTGAAATTGTAGAAGTGTGTGGCTGTCACCATGCCATAGCATAAACACGTCATCAATATATCTCAACCATGATAGTACATGGGTGGGATATAGATCATGGGGATACACATAGGTGTTTTCGAAGTCAGCCATAAAAAGGTTGGCATAACTAGGAGCCATATTAGACCCCATAGCAGTCCCCTGTGTTTGGAAGTAGAATTGATTATCAAAGGCAAAGTAGTTCTTATGTAGAATAATCGCCAACAGGTCTAAGGCAAATCTTTGAAGATTCAGATCAATTTGAGTAGAGCTTAAGGCCCTTGAGACCACATTGATACCCTCCAGGTGAGGGATAGAGGTGTAGAGGCTCGTGACGTCCATTGTCACCAATAAACAGTCAGGTGGAAGTGTACCAAAGTGTGTCAGATGGTTTAGAAAATCAGTAGTGTCCTGCAAGAAAAAGGGCATAGCAATGACCAAAGGTTGGAGAATACGGTCAATGAAAATAGCTGGGGATTGGAAAATTGAATCTGAGCCCGCCACTATTGGGCGCCCTGGTGGATTGTTCAATATCTTATGTATCTTAGGGAGACAATAGAACAAGGGTACAAGCGGAAAATCAGTGGTGAGAAATGTGGATACCTTTTCGTCTATCACATTATTCGCGAGAGCAGTCTGTATAATGTTGTCTATAGATGTTTTAATCTCAGATGTGGGGTTGTTGTGAATGGGCATATAGACAGTGGAATCTTGGAGCTGTGAAAGAATCTCCTGAACATAGTCAGTGGTATTCATTGCCACAATAGCTCCGCCCTTATCCGCGGGTTTTATAGTGATCTGGGAGTTCTTTATCAGTTTATCAAGGGCCCTTTTCTCGTTCCAATGTAGATTATGTTTATATGTTCTAGAAGTGTTGCAAGTATTGTCAACCTCCCTCTGTACTAGGCTAATGTAGGTTTCCAATGCGTGAGAGGTTGGGGGAGGATTCCACCGACTCTTAGGCCTACACATAGTCAAATCTATCCATCCAGATGGTGAGGCAGTGGCAGTTTCTATAGGGGGGTGATAGGAGAAAAAAGCTTTGATACGCAATGTGCGATAGAATTTCTGTAGCTGCATATCTAGATCAAAGTTGTTGCCCTCATACGTAGGGACAAATGACAGACCCTTAGAAAGTACCTTAGACTCTTCCACAGATAATGTGTAGTTGGAGATATTGATCACGGTTGGGCAGTCACTTTGCTGCGTGTGTTGTATCTGCTCTGCGCCGTCGGATATTGCCGATGATTGCGCGGGCCTCTTCTTGTTGCCCCGTCTTGTTTTTTTGCTTGTTTTCTTTGTGGGCCCTGTGAGGGGCCTTGGGCTAAAAAAGTGCTAACTGAGGAGTCTGAGCTTGTGTCAGTGTCTGGGACTGGATGTGTGGATATGTGCAGGGGTCTTGGTCTCCTGTGTTCTCTCCAAGTATACACCCTTCCCTCCTGGTAGTCAAGAGCGTCTCTGCGGTATTTGTTTAATTTAAACTGTATGGTCTCAACTCTATATTGTTCTAAAGTGGCCTTACAGGTGTCCAAATAGGTATTGAAAGATTCCCCAGGGATGTTGGATTCAAGTTGAGACTGGAGTGATAGTAAAGTCTCTTTTATGCCTATAAGTTCAGATTGTATGCCTTTGATGGTCAAGGCAATGAGATCAAGGCTGCATTTATTGAGTATTTTTTGCCAGTCACCAACAAAAGCTTTGTTTTGCTGGCAAAAGGTGGGCCTCGCCTGAAGTCCCCTAGGGATCCGTTTGGCTTTAAGATATTCTATCAAAGTTTTAGAATGGAGTTGATACTGAATAGATTTCTTAGAAAGGTTTTCAAACTGTTTCTTGGTAGCAGAGTGGTCTGTAACCAATGGGCTATCAGCCCGGGAAAATTGTGCTATTATATTGTCCACCTCCTGTTGGCTGAATGCCAATGTGTCTGCCTGTATATGAGTAAGGGTATTGATATCATCAAAGGACATGATATACTCAGGGATTGTAAGAAAAGGGTGATTGACAACCTGTTAGGTAGAAAACATTGACAATTAAAAAATGTGTTGAAGCACACCTAAACGCTATATGGGTAGGGTAATGCAAAAATTACAAAGAGAAACAAAGATAGAAGGTGTTCAGTCCTCTTAATCCTGCGTACTACCATACAGGAGAAAATTGCTAGAAAAAATAGGAGGGCGAACAACCAAGGTATGTATTGCATAAAAGGAATGCAGAGTTTATTTATAAGGCAAAAAGTAACGTGCTGTACATATATACAATGTGATAAAGCTCAAAGACAGGCTTAACAATACACAAGTAAGGGCCGTAGCCCTATATATTGACCGCTAGGTGGCGCAGCTGCATAGAATTATCAACAGTATGTGTACTTATACACACAGGTACATATGATATAAATAAGAGGAGCAAAACCACATGTTAAGCAGCACATGAATAAAATGATTACCAGGCAATTGTGGAGTATAATGGGAGTGAAAGAACTCCCCACTAACCCCAAACTCCTCTCAGAAGCAAAACACAGTGATAACCAGGCAATGAAGTACAAGTGACAACAAAAGAGTCTTACGGGCAGCGCAGGTGGACAGAGAAGAACCCTCAACGTTTCGGCTGCTGGGCCTTTGTCAAGAGTGAAGCGGTACCAGTTTAAGGGATGCCACACGCTTAAATAACCTCCAAGGTACTGGATGCTGTGGAGAGGGGCGCATACAGCGGCGCACAATGACCGCGTCATCGGCGGCGCCAGGAGTCCGTCCCGGCCAGTGACTGAGTGGTTCACAAAAGGAACCAATCAGAGACTGGCCCAGGGGGCGGGCCCTAGTGCCGCAAAGCCAATAAGAGAAGTCGAGTCTGCTCAAGCTGACAAGGAAACTTAAGAGGGCATAGGATATTCCAAGATGGCCGCCCAGGATTCATAGCACAGTGCGCATGCTGTAAGCGTCAATACAGGCTGTAGACAGACGATCAAAACGCTGATGCAGGGTAGATCCTGGAGACAGCCCCTTGGGGCGTGGCCACAAACGGCATCATACCGATGTGCTGGAAATTCAGCGCAGCCGGGCATAAAGCAGAGCGCATTGAGCTGGATGTGGAGGGTCAGCAGGGCCAGAGCCCAAAGATGGTGCACAAGCCAAGAAAAAGTGGGACGACCTGAAGGTGGTGGTTCAGTGGAAACTCAGCATCAAACTGGCTGAGGGGTAAGTGGCGAACAACCATTGGGCTGCATGTACAATTTAGCCATGCAGAGAAGTGGGTGTTGGGAATGCTCCACCCCAACACCTACTAGAGGGTGTCGGGACATGGACACCTGGACATGGACACTTATAGCCGGCATGTGCCCACCAGTAGTAAGACTTGTATGCAAATTGTAGCTTGGCACAGGGGGGCAGTAGGCCAACCAAACCCACCAACCTGGGTGCCCACAAATGCGCACCCAACTTTGAGGGCTTTCCTGTGCAACATATGTCTGAAAACACACACCCAGGGTATTAGGCAACTTTTACATGTAACCCCTAACATGGGTGTGAGCAGACAAAAATGTGGGGTCCAAGGCGATGTGGGACCCAGTAAGGCAGGATGCTCAGACTAAGGATTTGTAACTGCAACAGGGAGAAGGGGACATTCAAAGAGGGGCATGAGCACAAAGTGATGGAGGGCAGGGAGAGCAAATGGCAAATACAATAAACTTGGACCAATTACAAACATAACAAATCAAAAACACAACAGCTCGTCGTCAGCTCACCACTCCCAAACGAGTGTATAAACCGGACTTCTTCAAGATCAATGTGTCTTGGGAAGAGCCAGGGAAGCCGGCCAAAACACAGAAAAAGTGAAGATCCGGCAGGATGACGCATTGGTTTAAAAGAGAGGGGCCCATCTTACGGTTGCTGAAAAGAAGCCACAGAAAGGGTTCACTAGACTGGCAACAACATATAAACAGTCAAAATAAAGAAAAACAAGGGCCTTAGGGGATACAGAACAGGTGTTGGGGGGGAAGCTAGGCTTGCCTCAAGCGAGAAGAGTGGGCTACAAAGAGGAGCAGTGTGGAACTAAACATACCAAAACATATACTCCTGAACAGCCGGGGAAACCAGGGCAACATGCGTACAATCAATGGCGACCATGAAACTTGGCATATTCTCTATTCAAAAAAAGGTACATGGTTAACAGTCCCCGCAGCTTCAGATGCTCATACTCTACACAGAACTCAAGGGGTTCCATCGTAGTTGCGGAGGCTGTAGGCTGTGTTCACTTTAGCAAAAAGAAGCCATTCAAGTATTCACTCTAGCGTTCTCTTAAAGGAACTCCCCGCCAGGAGAGCAGATTGTTTGTCCAGAGCAAAAATACAGGACAAAGGAAATGCAGTAAAGATGGTTTTATTAACAAAGGCAAAAGGAAACAAGATCTTGGATTAAGATACATCGTGATAAAGCAAATAAACAAGGCTAAGTAACAAGATAACTAATAAGGAAAACAAAGGAAACCCTAAGGTGCTGGTGCACTAACCCAAGGGCACAGGACAGGGGCCAGCAGCCTCCAGAAGCCAAGAGGATCCCTGTTGCAAGGATTGCAAATGGCCAAGGAGTTTCAGGGAAGCCAAGGAGAGGCCTTCTTGCCACTAGACTGCACTGAGGTGCAGGTTCAGGGCACCAACATGCACAGCCACAAACTGCTGGGTAGCCAAACAAAATCCTGCTACACCAGGTGAAGGGAAGAACCACTTAAATAGGCCTTACACCAGGTCCAGCAGTAGTGGGGGAGAGAGAGCAACCAGGGCTCTGCCAACACCTGCTGGTAGCTGACAGAACTGCAGGCAGGGTGATAAATGACGCCAGCCACCAGCCGGGCATCAGCTGACCCCGGGGATCTTACAAGTGTAAGTTTGAAACGGAAACCTGAAATTTTGACACAATGGGCTTGATTTCAAATGATTTGAAAAAAATTCTATTCATTGAAAAAAATTCAATTCATGAGAAAAAAGCCTGAGAATGTCACCCGATAATAAGACAATGGAAGTCAATGGAACATTTTTACTCCTAAGAAAAGTAGAGAGCTGTTTTCTCCTTTCTACACTGTAGTAAAAAGTGCCATTGACATTCTCAGGCTTTTTTCTCATGAATTTAATTTTTTACTACATGAGAATTTTTTTCAACTCTTATTGAATCGGAGCCATTGAGCCATAATTATAAATCGAACACTCGGTTTGGCGTATGTATGCCGTAATTTCCTGCAAAAAGGACAACTCGGCCAAAAAAAGAAGGGTCAGAAATACCCGACGCACAAAAGAGACTTTGACGCCATTCCCACTAACGGGAATGCATGCGAGAGAGGCTCGGAATCCGGGCGATTGTGTTTACATATTAATTATTGCTACTGTCTACTTTTTTATTTTTTTTTTGTTTGTGGCTCCATTAGTTTGCATGACTAAATAATTTTCTATTTGAATTGAAATTATATCTCAGTAATGTTATATTGTCTATGCATTCTATTTAAACTAAACTATTAACTAAAATTATGGACTACTGTTCCATGCTTGCTCTAGCTTTATTAGCTTATATGCTTGAATAATTTGGAAAGTAATTTCTTTTAAAGCGGCGTGTTAGATATTGCAGATATTGCAACAAAATCTTGGTCATGTGGAAGATGTGGTGAAGCTGTGCTGTCTTTCAGGTGTGACCTGAAGATTATATCTGAGGGAGCTTTTTTAACACACACAAAAATGTATTAAATACTTATGTTATAGTATTTCCCTCCAAACACCTATCACCTACCTCTGTGATGGGGCCTTTTTACAGGTGAGGTCTATTATTTTTGCAACGTACTGTACTGTATATTTCACCCTATAAGACGCACTTTCCCCCCCAAAAAAAGTGTGTGGGAGGGAGTCAGTGCATCTTTTCAGGAGAATGTAAAGAAAAACGGGAAGCCAGTGGATGGAGGAGCAGCGGGTGGGCAGACAGGGTAAAAAAAACCCGGTCCACGCTCCCCACCCTGGCTGTCACCACCACTGCTTCTTGGGCTGCCACATGCACTCACACACACACCTGGGTTCTTGCAGCTGGTGTTCATCTCCAATGGATGCGGACGCCCACTGCACAGAACTGGGTGTGTGCACGCCAGCATGAGAATCAGCGGCGGTGGCACCCAGAGCAAGGACAGTGTGCAGGGGTCATTTACCCTGGCCTTTCCCTGTCTGCCTACCCGCTGCTTCTTTATCAGCTTCATCCCAGTGGCAGTGGCACGGGAGTGTTATGTAAGCTTACTTTTTTATACCTCCAGTGTCCGGGGGGGGGGGGGGGGGTATTCTGCCACTCTGCCTATGGGAATGGGATGGAGCATACCACACTGCCTATGGAGAATAGGAGTAGAGAAAGATGCACTGGGGAATGGGGACGGGGATGCCACACTGCCTATGGGTAATAGGGGGGGTGCCACACTGCCTAAGGGGAATGGGAGTAGGGAATGCCACACTGCCTATATGGGGAATGGGAGGGGAGAATGCCACACTGCCTATATGGGGAATGGGAGTAGGGAATGCCACACTGCCTATATGGGGAATGGGAGTAGGGAATGCCACACTGCCTATATGGAGAATGGGAGGGGGGATGCCACACTGCCTATATGGGGAATGGGAGGGGAGATGCCACACTGCCTATATGGGGAATGGGAGGGGGAATGCCACACTGCCTACATGGGGAATGGGAGGGGGAATGCCACACTGCCTATATGGGGAATGGGAGTAGGGAATGCCACACTGCCTATATGGGGAATGGGAGTAGGGAATGCCACACTGCCTATATGGGGAATGGGAGTAGGGAATGCCACAATGCCTATATGGGGAATGGGAGGGGGGAATGCCACACTGCCTATATGGGGAATGGGAGGGGGAATGTCACACTGCCTATATGGAGAATGGGAGGGGGGATGCCACACTGAATATGGGGAATGGGCGTAGGGAATGCCACACTGCCTATGGGGCAGAACTTTGCCCATTTGTTGCAATGGAGGTGACGCAGCCCTTCATTGTAGTGTATAGAGAGAGCATGGCCACACTGCTGTGATTGTTGGCAAAGGGGGTGAACCAGACACAGGGCCTGGGATGACAGTGGCTGATCGCCAGAATTGGACCAATCAGCTTCACAGCTGCTACCCTTTTGTTTTTTTTTATTGGGTGCGCAATCAATTTAACTTTAAACCCCTCAACCTCTTTTGTAGCCCACTTTTGGTCCCATTAACACATACAAACAAAGCAATTGTTACACAGCGGATAGAGCCGTATGCAAATCGGGACTCTCCACCATGTAATTTTTTCTAATAGCGATTCTCATGCTTGGCTAATAAAACCCTTATTAATTAAAAGAGTGGACTGAATAAACGCAAAACTATTTGACAAGCTGACTTTATTTACCGATGTGAAATTCCCACTAATCCGGCTTTAGATGCTTATCCGTTTCCTCATACAGGGCTGTAGGGTGACGACAACAGGGACTGATATATAAATAAGGCAAGCATGCTACAGAGCGCATATACAGGAGCAAGGGACCAGGAAGAGGTAAGTGACTCCCTATAACCATCGTCACTTGCCCTATACCTTATATGTTTAACTGTGATTTTTGCAGGGATTGCATGAGGCTTCTAGGAAAATTATATATTGTTTTTTTTTTTTTTATCGCAGACTTTGGGTTATGAGTTTTTTTCAGTGCTTCCTTAATATTTTGGGGTGAAATAAGTAAAACATTTTTTCAAGAATACTATGTTGTGTGTAAAAGCCCCATTCATCTCGATTACAACGGTACCAAATATATTTATATATATCAATAGACACCAGTTCCCACCCAGGAGACACCTAAACTGAAAGGTTTGCAGTTAATTATCAAATGTTATTCCCTTAGAAATGTCGGGGAAATTTCTCTTTGATTACGTCATTGGTTGTTAGATTCGGGACACCCTCTGACCAAACATCTGACCCGTTAGAGAGTAGCAAAAGATGCGACTGGCCACTCGCTCAGACTTATACAAAGGCTTAGATGACGTGATGTCAGCGGCTCTGAGTGCGCTAATGGGGTGAACAGCCACGCATGCGCCATAGGACCAGGAAGAGGTGAGTTGGCATCAGCCATCTGGCCATTTCACACAGCGGGGCATCCCCGATCGGGTTGTCCTGGGGGAAAGGACCAAAACTCATACACCGGGGGCTTTAGAGGCAAACTGCAAAAATGCCGGATGTGCGTAACTAACAAAAATATGTTGAGGGATTACAAATGACCTGAGGATCCAGAATCAGGACAAAGCGCATGTAGGTAACCAGTGCGGGGTGTAACAGGAGGTGTTAGTAGAATAAACCACAAGTTTAGGATAAGCGCAGCCCGTAATAGTAAAGATGATGCGGGTGCCAAACCAGCCTGTGCTCATTTAAGCATCAAATGAATCCAAGTTTTGGGGGCTCCGGGGATTCCCCACACAAGCACAGAAATAAGGTCTGCACTCACCACAACCAAATATCATAAAAATATCACATTTATTGAGACACACAAAAAAAGGGCAAAAAGACACATACAATACCAAGGCCCTTATTTAAGAAGGGATAGCGTCAGGTAGTGGCTGGTTAATGAGAGGTAGCGACAGGTAGCGACTGGTGAACGCCGGACACGGCGCGCAATTCCACATTTATCAAGCAGAATCTGTTTAGCGACTGGGATAACGCCATGTAGCGTCTGATTCATCATTTTCACAGCCTCAGCAAACAGCGACGGCGTTCAGCCTTGCACAGCGCCAGGTATGACCTCTCACTACATGTCGCTCTCCCATACACTTCAATGGACGATACTTTTCTTCTCTTTAAATGGGGTTTTTGTTTTTCGTTTTTTTTTTTTTAAATCACAAATAATTCTGTGACCTCTTCTGGCATTGAAAAAGCAGTTTTTTCACAATTTTTTTCATTTTTTATATATTTCTTCAGAAATGACATTACAGGTCTGCCATTAAAGTGGACCAACACCCAGGATTTTGACTATCCTGGGTTTTGGTCCACTTCGGTGGGGCACCCCGATCGGGGGTGCCCCGCTGTGTGAAACCCCCCAGAAAGCCCCGAAAACTCATTTAGTTTCATTTAGGGTAAAATATTCGGCTAGATCTTTAGCTATAGTATCTTTTATTGTAGGATCTGCTAGTAGCGTCGGATTAAGGGACCATGTGTAACTAGGGGGTTTGCTAAGTAGTGTATTTAAATTTAAGAGCAGCCCTGCATGGTCTGACCATGGAACAGGAAAAATCCTGATTTTTTGAATCGTGGGGATTGCTCTTTGGGGCATAAAAATGTGGTCAATCCTAGTATACAGAGTGTGTGGATGGGAGAAGTGTGTAAAATCCTGTACCCCTGGATGTTTTTCCCTCCAGCAGTCTACCAGAGCGAACTTATCTATAAGTTGTCTAAACGACTTGGAGGCCGCTGATGAATGGGTTGAAACAATGTGCGAATGTGGAGACTGTCTATCTAAGCAGGGATTAAGAGTCAAATTGGAATCTCCACAGATGATCACCGTGCCCTTGGCCACTTCATCTACTTTTTTTAAAAATCCTGACAAAAAGGCCACTTGATTTACATTTGGGGTATAATAAGTAGCAATTGTGATTTCAACATCTTGGATATATCCTACCAGGATTAAAAATCTTCCTTCCTTATCCCTGAATTCTTTCTGGCATTGGAATTGAGCGCCCCTCTTGAAGCAAATCAATACCCCTCTTTGTTTGGTCTCTGCATTTGACATATATACCTGAGGATAATTGGCGTTCAGGAAGTTTGGTTTGGAAGATTGGGAAAAATGAGTCTCCTGAAGGCATATGACATCAGGATGAAGCCTTTTAAAATGACGAAAAGCTGTACTCCTCTTGTGCGGGGAGTTAAATCCCTGCACATTAAGAGAACAGATGACCGCCATATCGATTACCAGCCTATTAGTAGCCTAAGTTTTCTGAATGGTTTTCAGCCCAGAGTTGGGTTAAGAGGCGTTCTGAGTAAGCTGCAGAAGATGTTGAGAACTGGGAAAAGATTAGTAAGACGAAGGGCGGAAAGGGAGAAGGAAGGTACTAGGGGGAGGGAAGAGAAAAAAAAAATAAAAAAAATAAATAAATAAATAAAAGGAACAAAGATGTGGTCTACAAGACTATTAAGATTATGTTCCCAAGACTGAGAAGTTTGGGTTTTTAAGAAATCAAGTGTTTTCGTTAGGTGCAGTCCGGACCCTCAGGCAGGAGTGGATACACTGTTATAAAATATCACTCTTGTCCTTCGGGGCCTGCTGGACCCAACTCTTCAGTAAACCTTTTGGTGAACAATTGTTAAACTATAAGAAACTGTAACCTCACTTATGTGAGGCAAACACAACCGCAGATCTAAATCTACCGGTTTTACTGGAGTACGATCATGACCCTGCCGACGGGTGGAGGGGGTTTCAAAATGAAAACATTCATGAATAAACTTTAAACCAAATGAGGTGACATTAAAGTAGTCTCTCTGTTTTAAATTAACTAAGAATAAGAGCTAACGGCTCGTGCCCACCTTAAATTACTCAAAGCTAAGTGTTAAGCAAGACAATGGGCTTCAGTCCTGAGTCACAGGAATTAAATATTACCTACTACTCCACATTAACCTTGAATGGCGATACAGGAGAGGATGTGAACAATATATATGCACTCATCTTATCCTGTCCCGCCATGTTAAATTGCAATAGACATTAGTAGTAAAGTAATTTTTCTACTTCAAAGTAACATAAAATAAGAGCCAACGTTTCGGGCTTACCTTGAAGTACTCAAAGCTGCGTTTTAGGCAATGCAATAGGCTACGTTCAAGAATCATAGTAATTAAGTAATACCTGCTGTTCCTCGTTAACCTTAGATGGCGATGCAGGAGAGGGGGTCAACAATACATGTTTACCTTTCCTATCCTGTCTCGTCTTGTTAGGCTATAGAAAGCATTAATATAATAGCTTATAGGTTATCCTCATAATCCATGAGGATTGGTCACTTATTTATTTTTAGCAGGCCGCCGGGTCGGTAGAGGGCGTTTATTATGGAGGCTTAAACTACCGTCTAGCATGGTCCGTTCAAATGGGTTGACTAAATAATGCGGTTCTCTGGTAGTTCAGTCTCTGGATGTCGAGAAGAAAAGTAGGTTGTTTTTTGAGGTAACTTATCAAGTGTCCTGAAATTCAAGGGAAGTGCTGCAGCCTTGATGTCTTGTCCCCCTTCTTGACCTTTTCCCTGATCTTTGAGGGATTGGGGATTCTTCAATATTTCTGGATGTTTTAGCTTGATTAGGCTTGATGAGGCCAGCAGTCATTAGGTGAAACTGTAGTTCCTCATATTCTTTCGAGACAGCACAGAGCTAACAGTTAAAGTCTTTGAAAACTTTTAGCAAAAGGATGATCTTCAAATCTTCATTATCAACCAGAAGTTGAAAGATTAGTTCCACCTGCAGGTGAAGCCACGGATACCCCAAGATTTAAGCACACAGGGTTAAAGAACAAATCAGTATTTAATCCGTTGAATGCGTCCAATTCGAGATTGGAGGTATTCAAAGGAGCAGTTATCAAGGATTTAAGAGGGATACAGGTGAGAAAACGTAATCAGTATATCTCCCAAACTAGAGCTATTAAAAGCTTGGAGAAAAATGCTGAAATCGTGGTAAAGCCTGCAGATAAAGGCGGAGGCCTGGTGATCCTAAATAAACATGACTATATAGCAGAACTAACGCGGCTGCTTTCTGACGCCGAAACATATGTGAAACTGGATGCGGATCCACTTACTGAGTATAGACAAGGTTTGGTAGATCTTTCAAAAGGAGGTTTGGATCTAGGGGTATTAAATGAGAGGGAGTTCAAATTCTTGAACATTAGTGAACCCCGGACCCCGACGATCTACCAGCTCCCTAAGATCCATAAAAATCAAACGAACCCTCCTGGGCGTCCCATAGTTAGTGGAGTCGATTCACTAACATGTCGCTTGGGTGCATATGTGGACAATTTCTTACAGCCTCTGGTTGTCTCATTGCCGGCGTATTTGAGAGATTCGGGCCAGGTTCTGACTATTTGCCAAGAAATGGAGGTTAGTGAGGGGTGCCTATTAGCTACAGCAGACGTGACGTCGCTTTATACCGTAATCCCGCATGACCTTGGGATTTTAGCTGTCAGACATTTTCTTGAAAACCAATCGGGCCTCCCTTCCCAGCAGGTTGACTTTATCATTGCCTGTTTGAAGTTTTCCCTTGAACATAACTATTTCTGGTTTGGGGGCGATTTTTATTTACAAATCAAGGGTGTGGCCATGGGGGCTAAATTTGCCCCCAGCATGGCCAATCTTTTCGTGGGATTATGGGAGTCCAGATTTATTTTTGGAGGAACTTGGCCGTGTTTGAAGTTATGGCGTCGTTATATTGACGATGTCATAGTCGTGTGGGAGGGGTCACTCACGTCACTACAGGAGTTCTTTGAGTCTGTGAACTCTAATGAGTTTAATTTGGAGTTTACTGCGGATATTAATGAGTCGCAAGTACACTTTCTGGACTTATTAATTAAACGCGAAACCTCCACTCTTAGTACCCGCACATACTTTAAAACAACAGACAGAAATGGGTATGTCCCAAAGGCAAGCTGCCATCATCCCAACTGGCTACGGGCCATACCCAAGGGTCAATTTGTTAGACTTAGGAGAAATTGTAGTAATCTAGCAGAATATGATGTACAGGCACTTCAACTCCAAAAAAGATTCGAGGAGAAAGGTTACTCTTTGAATGATATTGAGAAGCAGAAGAATCAAGTTAGAGAGCTGGATCGGTCATTACTCCTTAAACGGCAGGAAGGGCCTCCTAAACATGACAAAAAAATTGATTTCGCGTTCCTGACTGATTATAATCTCCAGCATTGGAAGATTAAAAAGATTCTTAATAGGCATTGGTATATCCTTAGGGATGACCCGGTGATTGGTCCGACATTGCCGGCAAAGCCAGTCTGTATCTTTAGGAGGGCACCTAACCTAAAAGATCGGCTCGTCCGGAGTTATGTCGATCCTCCAAAACCAATTCAGTTAGTTAACAACCCTCCCTTGGGTTTCTTTAGGTGTGGGATGTGTTGTGGTTGTAAAGTGGGAAAGAAATTAAATAAATCTATGTCTATGTTTCATGTGACAGGTATGACCACTCCGATAAAAATAAAACATCTTATAACATGCAGCACGAAATTCGTGGTATACGCCATATGGTGCCCTTGTGATCTAATTTATGTTGGTAGGACCACGAGATTATTGAAGACACGTATTAGGGAGCATGTTTACAATATTAAGAAGGGATATGAAGGTCACAATCTATCGGCCCATTATAAGAAATATCATGCCTCGGATCCGAGCTCTTTGTCATTTATGGGGATAGATAGGATTAGGGCCCACTGGCGTGGAAATAACATGACGAGGGACCTTTCTCGGCTGGAGAGTCGTTGGATCTTTGAGTTAAATACTCTGTCACCCTGTGGCCTGAATGTAGAGTATGATTTAAACTGTTTCATTGATAATTCCTGATTTTTAGACCATGATTTACATAAAGTATTATGCTATACAGCGATGTCTATATATATTTTTTTAATGTCTTTTATTATGTAAATGTATCTTTTTATGTATTCTTAAATGGCTCTTATTATTTATATGTATTTTGTGATTGGAGCTTTTGAGGACTCTCACCTATAGGACCCTTCCCTCGTCTCTGATTGGCTATATATGAAATAGAGATTGCCAATGTAACATAGGATTGGCTATAGGTGAATTTTGCACCCCTTTGTTGTTTGTTTAAAGTTTGTAGGTTAATAACACTTTTTACTCACAAGGGGTCTTTTTAGCAATAGGTTTTTTAATTTAAGATCTTGTTTGATTTTAGTCACATTATTGTCAGGTTCCCATTATGAAGTGCATCTCAATGCATAGAGTATTGAGTAAATGTAACCACTAGATGAGTTTTAGAATTGTAGAGCTGTAGGCTTAGTTGTCCATTCCCTCTATAATGTTGTGAGCGAGTGTAGGGAATGCAGGCATCACTGTGTAGGTTTGGTGGCGGCTATTTCTACAATATAAGCCCTCTTCTAAATGTGGTGTGCCTGCGCAGTGAATCTTGTGATCATTGTTTTTTATTTTTCTAATTGCTATATATGTAGTGCCCTTTTGATAGCCGTTTTGGCCATCTTTGTTTATCTGTGCCCAGCCGGCGCATGCGCAGCTGAAGCTGGTTGGAAAGAGACAAGTATTGAAGCTGGGGAGTCCGCGCTTGCGCATTGTTGGCTGTGTATGTTATTCAGAAGTGTAGCTGCGCGGTCCGGTGGTGAGCGTCTTAATCGATGTCCCCCGCTCTGAGCGCTCTTTCTAGCTGTCATTATTGCGTTGCCCATCTGACGCCTGAGCGGCCATCTTTGTGTGTCTGTTTGCACAGGCGCAGTTGAAGCCGGCCAGGGAGAGAGAAGTGCTGACGCTGGGCAGTCGGCGCATGCGCAGTGCTGGCCATGTACGTAACCCGGAAGTGTTTGATACACTTCCCGATAGAGGTAAGCTCTGAACTATTTAAACATTCTCTTAATTGACTGCTGCAAACCTGGTTAAAGCCCCGCTGAGGGGTGAAACGCGTTGGTGAGCAGCACCTTCATCTATCAAGTATATCTTCTAATGGTTGGTTTGGGAGCCCTTGCGGTGAGAGTCGCCATAGCTCTGCATTATTAAGCTGTGCCTTTTACCTTTGTATGGAAATGTGAGTGCGGATTATTTTAGAATAAAGTGACCATTTGATTAGCGTTTTTGCACTAGATCCTTTCTTCTTCATCTCTCCCTGCATGCATTTGGAGTAACCCCCTGAGTTATTTGAGTGTGGAGAGCGGAGGGAATGTATATAACCCCAGGAAAACTGCTGATATAAGCCATGCTGATGAGTGAATATGTCAATCTGAGATCCTTTGATGATTGAAAGCTTAACTGTCCTGTATGATTCGGTAAGCCTCCCATTTATCAGGTGGTGGATCTGCACTGGATTAATTGCTCACTGTGTGATAATGAAGATTTGAAGATCATCCTTTTGCTAAAAGTTTTCAAAGACTTTAACTGTTAGCTCTGTGCTGTCTCGAAAGAATTTGTTTTTACCCTTGGTTGGGGAGGAGGACCCCAACTCTAGCACGTAGAAGCTTATATATACACTGTAATAGCGCGGTATTCCTTTAATTTTTTGTCTGTAGTTCCTCATAGTTGATGGCAGAATAAGCTTTATCTTTGATGTTGAATGAGATGCGAAAGGGAAAGCCCCATCTGTATCTGATTTGATTTTCTTGTAACTGCATCAATAACGGTTTGAGCTCTCTTCTTCTGGCCATAGTAGACGCTGATAGGTCTGAGTATATCTGATATTTATGACCTTGGAATATTAATATATTTTTTCCCGTGCCTTTTTTTGGATCATTTATTTCGTCTGATAATAATGGAATTTGACGATCACGTCTCTGGGGGGATCAGATTGTGTGGTACGGGGACCAAGGGATCTGTGCACCCTGTCCATTTCTAATCGCTCTATTGGAGTGCCTGGGATCAGCTCTTGGCATATTGTATGGATAACCGAGTTTAGATCTTCAAGATTTTCTGGGAGACCTCTGAAACGTAGGTTTGATCGCCTATCACGATTCTCAATGTCCTCAATCTTTGTAGAGAGCATGACATTATCTTTTTTGAGTTGTAATATTTCAGACTCTAATATTTCTTGTGAAACAATTACTCCACTCACTTTGTTTTCTAAGATAGTTAAGCCAGAGGTAATTTTGTCTAATTCCTTAGACAGGTGCTCTTTAATGATATTTGTGTTTGACTGTAAGGCTTTTTGTAACAGCCCTTCAAACTGCTGTATGAGTGATTCATTTAGTGGAGTTTGGCTTCCTGTATGTTCCTGGCTGTGTCCCATGCTGCTATTTAGCAGAAAGGAGGCTTCTGACTGGGCTATTTCTTCCAAGTCTGCTACTGACATTTCTTCTGTCATTATGGGGCTTGGGCAAAATATCTATGGGTCAAGTATGCAGTTCAGGCTGCTATCTTAGCCAGGGAAGGGGACACGTTCACTGCAGACACTCTCTGTATTTTACACAGTTCTCACTCCTCTTTGTATATGAGAGGGCTCTGACGCAGCTCTAATACATGCTTCTATGCATCATATAGTGAGTCATGCAGCGCTCTTCTCCCTCTAGCATTCTCCTCTCAGACTTAGAGCTTTAATAAAAAGAACTGACCGTTTGGCTGGGCACTTTCCTGGCTCTCCTCAGCTCCGCTTTCCGCCTCCTCTGTATTCAGAGCCTGCATTCAGGCTTAGAGCTCTCGCAGCCTGCTGTGCTGCGTTTGGCCGCCATTTTGCTTTCACAGCTGCAGCTGTGATCACCGCCGCCGCCACGGATCCAGCGCTTCTCCTGGACGACTCCCCGCCGCCGCCTCGTCCTGTCACCGATCGCAAGACCTTTCCAGGTCAGTGTGCGCCCGCGTTCCAGCCTCTGATCGCCCCCTCCTTCACCGTCGGGCACGGAGCCGAGTTACAGCACGTCCATCTCGGCCTCGCGCGCATGCGCAATCCCCCCCTGCATCTTTTTCTTGCTCTCTGCTGCAACCCCATATCCACCCTGCTCTCTGCTGCACCCCTATCTCTTTCCTGCTGCCCACTTCATCCTCATCTCTTTCCTGCTCTCCACTGCACCCCATCTTTTTCCCCCTCTCTGCTGTACTCCCATATTTTTCCTGCTCTCCACTGCACCTCCATCTTCACCCTGCTCCCTGTTGCACCCCTATCTCTTTCCTGCTGCCCACTTCACCCTCATCTCTTTCCTGCTCCCCACTGCATCCTCATCTCTTTCCTGCTCTCTGCTACACCCCCATCTCCACCTTGCTCCTTGCTGCACCCCATCTCTTTCCTGCTCTCAGATGTACTCCCATCTCAACCCTGTTCCTGCTGCACCCCATCTCTTTCCTGCTCTCTGATGCACCCCCATCTCCACCCTGCTCCCCTCTGCACCCCATATCTTTCTTGCTTTCTGATGCACCCCCATCTCCAACCTGCTCCTCGCTGCACCCCATCTCTTCCCTGCTCTCTGCTGCACCCCGATCTCCACCCTGCTCCTCGCTGCACCCAACTCTTCCCTGCTCTCTGCTGCACCCCGATCTCCACCCTGCTCCTCGCTGCACCCAACTCTTCCCTGCTCTCTGCTGCACCCCGACCTCCACCCTGCTCCCCGCTGCACCCCATATCTTTCTTGCTTTCTGATGCACCCCGATCTCCACCCTGCTCCTGCTGCACCCCATCTCCACCCTGCTCCCCGCTGCACCCCGATCTCCACCCTGCTCCCCGCTGCACCCCGATCTCCACCCTGCTCCCCGCTGCATGTCAAAGGACCAGGTTCTGTTCTTCTACATGATTCCAGCTGGCAGGAATGCGTGTGAGAGGCTCTGAATCAGGCCACGTCATTTTTTCTGCACCCTGTTCTACAAGCCCTGCATAGCTGGTCCCTGGGCTTGTATTGCTGAGAAGGGGGGGGGGGCACACCATTTTTGTTTTAACCCTTAAAATTGTCAAAAAATGGTTTCCCACCTTATGCCATTTTTAATAAACCCTTTATGCCCTGTCACCCATCAACAGGAGAGCAGAAGCCAAAGTGATAGGAATGGGACACAGTGATCGGTGATGGATGGTATTATTAGTAATAAAAAACAAAATACTTTTATCTTGCTTGTGTGTGTGTGTGTGTGTGTGTGTGTGTGTGTGTGTGTTTACATTTGTAAAGATGAGACCCCTATATCAGTTCACAAGGCTTACTATTAATTATTCTTTATGTGGCGGGTGGAAAGTGGTCAACAACTGCTTTCAGAGGTGGTAGTTCATATCTGTCCTGCAGTTGCACTACGTCACCACATGATGGCACTGCTGGATAAGGAATGAATTATGAAGGGTGGTCTGAGCAGCTGCCATCTCTCCTTTGTTACATCTGAATTTGTGCAGGCCCATGGGGTGTGGGGGTCTAGGCTGTACTGCGACGTCTTCGACCCTTCCATCCCATGGGCTGCAATCGAGGTTTTAGGGCAACCTCAGGTAAGCCTGCTTCCAATTTATCTATTGCATTGTATGTCCCAAATGGGGCTCTCAGAGATTAGAGTTAGGACTGCACCCCACAGAGGCACCTTGGCGCTGGTGGTGCAGCTTCAGCTTCTTCTGCAGATGTGTGTGACCGAGCATCTGTTTTTAACCAGATTTAGAGACAGATTTTCGGTTGGTTTGCAAGCTAACAGGGTTGAGTGCTGTGGCTCCTTTAAGACTTTTGTATCCTAATTGCCCTGGTAACGTGCCCCTCCCAGGTTAGTTATAAAATGGTCTGAGTGGCTGCCATCCCTCCTTTGATTAATCAATGCCGGTGCAGCGAGCAGTGCGCAGATGTTAGTGATGCATCGGCGCACACTGGCTGTGGAGAGTCGTGGCTTCTTCTGGATCGCAGTACAGGTATGAAGTTTTTTTCTTTCACACTAAATTGACTCAGCAGTGACAGAGAAAAGGGGGAACCCACTCTCCCCCAAAATAATGCCGGAGAACCACAGAGTTGCACCACTCACAAGTATAAAAGGATCATGTAAATTTTATTATTACTGATTATTTGTAAAAAGACATACTAACATATATACAAATAGACAACACACATACACTAACATATAAAACCACCAGGGGGCACCGGAGGTCTGGTAACAATCATCATACTAAGAATCAATGCTGAGCTCAATTGATAAAACCTTACTCCCCATATATATATGTGCAAACTTGCAATCAAGTATACAGCTGTAATCAATCCAAAATAATATCACAATCTTACAAAGGATAACCAACAACACTTCTAAATATCATCATCAAACAAGAGGACAAGCCAGGGTGTGCAATAGGAACAATAGTGAAAGAAAAAAGTAAACTGTGAATATACAGACCAACCGGGGTACCCCTGTATAGGTAAAACGCCAACGCGTGTCATAGTGACCCCTGCACTACTTCATCAGGGCGAAAGTCAAGTTTGCACATACATATATGGGGAGTAAGGTTTTATCAATTGAACTCAGCATTGATTCTTAGTATGATGATTGTTACCAGACCTCCGGTGCCCCCTGGTGGTTTTATATGTTAGTGTATGTGTGTTGTCTATTTGTATATATGTTAGTACCGGTATGTCTTTTTACAAATAACCAGTAATAATAAAATTTACATGATCCTTTTATACTTGTGAGTGGTGCAACTCTGTGGTTCTCCGGCATTATTTTGGGGGAGAGTGGGTTCCCCCTTTTCTCTGTTTTTGCTTTGAATGCCTGTATTGCTGGGGAGAGTGAGCACACTTATATATTGGCGGATATTCTCATAAGTGGCCGTGTGGCTGGTGCTGCCCGTGTAGCTTGTCAAATTTTTTCCTAATTGACTCAGCAGTGGTCGGCCATTGGGGGATCTGCCACACTACCTTGTTAGAGGGGTATTTTGCACTTTGTATATTATATAGGGAGGGGAGAGT
The DNA here is from genome assembly GCA_027917425.1 of Gastrophryne carolinensis. Classification (NCBI taxonomy): domain Eukaryota; kingdom Metazoa; phylum Chordata; class Amphibia; order Anura; family Microhylidae; genus Gastrophryne; species Gastrophryne carolinensis. Next base: position 653,471,858 of record CM051234.1, on the reverse strand, counting down.
TGGGCTGCTGCTTGCTTTTGGGGATGGGGGGATCTGCCATACTATCTTCTTATGGGGAAATTCTGCAAGCTGTCCATATTATGGGGAGCTGTCCATATTATGGGGAGCAGCAACAACCTGCTGTTTGTTTTTCAGGATGAGGGGGATCCGCCATACTACCTGTTATAGGGGTGATTGGGGGATTCTGCCATGTCCTGTTTGTTTGTTTTTTTTCTTTTTCATCCCCCGCATCTGCCTCTTATGGGGAGAAAAATATGGTAAAAAGCTCATCGAGATGCAGGCGGAATTCCGGGACACTGGATGTGCACCAAGCTTTACAAAGTTCTTAGCATGACACCGCCATTGAAAGAGCACAGAGAACAATAATTGTAAAATGCATTTGGTAAAAAAACAATTCGCATTAATCAGTACGCCTATCTACAGTGCTCAGAGAGACATATTTTAGGATGGGAGGTAAAACCTTGGGATGGGCTATATATCCGTCCTGCTTTGAATGTAACAAACAAGATGAGTCATTCTGAAAAGCCTGCCGGCTCCCTGCTGAGAGTTACATGGTGTTACAGTATTTAAGCCAAATAGCAATATTTAACTTAATTGTTTCTATTGTAATCAGCCATGTGATACTTTCCAAAGCAGCCATGAGCCTACTATTGGAACTTAGTCAGCTTACAATGCAATGTGTATTGTGCTGTGGAATGGAAATAACTCTGTAGAGATTGAGCCTGAAGCCTTAGCACCACATGGCGCCACTCTGTTGGCCTCAGCGACAGCTAGTGTCTTATTCATCACTAGCACCAAAAATGATGTAGCGCCAGGCGCCCTGGTTGCGGCAGATGAAAGCTGTGGCTGTAGCACAAGATCCCATAGAGCTCAATGGGCAGAACTGTATTGTGGTGTTTAATGCTTATAATTTATATTACACACATTCATTTGTAAAGAACTTGCATTGGGACATTGGGTCATTAATGGAAATACAGGACCTATATGTCACAGGATGAATTTTTTGGTAGAAAAAAAAAAAAACAGCACAACCAAGCCAGTAGCCAGTAATGTTTTTTAAAAAATATCGGCCAGATGGCAACCCTAACTACACCAGATATGGGGGAAATTTAGAGTAGTGCAAAATATAATTTATATTTTTAGCACATTTTTGCACTGTTAAATGTGTTTCTTGCACTGCAGCAACGTGCGTCAGTGTAAACAAAATATATATAAATTATATTTTGCACCACTCTACTTTCCACCAATATGGCAGAAGTGCCTGATAAATTAGGTCCATTTTTGTAAAGTTTGTCCTCAGCAGTGATTTCTTGTAACTGTAATGATGAAATGCCGACCAGCGCTGGAAAAATACAGGGCCAAAGGTTTCGTGCTGGCAAAACGGCGGTACAAAGCAGCGGTGCTCACTGGCGCCAGGATCATCGGAGTTAGTGAATCACCAGATAAAAAAACAATGAAAGTCAATGTCAAGGGGTAAAAAGTTCATTTTTCAGGAGTAAAAAAGTACCATTGACTTTCATTGTCTTTGTGTCTGGTGATTCACTAACAGTGACTTTCTCAGGCTTTTTTCTCATGAATTTAATTTTTTTACTGCCATGAGAATTTTTTCAACTCTTTGTGAATCAAAGTCAAAGCCTGATTAACACTCCCAAAGTGAATCAACAATCAACCATGTTGCTAAATCAGACTGATCAACTTTATTTTCATTTCAAGATATTTGCAAGATAATTGTTCTCATGTGTTACATTTTCTTTAGGAAAACAAGGATGACGCAGTTCGCTTCGTTGCTCTGATAGAAGTCGGCTGATATCTAAAACTCACAGATGACGAGACGTTTCTCATTGCAGTTCTGGTCGTTCCATTTCCCGTTGTCGTACATCTCCACACAATCCTCACCCTCCTCATCATTGGGCTCTCCCGAGTACCAGTTGGTGTAGCTCAGTAACCGTCCGGACAGGTACCTAAAAGTGCCCTCGGTCTGGAGGTCATTGATGCCCAGGAACGCGTTCATGCCGAACTGATTGCGCACCGAGAGGACGGCGTCGTTCTCAGCAGAGTTTCGAGGGGCCGGCAGCTGGCCTCCGGCCGTGCTACACATGGTTTTGGCTTCATAATAACTGGCCAGAGCTCCGTTGGATGTGTAAAACTTCTCACCGGCTGTAGCTCCACCTTTCAAATATGAAAACGCTGCAAAAAGGAAACCGAGTTATTTAAAGCGGGCCAACGGTCAAAAATGACTTAAAGAGGACAGAAGCCCACCCTGGAGTCTATGAGACGAGGTGAGTTCATTCAGGTGACCTTGGGGGTTTCACACTGCGGGCATTCACAATCGCGATGCCCCGGGGGCAAGGACCAAAACCCAGGATAGTGGAAATCCCGGGTTCTGGTCCACTTTGAACCAGACCAACACAACAAACAATGCTCCTTTGCATCCCTCCCCGGGCCAATTCATATTTCTGCACAGACAAATTCATTTACATTTTTCTAACTCCAGCTGTAGTAAATTTTAAAAACAAAATGGCGGCTCATGCATCTGCAGGCCGCCTGCAAACAGAAGGTGCTGCTGGGTTTCCTGTTACTGTGCATGGTCAGTTATGCGCCGTTGGACCGGGAAAGAAGGTGAGTTTCTGGGTGACCTGGGGGAAGGAATCTAGCGGTCGATCTCCATGACAATCTTGGATATAGCTAGGGGAAGCAGGGGCGCATTTGCTCTTGGTGCAGCAGGTCAGGGGGGGCGCCAGAGGAAGGCCTAAGAGCAGGTGGGGGAGGGCACCATTTTGAATTTTTGCCCCGGGTGCTAGAAAGCCTAGCTGCTCCTCTGCCCACAATTCTTCCAATGTAACAGGTGAGCTCATCAGCAGCTTTGGCTAAGTCTAAGCAGCCTAATGACCTCTCCAGCTGATCAGCCATTAACCAGAACACAAGACTGTGATCATCCAAACTGAAGAAGCTTTCATTTTAGCAGAATGGCTTAAACTTGTCACCAGGGCCTTATCCAATCAGATGATAAGCAAAGTTAGAGCGAGAAAGTCTATGATATGTAACCGAAATCACCACTTTGTTGACACATTGTTGCTATGGAAAATTGTTTTCTTTTATAACACAGAGTAACAAACAAATAGATAAAAAATAACAGATAAGCTAAGCACATTGATGACATCATTTTGCCGGAGTTAAAGTGGAGTTATTCTTTAAATTAAGTACACGGCTCACCTTTCCTTTGCTGTCCCAGACTGACTTGCAGATTTTCCAGTCTCACGTTCAGGGCGAGGAATTGGCGTTGAATTCCTGACGAGAGAAGAAGAGACGACATCAGATAAAGGTCAGTGATGTCATAGAGACATAGAAACAGAGCAATATAGAAATATAGGCGAGTGACAGCAGAAGGAGACCATACGCTCCATCTAGTCTCTGCCCTTATGTGTATACTGTATGTTCTCTGTATCTTATGTGTATACTGTATGTTCCCTGTATCTTATGTGTATACTGTATGTTCCCTGTATCTTATGTGTATACTGTATGTTCTCTATATCTTATGTATATACTGTATGTTCTCTGTATCTTATGTGTATACTGTATGTTCTCTATATCTTATGTATATACTGTATGTTCCCTGTATCTTATGTATATACTGTATGTTCTCTGTATCTTATGTGTATACTGTATGTTCCCTGTATCTTATGTGTATACTGTATGTTCTCTGTATCTTATGTGTATACTGTATGTTCCCTGTATCTTATGTGTATACTGTATGTTCCCTGTATCTTATGTGTATACTGTATGTTCCCTGTATCTTATGTGTATACTGTATGTTCTCTATATCTTATGTATATACTGTATGTTCTCTGTATCTTATGTGTATACTGTATGTTCCCTGTATCTTATGTGTATACTGTATGTTCCCTGTATCTTATGTGTATACTGTATGTTCTCTATATCTTATGTATATACTGTATGTTCTCTGTATCTTATGTGTATACTGTATGTTCTCTATATCTTATGTATATACTGTATGTTCCCTGTATCTTATGTATATACTGTATGTTCTCTGTATCTTATGTGTATACTGTATGTTCCCTGTATCTTATGTGTATACTGTATGTTCTCTGTATCTTATGTGTATACTGTATGTTCCCTGTATCTTATGTGTATACTGTATGTTCTCTGTATCTTATGTATATACTGTATGTTCTCTGTATCTTATGTATATACTGTATGTTCTCTGTATCTTATGTGTATACTGTATGTTCCCTGTATCTTATGTGTATACTGTATGTTCCCTGTATCTTATGTGTATACTGTATGTTCTCTGTATCTTATGTATATACTGTATGTTCTCTGTATCTTATGTATATACTGTATGTTCCCTGTATCTTATGTATATACTGTATGTTCTCTGTATCTTATGTATATACTGTATGTTCTCTGTATCTTATGTGTATACTGTATGTTCCCTGTATCTTATGTGTATACTGTATGTTCTCTGTATCTTATGTGTATACTGTATGTTCCCTGTATCTTATGTATATACTGTATGTTCTCTGTATCTTATGTGTATACTGTATGTTCTCTGTATCTTATGTATATACTGTATGTTCTCTGTATCTTATGTATATACTGTATGTTCTCTGTATCTTATGTGTATACTGTATGTTCCCGGTATCTTATGTATATACTGTATGTTCCCTGTATCTTATGTATATACTGTATGTTCCCTGTATCTTATGTATATACTGTATGTTCTCTTTATCTTATGTGTATACTGTATGTTCTCTGTATCTTATGTGTATACTGTATGTTCTCTGTATCTTATGTGTATACTGTATGTTCCCTGTATCTTATGTATATACTGTATGTTCTCTGTATCTTATGTATATACTGTATGTTCTCTGTATCTTATGTATATACTGTATGTACTCTGTATCTTATGTGTATACTGTATGTTCCCTGTATCTTATGTATATACTGTATGTTCTCTTTATCTTATGTGTATACTGTATGTTCCCTGTATCTTATGTATATACCATATGTTATCTGTATCTTATGTATAAACTGTATGTTCCCTTTATATTTGGATAGATGGAGGCTTATCCCAGCAATGTGCTAATTCACTTACAGTTGATTTTTCAACCACCTCTGCTGGAAGTTTGTTCCCGGCATCTACTACTCTTTTCTTCTTAAATTGCTCCTGATTAGAGATGAGCGAACTTTTGAAAAATTCGATTCGACTGATTCGCCGAATTTTCCGACAAAAATCGTTTCGACCCGAATAAATTCGCGACGAATCGCTATTAAAAACGGCTATTTCTGAGCCTCCTAGAGCCTCAATAGGGTTGTAAACCATTCTGCCTTGCTGTAACACGCACAGGATGCGTGCTGGGTTAGTTAAATAATACTTTGAAGAAATATCACATGCAGATCAGAGGCATCGCTAATAGAATCGCAGAGCGGCACAATTGAATTCAAGAGAGTTGAAGTGGCATCACTATGAGGGGCAGGAGCCCAAACATTGCTTTAAAGAGACACTGGAGTTGGCAGCAGCAGGAGCCCAAAAATTGGATGAATCACACCCTGGAGTTGGCAGCAGCAGCAGCAGGAGCCCAAATATTACTTTAAAGAGACCCTGGGGTTGGCTTCAGGAGCCCAAAAATTGGATGAATCACACCCTGGAGTTGGCAGAAGTTGGCAGTAGCAGCAGCAGGAGCCCAAATATTACTTTAAAGAGACCCTGGGGTTGGCTTCAGGAGCCCAAAAATTGGATGAATCACACCCTGGAGTTGGCAGAAGTTGGCAGTAGCAGCAACAGGAGCCCAAACATTACTTTAAAGAGACCCTGGGGTTGGCTTCAGGAGCCCAAAAATTGGATGATTCACACCCTGGAGTTGGCAGCAGCAGCAGCAGCAGGAGCCCAAATATTACTTTAAAGAGACCCTGGGGTTGGCTTCAGGAGCCCAAAAATTGGATGAATCACACCCTGGAGTTGGCAGCAGCAGCAGCAGGAGCCCAAATATTACTTTAAAGAGACACTGGGGTTGGCTTCAGGAGCCCAAAAATTGGATGAATCACACCCTGGAGTTGGCAGAAGTTGGCAGCAGCAGCAGCAGCAGCAGGAGCCCAAATATTACTTTAAAGAGACACTGGGGTTGGCTTCAGGAGCCCAAAAATTGGATGAATCACACCCTGGAGTTGGCAGCAGCAGGAGCCCAAATATACACTGGGGTTGGCTTCAGGAGCCCAAAAATTGGATGAATCACACCCTGGAGTTGGCAGCAGCAGCAGGAGCCCTAATATTACTTTAAAGAGACCCTGGGGTTGGCTTCAGGAGCCCAAAAATTGGATGAATCACACCCTGGAGTTGGCAGCAGCAGGAGCCCAAAATACACTGGGGTTGGCTTCAGGAGCCCAAAAATTGGATGAATCACACCCTGGAGTTGGCAGCAGCAGCAGCAGGAGCCCAAATATACACTGGAGTTGGCTTCAGGAGCCCAAAAATTGGATGAATCACACCCTGGAGTTGGCAGCAGCAGGAGCCCAAATATTACTTTAAAGAGACACTGGGGTTGGCTTCAGGAGCCCAAAAATTGGATGAATCACACCCTGGAGTTGGCAGCAGCAGGAGCCCAAATATTACTTTAAAGAGACCCTGGGGTTGGCTTCAGGAGCCCAAAAATTGGATGAATCACACCCTGGAGTTGGCAGGAGTTGACAGCAGCAGCAGCAGGAGCCCAAATATTACTTTAAAGAGACACTGGGGTTGGCTTCAGGAGCCCAAAAATTGGATGAATCACACCCTGGAGTTGGCAGAAGTTGGCAGCAGCAGCAGGAGCCCAAACATTACTTAAAAGAGACACTGGGGTTGGCTTCAGGAGCCCAAAAATTGGATGAATCACACCCTGGAGTTGGCAGGAGTTGACAGCAGCAGCAGGAGCCCAAATATTACTTTAAAGAGACCCTGGGGTTGGCTTCAGGAGCCCAAAAATTGGATGAATCACACCGTGGAGTTGGCAGAAGTTGGCAGTAGCAGCAGCAGGAGCCCAAATATTACTTTAAAGAGACCCTGGGGTTGGCTTCAGGAGCCCAAAAATTGGATGAATCACACCCTGGAGTTGGCAGCAGCAGGAGCCCAAATATACACTGGGGTTGGCTTCAGGAGCCCAAAAATTGGATGAATCACACCCTGGAGTTGGCAGCAGCAGCAGCAGGAGCCCAAATATACACTGGAGTTGGCTTCAGGAGCCCAAAAATTGGATGAATCACACCCTGGAGTTGGCAGCAGCAGCAGCAGGAGCCCAAATATTACTTTAAAGAGACACTGGGGTTGGCTTCAGGAGCCCAAAAATTGGATGAATCACACCCTGGAGTTGGCAGAAGTTGGCAGTAGCAGCAACAGGAGCCCAAACATTACTTTAAAGAGACCCTGGGGTTGGCTTCAGGAGCCCAAAAATTGGATGATTCACACCCTGGAGTTGGCAGCAGCAGCAGCAGCAGGAGCCCAAATATTACTTTAAAGAGACCCTGGGGTTGGCTTCAGGAGCCCAAAAATTGGATGAATCACACCCTGGAGTTGGCAGCAGCAGCAGCAGGAGCCCAAATATTACTTTAAAGAGACACTGGGGTTGGCTTCAGGAGCCCAAAAATTGGATGAATCACACCCTGGAGTTGGCAGAAGTTGGCAGCAGCAGCAGCAGCAGCAGCAGCAGGAGCCCAAATATTACTTTAAAGAGACACTGGGGTTGGCTTCAGGAGCCCAAAAATTGGATGAATCACACCCTGGAGTTGGCAGCAGCAGGAGCCCAAATATACACTGGGGTTGGCTTCAGGAGCCCAAAAATTGGATGAATCACACCCTGGAGTTGGCAGCAGCAGCAGCAGGAGCCCTAATATTACTTTAAAGAGACCCTGGGGTTGGCTTCAGGAGCCCAAAAATTGGATGAATCACACCCTGGAGTTGGCAGCAGCAGGAGCCCAAAAATACACTGGGGTTGGCTTCAGGAGCCCAAAAATTGGATGAATCACACCCTGGAGTTGGCAGCAGCAGCAGCAGGAGCCCAAATATACACTGGAGTTGGCTTCAGGAGCCCAAAAATTGGATGAATCACACCCTGGAGTTGGCAGCAGCAGCAGCAGGAGCCCAAATATTACTTTAAAGAGACACTGGGGTTGGCTTCAGGAGCCCAAAAATTGGATGAATCACACCCTGGAGTTGGCAGCAGCAGGAGCCCAAATATTACTTTAAAGAGACCCTGGGGTTGGCTTCAGGAGCCCAAAAATTGGATGAATCACACCCTGGAGTTGGCAGGAGTTGACAGCAGCAGCAGCAGGAGCCCAAATATTACTTTAAAGAGACCCTGGGGTTGGCTTCAGGAGCCCAAAAATTGGATGAATCACACCCTGGAGTTGGCAGAAGTTGGCAGCAGCAGCAGGAGCCCAAACATTACTTAAAAGAGACACTGGGGTTGGCTTCAGGAGCTCAAAAATTGGATGAATCACACCCTGGAGTTGGCAGGAGTTGACAGCAGCAGCAGGAGCCCAAATATTACTTTAAAGAGACCCTGGGGTTGGCTTCAGGAGCCCAAAAATTGGATGAATCACACCGTGGAGTTGGCAGAAGTTGGCAGTAGCAGCAGCAGGAGCCCAAATATTACTTTAAAGAGACCCTGGGGTTGGCTTCAGGAGCCCAAAAATTGGATGAATCACACCCTGGAGTTGGCAGCAGCAGGAGCCCAAATATACACTGGGGTTGGCTTCAGGAGCCCAAAAATTGGATGAATCACACCCTGGAGTTGGCAGCAGCAGCAGCAGGAGCCCAAATATACACTGGAGTTGGCTTCAGGAGCCCAAAAATTGGATGAATCACACCCTGGAGTTGGCAGCAGCAGCAGCAGGAGCCCAAATATTACTTTAAAGAGACACTGGGGTTGGCTTCAGAAGCCCAAAAATTGGATGAATCACACCCTGGAGTTGGCAGAAGTTGGCAGCAGCAGCAGCAGGAGCCCCAACATTACTTTAAAGAGACACTGGGGTTGGCTTCAGGAGCCCAAAAATTGGATGAATCACACCCTGGAGTTGGCAGCAGCAGGAGCCCAAATATTACTTTAAAGAGACACTGGGGTTGGCTTCAGGAGCCCAAAAATTGCATGATTCACACCCTGGTGTTGGCAGCAGCAGGAGCCCAAATATACACTGGAGTTGGCTTCAGGAGCCCAAAAATTGGATGAATCACACCCTGGAGTTGGCAGAAGTTGGCAGCAGCAGCAGCAGCAGGAGCCCAAACATTACTTTAAAGAGACCCTGGGGTTGGCTTCAGGAGCCCAAAAATTGGATGAATCACACCCTGTGGAGAGTCATGTGGAGAAAAAGTAGCTGAGTTAGTAATATCTACATAAAATTATGAATAAACAAATGCAAAAGTATTGCCAAAGTGAAGTTTTGTTTGAGGGTGTGTTTCCACCTTTTAATTAAATCAGAAACAAGAAGGTATCATTGCCTCTGACTAATTAGCCCTCAAAAATTCTTGGAATTTTTAATCTGGAATCATGTCTGATCCGTCTTATCCGAAGAATATTAATAAAAAGTAAGAGTAACGTAAAGGATTTTTTATTAATACTTACTTGTGGTCCGATGCGGAGGAATGTCTGTAACTGGAGAGCAGCGCCTTAAATCTGTTTTGCACGATCCATCTTTCTTTAGTGTAGGTCTGGCCCCGTCATCAATCTACTGGAATACATCAGGCATTGTTGGGAGGAAAGCTTGGATGATCCATGCGCCATTCATTTCCACGCAGGGCAGTCTCTGGAAAAAAAAAAAAAAAACTATGTATAAACCAGGGTCTTTTTCATATAAAAACAAATGGTTATTTTTGCTTTTAAACCATATGTTCCACAGCTTTACTAGTCATTGTGTCAGCCAATGAAGCAACTTTGTCTGGAAGTGCTGCAAAAGCAGTCCACTGCATCACAAGTGGCATCTGACACCCCCAGTCAACTGTCTGTTGTCTGTCTTTTATGCTTTGGGTTCAGCTCCACTATCCATTGATGAAGATCTGATAATCATAAAATTCAGCAGCTACTGCCCAGCCAAGAAGTGGAGGAGACACTCGCCTCTTCTTCCACTAGCCGGCAATTAGTGATGAGGAGAGTGTCGTGGGAGGAGGTGTTGCAAGCCGAGGTAGTGGAAGAGGGTCCCTGGAGTCTGCGGCGGTGGCGGCGGCAGCAGCAGCAGATTATTGCGGACTGTTGTTCGGAAAAATCAGCTACTCAGCGATGTGGCAGTGTTTCATGCAGCATCCTGTGGAGAAAAAGTAGGTTAGTTAGTGTATATACATAAAATTATGAATAGACAAATGCAATAGTATTGCCAAAGTGAAGTTTTGTTTGAGGGTGTGTTTCCACCTTGTAATTAAATCAGAAACAACTAGCTATCATTTGCCTCTGAATAATTAGCCCTCAAAAATTCTTGGAATTTTTAATCTTGATGTCTGAGGGATTTCTCCTCTCAGACAGCGTCACCATAAGTCCAGCCTGCTGCATTACACTTGGAAGAACATCTTGTTTGCGCTGCGACAAGGAAGCCAGAGTCATGCGTCCTGACATGGCACACGTGTTCAGTCTAGTTTTTAAGTCTTGCCCCCATCTGAAAGAACAACAGGAAAGAAAGTTAGCATGCACTTCTGGCACTCCTACACCACCAAGCACAACCTTATTGAGCCTCAGCGTCACAACGGTGTACCCCACCATAGTCTGATTTGCGATGTTTCCACCCGTTGGAATTCCACCCTCCATATGCAGGATCCACTATAGCAGTGGTCCCCAACCCTGTCCTCAAGGCCCACGAACAGGCCAGGTTTTGCAGATCTCCACAAAGATGCACAGGTGGAGTAATTAGTGCAGCTGCAGAGCAATAGAGCTGGCTATTTGGAGATCCAAAAAACATGACATGTTGGTGGGCCTTGAGGACAGGGTTGAGGACCACTGCACTATAGGAACAGAGAAAAGCCATCACGGATTTCTGGATGATCCAAACGGATAGGGGGACACCCCTGTGTAAATTCAATGTAAACCATTGGCAGCTCATACGTGACACCGACCGTTTGCTCAGGCCCTTTGAGGAAGCTACGTTATTAGTCAGTTGCCAGGACTATGAGATGAACGATGAGATTCCACTGCTTCATGTACTACAACACATGTTGGAAACCATGGCTGGTCAGGGCACTGGAGACATGGCACATACATTTCACAGCCACATGAAGCCTGTGGGGGCTGAAGTGGAGGAGGAGGAGGGGGTGGGGCACAGCAAACCACAGTTTAGGTTTCACAAAATGACCATTTTATCTAGTCATCTGACAGGAGAGGAGGAGCAGGAGCAGCCACAGGAGCTAGAGGGTTGTGAGTAAGGCGAGACAGAGGACCGAGACACACCATGGCAGTTTACAGTGGAGATGGAGACAGGTAGTCCCTCCGAGTCACTTGCACAAATGGCACGATGCATGCTCACATGCATGCGTACTAGTGAGCGCAGAATTGTCTCCATTTGTCAGCGGGAAGACTTCTGGCTCTCCAACTTATTGGACCCTCGCTTCCGGCACAAAATGGGGGCATTTTTTACGCCCACTGAGAGGGAGGACAAACTGACCTACTACAGAGACATCCCACGTAGTCAGTTGGGCGATGTCTATCTGCGCCATGGCCCATACTCCCGCAGGTCTGACTCGGGGGGAAGTCTGCGATCACCTTCCACTGCCATGGCTGCTGGGGGGGTGGAAGGAGCAGCAGCAGCAGCTCCATCAGCAGCAGCCTCAGTCTTCAGTCGCTAGTGAGTAGCTTTCTACACCCGCATAGTGAGTCTACTCATGAGCAGCAGGAAGACCTGGAGCTGGACCTCAAACAGCAGGTCATGTCATACCTTGACATGACCATGCCAACACACCTTCAAGATCCACTGGATTTGCTGGGAAGCCAAACTTGACTTGTGCCCGCAACTAGCAGAGTTTGCCCTGGAAAAGCTGTACTGGCCGGACAGTAGTTGATTTAGATGGCAACTGGGCTGCTCTATATAACGAAGCAAAATGGCAAATTTACCTCACTATATAAGCTATTGCCCCTCAGATTTACACAGGGGCTGCTCTATATTATGCTGCAAAATGGCAAATTTACCTCACAATATAAGCTATTGCCCCTCAGATTTACACAGGGGCTGCTCTATATTATGCTGAAAAATGGCAAATTAACCTCACAATATAAGCTATTGCCCCTCAGATTTACACAGGGCCTGCTCTATATTATGCTGCAAAATGGCAAATTAACCTCACAATATAAGCTATTGCCCCTCAGATTTACACAGGGCCTGCTCTATATAACGAAGCAAAATGGCAAATTTACCTCACTATATAAGCTATTGCCCCTCAGATTTACACAGGGGCTGCTCTATATTATGCTGCAAAATGGCAAATTAACCTCACAATATAAGCTATTGCAGCTCTATATAAATAAAAATAAATAAATAAAAAAAGGGCCTGTAGAAGCTTATTTAGTATAACAGATAGGGTGACATGTGCTGGTTTGGGATGCCCATATGGGCTAGTGTTTTGGCAGCAGTACAAAAACCAATGCAAAATGCAATAGCTTAATAAAGCTGATGCTGATCAACGCTTATTTAGTATAACAGATGGGGTGCAACATGCAGGTTTGGGATGCCCTGCGGCCTGGTGTATTTAAAGCAGACCAAAACCAATTCAAAATGCAATAACTTAATAAAGCTGAGGCTGTAGATGCTTATTTAGTATAAACAGGTAGGGTGCAAGGTGCAGCTTTGGGGTGCCCTGCGGCCTGGTTAAATGAAAGCAGTCAAAAAGGAAGTGCAAACTGAAGTAGCTTAATTAAGCTGATGCTGATCAACGCTTATGTTGTATACCAGATAGGGTGCAAGGTGCAGCTTTGGGGTGCCCTGCGGCCTGGTTTATTAAAAGCAGTCAAAAACAAGTGCAAACTGAAGTAGCCTGATCAACGCTTATGTTGTATAACAGATAGGTTTAAAATAGCATGTGCTTTGGGATGCCCGTGTGGCCTGTTATATTTCAAGCTGAACAAAAAGTAACAATAAGTATGAGACATCATTTTGACCTTCTTTACAGCGCCATACTTTGAAAAAAAAAAATTAATTTCATGCCGATCAATCCAAAGGTCAATGCCCCTAACAAAAATAGTGTTCAGCATAAGTTTTCCTTCTGGAAGGTTATCTTACAAATTGGGATACCCCAGGCAGCAGTGTCATTGAAAGAGTCAGATTGTAATGCAGGCCATACGCAAGCAGAGAAACTCAGGCTGCAACAGGCCTATTTAGTTTACATGGTTGGGGTAGGTTATCTTACAAATTGGGATACCCCACTGTATATGAAACCAAATATAAATGCACACCCAAAAGTGGACAATCAGCCTCCAAGAGGCCTGCTTAGTTTAAATAAGAGAGCTGCTTAGTATGGTAGGTAGGTTATGTTATGTTACAGAATGGGATGCCCCAAGCAGACTTGAGATCAGTATATATGCACACAGCAGCAGTGTGTTAGCAGGCTCATACAGGCCAAATTTCTTTAAATAACTGTGCAGCTTACAGTAAATGCAGAGGATAATGGTATGTTACAGAATGGGATGCCCCCAGCAGACTTGAGATCAGTATATATGCACACAGCAGCAGTGTGTTAGCAGGCTCATACAGGCCAAATTTCTTTAAATAACTGTGCAGCTTACAGTAAATGCAGAGGCTAATGGTATGTTACAGAATGGGATGTCCCAAAAACCAGAGAGCACCTGGCAGGCAGCAGTAAGACTATGCACAGCAAAAGTGTCTTTATCATGCCTAATTTCAATTAGAATAGGTGCAAATGGTTAGGTTCTTAAATAGAGGCTGCTGTAGTCACAGAATGGGATGCCCTAAAAACCAGCAGTAAGTACACCTGGCAGGGACAAGTAGTGCTATGCCCAGCAAAAGTGTCTTTATCAGGCCTAATTTCAATTATAATAAGTGCAAATGGTTATATGGTCTTAAACAGAGGCTGCTGTAGTCACAGAATGGGATGCCCCAAAAAAGATCCAGTAGTGCTATGCCCAGCAAAAGTGTCTTTATCAGGGCTAATTTCAATTATAATAAGTGCAAATGGTTATATGGTCTTAAACAGAGGCTGCTGTAGTCACAGAATGGGATGCCCTAAAAACCAGCAGTAAGTACACCTGGCAGGGTCCAGAAGTACTATGGCCAGCAAAAGTGTCTTTATCAGGCTAATTTCAATTATAATAAGAGCAAATGGTTATATGGTCTTAAACAGAGGCTGCTGTAGTCACAGAATGGGATGCCCTGGCAGGGTCCAGAAGTACTATGCCCAGCAAAAGTGTCTTTATCAGGCTAATTAGAGCAAATGGTTATATGGTCTTAAACAGAGGCTGCTGTAGTCACAGAATGGGATGCCCTGGCAGGGTCCAGAAGTACTATGCCCAGCAAAAGTGTCTTTATCAGGCTAATTTCAAATATAATAAGAGCAAATGGTTATATGGTCTTAAACAGAGGCTGCTGTAGTCACAGAATGGGATGCCCTGGCAGGGTCCAGAAGTACTATGCCCAGCAAAAGTGTCTTTATCAGGCCTAATTTCAATTATAATAAGTGCAAATGGTTATATGGTCTTAAACAGAGGCTGCTGTAGTCACAGAATGGGATGCCCTGGCAGGGTCCAGAAGTACTATGCCCAGCAAAAGTGTCTTTATCAGGCCTAATTTCAATTATAATAAGTGAAAATGGTTATATGGTCTTAAACAGAGGCTGTTGTAGTCACAGAATGGGATGCCCTGGCAGGGTCCAGAAGTACTATGCCGAGCAAAAGTGTCTTTATCAGGCTAATTTCAAATATAATAAGAGCAAATGGTTATATGGTCTTAAACAGAGGCTGCTGTAGTCACAGAATGGGATGCCCTGGCAGGGTCCAGAAGTACTATGCCCAGCAAAAGTGTCTTTATCAGGCTAATTTCAAATATAATAAGAGCAAATGGTTATATGGTCTTAAACAGAGGCTGCTGTAGTCACAGAATGGGATGCCCTGGCAGGGTCCAGAAGTACTATGCCCAGCAAAAGTGTCTTTATCAGGCTAATTTCAAATATAATAAGAGCAAATGGTTATATGGTCTTAAACAGAGGCTGCTGTAGTCACAGAATGGGATGCCCTGGCAGGGTCCAGAAGTACTATGCCGAGCAAAAGTGTCTTTATCAGGCTAATTTCAAATATAATAAGAGCAAATGGTTATATGGTCTTAAACAGAGGCTGCTGTAGTCACAGAATGGGATGCCCAGGCAGGGTCCAGAAGTACTATGCCCAGCAAAAGTGTCTTTATCAGGCTAATTTCAAATATAATAAGAGCAAATGGTTATATGGTCTTAAACAGAGGCTGCTGTAGTCACAGAATGGGATGCCCAGGCAGGGTCCAGAAGTACTATGCCCAGCAAAAGTGTCTTTATCAGGCTAATTTCAAATATAATAAGAGCAAATGGTTATATGGTCTTAAACAGAGGCTGCTGTAGTCACAGAATGGGATGCCCTGGCAGGGTCCAGAAGTACTATGCCCAGCAAAAGTGTCTTTATCAGGCTAATTTCAAATATAATAAGAGCAAATGGTTATATGGTCTTAAACAGAGGCTGCTGTAGTCACAGAATGGGATGCCCAGGCAGGGTCCAGAAGTACTATGCCCAGCAAAAGTGTCTTTATCAGGCTAATTTCAAATATAATAAGAGCAAATGGTTATATGGTCTTAAACAGAGGCTGCTGTAGTCACAGAATGGGATGCCCAGGCAGGGTCCAGAAGTACTATGCCCAGCAAAAGTGTCTTTATCAGGCTAATTTCAAATATAATAAGAGCAAATGGTTATATGGTCTTAAACAGAGGCTGCTGTAGTCACAGAATGGGATGCCTCACAGCAGACTTAAGATCAGTTCAGTATATATGCACAGTTAGTTAGTATAAGCAGCCTGAAAACGCTAACAAAGCCTGTCAGGCTGGATGAAAAAAAAAAAAAAAAACTCCCTGTGACAGGCTGACAGCCTCCGATTTTTCTACCTTTCCCTGTTTTTCGCTGACTTTCTGTCTGTCTCCTGTCTGTCTCCTGCCTGTCTCCAGCCTGTCCCTGTCTGTCCCTGCCTGTCTAACTGCGTCACTCCCTCAGCTACACAACGTTCTGTCTCTCACAAATGCAATAGAGAAATGAGGCAGGAAAGCAAGATGGCCGGCCTTAAATACCGCTGTGACGTCACCGGGCTTGCTGGCTGCTGATAGGCTGCATGTGACTGTCCCAGCTTGCACTGGCGCGGGGTTGATGTCTGGACATGTCCCGTCCGCCATCTTAGAATGCCTGTAATGTAAATGAATGGATGTTAAAGGAAAACTTCGAGCGATCGAATCGCGGGGAAATTCGGATTCGATCCGAATCGAATTTTTCCTGAAATTCGGATCGAATCCGGGTTCGTCCTGATCGATTCGCTCATCCCTACTCCTGATCTTTCCCCCGACCAGCTTCAGGTTTGGCCCCTTGTTCTTTCATTAAGTCTCTTCCCTCCTGAACCTTATTTCCTCCTGTCACATATAAATGAATTACCAGAAGTGTCTGCCGTTTGTCCTGGTGGTCCCTGTTCTCCTTTTGGTCCTGGTGGACCAGCAACACCTTGTGGTCCTGGTAATCCTAAAAAAGACATGAAATAAAAGCGCTGAAAGTTTTTCAGAGCAAACACACACTCATTAAACAGCCAATAGTTAGAGATAACACAGAAGCCACCGGTCAGTCGTGATGAAGCCCACTCATGTCACCAGAGCACCCGACACAACACCAGTGAGGTGCCTCCTAGCAGGGGGGTAGCTAGCGGGAGTAAGGGGGCACTTGCCCTGAGTGCAGCAGGTCAGGGGGGCACCAAAAGCGAGCCTGAGAACAGGTGGGGGGCCCCAGTTTGAATCCCCTTCATATGACTGTGCATCACTCTAGGGGGGGATATTTGGGCGATGCCCTAGAGGTTTGGATTCTGCAAGTTTAGCCAAACTTTTGTTGAGGAAATAAAACAACGTGATAACAGCTGGTCCAAATTAAAGGTATTATTATTAGATGATTACAAGAGATTACAACAGAGTGACAGACAGCAATTCACTCTCATGCAATTCTGGGAGCGCGCTCAAAATGGCTGCCTCAGCCACATCTCTTTATGCTGATTGAACTGGGGTGGAGGACGCAGTTTCAGCCAATAGCAGAGTCCAAATTCTTTATGTAACAGAGTAAATTATCTTTAGCCGACAGAAGACAATGTCCAACAATGTCCAAAATCCATATCTTGATGAGCAGGGCGGAGGTCTTTACTCCAAGCACGCAAAGAACATATTGATCAGATAACTTGTAACTTTAGAAAGCAGAAAAGTTTCTGAGCACAGCAAAATATACCTTACAGAAAAAGTTACATCATTCTATGAATATCAGAAATACAGCAATCAAAATTAATTCCAATAATTCTTTAACATTTTCACCCTTTTTATAATTTTATTATAAACACATATCTTTATTCAGAGAATCTCAGCAACAGTATCCAACAGGTGCACCCCAGCACCGGTCCCCGCCCATGGTCTTGCGAGACACAAGGCCTATGGACTCTGTGCACGTTGATCGCAGGTTTGGGTTGTTTCTTCCCCAGAGATCACAGGCGGTCACCAACTGCTCAGGTGCAACTGTGGGATCCTTTATCAGAGATGATGTCCTCCACCTGGTTCCAGAATCACCAGAAGGGTCAACGTGGTGAAGCAGATGGTCAACAGGACCGCTGGTCAGATGGTCGATCATCCCTGAGGTTGCTGAAACTCTCCTTAGGGATCGGGTGAGTCCATCCCTTTGCTGCAACAAGAAACACAAAGCATTACTAATATGATCTTATATTATCATATGTAAATAGCAAAGATTATTTCTAACCACTACAGTTAATACACCTTTAAATCACTTTTAAGAAGGTCAAAGCAGGATCAAAGTGTCTTGCTTTAACGGGAGTGAAATACTTCACAGGCCTTGGCATACATTTCGTTAGCCCAAATTCCTAAGAACTTGAGGTAAGGAGACAATAGTCATTCCGCGAAGCCATGCAGTACTGGTACTATTCAGAAGAAATCTGTCTTTCTGCTTAGCATCAATACTCAGATTAGGCCTAAAGCCTTAATCACCATGCATACCTGCAGCGTTTCCCTCCATGTGGAATATACACATAGATGCCAAGTGTCTTAAAAATGTTTACAAACATCTTGCATCATTAATAACTTCAAATAAAAGAGAAATATACGATTTCTTGAGGAACTTTCAAAGTAACCAATCAACAATAAGGTAAAGTAAACAACAATGCTTTTTTCTGCTGAAGTCAACTTCCGTCTCCTTGATTGGTACTCAGGCTCTTTCCTCTTTCTTTAACGTTCGACTGATGTCTTTAATAACTCATCTGAACTTAGTATCTCATAACTGTATCCAGAGATTTCTGCAATGGTAAACACATCCAGTAAGAAAACCACACAAAATTCACTATAACTAAGCATTTGAATACTTCCTATACAGTGGTCTTATTCATCTAGTACATACTTACCTTAAAAAATTTCCTTAATAGACTTCTATAATTTCTAAAAATCAAATATCAATTCTAAAGACTCCAATAAGATTCCAATAATACCTTGTTCACCAGGACATACTAATAGGGTCACACTTCAGATAGTTGGATGTAGTTCTGCAATCTCTGAAATGGATGGTTAGGCCTAAGTATGCACTGAGTAAATACACTATATTACCTGGACAACAGGTATTCATATAAACTAAATTACATTTTTAAATTTCAATATTGCTTATATCTGAAACAATGTAATGTAATGTACTGTACTGGGCTGAATAAATTAGACAGTGACACCTACTGGGCTATGGGCTATGTCTTCTTGAGGCACCATCGAAAGGCAATATGTCCAGCGGTGCTTCTCCCTGAAGCAGACTTATGCTTTGACACTTATCATTACCCAGAGTTTCTCCAACCTAAGTACTACCAATGCTTGAGCTCAAGACTTACTCCTTTCGCAGTCTCATCTTGGCAGCAAGTGGCACTGAGTCTCTCAGGTGAGATTTGTATTGGGTATGAACCTTTTCCAGAAGTGCCAGCGAGTGTGAGGGCCTCATATGAATTCATGATCAGGATTCATGGCTGTCACTGTAACTCTCATTAATTTGTTTCAGTTATACAACAACATCATAAACTATATAACCTTTATCATAAGCTAATCTATCATCAGTGCACACATTTTGCCTTCCACCTAATGCCAATTCATACATTTCAGTGATGTGTTCTCAATTCAGCCATTCATGCTGAAAGCAAAATTTTCACCTTTATCATCCACTATCACAAAAAACCTCATCATGTATGATCCTTCATGGTGATGAAACTACTATATTTAATTAAAAACCAAATTAAATATGTACTTCTGAAGCTAGAAAATTCAGAAGAGAGGTAAGGGGGTGTCTGTCTACATCACCTAAACACAAACATTTTATCACATATCAAGTGATTGTTCCATGAGTTCAAACAACTTTTAATACCAAAAAATGCAACCATAATACATATTTCCCCTCTTTTTTGAACTCTGTGGAACAAACTTAACTTCGTTTAGCTATGTTCAGCTCTTAACGTTAGTAATTCAGAAAGGTCAAAAATACTACTAGCTCATACTATATTCAAAATCTTTACCAGGTGTAGCACCCATGAGGTGAACTTGCATTTTGTCTTGAGGACTTCTTCAAGACAGCAGTAATGATCACTTTAAAACATGCTGGAGTGCTCAAAATTATATAACTGTATGTTAAAACTTCTTAGACCTATACCTCATTCAGCATAATAAGCAATCTGGAGTATTCTTAAGAAACCTTATTAAGCACTATTTACCTTTAAAAATACATAGGGAACCTTACATTTAATAAGGCAAACTCTTAGCATGATGATCACATTGTGCACAAACAGCTGCTCAAAACGTACCTAAGCTTTGAGACCAATATCATGAAGGAATTTATTTTTGCTTCTAACTTTCAGACTAGCATTACAGCAAATTTCTTAAACCAATTACCAATACTTATCTTAAAGTGGACCAACAGTCAAAAATGACTTAAACCAGACAAACACAGCTCATATGCATCTTTCCCCTGAGTAATTTAGATTACTGCACATAAAGTTAATTTACCCTTTTCTAACCGTGGTAAACTTTTAAAAACAAAATGTCTGCTCATGCACTTGCAGACCACCTACAAACAGGAGGTAATGCTTAAATCCATGTCACTGTGCATTTTCAGTTATGTCAGTTGGGAGAGGAAACCCTAAGATGGCCACCACATCTCCCTTCCAAATATACCAAGCTATTGGTCTAGTTCAAGGAATGTCAGCTATATCTCAAGTGTATTAAATTCACATATATATGTACTTATATATATATATAAACCTCTCAATCATAAAATGAATCATATACTTCTAAAATATAGATAAATATTCAAACCATGATGGATTTCGATTTGATTCTCATAGAATAATTATCTATCTTCACAGCTGCTGTTAAAACATAAACATAACACATTAAAATCAAAATTGATTAAACATTTACACAATTTCCAGGAGAACAAGGTCGGATCCTTACTTTGCTCTATGGAAATTATCTTCCAGATATTATGTACAATATTACATATTGTATCAAAACTTAATTCCTTAAAATAATTTTCCTACTTTTACTTTTACTTTAATTAATTTTAATTTAATTTATTTTAATGCAATTTAATACCGGCATATAAAACTAATTAACTTAACTTTATTCCTTATTCTTGTACAAGACCCCATTTTTACAGTAGCTACATATATTTCTAAAAAAAAATTCATTGTTACTTCTTTTTGTTTTATTCAAAACTGCTAAGCTTCCCATGGCTAAGCTTGAGCAGCGACACTCAGAATGACTGCAGCACAAATTGAAATCCTACAGAGCTTTTTTAAGACAAAGTCTGATAATTGTATCACCTTAAATTTAAATAAATTCCATATACATTCTATGATAAAAAACTCACCAATTTTTCAACCCTGTTTGCCACAAGCTCACAGAGAGGCCATCCTTCTGAGCTGGCTTTTCACAGAAATCTAAAAACAGCTTATCAGACAAGTTACAGGACAGCTGTATCTGATCTCTGTAAGTCTCTGACAGGCAGGGCAGAGTTACAATAACTCTGTAGTGCTCTTTAAAAAAAATATATCTGAATGTTTTCTCATGCATTGCTTAATTCTAGGGATGAGCGAATCGATCCGGACGAACCCGGATTCGATCCGAATTTCAGGAAAAATTCGATTCGGATCGAATCCGAATTTCCCCGCGATTCGATCACTCGAAGTTTTCCTTTAACATCCATTCATTTACATTACAGGCATTCTAAGATGGCGGGCGGGACATGTCTGGACATGTATCCCGCGCCAGTGCAAGCTGGGGCAGTCACATGCAGCCTATCAGCAGCCAGCAAGCCCGGTGACGTCACACAGCGGTATTTAACGGCGGCCATCTTGCTTTTCCTCATTTCTCTATTGCATTCGTGACAGACAGACAGAACGCTGTGTAGCTGAGGCAGTTAGACAGGCTGGAGACAGGCTGGAGACAGGGACAGACAGGGACAGACAGGGACAGGCTGGAGACAGGCAGGAGACAGGCAGGAGACAGACAGGAGACAGACAGAAAGCCAGGGAAAGGTAGGAAAAACGGAGCTGGCTGACAGGGAGATTTTTTTTTTTTCATC
The DNA here is from genome assembly GCA_027917425.1 of Gastrophryne carolinensis. Taxonomy (NCBI): domain Eukaryota; kingdom Metazoa; phylum Chordata; class Amphibia; order Anura; family Microhylidae; genus Gastrophryne; species Gastrophryne carolinensis. The sequence continues at coordinate 653,450,022 of CM051234.1, read as the reverse complement.
CAGCCTTTGTTAGCGTTTTCAGGCTGCTTATAGTAACTAACTGTGCATATATACTGAACTGATCTTAAGTCTGCTGTGAGGCATCCCATTCTGTGACTAAAGCAGCCTCTGTTTAAGACCATATAAGCATTTGCTCTAATCATATTTGAAATTAGGCCTGATAAAGACACTTTTGCTGGCCAAAGCACTACTGTACCCTGGCAGCTCGATTCCTGCCCGGGGCATCCCATTCTGTGACTAAAGCAGCCTCTGTTTAAGACCATATAAGCATTTGCTCTAATCATATTTGAAATTAGGCCTGATAAAGACACTTTTGCTGGCCAAAGCACTACTGTACCCTGGCAGCTCGATTCCTGCCCGGGGCATCCCATTCTGTGACTAAAGCAGCCTCTGTTTAAGACCATATAAGCATTTGCTCTAATCATATTTGAAATTAGGCCTGATAAAGACACTTTTGCTGGCCAAAGCACTACTGTACCCTGGCAGCTCGATTCCTGCCCGGGGCATCCCATTCTGTGACTAAAGCAGCCTCTGTTTAAGACCATATAAGCAGTTGCTCTAATCATATTTGAAATTAGGCCTGATAAAGACACTTTTGCTGGCCAAAGCACTACTGTACCCTGGCAGCTCGATTCCTGCCCGGGGCATCCCATTCTGTGACTAAAGCAGCCTCTGTTTAAGACCATATAAGCATTTGCTCTAATCATATTTGAAATTAGGCCTGATAAAGACACTTTTGCTGGCCAAAGCACTACTGTACCCTGGCAGCTCGATTCCTGCCCGGGGCATCCCATTCTGTGACTAAAGCAGCCTCTGTTTAAGACCATATAAGCATTTGCTCTAATCATATTTGAAATTAGGCCTGATAAAGACACTTTTGCTGGCCAAAGCACTACTGTACCCTGGCAGCTCGATTCCTGCCCGGGGCATCCCATTCTGTGACTAAAGCAGCCTCTGTTTAAGACCATATAAGCATTTGCTCTAATCATATTTGAAATTAGGCCTGATAAAGACACTTTTGCTGGCCAAAGCACTACTGTACCCTGGCAGCTCGATTCCTGCCCGGGGCATCCCATTCTGTGACTAAAGCAGCCTCTGTTTAAGACCATATAAGCATTTGCTCTAATCATATTTGAAATTAGGCCTGATAAAGACACTTTTGCTGGCCAAAGCACTACTGTACCCTGGCAGCTCGATTCCTGCCCGGGGCATCCCATTCTGTGACTAAAGCAGCCTCTGTTTAAGACCATATAAGCATTTGCTCTAATCATATTTGAAATTAGGCCTGATAAAGACACTTTTGCTGGCCAAAGCACTACTGTACCCTGGCAGCTCGATTCCTGCCCGGGGCATCCCATTCTGTGACTAAAGCAGCCTCTGTTTAAGACCATATAAGCATTTGCTCTAATCATATTTGAAATTAGGCCTGATAAAGACACTTTTGCTGGCCAAAGCACTACTGTACCCTGGCAGCTCGATTCCTGCCCGGGGCATCCCATTCTGTGACTAAAGCAGCCTCTGTTTAAGACCATATAAGCATTTGCTCTAATCATATTTGAAATTAGGCCTGATAAAGACACTTTTGCTGGCCAAAGCACTACTGTACCCTGGCAGCTCGATTCCTGCCCGGGGCATCCCATTCTGTGACTAAAGCAGCCTCTGTTTAAGACCATATAAGCATTTGCTCTAATCATATTTGAAATTAGGCCTGATAAAGACACTTTTGCTGGCCAAAGCACTACTGTACCCTGGCAGCTCGATTCCTGCCCGGGGCATCCCATTCTGTGACTAAAGCAGCCTCTGTTTAAGACCATATAAGCATTTGCTCTAATCATATTTGAAATTAGGCCTGATAAAGACACTTTTGCTGGCCAAAGCACTACTGTACCCTGGCAGCTCGATTCCTGCCCGGGGCATCCCATTCTGTGACTAAAGCAGCCTCTGTTTAAGACCATATAAGCATTTGCTCTAATCATATTTGAAATTAGGCCTGATAAAGACACTTTTGCTGGCCAAAGCACTACTGTACCCTGGCAGCTCGATTCCTGCCCGGGGCATCCCATTCTGTGACTAAAGCAGCCTCTGTTTAAGACCATATAAGCATTTGCTCTAATCATATTTGAAATTAGGCCTGATAAAGACACTTTTGCTGGCCAAAGCACTACTGTACCCTGGCAGCTCGATTCCTGCCCGGGGCATCCCATTCTGTGACTAAAGCAGCCTCTGTTTAAGACCATATAAGCATTTGCTCTAATCATATTTGAAATTAGGCCTGATAAAGACACTTTTGCTGGCCAAAGCACTACTGTACCCTGGCAGCTCGATTCCTGCCCGGGGCATCCCATTCTGTGACTAAAGCAGCCTCTGTTTAAGACCATATAAGCATTTGCTCTAATCATATTTGAAATTAGGCCTGATAAAGACACTTTTGCTGGCCAAAGCACTACTGTACCCTGGCAGCTCGATTCCTGCCCGGGGCATCCCATTCTGTGACTAAAGCAGCCTCTGTTTAAGACCATATAAGCATTTGCTCTAATCATATTTGAAATTAGGCCTGATAAAGACACTTTTGCTGGCCAAAGCACTACTGTACCCTGGCAGCTCGATTCCTGCCCGGGGCATCCCATTCTGTGACTAAAGCAGCCTCTGTTTAAGACCATATAAGCATTTGCTCTAATCATATTTGAAATTAGGCCTGATAAAGACACTTTTGCTGGCCAAAGCACTACTGTACCCTGGCAGCTCGATTCCTGCCCGGGGCATCCCATTCTGTGACTAAAGCAGCCTCTGTTTAAGACCATATAAGCATTTGCTCTAATCATATTTGAAATTAGGCCTGATAAAGACACTTTTGCTGGCCAAAGCACTACTGTACCCTGGCAGCTCGATTCCTGCCCGGGGCATCCCATTCTGTGACTAAAGCAGCCTCTGTTTAAGACCATATAAGCATTTGCTCTAATCATATTTGAAATTAGGCCTGATAAAGACACTTTTGCTGGCCAAAGCACTACTGTACCCTGGCAGCTCGATTCCTGCCCGGGGCATCCCATTCTGTGACTAAAGCAGCCTCTGTTTAAGACCATATAAGCATTTGCTCTAATCATATTTGAAATTAGGCCTGATAAAGACACTTTTGCTGGCCAAAGCACTACTGTACCCTGGCAGCTCGATTCCTGCCCGGGGCATCCCATTCTGTGACTAAAGCAGCCTCTGTTTAAGACCATATAAGCATTTGCTCTAATCATATTTGAAATTAGGCCTGATAAAGACACTTTTGCTGGCCAAAGCACTACTGTACCCTGGCAGCTCGATTCCTGCCCGGGGCATCCCATTCTGTGACTAAAGCAGCCTCTGTTTAAGACCATATAAGCATTTGCTCTAATCATATTTGAAATTAGGCCTGATAAAGACACTTTTGCTGGCCAAAGCACTACTGCACCCTGGCAGCTCGATTCCTGCCCGGGGCATCCCATTCTGTGACTAAAGCAGCCTCTGTTTAAGACCATATAAGCATTTGCTCTAATCATATTTGAAATTAGGCCTGATAAAGACACTTTTGCTGGCCAAAGCACTACTGTACCCTGGCAGCTCGATTCCTGCCCGGGGCATCCCATTCTGTGACTAAAGCAGCCTCTGTTTAAGACCATATAAGCATTTGCTCTAATCATATTTGAAATTAGGCCTGATAAAGACACTTTTGCTGGCCAAAGCACTACTGTACCCTGGCAGCTCGATTCCTGCCCGGGGCATCCCATTCTGTGACTAAAGCAGCCTCTGTTTAAGACCATATAAGCATTTGCTCTAATCATATTTGAAATTAGGCCTGATAAAGACACTTTTGCTGGCCAAAGCACTACTGTACCCTGGCAGCTCGATTCCTGCCCGGGGCATCCCATTCTGTGACTAAAGCAGCCTCTGTTTAAGACCATATAAGCATTTGCTCTAATCATATTTGAAATTAGGCCTGATAAAGACACTTTTGCTGGCCAAAGCACTACTGTACCCTGGCAGCTCGATTCCTGCCCGGGGCATCCCATTCTGTGACTAAAGCAGCCTCTGTTTAAGACCATATAAGCATTTGCTCTAATCATATTTGAAATTAGGCCTGATAAAGACACTTTTGCTGGCCAAAGCACTACTGTACCCTGGCAGCTCGATTCCTGCCCGGGGCATCCCATTCTGTGACTAAAGCAGCCTCTGTTTAAGACCATATAAGCATTTGCTCTAATCATATTTGAAATTAGGCCTGATAAAGACACTTTTGCTGGCCAAAGCACTACTGTACCCTGGCAGCTCGATTCCTGCCCGGGGCATCCCATTCTGTGACTAAAGCAGCCTCTGTTTAAGACCATATAAGCATTTGCTCTAATCATATTTGAAATTAGGCCTGATAAAGACACTTTTGCTGGCCAAAGCACTACTGTACCCTGGCAGCTCGATTCCTGCCCGGGGCATCCCATTCTGTGACTAAAGCAGCCTCTGTTTAAGACCATATAAGCATTTGCTCTAATCATATTTGAAATTAGGCCTGATAAAGACACTTTTGCTGGCCAAAGCACTACTGTACCCTGGCAGCTCGATTCCTGCCCGGGGCATCCCATTCTGTGACTAAAGCAGCCTCTGTTTAAGACCATATAAGCATTTGCTCTAATCATATTTGAAATTAGGCCTGATAAAGACACTTTTGCTGGCCAAAGCACTACTGTACCCTGGCAGCTCGATTCCTGCCCGGGGCATCCCATTCTGTGACTAAAGCAGCCTCTGTTTAAGACCATATAAGCATTTGCTCTAATCATATTTGAAATTAGGCCTGATAAAGACACTTTTGCTGGCCAAAGCACTACTGTACCCTGGCAGCTCGATTCCTGCCCGGGGCATCCCATTCTGTGACTAAAGCAGCCTCTGTTTAAGACCATATAAGCATTTGCTCTAATCATATTTGAAATTAGGCCTGATAAAGACACTTTTGCTGGCCAAAGCACTACTGTACCCTGGCAGCTCGATTCCTGCCCGGGGCATCCCATTCTGTGACTAAAGCAGCCTCTGTTTAAGACCATATAAGCATTTGCTCTAATCATATTTGAAATTAGGCCTGATAAAGACACTTTTGCTGGCCAAAGCACTACTGTACCCTGGCAGCTCGATTCCTGCCCGGGGCATCCCATTCTGTGACTAAAGCAGCCTCTGTTTAAGACCATATAAGCATTTGCTCTAATCATATTTGAAATTAGGCCTGATAAAGACACTTTTGCTGGCCAAAGCACTACTGTACCCTGGCAGCTCGATTCCTGCCCGGGGCATCCCATTCTGTGACTAAAGCAGCCTCTGTTTAAGACCATATAAGCATTTGCTCTAATCATATTTGAAATTAGGCCTGATAAAGACACTTTTGCTGGCCAAAGCACTACTGTACCCTGGCAGCTCGATTCCTGCCCGGGGCATCCCATTCTGTGACTAAAGCAGCCTCTGTTTAAGACCATATAAGCATTTGCTCTAATCATATTTGAAATTAGGCCTGATAAAGACACTTTTCCTGGCCAAAGCACTACTGTACCCTGGCAGCTCGATTCCTGCCCGGGGCATCCCATTCTGTGACTAAAGCAGCCTCTGTTTAAGACCATATAAGCATTTGCTCTAATCATATTTGAAATTAGGCCTGATAAAGACACTTTTGCTGGCCAAAGCACTACTGTACCCTGGCAGCTCGATTCCTGCCCGGGGCATCCCATTCTGTGACTAAAGCAGCCTCTGTTTAAGACCATATAAGCATTTGCTCTAATCATATTTGAAATTAGGCCTGATAAAGACACTTTTGCTGGCCAAAGCACTACTGTACCCTGGCAGCTCGATTCCTGCCCGGGGCATCCCATTCTGTGACTAAAGCAGCCTCTGTTTAAGACCATATAAGCATTTGCTCTAATCATATTTGAAATTAGGCCTGATAAAGACACTTTTGCTGGCCAAAGCACTACTGTACCCTGGCAGCTCGATTCCTGCCCGGGGCATCCCATTCTGTGACTAAAGCAGCCTCTGTTTAAGACCATATAAGCATTTGCTCTAATCATATTTGAAATTAGGCCTGATAAAGACACTTTTGCTGGCCAAAGCACTACTGTACCCTGGCAGCTCGATTCCTGCCCGGGGCATCCCATTCTGTGACTAAAGCAGCCACTGTTTAAGACCATATAAGCATTTGCTCTAATCATATTTGAAATTAGGCCTGATAAAGACACTTTTGCTGGCCAAAGCACTACTGTACCCTGGCAGCTCGATTCCTGCCCGGGGCATCCCATTCTGTGACTAAAGCAGCCTCTGTTTAAGACCATATAAGCATTTGCTCTAATCATATTTGAAATTAGGCCTGATAAAGACACTTTTCCTGGCCAAAGCACTACTGTACCCTGGCAGCTCGATTCCTGCCCGGGGCATCCCATTCTGTGACTAAAGCAGCCTCTGTTTAAGACCATATAAGCATTTGCTCTAATCATATTTGAAATTAGGCCTGATAAAGACACTTTTGCTGGCCAAAGCACTACTGTACCCTGGCAGCTCGATACCTGCCCGGGGCATCCCATTCTGTGACTAAAGCAGCCTCTGTTTAAGACCATATAAGCATTTGCTCTAATCATATTTGAAATTAGGCCTGATAAAGACACTTTTGCTGGCCAAAGCACTACTGTACCCTGGCAGCTCGATTCCTGCCCGGGGCATCCCATTCTGTGACTAAAGCAGCCTCTGTTTAAGACCATATAAGCATTTGCTCTAATCATATTTGAAATTAGGCCTGATAAAGACACTTTTGCTGGCCAAAGCACTACTGTACCCTGGCAGCTCGATTCCTGCCCGGGGCATCCCATTCTGTGACTAAAGCAGCCTCTGTTTAAGACCATATAAGCATTTGCTCTAATCATATTTGAAATTAGGCCTGATAAAGACACTTTTGCTGGCCAAAGCACTACTGTACCCTGGCAGCTCGATTCCTGCCCGGGGCATCCCATTCTGTGACTAAAGCAGCCTCTGTTTAAGACCATATAAGCATTTGCTCTAATCATATTTGAAATTAGGCCTGATAAAGACACTTTTGCTGGCCAAAGCACTACTGTACCCTGGCAGCTCGATTCCTGCCCGGGGCATCCCATTCTGTGACTAAAGCAGCCTCTGTTTAAGACCATATAAGCATTTGCTCTAATCATATTTGAAATTAGGCCTGATAAAGACACTTTTGCTGGCCAAAGCACTACTGTACCCTGGCAGCTCGATTCCTGCCCGGGGCATCCCATTCTGTGACTAAAGCAGCCTCTGTTTAAGACCATATAAGCATTTGCTCTAATCATATTTGAAATTAGGCCTGATAAAGACACTTTTGCTGGCCAAAGCACTACTGTACCCTGGCAGCTCGATTCCTGCCCGGGGCATCCCATTCTGTGACTAAAGCAGCCTCTGTTTAAGACCATATAAGCATTTGCTCTAATCATATTTGAAATTAGGCCTGATAAAGACACTTTTGCTGGCCAAAGCACTACTGTACCCTGGCAGCTCGATTCCTGCCCGGGGCATCCCATTCTGTGACTAAAGCAGCCTCTGTTTAAGACCATATAAGCATTTGCTCTAATCATATTTGAAATTAGGCCTGATAAAGACACTTTTGCTGGCCAAAGCACTACTGTACCCTGGCAGCTCGATTCCTGCCCGGGGCATCCCATTCTGTGACTAAAGCAGCCTCTGTTTAAGACCATATAAGCATTTGCTCTAATCATATTTGAAATTAGGCCTGATAAAGACACTTTTGCTGGCCAAAGCACTACTGTACCCTGGCAGCTCGATTCCTGCCCGGGGCATCCCATTCTGTGACTAAAGCAGCCTCTGTTTAAGACCATATAAGCATTTGCTCTTATCATATTTGAAATTAGGCCTGATAAAGACACTTTTGCTGGCCAAAGCCCTACTGGACCCTGCCAGGTCGATTCCTGCCCAGGGCATCCCATTCTGTGACTAAAGCAGCCTCTGTTTAAGACCATATAAGCATTTGCTCTTATTATATTTATATTATAAGACACTTTTGCTGGGCATAGGCTTACTGCTGCCTGCCAGGTGCACTTCTGTTGAGGCATCCCATTCTGTAACATAGCATACCCCTCTTTATTTACACTAAGCAGCTCTCTTATTTACACTAAGCAGGCCTGTTGGAGGCTGAGTGTTACTGCTCACTTTTGGTGTGCATTATATTCTGTTTCATATAGACCCACCGCTGCCCGGGGTTTTTTTAAATATCACCTACTACCACGCCAGTTAGACTATGTCGGGCAGACAAGTGCCTGGAAGTGAAAAGAGGAGTGGCAGAGGCCAAGATTCCGCAGGAAGAGCTCCTGCGCCAGACACTGTTGACGAATCCACGAACATCAGTGACGTACAGCCACAACCCGGTGATGATGATGATGATGACGATGAAGCCGATCGCACTTGGGAGCCGGGTGATGAAGGGGCTTCATCGTCATCATCAGGAGAAGAGGGGTGCAGGTTGCCCCGGAGTCAGCAGCTGAGGCAGCAAAGTGGTAGCAGTCAGCATGGGGGCACAATTCCAAAGGCTGGAGCCGGCCGGGGCCGGGGCCGGGGTAGAGCACCTGCTGTGCGGCAGTCTACCTTATCGGGAGGTAGTGGAGCAGGGGTTCCTGGAGTTGGCAACAGCAGCAGTGAATCAGTGAGGCCAGGGGGTGGGAAAAGTAGCTACTCGGCAGTGTGGCAGTTTTTCCTGAGGCATCCGCAGGAGGGTAACATGGCCACATGCAAGATATGTAGGCAAAAGGTGAAGCGTGGCCAGGGTCCAAATGTTGGCACCACGGCCCTGCGTCAACATATGATGCGTCACCATAAAACGACCTGGGAGAACCGAGGCTCCCAAGGGGTGGTCCAGTCTGCTTCCTCACCAAGTGAGCTCCCAATTTCTGCCAGCCAAGGCTCCAGCACCTCAGCCGAAGGCAGCTGTGCGTCATACCCATCCTCTGTCGCTCCTGCTCCTCCTCCTCCTCCTCCAAGTCATGCATCCCGCCAGCAATCCATCAGCGAAGCCATGTCCAAGAGACAGCAGTATGCGCCCACTCATCCTACGGCGCAGAAGCTGAATGTGCTCCTGTCCAAGTTGCTGGTGCTGCAGTCGCTCCCTTTTCAGGTGGTGGAATCTGCACCTTTCAGAGAACTGATGGCTTGTGCCGAGCCGAGGTGGAGAGTCCCAAGCCGTCATTTCTTTGCCAAGAAGGCAGTACCAGCGCTGCACACTTTTGTTGAACAGAAGGTGGGCCAGTCCTTGAGCCTGTCGGTGTGTAGCAAAATACATGGCAGCGCCGACATCTGGAGCTGTAACTACGGTCAGGGGCAGTACATGTCGTTTACGGCCCACTGGGTGAATGTGGTCCCTTTGCAGCAGCAACTTGGACAGGTCACGCCGCTTCGGCCTCCGCGCTCTCTGCCCATTGGGCCTGTGACACCGTGCGACTCGGCCTCCTCATCCTCCGCCATCTCCTCACCCTCCACTGTAGGCTCAAGTCTCAGTGCCCCTCCAGTCTACCATGTGTGCAGGGCACGGAGGTGTCACGCAGTGCTTCACATGGTTTGTCTTGGCGAACGGAGTCACACAGGGGAGGAACTGCTTAAATGTATTCATCAGGAAATCCAAACATGGCTTACTCCGAGAAAACTTAAAATGGGAATCATGGTTACCGACAATGGGAAGAACATTTTGTCTGCGCTGCGCCAAGGAAGCCTGACCCATGCCCCCTGCATGGCTCACGTCTTCAATCTGGTTGTCAAGCGGTTTCTGAAGTGTTCCCCCCATCTGCAGGACATCCTAACAACTTCACGGAAACTTTGCATGCACTTCAGCCACTCCTACACCGCCAAACACACCCTTCTTGAGCTACAGCGTCAGAATGGTATCCCCCAACATAGTCTGATTTGCGATGTTTCCACCCGTTGGAATTCCACCCTTCACATGTTGGACCGATTATATGAACAGAGAAAAGCCATCACGGATTTCCTGATGATCCAAGCAGATAGGGGGACTCCCCTGTGTAACTTCAATGTCAACCAGTGGCAGCTCATACGTGACACCTGCCGTTTGCTCAGGCCCTTTGAGGAAGCCACTTTATTTGTCAGTCGGCAGGATTACGGGATGAACGACGTGATTCCACTGCTTCATGTACTACAGCACATGTTGGAAACCATGGCTGGTCAGGGCACTGGAGACATGGCGTTTACATCTTACGGCCACATGAACCCCCTTGGAGCTGAACTGGAGGAGGAGGAGGAGGAAGAGGAGGAGGAGGAGTTGCCCAGCGAAACACAGTTTAGGCTTGGCGAAATGGCTGGTTTATCTAGTCAGCGGACAGGAGAGGAGGAGCAGGAGCAGCCAGAGGAGCTAGAGGTTTTTGAGGAAGGAGAGACAGAGGACCCGGGCACACCGTGGCAGTATGCAGTGGAGATGGAGACAGGTAGTCCATCCGAGTCACTTGCGCAAATGGCACGAAGCATGCTCACGTGCTTGCGTAGTGACCCCAGAATTGTTTCCATCTGTCGGCGGGATGACTTCTGGCTGTCCACCTTATTGGACCCTCGCTTCCGGCACAAAATGGGGGCATTTTTTAAACCCACCGAGAGGGAGGACAAACTCAACTACTACAAAGACATTCTACGTAGGCAGTTGGCCGATGCCTATCTGCGCCATGGTCCATACTCTCGCAGGTCTGACTCGAGGGGACCTCTGCGCTCACCTTCCACTGCCATGGCCGCTGGGGGGGTTGGCAGCAGCAGCAGCAGAAGCTCCATCAGCAGCAGCAGCCTCAGTCTTCAGTCGCTAATGAGTAGCTTTCTACACCCGCATAGTGAGGCTACTCATGAGCAGCAGGAAGACCTGGAGCAGGACCTGAACCAGCAGGTCATGTCATACTTTGACATGACCATGCCAACACACCTTGAGGATCCGCTGGACTTCTGGGCAGCCAAACTTGATTTGTGGCCGCAACTAGCAGAGTTTGCCCTGGAAAAGCTGTCCTGCCCGGCAAGTAGCGTGCCATCTGAGCGGGTGTTTAGTGCGGCGGGGGCCATAGTTACGGCGAGGAGAACTCGTCTGTCAACTAAAAATGTGGAGAGACTCACCTTTGTCAAAATGAATCAGGGATGGATCAGCCAGGATTTCCACCCACCAATGCCTGATGCATGCGACTAGATTCAGCATGGTGCCACGTTTTACACTTTCCAAATGGTGCAAAACATATTTATGTCTTTAGGCCATTTTTTGGGCTCCTGCTGCTGCTACTGTCAACTCCTGCCAACTCCAGGGTGTGATTCATCCAATTTTTGGGCTCCTGAAGCCAACTCCAGTGTATATTTGGGCTCCTGCTGCTGCTGCTGCCAACTTCTGCCAACTCCAGGGTGTGATTCATCCAATTTTTGGGCTCCTGAAGCCAACTCCAGTGTATATTTGGGCTCCTGCTGCTGCTGCTGCCAACTTCTGCCAACTCCAGGGTGTGATTCATCCAATTTTTGGGCTCCTGAAGCCAACTCCAGTGTATATTTGGGCTCCTGCTGCTGCTGCTGTCAACTCCTGCCAACTCCAGGGTGTGATTCATCCAATTTTTGGGCTCCTGAAGCCAACTCCAGTGTATATTTGGGCTCCTGCTGCTGCTGCTGCCAACTTCTGCCAACTCCAGGGTGTGATTCATCCAATTTTTGGGCTCCTGAAGCCAACTCCAGTGTATATTTGGGCTCCTGCTGCTGCTGCTGCCAACTTCTGCCAACTCCAGGGTGTGATTCATCCAATTTTTGGGCTCCTGAAGCCAACTCCAGTGTATATTTGGGCTCCTGCTGCTGCTGCTGTCAACTCCTGCCAACTCCAGGGTGTGATTCATCCAATTTTTGGGCTCCTGAAGCCAACTCCAGTGTATATTTGGGCTCCTGCTGCTGCTGCTGCCAACTTCTGCCAACTCCAGGGTGTGATTCATCCAATTTTTGGGCTCCTGAAGCCAACTCCAGTGTATATTTGGGCTCCTGCTGCTGCTGCTGTCAACTCCTGCCAACTCCAGGGTGTGATTCATCCAATTTTTGGGCTCCTGAAGCCAACTCCAGTGTATATTTGGGCTCCTGCTGCTGCTGCTGCCAACTTCTGCCAACTCCAGGGTGTGATTCATCCAATTTTTGGGCTCCTGAAGCCAACTCCAGTGTATATTTGGGCTCCTGCTGCTGCTGCTGTCAACTCCTGCCAACTCCAGGGTGTGATTCATCCAATTTTTGGGCTCCTGAAGCCAACTCCAGTGTATATTTGGGCTCCTGCTGCTGCTGCTGCCAACTTCTGCCAACTCCAGGGTGTGATTCATCCAATTTTTGGGCTCCTGAAGCCAACTCCAGTGTATATTTGGGCTCCTGCTGCTGCTGCTGTCAACTCCTGCCAACTCCAGGGTGTGATTCATCCAATTTTTGGGCTCCTGAAGCCAACTCCAGTGTATATTTGGGCTCCTGCTGCTGCTGCTGTCAACTCCTGCCAACTCCAGGGTGTGATTCATCCAATTTTTGGGCTCCTGAAGCCAACTCCAGTGTATATTTGGGCTCCTGCTGCTGCTGCTGCCAACTTCTGCCAACTCCAGGGTGTGATTCATCCAATTTTTGGGCTCCTGAAGCCAACTCCAGTGTATATTTGGGCTCCTGCTGCTGCTGCTGTCAACTCCTGCCAACTCCAGGGTGTGATTCATCCAATTTTTGGGCTCCTGAAGCCAACTCCAGTGTATATTTGGGCTCCTGCTGCTGCTGCTGCCAACTTCTGCCAACTCCAGGGTGTGATTCATCCAATTTTTGGGCTCCTGAAGCCAACTCCAGTGTATATTTGGGCTCCTGCTGCTGCTGCTGTCAACTCCTGCCAACTCCAGGGTGTGATTCATCCAATTTTTGGGCTCCTGAAGCCAACTCCAGTGTATATTTGGGCTCCTGCTGCTGCTGCTGCCAACTTCTGCCAACTCCAGGGTGTGATTCATCCAATTTTTGGGCTCCTGAAGCCAACTCCAGTGTATATTTGGGCTCCTGCTGCTGCTGCTGCCAACTTCTGCCAACTCCAGGGTGTGATTCATCCAATTTTTGGGCTCCTGAAGCCAACTCCAGTGTATATTTGGGCTCCTGCTGCTGCTGCTGTCAACTCCTGCCAACTCCAGGGTGTGATTCATCCAATTTTTGGGCTCCTGAAGCCAACTCCAGTGTATATTTGGGCTCCTGCTGCTGCTGCTGCCAACTTCTGCCAACTCCAGGGTGTGATTCATCCAATTTTTGGGCTCCTGAAGCCAACTCCAGTGTATATTTGGGCTCCTGCTGCTGCTGCTGCTGTCAACTCCTGCCAACTCCAGGGTGTGATTCATCCAATTTTTGGGCTCCTGAAGCCAACTCCAGTGTATATTTGGGCTCCTGCTGCTGCTGCTGCCAACTTCTGCCAACTCCAGGGTGTGATTCATCCAATTTTTGGGCTCCTGAAGCCAACTCCAGTGTATATTTGGGCTCCTGCTGCTGCTGCTGTCAACTCCTGCCAACTCCAGGGTGTGATTCATCCAATTTTTGGGCTCCTGAAGCCAACTCCAGTGTATATTTGGGCTCCTGCTGCTGCTGCTGTCAACTCCTGCCAACTCCAGGGTGTGATTCATCCAATTTTTGGGCTCCTGAAGCCAACTCCAGTGTATATTTGGGCTCCTGCTGCTGCTGCTGCCAACTTCTGCCAACTCCAGGGTGTGATTCATCCAATTTTTGGGCTCCTGAAGCCAACTCCAGTGTATATTTGGGCTCCTGCTGCTGCTGCTGCTGTCAACTCCTGCCAACTCCAGGGTGTGATTCATCCAATTTTTGGGCTCCTGAAGCCAACTCCAGTGTATATTTGGGCTCCTGCTGCTGCTGCTGTCAACTCCTGCCAACTCCAGGGTGTGATTCATCCAATTTTTGGGCTCCTGAAGCCAACTCCAGTGTATATTTGGGCTCCTGCTGCTGCTGCTGCCAACTTCTGCCAACTCCAGGGTGTGATTCATCCAATTTTTGGGCTCCTGAAGCCAACTCCAGTGTATATTTGGGCTCCTGCTGCTGCTGCTGTCAACTCCTGCCAACTCCAGGGTGTGATTCATCCAATTTTTGGGCTCCTGAAGCCAACTCCAGTGTATATTTGGGCTCCTGCTGCTGCTGCTGCCAACTTCTGCCAACTGCAGGGTGTGATTCATCCAATTTTTGGGCTCCTGAAGCCAACTCCAGTGTATATTTGGGCTCCTGCTGCTGCTGCTGTCAACTCCTGCCAACTCCAGGGTGTGATTCATCCAATTTTTGGGCTCCTGAAGCCAACTCCAGTGTATATTTGGGCTCCTGCTGCTGCTGCTGCCAACTTCTGCCAACTCCAGGGTGTGATTCATCCAATTTTTGGGCTCCTGAAGCCAACTCCAGTGTATATTTGGGCTCCTGCTGCTGCTGCTGTCAACTCCTGCCAACTCCAGGGTGTGATTCATCCAATTTTTGGGCTCCTGAAGCCAACTCCAGTGTATATTTGGGCTCCTGCTGCTGCTGCTGTCAACTCCTGCCAACTCCAGGGTGTGATTCATCCAATTTTTGGGCTCCTGAAGCCAACTCCAGTGTATATTTGGGCTCCTGCTGCTGCTGCTGCCAACTTCTGCCAACTCCAGGGTGTGATTCATCCAATTTTTGGGCTCCTGAAGCCAACTCCAGTGTATATTTGGGCTCCTGCTGCTGCTACTGTCAACTCCTGCCAACTCCAGGGTGTGATTCATCCAATTTTTGGGCTCCTGAAGCCAACTCCAGTGTATATTTGGGCTCCTGCTGCTGCTGCTGCCAACTTCTGCCAACTCCAGGGTGTGATTCATCCAATTTTTGGGCTCCTGAAGCCAACTCCAGTGTATATTTGGGCTCCTGCTGCTGCTGCTGTCAACTCCTGCCAACTCCAGGGTGTGATTCATCCAATTTTTGGGCTCCTGAAGCCAACTCCAGTGTATATTTGGGCTCCTGCTGCTGCTGCTGCCAACTTCTGCCAACTCCAGGGTGTGATTCATCCAATTTTTGGGCTCCTGAAGCCAACTCCAGTGTATATTTGGGCTCCTGCTGCTGCTGCTGCCAACTTCTGCCAACTCCAGGGTGTGATTCATCCAATTTTTGGGCTCCTGAAGCCAACTCCAGTGTATATTTGGGCTCCTGCTGCTGCTGCTGTCAACTCCTGCCAACTCCAGGGTGTGATTCATCCAATTTTTGGGCTCCTGAAGCCAACTCCAGTGTATATTTGGGCTCCTGCTGCTGCTGCTGTCAACTCCTGCCAACTCCAGGGTGTGATTCATCCAATTTTTGGGCTCCTGAAGCCAACTCCAGTGTATATTTGGGCTCCTGCTGCTGCTGCTGCCAACTTCTGCCAACTCCAGGGTGTGATTCATCCAATTTTTGGGCTCCTGAAGCCAACTCCAGTGTATATTTGGGCTCCTGCTGCTGCTACTGTCAACTCCTGCCAACTCCAGGGTGTGATTCATCCAATTTTTGGGCTCCTGAAGCCAACTCCAGTGTATATTTGGGCTCCTGCTGCTGCTGCTGCCAACTTCTGCCAACTCCAGGGTGTGATTCATCCAATTTTTGGGCTCCTGAAGCCAACTCCAGTGTATATTTGGGCTCCTGCTGCTGCTGCTGTCAACTCCTGCCAACTCCAGGGTGTGATTCATCCAATTTTTGGGCTCCTGAAGCCAACTCCAGTGTATATTTGGGCTCCTGCTGCTGCTGCTGCCAACTTCTGCCAACTCCAGGGTGTGATTCATCCAATTTTTGGGCTCCTGAAGCCAACTCCAGTGTATATTTGGGCTCCTGCTGCTGCTGCTGCCAACTTCTGCCAACTCCAGGGTGTGATTCATCCAATTTTTGGGCTCCTGAAGCCAACTCCAGTGTATATTTGGGCTCCTGCTGCTGCTGCTGTCAACTCCTGCCAACTCCAGGGTGTGATTCATCCAATTTTTGGGCTCCTGAAGCCAACTCCAGTGTATATTTGGGCTCCTGCTGCTGCTGCTGCCAACTTCTGCCAACTCCAGGGTGTGATTCATCCAATTTTTGGGCTCCTGAAGCCAACTCCAGTGTATATTTGGGCTCCTGCTGCTGCTGCTGTCAACTCCTGCCAACTCCAGGGTGTGATTCATCCAATTTTTGGGCTCCTGAAGCCAACTCCAGTGTATATTTGGGCTCCTGCTGCTGCTGCTGCCAACTTCTGCCAACTCCAGGGTGTGATTCATCCAATTTTTGGGCTCCTGAAGCCAACTCCAGTGTATATTTGGGCTCCTGCTGCTGCTGCTGTCAACTCCTGCCAACTCCAGGGTGTGATTCATCCAATTTTTGGGCTCCTGAAGCCAACTCCAGTGTATATTTGGGCTCCTGCTGCTGCTGCTGCCAACTTCTGCCAACTCCAGGGTGTGATTCATCCAATTTTTGGGCTCCTGAAGCCAACTCCAGTGTATATTTGGGCTCCTGCTGCTGCTGCTGTCAACTCCTGCCAACTCCAGGGTGTGATTCATCCAATTTTTGGGCTCCTGAAGCCAACTCCAGTGTATATTTGGGCTCCTGCTGCTGCTGCTGTCAACTCCTGCCAACTCCAGGGTGTGATTCATCCAATTTTTGGGCTCCTGAAGCCAACTCCAGTGTATATTTGGGCTCCTGCTGCTGCTGCTGCCAACTTCTGCCAACTCCAGGGTGTGATTCATCCAATTTTTGGGCTCCTGAAGCCAACTCCAGTGTATATTTGGGCTCCTGCTGCTGCTGCTGTCAACTCCTGCCAACTCCAGGGTGTGATTCATCCAATTTTTGGGCTCCTGAAGCCAACTCCAGTGTATATTTGGGCTCCTGCTGCTGCTGCTGTCAACTCCTGCCAACTCCAGGGTGTGATTCATCCAATTTTTGGGCTCCTGAAGCCAACTCCAGTGTATATTTGGGCTCCTGCTGCTGCTGCTGCCAACTTCTGCCAACTCCAGGGTGTGATTCATCCAATTTTTGGGCTCCTGAAGCCAACTCCAGTGTATATTTGGGCTCCTGCTGCTGCTGCTGCCAACTTCTGCCAACTCCAGGGTGTGATTCATCCAATTTTTGGGCTCCTGAAGCCAACTCCAGTGTATATTTGGGCTCCTGCTGCTGCTGCTGTCAACTCCTGCCAACTCCAGGGTGTGATTCATCCAATTTTTGGGCTCCTGAAGCCAACTCCAGTGTATATTTGGGCTCCTGCTGCTGCTGCTGCCAACTTCTGCCAACTCCAGGGTGTGATTCATCCAATTTTTGGGCTCCTGAAGCCAACTCCAGTGTATATTTGGGCTCCTTCTGCCCCTCATAGTGATGCCACTTCAACTCTCTGCAATTGTGCCGCTCTGCGATTCTATTAGCGATGCCTCTGATCTGCATGTGATATTTCTTAAAAGTATTATTTAACTAACCCAGCACGCATCCTGTGCGTGTTACAGCAAGGCTGAATGGTTTACAACCCTATTGAGGCTGTAGGAGGCTCAGAAATAGCCGTTTTTAATAGCGATTCGTCGCGAATTTATTCGGGTCGAAACGATTTTTGTCGGAAAATTCGGCGAATCAGTCGAATCGAATTTTTCAAAAGTTCGCTCATCTCTACTTAATTCATATTTTTTTTATTTATTTTTATTTTTTTTGTTTCACTATTTTTCCTATTTATTTATTTATTTTTAGCGTGTCATCTGTGTCCCTGAAAATCACCTTTTATATGCATTTATTCTGGGGGTCAGCAGAAGCTCTCCTTCCACTTCACAAAATACTTTCCCTCCCCTAGGTTCAGATAATTCCTGCCAAGAGCTGGTAGCAGGTACATATGTTGGGGCAGTGGGCCTGACTTGGGGCTCTACATATGATGGGGGTGATTGGAAAAGGGCCTGTGCCAGATCTCCAGTGGGGTACACCGTGGCTGAGCCAGTGGAAATTTTAGGTCTGGCTCCTAAGTCTACTGGGGACTCCCGAGTACATGAGTCGGGGGTCTCCAGGCTACCAACGGTAGGCTCCACTAGGGACATAGCCAGCTGCTCTATCTGCTCTGCTCCTTCCTCATCTGTCTCGCGGTGTTCTTTGTCTGACTGACTTCCTCCTTCTCCTGCTTTGATTCCTACGGTAAAAATACCTTGGGCCTTTCGCTGCTTCCAATAGGATTCAGCAATCCATCCACTCCAAGCTGCTTTCTCATTTGGCTATGTGAAACTTGACTTGCAATTTTTATAGAGGGCTACCCAGTGGAACAATTCAAATGTTCCCTTTTTGGGAATCCCACAATCCAATCCCCTAGTTAGCCTCCCCCATTTTGGAAGAAATTTACTAACCCATGTGCCATACTTTAAACTCCTCTCCTTTTGTGGGATCAAAGGAGAGTTAGGACATCCATTTCCCTGGTTGGACACTGAACCAACCTTACTTACACCGTTTCCCATAGTCTCAATATGGTGGAGGGGACTCTCTACCCTTCTCTCTCGGATTCGTTAGCTAACAATTTTGTATGGCTTCTTATGGCTGTTAGGGAAAGTCCCACACTAGGAATCCCCGTTTCTGGTCCCTCCAAATTTTCCAACAGAGCCAAATGACAAAAAGCAAGGAGAAGATTCCAAATAATATCCGGCCCCTAATATTGTCTAAATCAAACCAGGCTAACACCCCTTCCCTGTCAGCAGTATTATTATGCATGAGACACAAGCCTGCAGTTGCTTTGGGACACGCCCTTAAGTGCAGCGGAGCTTACACTTGTCCTCTTATGATTTTGTCCCTCTGCTACACAGACAATAGTTGGTTACAACTTACAGGACAAACAGAGGGGATAGAAAAAACATTTGTGTCTGAGATTTATGGAGATCTCTTGTTTAGCACACTCACTGGCACTTCTGTGTAACACATTGTAACAGCCAGGCTCCCATCTGTGTAACACATGGTAATAGCCAGGCTCCCTTCTGTGTAACACATTGTAACAGCCAGGCTCCCTTCAGTGTAACACATTGTAACAGTCAGGCTCCCTTCTGTGTAACACATGGTAATAGCCAGGCTCACTTCTGTGTAACACATTGTAACAGTCAGGCTCCCTTCTGTGTAACACATGGTAATAGCCAGGCTCCCTTCTGTGTAACACATTTTAACAGCCAGGCTCCCATCTGTGTAACACATGGTAATAGCCAGGCTCCCTTCTGTGTAACACATTGTAACAGTCAGGCTCCCTTCTGTGCAACACATTGTAACAGCCAGGCTCCCATCTGTGTAACACATGGTAATAGCCAGGCTCCCTTCTGTGTAAAACATTGTAACAGCCAGGCTCCCTTCTGTGCAACACATGGTAATAGCCAGGCTCCCTTCTGTGTAAAACATTGTAACAGCCAGGCTCCCTTCTTAGTAACACATTGTAACAGTCAGGCTCCCTTCTGTGTAACACATTGTTCTCTAGAAAAGCAACAGTTAAAAAAGTTATTCTGAAGTTTTTTCTATAGTCCATATCACACAAATCTTACAATTATCCTCACTCAAAATTGAAAGCTCATACTAACTAAGAGCTGTCCCCAGTCCTGAATAATACATGGAAATTACCCCCACTCACCTTTGCCTCACTTACCTGCTGTAACTAAAGTGCCCATTCATTTACTCACACACACATATCAAAAGGTATTAGTACATATACAGCTGTTACAGGTTCTTGGGATCTGTACTCACGACTTCAGAACAGAAGTGTTTTGAGCCAGAGGAGAGGAGAGCAGAATTGAGACACAGAAGTTCTCACCTTATTTGAGGCGCCAGGTTGGTCTCCTGTCCTCGGGTCCAAGACACTGGTTCGGTTGCTGAGCCGTTTTCAGATCCCGGGTTTCGGCACCAAAATGTTGAGGAAATAAAACAACGTGATAACAGCTGGTCCAAATTAAAGGTATTATTATTAGATGATTACAAGAGATTACAACAGAGTAACAGACAGCAATTCACTCTCATGCAATTCTGGGAGCGCGCTCAAAATGGCTGCCTCAGCCACATCTCTTTATGCTGATTGAACTGGGGTGGAGGATGCAGTTTCAGCCAATAGCAGAGTCCAAATTCTTTATGTAACAGAGTAAATTATCTTTAGCCGACAGAAGACAATGTCCAACAATGTCCAAAATCCATATCTTGGTGAGCAGGGCAGAGGTCTTTACTCCAAGCACGCGAAGAACATATTGATCAGATAACTTGTAACTTTAGAAAGCAGAAAAGTTTCTGAGCACAGCAAAATATACCTTACAGAAAAAGTTACATTATTCTATGAATATCAGAAATACAGCAATCAAAATTAATTCCAATAATTCTTTAACACTTTAAACAAGAGCTTGGTTGGGGTACCAGAACTTGACCCCAACCTGAACCCCCTCCCCTATTGAAATCAATGGGGACTTGAACTTTTGGGGGAAATTCTGGCACTAGGGGTGTCCTCACTCATGGGAGCCGCAGCCATCTTTCTGTGGCCCCTGCCGAGGACCAGGTGAACTTAACACTGCTGCTGATAGGACCAGGATTGTGGTGCTCAAGTAAGTTGCACAGCAGCGCTTCCTGCAGCACACGCAGTGTCCCCGACATCAGTCAGGCTACCTTCTGTGTAACACATTGTAACAGTCTGTGTAATGCATTGTAGCAGTCAGGCTCCCTGCTGTGTAACACATTGTAACAGCCAGGCTTCCTTCTGTGTAACACATTGGAACAGCCAGGCTCCCTTCTGTGTAACACATTGTAACAGCCAGGCTCCCTTCTGTGTAAAACATTGTAACAGGCTGTGTAACGCATTGTAACAGCCAGGCTCCCTTCTGTGTAAAACATTGTAACAGTCTGTGTAATGCATTTTAACAGTCAGGCCCCCCTGATGTGTAACAATAGTAAAAAGAGCTACACATGCTGTGAGATATTGTATAGCAGATGACATTGTAAACCACTCGCAGCTGACTCACAGCTCTCTGCAATGTTTAAGTGTGTTCTCTGTAATTTTGAGTTTACACAGAAGAATGCTGCATCTGTATGTAGTGAATTGGGAGGCTAGAATATCAGTCTGCTGTAGAACATATGAGTTTATACCTCTTTCTCCCTTTTCTCCATTCAGTCCATCTCTTCCTGGTCTTCCATCCTTCCCCTGTAACACAAGGACAGAATAGCCGTTCTTTTCCAGCTCACTGAGTATCTCATTGCTGGGCGCAGCTACAGCTACACCGAGGAAAAGTCCCCCAAGGATCAGCAGCCGGAGCATCTTCCAGATATGACCGATCTGTCAATACAAAGGAGAAACCAATGGGAAGGGTCGACATTTCTCCAGAAAAGCAAAAATTAGACACTCTTCTGTGTAACACATTGTAACAGCCAGGCTTCCTTCTCTGTAACACATTGTAACAGCCAGGCTCCCTTCAATGCAACACATTGTAACAGCCAGGCTCCCTGCTGTGTAACACATTGTAACAGTCAGGCTCCCTTCTGTGTAACACATTGTAACAGCCAGGCTCCCTTCTGTGAAACACATTGTAACAGCCAGGCTCCCTTCTGTGTAACACATTGTAACAGCCAGGCTCCCTTCTGTGTAACACATTGTAACAGCCAGGCTCCCTTCTGTGTAACACATTGTAACAGCCAGGCTCCCTTCTGTGTAACACATTGTAACAGCCAGGCTCTCTTCTGTGTAACACATTGTAACAGCCAGGCTCCCTTCTGTGTAACACATTGTAACAGCCAGGCTCCCTTCTGTGTAACACATTGTAACAGCCAGGCTCCCTTCTGTGTAACACATTGTAACGGCCAGGCTTCCATCTTTGTAACACATTGTAACAGTCAGGCTCCCTTCTGTGTAACACATTGTAACAGCCAGGCTCCCTTCTGTGTAACACATTGTAACAGTCATGCTCCCTTCTGTGTAACACATTGTTCTCCAGAAAAGCAACAGCTAAAAAAGTAAAACATAAAGTTTGAACCAAACCGCGCCACAGCACCCAACTGAAAAATCACTATTATTACCTTTGTTAGTCCCACAGATAAGCCACAAATACCCCCATCCCCCAAGGTTAATCTGACCAGACGTCCCCGATTGGACCGAACAGTCCCACTTCAGAGCATTCAGTCCTGATGTCCCCCCAAACCACACACACCACCTTGCCCAGTATCCCACTTTGAGGCCTCAAAAATGGTCAGTTTACTCAAGAATCCATGGCTAACATCTTGCTACTACTCTCACACAAATCTTACAATTATCCTCACTCAAAATTGAAAGCTCATACTAACTAAGAGCTGTCCCCAGTCCTGAATAATATTTGAAAAATGTCCCCACTGACCTTTGCTCCACTTACCTGCTGTAACAAAAGTGCCCACTCTACTGGTCTTAAGAACAAGCCTTTCATACATTAGACTCTGTGTGTGCCCTTCCAAGGCTCCCTTATGTGTAACACATTGTAACAGCCAGGCTCCCTTCTGTGTAACACATTGTAACAGCCAGGCTCCCTTCTGTGTAACACATGGTAATAGCCAGGCTCCCTTCTGTGTAACACATTTTAACAGCCAGGCTCCCATCTGTGTAACACATGGTAATAGCCAGGCTCCCTTCTGTGTAACACATTTTAACAGCCAGGCTCCCATCTGTGTAACACATGGTAATAGCCAGGCTCCCTTCTGTGTAACACATTGTAACAGCCAGGCTCCCTTCAGTGTAACACATTGTAACAGTCAGGCTCCCTTCTGTGTAACACATGGTAATAGCCAGGCTCACTTCTGTGTAACACATTGTAACAGTCAGGCTCCCTTCTGTGTAACACATGGTAATAGCCAGGCTCCCTTCTGTGTAACACATTTTAACAGCCAGGCTCCCATCTGTGTAACACATGGTAATAGCCAGGCTCCCTTCTGTGTAACACATTGTAACAGCCAGGCTCCCTTCTGTGTAACACATTGTAACAGTCAGGCTCCCTTCTGTGCAACACATTGTAACAGCCAGGCTCCCATCTGTGTAACACATGGTAATAGCCAGGCTCCCTTCTGTGTAAAACATTGTAACAGCCAGGCTCCCTTCTGTGCAACACATGGTAATAGCCAGGCTCCCTTCTGTGTAAAACATTGTAACAGGCTGTGTAACGCATTGTAACAGCCAGGCTCCCTTCTGTGTAAAACATTGTAACAGTCTGTGTAATGCATTTTAACAGTCAGGCCCCCCTGATGTGTAACAATAGTAAAAAGAGCTACACATGCTGTGAGATATTGTATAGCAGATGACATTGTAAACCACTCGCAGCTGACTCACAGCTCTCTGCAATGTTTAAGTGTGTTCTCTGTAATTTTGAGTTTACACAGAAGAATGCTGCATCTGTATGTAGGGACCATCCCCCAAGGTTAATCTGACCAGACGTCCCCGATTGGACCGAACAGTCCCACTTCAGAGCATTCAGTCCTGATGTCCCCCCAAACCACACACACCACCTTGCCCAGTATCCCACTTTGAGGCCTCAAAAATGGTCAGTTTACTCAAGAATCCATGGCTAACATCTTGCTACTACTCTCACACAAATCTTACAATTATCCTCACTCAAAATTGAAAGCTCATACTAACTAAGAGCTGTCCCCAGTCCTGAATAATATTTGAAAAATGTCCCCACTGACCTTTGCTCCACTTACCTGCTGTAACAAAAGTGCCCACTCTACTGGTCTTAAGAACAAGCCTTTCATACATTAGACTCTGTGTGTGCCCTTCCAAGGCTCCCTTATGTGTAACACATTGTAACAGCCATGCTCCCTTCTGTGTAACACATTGTAACAGCCAGGCTCACTTCTGTGTAACACATTGTAACAGTCAGGCTCCCTTCTGTGTAACACATGGTAATAGCCAGGCTCCCTTCTGTGTAACACATTGTAACAGCCAGGCTCCCATCTGTGTAACACATGGTAATAGCCAGGCTCCCTTCTGTGTAACACATTGTAACAGCCAGGCTCCCTTCAGTGTAACACATTGTAACAGTCAGGCTCCCTTCTGTGTAACACATGGTAATAGCCAGGCTCACTTCTGTGTAACACATTGTAACAGTCAGGCTCCCTTCTGTGTAACACATGGTAATAGCCAGGCTCCCTTCTGTGTAACACATGGTAATAGCCAGGCTCCCATCTGTGTAACACATGGTAATAGCCAGGCTCCCTTCTGTGTAACACATTGTAACAGCCAGGCTCCCTTCTGTGTAACACATTGTAACAGTCAGGCTCCCTTCTGTGCAACACATTGTAACAGCCAGGCTCCCATCTGTGTAACACATGGTAATAGCCAGGCTCCCTTCTGTGTAAAACATTGTAACAGCCAGGCTCCCTTCTTAGTAACACATTGTAACAGTCAGGCTCCCTTCTGTGTAAAACATTGTAACAGCCAGGCTCCCTTCTTAGTAACACATTGTAACAGTCAGGCTCCCTTCTGTGTAACACATTGTTCTCTAGAAAAGCAACAGTTAAAAAAGTTATTCTGAAGTTTTTTCTATAGTCCATATCACACAAATCTTACAATTATCCTCACTCAAAATTGAAAGCTCATACTAACTAAGAGCTGTCCCCAGTCCTGAATAATACATGGAAATTACCCCCACTCACCTTTGCCTCACTTACCTGCTGTAACTAAAGTGCCCATTCTACTGGTCTTAATAACACGCCTTTCATACATTAGACTGTGTGTGTGTGTGGCCTTCCAAACCTTTTAAATAATAGTTTAATCTCTTAAACATCTGTTCATTCGCAAACCCCACAATTCTTTCAAAAAAGACAGCATTCACTCCCCTCTCTCCCCTACCTCAATTTTACCCGCTCCTACCTCCTTACCTCACCTTTCACTCTTTTCTCCCCACTCGTCTCTCCCTCCCTCTGTTTGCTTTGGATATAGTTTTTAAAAAACGTCCATCAGCCTACATATCAATTGCTCACTTTTCATGCTACTATGTTGACACTTATTTATGCTTACTCCTCAGACAGTGTCTTAGTGCGCCTATTTTCTTCATACTTATTAATATGCATCTCTAATGTCATAAATAAAGAATAAAAAAAAGAAATAGAGGGCAGCATTTCTGTCATGCTACACACACACAAACAAGTAGTCAACATAGTCAACCATTCTTGGGACTATTGATTAGAGATGAGCGAACTATTGAAAAATTCGAATCGGCTGATTCGCCGAATTTTCCGACAAAATTCGCTTCGGTCCGAATTTATTCGCGACGAATCGCTATTAAAAACTGCTATTTCTGAGCCTCCTAGAGCCTCAATAGGGTTGTAAACCATTCTGCCCTGCTGTAATACGCATAGGATGCGTGCTGGGTTAGTGAAACAATACTGAAAATAATTAGGAATTGCAGATCAGAGGCATCGCTAATAGAATCACAGAGCGGCACAATTGCAGAGAGTGCCATCACTATGAGGGGCCCCTATATTGCCTGAAAAACACACCCTGGAGCTGGCTGCAGCAGGAGCCCAAAAATTAGCTGAATCACACCCTGGAGTTGCAAGCAGCAGCAGAAGCAGCAGCCCAAACATTACTTTAAAGAGACACTGGAGTTGGCTTCAGGAGCCCAAAAATTGGATGAATCACACCCTGGAGTTGCAAGCAGCAGCAGCAGCCCAAACATAGCTTGAAAGACCCTGGAGTTGGCAGCAGGAGCCCAAAAATTGGATTTATCACACCCTGGAGTTGCAAGCAGCAGCAGCAGGAGCCCAAACAATACTTTAAAGAGACACTGGAGTTGGCTTCAGGAGCCCAAAAATTGGATGAATCACACCCTGGCGTTGCAAGCAGCAGCAGCAGCCCAAACATTGCTTTAAAAAGACATTGGAGTTGGCAGCAGGAGCCCAAAAATTGGATGAATCACAGCCTGGAGTTGCAAGCAGCAGCAGCCCAAACATAGCTTGAAAGAGACACTGGAGTTGGCTGCAGGAGGCCAAAAATTGGATGAATCACACCCTGGGTTGCAAGCAGCAGCAGCAGGCCAAACATTGCTTCAAAGGGGCCCTAGGAACAGCACCCTGAGGAAGTGATCTGTCACGCAACGCGCCGGTGTTGGTGAACGGGCGCTCTAAGTGGGACCTGGACCTGCTAATTTGGTGATAGTATTATTGTTTTATCTGCTCTTATGTAAGGCAACTGTTTACTTTGTATGTGCCATGGTATACTGGTCTCACTGCTAATACACTGCTGCGTCACTTTTAGCACTGTGCACTTTGCACCCCAGCATCTTACTGGGGCTTTGCTTATTTACCAAATATCTTAAGTATCTTTATCTTGAATTTAATCTTCTCTTTTGTATCCACAACCTATGTGGTCACTATCTCTGTATACATATACCATATAGATATATGTTCACTTGTATTGCTCATGCAGTTGATTCCTATATACCTGGCATATCTTAGAAAATACCTTATATTTTTTAATATTAAATTTATGGACAGCTTCTAATAGTCCTTTAAGGTCCACTTACAACGCCTGGTCATTGGTCTTTGTGAACCTTTTAAATTCTGTGTTATGTTGTCATTGCATGTTATGTGTCTATTTTTAACATTGTAATAAAAATTTAGTAAGTAGTTTAGATAGTGTGTGCGGCTTATTTATATGGTGAGAACATAGCGACCTAGACTGGTAGATCGCAACCATAGATAGTTCAAAGAGACACTGGAGTTGGCTGCAGGAGCCCAAAAATTGGATGAATCACACCCTGGAGTTCCAAGCAGCAGCAGCAGCCCAAACATTGCTTGAAAGAGACACTGGAGTTGGCAGCAGGAGCCCAAAAATTGGATGAATCACACCCTGGCGTTGCAAGCAGCAGCAGCAGCCCAAACAGTGCTTTAAAGAGACACTGGAGTTGGCTGCAGGAGCCCAAAAATAGGATGAATCACACCCTGGGTTTCAAGCAGCAGCAGCAGGCCAAACATTGCTTCAAAGAGACACTGGCGTTGGCTGCAGGAGCCCAAAAATTAGATGAATCAAGCAGCAGCAGCAGCAGCCCAAACATTGGTTGACAGAGACACTGGAGTTGGCTGCAGTAGCCCAAAAATTGGATGAACCACACCCTGGAGTTGCAAGCAGCAGCAGCAGCAGCCCAAACATAGCTTGAAAGAGACACTGAAGTTGGCTGCAGGAGCCCAAAAATTGGATGAATCGCACCCTGGAGTTGCAAGCAGCAGCAGGAGCCCAAACATTGCTTTAAAGAGACACCAGAGTTGGCAGCAGGTGCCCAAAAATTGGCCTAAAGACACACTGGAGTTTCAAGCAGCAGCAGGAGACCAAACATAGCTTGAAAGAGACACTGGAGTTGGCAGCAGGAGCCCAAAAAATGGATGAATCACAGCCTGGAGTTTCAAGCAGCAGCAGGAGCCCAAACATCGCTTTAAAGGGACACTGGAGTTGGCAGCAGGAGCCCAAAAATTGGAGGAATCACACCCTGGAGTTGCAAGCAGCAGCAGCAGCAGCAGCAGCCCAAACATAGCTTGAAAGAGACACTGGAGTTGGCAGCAGGAGCCCAAAAATTGGATGAATCAAAGCCTGGAGTTGCAAGCAGCAGCAGGAGCCCAAACATTGCTTTAAAGAGACACTGGAATTGGCAGCAGGAGCACAAAAATTGGATGAATCACACCCTGGCGTTGCAAGCAGCAACAGCAGCAGCCCAAACATAGCTTGAAAGAGACACTGGAGTTGGCAGCAGGAGGCCAAAAATTGGATGAATCACAGCCTGGAGTTGCAAGCAGCAGCAGGAGCCCAAACATTGCTTTAAAGAGACACTGGATTTGGCTTCAGGAGCCCAAAAATTGGATGAATCACACCCTGGCGTTGCAAGCAGCAGCAGCAGCCCAAACATTGCTTTAAAGAGACTCTGGAGTTGGCTGCAGGAGCCCAAAAATTGCATGAATCACACCCTGGAGTTGCAAGCAGCAGCAGAAGCAGCAGCCCAAACATAGCTTTAAAGAGACACTGAAGTTGGCAGCAGGAGCCCAACAATTGGATGAATCACAGCCTGGAGTTGCAAGCAGCAGCAGGAGCCCAAACATTGCTTTAAAGAGACACTGGAGTTGGCTGCAGGAGCCCAAAAATTGGATGAATCAAGCAGCAGCAGCAGCCCAAACATTGGTTGAAAGAGACACTGGAGTTGGCAGCAGGAGCCCAAAAATTGGATGAATCACACCCTGGAAGTGAAGTTGAAGTAGTGCAGGAGACACTACGAACACGCTCAGCGTTGCCTATCTGTAGGGGTTCATGCCTGGTTGGTCTGTATGCACTTTCTTCCTTTTTTTGGTCTCTTATTCTCTTCACCACGGCCTGTTTCCTGCTCAAACGGTATGTTATCTCACTTCACTTTATGTTGATGTAGACTTGAATAGGACAGAATAATAAGCGGGTTTTGCACATTTTTGTAGTGTTTTGCACAATTTGTATTTTAATTAGATATACTGTCAGTGTATTAATTATAGTATTTTAATTATAGGATTTGGATATACACACATATGTTTTCAATGGAGTATTTCACTTGTTGTATTCAGACAGACCTCCAGTGCCCCCTTGTGGTTTTAAATGTTTATGTTATGTAGTCCGTTATTGTATAGTTTTATGTCTATTGTGACTGTAAATATATGTAGATAGCCAATAAATTTGAATATCTTTCTTATACTTTTCATGTGGTGCAACTGGTATATTCTCGGCACTGTTTGAGAGTACTGTGGGTGACCCTCTCTTTCCTAAGTATATTCAGTTTGTAGTGCTGGGATCAGTGTGCACACTATAATTGGTCTTTATTTATTTATTTCCATTTAGCTTATAGACTGGTGCAGCTTTTTTAGCTTGTCTAAACTTTGCAGTCTGATTTTGCATAACAGATAGGATGAAATTTGCTGGCTTGGGATACCCTGCGGCCTGGTGTTTTTACAGGACGCACAAAACCAATTCAAAATGCTATATATTAATAAAACAGAGCCTGTAGAAGCTGATTTAGTATAACAGATAGGGTGAAATGTGCTGGTTTGGGATACCCTGCGGCCTGGTGTTTTTACAGGACACACAAAACCAATTCAAAATGCAATATATTAATAAAACAGAGCCTGTAGAATCTGCTTTAGTATAACAGATAGGGTGAAATGTGCTGGTTTGGGATGCCCATGTGGGCTGGTGTTTTTACAGCATACAAAAAAATTAAAACTAATCGAGTTATAAGAAATGCTTGTTTGTAACAGATAGGGTTAAATATGCCACTGCCAAGATGGGATGCACAGTGGCCAGGAATATTTACAGCACAAAAAAAAGCAATTTAAAATTGATCTGGCAAATGAAGTGAAGTGAAAATAAAATATAAAGTTTCCCTGTCACTTTCTCTGCTGTCCCTGCCTGGATCGTTCCCTATCTTTCCCTGGCTCTCCCTGGCACTGTGTGGGTCTCTGTGGGTCTCTGTGGGTCTCCCTGCCTGTCTGTAAGTCTCTCCCTGTCTGCAGCAACCTCCGTTCTGTCTGCAATGCAAAGCTGAAATGCGCACAAGCAAGATGGCCGCCGTTTATATAGCACTGTGATGTCACCGGGGTTCCTGGCTGCTGATAGGCTGCATGTGACCTTCCCATGATAACTTGCCCCAGGGGATATGTCTGGACATGTTCATCCACAATTTTACAATTGCTGTAATTGAAATAAATGGAGTTTAAACAAAAACTTCGATCGATTGAATCGCGGGGAAATTCGGATTCGTTCAGAATCAAATTTTTCCTGAAATTCTGAACGAATTCGGGTTCGTCCGAATCGATTGGCTCATCTCTAATCATGACCCATAAAAGTGCTTGTGCATAGTAAACATTGAATACCACATCCATATGTATGCAAAGTGACTAAGTGCTATATACAATTCTAACTATAAAGATATGAAAGTGCAGTGCAATGAATAATGGTCTGCGCAACAGCAGAAAACTGCTGGCCAAAAATCGATAAATATAAAGTTAGTAAATTACATCACCCTTAAGATATGTAATGAGCCATTTATAATGAGACGTGTAGTAATTTACTACATGTATGTCACTTTACATACATATGGATGTGGTATTCAATGTTTACTATGCACAAGCACTTTTATTAGTCATGATATTATTTTCTTGTTTATAATTAGTATTTTTGTGGTTTTGTGGCATATATTCTCTCTCTGCTGGCCTTAAAATTTGAAAAATGTGATGTATGTCTGTGTGATTTATGGATAAAAACATTATTTGTTGATATTTTTAGAGCCACTCTTTTCAGGGATCCCCTTGTGGTTTGTGTAAATGTTTTTTTAACGGGCAGGCTGATTCATCACTGACGCCAGGTAGCGACAGATGAGCGTCTGTAGCGGCATTTTTTAGAGCGCCCGCTAGTAGTCACTGTGCTCGGCTGTGGGTCGCTAGTTTATAGCTGTTCAGTAATGTAGAATACATTGTGAGGAGTCGCTATTTGACCAGTACAGCGCTGTATGGGAGCGTATGTTAGCGACTGCTCATAGCGACCGACTCAGCAAAAAAAGAGCCTCACAAATCTCTGGCGCAGAAACATGCTTCTCTGAAGCCCAGAGCGCAGGAGGCTATGTGATTAAAGTCTGTTTTCCTGCATCTATCCACTAGTAACACTCTGCCTTGAAAAAGGGACCTACGTCTCGGAACGCGTGGGCTCGTGAATAGGGGGGGGCGCATATTGCTGACCGGGACATATCTGATTGGCATATGTAGCACTTTCTTTTCACTGTTTTTTCTATTGATTTGAGCTTCACTCTATTGTTATTTGCGCATATAGAAAACCTCTATAAATGAGGAACGTATTTGCCGGCGTATAAGACGACTGGGCGTATTAGACGACCCCCCAACATTTCCACTCAAAATATAGAGTTTGTTATATACTGGCCGTATAAGACTACTTCCTCTTCCACACACCAAATAAAACGTAAAAGAACATCAGATTTTATTTCAACATGTTAATTTATATTCAAAGGCTCATGACATGCAGAAAACCTGTCACAAGGCTGTATGTTATCAAACCCTTGTGTACACCTGCCAGGGCTGGCTCCGGGTTTTGATGGGCCCTTGGGTGACAGTGTCACAGTGGGCCCCTTGCAGTGATCATGTCTGTGATTTTCTGCTGTTCTTTTCTAGTGCTCAGAAACCAAATGTTCTTTTCTGGATGTTTAATAGTGAAGCAGCAGGACCAGCACTTAGGCAATAGTGGGTGTTGATAATGAGGCATCCCAATTTGGGATTAAACCCTTTACCTGTCCTGGGAATCTAAAGCTGCCATGGGAGCTGTGGCCAGTGTATGTGCAGAGCAGGCAACAACACGATGGCTAAAGCTCAAATGGAGCCATCCCCACTCGCGCATGCATCGGAAAAAGTCATCTTATACGCCGGGAAATACGGTATCTGCTATTAACTGATGTACTGTTTGTATAGGCACTTGGCACTTTTTTAAGGATATGAGTTATTTTTAAGAGCTTTACGAATTACACCTAACATTTATATCAGTCCCTATGGCAGCAAAGGACATCAGCGCCCCCTCCTGGCAGAATATGTTTAGTTTGTCTTATATTTAACAATGTGTCTTGGATGTAATGTTTTTGATTCTAATGGATTAATAAATATATATGTTTTTTATTGCTAATCTTTGTGTGTGCAGTAATAAGACTCGGGTGGGTGTTTGGGGCATCCCCAATTTTTATTCATTGTCCACTAGTAACAAAGCGAAAACATATGGAATTACATTGTAATAACATTGTAACATGAACACTTTAAAGTGGACCAACACCCAGGGGGGATCGGCCCGGGAATCTATAAGATTCCGAAATCGGGATGTCCTGCGGGGTGAAACCCCCCAGGAAGCCCACAATCCTACCTTCTCCCCGTTCCAGCGGCACATGCGCGTCCGCCGCCGCCGCCTCCCGCGCGTCCCTCTAGCAGGGCGCGCTCCCGCGCTGGCCGTTTGTGAATGGCCAGCACGGGTGCGCTCCCTGTAAGAGGGACGCACAGGAGGCGGTGGCGGACGCGCTCTGCTGCCTCCCACTTGTCTGTCGGCGGGGATTGGATGCAGCGGTCACGTGGGAGCGGGGTGAGGTGAGTTTTCGGGGCTTTCTGGGGGGTTTCACACCGAAGTGGACCAAAACCCAGGATAGTCAAAATCCTGTGTGTTGGTCCACTTTAATGGCAGACCTGTAATGTCATTTCTGAAGAAATATATAAAAAATGAAAAAATTGTGAAAAAACTGCTTTTTCAATGTCAGGAGAGGTCACAGAATTATTTGTGATTTAAAAAAAAACAAACAAAAACCCCGTTTAAAGAGAAGAAAAGTATCGACCATTGAAGTGTATGGTAGAGCGACAGGTAGCGAGAGGTCATACCTGGCGCTGTGCAAGGCTGAACGCCGGCGCTGTTCGCTGAGGCTGTGAAAATGATGAATCAGACGCTACATGGCGCTATCCCAGTCGCTAAACATGATAAATGTTTATGATGTTTATGATGCTTGATAAATGTGTAATTGCTGCCGTGTCCGGCGTTCACCGGTCGCTATCTGTCACTACCTCTCATTAACCAGCCGCTACCTGACGCTATCCCTTCTTAAATTAGGGCATTGGTATTGTATGTGTCTTTGTCCCCTTTTTTTGTGTGTCTCAATAAATGTGATATTTTTATGATATGTGGTTGTGGTGAGTGCAGACCTTATTTCTGTGCTTGTGTGGGGAATCCCCGGAGCCCCCAAAACTTGGATTCATTTGATGCTTAAATGAGCACAGGCTGGTTTGGCACCCGCATCATCTTTACTATTATGGGCTGCGCTTATCCTAAACTTGCGGTTTATTCTACTAACACCCTCCTGTTACACCCCGCACTGGTTACCTACATGCGCTTTGTCCTGATTTGGGATCCTCAGATCATTTGTAATCCCTCAACATATTTTTGTTAGTTACGCACATCTGGCATTTTGGCAGTTTGGCTCTAAAGCCCCCGGTGTATGGGTTTTGGTCCTTTCCCCCAGAACAACCTGAACGGGGATGCCCCGCTGTGTGAAACCCCCCCAGATGGCTGATGCCAACTCACCACTTCCTGGTCCTATGGCGCATGTGTGGCTGTTCACCCAATCAGCGCACTCAGAGCCACTGACATCACGTCATCTAAGGCCCTTATTTAACAAGGGATAGCGCCAGGTAGCGAATGGTGAGCGAACGGTAATGACGGTCACCGCCACGAGAACGCCGGCTCCCCTCCGCAATCACACATTTATCAAGCCAATCCTGCTTAGCGACTGACAGAGCGCCAGATAGCGAATCATTCATCATTATTCCAGCCTCACCCCACAGCGCCAGCGAGCGACCTTGAACAGCGACAGGTATGACCTCTCGCTACCTGGCGCTCTCCAATGCATTTCAATGGAGCAATCTTTAAATATTCTTAAATAATTGCTATTAATGTTTTTTTTTTTTTTTTTTTAAATGTCAAAAATTCTGTGACCACTTCTGCAATGTTAGATATTTTTATTAAGGTAAATAAAAAAAAAATGTGCAGAATTGATATTACAGGTCTGATATTAATGTATTCATATTACAAAATGTTTTGAAAAACGTGTTTTTTTTTCCAAAAATATGGTTGTTTGGGGGTTAAAAAACTACTTTTAACCCATCGCCGCCAGCGCTCTGGGGTTTAAACAAGCATTTCACAGCGCGAGAATTTTTTGAGCGTGATTTGTTAATGAATATGCTGGGAGCCGTTTGCTATGGCCATTCGCTGTCATGCGCTCCCATACAGCGCGGAACTTGTCAAACAGCGACTCCTAACCCCGTATTCAACATTACCACACACCGACTGAGTCGCTGTCAACAACCGAACAACGGCCAAGCACAGCGAATACTAGCGGGCGCTGTGAAAATACCGCTACTGTCGCTCCTCTGTCGCTACCTGGCGCTATTAATGAATCGGCCTCTAAGCCTTTGTATAAGTCCGAGCGCGTGGCCGGCCATATCTTTTGCTACTCTCTAACGGGTCAGATGTTTGGTCAGAGGGTGTCCCGAATCTAACGACCAATGACGTAATCAAAGAGAAATTTCCTCGACATTTTTAAGGGAATAACATTTGATAATTAACTGCAAACCTTTCAGTTTAGGTGTCTCCTGGGTGGGAACTGGTGTCTATTGATATATATAAATATATTTGGTACCGTTGTAATCGAGATGAATGGGGCTTTTACACACAACATAGTATTCTTGAAAAAATGTTTTACTTATTTCACCCCAAAATATTAAGGAAGCACTGAAAAAAACTCATAACCCAAAGTCTGCGATAAAAAAAAAACAATATATAATTTTCCTAGAAGCCTCATGCAATCCCTGCAAAAATCACAGTTAAACATATAAGGTATAGGGCAAGTGATGATGGTTATAGGGAGTCACTTACCTCTTCCTGGTCTCTTGCTCCCGTATATGCGCTCTGTAGCATGCTTGCCTTATTTATATATCAGTCCCTGTTGTCGTCACCCTACAGCCCTGTATGAGGAAACGGATAAGCATCTAAAGCCGGATTAGTGGGAATTTCACATCGGTAAATAAAGTCAGCTTCTCAAATAGTTTTGCGTTTATTCAGTCCACTCTTTTAATTAATAAGGGTTTTATTAGCCAAGCATGAGAATCGCTATTAGAAAAAAGTACATGGTGGAGAGTCCCGATTTGCATACGGCTCTATCCGCTGTATAACAATTGCTTTGTTTGTATGTGTTAATAGGACCAAAAGTGGGCTACAAAAGAGGTTGAGGGGTTTAAAGTTAAATTGATTGCGCACCCAATAAAAAAAAAACAAAAGGGTAGCAGCTGTGAAGCTGATTGGTCCAATTCTGGCAATCAGCAACTGTCATCCCAGGCCCTGTGTCTGGTTCACCCCCTTTGCCAACAATCACAGCAGTGTGGCCATGCTCTCTCTATACACTACAATGAAGGGCTGCGTCACCTCCATTGCAACAAATGGGCAAAGTTCTGCCCCATAGGCAGTGTGGCATTCCCTACGCCCATTCCCCATATAGGCAGTGTGGCATTCCCCCTCCCATTCCCCATATAGGCAGTGTGGCATTCCCCCTCCCATTCCCCATATAGGCAGTGTGGCATTCCCCCTCCCATTCCCCATATAGGCAGTGTGACATTCCCCCTCCCATTCCCCATATAGGCAGTGTGACATTCCCCCTCCCATTCCCCATATAGGCAGTGTGACATTCCCCCTCCCATTCCCCATATAGGCAGTGTGGCATTCCCCCTCCCATTCCCCATATAGGCAGTGTGGCATTCCCTTCCCATTCCCCATATAGGCAGTGTGGCATTCCCCCTCCCATTCCCCATATAGGCAGTGTGGCATTCCTCCCTCCCATTCCCCATATAGGCAGTGTGACATTCCCCCTCCCATTCCCCATATAGGCAGTGTGACATTCCCCCTCCCATTCCCCATATAGGCAGTGTGACATTCCCCCTCCCATTCCCCATATAGGCAGTGTGACATTCCCCCTCCCATTCCCCATATAGGCAGTGTGACATTCCCCCTCCCATTCCCCATATAGGCAGTGTGGCATTCCCCCTCCCATTCCCCATATAGGCAGTGTGACATTCCCCCTCCCATTCCCCATATAGGCAGTGTGGCATTCCCCCTCCCATTCCCCATATAGGCAGTGTGACATTCCCCCTCCCATTCCCCATATAGGCAGTGTGACATTCCCCCTCCCATTCCCCATATAGGCAGTGTGGCATTCCCCCTCCCATTCCCCATATAGGCAGTGTGACATTCCCCCTCCCATTCCCCATATAGGCAGTGTGGCATCTCCCCTCCCATTCCCCATATAGGCAGTGCGGCATCCCCCCTCCCATTCCCCATATAGGCAGTGTGGCATTCCCCCTCCCATTCCCCATATAGGCAGTGTGGCATCCCCCTCCCATTCCCCATATAGGCAGTGTGGCATTCCCCCTCCCATTCCCCATATAGGCAGTGTGGCATCCCCCTCCCATTCCCCATATAGGCAGTGTGGTATTCCCCCCTCCCATTCCCCATATAGGCAGTGTGGCATTCCCTACTCCCATTCCCCATATAGGTAGTGTGGCATCCCCCCCTCCCATTCCCCATAGGCAGTGTGGCATTCCACCCTCCCATTCCCCATAGACAGTGTGGCATCCCCCCCTCCCATTCCCCATAGGCAGTGTGGTATTCCCCCCTCCCATTCCCCATATAGGCAGTGTGGCATTCCCTACTCCCATTCCCCATATAGGCAGTGTGGCATCCCCCCCTTCCATTCCCCATATAGGCAGTGTGACATTCCCCCATCCCATTCCCCATATAGGCAGTGTGGCATTCCCCCCTCCCATTCCCCATATAGGCAGTGTGGCATTCCCTACTCCCATTCCCCATATAGGCAGTGTGGCATTCCCTACTCCCATTCCCCATATAGGCAGTGTGGCATCCCCCCCCTTCCATTCCCCATATAGGCAGTGTGGCATCCCCCCCTTCCATTCCCCATATAGGCAGTGTGGCATTCCCCCCTCCCATTCCCCATATAGGCAGTGTGGCATTCCCCTCCCATTCCCCATATAGGCAGTGTGGCATTCCCCCCTCCCATTCCCCATATAGGCAGTGTGGCATCCCCCCCTTCCATTCCCCATATAGGCAGTGTGGCATCCCCCCCCCTCCCATTCCCCATATAGGCAGCATGGCATTCCCCCCTCCCATTCCCCATATAGGCAGTGTGGCATTCCCCCCTCCCATTCCCCATATAGGCAGTGTGACATTCCCCCTCCCATTCCCCATATAGGCAGTGTGGCATTCCCCCCTCCCATTCCCCATATAGGTAGTGTGACATTCCCCCTCCCATTCCCCATATAGGCAGTGTGACATTCCCCCCTCCCATTCCCCATATAGGCAGTGTGGCATCCCCCCCCTCCCATTCCCCATATAGGCAGCATGGCATTCCCCCCTCCCATTCCCCATATAGGCAGTGTGGTATTCCCCCCTCCCATTCCCCATATAGGCAGTGTGGCATTCCCCCCTCCCATTCCCCATATAGGCAGTGTGGCATTCCCTACTCCCATTCCCCATATAGGCAGTGTGGCATTCCCCCTCCCATTCCCCATATAGGCAGTGTGGCATTCCCCTCCCATTCCCCATACAGGCAGGGTGACATCCCCCCCTCCCATTCCCCATATAGGCAGTGCGGCAACCCCCCTCCCATTCCCCATACAGGCAGTGTGGCATTCCCCTCCCATTCCCCATATAGGCAGTGTGGCATCCCCCCTCCCATTCCCCATATAGACAGTGTGGCATTCCCCCTCCCATTCCCCATATAGGCAGTGTGGCATTCCCCTCCCATTCCCCATATAGACAGTGTGTCATTCCCCCTCCCATTCCCCATATAGGCAGTGTGGCATCCCCCCTCCCATTCCCCATATAGACAGTGTGGCATTCCCCCTCCCATTCCCCATATAGGCAGTGTGGCATCCCCCCTCCCATTCCCCATATAGACAGTGTGGCATTCCCCCTCCCATTCCCCATATAGGCAGTGTGGCATCCCCCCTCCCATTCCCCATATAGACAGTGTGGCATTCCCCCTCCCATTCCCCATATAGGCAGTGTGGCATCCCCCCTCCCATTCCCCATATAGACAGTGTGGCATTGCCCCTCCCATTCCCCATATAGGCAGTGTGGCATTGCCCCTCCCATTCCCCATATAGACAGTGTGGCATTGCCCCTCCCATTCCCCATATAGGCAGTGTGGCATTGCCCCTCCCATTCCCCATATAGGCAGTGTGGCATTCACCCTCCCATTCCCCATATAGGCAGTGTGGCATTCCCTACTCCCATTCCCCATATAGGCAGTGTGGCATTCCCTACTCATATTCCCCATATAGGCAGTGTGGCATCCCCGTCCCCATTCCCCAGTGCATCTTTCTCTACTCCTATTTCCCATAGGCAGTGTGGTATGCTCCATCCCATTCCCATAGGCAGAGTGGCAGAATCCCCCCTCCCGGATACTGGAGGTATAAAAAAGTAAGCTTACATAACACTCCCGTACCACTGCCACTGGGATGAAGCTGATAAAGAAGCAGCGGGTAGGCAGACAGGGAAAGGCCAGGGTAAATGACCCCTGCACACTGTCCTTGCTCTGGGTGCCACCGCCGCTGATTCTCATGCTGGCATGCACACACCCAGTTCTGTGCAGTGGGCGTCCGCATCCATGGAGATGAACACCAGCTGCATGAACCCAGGTGTGTGTGTGAGTGCACGTGCCAGCCCAAGAAGCAGTGGTGGTGACAGCCAGAGTGGGGAGCGTGGACCGGGTTTTTTTTACCCTGTCTGCCCACCCGCTGCTCCTCCATCCACTGGCTTCCCGTTTTTCTTTACATTCTCCTGATAAGATGCACTGACTCCCTCCCGCACACTTTTTTTTGGGGGAAAGTGCGTCTTATAGGGTGAAATATACAGTACAGTACGTTGCAAAAATAATAGACCTCACCTGTAAAAATGCTCAATCACAGAGGTGGGTGATAGGTGTTTGGAGGGAAATACTATAACATAAGTATTTAATAGATTTTTGTGTGTGTTAAAAAAGCTCCCTCAGATGTAATCTTCAGGTCACACCTGAAAGCACAGCCAAATATAAACTTGCTTCACCACATCTTCCACATGACCAAGATTTTGTTGCAATATCTGCAATATCTAACACGCCGCTTTAAAAGAAATTACTTTCCAAATTATTCAAGCATAT
The DNA here is from genome assembly GCA_027917425.1 of Gastrophryne carolinensis. NCBI lineage: Eukaryota > Metazoa > Chordata > Amphibia > Anura > Microhylidae > Gastrophryne > Gastrophryne carolinensis. The sequence goes on along the minus strand of CM051234.1, from coordinate 653,411,245 downwards.
AAGCTAATAAAGCTAGAGCAAGCATGGAACAGTAGACCATCATTTTAGTTAATAGTTTAGTTTAAATAGAATGCATAGACAATATAACATTACTGAGATATAATTTCAATTCAAATAGAAAATTATTTAGTCATGCAAACTAATGGAGCCACAAACAAAAAAATAAAATAAAAAAGTAGACAGTAGCAATAATTAATATGTAAATACAATCGCACGGATTCCGAGCCTCTCTCGCATGCATTCCCGTTAGTGGGAATGGCGTCAAAGTCTCTTTTGTGCGTCTGGTATTTCTGAGCCTTCTTTTTTTGGCCGAGTTGTCCTTTTTGCAGGAAATTACGGCATACATACGCCAAACCGAGTGTTCGATTTATAATTATGGCTCAATGTCTCCGATTCAATAAGAGTTGAAAAAAATTCTCATGTAGTAAAAAATTCAATTCATGAGAAAAAAGCCTGAGAATGTCAATGGCACTTTTTACTACAGTGTAGAAAGGAGAAAACAGTTCTCTACTTTTCTTAGGAGTAAAAATGTGCCATTGACTTCCATTGTCTTATTATCAGGTGATTCATTAACAGTGACATTCTCAGGCTTTTTTGTCATGAATTGAATTTTTTTCAATGAATAGAATTTTTTTCAACTCATTTGAAATCAAGCCCATTGTGTCAAAATTTCAGGTTTCCGTTTCCTTACACTTGTAAGATCCCCGGGGTCAGCTGATGCCCGGCTGGTGGCTGGCGTCATTTATCACCCTGCCTGCAGTTCTGTCAGCCACCAGCAGGTGTTGGCAGAGTTCTGGTTGCTCTCTCTCCCCCACTACTGCTGGACCTGGTGTAAGGCCTATTTAAGTGGTTCTTCCCTTCACCTGGTGTAGCAGGATTTTGTTTGGCTACCCAGCAGTTTGTGGCTGTGCATGTTGGTGCCCTGAACCTGCACCTCAGTGCAGTCTAGTGGCAAGCAGGCCTCTCCTTGGCTTCCCTGAAACTCCTTGGCCATTTGCAATCCTTGCAACAGGGATCATCTTGGCTTTTAGAGGCTGCTGGCCCCTGTCCTGTGCCCTTGGGTTAGTGCAACAGCACCTTAGGGTTTCCTTTGTTTTCCTTATTAGTTATCTTGTTACTTAGCCTTATTTCTTTGCTTTATCACGGTGTATCTTAATCCAAGATCTTTTTGTTTCCTTTTGCCTTTGTTAATAAAACCATCTTTACTGCATTTCCTTTGTCCTGTGTGCTCTGGACAAACAATCTGCTCTCCTGGCGGGGAGTTCCTTTAAGAGAACGCTAGAGTGAATACTTGAATGGCTTCTTTTTGCTAAAGTGAACACAGCCTACAGCCTCCGCAACTACGATGGAACCCCTTGAGTTCTGTGTAGAGTACGAGCATCTGAAGCTGCAGGGACTGTTAACCATGTACCTTTTTTTGAATAGAGAATATGCCAAGTGTCATGGTCGCCATTGATTGTACGCATGTTGCCCTGGTTTCCCCAGCTGTTCAGGAGTATATGTTTTGGTATGTTTAGTTCCACACTGCTCCTCTTTGTAGCCCATTCTTCTCGCTTGAGGCAAGCCTAGCTTCCCCCCCAACACCTGTTCTGTATCCCCTAAGGCCCTTGTTTTTCTTTATTTTGACTGTTTATTTGTTGTTGCCAGTCTAGTGACCCCTTTCTGTGGCTTCTTTTCAGCAACCGTAAGATGGGCCCCTCTCTTTTAAACCAATGCGTCATCCTGCCGGATCTTCACTTTTTCTGTGTTTTGGCCGGCTTCCCTGGCTCTTCCCAAGACACATTGATCTTGAAGAAGTCCGGTTTATACACTCTTTTGGGAGTGGTGAGCTGACGACGAGCCGTGGTGTTTTTGATTTGTTATGTGTGTAATTGGTCCAAGTTTATTGTGCTGCGTGTTTGCCATTTGCTCTCCCTGCCCTCCATCACTTTGTGCTCATGCCCCTCTTTGAATGTCCCCTTCTCCCTGTTGCAGTTACAAATCCTTAGTCTGAGCATCCTGCCTTACTGGGTCCCACATCGCCTAGGACCCCACATTTTCGTCTGCTCACACCCATGTTAGGGGTTACATGTAAAAGTTGCCTAATACCCTGGGTGTGTGTTTTCAGACATATGTTGCACAGGAAAGCCCTCAAAGTTGGGTGCGCATTTGTGGGCACCCAGGTTGGTGGGTTTGGTTGGCCTACTGCCCCCCTGTGCCAAGCTACAATTTGCATACAAGTCTTACTACTGGTGGGCACATGCCGGCTATAAGTGTCCATGTCCAGGTGTCCATGTCCCGACACCCTCTAGTAGGTGTTGGGGTGGAGCATTCCCAACACCCACTTCTCTGCATGGCTAAATTGTACATGCAGCCCAATGGTTGTTCGCCACTTACCCCTCAGCCAGTTTGATGCTGAGTTTCCACTGAACCACCACCTTCAGGTCGTCCCACTTTTTCTTGGCTTGTGCACCATCTTTGGGCTCTGGCCCTGCTGACCCTCCACATCCAGCTCAATGCGCTCTGCTTTATGCCCGGCTGCGCTGAATTTCCAGCACATCGGTATGATGCCAGTTGTGGCCACGCCCCAAAGGGGCTGTCTCCAGGATCTACCCTGCATCAGCGTTTTGATCGTCTGTCTACAGCCTGTATTGACGCTTACAGCATGTGCACTGTGCTATAAATCCTGGGCGGCCATCTTGGAATATCCTATGCCCTCTTATGCTTCCTTGTCAGCTTGAGAAGACTCGACTTCTCTTATTGGCTTTGCGGCACCAGGGCCCGCCCCCTGGGCCAGTCTCTGATTGGTTCCTTTTGTGAACCACTCGGTCACTGGCCGAGACGGACTCCTGGCGCCGCCGATGACGCGGTCATTGTGCGCTGCTGTGTGCGCCCCTCTCCGCAGCATCCAGTACCTTGGAGGTTATTTAAGCCTGTGGCATCCCTTAAACTGGTACCGCTTCACTCTTGACAAAGGCCCAGCAGCCGAAACGTTGAGGGTTCTTCTCTGTCCACCTGCGCTGCCCGTAAGACTCTTTTGTTGTCACTTGTACTTCATTGCCTGGTTATCACTGTGTTTTGCTTCTGAGAGGAGTTTGGGGTTGGTGGGGAGTTCTTTCACTCCCATTATACTCCACAATTGCCTGGTAATCATTTTATTCATGTGCTGCTTAACATGTGGTTTTGCTCCTCTTATTTATATCATATGTACCTGTGTATATAAGTACACATACTGTTGATAATTCTATGCAGCTGCGCCACCTAGCGGTCAATATATAGGGCTACGGCCCTTACTTGTGTATTGTTAAGCCTGTCTTTGAGCTTTATCACATTGTATATATGTACAGCACGTTACTTTTTGCCTTATAAATAAACTCTGCATTCCTTTTTTGCAATACATACCTTGGTTGTTCGCCCTCCTATTTTTTTCTTTTCTTTTTCTAGCAAATTTCTCCTGTATGGTAGTACGCTGGATTAAGAGGACTGAACACCTTCTATCTTTGTTTCTCTTTGTAATTTTTGCATTACCCTCCCCATATAGCGTTTAGGTGTGCTTCAACATATATGATTTTTTAATTGTCAATGTTTTCTACCTAACAGGTTGTCAATCACCCTTTTCTTACAATCCCTGAGTATATCATGTCCTTTGATGATATCAATACCCTTACTCATATACAGGCAGACACATTGGCATTCAGCCAACAGGAGGTGGACAATATAATAGCACAATTTTCCTGGGCTAATAGCCCATTGGTATTCAGTATCAACTCCATTCTGATACTTTGATAGAATATCTTAAAGCCAAACGGATCCCTAGGGGACTTAGGCTCCAGGCGAGGCCCACCTTTTGCCAGCAAAACAAAGCTTTTGTTGGTGACTGGCAAAAAATACTCAATAAATGCAGCCTTGATCTCATTGCCTTGACCATCAAAGGCATACAATCTGAACTTATAGGCATAAAAGAGACTTTACTATCACTCCAGTCTCAACTTGAATCCAACATCCCTGGGGAATCTTTCAATACCTATTTGGACACCTGTAAGGCCACTTTAGAACAATATAGAGCTGAGACCATACAGTTTAAATTAAACAAATACCGCAGAGATGCTCTTGACTACCAGGAGGGAAGGGTGTATACTTGGAGAGAACACAGGAGACCAAGACCCCTGCACATATCCACACATCCAGTCCCAGACACTGACACAAGCTCAGACTCCTCAGGTAGCACTTTTTTAGCCCAAGGCCCCTCACAGGGCCCACAAAGAAAACAAGCAAAAAAACAAGACGGGGCAACAAGAAGAGGCCCGCGCAATCATTGCCAATATCCGATGGCGCAGAGCAGATACAACACACGCAGCAAAGTGACTGCCCAACCGTGATCAATATCTCCAACTACACATTATCTGTGGAAGAGTCTAAGGTACTTTCTAAGGGTCTGTCATTTGTCCCTACGTATAAGGGCAACAACTTTGATCTAGATATGCAGCTACAGAAATTCTATCGCACATTGCGTATCAAAGCTTTATATAAACATATAAACATAATCTACATTGGAACGAGAAAAGGGCCCTTGATAAACTGATAAAGAACTCCCAGATCACTATAAAACCCGCGGATAGGGGCGGAGCTATTGTGGCAATGAATACCACTGACTATGTTCAGGAGATTCTTTCACAGCTCCAAGATTCCACTGTCTATATGCCCATTCACAACAACCCCACATCTGAGATTAAAACATCTATAGACAACATTATACAGACTGCTCTCGCGAATAATGTGATAGATGAAAAGGTATCCACATTTCTCACCACTGATTTTCCGCTTGTACCCTTGTTCTATTGTCTCCCTAAGATACATAAGAGATTGAACAATCCACCAGGGCGCCCAATAGTGGTGGGCTCAGATTCAATTTTCCAATCCCCAGCTATTTTCATTGACCGTATTCTCCAACCTTTGGTCATTGCTATGCCCTTTTTCTTGCAGGACACTACTGATTTTCTAAACCATCTGACACACTTTGGTACACTTCCACCTGACTGTTTATTGGTGACAATGGACGTCACGAGCCTCTACACCTCTATCCCTCACCTGGAGGGTATCAATGTGGTCTCAAGGGCCTTAAGCTCTACTCAAATTGATCTGAATCTTCAAAGATTTGCCTTAGACCTGTTGGCGATTATTCTACATAAGAACTACTTTGCCTTTGATAATCAATTCTACTTCCAAACACAGGGGACTACTATGGGGTCTAATATGGCTCCTAGTTATGCCAACCTTTTTATGGCTGACTTCGAAAACACCTATGTGTATCCCCATGATCTATATCCCACCCATGTACTATCATGGTTGAGATATATTGATGACGTGTTTATGCTATGGCATGGTGACAGCCACACACTTCTACAAATTCACCAATACCTTAATAACTGTCTCCCCACCATCTCGTTCTCAGTAGATTACAGCCCTTTCTCCATTCATTTTTTGGACGTCGCTGTCTCGCTACATGATGGCCATTTGACCACAGACTTGTTCAAGAAGCCTACAGAAATACATTTCTGCATGCTAATAGTTTTCACCTTCCTTCCCTGATTAAGGCTCTTCCATACAGCCAGTTTGTCAGAATCCGACGGACAACCTCCACGGATGAGCTCTACCTGAAAAAGTCTAACGAATCGATCGCCAGCCTGACATTACGGGGCTATAGTGTGCCTCAGCTGAAATCCGCACAAGCTAAGGCTCTGTCCCTGGACAGGTCTGATCTACGGAAATTTAAAGGTAAGGATACTAACAACAGGATACCCCTTGCATTGACATATTCGAATTTATCCCAGAAAGCACAGCGGATAGTTAAAAAGCATTGGCATGTTTTACACAGTGACACTAAGTTGACCACAGTCTTCCAGGATCCGCCTATGACGGCATACAAAAGAGCATCGAGTCTTAGAGACTCCCTAGTCAAAACTAACTTTTCCACACAAAAGAATACTCCTTCTAACTGGCTCTCCCGATTACAGACCCCAGTTGGCATGTTCTCTTGCGGGCACTGCGCCCAGTGTAGTTATATGACCAAAGGTCCATCTTTCACCCACCCACTGACTGGTGAAAGCTACTCCATTAAAACATTTGCCAACTGCGCGAGCTCTGGTGTTATCTATCTATTGAAATGCCCATGCGGTAAGGGTTATGTGGGTAAAACTAAGAGACAAATACGACAAAGGGTTAGCGAACACCGCTCAGACATTAGAAATAGCAGGCTGGATTCACCCATTGCAAGGCACTTCCTTGAAGAAGTACACCACATGACACAGTTACGGTGCACCGTCATAGAAGTAGTTAGCCACTCTATGAGAAGTGGTAACTTTAACCAAAAATTATTGAAGCGTGAATTATACTGGATTCACCAATTGCAAACAAAGAGCCCTCTGGGTCTCAATGAGGAAATAGACTATTCCCCCTATTTTTGACCTACATGAATTTATGAGTCAGCTTCCTTCCACAAATGTGGCTATCCGTGATGAGATACTGCTGCATTGGGGTATGAGACCACGTCTGAACTTGATAACTCTGCATCTGTTCTTTAGGTCTCCCCTTGGTCTCAGAATAGGGATCTGTCTTTGGCTGCCTCCTTTCTTTGCCCTTATCTATTCAGATACTGCATAGTGCCCTATGTGGTAATTACAGTGGCCTGCTTTCTTTCATTTTGACTGTTTATTTATATATAGGGACTATCCATTTTTTGAACATTGTGCTATTATATGTTGGCCTGATTCTACCCTATTTAGGGTGAAATCGGCCCCATTTTTTATTCCAGTTTTTAATTTGCACTTCATCACCTTTTTATCTCTTTGCTAGATTCACGTACACCGCTTGCTACAAACATTGATTGTTGCCACAATTATCCTCCAAGGTCAACGCCTCCATTGTACAATCTGCAACATGACCATCCACATCCAGCTCAATGCGCTCTGCTTTATGCCCGGCTGCGCTGAATTTCCAGCACATCGGTATGATGCCGTTTGTGGCCACGCCCCAAGGGGCTGTCTCCAGGATCTACCCTGCATCAGCGTTTTGATCGTCTGTCTACAGCCTGTATTGACGCTTACAGCATGTGCACTGTGCTATGAATCCTGGGCGGCCATCTTGGAATATCCTATGCCCTCTTATGTTTCCTTGTCAGCTTGAGCAGACTCGACTACTCTTATTAGCTTTGCAGCACCAGGGCCCGCCCCCTGCGCCAGTCTCTGATTGGTTCCTTTTGTGAACCACTCGGTCACTGGCCGGGACGGACTCCTGGCGCCGCCGATGACGCGGTCATTGTGCGCCGCTGTGTGCGCCCCTCTGCGCAGCATCCAGTACCTTGGAGGTTATTTAAGCGTGTGGCATCCCTTAAACTGGTACCACTTCCCTCTTGACAAAGGCCCAGCGGCCGAAACGTTGAGGGTTCTTCTCTGTCCACTTGCGCTGCCTGTAAGACTCTTTTGTTTTTCACTTGTACTTCATTGCCTGGTTATCACTGTGTTTTGCTTCTGAGAGGAGTTTGGGGTTAGTGGGGAGTTCTTTCACCCCCATTATACTCCACAATTGCCTGTTAATCATTTTATTCATGTGCTGCTTAACATGTGGTTTTGCTCCTCTTATTTATATCATATGTACCTGTGTGTATAAGTACACATACTGTTGATAATTCTATGCAGCTGCGCCACCTAGCGGTCAATATATAGGGCTACGGCCCTTACTTGTGTATTGTTAAGCCTGTCTTTGAGCTTTATCACATTGTATATATGTACAGCACGTTACTTTTTGCCTTATAAATAAACTCTGCACTCCTTTTTTGCAATACATACCTTGGTTGTTTGCCCTCTTATTTTTTCTTTTTCTCACATTAATCCGGACCCTCACCCTGAATAAGAGCCTATCTTATATGTTTCCCCCTGTACATACAGATTGCCCACATTAATCAGGACTCTCACCCTGAATAAGAGCCTATCTTGTATGTCCCCACCCTGTACATACAGATTGCCCACATTAATCAGGACTCTCACCCTGAATAAGAGCCTATCTTGTATGTCCCCACCCTGTACATACAGATTGCCCACATTAATCAGGGCTCTCACCCTGAATAAGAGCCTATCTTTTATGTTCCCGCCCTGTACATACAGATTGCCCACATTAATCAGGGCTCTCACCCTGAATAAGAGCCTATCTTTTATGTTCCCGCCTTGTACATAGAGATTGCCCACATTAATCAGGATTCTCACCCTGAATAAGAGCCTATCTTTTATGTTCCCGCCCTGTACATACAGATTGCCCACATTAATCAGGGCTCTCACCCTGAATAAGAGCCTATCTTTTATGTTTCCGCCTTGTACATACAGATTGCCCACATTAATCAGGATTCTCACCCTGAATAAGAGCCTATCTTTTATGTTCCCGCCCTGTACATACAGATTGCCCACATTAATCAGGGCTCTCACCCTGAATAAGAGCCTATTTTTTATGTTCCCGCCCTGTACATACAGATTGCCCACATTAATCAGGATTCTCACCCTGAATAAGAGCCTATCTTATATGTTTCCCCCCCTGTACATACAGATTGCCCACATTAATCAGGATTCTCACCCTGAATAAGAGCCTATCTTGTATGTTTTCCCCCATGCGACTTTACTTGTGTGTGCGCTCGCAATGCAATTCATGAATCAGCCTGGGTCTAAAGACATTGCAATAACTAGACTTGCTTGCACACACAATGAAAATACTTTCTTTTCTATACTGATAAAATCATTCATTCCATTTAAATTAAAAAAAAAAAATCTAAAGCATTTCATTTGATTGTGGCTGCCAAGCGGTTAGCAAATCTCTTCCATGGCCCACACTCTAATAAAGATTGTGCTGCTTTAAACATTTCTTTGGAAGTAATAAAACTGGGATTGGCAAGGTTACAAGTGTAACTGCTTCTGCAGAAAGACCATAAGATCTTTTATGTTGATTTCATAAAAGAAAAAACCTTTTGAGTCAAAGTGCACAGGATATTATAACACAGCAAATCCTGGGATATCCATCCCCCTCAATAAGATCCTATCTTGTATGTTTCCCCCCTGTACATACAGATTGCCCTCATTAATCCGGACCTTCACCCTGAATAAGAGCCTATGTTGTATGTTTCCCCTCTGTACATACAGATTGCCCACATTAATCCGGACCTTCACTCTGAATAAGAGCCTACCTTATATGTTCCCCCCTGTACATACAGATTGCCCACATTAATCCGGACCTTCACCCTGAATAAGATCCTATCTTGTATGTTTCCCCCCCTGTACATACAGATTGCCCACATTAATCCGGACCTTCACCCTGAATAAGATCCTATCTTGTATGTTTCCCCCCCCCTGTACATACAGATTGCCCACATTAATCCGGACCTTCACCCTGAATAAGATCCTACCTTTTATGTTTCCCCCCTGTACATACAGATTGCCCACATTAATCCAGACCTTCACCCTGAATAAGAGCCTACCTTATATATCCCCCCCCCCCGTACATACAGATTGCCCACATTAATCTGGACCTTCACCCTGAATAAGATCCTATCTTGTATGTTTCCCCCCTGTACATACAGATTGCCCACATTAATCCAGACCTTCACCCTGAATAAGAGCCTACCTTATATGTCCCCCCCCCCCCGTACATACAGATTGCCCACATTAATCTGGACCCTCACCCTGAATAAGATCCTACATTATATGTTTCCCCCCTGTACATACAGATTGCTTACATTAATCCGGACCCTCACCCTGAATAAGAGCCTATCGTATATGTTTCCCCCCTGTACATACAGATTGCTCACATTAATCCGGACCCTCACGCTGAATAAGAGCCTATCTTATATGGTTCCCCCTGCACATATAAATTGCCCACATTCATCCGGACCCTCACCCTGAATAAGAGCTTACCTTATATGTTTGCCCCCTGTACATACAGATTGCTCACATTAATCCAGACCCTCACCCTGAATAAGAGCCTATCTTGTATGTTTCCTACACTCTGTACATACAGATTGCTCACATTAATCCGGACTCTCACCCTGAATAAGAGCCTATCTTGTATGTTTTTCCCATGTACATACAGAGTCTCAGCTGGCTGCAAACAGGAAGTGTCTTCTGACTATGTTGCTCTGCATTCTGGGATTGCTGTCCTTTTCCTGACCCCAGCTTTGCTCTGCTCTGCTCTGTATAACCCCGCCCCCCTGCAATTTTGCCCCCTCTTCTCTCGTCAGTATGTGATGCTTCTGAGGCAAGATGGCAGCACCCATATCCTAGAGTCCTGAACAGAGTTTCAGCCCAGTAGGGGAAAGAATAAAATGTAAGCATCAAAAAATGTAAAACCTTTAAATGTAGATGCTGAGGAATAGCTTTTTAAGGGTTTGGACTTTTCATGAGACATAGCTTCCAACTTTTCAGGGGTGGGAAAGAGGGACACTTGTTACATTTAAGCCACTCCCTCTCATTGAGGGATGGATAGGGGATAGGGTGTAACAGTTACAACAATATAAACACTTTAAATAGGCAAATGAATAATTTATTGATGCAGATCTGTATGTTCCACCTCAAAGAGGGACAATGGGAACAACAAGGGAGAGGGGGGGGGGGGGCATGGACTCAAAAGAGGGACAGTCCCTCCAAATCAGGGACACTTGGGAGGTGTGATGAAATGATGCTCAAGGTCCAGTTTAAGTGTATGATACAATGGGAATATGAGTATCAAATGACTTCAGTATGTTTGTGAGGGTATGAGGGGTGATATTGGTGGATAGTTTGGGGCTTTATTGGTGGATATTGTGATAAAATCACAAAAAGAAAGGTGGGATGTGCTCATCCATTCAATATATAGCGGTCAAGGAGGTCCTAGAGGGGCGCAACCACACCTCATAGACAAAGAAGCAATGTCACAATCATACTATTGAGAAAACTAGCTAACACTTGGTAAAAGCTTGGGCTGTTAGTTATCATAATGCAAGAAAACACAGAGCTCTTCACGGTAAATGAAAACGCCCGTGATCATAGTAAACTGTCCCAAAGTGCATGCCTCTTCCAACAATGTGCACTCCACCACATGTATACCACTAAAGAAAAGGGGGGAAGATTGCCCATCCATTCCCGTAAGCAAGCTTACCAAAAAAGCAAGCTTACTCAAAGGATCATATAAAAGATATAAATGTATTAAATAAATCAATATATATACATCACATTTAAGACATAACTTTTTAAAGAACACATATACATACCCTAATTGCTAATCTGCCACAGGAGGGGGCTGTTGTTACACACTCTGATAGACATCACTATATTCCTAATATGACCAATATAAACACAATTTAACTAAGCCTTAATGTGCTATACAAATAATTAATATCTTTGTTAAAGTGCAACGTGCTCTAATTAAAGTGCATCAATCCCATAGGAGAAATTCAACACAAATCATGTTCAAGTGTATCCAGGTATGGGGATATGCAACAGGAGAACAAACAATAAACCAAAGTATACTGAGCACTCTGCCTTGAGGAAGAGACATTTTAGTCTCAGAACGCGTGGGCTAGATATCAGGGGGGGCGCGCTCATCTGATCTGACATCACATAAAAGATAAGTGACACTGTATACTTTGATTTATTGTATAGCACATTAAGGCTTAGTTAAATTGTGTTTATATTGGTCATATTAGGAATATAGTGATGTCTATCAGAGTGGGTAACAACAGCCCCCTCCTGTGGCAGATTAGCAATTAGGGTATGTATATGTGTTCTTTAAAAAGTTATGTCTTAAATGTGATGTATATATATTGATTTATTTAATAAATTTATATATTTTATATGATCCTTTGAGTCTGTGCAATAAGGTTTAAGTAAGCTTGCTTAGGGGATTGGACGGGCAATCTTCCCCCCTTTTCTTTAGTGGTATATATGAATAGAGTGTAACCAGAGCACTGCACCACAATTAGCATTATACACAAGTTGGTGCCACCTCTCACCTTAGTGGTGTTTCTTCTAGCATTCCACCACATGTGTGTTTAAACTCTTACCAGATGAAGTGGCAAGTGCATAGGCCAAACATGGTAAATCTCCAATCAGGAGCATACAAAATCCCCCATTCAACGCTTCCCTTGATGGTCGTAGAGTGTCTCAATAATTCATCATCCAAACCTGCCAGATATATTTCGTCGCTTGGTCGAAACGCGTTGGAGGAGGCTCAGCGGGACTCCATCTCAGTTATTTACCATTCTTGGCCAGTACATTATCAGCGACTTTGGGAAGACTTGGAACCAAGGGCGGTGAGGGCTGTGCTGGATTCTACTGTCTGAGCTTTTACATGACACTTTATTTTTATCTTTGTGAGTACAAACTTTCATCGATTAAAGTCTGATTGAATTTGCAGATGGTGTTGCACTATACGTTGTTCTATATTTTATTCACATATCTGGCACGTTTGGATGATGAATTATTGAGACACTCCATGACCATCAAGGGAAGCGTTGAATGGTGGATTTTGTATGCTCCTGATTGGAGATTTACCATGTTTGGCCTATGCACTTGCCACTTCATCTGGTAAGAGTTTAAACACACATGTGGTGGTGGCACATTGTTGGAAGAGACCTGCGCTTTGGGACAGTTTACTTTATATGATCACAGGTGTTTTAATTTACCGTGAAGAGCTCTGTGTGTTCTTGCATTATTGATTACTTTGGCTGGAGTGAAGGACTCTTTTTACACACTGAGCTTCATTATTAGTATTTGTATTATTGGTAGCGTGGTATTATTTAATTGTTTGTCTTATTGTTACTTATCGTAGATCGCAATGAATGTAAAAGCAAGGTGGCCACGGCGAGGCTGGCCGATTTATACCCCGTCCCTAACATTACTGAGCCTAAAAGAGTTTGTGCAGACACCCTGAATAAGAGCCTAAATTTTATGTTTGCCCCCTGTACATACAGATTGCCCACATTAATCAGGACTCTCACCCTGAATAAGAGCCTATCTTGTATGTTCCCGCCCTGTACATACAGATTGCCCACATTAATCAGGACTCTCACCCTGAATAAGAGCCTATCTTGTTTGTTTTCCCCCATGCGACTTTTCTTGTGTGTGCACTCGCAATGCAATTCATGAATCAGCCTGTGTCTAAAGACATTGCAATAACTTAACTTGCTTGCACACACAATGAAAATATTTTCTTTTTTATACTGATAAAATCATTCATTCCATTTAAATTAAAAAAAAAAAAAAAAAAAAATCTAAAGCATTTCATTTGATTGTGGTTGCCAACCGGTTAGCAAATCTCTTCCATGGCCCACACTCTAATAAAGATTGTGCGTCCCTGCTTTAAACATTTCTTTGGAAGTAATAAAACTGGGATTGGCAAGGTTACAAGTGTAACTGCTTCTGCAGAAAGACCATAAGATCTTTTATGTTGATTTCATAAAAGAAAAAACCTTTTAAAACATTTATAAACTGAGTCAAAGTGCACAGGATATTATAACACAGCAAATCCTGGGATATCCATCCCTCCCCTTTGTCAAGGACGGCTATGCCCGCTTAACGGGGGTCCTGGGTGTTGTTCAGTCTTTCAAATCAGCCTAGGAGATAAGAAATATGTGAGACAGAAGGACACAATTATTGGAATGCATTCGACCATCGAACGGAGAGCACTTCTGCCGCCCATCCCTCTGCTTTTTTATTTATAGTAAAATAGAAAACTTACATACGTCATCTACAGGGGGGTTATTATCATATTAGAAACAACTATATCTAGCTCAGTAATTGGTCTATTCTACCTAACAAGCACACTTGAATGTTAACTACGCCTGGAAGCAGGACACTCAAAGGCGTGGTCTAGGCTTCTCGATGGACTGGACGATGTTCCAGGCAGAGGTGAGGTGGGCAGAGGTGAGACAGGAAATGGTGTTCCGGGCAGAGGTGAGGTGGGCAGAGGTGAGACAGGAAAAGGTGTTTTGGCAGAGGTGAGGTGGGCAGAGGTGAGACAGGAAAAGGTGTTTTGGGCAGAGGTAAGGTGGGCAGAGGTGAGACAGGTAAAGGTACTCAAGGAAGAGGTGAGAAAAGAAAAGGTGTTCCAGGCAGAGGTAAGGTGGGCAGAGGATAGACAGGAAAAGGTGTTTTGGGCAGAGGTGAGGTGGGCAGAGGTGGGACAGGTAAAGTTACTTGGGGCCGAGGTGAGAAAGGAAAAAGGTACTTGGGCAGAGGTGAGAAAGGAAAAAGTGTTTGGGCAGAGGTGAAGTGGGCAGAGGTGAGACAGGAAAAGGTGTTCCAGGCAGAGGTGAGGTGGGCAGAGGTGAGAAAGAAAAAGGTACTTGGGCAGAGGTGAGAAAGGAAAAAGGTACCTGGGCAGAGGTGAGACAGGAAAAGGTGTTTGGTCAGAGGTGAGGTGGGCAGAGGTGAGACAGCTAAAGGTGTTCTGGGCAGAGGTGAGGTGGGCAGAGATGAGACAGGAAAAGGTTTTCTGGGCAGAGGTGAGATGGACAGATCTGAGACAGGAAAAGTTGTTTTGGGCAGAGGTAAGGTGGGCAGAGGTGGGACAGGTAAAGTTACTTGGGGCCGAGGTGAGAAAGGAAAAAGGTACCTGGGCAGAGGTGAGAAAGGAAAAAGTGTTTGGGCAGAGGTGAGGTGGGCAGAGGTGAAACAGGAAAAGGTGTTCCTGGCAGAGGTGAGGTGGGCAGAGGTGAGACAGGAAAAGGTGTTCCTGGCAGAGGTGAGGTGGGCAGAGGTGAGACAGGAAAAGGTGTTCCAGGCAGAGGTGAGGTGGGCAGAGGTGAGAAAGGAAAAGGTACCTGGGCAGAGGTGAGAAAGGAAAAAGTGTTTGGGCAGAGGTGAGGTGGGCAGAGGTGAGACTGGAAAAGGTGTTTGGGCAGAGGTGAGGTGGGCAGAGGTGAGACAGGAAAAGGTGTTCCGGGCAGAGGTGAGGTGGGCAGAGGTGAGACAGGAAAAGGTGTTTTGTGCAGAGGGGAGGCGGGCAGAGGTGAGACAGGTAAAGGTACTCGGGGCAGAGGTGAGAAAGGAAAAGGTAATCAGGGCAGAAGTGAGAAAGGAAAAGGTGTTTTGGTCAGAGGTGAGGTGGGCAGAGATGAGACAGGAAAAGGTGTTCTGGGCAGAGGTGAGATGGACAGATCTGAGACAGGAAAAGTTGTTTTGGGCAGAGGTGAGGTGGGCAGAGGTGAGACAGGAAAAGGTGTTCCGGGCAGAGTTGATGTGGGCAGAGGTGAGACAGAAAAAGGTGTTCCAAGCAGAGGTGAGGTGGGCAGAGGTGAGACAGGAAAAGGTAGTCGGGGCAGAGGTGAGACAGGAATAGGTGTTTTGGGCAGAGGTAAGGTGGGCAGAGGTGAGACAGGAAAAGGTGTTCCGGGCAGAGGTGAGGTGGGCAGAGGTGAGATAGGAAAAGGTGTTTTGGGCAGAGGTGAGGTGGACAGATGTGAGACAGGAAAATATGTTTTGGGCAGAGGTGAGGTGGACAGATGTGAGACAGGAAAAGGTGTTCCAGGAAGAGGTGAGGTGGACAGATGTGAGACAGGAAAATATGTTTTGGGCAGAGGTGAGGTGGGCAGAGGTGAGACAGGAAAAGGTGTTCCGGGTAGAGGTGAGGTGGGCAGAGGTGAGACAGAAAAAGGTGTTCCAGGCAGAGGTGAGGTGGGTAGAGGTGAGAACGGAAAAGGTGTTCCGGGCAGAGGTGAGGTGGACAGATGTGAGACAGGAAAAGGTGTTTTGGGAAGAGGTGAGGTGGGCAGAGGTGGGACAGGTAAAGTTACTTGGGGCCGAGGTGAGAAAGGAAAAAGGTACTTGGGCAGAGGTGAGAAAGGAAAAAGTGTTTGGGCAGAGGTGAAGTGGGCAGAGGTGAGACAGGAAAAGGTGTTCCAGGCAGAGGTGAGGTGGGCAGAGGTGAGAAAGAAAAAGGTACTTGGGCAGAGGTGAGAAAGGAAAAAGGTACCTGGGCAGAGGTGAGACAGGAAAAGGTGTTTGGTCAGAGGTGAGACAGGTAAAGGTACTCAAGGAAGAGGTGAGAAAAGAAAAGGTGTTCCAGGCAGAGGTAAGGTGGGCAGAGGATAGACAGGAAAAGGTGTTTTGGGCAGAGGTGAGGTGGGCAGAGGTGGGACAGGTAAAGTTACTTGGGGCCGAGGTGAGAAAGGAAAAAGGTACTTGGGCAGAGGTGAGAAAGGAAAAAGTGTTTGGGCAGAGGTGAAGTGGGCAGAGGTGAGACAGGAAAAGGTGTTCCAGGCAGAGGTGAGGTGGGCAGAGGTGAGAAAGAAAAAGGTACTTGGGCAGAGGTGAGAAAGGAAAAAGGTACCTGGGCAGAGGTGAGACAGGAAAAGGTGTTTGGTCAGAGGTGAGGTGGGCAGAGGTGAGACAGCTAAAGGTGTTCTGGGCAGAGGTGAGGTGGGCAGAGATGAGACAGGAAAAGGTTTTCTGGGCAGAGGTGAGATGGACAGATCTGAGACAGGAAAAGTTGTTTTGGGCAGAGGTAAGGTGGGCAGAGGTGGGACAGGTAAAGTTACTTGGGGCCGAGGTGAGAAAGGAAAAAGGTACCTGGGCAGAGGTGAGAAAGGAAAAAGTGTTTGGGCAGAGGTGAGGTGGGCAGAGGTGAAACAGGAAAAGGTGTTCCTGGCAGAGGTGAGGTGGGCAGAGGTGAGACAGGAAAAGGTGTTCCTGGCAGAGGTGAGGTGGGCAGAGGTGAGACAGGAAAAGGTGTTCCAGGCAGAGGTGAGGTGGGCAGAGGTGAGAAAGGAAAAGGTACCTGGGCAGAGGTGAGAAAGGAAAAAGTGTTTGGGCAGAGGTGAGGTGGGCAGAGGTGAGACTGGAAAAGGTGTTTGGGCAGAGGTGAGGTGGGCAGAGGTGAGACAGGAAAAGGTGTTCCGGGCAGAGGTGAGGTGGGCAGAGGTGAGACAGGAAAAGGTGTTTTGTGCAGAGGGGAGGCGGGCAGAGGTGAGACAGGTAAAGGTACTCGGGGCAGAGGTGAGAAAGGAAAAGGTAATCAGGGCAGAAGTGAGAAAGGAAAAGGTGTTTTGGTCAGAGGTGAGGTGGGCAGAGATGAGACAGGAAAAGGTGTTCTGGGCAGAGGTGAGATGGACAGATCTGAGACAGGAAAAGTTGTTTTGGGCAGAGGTGAGGTGGGCAGAGGTGAGACAGGAAAAGGTGTTCCGGGCAGAGTTGATGTGGGCAGAGGTGAGACAGAAAAAGGTGTTCCAAGCAGAGGTGAGGTGGGCAGAGGTGAGACAGGAAAAGGTAGTCGGGGCAGAGGTGAGACAGGAATAGGTGTTTTGGGCAGAGGTAAGGTGGGCAGAGGTGAGACAGGAAAAGGTGTTCCGGGCAGAGGTGAGGTGGGCAGAGGTGAGATAGGAAAAGGTGTTTTGGGCAGAGGTGAGGTGGACAGATGTGAGACAGGAAAATATGTTTTGGGCAGAGGTGAGGTGGACAGATGTGAGACAGGAAAAGGTGTTCCAGGAAGAGGTGAGGTGGACAGATGTGAGACAGGAAAATATGTTTTGGGCAGAGGTGAGGTGGGCAGAGGTGAGACAGGAAAAGGTGTTCCGGGTAGAGGTGAGGTGGGCAGAGGTGAGACAGAAAAAGGTGTTCCAGGCAGAGGTGAGGTGGGTAGAGGTGAGAACGGAAAAGGTGTTCCGGGCAGAGGTGAGGTGGACAGATGTGAGACAGGAAAAGGTGTTTTGGGAAGAGGTGAGGTGGGCAGAGGTGAGACAGGAAAATGTGTTTTGGGCAGAGGTGAGGTGGGCAGAGGTGAGACAGGAAAATGTGTTTTGGGCAGAGGTGAGGTGGGCAGAGGTGAGACAGCTAAAGGTGTTCTGGGCAGAGGTGAGAAACAAAAAAGTGTTCCAGGCAGAGGTCAGGTGGGCAGAGGTGAGACAGAAAAAGGTGTTCCAGGCAGAGGTGAGGTGGGTAGAGGTGAGAACGGAAAAGGTGTTCCGGGCAGAGGTGAGGTGGACAGATGTGAGACAGGAAAAGGTGTTTTGGGAAGAGGTGAGGTGGGCAGAGGTGAGACAGGAAAATGTGTTTTGGGCAGAGGTGAGGTGGGCAGAGGTGAGACAGGAAAATGTGTTTTGGGCAGAGGTGAGGTGGGCAGAGGTGAGACAGGAAATGTGTTTTGGGCAGAGGTGAGGTGGGCAGAGGTGAGACAGGAAAATGTGTTTTGGGCAGAGGTGAGGTGGGCAGAGGTGAGACAGGAAAATGTGTTTTGGGCAGAGGTGAGGTGGGCAGAGGTGAGACAGGAAAATGTGTTTTGGGCAGAGGTGAGGTGGGCAGAGGTGAGACAGCTAAAGGTGTTCTGGGCAGAGGTGAGAAACAAAAAAGTGTTCCAGGCAGAGGTCAGGTGGGCAGAGGTGAGACAAGAAAAGGTGTCCCGGGTGTCTCAATACAGCCTGCTACACATAGGCATGAAAGAATTAATGGTGTTAATCAGTAACATGGTGTTATCAGTAATGTATTTTTATACATGAATACATTACCACATTTTTAACTAGCATCCCCTGAATTACTCCTTCCATGATGAGCACCTTTTGCCTATTTTCACTGCTCCCGCTTCACTCTAACCCCAGATAATGGCGCCTGTTTTAGCTGTAAAGCTCCGCCTCCTCCATTCATTGCCATTGTTGTGTGTGACAACGATGTCATTGCTTCATACACAAAGAAACACAAAGCAATATAAATAACAGATTTTCTAATTTAGGTCAGCTTATGTTTCCTATATATGTCCACAAATCTAAAGTGTCCTCCAATGGTAAGCAATGCTTTTTATCCTGCTATCCCGAGGTGCATGTGCTTCTTAACTTGATTTGACAATAGAATGATTCCAAAATATCCACCGCTTAGGTATTTTCACCTTGTGCCCACCACCTTCTCTAGTTACTCTTACCAGATGGCGGTGTGGGTTTGTGCCTTAATAAAATTCCTTTCAATTTTTCCGTTATGCTCCAATCAGGCGCAGAAAACGTGCTTTTCAATCATATTTTAGAATTCACTTTTAAAGTGTCCCATTGCAAGCAGGGCATGTAAATGAAACCAGTAAAAGAATCTAGCGTAATATCGTTTTCATAGCGTGCTCAATTTAAGTTAAAAAACAGTATAGTAACAGCCTTAAAATCACCAGACGAGGCTCTCACCAGTCCTTCTCTGCACCTCGGCCGATCAATGCTTTAAGAGGGGGGAGGGTGTAGAGTGCCAGGAATGATTCCTCTCAATGTGTTGCCGAAGGTCCGCCCGCCGCCGTCTATGATGTCATTGCCCCACCTAATCACCTGAAATCCTATGGAGAGAGACAAAAAAACTGGTTCAGGGCGATTCGATAAGTAAAAATATTAATTTCTAGTTCTACACTCTAAGAAAAAAAGTCTGCAACCGTGTTAAACCTGGATACACACGCAACCTATCTAATCTGATACAGCTTGCTCCCTTCCCACCCCTTCCCGCCACTGTCCCCTGCGCACTGTGGAATGCACGCTCAGTGCGCAATAAACTCGCCTATATTCATGACCTGTTTCACTCTAACTCTTTTACCTTCTTGGAGTTCACAGAAACATGGCTGACCCCATCAGATACAGCTTCACCCGCTGCCCTCTCACATGGGGGACTACATCTCAGCCACACCCCCAGATCCAACAACAAACAGGGTGGGGGTGTGGGCATCCTTCTATCCGAACTCTGCTCCTTTAACCCACTCCCTGCCTTGCCATCTTTATCCTTCTCTTCTTTTGAGAAGGACCCACCCACCCACAAAGACAGCCACACAATTGATCTCCTCTTTTCTAACCTCTGCTCTGTATCAAACCTCTCATCCTCTTTGCTCCCCCTCTCTGACCATAATCTGCTGACTATGACCCTCTCTCCAATTCCTGCAAACCCCCCTCCACACAAACCAAAAACTCAACACAGGAACTTAAGAAACCTAGACCTTCAGTCCTTTTCTGCCTCACTTCAGCCTCTTCAGACTTTGACTTCATTCACAGACATAGACGCTGAATCATCACACTACCATAATACACTCTCCTCAGCTCTAGACTCTGCCGTCCCCCTCACCTATAGCCGCCCCCACACCAAAACCCCTCAACCCTGGCTAAATGCAAGCACAACCAGATTGAAACAGCTGTCTCGAGCTGCTGAACGGCGATGGAGGAAAACCAAAGCCAATCATGAATTTCTATTCTACAAACAAGCCCTTCAGGAACTCAGGACTTACCTTTCATCTGCTAAGCAAGCATATTTCTTTTCACTGATTTCTGCTCAAACCCGGAATCCCTTCAACACTTTCAGTTTCTTACTCCGCCCACCACCTCCTCCCCCAACCTCCCAAATAACAGCAGAAGAATTTTCTACATTTCTTCAAAGAAAAAATTGACAACATTCGACTTGGCTTTGCCCCTCAGAATCCCTCACCACTTCAAACAATCCCCCTGTCTTACTCTCTTACCTTCTTCACTCCAATAAGTGAGCTTGGACTAACCTCTCTCCTTTCTAGGGCACACCTGACTACCTGCTCCCTTGATCCTATTCCATCCCACCTTATTCCTCAACTGTCTCCATCCCTCCCTCCAGCCTTAACCTCTATATTCAACCTTTCTCTCTTCACTGGCACCTTTCCTTCTTCCTACAAACATGCTGTTATTACTCCGATAATCAAGAAACCCTCTCTCGGCCCCTCTGCCCTCTCTAGCTATCTCCCTATGTCACTACTCCCTTTCTCCTCCAAACTTCTTGAACAACATATCCAGTCAGAACTGGCACAATACTTATCCACTAACAACTTACTTGACCCCTTACAATCAGGATTCCGCCATAACCACTCCACTGAAACTGCCCTCACCAAAGTCACCAATGATCTGCTCACTGCCAAAAGCATTGGTCACTACTCCATCCTCATCCTTCTTGACCTCTCCTCAGCCTTTGACACTGTCAACCACTCTTTGCTTCTTGATATTCTCTCCTCTCTTGGAGTTCAAGGTCTTGCACTCTCTTGGCTCACCTCTTACCTCTCTGACAGATCATTCAGTGTATCCTATTCTAACACAGTCTCATCCTCACGTTCCCTTTCTGTTGGTGTGCCGCAAGGTTCTGTCCTAGGCCCCCTACTTTTCTCAGTCTACACCTATTGCCTTGGCAAACTTATAACTTCACTAGGCTTCCAATACCACTTCTATGTGGATGACACTCAGGCCCCAATCTCTCCTCTCTCCTATCTCGCCTCCCCAACTGCCTCTCAGCTATTCCTTCATTCATGTCATCTCGCT
Source organism: Gastrophryne carolinensis (assembly GCA_027917425.1). Classification (NCBI taxonomy): domain Eukaryota; kingdom Metazoa; phylum Chordata; class Amphibia; order Anura; family Microhylidae; genus Gastrophryne; species Gastrophryne carolinensis. Next base: position 653,389,980 of record CM051234.1, on the reverse strand, counting down.
ACCTCAAGCTAAACATGGACAAGACAGAACTGGTCATTTTCCCACCATATACCTCCCCTCCCCTCTCTAACACGTCTATTTCTGTCAACATTTACACAATAACAGCAACTCCCCAAGCTCGGTGCCTGGGAGTCATTCTGGAGTCTCTCTCTTTCAAACCACAAATTCACTCCCTGGCCACCTCCTGTCGCCTCCAACTTAAAAACATCTCCCGCCTCCGTCCTTTCCTCTCACCTGACACCACTAAAATGCTAGTGCATGCCCTGGTCATATCCCGTCTGGATAACTGCAACATCCTTCTTTGTGGCTTACCAACTAACAGACTGGCACCCCTCCAATCTATCCTGAACTCTGCTGCTCACCTCATCCATCTCTCCTCTCGCTCCTCCAGTTCTGCGCCTCTCTGTCAATCCCTACACTGGCTGCCAGTCCCACAGTGAATCCTGTTCAAAACTCTAACTCTCACATACAAAGCTCTCTCCAACCAGGCCCCTCCCTACATCTCTAATCCGACAGTATCAACCTAGACGCAGTCTTCGCTCTGCTGCTGACCTTCTCCTGTCCTCCACCCTGGTCACCTCTAAAGACCGCCTCCAAGACTTCTCACGTGCAACTCCAATCTTCTGGAATGCCCTCCCCCACCCAATCCACCACTCCACAACTCTCAAAACCTTCAAAGGTGCCCTTAAAACTCACTTATTCAGACAAGCATATAATCTGGCCTAACCAATCTTCTAAAGGGCACAAAGCTCAATACTGACTGTTTGTGATACTTCCCCCTCGTCTTCACCCCTCTTCCTTTAGACTGTAAGCTCGTAAGGGCAGGGCTCTCTCCCCTATTGTATCATGTACTCAGAATATCCATTGTCAAATCTGTAACACTGCATTTGAAATAGTATATGTACCGTATGTTTCTACCCTGTCTGTAACTACTACTTTGTAAAGCGCTACAGAAGATGATGGCGCTATATAAATAAACAATAATAATAATAATAATAATAATAATATTTATATATAATATATATATATATATATATATATATATATATTAGGGATGAGCGAATCGATCCAGACGCACCCGGATTCGATCCGAATTTCATGAAAAATTCGATTCGGATCAAATCCGAATTTCCCCGCGATTGGATCGCTCGAAGTTTTCCTTTAACATCCATTCATTTACATACAGGCATTCTAAGATGGCGGACGGGACATGTCTGGACATCTACCCCGCGCCAGTGCAAGCTGGGGCAGTCACATGCAGCCTATCAGCAGCCAGCAAGCCCGGTGACGTCACAGCGCTATTTAAGTCGGCCATCTTGCTTTTCCTTCCTCATTTCTCTATTGCATTCGTGAGAGACAGAACGCTGTAGTGAGGGAGAGGCAGTTAGACAGGCAGGGACAGACAGGGACAGGCTGGAGACAGGCAGGAGAAAGACAGGAGACAGACAGAAAGTCAGCGAAAAACAGGGAAAGTTAGGGAGATTTTTTTTTTTCATCCAGCCTGAGTGTTACTGGCTGGCTGACAGGCTTTGTTAGCGTTTTCAGGCTGCTTATACTAACTAACTGTGCATATATACTGAACTGATCTTAAAGTGGACCAACACCCACCGGTGATCGGCCCGGGAATCTATAAGATTCCCGGGCCGATCACCTCCCTCCCCCCCCCCCAAACACCCTAAACTCCTTACCTTAGTTTCGGCGGCGGCCGGCCGCCGCCGCCTCCCTCGCGCCCATCTAGACGTGCGCGCGCCCGCGCCGGCCGTCTGTGAATGGCCGGCGCGGGCACGCGCGCGTCAACAGGGACGCGCGGGAGGCGGCGGCGGTGGAGCCGCTTGTCCGCGGCTTGTCCGTCGCCGCGGACAGAGGTGAGTTTGGGGGGTTCGGGGGGGTTTCACACAGCGGGGCACCCCGATCGGGGGTGCCCCACCGAAGTGGACCAAGACCCAGGATAGTCAAAATCCTGGGTGTTGGTCCACTTTAAGTCTGCTGTGAGGCATCCCATTCTGTGACTACAGCAGCCTCTATTTAAGACCATAACCATTTGCACTTATTCTAATTGAAATAAGGCCTGATAAAGACACTTTTGCTGTGCATAGCACTACTGGTCCCTGCCAGGTGCACTCCTGTTTGGGGCATCCCATTCTGTGACTACAGCAGCCTCTATTTAAGACCATATAACCATTTGCACTTATTCTAATTGAAATTAGGCCTGATAAAGACACTTTTGCTGTGCATAGCACTACTGCCTGCCAGGTGCACTCCTGTTTGGGGCATCCCATTCTGTGACTACAGCAGCCTCTATTTAAGACCATATAACCATTTGCACTTATTCTAATTGAAATTAGGTCTGATAAAGACACTTTTGCTGTGCATAGCACTACTGGTCCCAGGTGCACTCCTGTTTGGGGCATCCCATTCTGTGACTACAGCAGCCTCTATTTAAGACCATATAACCATTTGCACTTATTCTAATTGAAATTAGGCCTGATAAAGACACTTTTGCTGTGCATGCTACTACTGGTCCCAGGTGTACTCCTGTTGTGGCATCCCATTCTGTGACTACACCAGCCTCTATTTAAGACCATATAACCATTTGCACTTATTCTAATTGAAATTAGGCCTGATAAAGACACTTTTGCTGTGCATGCTACTACTGGTCCCAGGTGCACTCCTGTTGTGGCATCCCATTCTGTGACTACACCAGCCTCTATTTAAGACCATAACCATTTGCACTTTTTCTAATTGAAATTAGGCCTGATAAAGACACTTTTGCTGTGCATAGCACTACTGCCTGCCAGGTGCACTCCTGTTTGGGGCATCCCATTCTGTGACTACAGCAGCCTCTATTTAAGACCATATAACCATTTGCACTTATTCTAATTGAAATTAGGCCTGATAAAGACACTTTTGCTGTGCATAGCACTACTGGTCCCTGCCAGGTGCACTCCTGTTTGGGGCATCCCATTCTGTGACTACAGCAGCCTCTATTTAAGACCATATAACCATTTGCACTTATTCTAATTGAAATTAGGCCTGATAAAGACACTTTTGCTGTGCATATTCTTACTGCTGCCTGCCAGGTGTACTCCTGTTGGGGCATCCCATTCTGTGACTACACCAGCCTCTATTTAAGAACATAACCATTTGCACTTATTCTAATTGAAATTTGGCCTGATAAAGACTCTTTTGCTGTGCATGCTACTACTGGTCCCAGGTGCACTCCTGTTGGGGCATCCCATTCTGTGACTACACCAGCCTCTATTTAAGAACATAACCATTTGCACTTATTCTAATTGAAATTAGGCCTGATAAAGACACTTTTGCTGTGCATGCTACTACTGGTCCCAGGTGCACTCCTGTTGTGGCATCCCATTCTGTGACTACACCAGCCTCTATTTAAGACCATAACCATTTGCACTTATTCTAAATGAAATTAGGCCTGATAAAGACACTTTTGCTGTGCATGCTACTACTGGTCCCAGGTGCACTCCTGTTGGGGCATCCCATTCTGTAACATAGCATACCCCTCTTTATTTACACTAAGCAGCTCTCTTATTTACACTAAGCAGGCCTGTTGGAGGCTGAGTGTTACTGCTCACTTTTGGTGTGCATTATATTCTGTTTCATATAGACCCACCGCTGCCTGGGGGTTCTTAAAATATCACCTACTACCACGCCAGTTAGACTATGTCGGGCAGACAAGTGCCTGGAAGTGAAAAGAGGAGTGGCAGAGGCCAAGATTCCGCAGGCAGAGCTCGCAGCAGACTGGGGGCCAGTAGCAGCAGGAGTCACGCTGAGAGACCTAATCTGCCAGTATCTGCTAGCGGTCGGGTCTCCACCAGTAACGCATCTGCCGTGGTAGATTGGTTGACGTGCTCATCAACAACATCATCACAACTTACGTCTGAGACCCCCAGTCTAGGGTCGGTAGGTTCCTCTGACACAACCCTGAGTTGGCATGCCCCGAGAGCAGTCCCTGTCCTCCCATTGCCTCTGTCCTATGCCGTTCCCTCCCCCAGCGACGTATCCTATGCTTTGGGTTCAGCTCCACTCTTTAGTGAGGAGGACCATCAGATAGAGGACAGTCAGCAGCTACTGCCCAGCCAAGAAATGGAGGTGGCTTCTCTAGCTAGGCAGACAAATAGTGATGTGGACAGTGTCGTGGGTGCTGCGAGCGTTCCAGCTCCTGCGCCAGACACTGTTGACGAATCCACGAACATCAGTGACGTACAGCCACAACTCGGTGATAATGATGATGACGATGAAGCCGATCGCACTTGGGAGCCGGGTGATGAAGGGGCTTCATCGTCATCATCAGGAGAAGAGGGGCGCAGGTTGCCCCGGAGTCAGCAGCTGAGGCAGCAAGGTGGTAGCAGTCAGCATGGGGGCACAATTCCAAAGGCTGGAGCCGGCCGGGGCCGGGGTAGAGAACCTGCTGTGCGGCAGTCTACCTTATCGGGAGGTAGTGGAGCAGGGGTTCCTGGAGTTGGCAACAGCAGCAGTGAATCAGTGAGGCCAGGGGGTGGGAAAAGTAGCTACTCGGCAGTGTGGCAGTTTTTCCTGAAGCATCCGCAGGAGGGTAACATGGCCACATGCAAGATATGTAGGCAAAATGTGAAGCGTGGCCAGGGTCCAAATGTTGGCACCACGGCCCTGCGTCAACATATGATGCGTCACCATAAAGCGACCTGGGAGAACCGAGGCTCCCAAGGGGTGGTCCAGTCTGCTTCCTCACCAAGTGAGCTCCCAATTTCTGCCAGCCAAGGCTCCAGCACCTCAGCCGAAGGCAGCTGTGCGTCATACCCATCCTCTGTCGCTCCTGCTCCACCTCCTCCTCCTCCAAGTCATGCATCCCGCCAGCAATCCATCAGCGAAGCCATGTCCAAGAGACAGCAGTATGCGCCCACTCATCCTACGGCGCAGAAGCTTAATGTGCTCCTGTCCAAGTTGCTGGTGCTGCAGTCGCTCCCTTTTCAGGTGGTGGAATCTGCACCTTTCAGAGAACTGATGGCTTGTGCCGAGCCGAGGTGGAGAGTCCCAAGCCCTCATTTCTTTTCCAAGAAGGCAGTACCAGCGCTGCACACTTTTGTTGAACAGAAGGTGGGCCAGTCCTTGAGCCTGTCGGTGTGTAGCAAAGTGCATGGCAGCGCCGACAGCTGGAGCTGTAACTACGGTCAGGGACAGTACATGTCGTTTACGGCCCACTGGGTGAATGTGGTCCCTTTGCAGCAGCAGCAGCAGCAGCAACTTGGACAGGTCACGCCGCTTCGGCCTCCGCGCTCCCTGCCCGTTGGGCCTGTGACACCGTGCGACTCGGCCTCCTCATCCTCCGCCATCTCCTCACCCTCCACTGTAGGCTCAAGTCTCAGTGCCCCTCTAGTCTACCATGTGTGCAGGGCACGGAGGTGTCACGCAGTGCTTCACATGGTTTGTCTTGGCGAACGGAGTCACACAGGGGAGGAACTGCTTAAATGTATTCATCAGGAAATCCAAACATGGCTTACTCCAAGAAAACTTAAAATGGGAATCATGGTTACCGACAATGGGAAGAACATTTTGTCTGCGCTGCGCCAAGGAAGCCTGACCCATGCCCCCTGCATGGCTCACGTCTTCAATCTGGTTGTCAAGCGGTTTCTGAAGTGTTCCCCCCATCTGCAAGACATCCTAACAACTTCAAGGAAACTTTGCATGCACTTCAGCCACTCATACACCGCCAAACACACCCTTCTTGAGCTACAGCGTCAGAATGGTATCCCCCAACATAGTCTGATTTGCGATGTTTCCACCCATTGGAATTCCACCCTTCACATGTTGGACGGATTATATGAACAGAGAAAAGCCATCACGGATTTCCTGATGATCCAAGCAGATAGGGGGACTCCCCTGTGTAACTTCAATGTCAACCAGTGGCAGCTCATACGTGACACCTGTCGTTTGCTCAGGCCCTTTGAGGAAGCTACTTTATTTGTCAGTCGGCAGGATTACGGGATGAACGACGTGATTCCACTGCTTCATGTACTACAGCACATGTTGGAAACCATGGCTGGTCAGGGCACTGGAGACATGGCGTTTACATCTTACGGCCACATGAACCCCATTGGAGCTGAACTGGAGGAGGAGGAGGAAGAGGAGGAGGAGGAGTTGCCCAGCGAAACACAGTTTAGGCTTGGCGAAATGGCTGGTTTATCTAGTCAGCGGACAGGAGAGGAGGAGCAGGAGCAGCCAGAGGAGCTAGAGGTTTTTGAGGAAGGCGAGACAGAGGACCCGGGCACACCGTGGCAGTATGCAGTGGAGATGGAGACAGGTAGTCCATCCGAGTCACTTGCGCAAATGGCACGAAGCATGCTCACGTGCTTGCGTAGTGACCCCAGAATTGTTTCCATTTGTCGGCGGGATGACTTCTGGCTGTCCACCTTATTGGACCCTCGCTTCCGGCACAAAATGGGGGCATTTTTTAAACCCACCAAGAGGGAGGACAAACTCAACTACTACAAAGACATTCTACGTAGGCAGTTGGCCGATGCCTATCTGCGCCATGGTCCATACTCTCGCAGGTCTGACTCGAGGGTACCTCTGCGCTCACCTTCCACTGCCATGGCCGCTGGGGGGGTTGGCAGGAGCAGCAGCAGCAGCTCCATCAGCAGCAGCAGCCTCAGTCTTCAGTCGCTAATGAGTAGCTTTCTACACCCGCATAGTGAGCAGCAGGAAGACCTGGAGCAGGACCTGAACCAGCAGGTCATGTCATACTTTGACATGACTATGCCAACACACCTTGAGGATCCGCTGGACTTCTGGGCAGCCAAACTTGATTTGTGGCCGCAACTAGCAGAGTTTGCCCTGGAAAAGCTGTCCTGTCCAGCAAGTAGCGTGCCATCTGAGCGGGTGTTTAGTGCAGCGGGGGCCATAGTTACAGCGAGGAGAACTCGTCTGTCAACTAAAAATGTGGAGAGACTCACCTTTGTCAAAATGAATCAGGGATGGATCAGCCAGGATTTCCACCCACCAATGCCTGATGCATGCAACTAGATTCAGCATGGTGCCACGTTTTACACTTTCCAAATGGTGCAAAACATATTTATGTCTTTAGGCCAATTTTTGGGCTCCTGCTGCTGCCAACTCCAGGGTGTGATTCATCCAATTTTTGGGCTCCTGAAGCCAACCCCAGGGTCTCTTTAAAGTAATGTTTGGGCTCCTGCTGCTGCTGCCAACTCCAGGGTGTGATTCATCCAATTTTCGGGCTCCTGAAGCCAACTCCAGTGTCTCTTTAAAGCAATATTTGGGCTCCTGCTGCTGCTGCTGCCAACTCCAGGGTGTGATTCATCCAATTTTTGGCCTCCTGAAGCCAACCCCAGTGTCTCTTTAAAGTAATATTTGGGTTGATCCTGCTGCTGCTGCCAACTCCAGGGTGTGATTCATCCAATTTTTGGGCTCCTGAAGCCAACCCCAGTGTCTCTTTAAAGTAATGTTTGGGCTCCTGCTGCTGCTGCCAACTCCAGGGTGTGATTCATCCAATTTTTGGCCTCCTGAAGCCAACCCCAGTGTCTCTTTAAAGTAATATTTGGGCTGCTCCTGCTGCTGTCAACTCCAGGGTGTGATTCATCCAATTTTTGGCCTCCTGAAGCCAACCCCAGTATCTCTTTAAAGTAATATTTGGGCTCCTGCTGCTGCTGCCAACTCCAGGGTGTGATTCATCCAATTTTTGGGCTCCTGAAGCCAACCCCAGTGTCTCTTTAACCCTTTAAACGCCAGCCACGTAAATTTTACGTGGCTGCCTCTCCAACAGTTAAACGCCAGCCACGTAAAATGTACGTGCCTGACTTTCCCCAGAAATTAAAAAAAAAGTAAAAATAAAAGACACTTACCTGACCCCTCGTTCGATCCGGTCGGGTCTCCTCTTCAGCCAGACGGGCTCCGATCGCCCATCGGGGCTCCTCCGGCTGCAGGGGAGGGCCCGGAACAGGGTGCCCCCCCCCCCGTTTCAGCAGCCGCCCGGTTTCCTATAAAAAAAAAACAAAAAAAAAAAAAACAGTCACCTACCTTTGTCCCCGCCGGCTCCCGCAGGCTCTCCTCTTCACGGGGGGGGGGGGGGGGCTCCGATCCCCCCCCCCGCTCTTCTGTCTTCTGGAGGGGGCATAACAGCCCTCCTCCCTTGCCGTCTTCCGATGGCGGCCGCCATCTTGGTGACGTCACGGGGCGGGGCCAGATGACGTCACCGCCGGGTGTCATCGGGGCACCCGGCAGTTCATCTCTCAGATGCCGGTGACGGCTGGGTGGGGAAGGAGGGAGGTAGGTGATCCTCCGATCGCCTGCCTCCCCCCTTCTCTGCCCAGCCGTCACTGACAGCAGATCGCCGCGGGACACAGAAGATGAAGATCGGAGGTGAGTAAAGTAAAAGTTTTTTTTTTTTTTTTAATAAAGTTATTTTCAACAACGTGTCTTGTCTTTTTTTTTACCTTTTAACCCTTTGTGAACTGGTAAAGGGGCCATGTGACCCCTATACCAGTTCACAGGGCTCGGGGGTCTGGCAAGTCACCTGCGCTAGCGGGTGGCTTGCCATTAACCCCTGGCACCCCCATTACCTGCCTCCCCAAAGGCCAGGGGGGGCAGAAGAGCCCGGGCCCACATAGGCTATGTGGGCTCGTAGGCTGCAGGGTGGGGGGGGCACAAAAGCTGGCCCCCCCACTCTGTGCCTACAAGCCCCCATAGCTGGTCCCGGGCTGGTTACTGTGGGTAAGGGGGACCCCACGTCAATTTTTTTTTTTATTTTTAAGGGTTTTTAACCCTTAAAAATCAAAAAAAAATGGGGTCCGCCCCCCCTGGGAGGGGGGACCCTATGTCATTTTTTTTTTTGATTAACCCTTTGTGTTCTGTCATCCAGCAGCTATAAAAGGCTTCTAGCAAGTGAGCAGAAGCCAGTGATCGCCGAGGGACAGAGTGCTCCAGGATGGATGGGAGGTGAGTACAGTGTAAAAAAAAAAAAAAAAATTAATAAAATATTTTTTCTCTTTTGTGTGTCTGTGTCATTTTTTACTTTTAACCTCTTGTGAACTGGTAAGGGGTCCATGACCCCTATACCAGTTCACAAGGCTGGGGGGATGGCAAGCCACCTGCGCTAGCGGGTGGCTTGCCATTAACCCCCGGCACCCCCATTACCTGCCTCCCCAAAGGCCAGGGGGGGGCAGAAGAGCCCGGGCCCACATAGGCTATGTGGGCTCGTAGGCTGCAGGGTGGGGGGGCCACAAAAGCTGGCCCCCCCACTCTGTGCCTACAAGCCCCCATAGCTGGTCCCGGGCTGGTTACTTCGGGTAAGGGGGACCCCACGTCAATTTTTTTTTTATTTTTAAGGGTTTTTAACCCTTAAAAAAAAAAAAAAAAAATGGGGTCTCCCTCCCCTGGGAGGGGGGACCCTATGTCATTTTTCTTTCTCGATTTAACCCTTTGTAGTGTGGATGGTTTTTGTGTTTTTTTTTTGAGAATGTTATAAAATACTTGTTTCAGTTAGGGGGGGGTCTCCTGGGCAGGAACGGGGGGCTACCGATAAATATGTGGTACCGTTCTAATCGGTAGAAATGGGGCTTTCACATGCAATATGCTTTTCCTTAATAAAATACATTTTTTATTTAAAATAAAGGAGTCAATTTTCTAAAAAAAAAAATTTATTTATTTATTTTTTTTTCACTTAATATTGTAAAAAAAAAAAAAAAAATTACAAACAAGACATTTCATGTTAAAGTCTAAACTCTGCTGCAAAAAAAAATATATATAATTTTTCTGAAAGTTCCAGCAAAAATGGCGCAAAACATGTCGCAAAACATGACGCAAAATGGGGAAAAATGGCCTGTCAACAGAGGGTGACAAAATCTCAAGTAGGCTGGCAATTAAAAGGGTTAATAGTACCTATGCATGTTGGGTATTGTTCTGTTCGGGGGACCTTGCGCTTTCAGACTTAGCTTGTTTTTTCTGGTTTGCATATTTATATTTTAGGAAAAGGTGTTTTTTATTCAGCTTTTTTATAAATTTTTTAGGGAAACCCTGCGCAACCAAAGAATTCTTTGAGGAATTAATTCCAGAAAGATGAGCCCACTACAACAAGCTGGGTACCCTTAGAAAGCTTAACGTGTGTACTTTCAGGGAATATATGGTTTATGGGGGATATTCCAAATGTAAAGGGTTGAAAAATCGCAAGGTGCGCACTTTGTCTGCAGAGCTGAAATTTTCAAGTAAAATTACCGTTATGCGCATGCTTTACTTTGGGGTGTTTGGCAACTCTTCCCTTGACAGAACCTATGCATGTTGGGTATCGTTCTGTTCGGGAGATGTTGCTTTTTCAGATTAAACTTGATTTTTCTTGTTTGTATATAGTTTTTTTAGGAAAATGTGGCTTTGATTCTGCTTTTTTATCCTTTTTTTAGGGAAACTCTTTGCAACCAAAGATTACGTTGAGGGATTACTTCCAGAAAACTATGGCCACATCCACAAGCCTGGTACGCCTAGAAAGCCTGAGGTGTGTACTTCCAGAGAATATATAGTTTGTTGGGGGTATTTTAAATGTAAAGGGTTGTTTTTCTGGAAAAACCGCAAGGTGCGCATATTGCATAGCATAGTTGTATTTTATCTGAAAATCTCCTAAAGCGCTGTTTCAGTTTGGGGGAGTCTCCTGGGCAGGAAAGGGTGTCTACCTATACATATGTGGTACCGCTGTAACCGGGAGAAATTGGGATTTCACACGCAATAAGATTTTATTGACAAACTTACATTTTTTATTCCAAAAAAAACTACAATATGTAAAAATTTTTTTTTTTTTTTTTGCACATATTTCACCCAAAAATATTAAGAATACACCTAACAAATGACAAACAAGACATTTCATGTTAAAGCCCAGACTCTGCTGAAAAAAACAATATATCATTTTCCTGGGAAATCCCTGGAAATCCCCTCAAAAATCACAGTTGAACAAGGGGAGCGCAAAATAGTGCAAAATGGGTTTTTTTGCACATATTTCACCCAAAAATATTAAGAATACACCTAACAAATGACAAACAAGACATTTCATGTTAAAGCCCAGACTCTGCTGAAAAAAACAATATATCATTTTCCTGGGAAATCCCTGGAAATCCCCTCAAAAATCACAGTTGAACAAGGGGAGCGCAAAATAGTGCAAAATGGTCTGGCAACAAAGGGTGACAAAATCTCAAGGTAGGCTGGCGGTTAAAGGGTTAAAGTAATATTTGGGCTCCTGCTGATGCTGCCAACTCCAGGGTGTGATTCATCCAATTTTTGGGCTCCTGAAGCCAACCCCAGTGTCTCTTTAAAGTAATGTTTGGGCTCCTGCTGCTGCTGCCAACTCCAGGGTGTGATTCATCCAATTTTTGGCCTCCTGAAGCCAACCCCAGTGTCTCTTTAAAGTAATATTTGGGCTGCTCCTGCTGCTGCTGCCAACTCCAGGGTGTGATTCATCCAATTTTTGGGCTCCTGAAGCCAACCCCAGTGTCTCTTTAAAGTAATGTTTGGGCTCCTGCTGCTGCTGCTGCCAACTCCAGGGTGTGATTCATCCAATTTTTGGCCTCCTGAAGCCAACCCCAGTGTCTCTTTAAAGTAAAATTTGGGCTCCTGCTGCTGCTGCTGCCAACTCCAGGGTGTGATTCATCCAATTTTTGGGCTCCTGAAGCCAACCCCAGTGTCTCTTTAAAGCAGACCTGGGCAATGTACGGCCCGCGGGCCGTATACGGCCCTTTGCTAGGCTCTTACCGGCCCGGGCTGAGCTGCCCAGTAAGAGACGCAGAAGAAGGGAAAACATGCCAGACTCGACGAGCCGAGTGGCCGATCGGCTGCTGCTTAACTTAGGTGATCGCCTGTGTACAGTGTGAGAGGCTTAGGTTAAGCAGCAGCTGATCGGCCGCTCGGCTCGTCGGGTCTGGCACATTCTCCCTTCCTCTGAGGAAGCCAGACCCGATGAGCAGGTGATAGAGACCTGGGGACTTTGGAAGGACAGAGTACGGGCTCCAGAGCATCAGTAAGTCTGCTCAGAAAGATTATGTAGTTTGCTTGTGTTTTCCCTTCCTGCCTGCTGTCTCTTTTTCACCATGTACCTGCCCACCATGCTCTCACCATGTCCCCTTCCTGCTGTCCACCATGCTCTCACCATGCCCCCTTCTTGCTGTTCACATGCTCTCACCATGTCCCCTTCCTGCTGCCCACCGTGCTCTCACCATGTCCCCTTCCTGCTGTCCACATGCTCCCACCATGCCCCCTTCTTGCTGTCCACATGCTCTCACCATGCCCCCTTCTTGCTGTCCACCATGCTCTCACCATGCCCCCTTCCTGCTGTCCACATGCTCTCACCATGTCCCCTTCCTGCTGTCCACATGCTCTCACCATGCCCCCTTCCTGCTGTCCACATGCTCCCACCATGCCCCCTTCCTGCTGTCCACATGCTCTCACCATGCCCCCTTCCTGCTGCCCACCATGCTCTCACCATGCCCCCTTCCTGAAGTCCACCATGCTCTCACCATGTCCCCTTCCTGCTGTCCACCATGCTCTCACCATGCCCCCTTCCTGCTGTCCACCATGCTCTCACCATGTCCCCTTCCTGCTGTCCACATGCTCTCACCATGCCCCCTTCCTGCTGTCCACATGCTCTCACCATGTCCCCTTCCTGCTGCCCACATGCTCTCCCCATGCCCCCTTCCTGCTGTCCACATGCTCTCACCATGCCCCCTTCCTGCTGTCCACATGCTCTCACCATGCCCCCTTCCTGCTGTCCACATGCTCTCACCATGCCCCCTTCCATGCTCTCACCATGTCCCCTTCCTGCTGTCCACCATGCTCTCACCATGCCCCCTTCCTGCTGTCCACCATGCTCTCACCATGCCCCCTTCCTGCTGTCCACCATGCTCTCACCATGCCCTCTTCCTGCTGCCCACCATGCTCTCACCATGCCCCCTTCCTGCTGCCCACCATGCTCTCACCATGCCCCCTTCCTGCTGCCCACCATGCTCTCACCATGCCCCCTTCCTGCTGTCCACCATGCTCTCACCATGTCCCCCTTCCTGCTGTCCACCATGCTCTCACCATGCCCCCTTCCTGCTGTCCACCATGCTCTCACCATGCCCCCTTCCTGCTGTCCACCATGCTCTCACCATGCCCCCTTCCTGCTGCCCACCATGCTCTCACCATGCCCCCTTCCTGCTGCCCACCATGCTCTCACCATGCCCCCTTCCTGCTGTCCACCATGCTCTCACCATGCCCCCTTCCTGCTGTCCATCATGCTCTCACCATGCCCCATAGCTGCTGTCCATCATGCTCTCACCATGCCCCCTTCCTGCTGCCCACCATTCTTACACTTTGCCCCAGCTGATATGAGCTCTCCTTCCAGACTGCCAGAAGCCAAGGGCTTCTCTGATTGGCTGGGAAATTATCACATCAGAACGTTTGAAGTGGACCAAAACCCTGCTTTATCAGCCTGGGAATCTTATAGATCCCCTCCCCGCGGGGCATCCAAAATCGGGATGCCCCGCTGTGTGAAACCCCCAGGTCGCCCATAAACTCACCTTCTTTCCCAGTTCAACGGCGCATGCACGAGCTGCGGCCGCATGCCCGCTATCCCTCTAGCAGGGCGCGTGCCTGTGTCAGCCATTTGAGAATGGCCAGCGCGGGCACGCTCCCTGTTAGAGGGAAGCTCGAGATGCAGCCGCCAGCGCACTCAGAGCCGCTGAGCTTAGACGTCGCTTAGACGCCCATAGCTCAGCGGCCCTCCACAATATTTTTAGTTTCTCATGTGGCCCCATGGAAAAAATAATTGCCCACCCCTGCTTTAAAGTAATGTTTGGGCTCCTGCTGCTGCTGCCAACTCCAGGGTGTGATTCATCCAATTTTTGGCCTCCTGAAGCCAACCCCAGTGTCTCTTTAAAGTAATATTTGGGCTGCTCCTGCTGCTGCTGCCAACTCCAGGGTGTGATTCATCCAATTTTTGGGCTCCTGAAGCCAACCCCAGTGTCTCTTTAAAGTAATGTTTGGGCTCCTGCTGCTGCTGCCAACTCCAGGGTGTGATTCATACAATTTTTGGCCTCCTGAAGCCAACCCCAGTGTCTCTTTAAAGTAATGTTTGGGCTCCTGCTTCTGCTGCCAACTCCAGGGTGTGATTCATACAATTTTTGGCCTCCTGAAGCCAACCCCAGTGTCTCTTTAAAGTAATATTTGGGCTCCTGCTGCTGCTGCTGCCAACTCCAGGGTGTGATTCATCCAATTTTTGGGCTCCTGAAGCCAACCCCAGTGTCTCCTTAAAGTAATGTTTGGGCTCCTGCTGCTGCTGCCAACTCCAGGGTGTGATTCATCCAATTTCTGGGCTCCTGAAGCCAACCCCAGTGTCTATTTAAAGTAATGTTTGGGCTCCTGCTGCTGCTGCCAACTCCAGGGTGTGATTCATCCAATTTTTGGGCTCCTGAAGCCAACTCCAGTGTCTCTTTAAAGTAATATTTGGGCTCCTGCTTCTGCTGCCAACTCCAGGGTGTGATTCATCCAATTTTTGGGCTCCTGAAGCCAACCCCAGTGTCTCTTTAAAGTAATATTTGGGCTCCTGCTGATGCTGCTGCCAACTCCAGGGTGTGATTCATCCAATTTTTGGGCTCCTGAAGCCAACTCCAGTGTATATTTGGGCTCCTGCTGCTGCTGCTGCCAACTCCAGGGTGTGATTCATCCAATTTTTGGCCTCCTGAAGCCAACCCCAGTGTCTCTTTAAAGTAATGTTTGGGCTCCTGCTGCTGCTGCTGCTGCTGCCAACTCCAGGGTGTGATTCATCCAATTTGTGGGCTCCTGAAGCCAACTCCAGTGTCTCTTTAAAGTAATATTTGGGCTCCTGCTGCTGCTTGCAACTCCAGGGTGTGATTCATCCAATTTTTGGGCTCCTGAAGCCAACCCCAGTGTCTCTTTCAGCCAATGTTTGGGCTCCTGATGCTGCTGCTGCCAACTCCAGGGTGTGATTCATCCAATTTTTGGGCTCCTGCTGCTGCCAACTCCAGTGTCTCTTTAAAGCAATGTTTGGGCTCCTGCCCCTCATAGTGATGTCACTTCAACTCTCTTGAATTCAATTGTGCCGCTCTGCGATTCTATTAGCGATGCCTCTGATCTGCATGTGATATTTATTCAAAGTATTATTTAACTAACCCAGCACGCATCCTGTGCGTGTTACAGCAAGGCAGAATGGTTTACAACCCTATTGAGGCTCTAGGAGGCTCAGAAATAGCCGTTTTTAATAGCGATTCGTCGCGAATTAATTCGGGTCGAAACGATTTTTGTCGGAAAATTCGGCGAATCAGTCGAATCAAATTTTTCAAAAGTTCGCTCATCTCTAATATATATATATATATATATATATATATATATATATAATATAATATAAGAATATGAAACCTTGTCTTTTTAAGGTGGAAGCAGGGTAGTAGCATCCAGCATTTAGATTTGGTTAAACACTGACCCCAATAGTGCACCGTGATATGGTCCCATATGGTCCATCGTGATAATGCTCCACCATCTGCATTTATAAAGGTTCCTCCTATTTTTTTTTTTATCCTTTTTAGTCTTATATTCTGAACCCAGCACTTGCTGTTGTTTCCGGTCATGAAAGGGTGACATCGTAACAACAGACTCACAATAATGATTCATCATTTTTTACAATGTTTATACATATTCTCTTTTCATTGTAAATCGTTAGTGAACTAACTGCAACCACTATAATACATTTTACAGGAAAACAGGAAATGGCTCTGTGGGGGAGCTTCATGTGGAGAATGTCTGTAAAAGGAAGCGCTTCCTGTGTGGTGCCATAAAGTCTTCTGTATAAATTACCGAGCAACCAAGTCTGCACCACCAACCATCCAACAGAACTTCTGCCACTGGACAGCTCCCGTAGATTGAGAAGATGAACACTCTCGAGCTTTTTGAGTTCCCAAACTTCAAGGGGGTTTCTGAGTGTATAACACTTAACAATCCTAACCTGTCATCTATCGGTTTCCTGAAGAAGGCTCAGTCCCTCAAAGTAAAAGGCGACCCCTGGATTGTCTTCAGCGAAGTCAATTACGGATACAAGGGGGATTTCAGATGCTATCTTGAAGGCAGCTATAACACGATCCCAGCTTGGGACCAGAGGATCAGCTCTGTTAAACTGGTGAAGGGAGGCCTATATCACCATAAGATCACGCTGTTTGAGCACATTCACTATGGAGGTCAACCACTGACCCTGGAGAAAGAAGCTAAATCCTTGAAGTCATATGGCTTTGACAATAAGGTTTCCTCTCATAAGGTGGCCAGTGGTGCCTGGATCCTATACTCGGGTGAGTTCTTTGAAGGTAATCGCATGGTCGCTGTCATAGGTGATGAAGTCGATAATTACGTCCCTATGGGTTGGAATGACAAAGTGAATTCCCTGAGACCTGTGCTCCCCGGAGAATTTACAGACTGATGTCTGATGGGTGTCAGCTTTCTACGATACCTTGAACAGTGGAATGCCCTCTGCTTCTGCCCTGCGTTTGCTGAATCATTTGAAAGATGTTATGGAGGTCTTCTGAATCTATTCCCTGCCCCGAGCTACAAAAATTCATTCTACAGAACTGTGATGTCACCCTTAATTCATTATGATTGTACCAACCTTCATTAACCTGACCATGGTCAACGATCCCCAACCAATGGGGACTGAGACTGCAATAATTTTTCACGAAGGACTGTTTGTCAGATGCAATAGACTGTGTCTAATTTAATTCCATGCAATGTCCCAAGGAGCATGATAGAAATCCGACCAACACCTGCTAACATGGCGCCATGTTTTGTGACATCATGTTCTTCATCGTGAAGATGTCTCAAGTTTCGCACGTTTCTTCACCCCTTGCAATATCTAATGATGTAATAGTTTGTGTGGATGGTTCATCTGCTTTATTACATTGTGTTTTCATGTCACGTTCATGTCCATTCATTTAGTTTTTCGATATACAAAATTAGTTGTGGTTCCTTAATCTGCATTTTGTCCCCAATGGCCCCCAAATTCTGTGGTTAAACCTTCAACACCCCTTATCCTCTCCTCTATAACATTATCTATGTAATCACTGTCATGATATTGTTCCTCTGCCTAATGAAGAAATAAAAGCTTTGCAAGTAACTGTCTGTCTGTCTATGTGGCAGTGATACCAGAAACCTGGAGACTAGAAATCTTCCTCTGCTTTTAATGTCTTCTGACCTAGTAAATATAAGGTAGGTAAAGCACCCACACTCCTTAAAGAAGAACATTGGACGTAACCCCCCCCCCCCCCCCAAATAGACCCTACTAGAGATGAGCAAACTGGGTGGTTTCATTCCGAATTTCATTAAAAAAAATCGATTCAGCACAAAACCACATTTTTGGGGGTTTGTGATGACCGAATTTTCCCTGAAATTCACACTGGCACCTCGGGAGGCGTTTAAAAAAAAAAAATTCACCACCATCAAGGCCGGCTCCAGGTTTATGTGGGCCCTTGGGCGGCATGGTCTCAGTGGGTTCCCCCACCTCGAACACTGAGCACCGAGCACACTGCTAGCCAGGGAAAGAGGGGGGAAGTGAAAAACTGCTGCACCACCACCAATCAGCAGGTGTGTCTCTGCAGCGTGCAGCATTTTTCCATGTCCCCAATTGGTGGCTGGTTCATGTGGATCAGGGGTGGAATGTTATGGACCAAAACTCTAGAGCAGAAACCTTATTTGGATGCCCCACAATGTGACAATGTGTGAGCTCGCTGCTCACTGCTTACTGGAGGGGAGACAGGACTTCTTCAAAGAGGAACAACATCAGGGACTTTCACTCTGTTCTTTTCCAGAGGGGCATCAAGATTTAGAATGCCCTGGTGTATTCAAAATTGGGATGCCCCAGGGATGGGGAAATCAGCCTTCCTATAGTTATAGACTCCAGGGAGGCAGGTTTAGCTCTTTAAAAAGAAACATTAGTGTATTTCTCTGGGGATTCCAATTTGAGATGCCCCACTGTGTGAAACCCTGCCTATCGCCCACACAGCTTATCTTTGCAAAGGTCCCAGACTACCGCATCCCTGGCCTCCCTGCTTCTGAGCTGCTATTCTTCAGTTTCCAAGATGGAAAAAAGTAAAGGCCAGCCCTGGAATCCCTCTCTCTTTGCTTTCTCTCTGTCCTCACCCCCCTCTCCGTTTCCTCGCCCTCTCTCTCTCCTTGCTATATTCCTCTCGCTCTCCCCCGTCTCTTTTCTCTCTCCCTCCTCTCGCTCTCCCCCCTCTCTTCGCTCTCTCTCCCTCCCCTCACTCTCTCCCCCCTCTCTTCGCTCTCTCCATCCTCTCACGCTCTCCCCCCTCTCTTCGCTCTCTCCATCCTCTCACGCTCTCCCCCCTCTCTTCGCTCTCTCCATCCTCTCACGCTCTCCCCCCTCTCTTCGCTCTCTCTCCCTCCCCTCACTCTTTCCCCCAACTCTTCTCTCTCTCCCTCCTCTCGCTCTCCCCCCCTCTCTTCTCTCTCTCCCTCCTATCGCTCCCCCCCTCTCTTCGCTCTCTCCATTCTCTCGTCCCCCCTCTCTTCGCTCTCTCCCTCCTCTCGCTCTCCCCCCCTCTCTTCGCTCTCTCCCTCCTCTCACTCTCTCCCCCATCTCTTCTCTCTCTCCCTCCTCTCACTCTCTCCCCCAACTCTTCTCTCTCTCCCTCCTCTCGCTCCTCCCCCTCTCTTCGCTCTCTCCATTCTCTCGTCCCCCCTCTCTTCGCTCTCTCCCTCCTCTCGCTCTCCCCCCCTCTCTTCGCTCTCTCCCTCCTCTCACTCTCTCCCCCATCTCTTCTCTCTCTCCCTCCTCTCACTCTCTCCCCCAACTCTTCTCTCTCTCCCTCCTCTCGCTCCTCCCCCTCTCTTCGCTCTCTCCATCCTCTTGTCCCCCCTCTCTTCGCTCTCTCCCTCCTCTCGCTCTCCCCCCCTCTCTTCGCTCTCTCCCTCCTCTCACTCTCTCCCCCATCTCTTCTCTCTCTCCCTCCTCTCACTCTCTCCCCCATCTCTTCTCTCTCTCCCTCCTATCGCTCCCCCCCCTCTCTTCACTCTCTCCATTCTCTCGTCCCCCCTCTCTTCGCTCTCTCCTTCCTCTCGCTCTCCCCCCCTCTCTTCGCTTTCTCCCTCCTCTCACTCTCTCCCCCCATCTTATCTCTCTCTCCCTCCTGTCGCTCCCCCCCTCTCTTCGCTCTCTCCCTCCTGTCGCTCCCCCCCCTCTCTTCGCTCTCTCCCTCCTCTCGCTCTCTTCTCGCTCTCTGTCTCCCCAGCACAGCATAAACACCTTCTCTGCTGCCTGGTTTCTATGCACTTGGGGACTAGAAGTCACAGCACACACTATGTTGCTCAGCAATTTCTCCCAACAAGATGCTCTAGCTATTGTGGCTTCTGGTCCCCAGGCTCACCGACCCAGGAGAAGAGGTAAGTATGGTAAATCGAGGGATGGCAGGAGGTGGTATTTAGGTGTGGATGGGAAGTCTGTGGATCAAAACCCTATTTGGCCAGCCTTGCAGTGCCAAATTGAGATGCCCCACTGTGTGCAATTACCCGTGAATCTAACCTTTCACGTGATCCTACTGCACATGTGCGGAGTGTATCTCCAGCATCTTGTGGCTGAGGCTAAATTCTGTGCCCAGCCATTCAGATGAGATGCTGGGGATGAGAGTGTGTCTTGGACCGCTGGGAAACCATGAATGCGGCCGCTCTTTATGCGAGAGTTCAATTACCAAAGAGAGCTGAATGCTGAGCATTGATATAAATGGCATACACTGGTGAGTGGATGAAAGCCTGTGCATGCACCAAGGGCAGGCAGGAAGGTGAGATATGAGGTCAATACGGTGGAGCATCTGTAATTGGGACATCGTTGGATCCCTGGGAAAATGAATCAAGACCAAGGATGGACTAAATCCCGGGTTTTGGTCCACTTTAAAGATCAGTAAGCCTAGTCCCTCTAAACTAGGGCAGACAGCAGTGTTAGGAAGGTTAAACTTTTCTTATCTGAGAATCCACCAAGGGCTCTAACAAAAGAATGTTCTTCCTACAAGAGCATGAAAGGGGCCAGGGCTGGCAAGGGTTACACAAAGTGTATTAATTTATTGCAGCAGCGATCTTACTTACAACAGACCTGACAGGAAGACAATGGAGGCTGCCGGCAGCTCCGTGCTATCTGGCTGCTGAAAGTGATGTCCCAGCACGTGACAGCTGGGAAAGGGGGGCTCCGGGGGGGAGGGCTGGGAAGGTCCGACGCTGCTGTTTGCTTAATGCTGGATGCTACAGGCCCCCTCCAATGCCATGAAAGATCTATTGTGACCGGCGCAGTGGCACAGGTGGACCTAAACTTTTTTGTATTTTCTTTGAAATGCACTGTGACAGGCTGCCAGATGTCAGTGCCCCCCCCCCCCCATGGGGGCCCCGGCAACTGCCTGACCTTGCCGAGTGCTGAAGCCGGCCTTGACCACCATCCTCGTTCCAGCGCCCATGCTTACATCCAGTGTGCATGGCGGAAGCTGACTTGCACAGCTGACAGTGCAGCGGCTCCCCACTCCTCTCCTTCACGGTGGATAGGGCAAGTACTGTGTGTATCGCACATTCCACTAGAGATGGGCTATTCTCAAAGGACCAACCCAAATTTCGGTGAATCACCTGAATCAAATTTTTAGTAAGTTCACTCATCTCTAGCTCCTACTTACCCTTTCGCCACTGCTTGCTGCAGCAACAACCGGCTGCTTCACGCTGATCTGTAGCATCTGTAGCTTTTCAATGTCCTACGCCAATCTCACAGTACAGCAAAGTCTTTTTGGGCTCATTGGCCCTTTAAACTAACCTTTAGCGGGCACATTGACCGCAGCATAAGTTACTTGTGCTGGCGCGAGCACCTGGTGAGAAGAAGGGGGAGCGTCGTGAAGAGGAGGTGAGTGCGCTCGGCGTCCCTCGAGCCGAGGCTGCCCAAGCTGGCGCCCGCGGGACGCAGGATAACCGGGCACAAGGTTAGCGCGCTGTGACAGCATGCATCTGTTAAAAGGAAATTTCAGAACCTGAAATAAACAAAAGGGATACTCATCGTTTGGCCCCCACATCAAATTGCTCTAGCAGTGAGAAATGTTGGTTGTCACACGCAAATCAGGCTCTAAGGCCTGACGCGTCCCCTTGTGTGCAGTGAATGAAGTGGGTTCGCTAGAGCCACTGTGACTGATAGTTGGGGGCAGCCATTTGGCAGGGAAGGCCGTCTGTGGCAGGAGATCAGATTTAAATGGAACCTGGCTTGGTCTCACGATCAAGTGAGTGTGTCATAGAACCAGGACTATTCCTCTTGTTCCCCAGCAGAGGGTGCCAAGGTTCTCGGTGTGACGGAAGTTGCGAACTAACAATGGAGCTGTCAGTTAGCATGCACGTATGTGCTCGCGGCCGTAGCTTGTTGTTACGGCACTCTTTATTTGTGCGCATAGGTGCGGGTGCACGTTCCGATCGGTTGTGTGGCCTATTTACAACCTCCATCCAGTTCTGCCTGCTCATGGACTCGGCATGTTTATGACCTCCATCCGCTTCTTCCTGCCTACTACTTCAGTTTGTTTACAACCTCCATCCAGTTCTGTCTGCCCATGACCTCGGCTTCTTAATGACCTCCATCCAGTTCTGCCTGCCCATGACCTCGGCTTGTTTACAACCTCCATCCAGTTCTGCCTGCCCATGACCTTGGCTTGTTTACAACCTCCATCCAGTTCTGCCTGCACACGACCTTGACTTGTTTACGACATCCATCCAGTTCTGCCTGCCCAAGACCTTGGCTTGTTTACAAACTCCATCCAGGTCTGCCTGCCCTTGACCTTGGCTTGTTTACAACCTCCATTCAGTTCTGCCTGCCCATGACCTCAGCTTGTTTACAACCTCCATCCAGTTCTGCCTGCCCATGACCTCGGCTTGTTTACAACCTCCATCCAGTTCTGCCTGCCCATGACCTCGGCTTGTTTACGACATCCATCCAGTTCTACCTGCCCAGGACCTCGGCTTGCTTACAACGTCCATCCAGTAGTGCCTGCCCACAACCTCGGTTTGTTTACGACCTCCATCCAGTTCTGCCTGCCCACGACCTCGGCTTGTTTATGACCTCCACCCAGTTCTGCCTGCCTACAACTTTAGCTTGTTTACAACCTCCATCCAGTTCTGCCTGCCCATGTGCTTGGCTTGTTTACAACCTCCATCTAGTTCTGCCTGCCCATGACCTCGGCTTGTTTACAACCTCCATCCAGTTCTGCCTGCCCATGACCTCGGCTTGTTTACAACCTCCATCCAGTGGTGCCTGCCCACTACTTCGGCTTCTTTACGACCTCCATTCAGTTCTGCCTGCCCACGACCTCGACTTGTTTATGACCTCCATCCAGTTCTGCCTGCCCATGATTTCGACTTGTTTACAACCTCCATGCAGTTCTACCTGCCCACAACCTCAGCTTGTTTATGAGCATCCAGTTCTGCCTGCCTACAACTTTGCCTTGTTTACAACCTCCAACCTCTATCCAGTTTTGTCTGCCCATGACCTCAGCTTGTTTACAACTTTGTCCCATGGCAATACCCACTCCTAGGTCGTTTGACCTGGGGCATTTCTGCAGCCCAGCCTATCCCCATCTTCAGGGGCTCTAGTGAAAACCAGGTTGGTCCTTAGATTCCAGTCCTCCCGGTTGAGAGGTGAGCAGCTTCTTAGTCTCCGCAATCAGGGTTCATACCCGGTAGTGCATGAGTGCATGAGTGCTGGAGTAAGAGTGACCAGCTGGGATAGAGGGCAAATTTTAATTCTTTTTGAGATTAACCGAAAGAGCCTCTGTGTCTGATTTTTACTGCTCTTTGCTGATTCAAGGCCATTGATAATACAGTGGGAGGAACTTCTGATGAGTACTGCATCATGCAAGCCAAAATGAAAGCTTCCCTGGTCAAAATTCCAAATTCTCCCCCCAACAAATTACTGGAAACGACCTTCCAAATAGCAGAGTGTATTTACTGTGTCTGTTAAACAGTACACATTGTGCACATAGACCTTTCATAATGGCAGAACAAGACCCCCCCACCTTCTTTATAGACTGTCTAATACAACCTTTCAGTGTAAACAGACAGGACATAGGTTCCCATCACCCCATTATCTGCATGTTAATATTTAACAACACAAATAAGTACAAATAGAGAGATACTGTGTTTTACCAAACCCGCAGTCACTGACGCCACTTACTATCTTACTGCTGCAGTCTGAAAAAGGTGAGAGCTCTCCATATACCTCTGCCTCCAATCATAACGCTTGCTTTATTTCAGATTTCCAGTTATGCTATTTACATTGTAGGATGTAAACTTTGCATGACACGGGAGAGGCTACATTGTGTTATGTTATGTTAATACCTGCTTTGGTCCTTTGATTTGGTCTGATTGCTGAAAGTCTGATCTGACTGATAGTAACAGTGATAAGCTAAATGATGTTACATGTACTTATTCTGAACATAGATAGATAGATAGATAGATAGATAGATAGATAGATAGATAGATAGATAGAATGATCTGCTATAGAACACACAGGCTGGTCTTGCAGGAATAATAGGGGTGTGATTGCATATCTATGGACAGGTCTAATATGCTAATACCTGGCCTTGGTCCTTTGATTTTGATTGGTAATGAGAGGAGGGGTCACTTGTACACCTGATCAGAATTATCGGGAGATATTGGGGGACAGAAGCAGTTCCCCTGATTTCCTCCTCCTTCCATTAACCCTTTAAATGCCAAGCACGTCGTTTCTACGTGGTTGCTTCTCCTACCCTTAAGTGCCAAGCACGTCGAAACTACGTGCCTGGCATTTCCCACTAATAGTTAAAAAAAATAAAGACTTACCTCTGATATTGCTGTGAAGCTGCGGGTCTTCCTGTCTTCCCCGTCGTCCTCCGTCTTCAGGAGGGGGCCCGAAATTGGCCGCCCCCCCCCCCCCCCTGTTTTCCCCGCTGACAGTTATCTGTTAAAAAACAAAAAAACAATATGTTTAACTCACCCCCTCACCCGATCCGTCCGCAGTGTCTTCTCTTCACTGGGGGGGGGGGGGGGCTTTAGGCTGCACAGGCTTCTCTTCTGGGTCCTCACCTCTTCTAATGGCACCGATGGCCGCCGCCCCCTAGCCTCGCCCATTGTGGGAGGAGCGGGATGACGTCATCCCGCTCCTATATATGGTTTATGGGGGATATTCCAAATGTAAAGGGTTGTTTTGGTTGAAAAATCATAAGGTGCGCAGTTTGTCTGAAATTTTCAGGTAAAATTATCGTTACGCACATGCTTTACTTTGGGGTGTTTGGCAACTCTTCCCTTGACAGTAGCTATGCATGTTGGGTTGTTGTCGTTCTGTTCGGGGGATGTTGCTTTTTTCAGATTAAATTCGTTTTTTCTTGTTTGTATATAGTTTTTTTAGGAAAATGTGGCTTTGATTCTGCTTTTTTTATCCTTTTTTTAAGGAAACTCTTTGCAACCAAAGAATACATTGAGGGATTACTTCCAGAAAACTATGGCCACATCAACAAGCCTGGTACACCTAGAAAGCTTGAGGTGTGTACTTCCAGAGAATATATAGTTTGCTTCAAATGTAAAGGGTTGTTTTTCTGGAAAAACTGCAAGGTGCGCTTAGCGCGTAGCATAGTTGTATTTTATCTGAAAATCCCCTAAAGCTCTGTTTCAGTTTGGTGGAGTCTCCTGGGCAGGAAAGGGTGTCTACCAATACATATGTGGTACCGCTGTAACCGGAAGAAATTGGGATTTCACATGCAATAAGATTTTATTGACAAACTTACATTTTTTATTACAAAAAAACACTACAAAATGTAAAAAATTTTTTTTTTTTTATTTTTTTTGCACATATCTCACCCAAAAATATTGAGAATACACCTAAAAAATTACAAACAAGACATTTCATGTTAAAGCCCAGACTGCTGAAAAAAACAATATATCATTTTCCTGGGAAATCTCTGGAAATCCCTTCAAAAATCACATTTGAACACGAGGAGCGCAAAATAGTGCAAAATGGTCTGGCAACAAAGCGTGACAAAAACTCCAGGTAGGCTGGTACTTAAAGGGTTAAAACAAGTCTGGCTGGATATTTGTTGATGTCGGATGTATAAATGACTCCTCCTCCTGCCAACCAGCATGTCTTTAAAAAAAAATGTATCACTGGGTAATTTTTTGAGATAGTGCCCTCTAAAACGGTCATGGACTGGATGTTTTGCAGACAATGTGACAAGACACATGGGGGGGATGGTCCCATCCATTCTCCAGAGTGAAATGTTAGTTCAGCTTTAAAGCCCTCACACATATAGTGACATCATTATATCTATATGTAAAAAAATTTTTTAGTGGATGTTTTATGGCAGTGTTCCCTTAGGAAGAAATAGAAGCCATCAAAATGTTTCCCCTGGTGTACACATGCAGTTTCAGAAGCATGACATGTACTTTGGGTACTAGTATTAATATTCCCAGGTTTGTACCAATTATGGTTCAAGTCTGGGAAGTAACCCGACCCACCGTCAGCCTGGTGAGAATATTGTTGAAAAGATGTTAGGGTTAGAAATATTTTCAGGCTGGTTGATAAGTTGACCCCCTATCTCTGTTAGAGAAATATATTTGCTACAGGGGAGTTTTTGGACTGACTCCCTTGTTGCCAAAAATGGCCAAAAGGGGGTTCAATAGTAATCACCACGCCATGATATGGTGTATAACTATAATTCAAAGTGCCTTATGTACAAGGTGTGTATGACAAACCCATTTTTTATTTCATTTCACTTATAGAATAGACAATACATTATAAATGCCCTACTTATGTAGGTGACATACAAAACAATAATTGTACACCCATATAGATTAAAAACAGTGTAGGATGGTCTTAAATGCTAATTATCTGGCGTACAGTCTTGTTCTTTTGCTGTTGTCATCTAGTGGGGTATACTAGTTTCGCCGAAGAAGGCTTCATCAGTACCCATTACGCTAGATGAATTTAGCTATATACAAAAAATATAAATAATTTCATTATTATCAACACACAATAATATAATTTACAATATTTTGGTTAAATTCATATGGCACAGAATATGATAAGTCTCCAAAATTTCCTGATATGTAAAAAGGAAAAGGAGAGAGAAATAAAGGAAAGAGTTAATTACCTGAGATCAAGAAGACTGATGCTCACTGCGTGTTCATATAGACCATTCCATTATAAGATCATCAATGTAAAAAGCCGGCCTTTTTCTTGGGTGCTGGATATTTTGGGGGAGGGTTGCCCAGTTGTTAATTAATTGCCATACTGGCATACCCACTCTGAAAAGATCATGTTGATATGTATATAAAATATTTGAATATATATATTTACATTGGTTGAGATTAGTAATAGGGAAAGTCCCTTAGCCTATCAAACCATTTGTCCCCGTCACCTAAGGAAAGCAGGGGGTTTGAGATGGTCACCAGGATGAGAGGAGTGTCCCAGAGCGCTGAATAATTAAAAAGATTTTTCAAGGAAGAGCCACCACCTAAGAGAATTATAGTACAAACATAGTACCTTAATGCGATTCCATGTATTGAGCCATAACCCTGTATATTTCAGGTGTGAGAACAGGGAGACTGAATTTCTCCCGTGTGTGGACAATGCCACATATGTATGGCGTATCTGCAAAGACCTGCAAATGGTCACTGTGTTATGGAACCATCTAACATAAGCTTAGCATTTCACAGAGACAAAATAAACTAGCTAACCTTGAAAATGATCGTTGTGAGACTCTCCGGATCCCGGAACGAGTGCCCGTGTTGTGGGAAAGAGCGCCCGCCACTCAGACCCTCCGCCCCGTGAGCGATGTCCTGGCTCACACGAGCGTTACCCACGTGCGCCGGCCGCGCCAACTGATGGAGTCGTCGCACACGATGTGCGATTTTATGGAGGCGGGGTAAGCGCACCAAACCTCCCTACGGGCCTGCAAACCTGTACTTTGGGTGTCCAACTTATCTTCTGTTTTGCTCCTGTTTCCCCTCCAGTGGCTGTATTCTAAGTGGAAGATGAATATTGTTCAGGTTTTGGGGGCCCTTCTGCTCCATGTGGCCTTAGTGTCGCCCAGCACACAGATTTGCATGGACATGACAAAGGGCAACTTCTCTGTCATAGCCTCTGGAGCTCCAGGTAATGATGGGTTACTGGCGGGAGACAGGCCTACAAGAGAAACTGTTTAGAGAGTTTACACAAGATAACATTTAAAATAATAACGTGACATCTGTGATTTCCAGTTTCTTTTGTGAAAGTGTAAAATATCAGTTTTCTTAACCAGGTCCCTCAGGGCCTCCGGGTGTTGCTGGACCTCCTGGACCAATAGGTAAACATGGACCCCCAGGACCAAAAGGAGACAAAGGAGACACAGGAAATGCAGGTAAAAAGGAATGAATATAGGAGAAACCTAATCCCAACATATTCTGTATATATATATATGCAGTGCCTTGAAAAAGTATTCATACACCTTGAAATGTTTCAAATAAAATGTTACAGCTTCAAATTGGAAATCCAAAGTTAAGGTAATACCATTTATTGGCTAACTCAATAAGATTTAAAATGCAAAAGTCATAAAATCATAAGGCGTGAGATTATCTCACAGATAACGATGTTACAACTTTGCTATTTTTCACGTGTGTCAATAGAAAAACAATTGTGACTCCTATGTAGTTTTCTCTATAAATGTGTGTCTAAGATACAGATTTATTATTATTATTATTATTATTATTATTATTATTATTATTATTATTATGTCATAATACTAATAGTATTATGTCTAAAGAAGAAGCTTGAATTGATTTGAAACCTTGCATTTTCAATCTTATTGAGTTAGCCAATAAATGGCGTTACCTTGACCTTGGATTTCTTGCTTACATTGATGGCTAACATGGTACAGCAACCTACTGACAGCTTCAAATTTAAATGCATTTTATTGAGCTCTTATGGGATAGAACAACAAAAAACAGCAAGCATTAGTGACCTGAAAAGAAAACAATGAAATGCTTTTCCACATTGAAAAAATAAATAAATAAATGTAGTGTATATATGTATTCACTTCCCTGTGCTCTGATACCCCTAAATAAAATCCAGTGTGGACAATTGACCTCAGACGCAACCTCATTAGTAAATAGAGGATTGTATTGTATGACACTTCTTCTCAGCAGCAGTTCAGTGAGGTCTGCTGGAGAAGATTGGTGAAAAAACAGCATCATGAAAACCGAGGAACACAGCAGACAGCTCAGGGATAAAGTTGTAGGGTTAGGTTATAAAAAATAAAATAGCACAGGCTCTGAAAATTGCACAGAGCACTATTCAGTCATCTGTAAATAGAAGCAGTAGCTGGAAACTAGATGTAACCAAGAGGCCCAGGGTCACTCCGGAGGAGCTGCAGAGAGGTTGCACAACCATTTGTTGCATCCTCCACAAATGCAGCCTTTATGAAAGAGTTTCGAGAAGAAGCCATTTTTGAAAGCAAGCCATATGTTTGCAATGTCAAGCTATATAGGGGACACTGCAAGCATTTGGGTGATGTGGCTCTACACAGATTTAAACCAAAGCTGATTTTATTTTGCCTAAATTAGCAAAACAATATGTGTTAAGAAAAGCATAGTGGTGGCAGCATTATGGAGGGGAAGCTTTTCTTCAGCAGGAACTGTGAAGCTGGTCAGGAGATGGATGGAGCTAAGAACAGGACAATCCTGAAGGTAAACCTGTTTGCGGCGGCAGAAGACTTGGAACTGGAATGTATGTTTACCTCTCAGCATGACAACCACCCTAAACATACAGCCAAAGCTACAATGAAGGGGTTTACATTTCAGTCTATCCATGTGTTGGAATGGCCCAGTTACAGTGCATTATTCTGCAAAGAAGGGGCAAACAGAGGAAGGTGTAGTAAGCACAGATGAAACATATCTTCTCCCTGCAGCACCAGCTCCATCACCACCAGCTGTGGCAGCAGCAGCACCACAGCCCCGTCCCTGTCCATTATTTGCTGCTTTCTGCATTGTTGGACACAGTGTATAGACAACCTGCCCCAGGAAATGCAATTCAGTTGGGCAGAGAGGAGTTCTTATATTAAATACCAAGTTCAATGCAGATGGTCGTAGATGAGTTGTTTTAAATACCCAGTAATTGCAATACAGGTGGGTTGTATTAAATACCCAGTAAATGCTATGCAAATGGGCACAGATGAGTCATATTAAATACCCAGTAACTGCAATAGAGATGGACAGAGAAATAATGAAAATGGCTTGTTTTTTTGGATTAGTTATTAACTTTGGCACCTAATATATTGAGATTTATTTGATATTAATAGAGTTTGAGCATCAGCGCCCCCTCTGGCAGATAATGGTTATACATGTTTTATGTATTTTAAAGGATTTTAATCATGTCTTTATGTTGATTTGCTAGAATAAAATTGAATTGAAATACTCTTGAAACTTGAGTGCAATGGTAAGTCTCTGGCATTGTGTTTAAAGGAGGAATGTAGGGGTACCCGCGTTTTGTCTATGCAAACTTGCAGAAATATTTATATTGATAAATCTGATATATATATATTGATAACATATGATTAATACCAATGTTGATTTTGATACATTTACAGTAAAGATATCATCTCCTTTTTCTTTAGCACTTGAATCTCTTCAAACTCAGTTCACTCCTCTGAATACGAATCTAATGGCTCTGAAAATAAGTCATGAGAAGCTCAAGCAAGGTGAGCTTGAAGTGTTTTGTCCAAACATACCCAGAAATGTGGGCTGTCCTGCTGCGGAATGGGTGTGGCTATTTATTGACCAGTCCAGTGTTGGATTGAGGCGTCTCGGACACACCTTTAGAACAGATCTTGAGCCCCAAACTACAGTTACATCAGGGGCGTACATACCATAGGGGCAATCAAGACATGTGGCCCCAGGGGACTGTAGAACAAGGGGATCCGGCGTACGCTGCCCCTACCGCCTCTGTGGTATGTACATTCAGCTTATAATTACCTAGTTATGCTGCTTCCTTCCCTCTGTGATGCGCACCCTGCCTCTACATGGGTGCCAAGAGCAGGCCCTACCTCTACGTAGCCGCTGCATACTCCACTCCTACAACGGTGCCTCTCCTCCGAAGAGGCGCATGTGCCCCACCCCCCTGATGATAGCACCGCATGCCCCAATCCTTCCACGCACTTCGCTCCTGCATGCGCTTCTATGATGTCGTCTCTCCCCCAGCTGTTTATTTTCAAGGGTCATACAGGAATTATTTCTAACTGCACCTGTAAACTTTGTCAGTCAAGCATCAGAGCTGTGGGCGGAAACTATGAAGAGACCAACCGTGCTGTTAACTGTCCAGGGGGATGGGGGTGCACTTTAATAGCAGAGAGAAATATATTTAGTTAAGCCCAGCACACCACTATATCAAACAATTCAGGTATATATATTAATTAAGGAATTTGGGTGCTATTGCCTCCGACCAGTTTACCCGTTGCTGGTTAGTAGACACACAAATTTCAGATATAGGAGTAATGCACAACAACAATATTTGAAGATATTGAGAATTCACTAACAAATTCACATAATCATAACACATATTTTGCAGTTCAAAGTGTCACCAATCCTGCACTTGGGTAGAAGGAATCCCGGCTCTGAGCACCGTATGGGCAGCACTGTGTTAGCCAGGACCTTGGAGGAGAGAGATTTAGGGACACTGATTACTGATAGCTGCAAGATGATTGGACAGTGTAGCCAGGCAGTGGGAAAAGCAAGCAGGATGCTCGGCTGCATAGCTCGGGGCATCACCAGTAGGAAGAGGGAGGTTGTGATGCCGCTGTATAGAGCCCTGGTGAGGCCACAGCTAGAATACTGTGTGCAGTTCTGGAGACCTCACCTGCAAAAAGACATTATTCAAATAGAACGTGTCCAAAGGCCGGCAACAAAAATGGTGGAAGGACTTAAACTTAAAACTTATCAGGAGAGACTTAAAGAACTTAATTTGTACAGTCTGGAGGAAAGAAGGGAGAGGGGGGACATGATGGAGACCTTTAAATATGTGAAAGGATTGAATAAGGTTCAGGAGGTAAGTGTTTTTAAGAAGAAACTTAACGATAGAACAAGGGGGCACAACCTGAAGCTAGTCAGGGGGAAGATCAGGAGCAATGTTAGAAAATATTATGTTACAGAAAGAGTAGTAGATGCTGGGAACAAACTTCCATCAGAGGTGGTTGAAAAATCAACAGTCACTGAATTTAAACATGCCTGGGATAAGCACACATCTGTCCTAAGATACAGAGAACATACAGTATACACATAAGATACAGAGAACATACAGTATACACATAAGATACAGAGGACATACAGTATATACATAAGATACAGAGAACATACAGTATACACATAAGATACAGAGAACATACAGTATACACATAAGATACAGAGAACATACAGTATATACATAAGATACAGAGAACATACAGTATATACATAAGATAAAGAGAACATACAGTATATACATAAGATACAGAGAACATACAGTATACACATAAGATACAGAGAACATACAGTATATACGTAAGATACAGAGAACATACAGTATACACATAAGATACAGAGAACATACAGTATACACATGAGATACAGAGAACATACAGTATATACATAAGATACAGAGAACATACAGTATACACATAAGATACAGAGAACATAGAGTATACACATAAGATACAGAGAACATACAGTATATACATAAGATACAGAGAACATACAGTATACACATAAGATACAGAGAACATACAGTATATACATAAGATACAGAGAACATACAGTATATACATAAGATAAAGAGAACATACAGTATATACATAAGATACAGAGAACATACAGTATACACATAAGATACAGAGAACATACAGTATACACATAAGATACAGAGAACATACAGTATACACATGAGATACAGAGAACATACAGTATATACATAAGATACAGAGAACATACAGTATACACATAAGATACAGAGAACATACAGTGTACACATAAGATACAGAGAACATACAGTATATACATAAGATACAGAGAACATACAGTATACACATAAGATACAGAGAACATACAGTATACACATAAGATACAGAGAACATACAGTATATACATAAGATACAGAGAACATACAGTATATCCATAAGATAAAGAGAACATACAGTATACACATAAGGGCAGACTAGATGGACCGTATGGTCTCCTTCTGCCGTCAACCTTCTATGTTTCTATGTTTCTATGTTCCAAGTAAATCCTGGACACACCGCGCTGCGATGCATCTTCTGCCATCGCTCGGCTGAGGAAGGGACGTTCCCAAAGAGCGATCTCTTTATACCTGGTAGTTAGTGTATTTTCAATATCTTCAAATATAAATTTTTCAATACCTGCAACATTTTGTTGGTGTTCATTACTCCTATATCTGAAATTGTTGGGTGCTCTTTAATGGCTGGACTTGAAGAGGGGTGAGAACTATCACCAGAAAGTGAGCAGCACTCCATCTTTCCTTATGCCCACCAACGGGCGTACATAGGGCAGGGATGGCAGCTGCTACCGGGTTCACGGCAGAAAGTGCCCGGTGGAAGCTGCCTGCATTCAGCACCTGTCCCGCCACTTCTGCGACACTCTGCCCCTTTATGAGAAGCCACCACCAGCGGTTTGTGCTTTGTAAGTGCAGGGCCCTGGCCAGGGCGATTGATGTAAGCAGTTTTTTGTCCATTTCCTGTCTTCAAAAAGTACATGTTTTGCTGTGTTACTCAAGCGCCAGGGCTGCACACAGGGCGGAAACTATGACATGACGGACCACATTACCTGTTCAAGGGGATCCATTTTAATGGCTGGTTTTGAAGAGGGGAGGAGACTCATCAGGAGGCGGACTTCTCTCCACCATTCCTAATCCCCACCACTTCTAATTGTAGAACACGAAAATTACAAGTTGTAGTGACCCCCTTTTTTCATGGGAAGCCTTGACCTATTATGTCTTTTTTCCCTTAGAGATGGAAGATAAGGTGAGAAGTCTTGAAAGGCTCATCAAAGGTGAGTGACTCATGCCAAGCTGCTGGGTTTTGTTCTGCCTAAACAAAGCTTCAGGCCTGTCATGCCTGCCGGGAGGACTGTGCTTCAGCATTCTGCATCCCCCCCAGCCTATCATATAGCGCCAAGGACCGACACCTAAGCCGTGCAGGTGTTTGTCCACTTTAAAGTGTGTAAGGAAGGTAAAGACTTACTGAAGCAGGTCCTCAGATGTAGGAAGTGAGACAAGAAGGCTTCTTATCCAAAAGGTAACATGTATTTCTCACATTCTCATAACATTCTATAAAAAAATCTACAACATTAATAAAGACCATAAAACATATCTCCAGGAAAATAACCAGACAAAACATAGTTACATAGTTATATAGTTATATAGTTACATAGTTACTTAGTTACATAGTGTAGCGATAACCTTTATCGCCGGAGACGTCCTTTTCCCAATGGTGAGAGGTGCTGCAGGAATTCCAGAGTCATCCGTGAAGAACGCAGGAACAGCTCTTACAAGGGCTAGTGAATTGTAATATAGCGTTTTATTTTTTTTTACTGATAATCGCTAATAGTAACTGTTAATGTTATTTTCTTCTTTTTTTTTTTAATCAATATTTTTATTGAGGTTATAAGAGAAGTACATCAGCATACAACATACTGTATATTTTGTAAAGCATGTAAAGACATGCCAGGGGAAAAGAGACAGAAGGTAAGAGAAGGGAGGCTAGAGTGGAAGAAAAAGAAAAAAAAAGGGGGGGGGGAGGAGTGGGGGTGAAGGGGGTGGGTGTAACCCCGTTGCTTTCCTTAGGAGATAATAAACCTTAGCCCAGAAGTGGCGAACCACCATACATTCCCACCATATATGGATGTATGATCCCTGGAGTCGACATTCTCTAAAGCACTCTGGCGGGTAAGAAGGGCAAAATCTGCGAATCCTATACGGGACAAGATACCATCGGAGTAGGACTTTAGTATTGACCTCTTGGGCACCGGTGTTCAGGAACCATGAGAATGAGTTTCGCCATGCTATTTTCCAGTCACTTGACGATAAGCTGATGCCAAGATAATTTTCCCATCTGTTCGTGTAGGTTGGAAGGTGCGATCCCACGCCTTCGCACAACATCTTATAAACCGTGGCTATCATCCCCTTCCCAAGGGGATATGCCCCACATGTGAACTCAAATAGTGAGGATGGTCCTAATGCAGCTCCCGTCCTGAGTTTGGTGGCTATATAATGGGTTATTTGTAAAAAGCGGAGGTATTCCTTGCTAGGGATATTCCTAAGGGATTTGAGCTCGGGGAATGTAATATTTCCTCTATGCACAACAAAATCTTTAATCCTCATTAGGTTTTGTGTTTTCCACCAGCCAAACGCGGTTGGTTCCATGAAGGCCGGGAGAAATTCAGGATGACCTAGAAACGAAAGCAGAGGAGTCTGGGGGGAGGCGAGGTGACCTTTTAACCTATTGGTTTTCCAGATTCTAAGAGAGTGTTTAAGGACCGGGTTGTCGATACCCTTAAGAGCTGTTGAAGATAGCCACAGTAAATTTGAGATTGCTGTCGGGGTGCAACTGGCCTGCTCAATGTCTACCCATAGTGGTCTATCTTCTCTAGCATGGATAGCAGCCATTTGCGCAATCGGGCATGCAGAGTAGTAGCGGACTATTTTGGGGACTCCAAGGCCACCCTGTTGTTTGGATCTGTACATGATCGTACAATTTATCCTTGGTTTCTGCTTACCCCAAATGAAAGAGTTTAAGGCGGATTGGAGGCCTTTCAAACAAACGGCTGGAACCGGAACCAGCAAAACCCGGAAGAAGTAGAGCATTTTGGGGAGCCATGTCATTTTTACAGCGGCTATTCTTCCCAGCCACGAAAGGTGCAGCTTGGCCCAGGAGGACAGCAGGGAGCGGAGGTCCTTAAGCATAGTGGGGTAGTTGGCAGCATAGAGAGACTCATAGTCTGCTGTCAGGTTAACACCCAGATATTTGATATACCGCTCTTGCCAGGAGAAGTCAAAGGAAGCCTTAAGGGCAGATAATGCGCTATCAGGAAGGGTAATGTTAAGGGCTTGGGACTTTGAAGTATTAATTTGCAGGCCCAAAATCTTAGAAAAAAATTCTAAAGTTTGAAAGAGATTTGGAAGGGATGTGATAAGGTTAGATATGAGCATCAGAATGTCATCAGCAAATAAAGAAATCTTATGCTCATATCCCCCTACGGTGGTTCCCGCTATATCGACGTTAGCCTGTATTAGCCTGGATAGAGGTTCAATTGCAAGGGCGAAAAGTAGAGGGCTAAGGGGACAACCTTGTCTTGTGCCTCTGCCCAAAGTGAACCGCTTGGGGGAATAGCCTGCATATCTAACGAATGCACCCGGATTAGAGTATAATGAGGAGATCCATGTAGTGAAGGAGGGACCCAGGCCCCACTTTTTCAAGATAAATTGTAGGTAGTCCCAGGCGACTGTGTCAAATGTTTTTCATATATCAAGAGTTAGTAGCATGGCCGGTTGTCCCTCCTTCCTCATATGGTGGACCAAATTGATGACCTTGCGAATATTTTCCCCCCCTTGGCGCTGAGGGATAAATCCTGCCTGCTCTTTAGAGATTAAGGATGCCGTGCCGCTAGGACTTTTGCGAGCAGTTTGACATCAATATTTAATAAGGATATGGGTCTATAGTTGGACCAGGGAGTGGTATCTACATTAGGTTTGGGTATCATACAGACAGCTGCTGTGAGTGCCTCAGTGCTCCAGGAATCACCATTACTAAGGAAGTTAAAGTGGACCAACACCCAGGGGGGATCGGCCCGGAAATCTATAAGATTCCCGGACCGATCAGATCCCTCCCCGCGGGGCATCCGAAATCGGCATGTCCCGCGGGGAGGAACCCCCCAGGAGGCCCACAATCCTCACCTTACCTGCGATCCAACGGCGCATGCGCGAGACGCGGCCGCGTCTCTCGCTTCCCTCTAGCAGGGCGCGCTCCCGCGCCGGCCGTTTTGTGAATGGCCGGCGCAGGAGCGCTCCCTGTTAGAGGGAAGCGAGAGACGCAGCCAATGACAGCGCTCTGGTATGCGCGTCCAAGCGGCTTTGGACGCGCATACCAGAACTGCTCTGAGCGCTGTCATTGGCTGGACGAGCAATCCAATACAAATGGGGATCTAAGTATGGGCACTCACACTGATAGTATATGAAAAATATGAAAAATGTATTGAAGATACTATATACACAGTAAAAAACAAATACACACATATGAAGACAAGACAAAGTTAAAAACAAGTGGGTGGGTCCCCAGGATCCGCTCAATATCAAGCCGGTATGTAAATAAATATGATCAAAAGCCAATATTATATCTCAAAATTTATGCATATCTACAACTATATACAAGCAAATGCGTAGCCTACTGGCGCCCTCTAATGGTCAATGATTAAACCAGCAAAAGAGTTTTTCAAGTAAATACACAGTGACCTAATTAATGTGATGTAACTGAACTGTGTGCAATCAACAAAAGTGCGCAGTGCATCAATACAATATGACAAAGTGCCAAGTGCAGATAAATATATCCTAAACCTAACCTAATGAAACAATAAATATGTATTATAAATCCTAATTAATCAGAAAGGTCAATAATAAAAGAAATCAATAATGTGAGCACATAACTATAATACAAGTGTCAAAACGTTGTAAAACGCTATGCTGGATATACACATAAGGAATTGGCTGGACGAGGTCACGTGGGAGCGGGGAGAGGTGAGTTTTTGCGGCGATCGGGGGGGTTTCAGACAGCGGGGCACCCCCGATCGGGGTGCCCCACCTAAGTGGACCAACACCCAGGATAGTCAAAATCCTGGGTGTTGGTCCACTTTAAACGTCCGGACCAGGCGCGGGGAGAGTATCTGGGCAAATTTTTTATAATAGAGGGCGGTGAACCCATCCGGGCCAGGTTGTTTCCCGATCTTTAAGGAGTTACTGGCTTCCTGGACCTCGGACAGATCGATTGGCTTGTCTAAGAAGGTCTTAGCCTCGGGCGGTAGAGAGGTAAAGGAAGTTGTCCTAAATAATTTTCTGCAAGGCGCTCATCTAGAGTAGTCTTAGGTTTATATAGGTCTTCAAGCTGTTTACCGAAAGTTGATACCACCCTCGCTGGGTTGCTAGATAGTGTACTCTCTAGGGTCTTGATGTGCACTGGTTTAGACCTCTGGGTGATTCCCCTAAGTCTTCTGGCAAGAGGGGTGTTTGGTTTGTTGCTTATGCGGTACCACTTAAACCTTGACCGATTAATTTGACGTTCAGCTTCGCCTGAGAGGCACATGTTAAGTTGATTGCCTGCTTGGTTAAGATTGATTCTATTGCGTCTGGTCGGACGCTCTTTAAAGGCGGAAGAGGCTGAGTGGCATCAAGTAATGAGAGGAGCTTTTCCTTATGTGAGGCTTTGCGCCGGGCTGATTCTTGAATAAAATATCCTCGGATTACAGCCTTATGAGCCTCCCAAAGCAAGGCCTCAGAGCTCACCGACCCCACATTCTGGAGGAAAAAATTCTCCATCTCCTTCCGGAGGTGTTCAAGGAGCACCTCATCAGACAACATGGGATCATATAACTTCCAGGACCTCTGGGAGGATCTCTGAGTCAGGCAGATCAACTCAACAGCAACCAAGTCATGGTCAGACCATACTATCGTGACAATAGAGGAGCGGGAGAAGTGGGGCACGGAGCTGTAAAAAGATGTGATCTATTCTCGTGAAAACCTTGTGCGGGTAAGAATAGTGAGTGAAGTCTCTTTTAGAGGGGTGGACTTCTCTCCAGGCATCCACAAGGTGATAATGGTTAAGGAGAGAGCAGAATGCCTTTCCCGAGGGGGCATCCCTAGGGTGATCCAAAGGGCGACCCACCATTTGTCTGCCCAGAGTGGGATGCAGAACTTGATTGGAGTCACCCGCTAGTAAGAGAAGCCCCTTAACCTGGAGGTCAAGAGTCTTAAGGAACTCCTCAAAAAAGGCATTCTGGTTCTGGTTAGGAGCATAAAATGTAGCAATTGTGACTGCTTGGTCTTGGACCATACCAGTCAGAATGAGGAAACGACCCAAGGGGTCCCGTATTGTCTGCTCCAAAGAGAAGGGGAAAGAGCGCTTAAAAGCAATGAGGACTCCTCTCTGCTTGGTATCTGCAGATGCCGTAAAGAAGAGAGGGTAGCCTGAGCTAGGAAATTTTGGGGTGTTCTTCTTAGTGAAGTGAGTCTCTTGGGAGCAGACAATATCGGCATGTATGGACCTCATCTGACGAAACGCTTTTACCCTTTTTTGGGGTGCATTCAGGCCCTGGACATTGAGCGAGACAAGTTTAAACCCCAATTATAAGGAATACTATATCTGTTAGCTTAGGGGGGCTGGACACCCAAGAAAGAGAGGAGGGGGGAGAAAGGAAGAAAAAAAGGGGGGGGGGAGTTGCAGAGAACATTTTAAATCAACGACAATGAGAAATACAAAACCTTCCTTAGTAAAATTTTCCACAGGGGTAGAGGGGTCCACTACCACAGTGAATAATCAGGATGGGGGGACCTCCGGAGAATAACCCCACCGACCTGAGTAGAGACTGACCCTCAACGGGGGTCAGAGAGGAGGCCTCCCAACTTGGCGGTTTCCCGGGGAGAGAGGGAGCAAGGAGTGAGCCCGGCCTACTTCAACAGAAAACAAAACAATTAAGCAGCAACGTTTAAAGTAACACTCTATAACTTGTTAATGACAGTGTATATAAAACAACAAGAAATGAACCGAACTGGGCTCAGCGAGCAAGGGAACTGTAAGGGACATGTATATAAGGGGTATATGCGTTGGAAGCACCAATGGTATGAAACAAAGAACCAAACAAAGATGAAAGGAGTCCCAACATTAGTGAACGAGAACTTCAGAAATGCATCCTAAGCGATCCCAGCGAAAAGAGGATGAGGGGCAGGATCCCACGTATGATACACAGGGAGTCCTACCCCTCACCCCTCCCCCGTGGCTGGCTTACTGAATCTGTGGACCAGCGCCCCCATGGCTTTGCTCATAGACTGGTTGCCTCTTCGCGGTCCACGCTTGTCTTTGGGTGCTGGCGAGAACAAAAGTGCTCTCTTCTTTTGTGGGGGAGCAGCTGTAGTGGCATCGGGAACTTTCAGGCCGGCAGAGGTCAAGGCGGTCTCTAGGTCTTGTGGAGTGGACACCTCATAGCGCTGGTCCAAGTAACTGAAGGAGAGTTTGAAGGGGAAATCCCATTTGTATCTTATCCCTTTTGCTTGGAGAATTTCATGGAGCGCCTTCTGGTGATAGTTTGGGGAGACAGGTCAGCAAAGAGTTGGTACTCAAAGTTCTGGAATTTGAGAGTTCCTTGGTCCCGTGCGGCTAACATAAGTTGTTTCCTTGTGCGGTAGTTTCACTAACACGTCCCGTGGTAGACCGTCCGCTCTCTTTTTCTGCAAGGCTCGGTGGATTCTATCAAATTCCAGCCTTTCAATGACGATGGCCGGGGCGAGCTCTTGAAAAAGGGCAGTAACGGTGGACTGTAGATCAGCGACTGCTTCTGGTATACCTCGTATCCTGATGTTGGCCCTCCGTGAGCGGTTCTCCATGTCTTCAAGCTTGTGATGAAGAATAAGGTTTTCCTCCTTTAAGGTCTCCAAATCCACCCCGAGTGAAGATAGTTCTGAACCTTGTGCTGTGGCATGTTTCTCTAGGTCGTCGACTCTTTGACCCAATTCTTTTATCTCAGCGGAGAGGTTAGCAGTAATCTGAGATGTAATATTTAGGGCCCACCGCTCGAGAGCTTTTTCGAGCATTACTTCGTATCTATCAAGCGGTGGCGGTTGTGGCTTTGCTGGTGAGCCATGTAAGGAATCGTCCATCCAGGACTCATCCTCAGGTAAAAGGTCAGCAGGGACTTAAGGATTGCTCTGGGACGGTGTGGAGGTATCCATATTGTAGCCAAACCTCGATAGGGGTGTTACGCTAAACCCCAGGATAAATTATTAAGCCAGAGGAGTGGGGCCAGTTGAGATCAGAGATGCACCCCAAAGAACAGCAGGTGGGGCTTATTTAATAGCTTGTGTGGTTAAACAGGACAGGAGGAGCTGACCGCACTGTAAGGGGACGACAAGAGCCTCAAACTCCTCAAATTTTTTTTAAAAAAGTGTACTGCCCCTTTAAGGAGCTCTGAAAACTTGTTGGAGTTCTCCTTATAGTAAGCAGCTCCGGGGAGACAGAATAGAAATGCTGGCAAATATATTTGATATGGATTGCTGGATCAGTCCCAAAGCCACAATGTGGGCAGGTGGAAAAGCTTGGTAAGATGCAGCCTTTACAGTCTCCTTATAGGGAGAAACTGTGAGAGATGAGCTGCTGCACTTTGCACTGTATACACCAGGGGGCGGAAGAACACTCTCCTGAACACCCCTCCCCCGCAGGATATGCCGTGGGGAGCTCTGCTGTGGACGTGCCTTTAGGCAGGAGGAGAGACTCCTAAACTGTGAGGCAGCCCCGAGGAATCACACGCTGGGGCTGCACTGCTATGTCTCCCTGCGCAGCCGAGGAACAAGCAAGACGGCGGCCGTCCCTCACCTTTATACTGGCCAGCTACACCTCGCTCCGGGGATCAGCGCCGATCGCTACAAAAACAGGT
The DNA here is from genome assembly GCA_027917425.1 of Gastrophryne carolinensis. Taxonomy (NCBI): domain Eukaryota; kingdom Metazoa; phylum Chordata; class Amphibia; order Anura; family Microhylidae; genus Gastrophryne; species Gastrophryne carolinensis. Next base: position 653,349,249 of record CM051234.1, on the reverse strand, counting down.
AGGTGGGGGGTCCTGGGGTCCACCTGAGCCTTGGGGGGGGGGGGCAAAACCGCTGAGTGCTGCGAGCAGTATGGGGCCGGGGCACCAGGCTTCAGCGGAGCATGGACTTAAGCAGCCATCCGCGCACCGCACGCATGCGCACTCCTCAATGTTATTTTCTTTTAAATAAGCATCAAATCCTTTTTTGAAGCTGTCAGCAGTTGATGCTGGAGGCTATTCCATAGATTTATAGTTCTTATGGTAAAAAATGATTGTCGCCTCCGGAGACTAAATTTCTTTTTCTCCAATCGAAGGCAGCGCCCCCTTGTCCTTAGAGAGGATTTTACATGAAATAGTGTTCCCCCATTTTTTGTAGGGGCCATTTATATATTAATGTGTATTGGCAGAGGCACTCTTACCCAAATCAATATGGGCGGGTGCAATGGCTAGCGGTGGAGCCGCGTAACATATGTCAAATGAAAGCCAGCACTCGTCATTACCAGATTTGCTTGTATTGTGCAAAAATATATATACATGCGGTGGGCAGGTGGTCGTTCATGCATGTAAGTTTATTGTTTTGCACTTTGGGGATTGATTTTACTTTTTGTTACTGAGTTGTTAGGATAGTATCACATATTGTTATTTTTTGATACATGCTCATTGCACGTTATTTGAGGTTTATATAGTGATTTTTAGATAATGAGGTGGATTAATTTAGTTGGCACTCATGCACTTTAAAGTTCAGCCAGGATTTATTCATTCATATTCATTGTGATTAGATTTTATTAGAACCACTTCCCACTGCCCCCACAAGATGTCTCCCTTCCTTTTTGTATATTGTCTTTAGTGTTTTTTAATTATGTCCAATGTATGTTACATTTTCTATTAAACAAAAATAAAAATATTTATTTTTAAATAGTAACAGCGGTGGTGCCATGGTTTAATGGGTGTTTGGGCATGCAGTGGGACTTGCCTTAATAAATTTTCACATATATATACATGCAGTATTCAAATTCCATCCACTAGTTTGCGCCAATATGCATCCATACGTCTAACGTTTCGGGGGGGTTGATACCCCTTCATCAGGGACACACAAGAACAAAGTCAAGCAGATTAACACATTCCACTTGCTATTTGACCTGTAAAGGTAGCCAAAATCCCCCATACGGGACAGGGTATAAAGATCAAAGCGATATACACATGCACCACTGAATTCTGCGTGTACCTTCTCACGTGCCCATGTGGACTAGCATACATTGGTAAAACGATTGGTCCCTTTAAAAGGAGGTTCCAACAACATCGCAGTGATATTAGAACTAACATTAGGAAATTAAACAGCGGGGAACCTGTTGATTATGAGAAGCCAGTGGCGGCCCATTTCGTGAAGCGCAAACACCAAGTCCACGAACTTAGAGGCATGGTGATAGACCATATAGAAAAACCACCGAGGGGAGGTGACAGGAACCTCCGCCTATTGCAGAGAGAAGCATTTTGGATCCATAGACTGGACACAGTGCAACCAAAAGGGCTTAACACTACCACAGGCTTCTCATGCTTTCTTGAAAGACGCTAACCATATACAGAATGCCTCCTGCCTCCCCGTTCTACCCCATCCCCCCTCCCCCCATTTCCCCCACCCAAACAACCCCCCTCCCCTTCCCATCTTTCCCCCTCCCCCTTTCCCCCTCCTCCCCTAACCTATCCTTGCCCTACCCAGAGGGGGTATAAGCAGAGACTAGCCATTTATAATATCACTAGATGTTGTATGTGAAGGATTCAATGCCAAATTGGGTATATTTTAGTTTTGAGATCCTCATTTTTGTGATCCCCATTTTTGTGATCCCTCTTTTGCATTCCCTATTTTTGTTATCCCTATTTTTGCAATCCCAATTTTTTTTTCCTGATAGTGCACCTATGGCTGGTCCTTATCCCTGAGCCATAATGGCTTTCACTGCCACCCAGGCAGTAACCGCCAGGCGAGGAATCTGGATCCTGCTTGCTCCAGCGACAGAGCCAGTTGACGTCGGAGCCCGCAGCTTGCACGACGGGCTCGGTCGCTGCTCTATCACTTAGAGCGGAGCACTGATTGGCTCCCTGCGGTAAGGACGTCACTGGTAGCCGGGCAGGATTCCGGGCCCGACTGACGTGGAAGCCCCCCCCCGAGTGCAGGTGGAAAGCGATGACACAGGTTGCCTAGCAACCCGTCCGTCGACGGATTGGCAGTGACAGAAGACCCACTCAACATTAATATGTATGAGCAGGGCCGAAGGGGGATGTATACCAACCGGGCACATCAGCACTATACAGGACAAAAAACCAGAAAGAGAAAGGAAAAAAAAATGTTTTTGTTTTTTTTTTTGATTGGACACTGACCTGCTGATGTCATTGATGATGTCAGGCGGGATTTTGGCGACATTTACAGGTCAAATAGTAAGTGGAATTTGTTAATCTGCTTGGCTTGTTCTTGTGTGTCCCTGATGAAGGGGTATCAACCCCCCCGAAACGTTGGACGTATGGATGCATATTGGCGCAAACTAGTGGATGGAATTTGAATACTGCATGTATATATTTTTTGCACAATACAAGCAAATCTGGTAATGACGAGTGCTGGCTTTCATTTGACGGCCATTTATATATTTATACAAGTTATTCATGTCCCCCTCAGTCGTCTCCTCTCAAGACTAAACAGATTTAATTCTCGTAATCTTTCCTCATAACTAATATCCTTCATTCCTCTTATTAGTTTGGTGGCTCCTCTGCTCCCTTTCCATAGTCAGAGCGTCCTTTCTGTGAATGGGTGCCCAGAACTGGACGGATTATTCCAGGTGAGGGATCGCCAGTGCCTTATAAAGAGGCAAAATTACTCACCTATCTCCCGTGATTCCAGGCCTCTATTAATACATGATAATATCTTGGTGGCCTTGGAAGCAGCTGCTTGGCATCGCATGCTGTTATTTAGTCGAAATAGTAATTAAGATTTAGTGATTTAAAGTAAATTTAAATTTAGTGATTTAAAAAAAACCTGGAAAATCCCTTCACATTAAAACAGCTAACTGAGGCGATTACCAAATTAAAAGAAAACAAATCACCCGGAGAGGATGGACTCCCTGCAGAATATTATTAGATCACAGCAATCACCCTTTCTGCTTAGATGGCTAAATAAATTGACCGCCTACACCCCCCAAGCCCCACACTGAACACAGAATTATAAAGGTCATACCAAAAGCGGGGAAAGATAGCACATAACTACCATCCCATCTCTCTAATCAACATCGACCTGAAATAGCGAACAGATTAATCAGTGATTAGTGATGCCAGATATTATATCAACTTTTCAGGCAGGATTCATCCCAAAAAGAGGCATTAATAAAAAAACGTTTCCTTGGCGGTTACCGCAATTAACTCTATTAATTCAATTAAAACCAAAGCCATTATGTTAGCCCTAGATGCCCAAAAAGCCTTTGATCAGGTCTCCTGGTCCTTCTTGGAAGCTACGCTACAGCAAACAGGTTTTGGCTAAGAATAAAAAAATTAAATAATGGCCTTTTAGACTTAAAGTAGACCAACACCCAGGATTTTGACTATCCTGGGTTTTGGTCCACTTCGGTGGAGCACCCCGAACGCCCGGAAATACTCACCTCACCACGCTTCTACGCGAGCGCTCGTCCAATCAGAGCGCTCAGAGCACTTTGAATACTTTTTTTAATCCGCCAAGTAAGTACAATATACATACAAGGAACGCTTTTTGGCAGGAGATAACACCAAGAGAGCTCTAATCATTAACACACAATAACATAGTAGTAACTGGTATTAAGTTCAAGTAGGTTATTCTTTTAGAACTGTCATAGATTTTCCATGATGCAAGGTATAGTTGAGTTCAAGAACCTCTCACACTAGATTTGTTGAGAGCCATAACGGCCAAAGGGATTCTGCTCATGAATTGATCATTCAGAGAAGGTAGGGGAGATCCAATTATCTGCTCGACCGTCCTGGTTATCCTCTTCAGCCTAAGCTTGTCTTTGGTTGTAGCCCCACCGTAGACTGTGAATGAGGAGGTCAAGATAGATCCAATGGCAGCATTATAGAAGGTCTTTAAGATCCTCTTATGCCCTTATTCATCAAGCGATAGCGCCAGGTAGTGTCTGACGAGCGCCAGGTAGCGGCAGCTAACGGCGACTACCGACTCAAGTACGCCCGCGGCGGTCACAATGACGCATTTATCAAGCAAAATGAGGCTAGCGCCGGCGAGAGCTACGGCTAGCGCGGCATTCATCATGAAGCCGCCTGGACCGAACAGCGCCGCTGCAAATTCCCTCACAGCGCCAGGTATGAGCTGTCGCTCCCTGGCGATGTCCAATGCATTTCAATGGAGCAATCTATAATAATTCATGATTAATTGGTATTAATTTTTTTTTTAATTTTTTTAATGTCAAAAAATCGGAGAACACTTCTGCAATGTTAGGATTTATTTTTAAGTCAAAAAAAAAAAAAAAAAAATATGTGCATAATTGATCTAACAGGTCTGAGATTAATGTATTCATATTACAAAATGATTCTAAAAACATGTATAATGTTACATTCAAAAAATATGGTTGTTTAGGGGTTAAAAACTAGTTAATACAGATCGGCACCAGCGCTCTGGGGTTTAAACAAGGAATGGACAGCGACAGCACATTCGGAGCGTGATTTTTTGATGAATATGAAGCTAGCCGTTCGCTCTGGCCATTCGTTGTCAGGCGCTCACATACAACGCTGGACCTGTGAAACAGCGACCCCCCAGCCAGTATTCAACATTACCGCACACCGACTGAGTCGCTGTCATCAAGCTAACGCCGGCCAAGCACAGCGAATACTGGCTGGCGCTGAAAAAATCACGCTACAGTCGCTCATCTGTCGCTACCTGGCGCTATTGATGAATCGGCCTCTTAGACATATCGTATCTTTTCAGTTGTCTTAAGAAATATAGTCTTTGTTGGGCCTTCTTTACGATAACGTTGGCTTGCTCGCTCCATTTCAAGTCCTGCGTGATTTGGGTGCCAAGAAATTTTGCACAGGCTACGATTTTGACTTCCTCCTTATCAATCAGAATGGGATGGTGCGTTTGGTGGGATCTATGGAAAGCCACCCAAGACAACACAAATGCAGCAAAACTAGAACAAATGAAATATGAAAGCAAATCATACATGATAGCATTGCAAGCTCAGTATCTTCTAAAAAACCTTAACCTACCCAAAACATCCTTCACCCCAACGGAAATACAACAAATATTTTTTAAAAAGGAACAAACATCAAGACCACTCTCTCACTATTATTGCCTTTTGAACCATTCCAACAAAACACAGGACATAAGATAAATAAAAAAAATGGGAAAATGACTTGGAAGTAGAGATTGGACAAAAAGAAAAGGAAAATATATTCAGCACCATTAATAACGCAAATTTTCCCAGAACTCAAAATATTCAGCCTAAAATACTGGTCTAGATATTACCACGCTTCAGACTATAACCAAGGCTTCAGAAAGTATGATTGCTGGTGGTGCAAAGAATCCTAGGCAACGGTTAAACACCTATGGCGGGAGTGTAGACATGTAAAATATCTCTGGAATATTACTAATCAAATCATACAAAAAATAAAAAAGTAAAATATAACTAATACTGTTAAAGAGGCTCTTTTTATCCCTTCATAACCCCGTACGACTTAAAACAACATTAACACACCATCTCAAATAAAAGAAAGACTAATGTCCCTAATTGTATGGATAACAAAAAAGAGCATAACAATTAGATAGGGAGAAACTGAATCTCTGGTGTTCCGCCCCCAAAACACTAAACTGCGTGTGATTCTAAACGGACAGCTAAACACTGAGATTTCCGAGATTTCAGTAAACAGAAGCCTACGCTTGTATTGTTCACCAAAGGAATCCAACTTTATACTTTATTATTAGTATAATTTCTTATTTGTATGTGAAACTGCATTACAATACAATAGCAACATATGAGTACACATGAAATCCCTAGTCCAGCATAATGACAATGACACAACAGACAGGTGATGATGTCCCAAACCTCAGGGGAGAGGAAAATACTTGCTGCGTCCATAAAGAATGAAATACTAAAAAACTAAAATGGCTGAAGAGAACTTCCTGGAACAACGTCATTTCCTGTCTAAGACATTTACTAAATACTTTAATAAAAGTTATTACCAACTATAAGTTTACACTACCTATCAGTAATTATAATTCAACTAGACCTTAAAGAGTGGATAAGTCACATGATTCAACAAATAAAGAACGAGTCTACCTTAGCAACAGAACTCAATTATAGAAACGTACTATCAGAAGGACTGAAAATAATTCAGGAAGCCAAAATCTAATATGGATAATCAAACATGATAAAGATTACACGTTTATACATGAAGAGGGGGGAACTAGACAAGATTAAATAAGGATGGAATCAGACAATAAATAAGAAGAGATCTGCACTGAGAATTAGACAAAAAGGGGGGAGTGGGGGGGGGCAGGGGGGATAGAGAACATATGGAAAAGGCCCTGAATATGCTTAGGGAACATTTGTAAAGAGCATACATAAAAGTATGCATCGATGAGCAGACATCTCCAAAAGCTATCACATTTCTTTAATCAGCATATATTACAAACGATGATGCAAACTAAGCTCTAACATCATAAAAGAACCGATATGATGAAATATCTTACCCATGCAGAGCAACTGAATTGCTGACAGTCTGTAAAAAAAAAAAGCCAGGCTGGTTGATATCCATTTTTGTAATCCAGGAGCACTACTGTAACCAGTCGCCAAGCCAGCGCAGCACATTCTAACAGCCCTGATGCTACTGCAACCTAGCATGACCAAACATATCCACATTACAAAACTCACCAATGTGGATACATTTCAATACTAATCAAAACAATTAAACATAACCTATTTTAACTAGCGTTAGGTGAACCCTCCCAAGGTTCAGGTTCGGCAAGCTCGACTAAACAGTTCAATTCAGGTACCCGAAATAAACCCAAACCCAGTCCCCATTGAAATCAATGGGGGCCTGAACACTGGGCGGCAATTCTGCTTCTGGCTAAAGTCCGTGTTGGGGTTTTGGAACCCGAACTTGCAAAGTTCGGTACAAACCCAAAACTTTGTGGTTCGGATCTGCCCAACACTAATATTAACTAATTTAAACTATTTACTACATATGATTTATTCTGTAAATGCAAAAAATGTAGGTTAATCCCTGTTACAAGTAATCTGCAGCACCGCACCAGATAAGCAAGCAAGTCATTTACAGTATATAGTGAAAATACTATTGGGACTACCCCCATCACCCACAAATAAATTTGCAGCGGAGGGGGATAAGTGGGCCCCCATTGAGGCCCTACACTTCCGTAGGTAGTACTGGGTAGCTACTGTAGCCTCTTCTCCTCCTCTATCAGTAACCCTATGAAATGTAAAACATGGTAAGTATTAATGCCACATAAGGATTGATTCATCAATGTGCAAGAATCCATCCATTTGAATTTGATACAGAAAGATGGCCGCCGGCTCCCATGAGTGAGGATACTTTTTGTGCCAGTAGCAGTGCTAGCATTAGACATGTCATCACTCATGGGAGCTGGCAGCCATCTGTTTATAGTCACGACTGGGGCCAGATTTAAACGCCGATGTTGCCATTCCACCGCCACTGCTAAGGACGTGGATCGGGCTGAGATAAGTTCCAGCTTTTTGCTGCTGCATCCTTAGGTAAAGTGAGTTGATGGGCTTCTCACTAGCCCATCAGCCAGCTTTTCTGTTTTTAGGCCGGGCACCGAACTCCATCAAGGGCTTCTGGCTGAAATTCGTGTTCGGGCTTGGGAACCCAAAATCGCAGAAACCCAAACTTTGCGGTTTGGGTTTGCCCATCTCTAGTTATATCCAATAGAGTGATTCAGTAACCTGTCATGCGAGTTGTAACATCTCAGATGAAAGTAGGAATTCTGTCATGGCTTTCTTGCATGCCTCTCGCACATATGAGATTGTCTCGCATGTGTCTCTGAATCATGCAGGAAAGGGGGGATTCTTCTATGCGAGCCTGACCTCGCACAGAGCCAAACCTCAACCCTGTAAAGCCTTTCTAATCGCTTTCTTACTTTGACCCATTTCAGCGTTGCCCTATGTTAAAGGAGTAGCTGTCAGCTCTAAAAAGATCTACAGTTCAAAAGGTGAAGAAGTCACTTGGGATGAAGCCGCGTCCATATGTCGCAGACAGGGAGGTCAGCTGGCCACGCCATTGAACTTTGATGAGAATAGCATTGTGCACTCCATCGTGAAGCAGATGGGACTTGACTCGTTCCTGGGCATCAATGATCGACAGAAGGAAGGCCAGTACAGAGATATGGATGACATGCACAAGGTGGGATAACAACCAGCCAGACAATTATAAAGGAGCAGAAGACTGTGTGCATGTTAGGGGCAACGGGTATTGGAACGACGTGAAATGCTCAGAAAAGTTAAATGTCATTTGTGAATTTAAATTATGACTTTCTTGGAATGTTTTGTGGGGAGAAGCTTTAATCTAATTGCAGAGTGTGCAGCAGGAAGCAGCTGTGCAACTTACTTGAGACCTACAATCCCGTTGGCGGTTGGGGCGGCATTCTTTCAGCTGTCAAATTGTCTACAGCCAGGGCTTCAGAAAGATGGCCGCTGTTCCCTTGAGTGAGGACACTGGCAGCTGGGACTAGAAGTGCTGACACTGGGAGTGTCCTCACTCATGGTAGCAGTGGCCATCTTTCTGCAGCCCCAGCAGTAGCCGATTTGAAGAACATTGTGCCGATGCAATCGCTGGCTCAGGTAAGTTGTACAGTTGCTCTGCAGCTTTTCCAGGTTCAGATCGAACGTCAGACTCCGAACATTAACTGTGCGGTTTGGGTTTGCCTAACGCTAATTATAACTAATATAAACTATTTAGTACATTGTGATTTATTCTGTAAATACCCCAAAATATTTAAAATGCAGGTTAATCCCTGTTACAGGTAATGTGCAACACTGCGCCAGATAACATGCAAGTCGTTTACAGTATATAGCAAAAATACACATTGAGACTATTGGGACAACCCCCCCATCACCCACATATACATTTGCAGTGGAGGGGGAAAAGTGGGCCCCCATTGAGGCCCCATAGTTCCGTAACAAAGTTACAAGTAATTTGTGAATTTGAATGATGACTTTCTTAGAATGTTTCGGGTGCTTCAGACCTGAACAAAAGGAAATGCTAAAAGACTAAGAAAACATAGGAATGATAACTGTGCAGCAAAGACTCTGTGTGCAATAACAAGTCTGATTGATTTTTCTGTGAATACAATGAATCTGCAAATGTATCTTAATCTGTGTTAAATAACAATAAATGAAAAACCTTAAATGTATCTATATCATTGCCGCCATAGCGTCAAAACAGAGGCAACAAAGCTCAGGGGATCAGATGTTAAAACCTTGGGATGAGCTATCTCTCCCTCCTGCTGTGACTGTAACAAACAAGATGTGTCATTCTCAAAAGCTTGTAAGCTCCCTGATGAGAGGTCCATTGCGTTACATTATTACAACCACGGAGCAATTTGTGTATCTTAATTGTTTCTATTGTAATCAGATGTGATCTTTTCTAAAGCATTCATGAGCCTACTATTGGAATGTAGAAAGCTTACAGTGCGTAATGTGATGTGTGCATAGCGCTGTGGGATGGAAAGGAGGTTGCCTCCGCTGTATATTAAAAGTCTTACCTATTATAAATTATACAGCGCTGACAAGAGTAAGGACCTTAACAAAAGGTCAACCTGGGCGTATGCTGCACTTGGCTAATTGAACGCAATCACGATAAATGTAGTCAATAACTAATGGCGTAATAATAATAATCATTATAATAATAATAATGGTCCAATACTGGAAAAAAATGTCACCTCCATCCCTGTTCCAGTATCAGACGATGTCCTCTTTGTCCAGCCGGCCTCAGCAACTTCAGTAGGATGGGATCAAAAGGTACCTCTGACTCGCACTGGGCTCACACAACCTCACTTCCTGTCACAATATATTTATTGGTGGGGAGTAAGCTGTCACAGTGACATCACTGTGACATGGGGCATAAAGAGCTTTCCCAGCCTCCTCCCCTTTTGGGTATAAATGGCCCATCCCTGCATTGGGGTGAGAGGTGGCAGGAGCCCCCGGAGAACAGAACTCAACTGGGTAAGTCGCATTCCAGTGTTTGTTCCGCTTTAAACCTTTGGGAAAAACCATTTCAAAGAGTTCAGATAAGTCTCTTGACCTTTCTCATGCGATAAAAAGGTGCCAAAGGTTTGCATAAATTGCTCTCCACCATTTATCAGGCGAGCGCGGCCTTTCCTCATGCGCAAAAGAACTCTCCCACGCATAGGTTGAGCTACCACTCTGAAATTACCTAATAGGAAAGTAGCTACAGAGCAACCAACCTTCAAAATGACAGCCTAATGCACTTGGGCTAGGCACACTTAGCAAATTAGGACAATAATTACCCGAACACATGCTTATATGCAATCACCTTTTTTTTCCGGTGTGTACGTATATACAGAGGAGATGATCTTCGGAGTGTTCTCTCTCACACACATCACATTGCACTGTAAGTTATCTGTGAGCAATTTCCTTTCCAATATCAGGCTTATTACTGCTTTACAATGTACCACGGCTGATTACAATAGAAACAATTATTATGCAACAACTGCTCCTTGGTTGTAGCAATGTAGCTGTCAAGCACCGTGGAACACTCGCTGTTAGCTTCACCTATAGCCGAGCCCCTGTTTGCCTGGGACGCTGTACACGCCTCGCCAGACACGGTTGCCCCCAGGACTTAGTAGCACAAAGGTTGTGAACTTACAGGGGTGAAGGTGGATGAATCAGAGGCAAGACTGGGTGATGTCGGGTAAGCCGGGGTCATACGTGGGTGATCAGGCCTCACGATAGGCAGCACCAAAGGCAAAGACAAGAGATGAGTTGAAGGTCAAGTCAAGGGTCGAGCCGGGAAGTCACAGGTACGCGCAGCACAAGGGATGAGACGGATTCGTGGTCAGGGTTCAGGCAAGTGTCTTTCTTTCTTTCTTTCTTTCTTTCTTTGTTTCTTCTATTATCTGTTAGTCCTTCTATTCTTTTTTTTCTTTCTTTCTTTTTCTTTCTTTCTTTTTCTTTCTTTCTTTCTTTCTTTCTTTCTTTCTTTCTATCTTTCTTTCTTTCTTTTTTATATTCTTTACTTATTTCTTTCTTGAAAAGTCAGACAGTTTAACATAACAAAGGACAGAATAAGTCAAATACAGCATAATAAAATATTGCAAAATACTCTTCCTTGTATTCTCATTCTTTTGGTTATCCGGGTGCTTTCAACGTCATGCTTTATACTCCATGAGGAGGCTGACCCCCAGTGCACCTCACCCACCCCCCCGGCCGGGCCCCCGAACAACCACCGGGGCTGCCCGATGGGGGGAGCAGCAAAGACCCACGGGGGGCCACCCCCCCTAGGGCCCCCATCACTCTCTCGGGGTCCAATCTCCCGCCCTCCAGCCCCATGCCAAGAATCCAGGAAGCAATATCTTTAAAAAAGGAAATTAAGTAATAGGCAGAAAAAGGGAAAGAGAAGGGCAAGGGGAAAAGGGGGGAAGAAAGAAACGCGGTGCAGCTGTCCTCAGCCACCCCAACTGATTCACTTCAACAAGTATCTTGTACTTTGACGAGTAAGCAAATGCAATCCACTCCGCCCATCCGAGGCTATGCGCCTCCGACGTCTCGTTACTCTCAGCAATTATTCCTTCAAACCTCTTGATCTCCGAGACCTTGTTGAGCTAGAGCAAGACACTGGGTGGTTTCGATTTCTTCCACTGCACAGGAATACATGCTCTCACTGCGTTCATTTATTGACCCACAATGGATTTCCGGTATCTTTTGGCGGGTATCTCCGAGTGGTGGAGAAGGAAGAAGGTCGGACCCCCGGGGAGTGTCTTTCCTATAACCCTCTCCATTGTTTCTTTGACCACTGACCAGAATCTTTGCACTCCCGGGCATGACCAGAAAATATGAAGGAGATCATCCCTTTTCTGTCCACATCGCCAGCAAAGAGGTGATACCCCAGGGAATCACCTATGGAGTGTGCTCAGAACCCTATACCACCGGGTTAGTATTTTGTAAACACATTCTATGTATTTGGTGAACGCTGTCTCATGGGCCAGCTTAGGCCCTTATTCATCAAGCGATAGCGCCAGGTAGTGTCTGACGAGCGCCAGGTAGCGGCAGCTAACGGCGACTACCGACTCAAGTACGCCCGGCGGCGGTCACAATGACGCATTTATCAAGCAAAATGAGGCTAGCGCCGGCGAGAGCGACGGCTAGCGCGGCATTCATCATGAAGCCGCCTGGACCGAACAGCGCCGCTGCAAATTCCCTCACAGCGCCAGGTATGAGCTGTCGCTCCCTGGCGATGTCCAATGCATTTCAATGGAGCAATCTATAATTATTCATAATTAATTGGTAATAATTTTTTTTGTTTTTTTTTTAATGTCAAAAAATCGGAGAACACTTCTGCAATGTTAGGATTTATTTTTAAGTCAAAAAAAAAAAAAAAAAAATATGTGCAGAATTGATCTAACAGGTCTGATATTAATGTATTCATATTACAAAATGATTCTAAAAACATGTATAATGTTACATTCAAAAAATATGGTTGCTTAGGGGTTAAAAACTAGTTAATACAGATCGCCGCCAGCGCTCTGGGGTTTAAACAAGGAATGGACAGCGACAGCACATTCGGAGCGTGATTTGTTGATGAATATGAAGCTAGCCGTTCGCTCTGGCCATTCGTTGTCAGGCGCTCACATACAACGCTGGACCTGTGAAACAGCGACCCCCCAGCCCGTATTCAACATTACCGCACACCGACTGAGTCGCTGTCATCAAGCTAATGCCGGCCAAGCACAGCGAATACTGGCTGGCGCTGAAAAAATCACGCTACAGTCGCTCATCTGTCGCTACCTGGCGCTATTGATGAATCGGCCTCCCCGTCAGTTTGGTCCATTGCTTTGTCGTGAAAGAGGTAATGTCTCTCCCCACTTCTGAATGAAGTATGATGTCTCTTGTCTACTGAAGTATGTCTACTGAAGTATTGTCTACTGTCTCTTGTCTACTGAAGTATGATGTCTCTCGTCTACTGTGCTGATCAAGATCTTATAAGCTAAGGTGAGTACATGTCTGATGGAGCCTTCCTCTTCGGAAAAGTCTCTGAAATGGAGTGAGCACTCTAGTTTCTGGTGTCTGCTGCTGGAGCGACAGGAGATCTTAATTGCAACTTTTGCCAGGCTCCACATCTAGGCAGACCCTGTGCGTCTGCTGTACTATCCAGGGAATCCCCTACCCCCTGACAATGAAAGTGTTGCATCAACCCCAGTCCACCCCCTAGACACCTCTCTACTGTCCCACCTGTAACTCCCGGCGGCAACTCTGGGTTTCCCAAGATTGGATACATCAGAGAAAACGACGGAGATATGTCCGAATGTGCCTGGCACCTGTGGAACGCTTTTACAGAGGCCCCAATCGTTGGATATTTTGCTACGTGTCCTAGATGTTGTTTTTCCAGCCAGGGTAGAAACCGTAGTGGAAGAGGGGTATTATTTTGTTCAATTGGTACCCATTGTTTTTCTTTTGAGTGTCTACACCACTCCACTATCCTGCGCAGATGTGCAGCGGTGTAGTACAAACTTGGGTCCGGCAGGCCTATTCCCCCATTTTCTTTAGTCTTTTTCAATGTCTTCTTGCTAACTCTGGGGCTTTTCCCAAGCCAGATAAATCTAGTGAACAAATCCCCCACTTTTTGCAGGTAGGAGCTAGGGTTATCCAATGGCAACGCTTGTATCAAGTACAGTAGGCGGGGCAGCAAGTTAATTTTAAGAGCATTGCACATCCCAAACCAAGATCATTTCTTTTGAGCTCATGACTCTGTGTCCTTGACAAAACTTTGTAACAGTGGGGGGAAATTCAATGGAAAAATCTTATGATCTGCGGATCTTTGTCCCCAGATACGTGATGTGGTCACTCGCCCATTTGAAAGAGAACGCCCTTTGAAGAGCTACCTCTCTGTTCCCTTCCAGATTAATATTTAGTGCCTCTGATTTTTGCAAGTTAATTTTGCAGTTCGAGACTCCTCTGTAGGCATCTAGTTCTTGCATCAGGTTTGGGAGAGTGACCTCAGGGCAGGACACAAAGAAAATCAGATCATCTGCGTAGGCCCCTACTTTATAATGGCCCGTGGGCAGGGACACCCCCTGAATATTGGTGTTCGCTCTAATCTTACAGAGAAAAGGCTCCAGGGTCATGATAAAAATGAGTGTCGAGAGAGGGCATCCCTGCCTTGTCCCATTTCCGATGCTGAAAGGCTCCGACAGAAGGCCATTGACTCTCACTACCGCCGACGGGTGTTGGTAGAGACTCATGATCCACCACAGCATGTTTGGTCCTAGGCCTACATGGCGGAGGACCCCAGTCATGAAGTCCCTTTGTACCCTGTCAAAGGCCTTTTCAGCATCATTTGGCAAGGAAAATAGCAGGGAGCTTTGTCCTGTGAATCATATCAATCAGGTTCAGGACCTTTGTCGTGTTATCTCTCGCCTCCGTGAATGGCATAAACCCCACTTGATCCAAATGGATAACGTGGTGTAGATGCGGAGACAGGCGAGTGGCAAGGACCTTATCAAACAACTTTACATCTTTACATCTGTATAGTCCTATAGCTCGTACTCTGCATTAGATCCTTGACCTCTTTTGCTATGACTGACATCTGCACCCGAAGGCTATCCGTGGGGAAAGCCATTCCTGCGGCAAGGGAGTTGAGCGCCCCCAAAAGATGGACCTTTAATGGCTCCAGCTTGTTCTTCCACGGAGATGGGGGTCCTCTAATTTTTTTAACAGGTCACATGGCAATTTAGGGAGACCTGACTGGGCTATGTACTTGTTAATATCCATTAGTTTATCACCTTGAGGGCGGGAAGGAATGTTGTACAGGTCTGCATAGTATTTCCTGAATACCTCCACAATTTCCTTACTTCTGTGAACCACTTCCCCCCCTGGTCCAACATTTTGGGAATGTATGTTTTTGCCCTTTTCTCCCTCAGAGCCGAGTCTTCCACACTTATCCCCTGATTCATAAAAGACCCTCTGTGTCTTGATGAGTTGTGTTTTAATCTTATCGATATATATCCTCCGGAGTCCGTCTCTGAGGGCAGTCAGGGAAGCCAGCTGTGTCCCTGCCAGTGTCTGTTTATGGGCCCCCTCCAATTTTTTTTGATTTCCTCAAGTAGGCCAGTAATTTGTTTGCATCCCTCTCTCTTGACCCTCGCACCCCTCTGGATCAAGGCCACGTGAATAACACACTTGTGAGCCTTTCACACTACCGGGGCACTTATGTTTGTGAAGGAGTTTTCTTAAAAGTAGTTCTGTAGAATTTGCTTCATCTCTTCCCTAATCAGGGGGTCTTGGACCAAAAATTTGTTTAGCGTCCATGACCATTGGCGTGGCCCGGGGTCTTGGGAGACCAGCCGGATGATGACCAGTCATGGTCAGACACCGTTATGTTGCCTATTGAAGCAGCGTAGACTTGGGGGAGAGAGAGTAATGCTGAATCAGGAATAAATCTATTTTAGAGTACATGTTATGTGGGGAAGAGAAATATGTATAATCTCTAGTAATCTAGTAATCTACCATGGTGGGAGTGCAGCACCCTCCGTATCTTTTTTAGTTTTGCATAGGACAGGTACGAATGCCCCTTCCATGTGTCTATTAAAGGCTCTAGGGGGAAGTTAAAGTCACCCCTAATAATCAGTCTGCCCACCCCAAAGCTCGCCAGCTCCTCCAGGGTCTCCTCCAAGAATGTGATCTGTCCCGTGTTTGGGAGGTATAAGTTCAATAGGGTAAAAAGTTCTAAGTGGATCTTCCCCTTAACAAAGAGCCAACTCCCCTCTCCACCACTCAGAGACCCCACCTCTTCCCAAGGCACAGATGTGGAGATGAGTATGCTCACCCCCTTGATAGCGAATCAGGGGAATAGTTGTGATCAATGTTCCCTCTAAGCCGGAGCAGCTGCTGGGCGGAGTAGCGAGGGAGCTGGGCAATGCGCGAAGAAAGGTGGGCAATAATCACACAGCAGGGCATCCTGATTTTGGATGCCTCGCATGGAGGGATCAGATTGGGAATCTTATAGATTCCCTGGCGGATCAAGGAGGGTATTGGTCCACTTTAAGCTGATTTTATAGTTTTCCCCATTTTTCCTACCTCTTTTCTGCATTATTTTTGCCTTTTCCTTTATAGTCACATTGATTTTGTCATTTTTTATCTTCTTCCATGCGAGGCATTCAAAATCGGGATGCCCGGCTGTGTGAAACCCCCCAGGATGCCTGCTGCACTTACCAGATTGCTGATCCAAAGGCGCATGTGCCGGCCGCGGTCCACATCTTGCGCCCTTGGATCAGCAATCTGGTAAGTGCAACGGGCATCCTGGGGGGTTTCACACAGCAGGGCATCCCGATTTTGGATGCCTCGCATGGAGGGATCACATTGGGAATGTAAAGATAAAAAATGACAAAATGCACACAGCATTTCCCAGCAACCACCACACAAGGGACGAGCTGAGCAAACCAGCTTCCAGGATCTGACTAACTTCCTCTGTCACAAAGTCTAATTCCCCCTTCCAATGTTTGCTTAACCCTGCTCCTGAGTCCTGACTGTCCCCTCACAGAATTTAAATATGGGGTGCTTGTGTGCATTTATGTGATGCACCTCCTGCACCCCCCTGCTGCCAATTTATGGGAAATGCTCCTCCCCAGGAAAAGGCAGCAAGGATTCTCATGGCTTTGAGACGAGGGTGCTATTGGCAGCCATAAAACCGGAGAACTGCAACCTACCAGACTCCAAGGGATCGAGTTTTCAGGCTGGCACTGGCAGGTAAGTGTCTTTTTTCCTGCCTGGATTGGTATTTAAACCCACTCTTTTGTGGAATCCTTCGACGATGTCTTCTCTCACACGCTGCTCCTTCCCTCACACAAAGATGGCGGGCTCGCTCACTCCCTTAAATATGCCGGATGACGTTGGTGAGTGAGCCCGTCATTTTCATGTGAGGGACAGAGCAGTGTGAGAGAAGGCCTTGCTGGCCAATAGGGGGAGACCTAGTAATTACATCAGGTGGAGGGGCGGGGTTTACAAAGCCGCAACAACTCACAGCGACAGCAGCTGTGAGCGGCGGTGCCGGCCGCCGCGGACTTCACTTGACTCAGCATTTTTTTTTCTTTGCCAACAAAAATGCGCGGACGGCGCGCACGCAGCTTAGAGGGAACGCTGGTTGTGATAAGAAACTGGAAATACCTTATTCCTGATGGTAGGCGGACTGGACATTTTGAAGTGTGTCTCCTGCAGTAGAGCCACATCTGCCTTCAACGCCATGAGGTTGTTCAGGATCATAGACCTCTTCTCCAGGGTGTTCAGCCCTTTTACATTGAAAGAAATCAGATTAGTCTCATGCATCACAAGACAATAATGGAGGAGAGAGATAAAAAAAAGGGTGGGGGCAACGCCAGAGGGGCAGACAGAGGTACACAACTATCTACAGTGGCTGCCGGTGGTCGCTGTCCCTCGTCACTAAAGCCAAGACAGAGAAAGGGAAAAAGAGGTAGGGGGAAAAAGTGGGGGGGGGGGGGAAGAGAATGGAAGAAAAGAAGAATATAAAGAGAAGGACAGAGCAGCTCCACGATAAACTCCACGATAAACTACAATGGCCTCCGGTGGGACTTTAAACGGGGCTCCTCACCCAACAAGCCGGACCCCGCCGAAAGTGGTCCCACCTGAAGGAAGACTAAATTGCGTTATACGCTAGGTCTCAACTCCTCCTGCAAGGGTGAAGATCGATACCGGCCTATCTGGGGAACAGTGTCTAGCGCCGGACTCAGAAGCACTAGTACCTTGTTCCCCTGGGCAACGAGAATCAAACTGGGCAACAAAACAATGATATAAAAGCTTAACCAAAGCAATCTCTCTAAACACCATAACAGAAGTGACCATTTTCTTTTATTGAGCATCTCCAGGCCGGGCCCCCCACCGGGAGCCCAGAAGGAGGAGGCAGCGAGGCACCCCCGGCCCTAAGGTAACAATAGGGTGCAATACTGCACTCCCGGCTCATCCAAATCCCCCACCAGATCCCGGCAAAGGGCCCAACCAGAGACACCCAAAAATTCACGTTATATACTCATCAACTGGGTCAGTCCAACTCTTCCAGAATAATGCAGCTTTGCGGCAATGGGATCACACTTCTCTGTCGGTTGGACCGGGACGCCTCTCGCCTCACCTTTCGTCTCGCCTTTCACCTCTCATTCCGGGTCTGCGTGATCTAGCCCGTCTCTGGGGCAGGCCGATGCATCGCTGTGGGGGCAGTTCCGTGGTGAGAATAAGCCAGTTGGGGACCGGAATCGGATTGCAGCCTAAGAAAGCGAAGAGGCCCTCCAGATCTTGATATGTCCTGAGTAAGTAGGTGTCCCGTTCTTTAGCCACGATTAGATGAAAAGGGTAGCCCCAGCGGTATGTAGCTCCCCTACTTCTCGTCAGCGTCAGCACAGGCTTCAACAGTTTTCTCATCTGTAACGGCGCCTGGAAAGATCCAGCAAAATAGTGATCCTTACCCCATCAAAGTCTATCGGGCCATGCGTTGTAAAAGTGTATCCTGCAGATTATGTATCTGGGAAAGGCTGGGTCAGGATTGTGAGGGCCGAGGGCCCTGTGTGCTCTATCGATTTCAATAGGGATATCTGCATTTCTCTCCAAGAGCGTGTTAAAAATGGTGGTAATAATATGCTTCACATCTTCCCCCGTGGAAGCTTCAGGAATAGTCACAAGTTATTCCTTCTGTGCGTGTCCTCTAGGTCATCATGCTGTAGTTGAAGTTGCAGGAGTTGCGTGCCTTGTGCATCAACTCTCGCCGCCAACGCTGTTATCGCCGCCTCACTGGATGACTGGTTAGCACTTGGATTTGGCTTCTCATCTCCGCTATGTCTTTCTTGTATGCTGATTCGTAACGAGTGATTAGCGCCTCAAAACCTGCTCTGGACGGAATAGCCTTCAGGAATCACAGGGTTTCTCTGTGTATATTGTCGGCCACCGGTGCTTCTCCAAGGCCTGAGTCACCTTTGGAAATCGGCAGTGGGGTGGAGAAGCCCTCGGGGGGTGGAAAGGTAATTGAGTTAGACTGGGAGAGCAACATCCGTGGAGGAGATGCATCTAATTAAATGGTTTCCATCGGGGAGGACGATTCTGGAATCACTTCCGCCTATGTGCGTGCCATGAGGTGCAGGAGCTGTCTGGGGGGTCCACGGCGCTTATTACCCACGCAAGTGCGTTTGATGGGGTCTGCAAGGCAGCTGAATGGTGCTGGCCACCCTCTCCCCTGCTCTCCTGCAGTCTCCACACATGGGAGGAGTTCCATGGCTGCTTCCCATTTAGGGCCTGTCCGGGCACCACTTTGTCTTGGGGGCCCCCATCGCTAGAGGCCCCGCGGTCTGGGCTGATGTGCCTTTGAGTGTAAGCGTATTGGGTCAGCCTGTTTAAAGGGGCATCTATGGGTCTCCGGGGTCCTTGTTCTATCAACATGTCTGCTGGAGAAGTTCTGATTGCTTCTGCCCCATTCCTGTTAGGGTGTGTTCCCCCCTCATCTATGACTAAGGACCGTAACGGCGTCCGAAACGCGTTAGATCGCTGTCTGGGCCTTTGATCTTCATTCGTTTTTATGCTGTTTTGGATTACATTCTTTTATGAGGGCACCGATAAATGCTTTATTTTATGGAGTGCTGACCTACCAGTGACTTTCTTCTGTGTTCCCTCCTTCTCAGGACTGTGGTGTTCTCCCTGGGATCTTCTCCTCTCTCCCCTCTCTCTTTCTTCATGCATTGCGGCACCCTCATCTTGCCGGCAGCATGGCGCCATTTCTCCCCTCATGTCCACTGGGGCCCCGCCCTCCCCTCTCAGCATCGCCGTCTTGACAGCCGGTTCCTGGCCGTTTATACCCCCAGCCCCCGTTTGCAGCCCTTGTACTATGCTACCCGCGGTTCCGTGCGGGGCCGCCGCCCTGCTCCCGGCCGCCGCTACCTCATCAGGCCAAGCTGCTCATCTTTGTCTAGGGGGCGGTACCTGCGACACTCCGGGCTGGGCGCCTTCTTGCCGCTCCTCGCTGCTCTGTCTTCCACCTCCCGTCTGCTCCGGACAGCCGCCGCTTTGTTTTCCTCCTCCAGGCTCGTGATCCGCTCCTCTCTCCTCCGTTTTCCCAACTCGGAGCGTCGCTCCTCGCCGCTGTCTTTTGTCTCCACCCCCAATCCTTTAGACTGTAAGCTTGCAAGGGCGGAGCTCTCCTTCCTATTGTCTCTTGTTATTACATTCGGTTTAAACGTTGTAACATCTAGTTAATAATGATGCCTGTTCAGTATGTTTAACCTCGTCTGTAATTGTGCCTTGTGCAGCGCTACCTAAGCCGAGAGAAGGATTAGATGACTGGCCGTCAGCAAGAGTCGTTCAGACTCGAAACGCGTTGGTCGCAGCCCTGGGGGCACTCTGCATCTTATCTATGTAAGCACTTTCTTTTACTTGTTATATTTTGCGGTATTGCACTCTAAAGTGGACCAACACCCACCGCTGATCGGCCCGGGAATCTATAAGATTCCCGGGCCGATCAGCTCCCTCCGAAATCGGGATGTCCCGCGGGGTGAAACCCCCCAGAAAGCCCCTAAAAATGTACCTTTTAGGAGGCGAATAAGCCGCCTCCGCCGCCTCCCGCGAGTCCCTCTAGCAGGGCGCGCTCCCGCGCCGGCCATTTGTGAATGGCCGGCGCGGGCGCGCGCCCTGTAGGAGGGACGCGCGGGAGGCGGCGGCGGCTTATCCGTCGCTTGTCCTTCGCCTAAAGAGGTAAGAATTTAGGGGCTTTCTGGGGGGTTTCACCCCGATAGGGGTCGGGGTGCCCCGCGGAAGTGGCCCAACACCCAGGATAGTGAAACTCCTCGGTGTTGGTCCACTTTAACATCTGATTGGGATTTATTACTCTGCACATGTTTATTTATGTGGTTATAGTCTACTTGAGATGGCTGTGTTCTAATAAGCACTGACACTTTATATAGATATATGTTTTAGGTAGATAGTGATGATTGGTCACAGTTTGTAGATAGATCCAGAGTAAGTGCTCCCCCTGGTGGTGTATCAAGGTTATGGCACAGTATGTTTGTCTTTAATTCATGTTTTTAACTAACAGTGATAATAAAATTAATAAGATTTTCATACTTTGAGTGCAATTGTCAGTCTCTGTGGGGATAGGAAGTAGGGGTGGTTGGGGGTGGCCCCAGTTGTTTTTTTTTTTTTTTTCTCTTCCTAAGAAGATGGCGCTATATAAATAAACAATAATAATAATAATGCTTGTTACACTGAAATACTGATGTTGGTGAATTATTATCTGTCATTTACTGTAGATAACCGCAAACCAGCCAATTGCTTTTTTTTTTTTTTTTTTTACACGGGCAGGCTGATTCATTACTAGCGCCAGGTAGCGACAGATGAACGTCTATAGCGAAGCATTGAGAGCGACCACTAGTAGTCGCTGTGCTCGGACATGGTTCGCTGTTTCAGAGCGTCTCAGTAGCTGGCCGGCATTGATAAATATAATATTGTGTGAGTCGCTCTAACACCAGTACAGCGCTGTATGGGAGGGAGCGGTAGCGCCAGCTCGGTGCGACCGACTCACACCACATTCATTCGAAAAACAGCCTCACACAGCGCCGGTGCTCAAAATCGGGTCGTTGTAGCCCATAGCGCCGGATGCTGCGTGATTAAAGTCTATTTTTGAAAACATATGGAATGACATTATAACTAGGGATGAGCGAATCGATCCGGACGAACCCGGATTCGATCCGAATTTCAGGAAAAATTCGATTCGGATCGAATCCGAATTTCCCCGCGATTCGATCACTCGAAGTTTTCCTTTAACATCCATTCATTTACATTACAGGCATTCTAAGATGGTGGGCGGGACATGTCTGGACATGTATCCCGCGCCAGTGCAAGCTGGGGCAGTCACATGCAGCCTATCAGCAGCCAGCAAGCCCGGTGACGTCACACAGCGGTATTTAACGGCGGCCATCTTGCTTTTCCTCATTTCTCTATTGCATTCGTGACAGACAGACAGAACGCTGTGTAGCTGAGGCAGTTAGACAGGCTGGAGACAGGCTGGAGACAGGGACAGACAGGGACAGACAGGGACAGGCTGGAGACAGGCAGGAGACAGGCAGGAGACAGACAGGAGACAGACAGAAAGCCAGGGAAAGGTAGGAAAAACGGAGCTGGCTGACAGGGAGATTTTTTTTTTTTCATCCAGCCTTTGTTAGCGTTTTCAGGCTGCTTATAGTAACTGTGCATATATACTGAACTGATCTTAAGTCTGCTGTGAGGCATCCCATTCTGTGACTAAAGCAGCCTCTGTTTAAGACCATATAAGCATTTGCTCTAATCATATTTGAAATTAGGCCTGATAAAGACACTTTTGCTGGCCAAAGCACTACTGTACCCTGGCAGCTCGATTCCTGCCCGGGGCATCCCATTCTGTGACTAAAGCAGCCTCTGTTTAAGACCATATAAGCATTTGCTCTAATCATATTTGAAATTAGGCCTGATAAAGACACTTTTGCTGGCCAAAGCACTACTGTACCCTGGCAGCTCGATTCCTGCCCGGGGCATCCCATTCTGTGACTAAAGCAGCCTCTGTTTAAGACCATATAAGCATTTGCTCTAATCATATTTGAAATTAGGCCTGATAAAGACACTTTTGCTGGCCAAAGCACTACTGTACCCTGGCAGCTCGATTCCTGCCCGGGGCATCCCATTCTGTGACTAAAGCAGCCTCTGTTTAAGACCATATAAGCATTTGCTCTAATCATATTTGAAATTAGGCCTGATAAAGACACTTTTGCTGGCCAAAGCACTACTGTACCCTGGCAGCTCGATTCCTGCCCGGGGCATCCCATTCTGTGACTAAAGCAGCCTCTGTTTAAGACCATATAAGCATTTGCTCTAATCATATTTGAAATTAGGCCTGATAAAGACACTTTTGCTGGCCAAAGCACTACTGTACCCTGGCAGCTCGATTCCTGCCCGGGGCATCCCATTCTGTGACTAAAGCAGCCTCTGTTTAAGACCATATAAGCATTTGCTCTAATCATATTTGAAATTAGGCCTGATAAAGACACTTTTGCTGGCCAAAGCACTACTGTACCCTGGCAGCTCGATTCCTGCCCGGGGCATCCCATTCTGTGACTAAAGCAGCCTCTGTTTAAGACCATATAAGCATTTGCTCTAATCATATTTGAAATTAGGCCTGATAAAGACACTTTTGCTGGCCAAAGCACTACTGTACCCTGGCAGCTCGATTCCTGCCCGGGGCATCCCATTCTGTGACTAAAGCAGCCTCTGTTTAAGACCATATAAGCATTTGCTCTAATCATATTTGAAATTAGGCCTGATAAAGACACTTTTGCTGGCCAAAGCACTACTGTACCCTGGCAGCTCGATTCCTGCCCGGGGCATCCCATTCTGTGACTAAAGCAGCCTCTGTTTAAGACCATATAAGCATTTGCTCTAATCATATTTGAAATTAGGCCTGATAAAGACACTTTTGCTGGCCAAAGCACTACTGTACCCTGGCAGCTCGATTCCTGCCCGGGGCATCCCATTCTGTGACTAAAGCAGCCTCTGTTTAAGACCATATAAGCATTTGCTCTAATCATATTTGAAATTAGGCCTGATAAAGACACTTTTGCTGGCCAAAGCACTACTGTACCCTGGCAGCTCGATTCCTGCCCGGGGCATCCCATTCTGTGACTAAAGCAGCCTCTGTTTAAGACCATATAAGCATTTGCTCTAATCATATTTGAAATTAGGCCTGATAAAGACACTTTTGCTGGCCAAAGCACTACTGTACCCTGGCAGCTCGATTCCTGCCCGGGGCATCCCATTCTGTGACTAAAGCAGCCTCTGTTTAAGACCATATAAGCATTTGCTCTAATCATATTTGAAATTAGGCCTGATAAAGACACTTTTGCTGGCCAAAGCACTACTGTACCCTGGCAGCTCGATTCCTGCCCGGGGCATCCCATTCTGTGACTAAAGCAGCCTCTGTTTAAGACCATATAAGCATTTGCTCTAATCATATTTGAAATTAGGCCTGATAAAGACACTTTTGCTGGCCAAAGCACTACTGTACCCTGGCAGCTCGATTCCTGCCCGGGGCATCCCATTCTGTGACTAAAGCAGCCTCTGTTTAAGACCATATAAGCATTTGCTCTAATCATATTTGAAATTAGGCCTGATAAAGACACTTTTGCTGGCCAAAGCACTACTGTACCCTGGCAGCTCGATTCCTGCCCGGGGCATCCCATTCTGTGACTAAAGCAGCCTCTGTTTAAGACCATATAAGCATTTGCTCTAATCATATTTGAAATTAGGCCTGATAAAGACACTTTTGCTGGCCAAAGCACTACTGTACCCTGGCAGCTCGATTCCTGCCCGGGGCATCCCATTCTGTGACTAAAGCAGCCTCTGTTTAAGACCATATAAGCATTTGCTCTAATCATATTTGAAATTAGGCCTGATAAAGACACTTTTGCTGGCCAAAGCACTACTGTACCCTGGCAGCTCGATTCCTGCCCGGGGCATCCCATTCTGTGACTAAAGCAGCCTCTGTTTAAGACCATATAAGCATTTGCTCTAATCATATTTGAAATTAGGCCTGATAAAGACACTTTTGCTGGCCAAAGCACTACTGTACCCTGGCAGCTCGATTCCTGCCCGGGGCATCCCATTCTGTGACTAAAGCAGCCTCTGTTTAAGACCATATAAGCATTTGCTCTAATCATATTTGAAATTAGGCCTGATAAAGACACTTTTGCTGGCCAAAGCACTACTGTACCCTGGCAGCTCGATTCCTGCCCGGGGCATCCCATTCTGTGACTAAAGCAGCCTCTGTTTAAGACCATATAAGCATTTGCTCTAATCATATTTGAAATTAGGCCTGATAAAGACACTTTTGCTGGCCAAAGCACTACTGTACCCTGGCAGCTCGATTCCTGCCCGGGGCATCCCATTCTGTGACTAAAGCAGCCTCTGTTTAAGACCATATAAGCATTTGCTCTAATCATATTTGAAATTAGGCCTGATAAAGACACTTTTGCTGGCCAAAGCACTACTGTACCCTGGCAGCTCGATTCCTGCCCGGGGCATCCCATTCTGTGACTAAAGCAGCCTCTGTTTAAGACCATATAAGCATTTGCTCTAATCATATTTGAAATTAGGCCTGATAAAGACACTTTTGCTGGCCAAAGCACTACTGTACCCTGGCAGCTCGATTCCTGCCCGGGGCATCCCATTCTGTGACTAAAGCAGCCTCTGTTTAAGACCATATAAGCATTTGCTCTAATCATATTTGAAATTAGGCCTGATAAAGACACTTTTGCTGGCCAAAGCACTACTGTACCCTGGCAGCTCGATTCCTGCCCGGGGCATCCCATTCTGTGACTAAAGCAGCCTCTGTTTAAGACCATATAAGCATTTGCTCTTATCATATTTGAAATTAGGCCTGATAAAGACACTTTTGCTGGCCAAAGCACTACTGTACCCTGGCAGCTCGATTCCTGCCCGGGGCATCCCATTCTGTGACTAAAGCAGCCTCTGTTTAAGACCATATAAGCATTTGCTCTAATCATATTTGAAATTAGGCCTGATAAAGACACTTTTGCTGGCCAAAGCACTACTGTACCCTGGCAGCTCGATTCCTGCCCGGGGCATCCCATTCTGTGACTAAAGCAGCCTCTGTTTAAGACCATATAAGCATTTGCTCTAATCATATTTGAAATTAGGCCTGATAAAGACACTTTTGCTGGCCAAAGCACTACTGTACCCTGGCAGCTCGATTCCTGCCCGGGGCATCCCATTCTGTGACTAAAGCAGCCTCTGTTTAAGACCATATAAGCATTTGCTCTAATCATATTTGAAATTAGGCCTGATAAAGACACTTTTGCTGGCCAAAGCACTACTGTACCCTGGCAGCTCGATTCCTGCCCGGGGCATCCCATTCTGTGACTAAAGCAGCCTCTGTTTAAGACCATATAAGCATTTGCTCTAATCATATTTGAAATTAGGCCTGATAAAGACACTTTTGCTGGCCAAAGCACTACTGTACCCTGGCAGCTCGATTCCTGCCCGGGGCATCCCATTCTGTGACTAAAGCAGCCTCTGTTTAAGACCATATAAGCATTTGCTCTAATCATATTTGAAATTAGGCCTGATAAAGACACTTTTGCTGGCCAAAGCACTACTGTACCCTGGCAGCTCGATTCCTGCCCGGGGCATCCCATTCTGTGACTAAAGCAGCCTCTGTTTAAGACCATATAAGCATTTGCTCTAATCATATTTGAAATTAGGCCTGATAAAGACACTTTTGCTGGCCAAAGCACTACTGTACCCTGGCAGCTCGATTCCTGCCCGGGGCATCCCATTCTGTGACTAAAGCAGCCTCTGTTTAAGACCATATAAGCATTTGCTCTAATCATATTTGAAATTAGGCCTGATAAAGACACTTTTGCTGGCCAAAGCACTACTGTACCCTGGCAGCTCGATTCCTGCCCGGGGCATCCCATTCTGTGACTAAAGCAGCCTCTGTTTAAGACCATATAAGCATTTGCTCTAATCATATTTGAAATTAGGCCTGATAAAGACACTTTTGCTGGCCAAAGCACTACTGTACCCTGGCAGCTCGATTCCTGCCCGGGGCATCCCATTCTGTGACTAAAGCAGCCTCTGTTTAAGACCATATAAGCATTTGCTCTAATCATATTTGAAATTAGGCCTGATAAAGACACTTTTGCTGGCCAAAGCACTACTGTACCCTGGCAGCTCGATTCCTGCCCGGGGCATCCCATTCTGTGACTAAAGCAGCCTCTGTTTAAGACCATATAAGCATTTGCTCTAATCATATTTGAAATTAGGCCTGATAAAGACACTTTTGCTGGCCAAAGCACTACTGTACCCTGGCAGCTCGATTCCTGCCCGGGGCATCCCATTCTGTGACTAAAGCAGCCTCTGTTTAAGACCATATAAGCATTTGCTCTTATCATATTTGAAATTAGGCCTGATAAAGACACTTTTGCTGGCCAAAGCACTACTGTACCCTGGCAGCTCGATTCCTGCCCGGGGCATCCCATTCTGTGACTAAAGCAGCCTCTGTTTAAGACCATATAAGCATTTGCTCTTATTATATTTATATTATAAGACACTTTTGCTGGGCATAGGCTTACTGCTGCCTGCCAGGTGCACTTCTGTTGAGGCATCCCATTCTGTAACATAGCATACCCCTCTTTATTTACACTAAGCAGCTCTCTTATTTACACTAAGCAGGCCTGTTGGAGGCTGAGTGTTACTGCTCACTTTTGGTGTGCATTATATTCTGTTTCATATAGACCCACCGCTGCCCGGGGTTTTTTTAAATATCACCTACTACCACGCCAGTTAGACTATGTCGGGCAGACAAGTGCCTGGAAGTGAAAAGAGGAGTGGCAGAGGCCAAGATTCCGCAGGAAGAGCTCGCATCAGACTGGGGGCCAGTAGCAGCAGGAGTCACGCTGAGAGACCTAATCTGCCAGTATCTGCTAGCGGTCGGGTCTCCACCAGTAACGCATCTGCCGTGGTAGATTGGTTGACGCGCTCATCAACAACATCATCACAACTTACGTCTGAGACCCCCAGTCTAGGGTCGGTAGGTTCCTCTGACACAACCCTGAGTTGGCATGCCCCGAGAGCAGTCCCTGTCCTCCCATTGCCTCTGGCCTACGCCGTTCCCTCCCCCAGCGACGTATCCTATGCTTTGGGTTCAGCTCCACTCTTTAGTGAGGAGGACCATCAGATAGAGGACAGTCAGCAGCTACTGCCCAGCCAAGAAATGGAGGTGGCTTCTTTAGCTAGGCAGACAAATAGTGATGTGGACAGTGTCGTGGGTGCTGCGAGCGTTCCAGCTCCTGCGCCAGACACTGTTGACGAATCCACGAACATCAGTGACGTACAGCCACAACCCGGTGATGATGATGATGATGACGATGAAGCCGATCGCACTTGGGAGCCGGGTGATGAAGGGGCTTCATCGTCATCATCAGGAGAAGAGGGGTGCAGGTTGCCCCGGAGTCAGCAGCTGAGGCAGCAAAGTGGTAGCAGTCAGCATGGGGGCACAATTCCAAAGGCTGGAGCCGGCCGGGGCCGGGGCCGGGGTAGAGCACCTGCTGTGCGGCAGTCTACCTTATCGGGAGGTAGTGGAGCAGGGGTTCCTGGAGTTGGCAACAGCAGCAGTGAATCAGTGAGGCCAGGGGGTGGGAAAAGTAGCTACTCGGCAGTGTGGCAGTTTTTCCTGAGGCATCCGCAGGAGGGTAACATGGCCACATGCAAGATATGTAGGCAAAAGGTGAAGCGTGGCCAGGGTCCAAATGTTGGCACCACGGCCCTGCGTCAACATATGATGCGTCACCATAAAACGACCTGGGAGAACCGAGGCTCCCAAGGGGTGGTCCAGTCTGCTTCCTCACCAAGTGAGCTCCCAATTTCTGCCAGCCAAGGCTCCAGCACCTCAGCCGAAGGCAGCTGTGCGTCATACCCATCCTCTGTCGCTCCTGCTCCTCCTCCTCCTCCTCCAAGTCATGCATCCCGCCAGCAATCCATCAGCGAAGCCATGTCCAAGAGACAGCAGTATGCGCCCACTCATCCTACGGCGCAGAAGCTGAATGTGCTCCTGTCCAAGTTGCTGGTGCTGCAGTCGCTCCCTTTTCAGGTGGTGGAATCTGCACCTTTCAGAGAACTGATGGCTTGTGCCGAGCCGAGGTGGAGAGTCCCAAGCCGTCATTTCTTTGCCAAGAAGGCAGTACCAGCGCTGCACACTTTTGTTGAACAGAAGGTGGGCCAGTCCTTGAGCCTGTCGGTGTGTAGCAAAATACATGGCAGCGCCGACATCTGGAGCTGTAACTACGGTCAGGGGCAGTACATGTCGTTTACGGCCCACTGGGTGAATGTGGTCCCTTTGCAGCAGCAACTTGGACAGGTCACGCCGCTTCGGCCTCCGCGCTCTCTGCCCATTGGGCCTGTGACACCGTGCGACTCGGCCTCCTCATCCTCCGCCATCTCCTCACCCTCCACTGTAGGCTCAAGTCTCAGTGCCCCTCCAGTCTACCATGTGTGCAGGGCACGGAGGTGTCACGCAGTGCTTCACATGGTTTGTCTTGGCGAACGGAGTCACACAGGGGAGGAACTGCTTAAATGTATTCATCAGGAAATCCAAACATGGCTTACTCCGAGAAAACTTAAAATGGGAATCATGGTTACCGACAATGGGAAGAACATTTTGTCTGCGCTGCGCCAAGGAAGCCTGACCCATGC
This sequence comes from Gastrophryne carolinensis, assembly GCA_027917425.1. NCBI lineage: Eukaryota > Metazoa > Chordata > Amphibia > Anura > Microhylidae > Gastrophryne > Gastrophryne carolinensis. Next base: position 653,319,754 of record CM051234.1, on the reverse strand, counting down.
CCCCTGCATGGCTCACGTCTTCAATCTGGTTGTCAAGCGGTTTCTGAAGTGTTCCCCCCATCTGCAGGACATCCTAACAACTTCACGGAAACTTTGCATGCACTTCAGCCACTCCTACACTGCCAAACACACCCTTCTTGAGCTACAGCGTCAGAATGGTATCCCCCAACATAGTCTGATTTGCGATGTTTCCACCCGTTGGAATTCCACCCTTCACATGTTGGACCGATTATATGAACAGAGAAAAGCCATCACGGATTTCCTGATGATCCAAGCAGATAGGGGGACTCCCCTGTGTAACTTCAATGTCAACCAGTGGCAGCTCATACGTGACACCTGCCGTTTGCTCAGGCCCTTTGAGGAAGCCACTTTATTTGTCAGTCGGCAGGATTACGGGATGAACGACGTGATTCCACTGCTTCATGTACTGCAGCACATGTTGGAAACCATGGCTGGTCAGGGCACTGGAGACATGGCGTTTACATCTTACGGCCACATGAACCCCCTTGGAGCTGAACTGGAGGAGGAGGAGGAGGAAGAGGAGGAGGAGGAGTTGCCCAGCGAAACACAGTTTAGGCTTGGCGAAATGGCTGGTTTATCTAGTCAGCGGACAGGAGAGGAGGAGCAGGAGCAGCCAGAGGAGCTAGAGGTTTTTGAGGAAGGAGAGACAGAGGACCCGGGCACACCGTGGCAGTATGCAGTGGAGATGGAGACAGGTAGTCCATCCGAGTCACTTGCGCAAATGGCATGAAGCATGCTCACGTGCTTGCGTAGTGACCCCAGAATTGTTTCCATCTGTCGGCGGGATGACTTCTGGCTGTCCACCTTATTGGACCCTCGCTTCCGGCACAAAATGGGGGCATTTTTTAAACCCACCGAGAGGGAGGACAAACTCAACTACTACAAAGACATTCTACGTAGGCAGTTGGCCGATGCCTATCTGCGCCATGGTCCATACTCTCGCAGGTCTGACTCGAGGGGACCTCTGCGCTCACCTTCCACTGCCATGGCCGCTGGGGGGGTTGGCAGCAGCAGCAGCAGAAGCTCCATCAGCAGCAGCAGCCTCAGTCTTCAGTCGCTAATGAGTAGCTTTCTACACCCGCATAGTGAGGCTACTCATGAGCAGCAGGAAGACCTGGAGCAGGACCTGAACCAGCAGGTCATGTCATACTTTGACATGACCATGCCAACACACCTTGAGGATCCGCTGGACTTCTGGGCAGCCAAACTTGATTTGTGGCCGCAACTAGCAGAGTTTGCCCTGGAAAAGCTGTCCTGCCCGGCAAGTAGCGTGCCATCTGAGCGGGTGTTTAGTGCGGCGGGGGCCATAGTTACGGCGAGGAGAACTCGTCTGTCAACTAAAAATGTGGAGAGACTCACCTTTGTCAAAATGAATCAGGGATGGATCAGCCAGGATTTCCACCCACCAATGCCTGATGCATGCGACTAGATTCAGCATGGTGCCACGTTTTACACTTTCCAAATGGTGCAAAACATATTTATGTCTTTAGGCCATTTTTTGGGCTCCTGCTGCTGCTACTGTCAACTCCTGCCAACTCCAGGGTGTGATTCATCCAATTTTTGGGCTCCTGAAGCCAACTCCAGTGTATATTTGGGCTCCTGCTGCTGCTGCTGCCAACTTCTGCCAACTCCAGGGTGTGATTCATCCAATTTTTGGGCTCCTGAAGCCAACTCCAGTGTATATTTGGGCTCCTGCTGCTGCTACTGTCAACTCCTGCCAACTCCAGGGTGTGATTCATCCAATTTTTGGGCTCCTGAAGCCAACTCCAGTGTATATTTGGGCTCCTGCTGCTGCTGCTGCCAACTTCTGCCAACTCCAGGGTGTGATTCATCCAATTTTTGGGCTCCTGAAGCCAACTCCAGTGTATATTTGGGCTCCTGCTGCTGCTGCTGCCAACTTCTGCCAACTCCAGGGTGTGATTCATCCAATTTTTGGGCTCCTGAAGCCAACTCCAGTGTATATTTGGGCTCCTGCTGCTGCTGCTGCCAACTTCTGCCAACTCCAGGGTGTGATTCATCCAATTTTTGGGCTCCTGAAGCCAACTCCAGTGTATATTTGGGCTCCTGCTGCTGCTGCTGTCAACTCTTGCCAACTACAGGGTGTGATTCATCCAATTTTTGGGCTCCTGAAGCCAACTCCAGTGTATATTTGGGCTCCTGCTGCTGCTGCTGTCAACTCCTGCCAACTCCAGGGTGTGATTCATCCAATTTTTGGGCTCCTGAAGCCAACTCCAGTGTATATTTGGGCTCCTGCTGCTGCTGCTGCCAACTTCTGCCAACTCCAGGGTGTGATTCATCCAATTTTTGGGCTCCTGAAGCCAACTCCAGTGTATATTTGGGCTCCTGCTGCTGCTACTGTCAACTCCTGCCAACTCCAGGGTGTGATTCATCCAATTTTTGGGCTCCTGAAGCCAACTCCAGTGTATATTTGGGCTCCTGCTGCTGCTGCTGTCAACTCCTGCCAACTCCAGGGTGTGATTCATCCAATTTTTGGGCTCCTGAAGCCAACTCCAGTGTATATTTGGGCTCCTGCTGCTGCTGCTGTCAACTCCTGCCAACTCCAGGGTGTGATTCATCCAATTTTTGGGCTCCTGAAGCCAACTCCAGTGTATATTTGGGCTCCTGCTGCTGCTGCTGCCAACTTCTGCCAACTCCAGGGTGTGATTCATCCAATTTTTGGGCTCCTGAAGCCAACTCCAGTGTATATTTGGGCTCCTGCTGCTGCTACTGTCAACTCCTGCCAACTCCAGGGTGTGATTCATCCAATTTTTGGGCTCCTGAAGCCAACTCCAGTGTATATTTGGGCTCCTGCTGCTGCTGCTGTCAACTCCTGCCAACTCCAGGGTGTGATTCATCCAATTTTTGGGCTCCTGAAGCCAACTCCAGTGTATATTTGGGCTCCTGCTGCTGCTGCTGCCAACTTCTGCCAACTCCAGGGTGTGATTCATCCAATTTTTGGGCTCCTGAAGCCAACTCCAGTGTATATTTGGGCTCCTGCTGCTGCTACTGTCAACTCCTGCCAACTCCAGGGTGTGATTCATCCAATTTTTGGGCTCCTGAAGCCAACTCCAGTGTATATTTGGGCTCCTGCTGCTGCTGCTGTCAACTCCTGCCAACTCCAGGGTGTGATTCATCCAAATTTTTGGGCTCCTGAAGCCAACTCCAGTGTATATTTGGGCTCCTGCTGCTGCTGCTGTCAACTCCTGCCAACTCCAGGGTGTGATTCATCCAATTTTTGGGCTCCTGAAGCCAACTCCAGTGTATATTTGGGCTCCTGCTGCTGCTGCTGCCAACTTCTGCCAACTCCAGGGTGTGATTCATCCAATTTTTGGGCTCCTGAAGCCAACTCCAGTGTATATTTGGGCTCCTGCTGCTGCTGCTGTCAACTCCTGCCAACTCCAGGGTGTGATTCATCCAATTTTTGGGCTCCTGAAGCCAACTCCAGTGTATATTTGGGCTCCTGCTGCTGCTGCTGCCAACTTCTGCCAACTCCAGGGTGTGATTCATCCAATTTTTGGGCTCCTGAAGCCAACTCCAGTGTATATTTGGGCTCCTGCTGCTGCTGCTGCCAACTTCTGCCAACTCCAGGGTGTGATTCATCCAATTTTTGGGCTCCTGAAGCCAACTCCAGTGTATATTTGGGCTCCTGCTGCTGCTACTGTCAACTCCTGCCAACTCCAGGGTGTGATTCATCCAATTTTTGGGCTCCTGAAGCCAACTCCAGTGTATATTTGGGCTCCTGCTGCTGCTGCTGTCAACTCCTGCCAACTCCAGGGTGTGATTCATCCAATTTTTGGGCTCCTGAAGCCAACTCCAGTGTATATTTGGGCTCCTGCTGCTGCTGCTGCCAACTTCTGCCAACTCCAGGGTGTGATTCATCCAATTTTTGGGCTCCTGAAGCCAACTCCAGTGTATATTTGGGCTCCTGCTGCTGCTACTGTCAACTCCTGCCAACTCCAGGGTGTGATTCATCCAATTTTTGGGCTCCTGAAGCCAACTCCAGTGTATATTTGGGCTCCTGCTGCTGCTGCTGTCAACTCCTGCCAACTCCAGGGTGTGATTCATCCAATTTTTGGGCTCCTGAAGCCAACTCCAGTGTATATTTGGGCTCCTGCTGCTGCTGCTGTCAACTCCTGCCAACTCCAGGGTGTGATTCATCCAATTTTTGGGCTCCTGAAGCCAACTCCAGTGTATATTTGGGCTCCTGCTGCTGCTGCTGCCAACTTCTGTCAACTCCAGGGTGTGATTCATCCAATTTTTGGGCTCCTGAAGCCAACTCCAGTGTATATTTGGGCTCCTGCTGCTGCTGCTGCCAACTTCTGCCAACTCCAGGGTGTGATTCATCCAATTTTTGGGCTCCTGAAGCCAACTCCAGTGTATATTTGGGCTCCTGCTGCTGCTGCTGTCAACTCCTGCCAACTCCAGGGTGTGATTCATCCAATTTTTGGGCTCCTGAAGCCAACTCCAGTGTATATTTGGGCTCCTGCTGCTGCTGCTGTCAACTCCTGCCAACTCCAGGGTGTGATTCATCCAATTTTTGGGCTCCTGAAGCCAACTCCAGTGTATATTTGGGCTCCTGCTGCTGCTGCTGTCAACTCCTGCCAACTCCAGGGTGTGATTCATCCAATTTTTGGGCTCCTGAAGCCAACTCCAGTGTATATTTGGGCTCCTGCTGCTGCTGCTGCCAACTTCTGCCAACTCCAGGGTGTGATTCATCCAATTTTTGGGCTCCTGAAGCCAACTCCAGTGTATATTTGGGCTCCTTCTGCCCCTCATAGTGATGCCACTTCAACTCTCTGCAATTGTGCCGCTCTGCGATTCTATTAGCGATGCCTCTGATCTGCATGTGATATTTCTTAAAAGTATTATTTAACTAACCCAGCACGCATCCTGTGCGTGTTACAGCAAGGCTGAATGGTTTACAACCCTATTGAGGCTGTAGGAGGCTCAGAAATAGCCGTTTTTAATAGCGATTCGTCGCGAATTTATTCGGGTCGAAACGATTTTTGTCGGAAAATTCGGCGAATCAGTCGAATCGAATTTTTCAAAAGTTCGCTCATCTCTAATTATAACGTTGTAACATGAACACTTTAATACCAGACATGTAAGGACAATTCTGCATAAAAATATTATTAATCCAAAAAGTTTCCAAAAATGTAATTTTCTAGACCAGGAAACATGTCAGAAAGATTTGAGATTTTATTAATAAGAAAAAAATTGGGATCACAAAAGGGATTTAAGGATCGTTCATAGAAATGTACGGGAGACGCCAGGTAGCGAGAGGTAAGACGTGGCACTCTGCAAGGCTGAACGCCGGCGCTGTACGCTGAGGCTGGGATAAAGATGAATCGGACGCTACATGGCGTTGTTCTAGTCGCTCACCAGATTCGCCTTTATAAAAGTGTAATTGCTGCCGTGTCCAGCGTTCATCTGCCGCTACCTGACGCTGTACAGGCACTACCTGGCGCTAGAGCTTCATGAATAAAGCCCTGTATTGTGGTTCACTATGGAAAGTGCAGTATCCCTGTTTGCACACACGAGGGCACCAGTACTCTCTTGTTTTTGCCTGTATCACAATACATTGATAGGTTAGCCATGAGGGCCTCTGGGTGCCGGGAGCCTGAGTTTTTTTAGTCTTTGATCCTGCACATTGTTCATCTAAAATGATACTTTCCTTCTCAACCACTTATACAAAATACAGCTTTCAATATTGATAACTGAGCGTGCTGCCCGACCCATCAAGCTGCAAGAACATGGGCCAAACCAAATTGACAAGGGTCATAAGAAAGGGGCACAACTCCACAAATACCGTAAAATTATAATATTTTATAATAATAATTAATAAATAATAATAAATAATAATATTGTATTAAGGCCCTTATTTATCAAGGGCTAGCGGCAGGTAGTGTCTGACGAGCGCAAGGTACCGACAGCTAACGGCGGCTACCGACTCAAGTACGCCCGGCGGCGGTCACAATGACGCATTTATCACGCTAAATGAGGCTAGCGCCGGCGAGAGCGTCAGCTAGCACGGGATTCATCATGTAGCCGACTGCAACGAACAGCGTCGCTGCTAATCCCATCACAGCGCCAGGTATGACCTGTCGCTCCCTGGCGCTCTCCAATGCATTTCAATGGAACACTCTTTAAATATTCATAATTAATTGAGTTTATGTTTATGTTTTTTTTAACTGTCAAAAATCCTGTGACCACTTCTGCAATGTTAGATATTTTTTTTAAGGTAAAAAAAAAAAAAAAAAAAAATATGTGCAGAATTGATATTACAGGTCTGATATTCATGTATTCATATTACAAAATGTTTAGAAAAACTTGTATAATTTTTACATTAAAAAAAATGGTTGTTTGAGGGTTAAAAACTACTTTACACACATCGCCGCCAGCGCTCTGGGGTTTATACAAGGAATTCACAGCGCAAGAAATTTTTGAGCGTGATTTGTTAATGAATCTGCAGCAAGCCGTTCGCTCTGGCCATTCGCTGTCTGGCGCACCCATACAATGCGGAACCTGTGAAACATCGACCCCTAAGCCCGTATTCAACATTACCGCACTCCGACTGAGTCGCTGTCAACAAGCAAACCCCGGCCAAGCACAGCGAATACTAGCTTGCGCTGTGAAAATCACGCTACTGGCGCTCATCTGTCGCTACCTGGCGCTATTAATGAATCGGCCTCCCCGTGTTACACTGTAGCAAAAATAAAAACACACATGCAGCACAAAGACACTGTTATAATCAATTCACCCACTATTCCTGTGATGCTAAAATACTTAGCAATCCATATTATAGAAGAGCACAATGTATCAAAAAGGACAAATAGAAATCAATATTAAATAGCTCCACAAATAGCCCAGAAAAAAATATATATTTTTCTATTTTTTATATATTTCTAATTACTCAAGTGATTTTTTTTTACTGTTTTAATTACTCCACTTTGTGCAAAAAACACCAATATAAAAAGGTAATCGCTACAAATAATTCATCAAGACTATAAACCTGTGCAGTCGATCAAATCTAAAGTGCAAATGCTGAATAAGGAGGCTATATTCAAGGGCAGGCTGATTCATAACTAACGCCAGGTAGCGACAGATGAGCGTCTGTAGCGGCATTTTCAGAGCGCCCGCTAGTAGTCGCAGTGCTCGGCCGTGGATCGCTAGTTCAGAGCGACTCAGTCGCTGTGCAGTAATGATGACTACATTGTGGGGAGTCGCTATATGAGTAGTACAGAGCTGTATTGGAGCGCATGTTAGCGACTGGTCAGTGCGACCGACTCACAACATATTCATCAAAAAAACAGCCTTACACACCTCCGGCGCTGAAAAATGCTTCACTGTAGCCCAGAGCGCCGGACGCTGTGTGATTAAAGGTTGTTTTTTTTTAGTATGTATCCACCAGTAACAAAGCGAAAACATTTGTAATAACATTGTAACATGACACTTTAATGGCAGAGCTGTGATGTCATCTCTGCAGAAATATATAAAACATGAAAAATATTTGAAAAAATAGCTTTTTCTATAGGCCAGAAGAGGTCACAAAATTATTTGAGATTTAAAAAAAAATAATAAATAAAAACCCTTTTAAAGAGAAGAAAAGGATCGTCCATTGAAATGTATGGGAGACGCCAGGTAGCGAGAGGTAAGACGTGGCGCTGTGCAAGGCTGAGCGCCGGCGCTGTTCGCTGTGGCTGGGATAATGATGAATCGGACGCTACATGGCGTTATCCCAGTTGCTCCACAGATTCTGCTTGATAAATGTGTAATTGCTGCCGTGTGCGGCTTTCACCTGTCGCTACCTGTCGCTATCCCTTCATGAATAAGGCCCTAAGTAAAGCATAGGATGAAAACCCCAATGTAGACCAATACACAAAAGTGCTGTTAGTGCAGAGGGCTGTATAAGGGAGCTGAGGTAGTAAGCAATCACTGGAAAGCAAAAGTAAAGATCATACTGTCCTTGTGGTCAAACGTGACTAATTATCAGGCAGTGGATTGAAGGCAGGAGACCCCACGCGTTCCGCTGCTCCGCTACGGCTTCTCCAGGGGTGCTCCAGCTATTTGTGGAGCTATTTAATACTGATTTCTATTTGTACTTTTTGATACCTTGTGGTCTTCTATAATATGGATTGCTAAGTATTTTAGCATCACAGGGATAGTGGATAAATTGATTTTACCAGTGTCTTTGTGTTGCATGTGCGTTTTTATTTTTGCTATAGTGTAACTCTTAATAAAATATTATTATTTTATGGTATTTGTGGAGTTGAGCCCCTTTCTTATGACCCTTGTCAATTTGGTTTGGCCCATGTTCCTTCTTAACCAATTATTCACAGAATAATATTTTCTCAAGCTTTTCTCAAGCTACAGACATCCCCCCGCCATTGCCTCTCGTGGGCAGATAGACAGGGAGCCTTATTTTTTTTTCCCACTGGAGACAGATGATTGGCTCGTACGATCCTCTATCCGCCCCAGCACTTGGCAGCTCCCTCCCAGCCGGCGGGTTGGTGCAGCACACGGCTTGTCAAAGACCCCTAGCGCAGACTGGCATTCATTAAAGAAAAAATACAGCACCCGAGCGGGCGTTGTCAGAAAGGGATTTCAAATGAAAGAAAATGGCAAGCTGCTCTGAGAATTAAGTAGGTCGTGTGGGAGGGGCCAGTGAGTCTCATCTGAGTATTAAGCACCAAACATGTCTGGCTATGTGGAAAGATAGAGATGTGGTTGCATATATCTGCAGATACATGTTGAAGTCACACCTCCCCGACAGCTCCCTGGGAAGAGTTAAAGGGCTCGATTCAATAAAGGTAGAAATAAATTCGTGTCACTCGAAAAACCATTTCACATGCGTAAATTTTTTACTTTTTTGAGTGATTCAAAAAAGGGGTTGAATTAAATACGTGCACTCGAAAATGCAATCGTAAAATTTTCGAATCACTCGTAAAATGTTCAAAATGCTCGTAAAAAGGCTGTCGCAAGCGAAAATTGTTGAAAAATGTACTCAAATTTTTTCACTATTGTTTAGTATTGTTTTCTGACTGCTGCATGGTGTTGTAAGGCTTTTTAATGGGTAAATGTAAATGCATAATTTTTTTCAACTTTTTAAGTTGCCTGTGTAGCTGTATGTACATGGCTAACATTGTGGATACATGTAATAAAGAGGCAAGCTATGCTGTAGTGGAAGTACTAATTAAACAGTAATAGACTCATGTTTTACAATGGTTCCAGGTTGCTGAATCACTCTTGAAAAAAAACGATCGCAAAATCGCAACTTTTTAAGCACAAAACACACGAAAAATCCATTTTCGACCTATGTTGAATCATGCCCAAAATGTATTATATTGTTATAGCTAGTGAGAACTGTTTTATTTTATTTCTCTTCTATCGAAACAGCTGTGATACATTATAAAGCATTCATGGGCCTGCTATTGAAATTTAAGTAGCTCACAGATAGCTCACAGCCTTCTGTGATGTGTGCATCGTGCTGCAGTGAGAAAACACTGATGATTGTTTCCTTTGTATTTCCTTTGGCAATGTAGCCTGGGTGACATCACCCTCTCCTGATTTGGGGGCCTCAGGCAACCGCAATGTTTTCCCAGCCCAAGCGCTGGCCCTACCTATCCACGCTATCCATGGGGGAACATTTTTTGGCTTTATTTTAATTTTCTTTATTAAGCACTGTAATCCCTCATTGTAATACTTTTCCTTTCAATTTGTATTTCTAAATTGCTTGTTTAGATTTTATTTGCCCGGATTTTTCTGCAAAAGTTATAGAATGTGAGTCCACCATTTAGCGCGGGACACGAGGGACAGTCTAGTGTGCCAATATGATGCGCTCAAGGTGCTGAGTTTATCTATTAATTTTTTACTTTTCTATGTTTTTACAACTGTAATAAAATAAAATAAAACAGTTCTCCGGAGCAACAATTTGTTTACCTTAGAAACGTACATCAAAGTGGTGTTTAGATGTGCATTTCAGAAGCTTCCTCACTCAGGCTTGCTAATCATCTGATTGGCTGAGGCAGACACGACAAATTTAACCCCATCTGCATTGATTCATTAGCTTCAGATAGGGGGAATCCTTCTTGTGTTCAAAAAATGAAAAGGGTTACTGAAGGGTGAAATGCTTAGCCTAATGGAGGCCATGTTAAAAAGAAGACTCCATTTTGTATTCTATACTTTAACATTAAACTTAGTGATATAGATATACATGTGATATGTGTGTGATGGCATAAAGCCAACAGACGTTTTAGTGTGTAGGAATGTCCTTCTCTCAGTGATTTATCTAGATGTAGGTCACTGGAATACCTTGAACTCCGTTATCAGTAGACATATAGGAAACTTGCTCATGCAGAAACCACAAGGTTTATTGCCAGCCTTCTGTGTGATGTAAAGGTGGGGGCTAAGTGCTCTTTCGTGTGTGTGACATGCTGTATAAATATGTGATGATTTCTGAATAAACTTAGATCAGTCTGAACCGTATCTAGTGTACAAGCATGTGTGGCCTGATGCAGAGCTTCCTCGTTCAGCTATCCCGTGCGTTTTCCCGTTGTCTTGGGGCTGTGATCGGGTCATTAAAGGGTGCTCCGTTGCTTTTTGTGTGCGTGTATGCGTTCAGGTGTTCCTGTACGCGCCTTTACGTGTGTCGGCTCGCAAGAGGCAGAACTCCGTGGAAACGGACTGGCCGTTGATTGTTCCGTTTTTCAAACTGATTCAAAGCCTTGTTTCCGATTGAAATCAGCCCAATAAAACGAGGGTGTGGGCGCTCAACTTACGGACAGTGTTAGCAGCCGTATCTGTGTTCCGTGATGCATTCTGCTGTGAATAAGAAGAATAATAAAAAGAAAAAGAAGAGATTAAGGTAAGCATTAAACACAGGGAGGAGGAAGAAGAAGATTAAGAAGAATATTAGTTTAAGGTAAGTTTTGTTGTTGCTAAAAGTGTCAGTTTGTTGTATGAGGAAAGCTTGAGGGAGGACGAGGGATGTGCGCTTGCGTGGACCCAGATTGTCAACAGGAAATCCAGGGAAATGTAAGTATACATGGAAAAACAGTCGGAATCGGGGTGAAAACGGAAACAGATGGCAAGAAGCTACGTTTGGAAACGCATTAAAAAGGGCCCAAGCACGGATCGTCCGTGTGAAGGGCAACGGAACCCATGACCACAGGGAAAGCACCCGAGAGGGGAAAAACACTTCCCGAATGAAGACACATAAACGGATCAGTAACGGAGCTCTACCGACGGCGGCTCTGAATCACATTTGAACCCCGAGACAAACAGAATGAAAACGAGACTTCAGAGAAACGGAACAAAATATGGTCAGATCGGGGGAGGCTCTGCATCAAGCCAGTGGTTCTCATCAGCAAGTAGCTGCTGATGGAACACTGACATGCCATGGGCGAGGGAGGCCAGACAACCCTTAGAGACCCCAACTGTTACTGGCAGCGTTCTCGGGTCAGATTGCTTCTGCTTTGCTTAGCCAATGCTGCTAATAAACACACCTGTTACATTTAAAGAATTCTAGAATGTGTAGTGATATAAGGAGTTTTAACGAGGGACAAAAAAGTAACTCCTACTTTACCAAGACAGATCTACTGGAATATAAGAAAGTGGACAAAGCATGCTGATAAGTTAATCACGGGTCTGGGGGGTACAATCCTAACACAGATGTTTGCTTTACACCCCTGAAGAGGAAAACTATAAGGTGGAGCACCAGAACCCTTACAAAAAGGGAGTTTTCCTTTAACTGATTAGTAGCCTGGTCAATGACCACAATCCATTCCAATAGCAGGCTCATGACTGCTTTACAATGTATCACAGCTGATTGCAATAGGATTACAATAGGAACAAATAAAATAAATCAGCTGTTCCTTGGCTTTAACTATGTAACTCTTAGCAGGGAGCTGACAGGCTTTTTAGAATAACTCATCTTGTTTAATAAAGTATCAGCAGGAGTGTGAGATCCATCCCAAGGTCTTACCTCCTATTCCAATATCTGAGCTCTGTCACCTGAGAAGGTTTGGATTTTTTTTCTATTTGGAATAACATGATGAAGATTTTCTACAATGATCTCCACAAACTCCAATAGAGTAATTTTTACTTTTACATTTTTTTGTATCTTTCTCCACTACTCCACCCCATTACTGCATTCATATTTAACAATGCCCACATGCCGCCTCTACATGCTGATTGTCTTACCTATCCAAACATAAGGGTCCAAAATGTGTAACCCCCCATTAGTCCTACTTCTTAAAGTGGACCAACACCCAGGGGTGATCGGCCCGGGAATTTATAAGATTCCCGGGCCGATCATCTCCCTCACCGCGGGGCATCCGAGATCGGGGTGTCCCGCGGGGTGAAACCCCCCCAAAAGCCCCCAAAAACCTTACCTTATCGGCGACGGATCAGCCGCTGCCACCTCCTGCGTGCCCCTCTAGCAGTGCGTGCGCCCTCGCCGGCCATTTCTGAATGGCCGGCACGGGCGTGCGCCCTGTAAGAGGGACGCGCGGGAGGCGGCGGCAGCTTATCCGTCGCTTGTCAGTCACCGAAAAGGTACGTTTTTGGGGCTTTTGGGGGGGTTTCACACAGCGGGGCATCCTGATCTCGGATGCCCCGCTGAAGTCGACCAACACCCAGGATAGTGAAAATCCTGGGTGTTGGTCCACTTTAACCAAGTTTCCAATTCTCAACCTTTCTAAACTCCCACCAACACTAAACATACAATTAGTATAGAAAAAAATATATTTGTTACCGAATTATTATGTGAGGTGCGGCCCTAAAGCCTTTTTATGTGGCCCTCTGACAGGTGCCAGATATTGGCGGCTGGACGGCGCCCCTTTTAGCTAACCTGGTCACTCAACAGCAGATGGCTTTGCACCTGTGTCTCCGTGCTGACTGATATGCTGGCACGCTGCGCTCTACTGTGGAGCACTGTACCACACATAATCCTGCCCCTAGGCGTGAAGCCTATGAAAGCAGCTCGTGTGTGCTTTTTTTAACTTTCTCTGGCAGGAGAGTAGTATGTGCAATTGTCCTGTGTCTCTGTGCTGACTGATATGCTGCCTTAACCCACCTTACTTACTGCTACAGGAGAGGGTGCAAGGTGGGATGGGAAAAAAGATTGTAGTGCTGCCCTGGGCAAAATTATTCAGTGTCTGCATCTGTCCTGGGCAAAGAAATTCAGCCTCTGCATCTGTCCTGGGGAAAATAATTCTGTGTCTTTATCCATTAAAAATGGTCTTGTTTTCATTTTGTTCTTGTAAAAATCCCGGGTTCGGCTCATGCCCGACTGCTGGTTGGCTTTATCATCCCATCGCAGTTCCATCAGCCCCCAGCAGGTGTCAGCAGAGCCCTGGCTGCTCTTTCTCCCCATCTTCTGCTGCACCTGGTGTGAGGGCTATTGAAGTGGATCTGCCCTCCACCTGGTGCAGCAGAAGATGGGGAGAGAGAGCAGCCAGGGCTCTGCTGGCAGATGGAACTGCAGATGGGATGATAAATAATGCCAACCACCGGTCGGGCATTAGCCGAACCCGGGATTTTTACAGTTCTGTGTTTGTTCTTAACTGACCCTTTCAAATTAAACATAATGGTGATATAAATAAGTTTGACAGCCCTGCCTCCGAGCATGGGTCCCCAAACACCTTCTCTACTGGTACTAATCATTCTGTAGTCCTCATCGCTTACCTCCACTGCCATTAATATTGGCATGTGCTACAGTTCATGAAAGGGTTATTAAACCCCTAAAAACACAGCACTTACCTTCCCTCCCATGCAGCAGCTGGAGCTGGTCTGTAGCTTGGGAGACCTCTCGGTTACCAAGAATGAGGGGTGGTGCATTGGTAAGGGGGCACTCTCATGCACCTGACTAACAGTGAGCAGCTGTTCTCGCTGTTGGTCAGAGCTGTGCCGCTTCTGATGGTCACTCAGCGCCATCCATTCATTGCAATGGAGAGGTGGGCCAGGCACGATCGTTCATTGCAATTAATGAACAACACTGTGTGATTGACATGTGGGCTGTTTGGGGGGATTAATAACCCTTTAAGGGGGATCTGTGAAAGGGAGGCTCATCCAATTTTCTAAGATCCATACTGTATGTTTATTTTAGTTAAAGTGGACCAAAACCCACGTCAAAAGTTTTGACTATCCTGAGTTTTGGTCCTTTCCCCGGGGGCACCCAGATCGCTGTTCTGATGGCCGCATCCTCTGCCTCTCTCTGACAGAGAGCATGCTCACACCGGCAAATCACAAGTGCCTGGCGCAGGCAACCGCACTGCTAGAGGGGAGCGGAGGATGCGGCCGTCAGAGCCGCTGCTCTTACATGCGTTGTTTGATCGGGAAGAGGTGAATTGGCTGCAGTGATCTGGGGAGGGGGGGGGTTTCACACAGCAGGACACCCCCCGATCGGGGTGCCCCCCGGGGAATGGACCAAAACTCAGGATAGTCAAAATCTTGGGTTTTGGTCTACTTGAAGCCGACTAATATTTGATGAGTGTGACATGAGACAGGGAATGAAAGCAGTGTCCCTTTAATTTATTGGTTAAGTACAGGAATACAAAATACAGAATTCAAAAACTCTGACCCAAACTGACATCTCGTAATAGGCCAGAATATAGTTATTTATTAACTTAGGAAATCTCAACATTTTGGGCAGCCATTGGTATCCCAATATCATGACAGACTGAGTCTCTGCCTTGGTCTGTGTTTCTCTGGGGATATCTCCAGTCGGGCTCCTCGGTGAGACCTCTCCTGAGTGCAGACTGGATGGAGCCACAGAATTTCTCCTTGAAATCTCGCCCAAAGAAGACGTAGAGAAAAGGATTGATGCAGCTGTTGGCAAAGCCCAGACTGACAGCTATACCAGAACCTATTAGAAATACATCAATCAGGTAAGTATTGTTTGAGTAAACAGCAGACATCAACATGATGGAGAAGACATGGTAGGGCAACCAGCAAATAAAGAAGCAGATGATGATGGCTGCGATCATTCTGAAAGGTTTGGTAGATGTGACCATACGATCTCTTCTCATGCGCACAATGATCACCGTGTAACACGAGACGATGATGATGAGAGGAGCGACAAAGAAAAAAATAAATCCAATTATTACTTTTTGCTCATTTAAGGATGGGATCCATGTTTCATAGCAAATAATCTGTCCATCAGCAGAAGTGATCGTTCTTTTAAGCACGAAAAAGGACACGCTACAAAAAGCAGCCAGGGCCCAGATTAACAGTGTTATCTTCCAAGCCAGTCTCGTTGTCCGGTGGTTCTGACACCAAACAGGGAAGACTACGCAGGCCCAGCGATCAATGCTGATGACGGTGAGCTGTAGGACGCTGGATAATACGTTCAGTGGTGAAACAAAGCTATCCAGCTTGCACATGAAGTCACCAAAGGGCCAATGATTGGAAAGCGCCTGGTTTGTAACTTGCAAAGGCAGGAACAACGAGAAGGTGAAATTCGCGAGGGCTAAACTTAAGAACCAGATGGAGCTGACCGTCTTCTTCATCTTGAAGACAACAAACCAGATGACCAGACCGTTCCCCACTGTTCCCAGCAGAGACACCACAGATAAAGCCACCGAGAGGTAAACACTAGGAATATATTTGACATTATCCAGAAGATAGTGTCCAACAGGGTCACTGCTATCAATGGTAGCGTTCTCTTTTTTTCTGGAAACACCAAGACTCTGATAGGCTCCTGCAAAAAAATTGCAAAAAAAACATTTTTGGGCTCAGTTCATCAAAGGTCCCTAAATAAATAATTGCTTTTCTAACTGAGCCTTTATTTTGAGATACTGTTTTTAAAATATGTTTCACTTTTTAAAGTATTATTGTTTATATTCAGCATTAAAGGGGTAAGAACCCCCCCCCCAAAAAAAACGTTCTCTTCGCACAACAGGTCGCAGCCAGGCTTATGGTTTTCGGGAATGAGGGGTGCAGTGAAGCATGTGACCCAGAATTCTTTGGGCCATGACCAATGCTCACTGTAGGTCATGGCCCGCTTCTCCCGCCAGTCACTGTGCCTGTGCACAGCCCCCTTCATTTCCTTGATTGGACGGGGTTGTGTACAGACACAGTGATTGATGTGAGAGGCGGGACAGTGCACAAGGCAGGGGGAGACCTGAAGTTTCCGATTCTTGAACAGACTTGCTGATTGCGCATGAAATCCTGATTTTTTTCATGTGAAAATGATCAAACTCCATGTGCTTTGTGCAGGCTGAAGTAGTCATTGGTTCCCAGGGCCCTTGTGTTTTCCCCTGTCTTTACTGTTTAGTAGTGGACATTTTTTTTCTCCAGCTCCAGTGTTTGTGGCATATCTGTTATCCAATCTGTAATGTATTTCTTGTTGCACCTGTTCTCCTTTTATTATTATTAATTTATTATTATTATTTTTTATGTGAGGTGTTTCAGTGTGTGATATCTTGATTCCAGTTCACCTACAGTGTTGTGTTTCACATGTTTTGTCCCAGATGTTTTCTATATCCCTCCCCGAGTTGTTTAGTGTATTAAGGCTTCATAATTGATCTACTAACATCTTGTTTCTTAATGTTTTTTTTTTCATTTAAACATGTGCGGCCAAATGTTCACCTCTTTGGGGTTTGAAGCCTAAAACAATATCACATTTGTAAACTATTTACCAAATTTTTGATTTCTCAAAATTGTGAAAAAAAGGAAAATTAATTTGCCGCTGACACTTTCATGCATAAAAAACATGGCAGCTATTGCCAGCATATGTTTAATAAATGAAATAAGCTTGGGAGTTAGCAAAGTTGAGGGGTATTTGGATGTCACTTTTCCACTAGGTACTCTGCTCATACTGATATGTCGCTATGCCATGTTAGATTGGCTTACTCTTGTTTACTATGCATTGTTGTTATGCTTTAAAGTGGAACAGGTAGACATGCACTTTGAAACCTCAATATTTGCTTGCACTACTTCATCTACCTTTACCAAATATTACTTTGTATACTATTTCATGCATTTTACAGGTTTCAATGGGGGCATGTCTCCATAGGGCCACCTAGTGGCTGAATTGTATAATACTGTCTTGTATGTTCATTGTTACATCTGTGTACACTTTATTAAATATTGTTCACTTTTTTGGCATAAACAACGTAGTCTGGGTGTTCATATATACATAGCACAATTGGATTTTGCATATGATACTCAGTGTGCAGATGAGTGGGCACACTTGGCTATAACTTTGAACCCCGTTCCTACATTAACATGTTTATCTCTTTTTTCTGACATTTTTGGTGTGCATTCATAACCTTGAACTTACCTTTCATATTTGTGTCTACTCAATAGGTTGTTTGCACCCGGCTGTACGTTATAATGTCTTTTGCAGACATCAATACACTAACACAACAGCAGGCAGGTACCCTGGCTTTTAGCCAGCAAGAAGTGGATGACATCATAGCACAATATTCAAGGGAGGACAGTCCTCTGGTTCTAGATCATACTCCACTCAAGAAACAATTTGAGTTCTCATCTAAGAAATTAATCCAGTTTCAATTGCATTCTGATACTCTCATACAATATCTGAGAGCTAAGAGAATTCCTAGGGGACTTAGACTGCCCATTAAACCGACTTTTTGCCAGCAGAACAAGGATTTCCTCTCTGACTGGCAAAAGATACTAAATAAATGTAGCCTGGACTTAATGGCCCTGACAGTTAAAGGCATCCAAGCTGAGCTTATCACCATAGGTGATACTGTGAAATCTCTGAAAACACAATTAGACTCCAGTCTGTCTGCTGACGACCTTAAAAGCTTTTTAGAAACTTGCAACACCACATTAGACCAATACCGAAACGAGACCATACAATTTAAACTTAACAAATATAGGAGGGACGCCCTTGATTACCAGGAGGACAGAGTATACTCCTGGAGAGATCAACGGAGATCTAGAGCCCCCAACAACAGAACAACCCGTACACATACGGATAGTGATACTGGCAGTTCCTCGTCCTCCTCTAACGAGGGTTTTTTAGACCAGCAACCCCCAACCAGGGGTCCAAAAGTCGCAAGAAAACAAGGAGGGGACTCAAGACAGCGTCCCACAAAGGAACGACAACCACCAGCAGCCAACCGATACAACACCCGCAGCGGGAAAGCACGGTGATCAACATTTCCAGCCACACTTTATCTCCAATTGAACTCAAGGTATTATCCCGGGGTCTTTCCTTCGTCCCAACGTACAGAGGGAATCTGTTTGAACAAGAGGTGAGTCTGCAACGGTTTTTCCGGAATATCAGGATTAAGTCATTTTTTGCACAGCATCCTAGTCAGAAAACAAATACTATCGCCAGCCTACCTGGTGTTGATTTGACCATGTGTAAACCTAGGAGTAATTGGCAACCTCCTCCTTCCTCACATGCTGTTGAAACCTTTATTAATCTGCTACACAAGGACTTTGAAAAACTCAAGTTACCAAGCTCCAGATGCCATTATAACCTGACTATCAAAGAAAAACAGGCATTGGAGGCTCTTAAAAGCAATCCTGATATTGAGATAAAACCTGCAGACAAGGGAGGGGCAATTGTGGTCATGAATTCCTTGGATTATTACAATGAAATTATGACACAATTAAGTGACACAAATGTATACATGCCTATCCCACGGGACCCAACTACCCACACCAAAGCATGCATAGATACCATCATACAAACAGCCTTTGAGTCCTCCTTAATAGATGACAAAATCAAAAAATTCTTGATCACTGATTTTCCTCTTGTTCCACTCTTCTACATCCTTCCAAAAGTACACAAGCGACTACCGAATCCACCAGGACGTCCAATTGTGTCAGGATCTGACTCTATATTTCAATCCCTCGCCATCTTCATAGATAAGGTCTTACAACCATTAGTCATTAACACTAAGTCATACCTTCAAGACACGACAGATTTTCTTAATCGTCTCATGTCCTTAGGGACTATTCCACAAGGGTGCATATTGGTCACCATGGATGTTTCGAGCTTATACACATCCATCCCCCACACAGCCGGGATATCTGTGATTAGTGAGGCTCTCTCCAAAACTGATATTTCGCCACAGATGCAGGATTTTCTCCTACAGTTACTTCATATTATTCTACACAAGAATTACTTTTCTTTCAATAAACAATTCTATTTACAAATTCAGGGCACTGCCATGGGCTCCAACATGGCACCAAGTTATGCCAATCTGTACATGGCAAATTTCGAGTCCAACTATGTCTATACCACAACAGCCTTCTGCACAGACATTCTGATTTGGATGCGATACATTGACGATGTCTTTATGATCTGGCAGGGCACGGAAGCATCCTTGATATCTTTTCATGCATACTTGAATCAGTGCCTACCTACTATTTCTTTCACACTTGAACACAGTACTGACACAATACATTTCCTGGATGTGAGTGTACATTTGGAAGAGGGTGTAATTAGCACTGATGTTTACCACAAACCAACTGACCGCATCACTTTTCTACATGCCAACAGCTTTCACCCCCCCAATCTCATCAAATCCCTTCCGTACAGCCAGTTTGTACGCATCAGACGCATTACCTCTACAGACGCCCAATACGAGAAAGAATCCTCCAACCTCATAAGCAATTTACTGACGAGAGGATACAACTTTTCAGACCTCCAGGCTGCAACAGCCAAGGCTCGCTCACTGGACAGACAGTCACTTTTACGCTTCAAAGGTAAATCGCAGAGTAATAGGATCCCCCTAGTACTTACTTACTCTAGCTTGTCCAATCGGGTCAAATCTATTGTACGTAAACACTGGTCTGTACTGAGTAGTGATACACAATTGTCTGACCTATTTAAGGAACCACCGGTATTTGCACATCGAAGGGCACGTAACCTTAGGGACACCCTGGTCAGCACAAACTTCGAGCAACAGACCACCATGACTCGTTCCAACTGGCTCACTGACCTACCTAAACCAGTGGGTATGTATCCCTGTGGTCACTGTGCGCAGTGCAGTTTCGCACTCAAAACTACCACCTTTTCCCACCCCATGACGGGAAAATCTTATTCTCTCAGGGACTTTGCCAACTGCTCTACATCTAATGTTATATATCTACTTAAATGTCCTTGCGGGAAGGCGTACGTTGGCAAGACCTCGAGGGCAATAAGAAACCGTATAAGCGAACACCGATCTGATATCAGAAATTCCAGACTAGAGTCTTCAATAACCAGGCATTTTTTGGAACAAGGCCATCACATCAGTCAATTGAGATTCTTAGTCATTGAGGTTGTGAAGGGATCACCAAGGGGTGGGGACTTAAATAGAAAACTGCTGCAACGCGAATTGTTTTGGATCTTTGAACTCCGAACCAAACAACCCCTTGGCCTCAATGAGGACCTAGATTACTCAGTCTTTTACTGACCTTGGTTCAGTATAGGTAGTACTTACTCCTTTGATAACTCTCCCCACTATATGGGATATAGACTTTACTCATAACTCTTCCCCTTGGATATTGTGCTTAGGACTTGACACACAGACCTCCTCCATGGCAGGAGTATGTGTGCCGTTTTTAGTATCCATCACGGTCACCTTATTTCACTTCTATAACTTTGGTAAAATATGTGTTTTTTGGCACGTTTATTATATCACAATATCACATCATGTTTTTAATTTGTATTTTTAATATTTCATACAGCGACTAGGGGTGCAGTGCAATGTTCCCGCAATGTTCCAGTACCTATATGTAGGCAATCGAGACCGGGCCCGCCGCACAGAACGTGCACAGGGGATACGTGCCGACCACTGTACACATCCTTTCGTATCAGTTCCCAGGGTAACGGGAGACGCAGTTGTCTACGAGCGCTACGTCACTTCCGGTTAGATGGCCTCCAATACTTCCGTCGCCGCCTGGTCGGCGGCCATCTTCTTGGTTTGATAACTATTTGTCGCCGCAACGCAGCATACTACAACATCATATACTTACCTTCGTGCATCATCTCCGGAGTGGACCTTTACTGCGCCTCATGCGGACGGCATAAAGTTAATTTGCCCGACATCTAACACTCTGTACTTATTCAGACATCGGGACGCGCTACTGGCAGCCATTTTACAGTGGCTCATCTTCAGGGACATTTTGACGCCACTTGCAGTATGGAGGTTATATCTATATTAGCGAATTATAACTGACTTTCTGGCACCCTAGATGCTCTTTGACGGCACCCACACGACCCCGTGCGCCTGGCTGCCATATTATGGGCTTCTTTTGCCCGATAGGCAGCAGGTCGGGATCGCGTGCGGCGACCGCTGATGACGTCAGCATTCGGCGCCATGACGCGCGCTGCTGCTGGGCGCCATCCTGGAACATTGCCACACTATATAAACTGCACTTGCACACTCATGGATACACCCGACCCTCCTGACGAAGGTTTCCATACCGAAACGTTGAGGGGTATTTGGATGTCACTTTTCCACTAGGTACTCTGCTCATACTGATATGTCGCTATGCCATGTTAGATTGGCTTACTCTTGTTTACTATGCATTGTTGTTATGCTTTAAAGTGGAACAGGTAGACATGCACTTTGAAACCTCAATATTTGCTTGCACTACTTCATCTACCTTTACCAAATATTACTTTGTATACTATTTCATGCATTTTACAGGTTTCAATGGGGGCATGTCTCCATAGGGCCACCTAGTGGCTGAATTGTATAATACTGTCTTGTATGTTCATTGTTACATCTGTGTACACTTTATTAAATATTGTTCACTTTTTTTGGCATAAACAACGTAGTCTGGGTGTTCATATATACATAGCACAATTGGATTTTGCATATGATACTCAGTGTGCAGATGAGTGGGCACACTTGGCTATAACTTTGAACCCCGTTCCTACATTAACATGTTTATCTCTTTTTTCTGACATTTTTGGTGTGCATTCATAACCTTGAACTTACCTTTCAGTTAGCAAAGTTCCTCCTGCTTTTTGATGGAGGAAGCATGAAAAAAACACATTTACACACACTTTTCCCCGCTCACAAAAATCCCTAACACACATGTAAATATACTCTTTGAGCAAATTTGCGCATGGAGTCTTACTCCATGTGCAAAATTACGCACAAAAATTTGCTAAAAAAAGTGACTGCTGTATCATGAATAAACGTGAGAAAACCTTTTTAAAGGTGAAAAGTGTGTGCAAACGACTTTACTCACAGTCATAAATCGACCCTATACTGTATGTTCATCAAGAGATGGGGTTGGGGAATGTTATTTTTTTTTATTATTTACAAATAACAGATAATAATAATTGTTAATTTTATATTCTTCAAAAGAAAAAAGCATATATTTTTGAAGCTGTCAGCTGTTGATACTGTAACCAATTTCTGAGGGAGGCTATTCTTCAAATTGATAGTTCTTATGGTAAAAAATAATTGTCGCCTTTGGAGATTGAATCTTTTGTTTTCCAGGCACCTTTTAGCTAACCTGGTCACTCAACAGCAGATGGCTTTGCACCTGTGTCTCCGTGCTGACTGATATGCTGGCACGCTACGCTCTACTGTGGAGCACTGTACCACCTCTAATCCTGCCCCTAGGCGTGAAGCCTATGAAAGCAGCTCGTGTGTGCTTTTTTTTAACTTTCTCTGGGAGGAGAGTAGTATGTGCAATTGTCCTGTGTCTCTGTACGACCAACTCCCACACAAGGGTACTGGCCTAACCCAACAAACTTACTGCTACAGGAGAGGGTGCAAGGTGGGATGGGAAAAAAAGATTGTAGTGCTGCCTTGGGCAAAATTATTCAGTGTCTGCATCTGTCCTGGGCAAAGAAATTCAGCCTCTGCATCTGTCCTGGGGAAAATAATGATGTGCCTGTATCCAAATTAAATTGTCTTGTTTTCATTTTGTTCTTGTAAAATGCCCGACTGGTGGCTGGAATTATTTATCATGCCGTCTGCAGTTCCATCAGCCACCAGCGGGTGTCAGCAGAGCCCTGGCTGCTCTTCTTCCCATCTTCTGCTGCACCAGGTGTGAGGGCTATTCAAGTGGATCCGCCCTCCACCTGGTGCAGCAAAAAAAGGGGAGAGAGAGAGCAGCCAGGGCTCTGCTGACACCCGCTGGTGGCTCATGGAACTGCAGATGATAAATAATGCCAGTAGCTACCAGTCGGGCATCAGCCGAACCTGGGATTCTTACAGTTCTGTGTTTGTTCTTAACTGACCCTTTCAAATCAACCATAATGGTGATGAAAACAAGTTTGACCTTGCCTCAGAGCATGGGTCCCCAAACAGTCACCTTTCTCTACTGGTACTAATCATCCTGTAGTCTTCATCGCTTACCTCCACTGCCATTAATCACCCTCCAGTCCTTGCTATATTTCCATTTTCACGGAAGGATCCAATCATCCTCTGAACCTTACCAACTTCTTAGCTGTTACCTTCTCTGTTTCCACTAACTGCCCTCTGATCCTGGGGCCAGCCATGAGCAAGGATGCCTGACTGGTTCTCTGGAGAACTATTCTGCAGCCTTACAGAGCTGCTCGGGACGAAACGCGTTGGAACTGGTATGTGCTGAGTTGTGACGGCGGAGTACAGTCTGGAGGTGGTGAGACGCATCATCATTTTTAACCTGAAAAGCCTGTGACTTATTTTTAAATTGTGAGTGCATAGAATTAGAATAAATCCACTTGGTATCTTGCCAAACGGTATTATGCTAGATGTGGTTTTTTCTTTACATGCCTGAATCCTCTATCTTAAATACATCTTGAACCTCTATGCTGATTTATTGGAGTGGCGCTGTTTAAGTTTAAAGAGGACCTAAGGAGGTTGTCTTACTGTCAAAAGCAACCATAGAAGGATACCTTTGTGTAAAAGTGCCTTTCCATCTAGAATCTGGTAAGAGGCCATTTGAAATCCTGGTGGTGGTCGACACTGAGAAGTGGTTAATCCATGCACTGGGTGAATAAGAAGAATTCTGCATCCAACAAAGGACATTATTTTTACTAACACATTTGGAGCTCTGTATTATATATTCTTGTGTTTTTATTGTGTGTAGAGAGAAAGGACTTTCTAAGAATACGTTGAGCCCTAGGGATTGATTTCTCTGTGATTTGTCTGTTTGTGTAGCGCGGTAACTTTTCTGTATTATTCTGCAGCCTTGTCCAACCCTGCGTGGGCCCTTGGAGATACCAGCACTTTCCTGGGTATGTCCAGTTTTGGTGCTGGGCACGCTTGAGCACAGGTGTGGCCTTACATCAATCTGTTCTGAAACGTTGAAGCCTTTGGCAATAAGTACCTGAAATGCAATGTTGCAACTTGCAACTTTCATTAGACACTGCAAAGTGCCCCACTGGCATGTTGCTCAAGGCCCTACATTATCATCCCATTATCATCCCATCATGGGGAAATTGTAGGTGGAGGGGGTCGGTGTTCTGCTGATGATGTGCTCAACATTGTATCCGATAATATGAAGATAACACTGTCTGGAGTTATGTGTTTGTAGAGAATATTGGCATGTGCTACAGTTCATTAAACCCCAAAAAACACAGCACTTACCTTCCCTCCCATGCAGCTTACCTCCTATTGCAATATCTAAGCTCTGTCACCTCAGATTATTCAGATTATTTTTTATTTGGAATAACATAATGAAGGTTTTCTACAATGATCAGGATCCTCCACAAACTCCATTAGAGTGATTTTTTCTTTTATATTTTTTTGTATCTTTCTCCACTACTCCCCCCCATTACCCCATTCATATTTAACAATACCCACATGCCGCCTCTACATGCGGATTGTCTTACCTATCCAAACATAAGGGTCCAAAATGTGTAACCCCCCATTAGTCCTACTTCTTAACCAAGTTTCCAATTCTCAACCTTTCTAAACTTCCACCAACACTAAACATACAATTAGTATAGAAAAAAATATATTTGTTACCGAATTATTGTGTCAGGTGTGGCCCTAAAGCCTTTTTATGTGGCCCTCTGACAGGTGCCAGATATTGGCGGCTGGACGGCGCCCCTTTTAGCTAACCTGGTCACTCAACAGCAGATGGCATCGCACCTGTGTATCTGTGCTGACTGATATGCTGCCCTAACCCACCTTACTTACTGCTACAGGAGAGGGTGCAAGGTGGGATGGGAAAAAAGATTGTAGTGCTGCCCTGGGCAAAATTATTCAGTGTCTGCATCTGTCCTGGGCAAAGAAATTCAGCCTCTGCATCTGTCCTGGGGAAAATAATTCTGTTTCTTTATCCATTTAAATGGTCTTGTTTTCATTTTGTTCTTGTAAAAATCCCGGGTTCGGCTCATGCCCGACTGCTGGTTGGCATTATTTATCATCCCGTCGCAGTTCCATCAGCCACCAGCAGGTGTCAGCAGAGCCCTGGCTGCTCTTTCTCCCCATCTTCTGCTGCACCTGGTGTGAGGGCTATTGAAGTGGATCTGCCCTCCACCTGGTGCAGCAGAAGATGGGGAGAGAGAGCAGCCAGGGCTCTGCTGACACCTGCTGGTGGCAGATGGAACTGCAGATGGGATGATAACTAATGCCAACCACCGGTTGGGCATCAGCCGAACCGGGGATTTTTACAGTTCTGTGTTTGTTCTTAACTGACCCTTTCAAATTAAACATAATAGTGATGAAAATAAGTTTGACAACCCTGCCTCAGAGCATGGGTCCCCAAACAGTCACCTTCTCTACTGGTACTAATCATTCTGTAGTCCTCATCGCTTACCTCCACTGCCATTAATATTGGCATGTGCTACAGTTCATGAAAGGGTTATTAAACCCCAAAAAACACAGCACTTACCTTCCCTCCCATGCAGCAGCTGGAGTTGGTCTGCAGCTTGGGAGACCTCTCGGTTACCAAGAATGAGGGGTGGTGCATTGGTAAGGGGGCACTCTCATGCACCTGACTAACAGTGAGCAGCTGCTCTCGCTGTTGGTCAGAGCTGTGCCGCTTCTGATGGTCACTCAGCGCCATCCATTCACTGCAATGGAGAGGTGGGCCAGGCACGATCGTTCATTGCAATTAATGAACAACACTGTGTGATTGACATGTGGGCTGTTTGGGGGGACTAATAACCCTTTAAGGGAGATCTGTGAAAGGGAGGATCATCCAATTATCTAAGATCCATACTGTATGTTTATTTTAGTTAAAGTGGACCAAAACCTACACCAAAAGTTTTGACTATCCTGAGTTTTGGTCCTTTCCCCAGGGGCACTCAGATCGCTGTTCTGATGGCCGCATGCTCTGCCTCTCTCTGACAGAGAGCGTGCTAGCACCGGCAAATCACAAGTGCCTGGCGCAGGCACCCGCACTGCTAGAGGGGAGCGGAGGATGCGCCGTCAGAGCCGCTGCTCTTACATGCGTCGTTGGACCGGGAAGAGGTGAATTGGCTGCAGTGATCTGGGGAGGGGGGCTTCACACAGCAGGGCACCCCCCGATCAGGGTGCCCCCGGGGAAAGGACCAAAACTCAGGATAGTCAAAATCCTGGGTTTTGGTCTACTTTAAGCCGACTATTATTTGATGAGTGTGACATGAGACAGGGAATGAAAGCAGTGTCCCTTTAATTTATTAGTTAAGTACAGGAATACAAAATACAGAATACAAAAACTCTGACCCAAACTGACATCTCGTAATAGGCCAGAATATAATTATTTATTAACTTAGGAAATCTCAACATTTTGGGCAGCCATTGGTATCCCATTATCATGACAGACTGAGTCTCTGCCTTGGTCTGTGATTCTCTGGGGATATCTCCAGTCGGGCTCCTCGGTGAGACCTCTCCTGAGTGCAGACTGGATGGAGCTCCAGAATTTCTCCTTGAAATCTCGCCCAAAGAAGACGTAGAGAAAAGGATTGATGCAGCTGTTGGCAAAGCCCAGACTGAGAGCTATATCAGAACCTATTATAAATACATCAATCAGGTAAGTATTGTTTGAGTAAACAGCAGACATCAACATGATGGAGAAGACATGGTAGGGCAGCCAGCAAATAAAGAAGCAGATGATGATGGCTGCGATCATTCTGAAAGGTTTGGTAGATGTGACCATACGATCTCTTCTCATGCGCACAATGATCACCGTGTAACACGAGACGATGATGATGAGAGGAGCGACAAAGAAAAAAATAAATCCAATTATTACTTTTTGCTCATTTAAGGATGGGATCCATGTTTCATAGCAAATAATCTGTCCATCAGCAGAAGTGATCGTTCTTCTAAGCACGAAAAAGGACACGCTACAAAAAGCAGCCAGGGCCCAGATTAACAGTGTTATCTTCCAAGCCAGTCTCGTTGTCCGGTGGTTCTGACACCAAACAGGGAAGACTACGCAGGCCCAGCGATCAATGCTGATGACGGTGAGCTGTAGGACGCTGGATAATACGTTCAGTGGTGAAACAAAGCTATCCAGCTTGCACATGAAGTCACCAAAGGGCCAGTGATTGGAAAGCACATGGTTTGTAACTTGCAAAGGCAGGAACAACGAGAAGGTGAAATCCGCGAGGGCTAAACTTAAGAACCAGATGGAGCTGACCGTCTTCTTCATCTTGAAGACAACAAACCAGATGACCAGACCGTTCCCCACTGTTCCCAGCAGAGACACCACAGAAAAAGCCACCGAGAGGTAAACACTAGGAACATATTTCACCTTATCCAGAAGATAGTCTCCAACAGGGTCACTGCTATCAATGGTAGCGTTCTCTATTTTTCTGGAAACACCAAGACTCTGATAGGCTCCTGCAAAAAAATTGCAAAAAAAACATTTTTGGGCTCAGTTCATCAAAGGTCCCTAAATAAATAATTGCTTTTCTAACTGAGCCTTTATTTTGAGATACTGTTTTTAAAATATGTTTCACTTTTTAAAGTATTATTGTTTATATTCAGCATTAAAGGGGTAATACCCCCCCCCCAAAAAAAAAATGTTCTCTCCGCACAACAGGTCGCAGCCAGGCTTATGGTTTTCGGGAATGAGGGGTGCAGTGAAGCATGTGACCCAGAATTCTTTGGGCCATGACCAATGCTCACTGTAGGTCATGGCCTGCTTCTCCCGCCAGTCACTGTGCCTGTGCACAGCCCCCTTCATTGCCTTGATTGGACGGGGTTGTGTACAGACACAGTGATTGATGTGAGAGGCGGGACAGTGCACAAGGCAGGGGGAGACCTGAAGTTTCCGATTCTCGAACAGACTTGCTGATTGCGCATGAATCGCTGATTTTTTCATGTGAAAATGACCAAACTCCATGTGCTTTGTGCAGGCTGAGGTAGTCATTGGTCCCCAGAGCCCCTGTGTTTTTCCCTGTTTTTACTGTTTAGTAGTGGACATTTTTTTTCTCCAGCTCCTGTGTTTGTGGCATATCTGTTATCTAATCTGTAATGTATTTCTTGTTGCACCTGTTCTCCTTTTATTACTATTATTATTTTGTATGTGAGGTGTTTTAGTGTGTGATATCTTGATTCCAGTTCACCTACAGTGTTGTGTTTCACATGTTTTGTCCCAGATGTTTTCTATATCCCTCCCGAGTTGTTTAGTGTATTAAGGCTTCATAATTGATCTACTAACATCTTGTTCCTTAATGTTTTTTTTTTTTCATTTAAACATGTGCGGCCAAATGTTCACCTCTTTGGGGTTTGAAGCCTAAAACAATGTCACATTTGTAAACTATTTACCAAATTTTTGATTTCTCAAAATTGTGAAAAAAAGGAAAATTAATTTGCCGCTGACACTTTCATGCAAAAAAAACATGGCAGCTATTCCCAGCATATGTTTAATGAATGAAATAAGCTTGGGAGTTAGCAAAGTCAGCATTTTCCTTCTGCTTTTTGATGGAGGAAAAATGAAAAAAACACATTTACACACACTTTTCCCCGCTCACAAAAATCCCTAACACACATGTAAATATACTCTTTGAGCAAATTTGCGCATGGAGTCTTACTCCATGCGCAAAATTACGCACAAAAATTTGCTAAAAAAAGTGACTGCTGTATCATGAATAAACGTGAGAAAACCTTTTTAAAGGTGAAAAGTGTGTGCAAACGACTTTACTCACAGTCATAAATCAACCCTATACTGTATGTTCATCAAGAGATGGGGTTGGGGAATGTTATTTTTTTTTATTATTTACAAAAAACAGATAATAATAATTGTTAATTTTATATTCTTCAAAAGAAAAAAGCATATATTTTTTGAAGCTGTCAGCTGTTGATACTGTAACCAATTTCTGAGGGAGGCTATTCTTCAGATTTATAGTTCTTATGGTAAAAAATAATTGTCGCCTTTGGAGATTGAATCTTTTGTTTTCCAGGCACCTTTTAGCTAACCTGGTCACTCAACAGCAGATGGCTTTGCACCTGTGTCTCCGTGCTGACTGATATGCTGGCACGCTGTGCTCTACTGTGGAGCACTGTACCACACATAATCCTGCCCCTAGGCGTGAAGCCTATGAAAGCAGCTCGTGTGTGCTTTTTTTAACTTTCTCTGGGAGGAGAGTAGTATGTGCAATTGTCCTGTGTCTCTGTACGACCAACTCCCACACAAGGGTACTGGCCTAACCCACCTAACTTACTGCTACAGGAGAGGGTGCAAGGTGGGATTGGAAAAAAGATTGTAGTGCTGCCCTGGGCAAAATTATTCAGTGTCTGCATCTGTCCTGGGCAAAGAAATTCAGCCTCTGCATCTGTCCTAGGGAAAATAATGATGTGCTTGTATCCAAATTAAATTGTCTTGTTTTCATTTTGTTCTTGTAAAATGCCCGACTGGTGGCTGGAATTATTTATCATGCCGTCTGCAGTTCCATCAGCCCCCAGCGGGTGTCAGCAGAGCCCTGGCTGCTCTTCTTCCCATCTTCTGCTGCACCTGGTGTGAGGGCTATTCAAGTGGATCCGCCCTCCACCTGGTGCAGCAGAAAAAGGGGAGAGAGAGAGCAGCCAGGGCTCTGCTGACACCCGCTGGTGGCTCATGGAACTGCAGATGATAAATAATGCCAGTAGCTACCAGTCAGGCATCAGCAGAACCCGGGATTCTTACAGTTCTGTGTTTGTTCTTAACTGACCCTTTCAAATCAACCATAATGGTGATGAAAACAAGTTTGACAGCCTTGCCTCAGAGCATGGGTCCCCAAACAGTCACCTTTCTCTACTGGTACTAATCATCCTGTAGTCCTCATCGCTTACCTCCACTGCCATTAATGACCCTCCAGTCCTTGCTATATTTCCATTTTCAATCATCCAATCATCCTCTGGACCTTACCAACTTCTGAGCTGTTACCTTCTCTGTTTCCACTAATTGCCCTCTGATCCTGGGGCCAGCCATGAGCAAGGATGCCTGACTGGCTCTCTGGAGAACTATTCTGCAGCCTTGTCCAACCCTGCGTGGGCCCTTGGAGATACCAGCACTTTCCTGGGTATGTCTAGTTCTGGTGCTGGGCATGCTTGAGCACAAGTGTGGCCTTAGATCAATCTGTTCTGAAACGTTGAAGCCTTTGGCAATAAGTACCTGAAATGCAATGTTGCAACTTGCAACTTTCATTAGACACTGCAAAGTGCCCCGCTGGCATGTTGCTCAAGGCCCTACATTATCATCCCATTATCATCCCATCATGGGGAAATTGTAGGTGGAGGGGGTCGGTGTTCTGCTGATGATGTGCTCAACATTGTATCCGATAATATGAAGATAACACTGTCTGGAGTTATGTGTTTGTAGAGAATATTGGCATGTGCTACAGTTCATGAAAGGGTTATTAAACCCCCAAAAAACACAGCACTTACCTTCCCTCCCATGCAGCTTACCTCCTATTGCAATATCTAAGCTCTGTCACCTCAGATTATTCCGATTATTTTTTATTTGGAATAACATAATGAAGGTTTTCTACAATGATCAGGATCCTCCACGAACTCCATTAGAGTAATTTTTTCTTTTATATTTTTTTGTATCTTTCTCCACTACTCCACCCCATTACTGCATTCATATTTAACAATACCCACATGCCACCTCTACATGCTGATTGTCTTACCTATCCAAACATAAGGGTCCAAAATGTGTAACCCCCCATTAGTCCTACTTCTTAACCAAGTTTCCAATTCTCAACCTTTCTAAACTCCCACCAACTAGAGATGAGCGAACTTTTGAAAAATTTGATTCGACTGATTCGCCGAATTTTCCGACAAAAATCGTTTTGATCCGAATTTATTCGCGACGAATCGCTATTAAAAACGGCTATTTCTGAGCCTCCTAGAGCCTCAATAGGGTTGTAAACCATTCTGCCTTGCTGTAACACGCATAGGATGCGTGCTGGGTTAGTTAAATAATACTTTGAATGAATATCACATGCAGATCAGAGGCATCGCTAATAGAATCGCAGAGCGGCACAATTGCAGAGAGTTGAAGTGGCATCACTATGAGGGGCAGGAGCCCAAACATTGCTTTAAAGAGACACTGGAGTTGGCAGCAGCAGGAGCCCAAACATAGCTTGAAAGAGACACTGGAGTTGGCTGCAGGAGCCCAAAGATTGGATGAATCACACCCTGCAGTTGCAAGCAGCAGCAGCAGGAGCCCAAATATTACTTTAAAGAGACACTGGATTTGGCAGCAGGAGCGCAAAATTGGATGAATCACACCCTGGAGTTGGCAAGAGCAGCAGGAGCCCAAACATTACTTTAAAGAGACACTGGGGTTGGCTTCAGGAGCCCAAAAATTGGATGAATCACACCCTGGAGTTGGCAGCAGCAGCAGCAGGAGCCCAAATATTACTTTAAAGAGACACTGGGGTTGGCTTCAGGAGCCCAAACATTGGACGAATCACACCCTGGAGTTGGCAGCAGCAGCAGGAGCCCAAATATACACTGGAGTTGGCTTCAGGAGCCCAAAAATTGGATGAATCACACCCTGGAGTTGGCAGGAGTTGGCAGCAGCAGCAGCAGGAGCCCAAATATTACTTTAAAGAGACCCTGGGGTTGGCTTCAGGAGCCCAAAAATAGGATGATTCACACCCTGGAGTTGGCAGCAGCAGCAGCAGGAGCCCAAATATTACTTTAAAGAGACCCTGGGGTTGGCTTCAGGAGCCCAAAAATTGGATGAATCACACCCTGGAGTTGGCAGCAGCAGGAGCAGCAGCAGCAGGAGCCCAAATATTACTTTCAAGAGACCCTGGAGTTGGCTTCAGGAGCCCAAAAATTGGATGAATCACACCCTGGAGTTGGCAGGAGTTGGCAGCAGCAGCAGCAGGAGCCCAAATATTACTTTAAAGAGACCCTGGGGTTGGCTTCAGGAGCCCAAAAATTGGATGAATCACACCCTGGAGTTGGCAGCAGCAGCAGCAGGAGCCCAAATATTACTTTAAAGAGACCCTGGGGTTGGCTTCAGGAGCCCAAAAATTGGATGAATCAAACCCTGTGGAGAGTCATGTGGAGAAAAAGTAGCTTAGTTAGTAATATCTACATAAAATTATGAATAAACAAATGCAAAAGTATTGCCAAAGTGAAGTTTTGTTTGAAGGTGTGTTTCCACCTTTTAATTAAATCAGAAACAAGAAGGTATCATTGCCTCTGACTAATTAGCCCTCAAAAATTCTTGGAATTTTTAATCTGGAATCATGTCTGATCCGTCTTATCCGAAGAATATTAATAAAAAGTAAGAGTAACGTAAAGGATTTTTTATCAATACTTACTTGTGGTCCGATGCGGAGGAATGTCTGTAACTGGAGAGCAGCGCCTTAAATCTGTTTTGCACGATCCATCTTTCTTTAGTGTTGGTCTGGCCCCGTCATCAATGTACTGGAATACATCAGGCATTGTTGGGAGGAAAGCTTGGCTGATCCATGCGCGATTCATTTCCAGGCAGGGCAGTCTCTGGAAAAAAAAGTCTGTATAAACCAGGGTCTTTTTCATATAAAAAAAAATGGTTATTCTTGCTTTTCAACCATATGTTCCACAGCTTTACCAGTCATTGTTTCAGCCAATGAAGCAACTTTGTCTCGAAGTGCTGCAAAAGCAGTCCACTGCATCACAAGTGGCATCTGACACCCCCAGTCAACTGTCTGTTGTCTGTTGTTATGCTTTGGGTTCAGCTCCACTATCCATTGATGAAGATCTGATAATCATAAAATTCAGCAGCTACTGCCCAGCCAAGAAGTGGAGGAGACACTCGCCTCTTCTTCCACTAGCTGGCAATTAGTGATGAGGAGAGTGTCGTGGGAGGAGGAGTTGCAAGCAGAGGTAGTGGAAGAGGGTCCCTGGAGTCTGCGGCGGTGGCGGCGGCAGCAGCAGCAGCAGTGAATTATTGCGGACTGTTGGTAGGAAAAATCAGCTACTCAGCGATGTGGCAGTGTTTCATGCAGCATCCTGTGGAGAAAAAGTAGGTTAGTTAGTGTATATACATAACATTATGAATAGACAAATGCAATAGTATTGCCAAAGTGAAGTTTTGATTGAGGGTGTGTTTCCACCTTGTAATTAAATCAGAAACAACTAGCTATCATTTGCATCTGAATAATTATCCCTCAAAAATTCTTGGAATTTTTAATCTTGATGTCTGAGGGATTTCTCCTCTCAGACAGCGTCACCATAAGTCCAGCCTGCTGCATTACACTTGGAAGAACATCTTGTTTGCGCTGCGACAAGGAAGCCAGAGTCATGCGTCCTGACATGGCACACGTTTTCAGTCTAGTTTTGAAGTCTTGCCCCCATCTGAAAGACATCCGAACAACAGGAAAGAAAGTTAGCATGCACTTCTGGCACTCCTACACCACCAAGCACAACCTTATTGAGCCTCAGCGTCACAACTGTGTACCTCACCATAGTCTGATTTGCGATGTTTCCACCCGTTGGAATTCCACCCTCCATATGCAGGATCCACTATAGCAGTGGTCCCCAACCCTGTCCTCAAGGCCCACCAACAGGCCAAGTTTTGCAGATCTCCACAAAGATGCACAGGTGGAGTAATTAGTGCAGCTGCAGAGCAATAGAGCTGGCTATTTGGAGATCCAAAAAACATGACATGTTGGTGGGCCTTGAGGACAGGGTTGAGGACCACTGCACTATAGGAACAGAGAAAAGCCATCACGGATTTCTGGATGATCCAAACGGATAGGGGGACACCCCTGTGTAAATTCAATGTAAACCATTGGCAGCTCATACGTGACACCGACCGTTTGCTCAGGCCCTTTGAGGAAGCTACGTTATTAGTCAGTTGCCAGGACTATGAGATGAACGATGAGATTCCACTGCTTCATGTACAACAACACATGTTGGAAACCATGGCTGGTCAGGGCACTGGAGACATGGCACATACATTTCACAGCCACATGAAGCCTGTGGGGGCTGAAGTGGAGGAGGAGGAGGGGGTGGGGCACAGCAAACCACAGTTTAGGTTTCACAAAATGACCATTTTATCTAGTCATCTGGCAGGAGAGGAGGAGCAGGAGCAGCCACAGGAGCTAGAGGGTTGTGAGGAAGGCGAGACAGAGGACCCAGACACACCGTGGCAGTTTACAGTGGAGATGAAGACAGGTAGTCCCTCCGAGTCACTTGCACAAATGGCACGATGCATGCTCACATGCTTGCGTACTAGTGAGCGCAGAATTGTCTCCATTTGTCAGCGGGAAGACTTCTGGCTCTCCAACTTATTGGACCCTCGCTTCCGGCACAAAATGGGGGCATTTTTTACGCCCACTGAGAGGGAGGACAAACTGACCTACTACAGAGACATCCCACGTAGTCAGTTGGGCGATGTCTATCTGCGCCATGGCCCATACTCCCGCAGGTCTGACTCGGGGGGACCTCTGCGATCACCTTCCACTGCCATGGCTGCTGGTGGGCTGGAAGGAGCAGCAGCAGCAGCTCCATCAGCAGCAGCCTCAGTCTTCAGTCGCTAGTGAGTAGCTTTCTACACCCGCATAGTGAGTCTACTCATGAGCAGCAGGAAGACCTGGAGCTGGACCTCAAGCAGCAGGTCATGTCATACCTTGACATGACCATGCCAACACACCTTCAGGATCCACTGGATTTGCTAGGAAGCCAAACTTGACTTGTGTCCGCAACTAGCAGAGTTTGCCCTGGAAAAGCTGTACTGGCCGGACTGTAGTTGATTTAGATGGCAACTGGGCTGCTCTATATAATGAAGCAAAATGGCAAATTTACCTCACAATATAAGCTATTGCCCCTCAGATTTACACAGGGCCTGCTCCATATAATGGTGCAAAACCATGAATTTACCTCATAATATAAACTATTGCCCCTCAGATTTACACAGGGGCTGCTCTATATTATGCTGCAAAATGGCAAATTTACCTCACAATATAAGCTATTGCCCCTCAGATTTACACAGGGGCTGCTCTATATTATGCTGCAAAATGGCAAATTTACCTCACAATATAAGCTATTACAGCTCTATATAAATAAAAATAAATAAATAAAAAAAGGGCCTGTAGAAGCTTATTTAGTATAACAGATAGGGTGACATGTGCTGGTTTGGGATGCCCATATGGGCTAGTGTTTTGGCAGCAGTACAAAAACCAATGCAAAATGCAATAGCTTCATAAAGCTGATGCTGATCAACGCTTATTTAGTATAACAGATGGGGTGCAACATGCAGGTTTGGGATGCCCTGCGGCCTGGTGTATTTAAAGCAGACCAAAACCAATTCAAAATGCAATAACTTAATAAAGCTGAGGCTGTAGATGCTTATTTAGTATAAACAGGTAGGGTGCAAGGTGCAGCTTTGGGGTGCCCTGCGGCCTGGTTAAATGAAAGCAGTCAAAAAGGAAGTGCAAACTGAAGTAGCTTAATGAAGCTGA
This sequence comes from Gastrophryne carolinensis, assembly GCA_027917425.1. Classification (NCBI taxonomy): domain Eukaryota; kingdom Metazoa; phylum Chordata; class Amphibia; order Anura; family Microhylidae; genus Gastrophryne; species Gastrophryne carolinensis. The sequence goes on along the minus strand of CM051234.1, from coordinate 653,283,987 downwards.
TGCTGATCAACGCTTATGTTGTATACCAGAAAGGGTGCAAGGTGCAGCTTTGGGGTGCCCTGCGGCCTGGTTTATTAAAAGCAGTCAAAAACAAGTGCAAACTGAAGTAGCTTAATAAAGCAGCTGATGCTGATCAACGCTTATGTTGTATAACAGATAGGGTTAAAATAGCATGTGCCTTGGGATTCCCGTGTGGCCTGGTATATTTCAAGCTGAACAAAAAGTAACAATAATCCAAGTATGAGAAATAATTTTGACCTTCTTTACAGCGCCATACTTTGAAAAAAGAAACCTTAATTTCATGCCGATCAATCCAAAGGTCAATGCCCCTAACAAAAATAGTGTTCGGCATAAGTTTTCCTTCTGGAAGGACGTAACCTTTAGTTTACATGGTTGGGGTGGGTTATCTTACAAATTGGGATACCCCAGGCAGCAGTGTCATTGAAAGAGACAGATTGTAATGCAGGCCATACGCAAGCAGAGAAACTCAGGCTGCAACAGGCCTATTTAGTTTACATGGTTGGGGTAGGTTATCTTACAAATTGGGATACCCCACTGTATATGAAACCGAATATAAATGCACACCCAAAAGTGGACAATCAGCCTCCAAGAGGCCTGCTTAGTTTAAATAAGAGAGCTGCTTAGTATGGTAGGTAGGTTATGTTATGTTACAGAATGGGATGCCCCAAGCAGACTTGAGATCAGTATATATGCACACAGCAGCAGTGTGTAAGCAGGCTCATACAGGCCAAATTTCTTTAACCTCCTTAGCGGTGATCCCGAGCGTGACTCGGGGTTAATTTGCGCTGTAAGTAGCGGTAACCCCGAGTCACGCTCGGGATCTATTTGGCAGAGGAGCAGGGCGGCGCAGTCTCCTTACCTTCTCCCTGCGATCCAGCGATGTCCCCGCTGCGATCGCAGGTGAGAGTCGCGGCTGCGGCGTCCGTCGCACTTCCGGGTTCCGTCTCTGTGAGCCGCAGAGGCTCATGGGGGTGGAGCCGTGCGTTAGAGACAAATGTAATGGTAACGCTTTCGTTACCATTACATTTGCCTCTATCATAACGCCAGGGGGGTTAAATAACTGTGCAGCTTACAGTAAATGCAGAGGCTAATGGGATGTTACACAATGGGATGCCCCAACAGGAGTGCACCTGGCAGCAGTACTACTATGCACAGCAAAACTGTCTTTATCAGGCCTAATTTCAATTAGAATAAGTGCAAATGGTTATGGTCTTAAATAGAGGCTGCTGTAGTCACAGAATGGGATGCCCCAAACAGGAGTGCACCTGGCAGGCAGTAGTGCTATGCACAGCAAAAGTGTCTTTATCAGGCCTAATTTCAATTATAATAGGTGCAAATGGTTATGGTCTTAAATAGAGGCTGCTGTAGTCACAGAATGGGATGCCCCAAACAGGAGTGCACCTGGCAGGGACCAGTAGTGCTATGCACAGCAAAAGTGTCTTTATCAGGCCTAATTTCAATTATAATAGGTGCAAATGGTTATGGTCTTAAATAGAGGCTGCTGTAGTCACAGAATGGAATGCCCCAAACAGGAGTGCACCTGGCAGGGACCAGTAGTGCTATGCACAGCAAAAGTGTCTTTATCAGGCCTAATTTCAATTAGAATAAGTGCAAATGGTTATATGGTCTTAAATAGAGGCTGCTGTAGTCACAGAATGGGATGCCCCAAACAGGAGTGCACCTGGCAGGGACCAGTAGTGCTATGCACAGCAAAAGTGTCTTTATCAGGCCTAATTTCAATTAGAATAAGTGCAAATGGTTATATGGTCTTAAATAGAGGCTGGTGTAGTCACAGAATGGGATGCCACAACAGGAGTGCACCTGGCAGGCAGTAGTGCTATGCACAGCAAAAGTGTCTTTATCAGGCTAATTTCAAATATTATAAGAGCAAATGCTTATATGGTCTTAAACAGAGGCTGCTTTAGTCACAGAATGGGATGCCCTTGCAGGGAAAAGTAGTGCTATGCCCAGCAAAAGTGTCTTTATCAGGCTAATTTCAAATATAATAAGAGCAAATGCTTATATGGTCTTAAACAGAGGCTGCTTTAGTCACAGAATGGGATGCCCCAAAAAAAGATCCAGTAGTACTATGCCCAGCAAAAGTGTCTTTATCAGGCTAATTTCAAATATAATAAGAGCAAATGGTTATATGGTCTTAAACAGAGGCTGCTTTAGTCACAGAATGGGATGCCCCCAAAAAAGATCCAGTAGTACTATGCCCAGCAAAAGTGTCTTTATCAGGCTAATTTCAAATATAATAAGAGCAAATGCTTATATGGTCTTAAACAGAGGCTGCTTTAGTCACAGAATGGGATGCCCTGGCAGGGACAAGTAGTGCTATGCCCAGCAAAAGTGTCTTTATCAGGCCTAATTTCAAATATAATAAGAGCAAATGCTTATATGGTCTTAAACAGAGGCTGCTTTAGTCACAGAATGGGATGCCCCCAAAAAAGATCCAGTAGTACTATGCCCAGCAAAAGTGTCTTTATCAGGCTAATTTCAAATATAATAAGAGCAAATGCTTATATGGTCTTAAACAGAGGCTGCTTTAGTCACAGAATGGGATGCCCCCAAAAAAGATCCAGTAGTACTATGCCCAGCAAAAGTGTCTTTATCAGGCTAATTTCAAATATAATAAGAGCAAATGCTTATATGGTCTTAAACAGAGGCTGCTTTAGTCACAGAATGGGATGCCCCCAAAAAAGATCCAGTAGTACTATGCCCAGCAAAAGTGTCTTTATCAGGCCTAATTTCAAATATAATAAGAGCAAATGCTTATATGGTCTTAAACAGAGGCTGCTTTAGTCACAGAATGGGATGCCCTGGGCAGGAATGGACCTGGCAGGGTCCAGTAGTGCTTTGCCCAGCAAAAGTGTCTTTATCAGGCTAATTTCAAATATGATAAGAGCAAATGCTTATATGGTCTTAAACAGAGGCTGCTGTAGTCACAGAATGGGATGCCCCAACAGGAATCGACCTGGCAGGGTCCAGTAGTGCTTTGCCCAGCAAAAGTGTCTTTATCAGGCTAATTTCAAATATGATAAGAGCAAATGCTTATATGGTCTTAAACAGAGGCTGCTGTAGTCACAGAATGGGATGCCCTGGGCAGGAATGGACCTGGCAGGGTCCAGTAGTGCTTTGCCCAGCAAAAGTGTCTTTATCAGGCTAATTTCAATTAGAATAAGTGCAAATGGTTATGGTCTTAAATAGAGGCTGCTGTAGTCACAGAATGGGATGCCCCAAACAGGAGTGCACCTGGCAGGCAGTAGTGCTATGCACAGCAAAAGTGTCTTTATCAGGCCTAATTTCAATTATAATAGGTGCAAATGGTTATGGTCTTAAATAGAGGCTGCTGTAGTCACAGAATGGAATGCCCCAAACAGGAGTGCACCTGGCAGGGACCAGTAGTGCTATGCACAGCAAAAGTGTCTTTATCAGGCCTAATTTCAATTAGAATAAGTGCAAATGGTTATATGGTCTTAAATAGAGGCTGCTGTAGTCACAGAATGGGATGCCCCAAACAGGAGTGCACCTGGCAGGGACCAGTAGTGCTATGCACAGCAAAAGTGTCTTTATCAGGCCTAATTTCAATTAGAATAAGTGCAAATGGTTATATGGTCTTAAATAGAGGCTGGTGTAGTCACAGAATGGGATGCCACAACAGGAGTGCACCTGGCAGGCAGTAGTGCTATGCACAGCAAAAGTGTCTTTATCAGGCCTAATTTCAATTAGAATAAGTGCAAATGGTTATATGGTCTTAAATAGAGGCTGCTGTAGTCACAGAATGGGATGCAGTAGTGCTATGCACAGCAAAAGTGTCTTTATCAGGCCAAATTTCAATTATAATAGGTGCAAATGGTTATGGTCTTAAACAGAGGCTGCTGTAGTCACAGAATGGGATGCCCCAAACAGGAGTGCACCTGGCAGGGACCAGTAGTGCTATGCACAGCAAAAGTGTCTTTATCAGGCCTAATTTCAATTAGAATAAGTGCAAATTGTTATATGGTCTTAAATAGAGGCTGCTGTAGTCACTGATATGCTGGCCTAACCCACCTTACTTACTGCTACAGGAGAGGGTGCAAGGTGGGATGGGAAAAAAGATTGTAGTGCTGTCCTGGGCAAAATTATTCAGTGTCTGCATCTGTCCTGGGGAAAGAAATTCCGGCCTCTGCATCTGTCCTGGGAAAAATAATTCTGTTTCTTTATCCATTTAAATGGTCTTGTTTTCATTTTGTTCTTGTAAAAATCCCGGGTTCGGCTCATGCCCGACTGCTGGTTGGCATTATTTATCATCCC